>CM027860.1:29036358-30324849 GCA_016097605.1 Eucalyptus guilfoylei
TCTCGAGTTTGTCAATATTTAGAGACTCTTTTCCATCCAGATGAGTCTATTAGATCCGATTATGCAAAAGTTGTTAGAATCCCGTTCGAATCTCATTCGAATTTGCCTAGAAATGTTCTCATCCCTTATGGGAAAACCCGAGTTCTTTGTTCGACTTCCTTTTAAGAAAAATGAAGATATCAACCCAACCAAGGCGAGTCACATGGGAATGAAGCCGAACACCGAGCTTTGGCTCAAAGAGAATGCTCGAACTATTGCAACAAGGCCTTATTGAAATCTCCAACTCTCAATGGGCTTGTGAAGCCTTTTATATCAATAAGCGTGCAGAGCAAAACAGAGGAAAATGAGATTGGTAATCAACTACCAACCTCTCAACTGCTTTCTCCAAGATGATAAGTTCCCTTTACCCTCCGAGACTCTCTCTTTCTCGGCCTAACCAAGGCCCACATCTATTCCAAATTCGACCTTAAAGCTGGATTTTGGCAATTGGGCATCCATCCCGAAGACGAGATCCAAAACAGGATTCGTATTCCAAACCAATATTTCCGTGGAAAGTTCTTCCTTTTGGCCTAAAGGTAGCACCATCCCTATTCCAAAAGGCCATGTGTCGAATTGTCCCACCAATCTTATCTAGTGCAGCAATCTATATTGACGACATCCTGCTCTATAGCCCTGATGAGCAGTCACATTGTCAACTTCTTGAGCAGTTTGCAGAGATCGTAAGAAAGCATGGCATTATGCTTTCTCAAAGAAAAATGAATATTGCTCAGACAGAAATCGAATTTCTTGGTATGCACCTCAACAAAGGTACATATTATCCAGGGCCACATATTGCTCAAGAATTATTGAAGTTTCCAGAAGAAAACTTCACGACAAAGCAAGTCCAGCAATTTCTTGGGATAATTAATTATCTCGGGATTTCGTTCCAAATATTGCAAAGTCATCGATCCCACTCCAGTCAATGCTGAAGAAACATCCCCTACCTTGGGGAAAAGCTCGAGACTAAAGCGGTCGGCGAACTCAAGGAGATCATGCAAAATCTCCCACCACCGCAAATACCATCAACGGAAAGAGAATTCTCCAAACGACGCCGGTGACGAATCTTTTGGGCAGCCATCCTGCTCGAAGAAATTGATGGTAAGAGGCACCTTTGTGCTCATAAAAGTGGAAAGTTTTCTCAAGCTGAAATGCACTATCATTCCACTTTCAAAGAGATCTTAGCGAAAAAAATGGAATCAAAAAGTTCGAATTCCATCTCATCGGCCACCATTTCCTAGTGGAATTAGACATGGCATCTTTCCCACGATGACCAAGTTCAAACGAAGCAAATCCCAAACTCTCAATTGCTTCGATGGGCTGAATGGTTTTTAAAATATTCTTTTGAAACCAAACATATTCTGGAAAGAAAAATGTGCTTGCCGACTTCTTGTCAAGGCCAAAAGCACCAGAAAATCAACATGTACATCAAAAGACCTGCTTTCCATATGCTCAATCATGGTGTGAAATACAAGATAGAGAAGATCAAAGACTTGCCAAGCTGGAAGTATCCACAAGAGATTATCCAACAAATCCAAAATGACAGTCTTTCTGAGAATCTTGGAAACCTCATGTGGCAAAGTCATGCGACTGCTCGTATTCAATGGAGGTTCGATTCTTTATCCTTTTGGGTTAAATTCGGATTTTCCATTCATACATCCTCTCATCTCGGAAGGGAGATGATTTCCCGACCAACTCAAAACGTTATTATGGTACTTAACCAATAAGTACCTAATAGCCATTGAAATTCCAACCAGAAGATTCATTGCCAACCTCACCAGAATATTCTTACTCGGAAGAAATGTTGAAAGAGAAAGTGATAAAAATCTCTTAGACTTTCTCAGCTGGTTCTATTCTCCTACTTATTGGAAACAAATTTTAGAGAAAGAACTAAGAGCCATGACACCAAATCCCGAAGTCCACACCATCTTGTTTTTTCGATGTCCATGGTATTTCTCCAGAAATAATGGCAGCATCATCCATGCCCCACAGGAGATAGGAACTACATCCTATAAACCTCACTTAGACAGCAGAGAAGCTCGGATCCACAAGTCTTATCCAAGATCTGTCAAATTTTGTGGACACCAATACCGAGAGCTCCAAAGAATCCTCTGCCAGGAAAACAAGACCATCCCTGAAGAAACCTGGAATTATAATGAACCTGCTGCATGGGATCATTATGACCTAGCCCCAGAATCTAAGGAAGCACTCGAAGAGTTTAGACAAGCCGCGTCATCACAGGAGCATGATATGACAGAAGCAGATGATATTGTCCAATCAACCCAGGACCCCTATGCTAGGTGGGGAGGTCCTCTTTCCCAGATCCCTATGACCAAGGAACTTTATCCCTATCCCAAAGCATGAATACATCCTTTTATGCTCAACCTTCAAACCGCCCCACCAAGTATTCCTACCGACACTACGTAAGCCGACAATACGATCGGGCACAAGAAGAAGCATCACACTGGACACACGAAGAAGCATCCTCATCACACCAACTGAACCGAATCCTTTCACCAGAAGACCTTGAAGCACTTGAACAAAAATATGATGAACATTGCCTAGAGCTCGGATGAATCCGACTATGACTACAATGCTCGGGACGGACGAGACCGCTGAATCCGCTGATGTCCGTACAATTTCACTGTAGCACTAGGCTAGGGAAAGTACTGTTCACAGTACAGTCACTGTTCATAGTGTGCGAATAATTCCCTCCCGGAAGTTTCCGATGCCTCTGTTTGTATTCGGACCCGTGAGCTTGGTCCTTGCTTGTGTGTGTGTGACCTCTTATTGTCTATATAAGGCAATGAGGGTGTAGTGTGTTGGGCAAAGTCCCCTGAAGTAAAGTGAGTGTTTCGTGCAAAACCTCTATGGCTTTCTAAATTCTCCTTCTTCTCCAGCCTGGTAAGATCCTCTGAGAAATGCAGCTCTAGTAGATTAGAAACGACTCCATCCTGGCATCTCTGAGTGTCTCTAGGCTCTAAACTAAAGGGCTGAGTGGTTTTCTGCTAAAAGGCTATCCCTGAAGGGCTTGAACGGGAGTTGTTCGCCCACTGTGGGAAGGCATACCTGCAGAAAATTGACTAAGCTTTCCCTGGTTCTAAGTCTAGGCCCATTCATGGTATCAGAGCCATGGTTTCGTTTGTAATATTATCAGTTCCATGCGCTTAGAAGGTGAATCCAGTGCTGAGAAGATAGGAAGACATACTTCAAGTTTGAATATACCATGAATGGGCCTAGACTTAGAACCAGGGAAAGCTTAGTCAATTTTCTACATGTATGCCTTCCCACAGTGGGCGAACAACTCCCGTTCAAGCCCTTCAGGGATAGCCTTTTAGCAGAAAACCACTCAGCCCTTTAGTTTAGAGCCTAGAGACACTCAGAGATGCCAGGATGGAGTCGTTTCTAATCTACCAGAGCTGCATTTCTCAGAGGATCTTACCAGGCTGGAGAAGAAGGAGAATTTAGAAAGCCATAGAGGTTTTGCACGAAACACTCACTTTACTTCAGGGGACTCTGCCCAACACACTACACCCTCATTGCCTTATATAGACAATAAGAGGTCACACACACACAAGCAAGGACCAAGCTCACGGGTCCGAATACAAACAGAGGCACCGGAAACTTCCGGGAGGGAAATATTCGCACACTATGAACAGTGACTGTACTGTGAACAGTACTTTCCCTAGCCTAGTGCTACAGTGAAATTGTACGGACATCAGTGGATTCAGCGGTCTCGTCCGTCCCGAGCATTGTAGTCATAGTCGGATTCATCCGAGCTGTGTATTGTTGCTAGGCAATGTTCATCATATATTTTGTTCAAATGCTTCAAGGTCTTCTGGTGAAAGGATTCGGTTCAGTTGGTGTGATGAGGATGCTTCTTCGTGTGTCCAGTGTGATGCTTCTTCTTGTGCCAAGTCTGTATTGTCAGCTTCTGTAGTGTCGGTAGGAATACTTGGCTGGGGCCAGTTTGAAGGTTGAGCATAAAAGGATGTATTCATGCTTTGGGATAGGGATAAAGTTCCTTGGTCATAGGGATCCTGGGAAAGAGGACCTCCCCACCTAGCATAGGGGTCCTGGGTTGATTGGACAATATCATCTGCTTCTGTCATATCATGCTCCTGTGATGACGCGGCTTGTCTAAACTCTTCGAGTGCTTCCTTAGATTCTGGGGCTAGGTCATAATGATCCCATGCAGCGGGTTCATTATAATTCCAGGTTTCTTCGGGATGGTCTTGTTTTCCCCGGGCAGAGGATTCTTTGGAGCTCTCGGTATTGGTGTCCACAAAATTTGACAGATCTTGGATAAGACTTGTGGATCCGAGCTTCTCTATTGTCTAAGTGAGGTTTATAGGATGTAGTTCCTATCTCCCGTGGGGCATGGATGATGCTGCCATTATTTCGGAGAAATACCATGGACATCGAAAAACAAGATGGTGTGGACTTCGGGATTTGGTGTCATGGCTCTTAGTTCTTTCTCTAAAATTTGTTTCCAATAAGTAGGAGAATAGAACCAGCTGAGAAAGTCTAAGAGATTTTTATCACTTTCTCTTTCAACATTTCTTCCGAGTAAGAATATTCTGGTGAGGTTGGCAATGAATCTTCTGGTTGGAATTTCAATGGCTATTAGGTACTTATTGGTTAAGTACCATAATAACGTTTTGAGTTGGTCAGGGAAATCATCTCCCTTCCAGATGAGAGGATGTATGAATGGAAAATCCGAATTTAACCCAAAAGGATAAAGAATCGAACCTCCATTGAATCTGAACAGGTCTGCATGACTTTGCCACATGAGGTTTCCAAGATTCTCAGAAAGACTGTCATTTTGGATTTGTTGGATAATCTCTTGTGGATACTTCCAGCTTGGCAAGTCTTTGATCTTCTCTATCTTGTATTTCACACCATGATTGAGCATATGGAAAGCAGGTCTTTTGATGTACATGTTGATTTCTGCTGGTGCTTTTGGCCTTGACAAGAAGTCAGCAAGCACATTTTTCTTTCCAGGAATATGTTTGGTTTCAAAAGAATATTTTAAAAACCATTCAGCCCATCGAAGCAATTGAGAGTTTGGGATTTGCTTCTGTTTGAACTTGGTCATCTGTGGGAAAGATGCCATGTCTAATTCCACTAGGAAATGGTGGCCGATGAGATGGAATTCGAACTTTTTGATTCCATTTTTTACTGCTAAGATCTCTTTGAAAGTGGAATGATAGTGCATTTCAGCTTGAGAAAACTTTCCACTTTTATGAGCACAAAGGTGCCTCTTACCATCAATTTCTTCGAGCAGGATGGCTGCCCAGTATTCGTCACTGGCGTCAGTTTGGAGAATTCTCTTTCCTGTTGATGGTATTTGCAGTGGTGGGAGATTTTGCATGATCTCCTTGAGTTCGGCGACTTTAGTCTCGAGCTTTTCCCCAAGGTAGGGGATGTTTCTTCAGCATTGATCGGAGTGGGATCGTGACTTTGCAATATTTGGAACGAAATCCTGAGATAATTAATTATCCCAAGAAATTGCTGGACTTGCTTTGTCGTGAAGTTTTCTTCTGGAAACTTCAATAATTCTTGAGCAATATGTGGCCCTGGATAATATGTACCTTTGTTGAGGTGCATACCAAGAAATTCGATTTACGCTCGAGCAATATTCATTTTTCTTTGAGAAAGCATAATGCCATGCTTTCTTACGATCTCTGCAAACTGCTCAAGAAGTTGACAATGTGACTGCTCATCAGGGCTATAGAGCAGGATGTCGTCAATATAGATTGCTGCACTAGATAAGATTGGTGGGACAATTCGACACATGGCCTTTTGGAATAGGGATGGTGCTACCTTTAGGCCAAAAGGAAGAACTTTCCACTGGAAATATTGGTTTGGAATACAGAATCCTGTTTTGGATCTGTCTTCAGGATGGATGCCCAATTGCCAAAATCCAGCTTTAAGGTCGAATTTGGAATAGATGTGGGCCTTGGTTAGGCCAGTAAAGAGAGAGTCTCTGGAGGGTAAAGGGAACTTATCATCTTGGAGAAAGCAGTTGAGAGGTTGGTAGTTGATTACCAATCTCATTTTTCCTCTGTTTTGCTCTGCACGCTTATTGATATAAAAGGCTTCACAAGCCCATTGAGAGTTGGAGATTTCAATAAGGCCTTGTTGCAATAGTTCTGAGCATTCTCTTTGAGCCAAAGCCTGGTGTTCTGGCTTCATTCCCATGTGACTCGCCTTGGTTGGGTTGATATCTTCATTTTTCTTAAAAGGAAGTCGAACAAAGAACTCTGGGTTTTCCCATAAGGGATGAGAACATTTCTAGGCAAATTCAGAATGAGATTCTGAACAGGATTCTAACAACTTTTGCATAATCGGATCTAATAGACTCATCTGGATGGAAAAGAGTCTCTAAATATTGACAAACTCAGAGAATTGATCTTTATACCTAAGACCTTTTCCAGGAATGATGCGAAGTTGAGAAATCTGAGTCATAATGTCCCACTCGATTATCAAATCTTTATTGGGGAGATTGGATCCAAATATCTTTGTGGTTATGGAACACTGAGGGAAGAACCGAACAGTTACAGGAGTGGTTCTGACATTTGTGGAGAAAGTATCTCCAGAAGCAGAGTTGAAATATCGGACATAAGGAGTCCAATATTCTTCAGGCAGAACTTTTGTGTCTAAAATGGAACAACTTGCTCCGGTATCAATGAGTGCAATAACAGTGATTGGCTTGGCGAATTTCGAAGTGAGGATCTTTACAGGGAAATGGGGACAATGGTTTTGACTTGAAAATATGTCAGGGGTTTGTTCCGAAGATGTGGGGGATATATGGAAAATATCTTCGGATTCTGAGTCAGAATCCATTTCGCTAGTAGCCTGGTAAGAAAGAATAACACAAAGAGTTTGTTCGGATGGTTCTTCATCAGTAGAGAATAAGGATTCGATATCGTCATTTTCAAGAGAGATTCCAGTTTCACTCTCAATATGATGAATGAGATGATTCTGACCTTTTCTTGCTTGAGGACAATTTTTGGCAAAGTGTCCTTTCTGATTGCAGATGTAGCAACGATTTGATTTCTTGTGGCCTTTGCGATCTTTACTTTTACGAAGGTATCGCCATTTCTTCTTTCTCCGGAAGTTCTTGGAGCTATGCTTGGATTTGTTCAGCCAAAGCCTTTTGAAATGTTTCTTTTTCTTGGAGAACTTTCCACAAGTTCCATCACAGTCTTGCTTGGAACATTTGATCTTCAATTTCTGGCGAGAGTAGGCTGCTTCAAGGCCTTTGTCGTCAGTGATGTAGGTGCGTACCATTTGA
This sequence comes from Eucalyptus guilfoylei, assembly GCA_016097605.1. Classification (NCBI taxonomy): domain Eukaryota; kingdom Viridiplantae; phylum Streptophyta; class Magnoliopsida; order Myrtales; family Myrtaceae; genus Eucalyptus; species Eucalyptus guilfoylei. The sequence goes on from CM027860.1 coordinate 29,043,695, forward strand.
CGCTTTAGGCACAATTCTTCAAGGCATAGATGGATTTCCTATTGTATTTCTCCTAGAGGAACATCCAAATGCGTGTCATCTTCCAAAGAAAACTCTTTCAACCATTTGGGATAGTTCTTTAGGGATGGAAGATAGGAAGACATACTTCAAGTTTGAATCAGCTCCAATCTGGTAAAAAAGCTTAAGCATTTCTCGATAATGCTTGTCAAGATACTTTTTCTGGAGAGAGCAACATTTTCTTTCAAAGAATTCTCTTCTTTTCATTTCTACAAGGTCACCGGGCTTTCCTACGAAGAAATGATATAGGAGAGTAATGGCATGGCTAAAATCGGGTGACATCAAGAAATGAATTTGGTCTTGTTCGATACCGATTTCCACCAGAATTTGAGGCTTCCTGTGAACCTCGTGACAAAATTATAAAGGATATCATTCATGTCATGATTGGTGATGGACTGGGTGGTTAGCCAAGCATGGAATTCTTCTAGTCTTTCTGGCCATTTATGATAAGGAATGTCATCGATGGTAAAAAACTGTTTTGATGCCATGGACACATTCTGCCCAGGGTTATTTATGTTAACAACCTCTGGTTAAGAATAGTTTGATTCCATATCTTCATCAGCCATGAATATAGAAGAAACTACTAGGTCAATAGGAGGGGGATCAATAGCAGAAATAGAGAAAGATGAAGATGAAGATGACGACAGAGATACTGATTCTGATTCAGTATCAGAGGTTTTAGGAGAGGTTTGCTCTGCTGGAAAAATAATCTGACCATCAGTGATGGCGGGAATGGCAGGATCAGGCTGTTTCTGAGTACTTAAATCCTTTAGAAAAGATTCTAATAGATTTGATAGCATCATCTGATCTGGCTTTTCTTTTATCACTAGCGAGCATGATTCTGTCGGTACTTGTTCTTTTCCTTTGTCCTTTCGTAGACTTTTGAGACGATTTCGCATTTCTGCTACATCGGTTCCTTTCAAGGGATCTTCCCCGGATGTTGGCAAAAATAGACTTCGGGGTGGTGGAGGCAAATATCCAGTTCTTGCCGGGATGCAAGTGGATCAAAAGGTCTGAACCTTCCTTCTTCAAGGAGTTGGATTTGTCTTTTGAGCTTTTCTATCTCCGGCTTTGGGCTCTCTAGATGATGATACCTGAAATGTTGTCCCGATTCCGGGCTTGCAGCCTCTTTTGGAAATCGAGAGATCATTTTCTTGGTGCTTTCATCATACTTTCGGAGATCTTGTTGCACATTCCCAATTTTGGAATCAATGGCTTTGAAAGCATTGTTTTGTGCTAACAGGGGTCTCGATTGCCAATTTAGAACAAATTTTTTCAGCGGCAGGAATTTTTCTGTGCCTCCCTTGTTCATCCACATCAGTGGGAGTGGGAATTTTAGGAGTATGGCGGAATCTTCCTTGTGGGTCAATGAATTCTTCCGGAGCCGGGAATGAGAGTTTCGAACTTTCTCGGACAAGGGGAGGAAATTCTGCTTCATGGAACATGGCTATGGAAGAAGTGGGAGGAATATCTGCTGGAGTTTCAAGTGAGTAAGAATGTTTCTTAGCCCATTTTAGGATTGGCTTATAAAACGGGGAGAGAGCTGGCTTTTTCTGAGGAGGAGATGGTGGGGATGACGGTGGGTGAGTTGGTAAGACTGGAGGTGGAACAGGAAATTCTGGTGGTGGAGGTGGTGCATAAGAGACCATGAATTGGTATTTATCACTTTCACCAAGAGTATCAACGGATGAGTCTCCATTTAAGTATCTTTGGTATATGGGATCTTTTCTTTTCTTCCTTCGAGGTGGAGGTTTGTCATATGGGTTTATCTCGTCGGGAGAGTTTATGCAGTAAGAGCATTGACAAAAGGGGTCCCAAAAACAATGACCATGTTGGTATTTGTAATAATGGACAGGATGCCCATCATTGTTGAAGTGGCGAACAAGTTTTTTTGGATCTGGCTCGGAAATTGACTGAGGAACACAAGGTTCAATCATGAAAAGGGTTTGGAAGATAGAAGGACTCTCTTCCTTTTCCTTGCCAAATTTGATAGAAACAGTCCCATCTTTCTTTCTGATGAATTCAGAATCCGAAGACTGGAAAGGCTTGTTACTTTGGTGCAGCTTTTCATAGTTCGTGATCCAAGTCTCTGGAAGGAGAGTGGCTAATTTCTCTTTTGGAATTTGTCTTGGAACATGGATACAGGAAGCTTGATCATTTTGCATGGAGATGAACAGGGCATCTTCATTTCCATTGTTGAAATTTAGATCAAGTGCATGATTCTGCACTCTATAAACCATTTGATAATGGAGTGTTGCCGCAACAGAATCGGCAGTTTGAGGAGCTCCAGTGAGCTGAATCTGTACCTTCATAAAAGAAAGTAACTGTGGATCTGAAAGAGCGATATTGAAGTTAGGATATAGAGTCACAAAAACTGTGCCAGCATTCAAAGTGGTTTGGACTGTGCCAATACAAGCATGCTGATATTCCAAGAATCTAGTATCCAATAACACTATTCTGGCTACAACTGGTAAACCCTTGCGACCATGGAAGGTGAGAGCAAGACGAACAGCACCATAATGAACATGAGTATATCCCTGTTAAACCCATTGCTTGGGAAATTCTGGAGGGATCTGAAGAGTGACGAAATATTCCTTTTCAGTAGTAGGAATAGGATGCTGGTCGAATTTGGAAGACTGGACGTACTCTTTTACTTGCTTTGGGGTTTGATGAATGAGTTGGCGGATAGAGCGGGTGGGTGAAAATGATGAGGTTAGTTTAGCAAAAGCAGAATAAGGATTCATAAGGGGAAGTTGGGTTTCAGAAATCTTAGTTTCATCGCTAAGAGAGACTTCATAAAGATAGTCTATCTTTGAAGCATTTGAAACACGAAATTCTGAAGGGGTTGATGAAGTAGCAAGAGAAACAGGAGTTAATTTGTTCAATATAATTTATGAACTTTTGATACATATTCAATTTTATCTTTGGATTATAAAATGTTCCATATTGTCCTTGAACTTGAATTGGTGGGAGAACAACATTTGATGTTTTCATATATCTTAGAGATTAGATTAAACATTTATCAAAAATTTGAGGATTGCATTAAATAAATTAAAATTTAAGGGTGATATTGTATATTGAATCAAGATTTATGAATTATTTGTGTAATTATCTCTTAAAAAATTTATAATGAATAAAATGTTAACAAAGTCAAGAAAAGGAAATTGATTAGACATTATAAATAGTGCCCTATTATAGACGCGCTAGGATACTTTGGACACGGTTTTGACTTAAGCACATGAGTGGCTCCAAGCCCAAACTCCACGATTCATTAATAGAATTTAGGTTCTGTTTATTTAAAATAATAATTATTTATTTATTTATTTAAAAAAGAAAAAAAGGACCGTCCCTAATATATATATTTGTGATTGCGTCAACTTGGGAAATGACTTGGACAGTTAAGTCATGATAAAAAATTTGGGGGAGCATCATTTGGGATACATTGACCAAATTGCCCCGACGAGGCCCCCATCATTTGAGCAAATAATTGCCCCAATAAATAACTCCTTATAATATTTCTTTTGGCAAAGTGGGAAGTCTTTCTTGACTAGGAATTTAGGGAAGCCATTTCACTTTGCAAACAAAAGCGAGTTTAGTTTTTATTCTTAGCTATTTTGAACAAAACGTTACTTACTAGTTTTGTAGTCCAAATGTCAACTATTATTAAAAATCAATCCGTGTGCTGATATTGTGTAGTTGGAAAGGTTTAAAGTGTTTGCTTTGAGTTAAGAACGAAGCACGAGCCGCAATGTTTTGACAAAACAGAAGCATTAGATGCTATTGCCGTCACTTTTTACATACCTCAATTTAAAAAAATTCCACTTTGCATTACATGAGAAAACCCTATGAAGACGGATTGCAATCTATTTAGACTTTAGCCTCCAATCCCGGTTCATTTCTCAAATTCCTACCACCATAAATGCTAACCTCTCCACCCATCATTATTAACAATTGTCCTGCCACTTCCGACTACCCAACTGCTATAGATGACCTCGTGATTCATATTTCTCATGAAAAAGAATTTAGACGGCCCTAATGCCTCATGCTGATCGATTCCATGGTCGCATTCAAAATTTGCTCCGATTCAAAATTATGACGAAGAGTGATCCTCATTATCCAGCGCCGATTCCTCGATAAAAAAATGAGCTTCTACATCAAGGCCATCAAATAGTAGCACGCGACCTCGATCTAAGGTCAACGCCGGAAACATTCGTGAGAATAGCTGTACCAAACAATCTCGACACGTCTTTCTATGTTCTCTAGAATTCCACGTCTACCTTCGTCAATGTCGTACTGCAGCCCCGTCCAATAATCCTTAAAATAATCATCCAGACGGAAGAACAGTAATCTCCCCATCAACAATGAATTTAAATAAACATATAAATAATCACCCCCATCGCTTCCAGATCATAACCTCGCGTGCATGAAGGCCACGCCTCGAAACACAGAGAGAGAGAAATTCCTGCAACCCGCCTCAAACCCAGCTCTCTTTCTCTCTCTAAGATCTGACGATGATAGAGCTCGGCGGAAGCTTCAGGCTGCAAGGAAGACGGTCGCTCTCGAAGCTGGGCAGATCCAACAGCTCCCTCCTCCTGTCGGAGTCCGTCTCCGCCGAATGCGCCAGGATCGCCGGCTACGAGCGCCTGTCGGAGTCCATGAGGCTCAGCGCCGACCCCGGCGGCGGCACCTTCGGGCTCGGCCGCGACGGGAGCCGCGGGAGGACGGGCGGCAGGGTGGCGTCGTTCCTCACCAGGGTCTTCGGCTTCGGAGGGAAGGCCGCCAGCGGCGACGGGCGGCAGCGGCGGCGAGAGGCGGAGGAGCGCGGGGCGGCGGCGACGGCGGTCAAGAAGCGCTCCTCGTGGCTGCCGGATCCCGATCGGAGATGGCCGGTTCAGGGTTGGTAATGATCGGAGGGGCGACGAGGGTGTTTCGGGAATTGCACGCGTGAAGTCAAAATTTCGGAATCGACGCGGGTTGCCGTTAGGGTGATAGAAATTTGACCGGGGAAGCGGAAACTCTTAAAGTAAATGGAATTTGAAGGTCAATCACGCAATATTTCTTTTTCTTTTTTTCTTCTCTTTTTTCCCCAAAATTCTCCCTATATTTTTTATATATATTTCAGCGACATGAATGATGTAAATTGATGTGTTTGTTTTACTAATTCATATCAATCGGGCAAGTTGCTAGAAAGTAAACGAAAGCGATAGTTTAGTTTTATGTATTGGGTACCGATTGTCCACTTCAACAATCTCATCATCATTTTACATAACTATGTGATGAGTATGATCCAAAGCATTTCTTAACTTATTTATAAAGTTATTGGATTAGAAATGCACGAATCATTGATGTGACGAGAAAGATTTGAGGTATTGAAAAACTATGGTTATTCTTTTTTTGTTGGTCTCATCAAAGAGCATCTTCTGAATATTGGCTAGCCATAAGATTAATATCACAAAAAACTCACACATGTGACACACCAAAAATCTCAAATACATACATTTGTGACAAATTTATCATCAATTAGTTTTCGTCAAGTTATATTAATACAATGAAAATCCACAAATTGGTACATTTGTAATAAACATAAAGTAAAATATCAAATTAGTACACTTGTAAACTGTTACCTGTCATCCAACTTAGTAATTTGATAATAAAATTTGACGGAAACTAATGAAAGGTGAATATGTCACGAACATACCGGTTTAAAGTTTTTACTTTTTGATGATCAAAAAATTAATTTAAGATAAATTTGTTATATGTGTATCGATTTAAGATTTTTTACGATATTAATCCTTAGCTATACCTTTTAGTGAAGTTATTGCAATTTTTAATGTACTAATTATACGTCAAAAGCAATGCATTGAAATCGGCAAAAAAAATTTCCCTTTGGGGGTTTTTAGTAAGCACCAGAAAATTGGATTTATTTTTCTTTAATTGCTCGATAAGTCATAGCAACATTGCTTGATAGAACCCTTATTTCAAAGCTATTAATACTAAAATCGCTGGGCCCTACCATCTATGAAAGGGGTGATTCTTCAAAAAATTCCAAACTTTTTATAGTATGGTCAATTCTATTATAAACTTTTCAATCCAACCAATTTAATTATAAATTTTTTGACAATTTGCAAATGTAATCCTTCTAGCCAAATTTGACCAAAGATCAATGACATAGACATCAGTCGTCTTACATAACACGGCCGATTTTTGTAATCTTCTAACTTTCCTTCTCTCTTTTTCCTTTTCGTCTTCAAACTTTGGATCAAAAGTGGTGAGAATCTCCTCGATCACAAAGTTTTCTCCAATAACGCCGCGCTCAATGGTAACTCTTGATTTCCCTTTCCCCGGTCATGCTTTGTTCTAGCTCCGATCTCTTAATATGCGAAGGTCACTCCTTTTTTTCTTTTTTTATTTTGTCTCTCTCTCAGTCATCGATGATGTTCACTCTCGTAAAGCTTTCGTAGGCAAGGGGTGGCCGGCCAGGGCAACTTTTTTGGTTATTTTCCTACAACATAGATGATCTGTGAAGGAGATTTATTCAATGAACATGTGAACGGTGAAATTGAAAAATCATTCTTCGATGAAGCATTGGATAAATTTCACAATTGCAAAACTAGGGCTTAGAAACTCAAAACGATGAACTCCAAATCGAAAGACAAAATTGAGTGAAGATTTAGATTTATGGACAATTTGTTTTATTTACCTAATTGTTCACAGTTGTAGCAGAGCAAATTCAATCCGAGTTGAGAGAAAAAAAATGATCATAATGATTACATTGGAGAATGCTAAAAGATTTAGGATTAAATGGGTCAAATTGAGAGATTAAGACTATATTAGTCACTATATTATAAATTTAGAGCTTTTTGGATAACTTTCTCTTAGGAAAGTGCTTATTAAGAGGGCAAGTGAACTTGACCCCCAAAATTGTCAAATTACTAGACGGCTTATATAGTTATTCATATTGAGAGAGAGAAGGGAAACTCTCTTTACTATTTATTATTGTTTGTTAAAAATTACGATGAAAAATAGCATATTAATATTTGTGAATATATTATGATTGATCTTGATGCCAATTTGTCTATTTTCAATACGAAATAGGTATGTTCTAATAATTTGGAAGGGAGCCAAAAAGTCTCCTCTCTCTTTTCGCATCATCATCTTCAACTTTCAACCATATGGAGGGTTTGAGCTAATCTCATCCTCCCCTCTCTCTTTTGTTGATTTTTTTGGTGTTTTATTATTTTTTCTTGCTTTTTCTTCTCTCCTAATTTAGATTTGGGAGCTCTATTCCCCAAGTCTAGTTCTCAATTTAAGAGTTTAAACTCTCCCAATCTAGTTTTAGATTTGGGTGCTATCTTCTCCTGATCTAGATCTAGGAGCTTAATATATATGTTTTTGGGGATCTGATGCCTCTCTGCTCTGTTCGTGGACAAATTCTCTGCCTTAAACCTCAATAATGATCGCAAGACTTTTAGTCTCTTGTTGAATTACAAAGATTTGCTCCTCTACAAGTTTGATTTGTGTTTGTTTAACCTATTCTAATTGTCTCTGTAAAACAATGGTGTCAATGAAGCCAAATCTAGGTACGTACGGCCAACTGGCAATGTCGTAATTATCGGAGAAGAAATTTCCAACATGTGCTCATCATTGACAAAGACACAAAATCCAATGATCGACTGCCGATTTTGTTTGACAGATCCGTTCTTGTGAAACAAGTTTATGCTTAATTTTGCTGGTGTTCCATTGATCCTCATTGTTTTATGAATTTGACTTTGCTTTAAGTATTCATGCTATGTTTAATTTACGTTATCATGAAGACTATGTACTTTTATATCACTTTGAGTAATGAATACAATTTTCTTTTGACAAAAAAGAATACAAAATAACATCAATGTTTTTTTTTTTTTTTGGTAAATGGTAATAATAGATTGAGCTTTAAACCAACAAAATACACAAAATTCGGCGTCACAAAACTTGCACTCAACAAGACAACAAGTCATAGTGAGTGGAAGGGAGCCGAATGCAAAAGACAGCCACTAAACAAAGCAACGGCAAACAAGGAAAAAGCAAGCAAAAGCCCACACTACCCAAAGCAACAACAGGAACCACCTAAGAACCCCTAGGCCGGCATCACCACCCTCTACGAATAGCAACCCTCCCAGCGATCCGCGGTCAGCAGTGAAACGAATGGAGCCAGCAGACTACCAAACAACAAATCGACCGAGAAGTCGGAAGCCTTGAACCTTCCAAAAGCAGTCTCTGCTCCACTCTAAGGAACACTAAGGCTCCACGGGAGTAGGAGAGAAGATGCAATGATCTATCCCCCAGTTGCGCTGAAGTCTTTTGTTTCTCGGGTTATCATCGACGTTTCTGAACATTAAGGCCTTGTCCTTAACAACTTTAATGAGATGATTTTTACGGCCGGGACCACCAATATATGGTCTCTAAACAGGATGTCGTTCCTAAACTTCCAAATAAAGTGGCAAAGAGCACTAAACGAAAAGCGGGCAATGGAACGATAGAAATCCTTACCTGAGAGAAACTTCAACACCCATCGAAGGTTCTCAGACTAGGCCTTGTTGCGCCAAGGGAGGTTGCACCTAGCCATCCAAAAGAAAGCAAAGCTGGCTGTGATGCGACACCCAAAAAAAAAGATGATCGATGGAATCCGACATCAGCTTGCAAAATGCACACACTGCATCCGCAATCCTGCCATACGATAAAAGCAAGGCCTGGGTGGGAAGACGGTTCTTGATAATAAGCCAAAGATTAAATTGATATCTCGGAGTGATAACACTGTTCCAGATGAAGGAAGCCCAATCAACCCTAGTCTTCTTCCTTCTGACAACATGCCACGCTGAAGCGACCGAGAATAAACCAGAAGAGCTTTCTAGCCAAGTAAAATGGTCCAGTACCTAAGATAGGATAGGAAGGGGCTGCTCCCAAGATTCTAACACTGTCTTCATGGACTGCCCAGATGGTGAAAAAAGCTCAGTCACCGTAGCGTGCCTGGATAAACCAGAGCTATAAATCATCGAATCCGAGAAAACAAGATCTAGGGGGCCTCTCGGGTGCTAGTGATCAAACCAGAAGGAGACTGACTGACCATCCCCTACCTTCTAGAGGAAGGAAAGTCAGAATTCGGTTCTGAGGTGGAGGATTCTCTTCCAGGCCCAAGAGCAGAAAGTAGGCTTCTTAACCACCCAGAAACTCTTCATTTTTAGGAAAATCGAATGGATCCACTTGCACCATAAGGATTCTTTGTCCATAAACAGGATCTAAATGTGTTTCGGCATCACTACCTTATTACAATCCCTCAACCTACGAATGCCAAGCCTACCTTCCTCCTTCGGAAAGCATATGTCTTCCCACGAAACTTTCGCTCTACCCTTCCTAAGGCTCGGACCCTTCCAGATAAATTGTTTGAGGATCTACTCAATGCAATCCAAAACTGCAATAGAGATAGTAAAGATACTCGCCCAATAAGCTTGGATTGCATAAAGGACTGATCTTATTAACTAAAGATGACCAGCAAATGAGAGAAAACGTTATGTCTAGGATTGGACCCTGGCCGTTGTACAATCAACAAGGGACACACAATCCGCTTTGCCTAGCCGCGAGGAGATAATAGGAACTCCCAAGTAGCACACCAGCAACTTCCCTTCAAGGAAACCAAGGGCAAGAAGAATCTCACTCCGCAGCTCATCCAACCCTCCAGCAAGAAAGATCTCACTTTTATTATTGTTTGGCTTCAGTCCACTCCATGAGAGAGATCGAGGCCATATCAGCTAGGCAAAAGAGAAAGATCGTCCACAAAGAAAAGATGAGATAACCTCATAGCCTTGCATCTCCAGAAAAAATTGAACCCTGGTTGCGTAGCACGAGCACTAAGGATCCCGGAGAAGATCTCCATAACCAAAGTGAAAAGGCAGGGAGACATGGGATCCCCCTGACGAAGGCCTCAGCTACTAGGGAAAAACCCATGTAGTTCCCCATTCAAAGAAATAGAAAAGTTAGGAGTATGCACACATACCATGATAAGCCGAAGAAGGTGGTCTGGGAAGCCAAATGCACGAAGAACCAACTCAAGAAAGTCTTAGTCCATCGTATCATAAGCTTTCTAAAAATCCACATTGATAGCACACTTAGGAACATGCGGATGAAGATGGAAACCAGCAAATAACTCCTAGGCAAGAAGAATATTGTCTTTGATTCGCCGCCCTTTGACAAAGGCATTTTGAGAAGGGTTGATAATACCTTGAAGAACTGCAGTGACACGGTTAGCTAAAACCTTGGTAATACATTTATAATTAGTATTACAACAGACAATAGGTTTGTATTCGTTGACCGAAGTCGCATTGGGAACTTTCGGGATCAAAACTAGAATGGTGTTGTTGATCTCCCTTAGAAGTCTCCCCGTGGCAAAGAAATCATTCACTGCTTCAATGACCGACGGCCTTACCAGCTCCCAATTGCTAAAACTTGACACCAAACCCATCCGAGCCAGGAGCCTTCCCACGAGCTAGGGAGAACAAGGTATCATGAATCTCCTCATCAAAGAAGGGACGAGAGAGAAAACAAACATGTTCCTCGTTGAGAGGGCATCGAATAACCTGCTGAAGGTCCAGTTATGAGGGTCTGGAGGATAGTGTGCATAGTGTGAAAAGCTCCTGAAAGTGAGAGACGAAGGTATTCTGCACTAAGCTCAGTTTGGAGACCATATTACTAGAGATGTCAAGAACTGAAAGAATCATGTTCCTCAGCTGTCTTCTCTTAACGGAATGGTGAAAATACTTGGTATTCATGTCGCCTTCCTCGAGCCACCTGATTCTGGACTACTTTCTGAAGAAAGACTCTTCCTGACTCCTCAACTTCACGAAAGTCCTCCGATGAGTCTTCTCTAACTCTACAAGAAGTTCGCTAGTCGAGTCCTACTGAAGGTCAATCTAGGCTAGCCTGAAAGCATTCCTTGACGCAACAACTCTTTCGGAGATGTTATAGAAAGAATCTCTATTGAGCTGCTTTAAATGGCCTTTCAGGGCCTTCAACTTGCTGACCAACCTAAATATAGGGACCCCTTCACCCAGGCTCACCTATACTTGCGAAACAATGTCGTGGAAGGATGGGTGCTTAGTTCAGAACTCAAAGAACTTGAAAGGCTTTCTTCGAAAAACTGGTTGTAACACTTTAACCACCATCGGCGTATGGTCAGAAAAGACTCTTCCGAGTAAGAGAACTCAAGGCTCCATTTAGTATTCACCAGCACACGATCAATCTTCATAGCCTTCCAGTTTACCCCAGAAGAAAAGGACCAAGTAAATCGACAGCCAACATAACTCAGGTCCTCTAACTCCGCCTAAATTAAACACCAATTAAATTCATCAAAGTAAGGGATCCAAGTGTTAGAGCTCCCACTCCGATCAGACAGATCCATGATGGCTTGAAGTCCCCGGCCACCAACTAAGCAAAGTCTTGGAAGTAAGCACTTATCTGAACAAGATCCTCCCATAAAGGCCTTCGAGTTATAAAAGTATGTTCAACATATATCACCGAGGTGCAGTAGCACAATGCAGACATGAGGAACTTCACTCTGCCATGGATCGCCTGACTATTGGAAGAAATCACTTCAATGTTCACTAAAGAAGGGTTCCATCCAACTCAAATCCTACCCCTATGAAAGGAGTCATAATTGGCAATCAACTTCCACCCCGACAAGAGACTAGCAGAAATGGAACAGAACCAAGACTCTAGCACTTTGGTGTCCAATAAACCAATCAGATAAAGGCCGTTGGAATAAACCAAGGTTCCTAACCTCGGCTTGCCTCAAGGAGTCATTAAGACCTCTTATATTCCAAAATCCAAAATACATATATATATATATATATATATATACATACTAAGCAAAAGAAGAGGCTAAAGGAAGGCAGGAAGGCCTACCTCCGCTTGGGAGGCTTCCAGCGACAATATGCCAGTGCCGCAGGAGTAATCTCAGGAGGCGGGATCGGGGCAAGAGATAACAACCTGTCCAGCATCGTCTCCAGCTTCGTCGAGGCAGCCCTCGGGGACGGGCAGAGAGAAAGCAAGTCTTCATTCAAGCAAGAAAGGCTAGCTGAGACATTCGAATCCATGTCTCGATTGTGGATCAAGGCCGGGGCTTCGATTGGCCTGGAAGAATCCTACCCTGGGCTAGTAAGAGACGGCGCCACCTTCGGAGGAACGCTCCGCCCCCTCAACAGCCTCCGAGAAGAAGCGGAAGGACCGATCTTCACCGATTCAGCGACCTTCAGCCACTAGGTTTGCCCCTCATCGCTAGAACTGACCGGACGGGAGGTGGAGGGTCCTTCCTTCAAAGGCATAGACATCTTTTTTTTCCCCTTAACTTATTTTCAAGGCTGCTCCGGATCAACCTGCGATTCTGCCACAATCGGAGCAGGGATGGGGGCCGCAACAGGGGTCGAGGGAGCAAAATCGGCCTGGGAATGTTGCGAATCTCTAGGCGGCCTGATCGTGGAATGGGCGTGAGGGGTGTCCTCACACCTGTGGCTAAAAGTCCCACAGCTAGGGCATTCGGCCAGGAGCCATTCAAACTCAATGGAAATCGTACGAGATACCCCATTCAAGACCACGTCAACGGACATGCATCTCGGTTGATTTGTCTAAATCTCAACACAAACTCTTGCAAACGAAACCATCTTCATTTGCTCCATTCGTTGGTCTACATAAAGTGGCTTCCCTACCACACTTGTAATAGTACTCATTGCCGGCGCTGACCAGAAATCAAAAGGCAAGTTCTTCAACCGAATCCAAACTGAGACTGAAGATTGGTTTTCCTTCTTAAGGTCCATGAGTGGCTGCCATATTTGAAGAATGAGGGGTACCCTCGCAACCGTAATAGGTCCATTCTCAAGGATTTTTCTCCAGAACACTGGGTCAGGGATGTGAAAGAAAAAGAAGCATCGGTCATTAGCCATTACTTCCACGAGCTTAGGACCCCAAGCACGCATCAAGGATTGCTCGGTGAGCCTAAAAGGGAGCTTCCTCCCTACAAAGTACCTAACAAGGCATTCATGCCACTCGGGATCAACCGCATCCAGCACCTCTTCAGCCAAGTTAACAACAGGCTTGTTGTCCACAAAGGTAGGTGGAATATAGGATAAATCACAGCCACGCGTAACGAGCCGAGCAACATTGGCCCAAGTGCGAGCAGGGGTAGGCTTCGGGACACCAAGCTAAAGGGCGGGATCCTACGGTTGCTTGGAGGCGGATCGCACACGGCTCCGGCCACGAGACTGGCCCAGGCGAGCAAGGGCCTTCTGCGGCGCTTGCTAAACGTCTGTCGGACCAATAGGGCCGAACTTGGGGGCGTTTGCCTGACCTGGACGCTATGAAGATAGGCCAACAATGGCAAAGGAGGAGGGGCTACGCCCCATTAAGGATCCAGCAGGATGTTGGGCCTCTCAAGAGGGTTTTCCATCCCCAACAGCGGCTAAGGCCATATTCCGAACACCTGGTGTGCAGCCCAGACGTTAACACTGATAGCTCATAGAAATGAAAGGGACTTACCAGGGCATCCCACAACGGGCCAATATGGGGGAGAAAATGGGTCACGCCTACCCAGAAAAGGCCCAGGAGATAGCAACCGTCATAGCTCCTGCAGGCTCAAGGCAGAAGAACAGCAATACGATCGCACTGATGGAGGCCAGAGGAGGAATAAGGACTTGTAGCCCCAAGTGGTAGAAAAGGCTCAGTGAGGATGAAGGAATAGGTCAGGCAACCAATTCCTCCAAGGCTCAGTCCAATCAACCGCCTATAGCCACCTGGATGACCAGCACTCCAGACAGGGGAAACCAACAGCAGAACTGCGACCAAAGCCAGCTCGTAACTTGAAGTGTAGACCAAATCTAAGGAAATGGTTTGGTGGGAAGATGGAGAAGGGACAGAGGAACCTGCCCTCCAAAACTTAGCCCAAACCAACAGCTACAACTCCAGAGGTGAGCAGAAAACCAGTCCAGCAAGCTAGAAACGCGAACAGCCCAAGGGCAGAGGAAAACTTTTGATCAAAATAATATGAATGTTTATCATATCTAAGTTAGAAAATAGACTTACAGTGAGACAAAGCATAAAAGACTGACATGAATTATTAAGAAAATGGGTAAGGATGTCATTATAGATTCTTAAATATGATGCTAATTGAGCTTGTCCTATTTAATACTCTGAGAATTTTAGATAGGGAAAAGTTATCGAAAACTCCAAACTATAACTATCCCAATTTATTTGTAACACCAAAAATTTCAAATTTGTATCTGTAAACCTTTTCTATGACACAAAAAATCATAAATTTTTATCTATATGATACATTTATACTCTATTAGAATTCTATCAGTAAGCATCATCAATAAAGGCAAATTGTAATAACATGGAGCTCATGTGGCAAAATATACTAACTCATTGTATGTTTTTCTCTTTTTCTTTTTTTCTTTTTGTCCTTCATCATTTTTCCTTTTCCACAGAGCAAACTCATTAGCAATGGTGACGGTGAGCATGGTGGCAATGGATATGCCGGCCAAGTGCAAACCAAGGAAGAAGACGAAGGAGGAAGGTAAAAAAAAAAAAAAAAAAAAAAAAAAAACGAAAAAGAGAAAAGAATAACACCCAATGAGTTGGCATATTTTTGTCATGTGGATGCCACATCAGCATCGTTTACCTTCTGTGTCCATGAAAGTAGTCATATACAATTTTTAACTATGCTCGTTAATAAAATTCGAAGGAAGATGAATGTGTGTCCCATAGTATAAGTTTTTGGTTTTTTGTATCAGAAAAAAAAGTTTATGGTAAATGTCTCATATGAGTATAAGTTTTGGATCTTTAGTGTAAAAAAATTGGTGTAAATGTGTCACATAAATATAAATTTGAGAATTTTTGTATCACGAAAAAAAGTTTAAGATAAATGTATGGCAGTGTGTATTAAGGGTGAGCATGGTTTTAGGGTAAAACCTAAAATTGAAGAACCGAATCAGTGGATACTCCTATGGTTCCAGATTCCAAGGTATGCAGGATAAGTTCTAGATTCCAAAAATTGGAGAATCTATTTCAACATGTAAGTTTCATGTTCTAGGTAGGTGGAACTTGGAACCTGAACTTAGTACAAATTTTTGTATTTTTCTTGGTCTATATCTTCATGCGATCATGCGATAATCCATGGCGTTTGGTGGTAAACGTATAATCTATAACCACTAGTCCGAATTATCATTTTATGACTGAGACTTTTACTTTGTCAGTGTTTCATTTTTTCGTGTGTCTAAGTATAAGTTATGGTCAATAGATTAACGGTAGATAGTAGTCATTAAAAGTAATAATTCATTGCAATCGTTTGATTAATAATATACGTGGAACCTTGGTAGAACCTGAAATTTGTGACAAGGTAAGTTTCAAATTCTAAGGTATGCATAGTAGGTTCCGGGTTCCAAAAATTGAAAAATCTATTCTAACAGGTAAGTTTTAAGTTCTAGGTTCTAAATGAAACCTATATGAAACCTGAAACTGCTAACCCCCAGTAGGTATAATCTAGGGCTTTTGATAGATTTTTTTCTTTTAAATATTAGCATTTAAAATCATATTTTAACTTTTTGTACTTTTTAAACAAAAGACTACTCCATTTCACATGCCCTCATGCAACATTCTATATGCTCGATCATCACCGCAACATTTTCGAATTTAATGCCAACATCAAAAAGAATTTCACTGAGAGAATCGTGAAAAAACGAGATGCTTTTCCATTTTATTTATTTAAGCAAAGTAGAGATGGAGAAAGAGAAATTGAAATTGTAAAGATTAACCCAAAGTAAAGACGGATAAACGAAGAGTTTATTTATTTATTTAAGAAATGTCCTTTGGGGGTAAGAAACCGAAAGTTCAATAGCATTTTTTTTAATATATATGTGGAGTAAATTATAACGTCCTATGTACATTTTGTACCAGTTTGTGAATTTTATTTTACATATAGTTTTAAAAATTCAACATAACATGCCTAGATGCTCTTATAAGCGTGACATTTAGTAAGAAAATGCACGAAACTGAGTTTATGAAGACTCAAAATCAACTTAGATCTTAGAAAGTGCCGAGATGAACATCGATTTTTTACCGCGACCTTCAAACATTTGCGTCGAACATATGCTGTAATCCTTGTGCACATTGTGACTGAGTTCATTAAGTCATGAAATAAGTATCTCGACTAAATTATATGCAAATAAATCACAAAGTAACTTGAAATATCTTTATAATTTACAAAGCGTGAGAATAAAAAATCCAACTTCAATGCGAATGAAAGTTAGAGCCTATGGTCGTAAAAAGTCGAAGATAATAATAAACAAAAGACACTCAATTTTCATGTCTAAAGAGCTGAGTGGATTTTGATGCAGACAATTTTTTTATTGTGGAAACTTGGGCTTGTTAAGCTTTATTAAGATCAACTTTGTCAAATAAAATAATAACTACATATTAATATACGTTTAAACAGTAAATTTCTTGTTATTGAGTGCGATGAATGATGCGTCCACTCAATTAGGAGAGAGCGGCCAAACTGCTGCTTTCAGCTCTGATGAATATAAGGGTCTAGTAAAACCCTATTTCGAGAGAAATCAGATGATCAAATGCTCACTTCGGTTGGCAATTTCATGACAACGTGCACCCGGAGAGCTCGCCAGATCGTGACTTGTTTTAGGCATCTCTGCCCGCTCCATTTCGAGTCAGGTCATGATTCACGAACCCACGAAAGGACTAGATAAAGCTCAGGACACATTCAACGGTTGTAACGATAGAATTCGTTTCCCTGTCGCTCTTTCGCGAGAATCTGTAGCCTCAACCAAGCATACACATCGTGTCCAGACCAAGTCCTTCTCGAGGGTAACATATCAGTATGAATGCAAGGACTAGCTTCACGGAATAATAAGTTAGGCTTTCATATACAGCATTGACAGTTTCATATAAGATCATGAGCTAGTTCTCGCTCCAGTGACATTCTGTTGGTCCGATCAGTGTGATTATTCATCAAAACAGGTCGATTTGCCATGCCAAAGACTATCAACTATCTAGCAGTTTACTGGCGGCCGCCCTTTTTAATTAGCAGTACCGTCAACATGACTTGCGGTTCATGCGAAATCATCTCATGGAGAGAATTAACATCTGGCTAGGGCTGAAGTCATGAGAAAGATATGTTTCCATAACGGAACCACTCTAAGTTTCACGAGGAAGAAACCGGAGCATATTAATCATTTCGTACACACATTTGGAAAGATGACAATGTTCTTTGCATCTCACCAAGTCTCATTTGCGATTTACATAATTAGGATAGTGTTATGTAGCAAAAATCAAATGCACCTCGTGTATTTAGCATGTGGTTTGTGGAAAACAGTTTCATAGAGGTGGTGTTTTTCATAATGAACAGGAATTTTGTTATCCCCTCTCTCTCTCTCTCTCTCTCTCTCCCCCTAGCCAAAGAGTTCTTCACACCCAGAAACATCAAAAAGTGCAGGCCTTACAATCTCCGTTTAGGGTTAATGAGTTCTTCTGGAGACATGTAAATAATAATTACAGTGTTTAATATATCCAGGCATCGATGACGGCAATTCAAAAGAATCAAATAGAAGTTATCTGGGCTTCCGAATAAATATTTTTTATTAACTTCAAAGATCAAATGTCAATAGCTTCTTTATTTTGTGAACACTAGCTGCTTAGTTTCTCAATGCCTTCGGGCATGCGCTAATGTCAACAAAATTGATCAGGACAACTCATTTCTTCTTTTTGCTTCAGGAAAAGCATTCACCAGAAGCATTGATTCTAGCAGTATGCATGAAATTGCCAAGCATTGGTCACTGTATATTTTACTAATCCATTCGATATGATAAACATATGCAATAAGATGGAGACTTTTCAACTGATAAGCTTTCAACTGATGTTGGGAACTGATATCCCAAAGCCGCTTGGGCGTGTAAAGCCTTTTGGGCCAAATACTTGGTGTTTGGCAATTTTTTTTTGACCTACCTTTGCCAAATGCAAGCCTTTAAAAGGATGAAAGCCCAAGGCAGGTTAGAGGCTGCCTTGGGCTTTCTCGGCATGCTGGCCTTCAAGGCTAGTGAAAATATTCTCATGAAATTGTCCTCACTAATCTTTTGTTTTTCCGGTTTAACCTTGATAAATGTTCATCATCTTCATCTTCTTCCCTTCTCTCTACTGAACACGACTAGCATCTACGCGTGGTCGCCGATGAAGGGTAGGTGGTCCGGTGAAGGGCGGGTAGTGCGGCAAAGGGCAGGTGGTCCAGCTAGGGTCCCGCGACCCTCTGACGAGGGTCACCGCACGGCAACAATCACGGCAACCCAGATCTGGTAGTGCGATCTGGGTCACGGCAACCAGATCGCACGGCCCCAACGACCTCCACATGGAGGTCGCAACACAATGGGTTGCACGACCAACCGACGAGGGTCGCCATGCCGTGTCCTTTGCACGGCAACCCTAGGCGGACGCCTGCCCTTTGCCGCACCACCTGCCCCTCACCAAACCGCCTACCCTTCGCCGACAGTCGCCGGCCAAGCCTTTGGCTGGCCAAATCTCCTTTTTTTATTATTTTTTAATAACAAAAGTCTTTTGCAAATTTAATTTGTCCAAACACTATCTTGCTCAAAGATATTTCACAATGGACTTTCACAAATATGATTTACCAAACACAATTTGCATTTTGAAAAACTCCTTTAACGGTCTTTGCATTTTCCCCAAAAACTTTCCCAAACGCAGATGAATTGGAATCAATGCTACAATTTCAGCATCCACTATTATTTGGACAGCCTCGAATGAACCAGCTCCTGCGAATTAAATCAGGAGCTGGAGCTTCCAAAACTATTCTTATACTTCCCTTTCTTTCAAACTTCTTGTGAAGGATAATTCAGATGAAAACTTCATCTGAAAAGCATTCAGTCGCAGATGAGAGTGAAATTGCGAACTCCAATTCCATTCGATTACCTCAAGATATATGAGAGAGAGGGAGGGAGAGGGAGGGAGAGAGGGAGGGAAGGAGAGGGAGAGGGAGAGGGAGAGGGAGAGAGAGAGAAAGAGGGAGGGAGAGAGGGAGGGAGCGACGGGTAACCCTAACTCCCCAAATCAGCTAGGCCTGCTAATTTATGTAGGTTTTATTCGTATCACATGACTAACAGGTACAGCAATATTGGTAGCTACTAACTAATCAATTAGGATTACCGTAGATGAACTCAACAGTAACGATAAACCTTACATGACTAGGATTATATCAAGTGGTTGTCCCAGCTTGGCTGCTGGTGAGCATCGCACTTAGGAGGCCTCAATCAGCAATTTCCCCCAGCATGCATATTATGGGTAAAGCTGATTCTTCTCTCTTGATGAAAGAAAACCCTAATACTTGCAGCGACAAATCTCCGAGCAACAGTGCAATATCTAAGCTGCTGGTGCAACCCCACCATCGTCATCGTCATCATCATCATCGTCACCATCCCCATCATTTTCTCTGAAGTAGAGGGTAACAGAAACCGGGAAGTGGTTGACGACCAACATATCGCAGGGCAAACCAGGTTGCTTGCTGTTGACGACCACCATGATGTAAATGATTGGTGTGTTATGTGTGAACAGTCCCTTGCACAAGTCTAAACCAAGCAATGTGCAGTGATGAAAAATGAAGCCACGGAGCCTTGTATTTATATAGCTCAATATGAAATAAGGAGTGGCATTGTCAGTGCATTCAAAAATCTCCGCAGGGACACATATGGGTCAATTCTCATATTCCAGTCCTTTTCTCTGTCTCTCTCTCCCCTCCACTCTCTTTTCACTTTTCAGAGGAAAAATACTAATATAGGAAATATGGGGAGAATTAAGAGCACAAATCTGTGGGTGAAAGGGGTTGAGAGGTGACATGGTCAAGCAACTTTCCACACACTTAGCCCCAAAAGGCATGTGGGGGACTCATGCGTGAGCTGAGCTCATGGAAGGTGTCTGTTATGCACATTCCACACATGGAGGCACCATTCCATGCACACTCTTTGGCTCCGTTTTCACGTGCAGGTGCATTGACAGCATGGAACCTGCACGGTCTCAAAGAGGCCTCGAGCTTCGGATCAAAGAGCTATCCCTTGGGAGAGAGTATGCTGTGTTTCGGATACCTGCTGACTTGTTTTGTCATTGACACGTGGCATTGTCAAATGGTCAAAGAAATGTTTCTTGATTCATAGAATTAAATGATTGTCCACTTGTAATATGGATGACTCGTCTCAATTTTCAATGCACCAGAAATGATGTAAACTGGTAACATCGTTACTGCTTAAAAGACATTTTATGCAAGTCACGGAAGTTATCTTCTTAGAATTTTTATTTAAGTAGATAACATTCACTTTAGTGTGTTTGATTTTATATAAATTCACTAATGATCACACGGAGGGAGGAGTACTGTGAACCATTTTGCCCAGTATAAAAGCGGCGGAATTTGGTTTACTTTTTGCTTGAACTCGATCATTTGAGAGAAAAAAGACATGTCAATTTCCACCGGAAAGTGACGATTGATAAGATGGAATCCAAATTTTTTATTCCATACTTAATTACCAATATTTCCTTAAATGTGGAATGATTCTAAATTTTTGCTTTGGAGAGTTTTCAACTCTTGCATTCACATATTCTCATCTTACCATTTATTTACTCAAAGAGGACCGTTGCCCAATATTTTTCACTACATGAGAATTCGATTGTCCTATAAAAGAATTTGAAAATGGTGGCGAATTTTGAAGTTTTTCTTTTAAGGTTTTGATGGCTTCGATCCACTCTTTTTTTCATGGAGATGGATCGTTCATTAGCATTTTTTGCTGTGGGTGCATGAACTTTGGAATCTTTGGGACAAAGTCCCTAAGATAATTCTCAATGTCAAAGAATTGCTGAACTTGCTTGTGAGAAAATCTCATAAGGAAAGTTGAGTAGTTCCTTAGCAATGTGCTCTCCACCGTATGCACCATTTTTCAATGCATACCAAGAAATTTTATCTCATTTTGCACAATCACCATCTTTTTCTATGATAACATCATGATATACTGCTTGACCAGATCAACAAACTGATTGAGTAGCTCACAATGAGAATCCTCTTTAGGATTGTGGAGGAGAACATCAAGAATATTTATGTGGAAGCTGGTAGTAATAGAGTGGAATATTTTGCACATAGCCTTATGGAATAATGATGACGCAGTTTTGAGACCAAATGGGAGGACTATCCATCGGAAATGCCGACTGGGGATGCAAAGTCCAATTTTATTTATATCTTTAGGATGAATACCAAGTTGCTAACATCCTGCATTTAAATCTAATTTGGAATATATCTTGGCATTGGAAAGACCAAAAAACGAAGCCTTTTATTTGGTAAATGGAATATATCATCCTAAAGAAATTGATATAGGCCCTATTTGGTAATCTTCCGAGGAACAACAATTTATGTTCTTTTATTCCCCGGAACGAAAAAAGAACAGAAATTCGTTTAATAAAAATTTTATTCTCGGGAAAAAAAATCTATTTTTTTTCCAGGAATAGATTTGGAACAAAATCAAGAAATAGAAAAAAGTAACTTCTTGTTTCCGGAAACAATTCCTATAATCAGTTCCTATTTTTTTTTCTTTTCTCCTCTTTACTTTTCTTTTCTCTTCTTCTTCCTTTTGACCAGTCGCCGGCCTCGGCTATGGCCCGCAACCTCGCTAGAGCGTTGTTGGCCCGCGGCGACGCCGAGCCACAGCGACGCTTGGCCTCACCAGGCCAAGGTGAGGCCGACCTCGTGTTGTTTGGGCGAGGTTGAGCCTTGCTGGTGGCCAGGCAAGCCTTCGACAAGCTCACGGACCTTGCCTTGGCCTGGCGAGGCTTCGGCGAGCTCACCGGACCTCACCCAGCCAGTTGTCAATCGGTCGCCGACCACCACCATAGTCGACGACCGGCTACAAAGAAGGAGGAGAAAGAAGAGAAAAAGAAAAAAGAAAAATTTAAGAAAAATATAATAAAAGTATTAAAAAAAATTAAAAGAAACAAAAGAATTTATGAATCCTACCAAATGCATTTCTATCCCGGAAATAGAAATTTTGAACGATTATCAAGCGCGTTCTTTTACTCAAAAATTGTTCCCGAGAATAGAATAGAAAAAAAAAAGCCGTTTCTAATCAAATTTATTCTCGAGAACAGAATCACTACCAAAGGCGTTCTTAGAGGCCATTTATGAATAACCAATATTTTCTTGCCTGTGGTTTGCTTTGGTCACTTATTGACATAAAAGGCTTCGCACACCCACCGAGAATTTATTGGTTCAATTAGTCCTTAGTGGACTAACTATTCACATTCCTTTTAAGCAAGTTGTGCATGCTCGGGAATCATGCCAAAATGGCCTGCCTTAGTGGGATTGATATCTTTATTCTTCTTGAAAGGCAAGTGAACGAAGAAGTCTTCATTTTTCCACGATGCATTAGAGCATTTTGGGAGAAATTCACGATGAGACTCATTACATGAGCTTATGAGAGCATGGATGATTGGGTCGAGATTACCAAGTTCGATGAGATATAATCTCCTAGTATCGACAAACCCTTTGAATTTTCCTTTGCATCGGAGACCATTGGATAGAATTCTGAGCTTGGGAAGTTTGTTGAGAATATCCCAATCAATTATGATATCTTCATCCGAGGATGGGGAACCAATGATTTTGGTGGTAATAGAGCGTTGAGGAAAGAATTGAATCTTGATGGATTTGCACCTTACTTTAATGGCGAATGTTTTAAAAGAGGCTGAGGTCAAATCGCTAGTGTGTCGCTTCATGGATTCTTGTTGAAGGATTTTAGGATCAAGAATGAAAGCATCGGCTTCTGTATTCACGAGAGCAATTAGTAAGATGGGCTTATCATATTTGGAAGGGTAGATAATGGTTCAGTAGCACGGGGAGTTTTATAAATGATTTATGTATATGAGTTATGGGCCTTATTAGAAAAAATTCAGACCATCATCTGGATTGGGCTCACTAGACCAATCAGTATCACCGATTTCCGCGAATGTTTAAATGGCACATATGATTTTATCCGAAAGGCTCATCTACCAAAGAGAAGACTAATCCAAGATAATCTTTTTGGAGGAATACTATGTGTTTTCTTGTCAATTTTCGTAGCATATGCATGCCTTTCTTTTTAGTCTGACAACAGTTTTTGGTAAAATGCCCTTTGCGTCCATAGATAAAACATCTATCCTTTTTCTTCTTGCCTGCGGATCTCCTTTTGCAAGGAGATATCTCCGTTTTTCATCGTATGGAGGATTTGAATTGATATTTCCTTAAATGCCTCTTCTTCTTGCCGGAGCATGTACAAGAAGAAGCGTTATGTGGACACTACAGTTGCAGGCCGGGCTTTGGCAGGCTTTGGCGGGCTTTGGCGAATTCCCTATTATGATGCAAGTAATCCATAATTGCTTTCCTTCGAAAGCATATGGATTGCTTGCCGGATTTTGCCGGATTTCTCCGAGCGTAGAATCTACAACTCTTTTGTTCTAGAAAGATCCTTCGAGTGCTTAGCAATCTGCTTTGGAATGGACGATAGTAACTCTGGAATGAGACTCGGGTCTGCTCCTATGACATATAATAGCTTTAGCATCTTCTTGAAATGCTTGTCAAGATCTTTATTTTATAAAAGCAACGTTGCCAATGAAAAAGTGATGAAGAATCCACTTGATTCAAGTCCTGTATGACCAAGAAAGCAATCTGGTCTTGTTCAGAATGAGACGTCGACTAATCTTTAAGACTCCCACTACATCTACTAACAAATTCTGTATAGTGGCCAAGTTCCGGTGTTAATGCTTTGGTACATACAATCCCCAAATTTCATGAATGCAATTGAAACCTTTGGGGTGCAAAAGTTAGACGTCCATAATAAATATTCGTATATGAATCTGTCGGACCTTCTCCATGTTATTATCAACAATTGCTCCAATTAGGACAGGTAAAAGATTTTTCAAGGAAGCAGCACCAGCACTTCTAGCTATCATCGTGTCTCGACCAAATCGCCTTTGAAATCATGACAATGAATTTCCAGTCTTACCATGAGCAACTCATTAGAGGAAAAGAATCAGCAGAAAGAAAACACTGACCAGTGAACGAACAAAAGCCAGCCTTTGAACCTTTTTCTTCTAGTTTTCCCACTTCATTGTGAGTTACTGCGTATCGGAATGGGGAATATTCATTAACATAAGCCACAGTTCAAGGCACAAGAACGACTTTGTGCAGGCTTAATATGATCAGGTCAAGACTATTCATATAGCTATATCTGCTCAAGGCCCATGAATGGCAGGCATGAGAGATGATAAGGACATGTATCAATCAATCTCATGCACTTTCTTAGGGTAATCTATTCGAACTTCTTGACCCCGAGCTTCCCTTTGGGGATCCTGCTGAGAAGAACAGTATCCAATTTACGATAGTGATGCTGAAGCTGGTCCAGGACCTGGTCACCGAAGCTGTCAACTTGATTTTCATATCGCTCATACAGAACAGGTAATGTGTGAGCAGCAACAAAACCTTCAGCAAGAAAAAACTTTTTAGCCATATAATCACTGAATAGAAGTATGAACAATGAGAAGATACAAGTGAAATGGTCCTGTAGAAGTGTTTTACTGCAATGAATTAGCTTATACACTAAAAACTTGGTCTATTGCCGTGGAAGAAGAAAACAGCTCTCTTTCACTAATTACGGTCTATTGCAGCAAAATATCATGCTAAAGTGAAGGCCCTGATTGTGATTGATTTTATCCTTGAGATTATCCTATCTTTTATCAATTCTTTCAAGTTCCTGAAAATTACATAAACCCCCACCATCAATATGCTTTCTAGAAAATTGTGTATAAAAGCATGGCTGGTGCAATCCCGCAGGAAGTTGAAAATTTCCAGGATTTTATGATGGAAGGAACTATATAAGTGTTGATAATTCTTTGTCCCTGATCCTTAACATGAAACACATTGTGTGTATTCCAAGATTTAGCTCATTGTCAGGGTCAGTGATGCTGGTTTCACATGAAATTAAGGCAGCCATCAAGATAGACACAGGCACCATGCTATCGGACTCCAGACTACTAGCTAAAATAATACTAGCTATGGAGGAATATATTATCATGTAAATATCTTCTCACCAATGTACAACACTGTTATAAAATTGCACCAGCTCCCTATTATAGCTGCTGCCCAAAGGCTCCCCACAACCTGCAAAGCATCTCATTGTCAGAGCAAACATTACCAAGACAAGCTGACTTCTAAGCTTGTTGCTACTTACAAATATAATGAGTTTCTTACATCAGAAAAGCATTAGAAGCTGAGCATGAAATATCTTGTGTTGCTTAACGATGGACAAATTGTTGAATTAAAAACTATCAGTGTGCCACGAAAAGAATTAAAATGTCACAAAACATTTGAAATGGCAACAACAACATGCTGATGACCAAATTAGGCTTGTAAGACATCACACAACAAACAAGGAAATCAAAAATTCACATCTAAAAAAAGGAGATTTTAAATGTGGCAAAGCCTGTTGTGGGAGGGTAAGCTATGCTGGTTCTGTTATTGCAATATCGTATCATATGCAGATTAGAGAAAGCTCTCTCATACCACAATTTGATTTTTGCACTGATGGCATATGATAGTCTAATCATCCACAGTCAGTGAACTAAGAATTTCCAAATAGTCATTGTGCAATTAGTGGTGATTTGATATATATGACGAGAAACACCCTTGATCCAAAACACACAAGATACTGTCCATATACCGAAATCCAGCAGAGACATGACCCACCATCAAGAGATTCTCTACCAAGAATGATACATAAAACACTTGTATACGAGTACACCAAATTTAGAATGTTGATATAGTGTAGTCCATTTTAATATCTTCAACAAAGCCAATCAAATATCACAGCCACGGAAATAATAATGATGTTAATGCCATATTCCTTTGACCATCAGCTTCAAGCTACACAAATGATGCATACAAACATGAGATGTTTGACAACCAACTGCCCTGCTGCGTACAACAATAAAAGAAGAAAAGGACTACTATCAAGGACATGATATTGTAGACATACAATGACAATAACCAAATAGAGAAAGGAAACACTGAACTCACAATGAGGAATTGCTTCAAGTTTCCTCCC
Source organism: Eucalyptus guilfoylei (assembly GCA_016097605.1). Taxonomy (NCBI): domain Eukaryota; kingdom Viridiplantae; phylum Streptophyta; class Magnoliopsida; order Myrtales; family Myrtaceae; genus Eucalyptus; species Eucalyptus guilfoylei. Next base: position 29,069,956 of record CM027860.1, read on the forward strand.
AGAGCAACATCCTGAAGGAATTTCAAAGCTTGGTTAACCTCAGCTCCTACAGACTTCCCGATGTCAACAAAGACATCATTAGGCACCACAAGACGAGGGGGTTTGGATGCTGACCTGCTAGAAAAGAAAAAATTAATTTAGAACCTAGCAGTATTGAAAATTGAATTAAGAAAAAGGGAAGAACACATAAAGGAATTTGTTAACCTGCTCAGTAAGCCAGAAACATTTGACCACAGAAACTGAGCTAGCATGCCAAGGATGAGAGCGAAACATACAAGCGTCAGAAAGTGGTAGTCAAGCCACTCCAAAAGCACCCATATAACAGTTGCACCGGCTAAGACACCTCCTGAGATCTTTTTGTTCCTCCACAGTAACACATCAGCAGCTGCACAATTTGGTCAGGAAGACGTTCAAAAAAGCATCACAATTTCACCAAATTGATAAAACTAATAAGGAAATCGTACATTTTCCACCCCCAAATAGACGGTGAATCGGCTTCTGGCGTCCAAAGAGCCTTTTAAATTGAGAAGTAACTGCGTCGGCCTTGTCCCCCTCAACGAATGAAACAGACTTCTGCTTAGGAACATTTTCAGCGATTGTTTCCACGATCTCGTTGAATAAATTATCGACTGTTCTTTTCTCAGACATTGTTCCTGGGATTCAATTGAGCAAACCTTTCGGACATTTAGGTCATGCAAGAAAATGCATAAGTCTTAATCTTTACGAGATAGGTGGAAGCGAAATCATGTGAAAATGACACACAACTTCGTCAACTCATTCCTGAAGTTAATTCTATATGCAGAGGCAACCCTGTTCACATTATAAACTAGTCCAACAGCCAAAAAAGAAAAAGGAAAAAAAAAATCGAAAATTGAAATTCTTGACCAGCAGCTGCACCATATCAATTCCAAAGCATCATGTGTGCATTATTTTTCAATTTCTGGAATTCCACAGATTAAACCTAAACATCGGATTCACCAATTGTATAATCTGAAAAAATAACAATCACTTCCATGAGCCGACACCAGAGCAGCTCAGATGGTCCTAGGGCTCCTAGCAGTTAATTAAATTCCACCGTGATGCACCGCAGATACCGGCATCAACAAGCTGCAGAAGCCAACCATCAATAACAAGAATCGACATGTTCTTGCCAAAATGCTTGCGGAAGGTGCCATTGCCGTGCCCTAGGTCTGAACAGCAAACTTCTACACAAGCCATTGACATACACCACACTCGTCTCGGTCAAGCACCACTCCAAGGCAGCATTTCGCGCGAAAATCATCTCTTCTCTACGGTTAATCCCGTCCCCCGAGAACAGCACTTCGTCGTACACGCACAACAAAACCGCCGCGATCAGTGAGCTAGCCTCGGCGTACATTCACTCCGACGCAGGGGTTTTTAAAAAAAAAAAAAAAAAACCGTCGGCGGAGCAAAACGCACAGACAAGGAAATCGTACGGCTACTATCTCGGATCCAAAAAGGCAAAAAAAGAGCAAAGGAAAAAAAAATGTACGACGACTACAAGATTCCGAAAAGTGAGAATCGCGGACCCGCGAGGGACGAAAGATCACACAAATAAGCCAACGCGATTTCACTTCAGCAAGCGAAGAGAACCGGCCGCGATGAATGCGACACCGATCGAGCCGTGGCAAACGGCGGACGAACGGAAACGAGCCACGCGAAAGAAGCGAGCGGCGAAATCGAAGAGGCGAGAGGGTCACGAACCGGACGGGAAGGAGCGCTGCTCTTCTTCTTCTTCTTCTTCTTCTTCTTCTTCTTCTTCTTCTTCTTCTTCTTGCTGCTGCTGCTGAGGGTGAAGATCAGGAGGTGAGGGAGGAGCAGCTCGAGAGCATCGAAGGCGGGGGAGCAACGGGAGGCTTTGGACTCGACAGGTTATGGAAAGATTCTTGATAAGACTGGCGGACTGTCGTGTCCAGTTTTGTCATTTTCCCCCCCTGGCCCCTCCTTTCTTGCGTTTTCCTCGCTCTTGTGCACGAAAATAATATTAATATTAATATTAATAATAAAAGAAAAGAAAGATATTTTGCCCGTGGAAGCCGCTTGACTCGAATTGACTCTTGAAATTTATTTACGGCCCGCATGTTTTCGTTTTTTTTTTTTGTTTATGAACAGAAATTTTGTTTTTTTTCCTTAACAAAAAAAAAAAGCAATGCGTTTGTTTTTTGGTTTTTGTTGAAAATCGATTTTTTTGTTAGAACCACAAAAAGAAACGAAATGAAAACGGTAAACAAAAAAAAATTGTTTAACGCTCCGTAAACACTTTTGAAAAACACTTCTCTTCTATTTTCTTCTTCTTTTCTTCTTCTTTTTCTTTCGCGGGCCGCCGCCCTCGGCCATGGCCGGCGACCGGCCGTCGAGGGCCGGCGACGCTTCGGCCTCGCGGGCCGGCAAGCCTTGGCCGTGGCCGGGCGAGGCTTCCGCCCGTCGGCCGAAAGAAGAAAAAATAAAAAAGAAAGGAAAAAGGAAAAATAAAATAGAAATATTAAAAAATTAAAAGAAACAAAAAAAGAATATAAATTTACCAAACGTGTTTTTATTCATTTTTTATTCCCTAACAAATTTACCAAACGCATCTTTCTCGGTCAAAAAAATTGTTAGAACGTAAACACTTTTTTCTATTTCTCGTTCCCTAATAATTTTTTGAACAAAAACGTTACCAAACGCGCTTTATTTGCCGGTTTTTTTTTTTTCATTCGATCCGGGGAAAATTAAAGCGAGTTCACGAATTCTGGTTTTCCTTTTCGCCTTTTTCTTTTTCTTTTTTTTTTGCTCTGATATTGAATAACTCTGATTTATCTTGGAAAGTGCATTTTTAAAAAATTTCTTGGTAATTTTTCGAAAGCTTAAAAGCACTTTTTTCCCCATTATTCTGCACTTTTGGAGAGTAAAAATAATAAGTGATTTTTTTGAAGTTCAAAGGTGATATTGTTGTCCTCCGTGAGTTTTGTACAGTTTCAATTAAATGCTTCGCTTTGCGTCCAAGGGAAGCTGTCCAAACATATGGTAATTTGATTTAAAAAATTGACATTTATTTCAACAAATTTAGGGAATTCAAACTAGTACTTTCTTTGGTGACTATAGAATTCATTAAATAACCAATAAATAAATAAATTTTAGAGTAAAATATCGTATTCATATTGGTGTTAAACCCACACCCATTGGGTCCCATAGCACATGGTGCATTGGAGAACATCCATTCACATCCAGATAAATCCATCACCGCTCAACAATGTTCATTAAGCGTTTCGGCAAGTCCATTCCACGTCACCACACTGGCCACATCACCCAACTTTTTTTCGACACGGGGAACAAGCCTCATCACTCGGTAACTAATTTCAAAAAAAAAAAATAGACATATAGGTTGTTTAATGCTACCGACACCATTCACATTGACTTTGTTGCTTAGTTACTGTTTCAATACTTAGGTAGGAGATTGGACAGAGGTAATGGAGGACGAGGGTATCAATTTAGGATTTTTGTGACTTAAGTGTATACACGTCATATATTTAGTTATATTTTGTTAACTTATCCTTATTTACTTGACTAACAAATTACACAAGTGAACTACTCTCTTGTATTGGACAAAAAAAAAAGTACTCTCTCGTACAAGTGCAAAGAGTGCAATAATGTACATACTATAACAAGGAATCCCTTGCATTTTGTATTGATCCTTTTTTTTTCTTTTTTTTTTCCTTTTTTTATTAAGTAATGGCAAGCTAATTAGAGATCCGGTCCTGAGAGCCCACAATTGTGCCGCATATGCTTTGCTAGTGGTGTGGCCTACTGACGTTACTCATGATAGCATGGTTGGTTAGTAGTTAGTATAGTCGAAGTAATGGACTCTTCATAGCTCTACAATAAGTAGTAATTGCGGCCCAGGCATCTTGAATACCAGTAGCACCTAGTCCGAATCGGGAATCGATTCATGTCGCATCAATCAATTTGGTAAAAATATCATTTTAAGAAGTAGATGGATCACGGCGTGTTGAGTTATGTCATATTAAAGTTATCCTCAAGAAAAATTCCAAATAAAAACTTGAATTATTCTTATATTTTAAAATAAGAACATGAAATGAACTTTATTTTAAATAAGGATTTAAAATACTCTCATTTTCTCAAATAAAAATCTAAAATACCATCATTTTTCTCAAATAAGGGTATGAAGTGAGTTTCAAAAAAGAGCACAACCTCACTTGCTAATTGAGGGCATTTATGTTCTTTATTTTTTTATTTTCTTTATTTTCCTCTTTTTTTCTTTCCATAAAAAAGACAAACTCAAAAGAAGACTAAAACTTAAAATAAAATAAAAAGAAGAAAAAACTCAAGCTCTTCACTTGTGGCCGTTGCCCCATCGCGGTGCCTTAGCGAGGGTCTCCTAGCCCTCCCCCTCGCAAGGTTTAGGGGAGGGTTGCTGCCAGCTCTCCCATGTTGTATTTTTTTCCCCTTTTTTAAAATTTTTTAGTTTTCTTAATTTTTAATTTGACTTAACTAAAATTTAGATTAAAATTATTTTTGGACAGAAAACTCTTGAATGGCTGGAACTTTAGCTATCCCAGGAGATACGGCTCTCATTTGAAACTGTCATGATCATTTCAGATCTTTATTAAAACTGTCATGGCTACTTTAAATCCTTTTTTTGAAATAACATTTTAACTCATGCTCTTACTTAAAAAAATGAGGATAATTAATGCATTTATTTGGAACTTTCCTTGTCTCCGTTGGGCCTAATTACTCAAAGATACTCACCAAACACTTTCTGAACCCTTTTATAATTTAAGTTGACAAGAGCGTCAGGAATAATTCCCTGGGGAAAAGCATGTTTTCGCTTTACGATAATGGGAGAATCTCTTTGTTTATTATATCGCAATCCTGTCGAGGCACGTGACCGGAGTAGAGGGGAAGAAGTGCTCGTGTTCTTCAACTCATCTGGCTATTGCACCTACCATTCTTGAAATTATTTGGATTCCTTGAGGGATCTGTTCAGCTTTTGAAATTCATCTTGACATCTCGCCTGCCGAGGCTCAGGTTTCGCCCAATTCCCCCGGCCGGCGTTCCCCACTCGAATTTAACCGCGGCTTCCGCCAAGCTTACGCCGCTACACGGCGGGGCAAGGAAAAACATGCTCGGCATTTGGAAAACTGTAAAAAGAACAATTAGACAAGAACGAAGAAGCTTATCCAGATTTGGCATAGTTTATCACGCGTTCAGGTCACCAACACCGATGCCGTTCAAAGGATTGATTGAGCAAACAGGATCCCATGCAAAGCAAACGCAACAGTAAGTAACGTCTACTGCACCGTCTTCCTTAGCTTCAAGTAAGAAAATGCAATTGGATTCTGGTCATCCTTTGCTGGAAGTGACTTCTAAAGTTCCATTCCCCGAGAGACTTGACCTCTAAACAAGGAACTTCCCCTCACGTCAAGTTATGCTGAACATGATCGAGTAAAGGATCGGCCTCGCTTGACTATAGAAAATTTATTCACATAAATAACTAATTAATAAAGAAGAATTGGATCCATATATAACTGTAAAACATCAACATCAATAAGCACATTGAAATTAAAGCGTACCCGTTTGAATTATTGCTTTACTTGAAGAAAAATAGATCACTCTAATAATTAGAGATGGAATGCCAGATCTTCCTCTCTATGACATATTTCAGTATAGCAGCTTTCAATGAGATTAAGCAACTGATAGGTATAATCTACCCTTTTATAGGCTAGAGAGGGGATCTAGTAAATTCTAATAAATAGCATGTCAACTGGACCCCTCCTATTACGGACTTCAGTTAAACACAATTGTCTACATTTTGCTACTCAACTAGGCCCATTATTAATTGATGCCAAAACCCAATTCAATAAGATCACTCAATGGTTTAATAAATATCGAAATATCCATTAACCCAATTATTTAAAATAGAAAATCAATTAATTAATGTAAGTCCATATTATATGAAATTTCCAACATTCTCCCACTTGGAGGAATTTTTTCTTATCGGAAACCATAAATTTCATATACAATAGAAGAATTGAATAGATCTTTTTTTTTTAGTTTTCGATATATAGATAGTGAACGACCTTCTTCCTTCCATTTTATACTATTCACTAGTACTGATCATTGATACTAGAAAATTTATTTCCTTAATTAACTTATTTTTATTTTGAAAAAGATTTTATATTGAAAACGATACTATTGGGTTAATAACTGAAAATTTTGTTTTATGTGGCCACAACTTTAAAAAATAATATTCCCGTAACGTCATCTCGAAACCAATTTAATTCTATATAACCTCAGTATAGAACTATGGGGATTAATGTGTTAAGAAAATACCACAACACATGACCTTCCATAATCACATATAATAAGCATTATATTTTCATGGATCATGGGCTTAGTAGTGTAGTAAGAAATAGTGCCAACATGTGATCAAAATATACACTATTTTTTATCGATTCCCAATGCAATTTCTCAACGACACAAACCTACATTAACGCAATTTCTAAACAACATGAAATTGTATAATTATGTCATAATCCAATATGAGATTTCATAATCAATGACATCCGGTCATCTTTAAATTAAAATTTGTTTAAATATATTATTTTATACTTTCATTTCTCAATCAACAGAAGAAATGATAACAATAAAATCAACAATAATGATCATTGAAAATAAATGCTTTAATAGACATTATAAAAGCATTATCAGTTTGTGTATAACTATAATATCCAGAAATACAAATTATATAGCTTCCATTAACAAAAGAAATCAAAAAAATTTAAAACACCCATATTTTTTACACATTCTTTAAACAAAATGGGTCGTAAGCCTTTTGTTAGAGGATCAGCCAACATTAACTCAATTCTGATATTTTCAATCACAATATTTCCCTTTTGGACCAAGTCCTTAACAGTATAATATTTGATCCAATTAACATTTCAACCGTGGTATTATTATTATTTACAGCGCGGATATAACTATTTGTCACACGTAATGCAATAAGATTAATTATGGGTAATAAGCAATTCAATAAAAATAATTAGTATATTATAAACTCCCCTTTGGACATAATGTATAATGTACCATTATTTTCCACAGTATGAAGTTTATAAAACAACAATAACAAGAATTACATATAATTGTTAATGATCCATCTATTTTGGACAGACAAATCCTTTAAATTATACATCTCCATTATCACAACATAGAGGTGAATTACATATAATTTTCAAAAAATTTATCCCCTTTGGGTAGATAAATATTTTTCAATTATACATCCCCATCTTTTAAATTTGGGGATTAATCTTCATGCTATTTTCCAAATTAATATACACAATAACCACATTTGGACGAGTTATTGTATATACTAATTTTTATTAATAAGGAACTCCAAAAATTTATGCAAAAAATTCATCAAACAATATGAAGCACCTTACAACATGTGCTTCCCAAGATCATATTGTATTTATCAAGCAACAATTTTTGCCAAAATTTTTTTAAAAATAAATTTATTATTTTACTGTTTAGGACTCTCCTGCGGGCCTGACCCGCGAGCAACCCAAATCGGACTGTGAGGCCAGACTTTTTGGCCTAGCCCGTAGGAGCCCATGCTCCTTTCAATTAAAAATTGGCCCATAAATTAATATAAGATTATGGGCTTGAAACTAACGGGCCAGAAAATGGCCACAAAGAAAGGTTCATGGGCATGAGCCCATGAACTTTTCTTTTTATTCTTGGTTCATGGGCTCACACCCATGAACCTATCTTTTACTCTTAGTTCGTGGGCTAACGCCCAGGAACCAAAATATTAAAAAGGGAAGGATGGGCGTGCCCGGCTTGAGGTCTTCTTCAACCTGCAGCCGGGTCATAAAACTTGCAAACCGGGTCATACGACCGGGTTTCGACCCGAATCTCAAAAAACTCATATTATAATTAATTTTTGATGAAATTTCTCCATGTGTCTTGCTTTTAACATCAATATAATTGACTAGAATTAATAAAACGAAGAACAAACGAAGAAATTAACCGCTTCAAGAAATTCGGATCTAAGCCTCCCATGGTCGAAATTCGGTTTTCTTAAATTTAAGCCCTAAAAACTTACCTTAATGTAACAAAAGGATGCTAAAACATATATATAACAATACACATTCAATGATTTACAACGAAAATCAATCAATTGTAAGTAATTTAAAAATTCCATAACTTTTTCATGTATAAACCCTAGAATTTCAAATTTAAAATTCTCTCTCAATTCTCAACGAAATTATACAAATTATATATGGTTAGAAAGACCTCGACATGTAGAACAAAAGCCCTAAGGTTTCAGAATCAATTAAGCAAAAAATCCACACGAAAAAATAACACCCATATTATGCTCAAAGAGGAAAATTTCGAATTTGTCCATAAAAAAATAATTTTAGGTTCTACAATCATATATGATTTGCTCTGATACCACATGTAGAAAATTTATTCACATAAACAACTAATTAATCAAAAAGAATCGGATCCATATATGGCTGTAAAACACCAACATCAATAAATACAGTGTAATTAAAACGTACCTATTTGAGTCATTCATTTACTTAAACAAAAATAGATCACTCTAATAATTAGGGATCTATTAGAATGCCAGATCTTCCTCTCTATGACCTATTTCAGTATACCAACTTTCAATGTGATTAAGTAACTGATAAGTATAATTTACCCTTTTATAGATTAGAGAGGGGACCTAACAAACCATAATCAATAGCGTGTCAACTGGGCCCCTCTCATTACGGGCTCCAATTAAATATAATTGCCTACACTTTGCTACTCAACTAGGCCCGCCATAACCCAATTCAATGAGATCACTAAAGGGTTTAACAAATATTGAAATATCCATTAACCGATTATTTAAAATAGAAAATCAATTAATTAATGTAAGCTCATATTATATGAAATTTCCAACATTGACATCATGCTAGACGTCACTTTCCTCCAGCAAAGGGAAATTATGTTCTATTGAACTTTAAGATGGGATTCGAGTTACTAAGGGTGCATTTGGTAACAATACTGGGAATAGATGTTTATGTTCTTTTGTTTTCAGAAATAGAAATAGAACGGAAATGCATTCAATAAATTTTTTGTTACCTAACAAAAAACAAGAAATAATAAAAGTTGTTTCTTGTTCTCGAGAATAACTTAAGAAACAAGAATCAAGAATCAAGTTTTTTTTTTCTTTCTCTTCCTCCCTTCTTTCCCCTAGCCGATCATTGGCCTCAGCATCGGCCGGCGACCTGCCAAACAAGGCCCAGCGACCTCACTGGAGCCTCGCCGACCCTCGACAAGGTTGCCTTGAGCTTGTCGGCCACTGGTTAGGCTCCCCCGAGCCTCACCGTGGCTAGGCGAGGCTCGACCTCGCCTGGCCACCGCAAGCCTCGCCGGCCATCGAAGACCCCCCTCGAGCCTCATCGAGGCTGGGTGAGGACGAGGCCGAGACTCGCCCAGCCACGGCTAGGCTCAACCTCACCGGTGGCAGGCAAGCCTCCCCCAAGGCAGACCTTGCCAGCCCTTCTCTAGCCAATCGCCAGCTGGCGACCAACTAGAGGAAGGAGAAGAAAAGGAAAAAAAGAAAAGAAAAATGTAATAAAATTATTAATAAATGAAAGAAATTCTAAATTATAAAAATATATGGAGTTATACCAAACGCATTTTTCTCCCCGGGAACAAAAATTTTGTGTAATTACCAAACACATTCAAATGTTCAAAAACTATTCCCAGGAATAGAAAATTAAAAAAAAATGTTTATGAAAAAAATTGTTTCTCAGAATAAAAACGTTACCAAACGCATCCTAACTTATCGACAAATATTGAAATTTTGAGTCATGAAAAGTGAGATATCTATTATTACATACTTTAATCCTGTCAATATCAACTCTAGATAAATAATCTTCTTAAATATCGGTGTAGATCATCCACCCTCCACCGGATTGAAGAGATGGAAGAAATCAGGTGGGCCGAATTTGATCAAGATACCAAATTTCATTTCAAAACAAATCCCGCGGAAAGTAGTTTATCAAAAGAGAGGAGGGGAAAAAAGAAGAAGAAGGGTTATCTTAAAATAAGTGGGCTATTTGAAAACGAGCCCAATTTCACCTATTGGGCCTCCCACACGTGTCGCACGTGCTTTCGACCCGGTCTTTTGTTTCTCGCTTATACCATATGTCTCCACGTGGATGACCTGGCAATCGCCGGGGCCACGTAACGTGAGGTGGCACCAACGAGAACCACCAAAGCCTTATCCCACATCGAAAATGAAATCCGCTCGTCATCCGTTTCCCACATCCAGTATCCGAGCTCGACCAATTCCCTTCACATATTCATCCCCCATTTCTCTTGCACGTCTTTCATAGTCGATCATAACAAAGGGCCGGAAGTGTCAGTCGCGAGCTAGAGAGAGATCGCAAGAGAAAGGGAAAAATGGCGTCGACAACATGCTTCTTCCACCACAACGCGCTCACCACTCCCGCCAGGACCCCGTCGCAGCGCTTCGCCCCGAGTTTCAAGCCCGCCCAGGTGGCCTGCCGGGCCCAGAAGCAGGCCGCCGGCGAGGAAGAGAGCAGCGCCGCCGAAGTGTCGCGCCGCCTCGCCCTCACGGTGCTCATCGGCGCCGCGGCCGTCGGGTCCAAGGTGTCCCCTGCCGATGCCGCCTACGGCGAAGCTGGTACGCTGCAGTTTCCCCTTTGCTTCTTTGTTTTCTCATTGTGTCTGCTAGATTGTCATTGCTTGGTGCATCCGTTCTTCACGAGATTATATATTTAAGAGTAGCTGCTTGTTGTTCGAGGGATGATCTATGTACACGCTCGAGGCTAGGACTATTTTCCGATAGGTTAGTTTCGAACTGAGGGCTTGATCGTTTTCTACATGGTCGAGTTATTAGAAATCCGCACTGGTCAAGATGATGAAAGCTGAAGTTGTATAGTTTACATGAGTGGATAAGAGGAGTGTTCGGAGGCGCTATGCGTCGGGCGGAGTTCAACTCGAGAGCCCTCGAAGCTCGGATACCATTCGAAGTCGAGTAGGATCGAAAGTTTGAACTGTCGGAGTCTTAGCACATGCTCATTTAAATGAAAAGAATCATGCAAGCTACGCCGTGCAAACTTGCCTGCGGCGTTAGCAAACCAGTAGTGTTTTTGAGTTTGGAATCGCGCATTGGCGTTCGCGAGATCCTGATTCGAATCTCTGGATGTGAAACTATTGCAGCCAATGTGTTTGGGAAGCCGAAGACCAACACCGACTTCTTGCCGTACAACGGGAACGGGTTCAAGCTGTTGATCCCGGCCAAGTGGAATCCCGAGCAAAGAGGTGGAGTACCCCGGCCAGGTCCTCCGGTATGAGGACAACTTCGACACCACCAGCAATGTCTCCGTCATGGTCACCCCGACCGACAAGAAATCCATCACCGACTTCGGCTCTCCCGAAAACTTCCTTGCCGAAGTAAAGTCCCAAACTTTCCCTCTCTAGAGTCAAGCGAAATGCGAAATGTTTTAGCCGAGAACACGATGAGCTGATAACAACGCCTCTCATCTCTTTGCAGGTCAACTATTTGCTGGGCAAGCAGGCTTACTTTGGCAAGACTGACTCTGAGGTAGTCTTTAAACCCGCGTTACCATATCAATTAATATTCAAGCCTTAGAAACAAGTCCTATGGATCATCCGAATTGCAAGTTCTCTGGAAGTTGAAGCTCCATAGGAGATGATGGAGTGGATATATCACTGATAGTTAAGACATTGGCCAAATTCTTATGACATAATTAAGAATGACATCTTTTTCTCATTGCAAACCTAAGAAAGATTTGGTGTGCAGGGCGGTTTCGAGAGCGATGCCGTGGCAACAGCCAACATCTTGGAGTCGGCGACCCCCGAGATCGGCGGGAAGAAATACTACTTTGTGTCGGTGTTGACGAGGACCGCTGACGGGGACGAGGGAGGGAAGCACCAGCTGATCACCGCCTCCATCAATGGCGGGAAGCTATACATCTGCAAGGCCCAAGCGGGGGACAAGAGATGGTTCAAGGGAGCCAGGAAGTTCGTGGAGAGCGCCGCGAGCTCATTCAGCGTGGCATGAAGAAGATCGCCGGACAGGAGGGCTTTTAGCTTGTAAATCAATCTCCAGTGTAATGAATCCCCCACCTTGGATTTGGCCCCCATCTTGTTTTTGGTTATGGAGTATCCAGAGATTAGTAAATCATATTGAGGAAGTTGAATCAAGGAAACCTTGTTGATATCGAACATTTTCAAGGCATGTAATCCTCTTTCTTGTGACGAAATGCATGAGGGAAGCATCCTCACTAACCAGCTTCTTTGTATTTTCCCATGATGTTCGGAACAAGGGCGGCCGAACCTGAGCGCTTCCATTGATAGAGAAGCCGTTTCGAAAACTCATGTCATCGACGACCTCAAGAAGATGGTTGTAGAACCATCGGGACGACGTTGATCGGTCGAATAGATGCGCGGACCTCTCCATCCTCGTCTTGAATAGGACAGACATCGTGTCAAAGGGGGAAACTTATTAGAGTTGGTAAAATGGCGCCGCTTAAAAAAAATTAGCAATCTAAAATTAGTTGGTAATTATATTAGAGAAAAAATCGGTAAGTAATTGGTGATTTCATACGAGAGTTTGAGTTATAAACGGCTCAAATAGTCTGTGCACCCTGTAATTAGCTAATAATTTCATTAGAAAAAAATTGCTAGGTAATTTGATATGAGAAACGATTAGTCCAATAAAGTTGCCAGTCATTTTCATAGCACATAGATGAGGTTCACTCTTATAGTCCATTGCAACTTGAACTGCTGTTCGAATATTCGACTTCTGATCCAACAGCCAAATCGCATTAACATTGGAGCGACCGTTGTAAAAGCGGTCTGAACATCAAACCAAGAAAATTGTTTTCCTCTCTCTCTCTCTCTCTCTCTCTATTAATCTTTTCAGTGAGATCTAATATTGCTCTCCTATTTTCGTAATTTCATTTTTCAATTTTGGTTATTTCAGTTCACCTGTCATAACACTTTTTACTGTACTTTGCTTTGGTTTACCAACCCAAGTAAAAGCGATGGAAAAATGTCACAAATGGTCCATATACTATTGCAATTTGGTCCCTAAACTTTTGATCGGTTCAATTTGATCCTGAACTATTGATAAATGTTCGATTCAGTCCCTAAACTTTCGATCGGCTCAAATAGTAACGAATGAATAAATCGGACATTTATCAATAGTTCAGGGACCAAATTAAGCATTTTATCAATAGTTCAGGGACCAAATTGAGCCGATCAAAACTTCAGGGACCAAATCGGACATTTATCAATAATTTAAGGACCAAATTGAGCCGATCCATAGACAACGAAAGACAGAACAAAACATCTGTTGCTACAGATACATCCTAGAGCAAAAATTTCACATGCTCGTTTCCGAAAGATTACAAGCTATATAGTAAATGAAATCCTAGATTTGGCCTCTAGATAGATATTTTCGCAACATATTTGTTCCTTCAGTGCTCGACATCCAAATTGGTCTTTAATGGAGAAACCTATTGCAACCGAACATTCCGCTCTTGTTCATTATAAGTGACTTAGGTGACGAAAAAGATTACTTGAATAGAGCGTAAATACGAAGTGTCATCCTACACTTCTTTTGAAAGGAAACGTTCACTCCTCGTGCTGAAGGAAACTACAATGGCATGACAATTGACAGGAGTACTAGAAGCCAAACTCCAAGGACAAGATTACGGCAAAAGAACTTGGAAATGGATGCCGAAATTCATAGGCCACTAGGTTCTGCACTAGACAGCTCAATTCCTGTGACAATGATCTAAACCATAGCAAGTAGACAGGCCTAAAAGGAACACAATCTCTCGATAATATAGAAGAATGAGAAAGTAGTTCCCGGTCGAAGTGACTGGCCTGGCCGTTTTTCTAGTTTCTTACTTTCAATACACAACGCACTCCTTTAGCCCGCAAAAGGATTGATGTAAAAGAAAAGATGCAGAATTTTTTACATTTGGAACTTGCAATAACCGGATAATGGTAAGCCTACAGACAAGTACCAGTTCAATATCTGCCCGGGCAAGTAGCATGTTAATCTGATATGGAAACAAAATCAAGAAATGGATTATAAAGTGTTTGATCAGAGCATAGCCTGAGAGATCGATGCTCTATTCACCAGATGCCCACAAGTTATGATGAAATAGTAAAAATTTATTACCAGGAAGTTTGCTGAAGATTCACATGCTTGGTCTGACATGAATGTGTCTGCTTTTTAGATGAACATACGTATTTACACCAAAGCAATGGCTAAGAAAGCAGCATCAGGGCTCTCAGCTAGAGCCATGCATCTTTCTTCTTCTTCTTCAGCTGGTGCCATTGCCATTACAGTAGTGGACACCATTAGGGCGTGCACCCTTGTGCCTCGTGTTTAGCTCATTCAAGCCCCATATCCGGATGGTACGGTCGTCACTGGCCGATGCCAACATGTGGTGGTTTGCTGGGTTCCAGCTCACACAATTCACAGCTCCTGAGTGACCCGGCAATGGCTCGATCAGCTCACCTGAGCCTTTGTGCCAAATGTAAACCTAAAACATAGCAACAAGAAACTTCATCATGACTAGAGAGTACCACAAATAAGATTTGAAAACTCCTTCAATACACAAAATTAATTTCTTCAGCCTCCAAAATCTCCTCTGTCATTCCAAACTGGTGAATATAAGAAATAAAAGGAAAAGAATCAAACCCACAATAAAGTATCACTATCAAACTTTCACATGATAAGTTTCTAAAACTTCCTACCAAACCTTGTCTTGCTGTTGCATGCTCATGTACACAGTACATAAGATTAGAGAAATGTCATGAGCATTCTAAAGGGAAAAGATTTGACTCAACCTTGCCACTGATACTGGACAGCAATTATTGAAGTGAACAACATGAGTTGATGATTGAGCCAATAATGTCCCCCAGAGAGAGAGAGAGAGAATGAACAAAAGCCCACGAGACTCCTCATCAACAGTATCACCAGTACAGATCCATTGAAGTGAACAGTAAGCACAAGACCCTCTTAAGTAGAATTTCCAACAACATGCAGTCTTTGCTTAATTTATGCAAGTGTGCAAGGCCATGCTGTTAAAAATTTAACCACTTTTGAGAAAGAAAAACTGACAGGTAATGCACCCATCTACTCTGTTATTTCCCAAACCCTAAAGCAGAATTATATATTGAGTTAGACCAGCATGTTCAGCATGTTCAGATATGAAAGAGTCACCTAATGAGCTCCATGTATATGTAGTTCCATGTAACCAAGAGACATGCATATAAGCTTCTGTGCTACCAAGAGCAGGCATATGCCTCGTATCTTTATAACTAAAGATCAAATGGAAAATACACACCTGTGAGTCTTCACTACCACTGGCAACAAAGGCCTGTTTGAGTCCACCAAAACAAGACCTGATTACAAACCGACTGCGCTTAAGACCTTTGTACTTTGCAACCAGCCTGAAATCCCCTTTTATATCCCAAAGATGGATCTCTTGATTCAAGAGATTAACAAGCAAGTATCTATTATCCTTTGACAATGAGAAAGAAGTTATCGTTTGATTTTCTTCTATCATTCTTTCAAATTTTGCTTCCCGGTCAAGTAAAAGTATTGCAGTTTCTCTACATATACTTATGATCTGCTTTCCATCGCTAGTAATTTCCAAATCAGAAATACTAAGAGTTCTCTGCCCTTTCCAGCATTCAATCTCTTTCCCCTCCAAGTCGCACATGCATATGCTCCGATCACTAACACCATAACATATCCATTTTCCATCTGGAAACCATGCACATGAAATGAGGCCATGGCCAGCTTTCTCATAAACACGAAGGCATTCACCAGAAGAGACATCCCAGCGCCTCACTGTCTCCCCAACCCCACAAGTGAGAAGCTGTCGGTCATCTGGACTCCAACAGACAGAAGAAATCGGCTTCTGGTGACCAGTCAATTTATGCTTCAATGAGACGCTGCCATTCTCATCAACCTACAATTAGAACACCATTCACAATCACAAAGGAGTTCATGGCCACAAAGTAGCTGGTGGAAACCAGATATCCTCACTCATCCTTGCTCTTCAGAGAATAAGCATGCTCAAATTTTCACAATCATCATTAATTCGAATTTTTCATGATAGTCATTTCTTGAAAATATCATTCCAAATTCCTGTCTCATGAGATGAGACCCATATTCTTTTCCAATACAGTGGGAGTTTTTATTTAAGTTAAAGAGCCCTTCCTCCATTCATGAATGTGAAGAAAGCACTACATTCAAAGAAATACAATCTTCTATAAACCCAACACCACAAAACATCAGCCGGCCAGATGAGGTTGGGTGCTAAGCAACAATTCCAAATTTACCACATCAGATAAGAAAAAATTATCAGCACAAGAAATGAGAAAGATCAGAAAGTTTGACATGGTAAAAAGATTACCCAAAATGATATCTTCACATCAGTAGATGAAACTTCTACATCGAGAATGCAACTGAATGTGGTTACAAATCACAAATGCTTAGCAACTCAATAGAACTAAGTCCAATCCAATTAATTATCAGATTGCATGATGAGCGAAATTAGGTAAAGGTGGATGGATAGAAATTTGACTTCAAGGATGGTAATTACACTTAAAAGTAAGCACTCTCCCCTCAACCAGAAGAAAAAATAAATAAATAAATAAAACCTCAAAGCAAGCAACATTACCTCCCAAATGATTGCTGATCGATCATTGGATGCAGAAGCTAAATATTTCCCATTATGTGAAAATTGCACAAGCCAAACTTCATCGTTATGTGATTGTAAAATCTGTTCCAGGAAAAGATAGTTATATATAGTAAGCTCTCACTAGAAATTTCTGACAAATAATAGGATACAAACACTGTTTTAAGCTCTCATCAAGAAGTCAAATAAATTAAAATACAACCATTGCATAAAATGTTCTGATGCACTAACCTGCAAAGTTCGACAGGGGATGTGTTCTTTACCACATTGATGATCAGTGTACAGTGACATTTCCATATCTATAGAGTTATGAAGCATACATGCATCTGTTTGCAGGACAAGGGCCTGCTCCACCAGATGTTCCAACCTTCTTTCTGGAATAATAACTGCTGGAGGAAGTAATTTTTGCAATTCCTCCAGAAGCTCTGAACGGGACCTTGCTCTTGCACTATTTCTTTTATTCTGGTTAAGAAGCCCACATGATGATGGAGAGATGATGCACGACGAGAGCTCACGTACCCTACTATTTTTTATGCAAAGAGGTGTGATCTCCGTCCTTAACGTCTTCAGAGCATCCATAACTTTTTCCTGATCCAGAAGTTCTAAGAATTTCTGCTCCAATATCAAGAAAGAGGCTGACTTTACTAAATTTTCATCAGAGAGACCAATTTTATGCAACATCACCACGCCTTCATCCCAAAGCCCATCAGATATCTGTTGCATGAACAAATTTACCACAGAGGACTGCAACGGTATCCCAGACTCTTCCTCCAAGCGAGCACCACTTTTTTCATAACCGAGGGAATATAATGCCTTTGCTATAAGTCGTACAAATTCAACTCTTTTGATCACACCCTTTGAACCGATAACTTCTTCGTCCCCTTCAATTGGTAGGGGCCGAGCCATTAAACCTAGTGAAGAGCCAGCTGCAGGCTCTGTACGAGATGAACCGTTTGCAAGACCTCTCAAAACTCTGGATGATAACTTCATGCGTTTTGAGGCTGGTTCACTCTCATCCTCAACACCTCCCATGAAAAGTGCACCTCAGCCCATAAATTATTGAGCTTGTAAAAGGCCAGATCTTAGGAGAAGTTTATGATCCAAAGTAATGGACAAGTTGCTTTTGACTACTCCCTGCCCAAAAAAACAAAAGAAAGCATTGAATAATCTAAGATTTCGCATCTGTTGGAGAAAAAAGAACCTTTCCAGATATGTCTTTGCTATAACAATGCAAAGCTAAACAAATAAGTGATTAATGCAGCGAAGAAATTGGAATTCAACTACAATAACGTCAGCCGATCATCTTTATTAATGTAAACAGCATTTTCCCCAAGTTCCTTTTCAAGGATATACAAAATTCTTCCCAGGCTCTTCACTGTATTAGGGATGGATCTGAAGATAGCATCCATCACAAAGTCACCTTCAGCAGTTCCCTTGACTGCACAATATCATGGTCACTTCTTAAAGATTTGTGACGCATTATCCAAATTCTAATTAATCATCAGCATCTAAAACAATCGATCCTATGCCCAAGTAAAAGTTCTGAACTTTCTGAAGAAGTATGAAAAGCTTCATGAGCTTGGCACTAGAAACTTTTGATTGGCAGTGAATTGCAAGATACCAACTCCAATATTGTTGGCAGCCACTGGAACTGATCTTCAGATTAAGCTCGAAACAGATGCTAATTTTAATTTAAGCTGGATGAGAACCAGGTTCACCAGTCTACACAGAGACACTTAAGGAGAGAACATCAAGACTTTGATATTATAGGTAAAGATACAACACAGACTATAACACTGAGAACAGCCAGAAGAAGGCATCTTTTATTGAGTGGTTTGAGCTTGGAACCAAAGAACAAGCCAGGTTATTAGTACGCCATACCTTGTTATTGGCAAAATGAATGTATTCATGTCAAATAAAGAATACTAGAATACATAGTTAAAGGGAAATATCCATTTTAACTTGACATCACCATGGACTCACGGAGATAGAGTAAGGAGAATGTCGGCTGCTGTAGGACGGGCAGGGTTTGTGGGTTATAAACTCTTCACCTACTATCCACCAGAGTCATTTGATAATACAGCCCTAAACAACAAGAATAGTCGAGCCGAGGTCAGATGAAATGCTCCATATTGCTTTCACAAGTATTAAACAGTCTTCTGGCGTAAAAAAGAAAATGTAAATCAGCATTCCCATCTGTCTAGGGCAAATCACCAATCTAAGAAGTCTAAGGGATTTAAAGGACCTCACAGAACATTCTTGAAGTGAAATAAGAGACTACTTCACCAAACAACACACAATGCACGGACAGCCAGTTCTCGTCGAAGTTGCATTACCACAAAAGCTCAGCAAAAACAAACCATAGATTAATGAAAAGCAGTCTAGACATACCAAACACTAAATACCATAAATGGTACGACGTTGATTTCAAATTCCTCTGGAAGAATGTTATTTTCACCCAAAGAGATAGTGAAAGAAGAATTCGACCTATCCACTTCAGTTCCATTGGTTAAGAATAGTCATTCTCATTTTAAATGGTCAAGCTTCTTTCCTTCAGACTAGTACCATTACCAATTCCACCGCCACCTATAAACATGAGTCAAACAATTTCCTTACTTTAAGAAGCTTCTGCAAAATGGAACCACCTACTGTGAAAAGATCCCACAAAAGGATATTTTCCATACAAGAAGGCACCGTGGGCATATAATGAAGCTACGCTTGTCAAACTTTCTCAGTTTGTATTTCGTAGTTGTGCTGGATCTTAAGGTTTGCCTGCTTAACAAATTTAATACCCTTTGGAACTTCAAAAAGCGACATTTATTGGGAACAGGCATGTTCAAGAACATAAAACTTTCAATTATGAAAGTTCTCAAGAATCTCAACAACATCAAAAGCACAAGGCAACTAGCCTACTGATAACACTCACAGAGGAACTGCCAGTGTTATAGTAAATAAAACAACGTGAACCTCGACCATCCCCTCAGATTAGTAAAGTGGTTTTGCTCTTCCTAAATGTCGAGTGTTTGATTGCAGAATAAATCTCAAGTCATACAGCAGTATTCTAGTACATTCCGTCCCATTTACTCGAATCCAAGTTGTCTGCCACCTATTGCTTAGATCCTCCTAGACAAACATCGAGTCATCAAGCTACAATTCAGTTCAAGGAACCCGACATTGACGTATGCTGTCCATCAAAACACCTAGTACCAAACGAAGAATCCGGCCATATCGGCCACTGGATTGAACAAATCGCCAAGCTCAACTTGATACCGCGTCAAAACGACGACGACAAACCATACCCGGTCCAACTAATCCCAGGACTCACTGAGAAGAACATGCGACTGGGACAAGAAAACCACCGTCATCACCGCAGATAACAACACAATCGACCCAAAACAACCAAGAGAACAAAACATCAGAAATCAAGAAGCTGGAAGGCAGAAATCTTGAATACCCAAGAACCCGACTACGCAAACGAGAACCCGATTCAGATCAGGGCAAGAAACCGGGAACCCAGAAACGGGGAGACGCGGATTAACAAGCAAACCGCCAAAAGTGAGGTGGAAACAGGCGAGATGCGCAGGGGCTGCGACACGGCGTCCCCATTTTCTTTCATCTGACTTGTCGGCACGCACCGAGAGGAGGAAGCGTGGGCACGCAAGCACCGGATTAAATTAAACGGCGGCGGCGAGGCGGATGAAGACGGGATGGGGAGACCTTCGCTACCCAGATAAAAAAAAAAAAAAACTAAGCAGATAACACTAGTCGCGACCATGGGCATTAATTAAAAGATACGAAATTTACGCAGATGAACGCGAATTGGGGGGGCGCACGAGAAGGAACCGGCAAGAGGGTCAAAAAAGATACGATCGTTCCTGTGCTCAGGAGGCGAGGGGAGAAAAAAGAAGAAACAACTTCGACGATGATGATGATGATGATGGATGGAGGGGGAGGGTACCTTCGGTCGAAAGAGAGAGTCTTTTTTTTTTTTTTTTTTTTTTTTGAGAGAGAGAGAGAGAGAGAGGAGAGAGCTTGGTGTTGTGTGTTCCTTTGCGTGCAGGAAACCGACTAAGACACCCCTCCAAGGCAGTATCAGAGACTCAGGAAGAGGCTTTTTATAGGTGGCTCGCCATTTCCACCTTTGCGTCTTGGGGAGTTTTGAGGGGAAAAGTGTAGCTTCTTCTTGATGATGGTGGATGAGGAGGAGTGGGATATGGCATGGCGTACGGGAAAAAGGAAAGGGGATGCGGGATGCGGGATGCGGGATGCGGGATGCGGGCTGAGGCGTGGGGGGCGCCGTCTTCCCGGTTGGGCTTGGGCCTGCTCGCGTGGGTTTCACGTTGGGCTCGGCCCGTGACGGGATCCGGCGGGGGGGGTGCCTGTTGTGGGCCACGCTGCCGGAAAGGTGATCTTCGGTCCGGGTTTCGGGGAAGGGCGTTCGGATCCGGGCGTCCCGAAACTCGACCCGGATGATGGTTTTGGGGATGGAATGATGGGTCTGTTCTTGATTGGGGGGACAGATTTTCTACCGTTCATTTAGGGGATTAGAATGGATTCTCGCAGATAATTTAGAAGAAAAATAATTTGGAATGGAATTTGTGTCTTTTATTATCTGCTTGATTTGAGCTTTGATCGAGTTTGAAATTTGGTGGAATCAGTTGGTCGAATATGGGATTAGTTTTGGCCCACCCTCGACCCCATCCATTTAATTAGTATTGATTCATTTTTCTACCATGCAAATCTCTCGTTCATACCTGATCCAATCCAAACTTTAATGTTTATCAATTCTTCTATGTAGATTGTTTGTTTTTGATGACTAGGTGCTTTGTGGATTGGCTCTCCAAGTCGACGGGATAGCTGGGGTGCTCTGGTCAAGACATTGGCTAGGACTTCGCATAGCACGTGAGCTACATGAATATGTGGATGAATGTCGTGTAAGTTAAATCCAACCTAATGCTCACCCATCTAAATGTCGTCATCCCACAATTCTTTTGCATCTATCTTGGCGTCAAGTGACAAATTAGTATATTAAAAAGTTAAATATGAAAAAAATAAAGTTAATAAAAATTCAAAGGTATTTTTTGTCTAAAAAATCTCAAAAGCTTAACAAATAATAAGAACAACATTACAGAAGTGGAAATTCCCAAATCTCAAAACCTTTCATACACAATTCTTCTATTTCATCATAAAGTAAGAAGGACAATGGGCCCTAAATCAAAGAATGACAATTTTTTAATCTCAAAGTTGAAGTGAAAGTTAAAGATCAAGACCATTGTCACTTTAGCTTTATGGACATAAAAAGTTTTTAACATCAACGAGTCATTTTCTTCCTTTTACCTTTTTTTTTTTTGTAATAATTGTGTTTTTCGGTATTTATTCTAAAAGATTTAATTATAAAAAACGTAACGTAATCTATATTTGGTAATCCAATATGTACGTATGTCTTGTGCCTACGTGTTATTGAGAAAATTAGTACAACTGACTTTCTTCTTATTATATTAGAGAGCGTAAGGCTAGCCATTTTTTTTTAAAAATTAAATGGGTCGAATGTGGTTTCTTTCCAAACCCATTAGAACCTACCATTACTCGGTCTTGGGTTTATTAGACCTATTTCTATCTATATACCAAATTTTAGGTAACTCATATTTTACTCAAACTATTAAATAAGTTAAAATATGAATTCATGACTCATTTTGTCATCCTTAATATTGACATAGGTGTGTACCGAAAATAATTTGTTCTCCGACATTATATCGTTAGACTACTGCTGTCGAGATTATATTTATATTTATTGAGTATTCCAAATAGGTGTATTTGTGGAAACTTCATCCTTGCCATGCAAAGATTTTTTGGCCAAGCCATGTTTTATTGCGTGAAATTGACCTCTAGGATGCCATCTTTAGTGGATCCTCCAGCATTCTTTCCAACCAAAGAGTCAATAGCTTCGGCCTGGAGGTTGTTAGGCGGTAGTACTTGGATGATGTGGAAAGGCCAAATAAGTCTTTGCGCCTTCCAATGCGGCGGATGCCAAAAAAAATAAAATAAAAACGGGTTTTATTTATTTTTCAAAGGTCGGAGTTATCGAAAAAAATAAAAATTAAAAGGAGAATAACAAAAAATATATGAAGTCAAAAAGGAATGGGAGAAGAAGGATACGACCCTTCTGGACGAGGATCACGAAGGCGTGTGGGGACAATCACGCATAACTTGTTTCTAGGAGAATCTCCATAACTTGATTCCAGGACAATCTCTCACGGAAAATTGCTCAAAAAGTTCGACCTTATCGCACGTATTGTCCAATTCAATCATATTAACATTTTAATTAAATCATAAATCTTTTTATCTCCTCCCAATTGTATCTATTCAACCAATTTAATTAAAAATCACATGAATGTTGCCCATCCTAAAGTGATCGGTTATTGGTTCGGTCCAACTCCATAATTGAATCAGGAATCGGATTAAGAAGATTGGTTCCCAAAAATTAGAACCGAAGACCGGACTGATTGGTCTTAGGATTGGGAATTGGGCCGAACCATTGGTCCAATCCAGTTTTGATTCCGGTTTAATGGAATTGATCACTATTTTTTCACCGCTATTATTTGCCCATTACTTTTTTTCCACTACTTGGAACCAGACCAATATAGTGTTTAGTTCACATATTACTAATTTTTTAAAAATAACAATAATAAAAAAGTATACTTAGATGGTCTTGTTCGATTCTTTCTTCAAATTGGGAATCGGAAACCGAACTACTCAAACACTTGTTTCATTTAAGGAAATGAGAACTGGATTGACATTCTAAAATATCAGACTAAACCAATTAATCCAGTTCAGTTTGACTGTTTTCCCGTTATGGCAATCCGTTTTGCATATCCCTAATTTATCCTACGTGACATGGTCAATACTGACGTTGATAATTACGTTAATCGCAACAACTAGAGGTCCAAGGGTCGTCGGAGAGAATCTTTCGTCATCATAAATTTATTTCAATCACAAAATTGTCTCGTTACATGGATCAAGCTTTCGAAATTTGTCAAATTTATAAGTTAAAACACGAGTTCCCAACCGAGCCGTCGTTCAATCTACTTCGGCAAAACCCCATTGAATTTCCGGACGACAACCACGGCAAGAGCAGATATTTCCCTTCACCCCTAACCGGCACGACTCGACACTCCGCGATCCCGAAAGATCCGAGCACCCGAATTTCATTCGCCGGGCCATACGACCTCCCCGGAATTAGTTTTAGGGTCGGTCTTAGTTACGTCCTCGGACCATACGCAAGATCTTTCCAGCGACACGGAACCGACAGATCCGGAAAATCTGGGAAGAGCGGCCGTGCACGTGTGCGGTAACTTGGGATAGCACGTCCCGCTCGTCTCCCCATCTCATTCGCTAACGCCGCTTTCGTCCTCGGATTGGGCACGTTTCGACCCTTTATTGGCCAATAAGTTGGATTGTCCATAGCGCGTAATTCTAATTGAGGAAGTCTCGTCCGACTTGCCCGAATTGGAAGTTTGCCATCGTCGATGTTGTTTTCGATGGACAATCGCCCGAGGGAGGAGCGATCCGCCGGATCGGACCGGCGGGGCTTATACGATCTCTCGATAACCACCGTCCACGCATTTCTTATTACCTTTAAATTTATACGTACTTTCTTTCGTTCCTTTTCAAATGAGGACACAATGAGGCAAACTGGAGCCACACTTTAGGCATTACCCATGTTGAGATACGAGGAAATCTACACCCCCTTGGAACTCCGCGAAAGGAAAACTCTAGCGTGCGATTTATTATGCAGTTGTTTTCGGCAAATACATTCCCCGTCTTACATTAGAAATTCCGGATCCACCATCTGTTATAAAAACATACGTATTTACCGATGGATGAGTTATATGTGCATCTAGAGTTAATTTGGTAATAGAATTTACCACTTAGCGTAATGATTTCTAAATCACTAAAATTTTCCCTAAACTGAAATTTAATGTACAATTTTATTTTCGAACTTTCAATTTATTTAATGTGATTTATAAACTTTTAGTATGGATTCAATTTAGTTTAAAACGTTCAATATTATTCCTAAACTTGAATTAATGAAAGGACGATATCGAATATTTTCGAATATATAACAAAAGTCTATAGATCCCATTAAAAAATTAAATATTCACAAACCATATTGCGTATTAGGCTAAATTTCAGGGATTATATTGATTAAATTAAAATTTTTTGGATTATATTGTACTTCGAGCTAAATTTATGGATAATTTGTGTCGTAAATTATTTTTTTGGACCGGCAGCCGATTTAATAAAAAAAGAATGTATGAATAACCGGGGGCGAAAGGAAAGAAATGATAAATTGCCGTTCAAAAACGCTGCGGTGGGGCGACGACACACCTTTGTTTGGTTCCACACGAACGAAGAAGAAGCCGCGATCGCGAGGCGGCGAAGGCACAAACGAAAAAAGGCATATGCTCTCTCGCCTCCCCACCTCCCTCGAAGCCGCAACGACACCGAATTTCGCTACACAGTCTCGCCGCCGGCGACGACGCTCCCGAAACCTCCGCCGGCTCCGTCCAGACCTCCTCCGCGCATAGCGGCGGCTCCCGGCGTCGAGCGGCGGATTTGCATTCCGGCGAGCGAGGGGAAGCGGAGAGCGGGGGCGGAGATGGGGAAGAAGAGGCTGAGGAAAGGAGAGCAGCAGCAGCAGCAGCAGCAGCGGCAGCAGCGGCAGCAGCGGCAACAGCAGCCGCAGCAGCAGCAGCAGCAGGAGGCGAAGAACAAGCCCAATCGGAAGGTGGCCGAGCTGACGCGGATTCGGATAGCCGAGAGGCTCGAGCAGTTTCGCGCCTCCAAGCAGCAAGGTACGCTTTAGTCAGCTCGAGAAGTCGTTCGTCGTCGGTGTCGCGTTCGCTCGTACGATTCGCGTCGGTGTTTTTGTTTTCCTTTTTTTCTCCTTCTTTCCGGGGAGTGGCTGCGTGAGAGAGCTCGTTCGGAGTCGATGTTCGCTTTCGTCTGTGATTGGCGTTTCGAGCTTGGTTGCTGCTGAATGCTGTCTGAGCAGGACGAGCTCTGGGGCTTTTCAATCTGATTTTCGCGTGTGTATGAGGATTTCGCTGGAGCGGAGACCTTGGACTGAGGTTTTGGAGCGAGCGGGTCCGGAGTGATGAGGCAGAATGTCTAGCTCAATGTTGTTGAGCGGTGTGAAAAAAGAAATTTTGATTTTGCGGTCTTTCTTTAGGATTTCTACTGCATTGAACCCCTGAATTTGCTTCACTTTCTAATGCTTTAGGTTTTCGAAGATCATTGGAACATGGCATAGTGTGGTTAGATGGCTGTTTGTTATTTGTAACGATGCATATGTATTTGCAATAGGCGATTCATATGATATGGGAGATAATTTGTTGTGAAAGGATGGGAGAGTGTTTTCTGAATGTTTCATGTTCCTACCACACCGTAGTTGCCTCAGAAGAGGTGGTATCCCATGAGAAAAACAGTGCTCTTAGGATGTATAACTGATCTATGGGTTAATAAACGTCCAAAACTGTTCTCAGTCACGAAGAATCGCTCCTGAAAGTTAGAAATAAACCGACGAAGTCCAAGTACTTTAGCCCCTTTTTATATCTGACCAGTTGCACCAATACATACAAACATTCAGTGGGTTCTCTTTCGGGGATTTTTACGGTTGATTGTTGTGAATTATCTCGATCTGTTCTATGGCGATAGGTCATAATGCTTCCTAGGGAGATATTAAATGTGTGCAAGGTGTAGCTATATGTTGTTTATTTCATCGTTTGATAGGTCAGTGAAGTATTGACTGAATCGTTATCTCAATTTTCTTCTCTAACATTTATTTGACTATTCATTTTCTTCTTGCGAGTACATTTGTTTATGCTCTAATTAACACATCTTGAATTAGATGCTTTCATCGTATTTTGTTTATCAGGATGAATAACAAGCTTTGGAAACTTAGTTTTGGTTGAATTCACTGCGATGTTCTGGTTTAGGGCTATTCTTGCTTCCTGGGTTTCTCCATTTTATTTATGCGGTTTGCTTGTTTGGATGAGTGTGCCTTTAGAAGGAAAAAAAAAGAAAAGAAAAAGTCCTTTGTCATTTTGTGAACATTGCATGCAGTGTTGACATTTGATGAGAACCTGTCAAATCATGAACGAGCTGTAGTGCATGAAGTCTGCAGGAAGATGGGAATGACATCTAAAAGCTCTGGGTGAGTATTAGGATGTAAACTTTTTGTGTCACTATGAAAATTCTCGAGTAATTTATACTTGGGTAAGCTCATTCTGAAAAAAAAAAATGGGCGCTGATGTTGATAATTTGCTTTTGGGATCCCTTTTCTTGGATGGTCATGGTTCAGGCGTGGCAATCAAAGGCGTGTTTCTATTTACAAGTCTAAAGGGAAGGGGGAAAACTCAGAAGAGAAGGGGAGTATGTCTAATTTGACATTATCTCAGGAGGCTAAGGAGATTTTGAATGATCTGTTCATAAGATACCCACCAGGCGAGGAAGGGACTAGTGAGCAAATTGCTGTAAAACATACAGAAAAAAGCGAGCGAAGAAAAGAAAGGCAGAGAGATGACATATTTTGCAGGCCTCCGATGGATAAGGCGGATATAACAAAGAAGGTGGAATCACTTTCTGCTAGATTAGAGAAGGCTGCAAACCTGAAACAGGTTCCAGATCTATTAACTTGCTCACATCAATTTATAGATTTCTTTTCTTGGTTTGGGAGTGTCTTTACTGGTGTTTTCAATTGGTTGGAATATGGTTTATAAGAAACCCATGGTAATATCGAAACTTGTCTGATTTTACACGTGCAGATTACTGAAGAGAGATCTAAGCTTCCCATTGCATCCTTCAGGGATGTCATCACGTCATCTGTAGAGTGTCATCAGGTTATTTTTGCCTTATGCTTAATATCATATAGGCTATTCTTATAAACATATGCATTTGTTTTTAGTATGCTGATTTCCAATGTTGTCATTTGAGGACTTTTCTGGACATACGCTTGACTATAATCTTGAATTCATCCTTGGACTCATTGCTTGCTCTGTATCCAAAGCAGGTAGTTCTTATATCTGGTGAGACTGGATGCGGAAAGACCACACAGGTTAGGTTACCAACTCTTTGTTTTGTTTTCTTTATGGTACATAAATCGTGTTTAATCTGAAATATTCTGCGGAGGCATGCTTGCTATCCTGTGGTTGTTGCTTTTCCAATTGAAGCCCTAATCCTCCGTCGCTTTCCTGAATACTTTAAGAATCAGAAGACATAATATTACCGTTTTGACGCAGTTTTGGAAATTATGGTTATGTTGAAGTTTATTTGAAGATTGAATTTCATTGGTTCCCAGCAAACTGTAGAGTTGGTTTTATCGGGGTACAATAATATCCTTTGCAAAGCTTGAAATTCTGGTTAAACGCCCCAAATAGCTCAAAGACTATTCTTTATCACCGCACTTCCACCTTCTGAATGCGGAGGGGTAGTTGTACTTCTGCCTCCCCATTCGCGTGAGAGATGGTGGCCAATAGGCAAGCCCTAGTGTTTTTCTTAACTTAATTTATTTTGAATCTATTTTTTTCTAGGACCTGTGCTTTTAGAAAGATGAATTTGCTTGGAATGACATAACCGTTAAATGTTTTTATTACACCATTTTGTTGTGGCACGAGTGTTACATGTTTCGATCTTTTGTTCAAGCAAACAACAATCCTGAATTGGCAATCTCAACTGCTTATCTCAAAGCTGACTTTATGTGGCCTTAAGTTGAGGTGATTAAATGAAGGGCAATTGTCTCTGGTGTCCAACATGGAGGCCAAGTGGTTTGACTTTGTTTATAGGATGACATCGATCGACTGTATATTGCATTTGTTATCACATGATTTGGTTGGGTGATTATGCTGTGAAAGTATCTGGGCTTACATGTTTTGATTTGGTGTTTTTGACGGTGAAAATATCGGGGTTTACATGTTTCGATACACTACCTTTTTCGATTGTAAGTTGTGACATTTGGAGATGGTTTCTTGAATTGTTGGTCCAAGTGGATGCTTTTATTTATACATTAATTATTTAAGATCTTTATACAATTTAAGAAGCAGATTCTTGCTATTTCCAATAGATTCTGAGGATTAAATGTAGCATGTAATCTTCAGGTCCCTCAGTTTCTTCTGGACTCGATGTGGGCTAAGGGTGAGGCATGTAAGATTGTTTGTACCCAACCTCGGCGAATCTCTGCGACATCCGGTGCGTTAGTCTGGCTGATTAAAACTCGCTCTATCTGACTCTTATGTTAAAAACTGATTGTCTTCTCTTTCTGTGTAGTTGCTGAGAGAATATCTTCTGAAAGAGGAGAAAATATTGGAGATGATATTGGATACAAGGTAATCAGTCATATCTCACCGAGCTAGTTCAGTGTAGTGCATCTATGTTCAAATTTCAATTACCTAACGGACCTTATGAAGCTAAAAGTCGAATACTGTAATGCATAGGTGAGATATTGATTTTTTTGTGAACCATAGATGCTTGGTTATGACCTGTCCACGTATTATACCTTTCTTGTTTCTGTTATATTGTGTAGTTGGAGTACTCTAGGATGCAGTACAATCTTCTATTGGTTGAGCATATATTTTTTTCTTTTTTGGTCAACTCATCAAACTGCAGCAATTGAATTGTCAACTGAAGAGTAATTGTGACGAGATTCATTTGTTTGGCTGCCAAACTTGGTCT
Source organism: Eucalyptus guilfoylei (assembly GCA_016097605.1). Taxonomy (NCBI): domain Eukaryota; kingdom Viridiplantae; phylum Streptophyta; class Magnoliopsida; order Myrtales; family Myrtaceae; genus Eucalyptus; species Eucalyptus guilfoylei. The sequence goes on from CM027860.1 coordinate 29,099,481, forward strand.
CCCCTAAACTAGAGATGGACCGAGCTATTTCTGAGACAAGCATCGGCTTGTGTTAGGTTTACCCTCAATTCCTACGTAACTATTATATTGAGCCGCTGGAATTGAATCCTAAAGAAACCCTTGGCAATGCTTAATGTACAATGCTTATGAAGTTGCGAATTAATTGGAAATTCCTGTAGCCTGTGTCTCTATTCTCAAATTTTAACGTGTTTCACTGGATATTCCATTGCTTTTTACTTGTTACAGATCTTAACGGACCTATGATTGGATTATTAAGGAACATTAGTTCCTCTCATTATGACACTGATTTTATATCCATTTACCTTTTTTGAATATGTCGGTAGCTGGTAATTAATTATATATGCTTCCAAAATGTCAGATACGGCTGGAAAGTAAGGGAGGGAAGCACTCGTCAATTGTTTTTTGCACCAATGGAATCTTACTGAGAGTGTTAGTTTCGAAAGGAGCTGGTGAATCAAATGGTGAAGCCTCCAATAGGCACTTGAAGCATCCTTTATCCGACATAACTCACATAATTGTGGTACTGTGTCATGAACCTCTCTATTTTTGTTTATGAGTAGAGGCTTTGTATGAAGGACGACTTTTCCTGGTTGGATTAATTGATGACAGTCATTTGTTATCAACCTGAAGAGATAACAGCATTGCAAATGTGGAGTCTCGGGCAGTTATCCTTGCTCTAGGATACCGTACATAATGCTTTGGTAGTGACTGAATATTGATTTTAGCAGCATCTCTTTGTTGGGTCTGGTATGAGTTAGTCATACTTGAATCAGTTGATGGCTGAGAAGTTGATTGCTGTAGCATATGAGAGAAATCAGACCGTATCCAACTCAAGATGGTTCTAGCGGCATTCGAAGTCAATTTCTTAGCATCATTCACAGGGTTTCTGAGGGAACCAGAATCTAGGATCTTTGCCCAAACTTTTGGTATTTCAGTGTTCCTGATCACCTAACTTCAAGTTAAGGGGACATAAGTCTGCAATGAAATGGTGCTAGCTTGGGTTAGAAGGAACTATGGTGACAGTTACAGCACAAGCCTGATAAGTATCTGAAATCGTATGCTATGACTTGAATTCTAAAGTATTGCAAACCAGCAAAATAAGATTTGCACCTTTCTTTCTAAGGATGAAAGTCAAGCTGTTTGGAAACCATGTTGTTAGCAGCTACAGCATTCATACTTCAGCAATTGCTATAGGATGCATCCTGGGATTAACCAGGGTTACAAGCCAAGCCATCCAGAACAATACCCCCATGGTACCCCCTCTAGGCAACTAGTCTTTGTAAGGCATTAGTGGGATTCATAAATATTGTGTCAGATTTGTTTAATATCTATCATGAAAACGGGTTTATATCTTGCTATGTCTTGAAGATGACTATGGGCAAGCTGTCTTTGGCCGACAGTATTGGTCAAAGAGGTTTTAGAAAGATTGTGCTGTTGGAACTTGACATTTGCCAGTTTTATCCAGCCATATATATCTTTGCTTTCTACATTTTCTACTACTATTTCAATCACAGCATTTACCTGTTTTGATGGTGAACAAAACCATTTTGCCTGGTAAACTGGTAATGTTTCCTTTTCACTTGGTAGGATGAAATTCATGAAAGGGATCGCTTCTCGGATTTTATATTGGCAATTCTAAGGTAATTTTGATTAATATGGAATCTCTAGGAGTCACCACTCCAATTCAATAGCAATTTCATGTCTGCATGCACCAGTACGTTTTATGTCATAAATTAGGTCCACTTTATTTAGAGAAAAAATCAGTAAGAGGTGTTGTGTGGGCCTATTCAGTAAACCTGCTGCTACTATGCTAGCAATGGTCTGAATTGTGTGGAATGTTGATGATTCCGTTTCCACTGGTGGGCTGAAGGTCTGGTGGCATTGTTGGAGGTTGAAGGTCGATGTTGGACACTTTGGCGTGTGTGTAGCACAACTTGGGTAGGACTAAAACTGCTGCTTGAGTTGGCAGCAAAAACAATGGGGAGACTGTTGATGAAATTTGATGTTCTTGTTTGATGTTAAAATACTACTTTTGTTAAGTCTAGCTAGTGCGATGATGTGAATACAGTGGCAGTTATGATACTTGTATATTTTTTGCAGAGACATGCTTCCATCGTACCCACACCTGCGTCTGGTTAGTCCCTTTTTTCCTTCTTCTCTGTATTAAAGATATTAAAACGGGATTTAGATGATTTAATTATGGACAATCTACTATTCCATTGTATGATGGGATGATAATCCTGCATAGACATTCTTAATTTTCTCCACGGATTAGTGTTAATAATACTCTGAATGTTAGAACATTTGCCTCCTTTTTCTTTTCTTCTTTTTCTTCCATATCATACACTAAATTTTCTCAATAATTTATTTACAGATACTAATGAGTGCCACTCTCGATGCTGAACGGTTCTCCAACTATTTTGGTGGCTGCCCAGTTATTCGTGTCCCGGGTTTCACTTACCCTGTAATGGCTACAATGATTTTCTTACAATTTTCTCATTTTGGGTTTAGTTTATCCTGCAAACTGAATATAGTTATACTCTGCTTTGCTTTTCAGGTCAGGATTTTTTACTTGGAGGATGTACTGACAATGCTTAAATCAATACAAGACAATCACCTGGATTCCACTACATTCGGCGTCACTGATGAAAACCAAATGCTGACAGAGGAAGATAAGGTTGCTTTAGATGATGCTATTAATTTGGCATGGTCCAGCGATGACTTTGACCCACTACTTGATTTAGTTTCTTCAGAAGGAACGCCACAAATTTATAATTACCAGCATTCCTTAACTGGGATGACACCTCTTATGGTGTTTGCTGGTAAGGGTAGGGCAGGTGAGGTCTGCATGCTGCTCTCTTTTGGTGCAGACTGCCTCTTAAAAGCAAAGGATGGTGCAACTGCACTGGATTGGGCTGAAAGTCAAAACCAACAAGAAGCTGCTCAATTGATTAGAAAGCAAATGGAGAGTACCTCATCAAATTCAGTGGATGAACAACTGTTGCTTGATAGATATCTTTCGACAGTTAATCCTGAACTAATCGATGTAGTTCTTATAGAGCAGTTACTGAAGAAAATATGTACTGATTCAAAAGATGGAGCAGTCCTTGTTTTTCTTCCAGGGTGGGATGATATCAATAGAGCCAAGAGTAGATTACTTATGTCCCCCTTCTTCAAAGATACTTCTAAGTTTGCCATTTTACCTCTTCACTCCATGGTCCCGTCTATGGAACAGAAAAAGGTTTTCAGACGCCCACCCGTTGGTTGCCGCAAAATCATCTTGTCAACTAATATTGCTGAGACTGCTATCACCATAGATGATGTTGTTTATGTTATTGATAGCGGTCGAATGAAAGAGAAAAGCTATGATCCTTATAACAACGTGTCGACTCTCCAGTCTTCATGGATTTCAAAAGCCAGTGCAAAGCAACGAGAGGGTCGGGCAGGCCGTTGTCAACCTGGTACATGCTATCATCTTTATTCGAAATTACGAGCAGCTTCTTTGCCTGATTTCCAAGTACCTGAGATCAGAAGAATGCCAATTGAGGAACTTTGTCTCCAGGTGATCATTTTTGTGCAACTGCTATATGCTCTTTTAGATAAGGAAAGCATGTCTATGGGGCCTCTCACTTCTAGCTTTTAATTGACCATGCTATTTGAAAAAGCAACCTGTAAAACTTTGATGTAGAAGACAAAAACATGAATTTACTCCCTCTTACTTTTTGCCTTTTCTTGTGTTTATTGAAATTTTGAGCAGAAATATATGTGAGAAAAGATCGATTAATAAAAGATGCAAAATGGTAATTTAAGAAGTTATAAATTCTAACTGTTGTATTTAGAATAAAATAAATGTCAAAGGGAAAGCCAACAGTTATAAATCACGCATCCAGTCTAAATGTCAGAGCAAGAACTTTAAGGCATCAAAACATTCTCATAATGTTTCTCCTTGCTTTGATAGTTTTGAGTGGGTATTGATAGCAAAAAACCGTGCCAAGCCCAAGAGGGTGCTGTATTAATTTGGTTAATATCTTTTGGCAGGTGAAGTTGCTTAATCCAAATGGCAACCTTGAGGACTTTTTAATGAAGACTTTGGATCCTCCGGTTTTTGAAACCATAAGGAATGCAGTCAATATACTCAAGGATATTGGTGCTTTGTCTCTTGATGAAAAATTGACGGACCTTGGGCAGAAGCTTGGTTCTCTGCCTGTTCATCCACTGACAAGCAAGATGCTTCTCTTTGCCATATTGATGAACTGCCTTGACCCAGCATTGACTCTTGCATGTGCTTCTGACTACAGGGACCCATTTACCCTGCCAATGTTACCAAATGAAAAGAAAAAGTCAGCAGCAGCTAAAGCTGAGCTGGCTTCACTGTACTATGGGCAGAGTGATCAACTAGCAGTTGTAGCAGCATTTGAGTGCTGGAAGAAAGCTAAGGACAAGGGTCAAGAAGCACGCTTTTGTTCTCAGTTCTTTGTATCCTCTAGCACTATGAGAATGTTATCGGGCATGCGGAAACAGCTCCAAATGGAGCTGACACGCAATCGGTTCATTCCTGAGGATGTTTCTACTTGTAGCTTGAATGCGCATGATCCAGGTATAATTCATGCTGTTCTGGTTGCCGGTTTATATCCATCGGTTGGGAGATTAGTACCGCGTCATAGAAGTGGAAAACGTTTTGTGGAGACTGCTAATGGTGATAGAGCTCGTTTACATCCTCATTCGATAAACTACAAGTTATCATTCTTGAAAACTGATGATCAGCCCTTGTTCATGTATGATGAGATAACACGTGGGGATGGGGGTACTCTTATACGAAATTGCACCGTGGTGGGGCCACTTCCAGTTTTGTTGCTGGGTACTGAGATTGCTGTGGCTCCTGGGAACTCTGACGATGATGACGATGATGACGACGATGGTGATGATGGTGAAAGTGACTATGATGAAGACACCGATGAGAACCAAACAAAAAATAACTACAACTCACAAGGAAGAGATGGAGAACAGACCATGTCCTCCCCTGATGCACCAGTAACAGTGGTTGTCGATCGATGGCTTCCCTTTGGTGCCACTGCACTTGATATTGCGAGGATATACTGCTTGAGAGAGCAACTATCTGCAGCAATCCTATTCAAGGTGAGGGATTTTCTTCTGAATGTTTCTATTCTTAAACTTGGATTGTTTCACTTTGTTTCTTGATTTTGATCAATTGAACATTGTTTTATAGGTCATTCATCCAAATGAGGTTCTTCCTCCAGTCCTTGGGGCTTATGTATATGCAACAGCGTGCATCCTATCTTATGATGGTTCATCAGGGATCTTGTCACCCTCAGGACATGGTGACTCATCAATGTCAATGGTGAAGGCAGATGAGAGTGATGAACTCATGCCAGATAGGAGGAAACTTGGCGAGTTCCTTAGATTCCTGATGAGGCCTGACAGACATCATAACTCAACATATTCATACTGGGAAGCTGGGTCATCTCTGTCCACAGAAAAGCAGAACAATAATGACTCGTCAAATCAAAATATTCAGCAGCCATTTTCTCCAGCTTCCACAAGTGTGCAAGCGAAACCTCCATCTGAAGATTCTACTACAGTTGGCCATGGTCCAAGAGGTCAGACACCAGGGTTAGCTGCATCCAGGAAAAAGCAGAATACTTCATCCAGGCAGAAGCAGATATACAATGACTTGCCAAGTCAAAATATTCAGCAGCCATTTTCTTCAGCTACCACAAGTGCACATGGCAAATCTCCATCTGAAGTTTCTAATGTAGTGCCCCATGGTCCAAAAGGTCCAAAAGCTGGGTTTTCTGCATCCTGGAAAAAGCAGAATACTAATGGCTTGTCAATTCAAAATAACCAACGGCCGTTGTCTTCAGCTTCTACAAGTGGGCATGAGAAACCTCCATCTGAAGTTTCTGCTTCAGTTGGCCACAGTTCAAGAGGTCCGAAACCTGGGGTATCTGCATCAAAGAAGAAGCAGAAAAATAATGGCTTGTCAAGTCAAAATAGCCAACAGCCTTCAACTTCAGATTCTATGAGTGGGCATCCGAAACCTCCAGCTAAAGTTTCTACTTTAGTTGGTTATGGCTCAAATATGTACGGACCTTATGGTCCGAGGGGAGATTCTTTTAAGAGGCAGCGTGGTAGTGGCTCTGGTTAAGGTGGTGGTCACTGATCAACAGTTGGACGAAAGTGCCTTGAGCAAAGTAATTGATAGCGTATGAACCTGGTCACCTGGTCCTCGTTGCATTTCAAAATGAGTGGAACTCATGGAATTGATGACGGCCACTGAATTAGCAATGCTTACGATGCATGAAAAGTTTGAATAGGTCATTTGGGGCTTTTATAAAGGTGCTAACACAGCAGGAGATCCTGACAGGTGTTGATGCAGTACTCTGTACCTCAGCCGAAACCAAGATAATTGGACCTGAAAGATGCAAGTCGCTCCAATCCTCATTTGAGAGTCCAATATCAAATGAAACGCTAGGCAGGGTTGCATCAGTAATAAATTTTGCATTTTGACTCTGAGTTGGGACCTCTCTTCAGCAGGCGGCCTCTTGCTCATGCCTTTTCTTCGGGCCTTCTGCCATTCCTTGCTTCTACTGTATGCTATCACTTTCTTTTGCTTGGATTTTATTTATAGACGAGCCAAGTCTGTTCTTCTTTCCCCTCTTTTTGGTCAATGACGAATGCAGTCCATTGCTGTTGGTTACGCTAGAATTATAGTTTTTCTTCGAATCATATCGAAAATATTAGAGTGAATGTGATCAGTTAGGATGTTTATTTCTTTTCTTTCTCGCATTTCTGCCTTCTTCCTTTGATCTGGAGAGAGAGTTGCATGCTGAGATCTAGCTTTTGCTTGAGCAAGGGATATGAGATGAATTTGAATTACTCCGGGACGGTTTTAACGTTTTCATGAGCCTTTTGAGAAGGGTCTCATGTCATGAAATTGCAGTGAGAAGATTCCTTGTGTGGTCCGGGACGATGGCGAGGGGTCACAGCTCACGTTCCTGTACTTGTTTCCCGAGGTGAACTAACTGTCGGGTTTTCATTTAGTGCTGGCTCTCCGTTATATTGTTATGATGGAGAGCAGAATTTGGTGCCGAAATCTGCTTTCAAGGATCTAGCAGATTGAAGTCGGTTCGGCTTTCAGCAAACGCTGCAAGTCGGTATGATGAACCCGTGTCATTGTTCTGGGCATGCTCGTTCATAAGCGTGCACCTGGGCGTATGGACATAATGAACTAACATGAGCAATTTGATCGCTTGACGCACCACATCAATGTCTTAACCAATGATGACAAAATTTTCTGATCGTATCGAGCTCTAATTTTCCCTCTTTTTAATGACTTTGCCTCTCATTGGGTAGATACATAGATAAATGATAGAGTAGAGTTGAGTATGGGCTGGGTTGGGCCGGTCCAGCACATTTTTTAGAAATTAACCTGCACAGTGTTGGTTCTCAATTATTGGAATCGAGAACTAATCCAACCATATGGGTCCGGTCTAGTTCTAGGGTAAATTTAAAACCGGTCAATTATTTTTTTGTTTTATTTTTGTATTTCTTGAAAGAACAAACATAGTATTGCAATTTATATATCCATCAACAATGCGACATTAAGCAACCAAATTATGAATATCAATACAAATCAAATATAAATATAAAATAAGGTAACGATAGAAATTTCGCACTTGTTAAAAGTACTAAATTGTAAAATTGAATACATAAGGCGAGCAACGAGGCAAGCAAGGCAAGCCAATAGAGGCAAGCAAGCGAGCTAGGCTAGGGCGAGTAAAGAGAGTTGCTAATTTTTTATATTTTATTTTGGGGTTGAATTAGGGTTGGGTTTCCTTATTCCTTCTAATTTACACGGCAAACTAAATTGTGAAGAAAATAGAGAAGGAGGTGTTAGGGTTTTGTTAGTGTGTGTCTATATATATATAGAATTGGTGCAGATTGGATTAATCTTAAACTTTCAAGACCAAAGACCAACTCGCATAGTGCAGGGTTCAAAGTTTCTAAGACCAAAGGCCGACCTAGTCCTTCTGAGAACCGGGCTAAGATCAATCGGGTTGGGCCGGTCTAGGGTTTGGTCCAGGCTCAACTCTGGACCATCAAACTCTGGACCGATGCTCGGTACAATCAAGACAATTTAGTATGGTAGAAGAAACTTCAAACTTTTTCTCCCAAAAAAATGCCTTTTTTGCGTTGAAGCAATTAGTAGGAGAGGGTGATTCTCTAGCTCTTTTTGTCCATCTTTATATTCTTGGTCTGAATTTTTTTCGAACTTCTTTTACTAACGAACGGTGGAAGTTGTCTAAGATTGACGAGCACTAGTTTTCTTAAAATTATCTGAATGAATTTGTTAGAAGTCAAGTGTTAAGAGTTTAGGTGGTAAGGGGACTTCCTTTCATCGTAGCATTTTGTCCAGCCTTGTCGGGGGCACCGGAAGTGTGAAATCCTGAATCCATCGGGACGACACAGGAGAGGGTGACCGGGTCTCAACAATTGCGCGTTCCTAAGATCGTATGGAGAGATGAACCAGTCAAAGCGCGCGAAAAGCTAGCCTGATTGGCCCGACCGTTGAGTCGGAAAAGAAGAAAAATTGCGATGAAACTCGGAAAAACAACTCTTTTCAGACCTCATTTCGGAAGGAGTACGTGAGGTGGGGACACAATCGAAGTGCTGAGATTTGCCGGCTCAATCAGTCCTGAGATTATGTGAACATAATCGGTTTGATATGGCGAGTCGGCGACACCATAACGCCAGAGTTCAATCTCTCTCCCTCCAGGATCAAGATATTTGTGGGCCTATATTATATGAAAAATATTATATTATCTTTTTAGTATATCGCCTCAATTGTTATTAAGTGTGTGTGTGTGTGTTTTTAATGAGTACTGACATAAACATTAAGTTCCAAAAAAGAATTTATGGGTACCAAAGCCAACTGATAAAATTCATCTGGATATACGACATTGTAGCAAAGGCTGGCTTGTATATGCACTGCCATCAAAAGTTTTAGGACGGTAATGAAGAGCTTTGAAAGTTAAATTGGAACTTTGGCTTAAAAAGTTCCACAATAAAATCAAAAAATGAACCTTGTGAGATCCCTTTACAAACGATCAAAGCCTAGATTTGCCTATATAAAGACGATGCCGCCACTCGCTTTGATTTATACCGTGCTGCTTCCTAAGAACAGTGCATTTGCCGATTTCATCGTAGCAATGTGCTCAAAATAATATCAATTTGCGCTAGGATTCCGGTCTATCGTCTAATTAGTAAAGCCTCTTGAATACACAACTAGAAAAACTATATAGGAATGATCAAGTCTAGATTTGCTTATATAAAGATGATGCCACACTTATTTTGATTTATGCCAAATTATTTCCTAAGAACGGCTTGTCTACTAGGGGTGATCAGTTCTAGGGTGATAGGTTCCAAAACTGTTACTCAGAACCTTCTCTATTATTATTGATTCCCAATTTTTTGACCTTGAAACCTACTTTGTTTGCCTGAAATCAATTTTGGAACCTATCAAATTTTTCCAGTCTGGTTCTAAGATTTACTCGAGATTCTATTTTATTTTATTTTTCTTTTTTTGGTTTATTTTTTACAGCAAAATAATATGAGGTTATGAGTAACAAAATAATTCAAAGTTTAAGATGGACAACATAAATCCCTATCCACCAAAAACAATATTCCATAAGATGAATACGTAATCATGTATAAAAAGTTCAAACACGTAACATAATCCATAAAAATTTAGAGGAAGAAAAAAGACTGATGAGGAGTTTCAAGAAAGAACAAAGGATGAAGGAGTCAAGAGCTTAGAATTTTGAGGAAAAGAAATTAGGATTTTGACATTTCAATTTATAAAATCAATTCCGAAACCAGTTCCAAAATAGTGCAATTTGATCCGGTTCCCAAGTAGGTATTTATTTGGAACTCGTTCCAGGATCAATTCCAACCGATTCAAAAAATTTGGAACCTATTCCCGGATCGGTTCCAATAGGAACCAATTCCCGGACTTGTTTTTATGGTGGTTGGAATTAGTTTCGGGGTAATACCGGTTTGGTTATACACCCCTACCATCTACAGATTTCATCGTAGCAGCATGCTCGAAATAATATTAATCGGCACTAGGATTTTGGTCCATCGCTAATTAATGAAGCCTCTTAAATATACAACTAGAAAAACTATATAGAAGTGATCAACAAGCGTGGTAGTTTTCGAATTTGCTTGATTAATGTGAAAAGGAACTTCGGAACTTGGAAGTCCATAACAAATCCATTCTAAAATTAATGGGGTAAAGCCAAGGAAAGCATGCGTATCGACTTTTTCTCGCTCTTCTTTCGTCTTCTTTGTACACTTGCAATGGTGATCAGGTCCATGGTCTGTCTTATCAGGCAATAATCTCTTCTTTAATAGTCTATTATCGGTAACAACTCCTCAAAACCTCTTAAAATCCGACTTTCCACTTTCAAAATTTTAAGTCATATTAAAAGCAAAATTAAGCAAGGATGCGCAACGCTCATCTTTGCCTGCTTGAGTTCAACCGATTGATTTCCTCCAATCCCACTGATTCTCGATCTGCCTAGCCACCGAAAAGGGACAGACAAAAAAAAAAGGACGAATATATTGCTTAAGTATGTTACATCGTTTGTTTATGAGATTTATATGCTTATGACTTACGTTTGTCACGTTCTTTGTACGGCTATCAAATCATCATTAGACACCTGTCTTGAAATTTTCGACCTCATATAAACAATCATATGAAGTCGTAATCACCGTGGCTATAGTCAAATTTTGAGAGCTAGTCAGGCTTTTCCTATTCCCATGTGGATGTGATGCGCTGGGCTTGACTAGCTTCTTTTATTCTATGATATCTCTCATTCAACTCGGCTTATTTTCAGGGTTTTTAATAGGTGACTTGAACATGAGACTTGTCTTGATTAAAGATGCAATGAAAGCGCGCTGGACACCGACCACCGAGGCAAACTTCAAAGTTTCAAACTTGTACTGCGATGACTCTCTGCCCTGATATTCCCCTAGTCTTCTCCATTTTTTTTCCTCGTATGAACTGCTCTCCAATGGGTACTTAATAGCAAGTGCAATCACCAAAGTCTAACCTTTCTCAGTTGACCTTATGTAATATGTACATATATATGTGTGTACACACATGAAATTAGATCTTTAATATGGGCCAGGTTTCAAGGTACGACAGCCGAACATGTGGTGTGACAAAAAGTAAGGTGGACTTAATGAATTTGGCATTGCATAAGTTAGTTGTGGTAGGTAAAGAACTTCCTCGTTAGTGGCGGTGCAAAATCCTGACGATGCACATGCATCTCCCAACACTTAAAAAAAGGGAAACAGTACGTCGAGTCGTCGTTTTCTTGGCAATCAAGCCAGGATTATGATAATCTACGAGATGCCACTCGTCGAAAATTTTGTGCATAATGACAGTGAAACTAGGATTTACGAGATAGGCTTAGCCCTCCGGTTTTCATGTTGATCGGTGCGATTATTTTTTAAGGAACTTCTGGTCCCTAGTGCAGCAGAAGTACAAAAGAATAAAAATGTGTAGCGAACTCCAAGAAAGATGTGATATCAACTCAGGGAGATCCATGGAGCTTGAAGTTATATTCAACCGTTGCCAAAAAAAATAAAAATAAAAAATTTATGTATTTCTTTGATTGGTGAGATTTCCGAATAATAAAATGTATCGATAAAGATAAAGAAATGAATATCCATGACCGACCTCGTTAAGAATTGGAGTTTGAACATTTGTTAGAGCTCTAGACCTACAAGCACAACGCTGGTTGTAGACCTACAAGCGTATCGAATGGAATTGACCCCATTAACACATGATCCCTCTAGGCTACTTTCCTATACCATTTTAAGGTATATTCATAGATATTTTCATTTCGGTCCGCAATTATCTAGTTTATTAAGATTGGGTAAACATACACACCCTCCACTAGTAGGGTTTTTCCTAAAAACTCAATTTATCCTTATGTAAATTATAGGCAAGCCTATATTAGTTGGTTTCGAGAAGACTTCTTGTGAATATTATTTATATCTAAATGCTTGAACCGAGCTTTAGAATAGTTGACGCATGATGAGATTGACGATATCATAACAAGATTTTGTGTATTTTGTTGGGTCAATATCATAAAAACCAAACTAGTACCCATGATACATTTACCCAAATTTAGTTTTTCTTATCACAAGGGATCTTGAATCCATACGACTTTACAAAAAAAATCCCAATATGGTGCTCCTATTCCAAATCTATCATCTATTAAGATGTTTACGTGTCAACACTTGTGAATTTTCCACGTTAGATTTGTCTTGCATTTATTCGCCACGTATGCTGACACGTATACACCTTAACGGCATATTAGGTGGAATGTTGGCAGATGGTATATTTGGGTTAATGGTATCGCTTTAGGTTTTTTTCGTGAAAAGAAAGTTGATGTGCTACCAATTTGAATTTATGTTACGGAGGGTGTCCGTTCGGACTTTTAATGATATTAATCTTATTGCATTTGGCACTTTATGGGACGTACATGGAGTGAGAAAGATAATTTATTTTGGATACGATAGTCAAGACTAATCATACTAGAAATAATAAGGAAACGCTCGTCGCTCTCCTTTGGAGTGAAAGCTAGCCTAAATTTTTTAAACTAGGATTTAGGTCTAACCACCGGAGTACCAGCCTACCACCTTATGCTAAATCTGGTTATTATGCGCAAAATGATTACTGCATCTCATTCATACAGACATCGGACTGTGCAATTATCACATTTCAACCCAACGTGCGACTGTACCAGGCATACCCATTGGACAAATTAAATCACGTTTTCAGTAAAGCAAAGCATCAAATCTGTGCAAATTATACATCCAGATCTCGTGGGGTGTGACACCCGGCACACCCATGTTCATGCCAGAATCCGCTTGTTTATTATGAAATTGATGTGGTGCGAAATCCCAAAACCGAACCACATGGTTGCATGCATGCTTTGTGTGGCCTTGCGTGGTGCGACATTTTGCCTTTATTGTAAAGACGATCCGCCTGTACCTTCGTCTTCTCCCCTCCTCTCCCTAAGAGAAAAGATCCTCCATCTCCGATGGCGGGCGGGTATTCGCAAGTTCGGAACGGCTCTGTTTCACCGTATAGTATTCTCACCAAAAGGGTTCTCCAAACTTTCGCGTATTCGGTTCGTCGAATACGGACCGTCGGAACGGCTCGGTTGGAGGAACGCCCGTTAAAATAATGAAAACGTTTTCTGCTTCGAACGTAAAATAATGTGATCTATCACAACGTATACATGAGGAGTAGGAGAAGAAGACAAAGTGGTCGGTCTCGCCCGCCGCCAAAGTCTAGAAAATTCAGAGGCGGCAGGCGCTCTCCAATTTTGACGTCCGACGCATCATCCTCCTCCTTTCCCCGCCGACAAATTTCCGGGTCCCGATCAACTGTATTGAAACAACAACTTAAAGGCATCATCTTCTCATGTCCTTCCTAGATTTGAGTTTGAATTTAGGTGAGGTTTCTTGACGGAGTAGAACCTTGCTGAAATTCTCGCTTAATAATAACAAAATTGTAAGTAAGATTTCGCATTCTGGACATACCGGCGAAGCAAGGGATATAAAATGAATGGCTAAAAAATAATGTGATCTATCACGACATATACATGAAGAGTAGGAGAAGAAGACAAAGTGGTCGGTCTCGCCCGCCGCCAAGTCTTGAAAATTTGGAGGCGGCAGGCGCTCTCCATTTTTGACGTCCGACGCATCATCCTCCTCCTTTCCCCGCCGACAAATTTCCGGGTCCCGATCAACTGTATTGAAACAACAACTTAAAGGCAACATCTTCTCATGTCCTTCCTAGATTTGAGTTTGAATTTAGGTGAGGTTTCTTACGGAGTAAAACCTTGCTGAAATTCTCGCTTAATAATAACAAAATTGTAAGTAAGATTTCGCATTCTGGACATACCGGCGAAGTAAGGGATAAAAAATGATTGGCTAAAAAATAGTTCTTTTTTGCGTTTTTTCCCAATGAGTTGTATCTTAAATTCAAGGTTATTGACTGAGACTTTCCCATTGAGTTGTATGTTAAATTCAAGGTTATCGACTGAGACATACCAACTATTATATGAAACTCTCGAGTTTCCGGTTTCATTTACCGACTTTTTTGCTAACTAAATTTGCAACAGGGTTTTGTTCATCAATTATCATTTGAGTTATTTATTGAGCTTTATTTAATTTTTTTCAGATCATAAAGTTTTTATTAAGTGGATATTCTTATTTGCCTTACTTATTAACTCTTTTCTATGATTGAACTGCCAATAATTCTGTATTACTAACTCTTATTTGGGGTTTTTTCCTTAAAAAAAATAAAATTACTAGCTTCTCTTATTATTGATAAGAGATATTTCTATTACTTATCAGCTTTTATTTAACTTTCTTACCAACACCATATATTTACCAACCATTATATGAAATTGCCACATTTATCTGGTGACTTCCTCTTTATTCCCGATTAAGTGGCTCAATGGAAACGTTTTTAAAACAAAAAACAAAAATAAATGTTGGAAAATAATTCAAATTAGAGTGCAACCCAAATTAGTTGATTGATATTGAAATTAAAGTTGACAACATGTGATTAAGAAAGGCAAAAAGTTGTTAAAAGATAGAAAAGTTGTGGTAATTAAAAGAAAATGAACTTGGTAAGGAACTCAAATAATAGTTAAGTAGCCCAAAATCAGTTTATAACTCAATATGAGAAAATTTGGTGAGTCACTCTAAGTAATATGGACATTTTCTTTAAAAAGTTGGTAAATATAAGTTACTAAGAAATGCAAATAAAAGATTATAAATGACCAGAAAAGTTGGTGAATTGGAGCTAATTTAGGTCGGTAACTTCTAAAAGAGTGAGTAAATACGAAGGGTTAGCAACCAAGGCAAATAAAAATTGATAGCTCAAAAGAAAAGTTAGTAAATTAGAGACTAATTAAAAATTGGTAAGTAACTCTAACGAAAATTGGTAATCTAAATTTAATGGATAATCTAGTGAAAAAAATTGGCAAATCACTCGAATTTAGGTCAATATATTCTTATAGAGTTAGTAAATGTGAAGCATTGATAAGCTATGCAAAAAAAAAAAAAACTGGGAACTTGGTATAAGAATTACTACTTTGCAAACTATAACAAAATTTGGTAATTTCAGGAACATGTCTATAAGTTACCAACAAATTACATGAATCATATTTTCTTACCATTTTTTTTTCTGGCACTTACAATACTTAGTGAAATTTATCTGAAAGGAAAATAATCCATGCTTTTTGGTGTGAAACGACATAATACGGCTGTTTTAAAGCAACAATCTTTGTCTCAATGCTGAGCATAGGTACCACAATGTTCAATGGGTCCATTTGTCATTGTACCTAATTAACATACATAATTTATGACAAATGCGATTAAATTTTTTTCCCAACGACCAACAACTAAAGAAAAAGAATTCCCATTGTTGTTAATCCCAAAGTGTAAGTAACTTATCCGAGCAAACTGCATCAACTACGTCCCATTTGATCTTGTTGCAAATTATTAATCACACATTCCTTGTTTATAACAAAGAATCTTAGCCCCCCAAAAAAAAAAAATCTTGGAAGGAATCACAGAGGCTCCTAATCATGTTCGCACTATACATTAGTAACGAAGATCCAGCTAATTAATTCTGCGATCCAACAGTCGGACAAAGCTTCCCCCTCGTAATCAACATTAAACCTTGTTTGGTAATTCACCGCAAGTTCACAAGTCCTTGTCAAAAGCAAATCTTGAAAAAGAAACTAATGACATCCATGTGGGATTCAATCATACCACCAACGCCGGATTTTGGCAACCAAGCAAAAAGAATTGGGTTCTTAGTGCATTCAATTTGACTATGACTCGAACATTATCTAGTCTTCGCTGATGAAATGGTCTTAGTGGCGTGCTGTCTACTCAGTGCTCACCAACTGCGCATGATTAAGGAGGAGATTTCAATCCGTTCCCTCTCTCTCCAAGACGAATTGTTACCGGAAAGGGCATTTGCAGAGAAAAGCAACGAGACGAAAAGATGACTTTTTTTTCCTCAAAAAAGTTAACTCGATTTGATTCCAAATATAATCTCTCTTTAAAAAGAATAAAACCTAAGGCGGGTCAGCGACGGAAACCAACAGCAGTTTAACCCTACCGTGGCACACAGGAAGTATGATGAAACACCAGTCAAGAATTTCCTCCACTAGCGACGGGAGTTTAACAATCATTTTCTCCCCCCAAAAGGGCTTTTCACCAAATGACATTATCTCCAAGCAAAGGAAAGAAAGAGAGAGATTCTCCACGGCGTAACTTTCTAGGGTTTGTACTCATCGCATGGAGGCGAGCGCTGCCGGTCCACTCACGACCTTGAGCCAGCATTTAAAACGTCATGTTGCAGGAGTCGAGCGCCATCCAATCTTGACCCGGGGGGCGTAGGTGGTGGGCCGTCACGTGGAGATGAACGAGGAACAGGATAAGAACACTGCGAAATCAACGCCCGTAAAGGTTTAATTTCCAGTCCTTCGACCGCGCTTTAGGTTTCGGAATGATCCGCTCGAAGGCCCCACTACTGAAAATGAGGTCAAGTCAATCGTGCATGCCAAACGGCGAGAGGAAGGGTCGTCCGAAGCAGCAGCGAGGTCAAGTCTGAGGTACTCAGCAGTCGGCGGTCAACTATTTTTTATGCCCCTATACAGTTGCCAGGGGAACGATGATTGGGAGAATAAGACAAGCGCAGCCAAAGCACGACGCTTACAAAGAATTCAGGGCGGAGAGTTACAGTTTTATATCTCAATACGTCGCGAGGTGTTTTTTTCGTTTCGTTTGATGCGGATCGAACTCCACGGTATATTAAGGTCCGGATAGTACATCATCAGTTTTACGGGTTTCTCGAGATGCATAACACAGAGATAGAGCGAGCGGTTCGAACAAGGGATTGCCAGCACTCAACGGACGATCAAGATTTGTATCACGCTCTTCATCGGCACGTACGATGAATTTTCTACTTGACCTATTAAGCCAAACCCCTAGCGTCGTGGGTTCTCATTAGAAACTCCACGTATCTATCTTTTTGGGAAGAAATATTGACATTACAGAACAAGTTAGGGAAGTGGGTGAGATATAGAGCTTATTTTATGAGATTTATTCACTAACTCCACCTTTTGAGTCTTACACCTTGATGCGTGCACTGCCGTGCAGGACTTGTTTAACCATAAAGGCAACCACCTCTTTAAATTTATAATAATCAATGAAAAATGGATCTCTAATCACAAATTTTGGTCGAAAGGTATATACAGAATTTCTTTTGACTTCACCCTTTTATTTGATGGTCGAGCAGATTTCTTCTTCGGTTGTGTGGTAGGCACCGACTAGGAAGTAACATGATCGGATCCTCATTATCTGCACCAAATATTGGCTTTCTTCATCAAGCTAGACTGATTTAAAGACCGTGTGTGAACCCGAAAATGAGATGATATAAAGTAATGCTCCATTTACTAAAAGAAGCTTGCAAAGTATTATGATAATAGCTATAGATGAGAGTTTGAACGAGTGAATTATACTTAATATCTACCACAATATTTCGTACGACTTTATGAATCAACGTCTTATGTACTTTATATTATTTATTAAAATAATTGATGTCCCATTTAGAACGAGAAACGACTGTAATCATCTAATGGCCATGTTTTTCCTCCAACTCTACACATGGAAACTTTCGTGCTCCTAATATTTTATCGTTGTTTTTAGTTAAGAAAGAAATAAAGTAGGGTAGCCAATACTTTCTGGTAGTAATATTAAAATATTTAGATATCTCTCTTTTTTCCCAAAGAAAATGAAATCAAATATGCATAATTAAAATAGAAATTGAAATAAGAGGTAATATCCTAAATAACTCTAAGAGATATCTAAATATCCTAATATTGCTAACACTTTGATTGTCCCAATCTTTCCCTTTATCTTTTTTCTTGTGCATTATTTTCATGTTTAATTCATGACTATCATCAAACAAAGAAACTTCATAAAGATATGGTCCATCATCTAATCAAGAGCCTGAGATTCATCTCCATCAGCAGCATTTGATCTTGAACACGTTTTTTCTTTTATTCTTTAATTGTTCATTTATCTATTTTTGTTTTGGGAGTGAAGGTGTTGATTACCCTGCTGCGGAGATGCATGTAAAATCTTTGTATAGATGAAATGCACATTTTCTGTCAATTCTTGCAAAATATTAGATGTGATTATATTGTCATGTTTGAACTGATAATGAGATTTGCATGTTGTGGATTTAGAAAATAAAGACACTACCAAGGCATTTATTGTCGAAAAGCTAATTGAGAAATACTTCAGTTTTCAATGCGCGCATCGACAAATCTAGAGTAGTTCTTTATTTCTAAAGCATTAAGATTGCCTGGTCTTAGGTTTTACTATCATGCAAATGAATTTATGTTGAGATTTTGTCTTTATCAGCTTAAACCATAGACGAAACTGAGCTTATGATATGTGTTTGAGATTCAAGAAACTCCCGCTCGAAGAAATTATCTCAAAAAATAGTTGTGCTAGTTATATCATATAAGATGTTCGCATGTTGCCCAAGATAATTAACACCTAACACATCTGCACATTGAAAATGTTCAATCTGATAAATGATCGGGAATTTCACGACTGCATATGACCGACCACCTCGATTTAGTTCGAGATGCTGTATCATTCCAGCTATGATCTGTCCTTACGAGGACGAAGATGCAAAAAATGATTTTGACCAGTGCCGACTTGTGCTGCTGTGGACGGCGGTACAGTTGAAGATATAAAGGGCTCAACAGCAAAGGAAAAGAAAAAGAAGATAATCAGTGCATGGAAGACCAAATAACGATATTTGTCCCGTATGCAATTACATAGATACCCTTTCTTGTCTCCAATAATTACTCAAAAGTAGAGTCCACTACCTACGACTACGAGGCTTGCCGATTCCTGGCTCTCGTTGCGCTAAAGACCACCGGGAAAAGTTAGGAAAAACAAAATAGTGCCAACGTTATTTAAGTGCCTTTTCATATGCTAGTGTAGATTTTTAAGGTTGGAATTTCTAATATTGTGGCAGAAGCAGACCTTATCACAGTTTATTTGACACGTAAGGTGCCATTTTGTCAAATTGGGCGTGTCGTTCTTAATTCAATTTACACGTGAGATATGATGTTATGTTACACATCGCTTATCCATTTCACGTCATTTATTTATGGGGTTCTATTAACTTAAACTTTTTAGTTTGATGTGCTAACGAGGATCAAGCAAAGTCAATTTAAAAAAAATGAAAAAGCAATGCTCGTGCACAAAAATGAAAAACTCAATCCCGGGAGGATACTTAGCGGATCAAGCAAGTCGATTTACAAAACGAAAAGCTCAATCCCGGGAGGATGTTCAGCAGATCCTGGTGAGAATAAATCTCACCCAGACAAAGCCAGAAGGACTGGACGAAAACTTTTAAAGAAAGAGGAAACAGTTGAGAGTGCTTCAAAGCCGGAAGGACAAGACGAAAACTTTTAAGGAAAGAGGAAACAGGTGAGATTGCTTTACTCTCTCTCTCAGGAAACAGGTGAGATTGCTTTACTCTCTCTCTTAAATTATTATTTGCCACCAATGACCTTTTTTTTGGCCCTTTTGTAATCGCAACTTATGTTCAACAGTGGCTACCTATACTTTCGGCTTTTAATTTGATACAAGACAACGGGGCCATTCCACCACTTATTCCATGTTATGTCCCATAGTGACGTGTTCTCGGTTCGTCCAAAAGATCCAAGCCAGCAGCCTTCCTAGGTTTAAGTGTGAATTTTGACTAGATAAAACCTTGCTGAAAGTCATACTTAATAGAAATAAATTTTGAGTAAGATTTCACATTCATTCACTCCATAGACAATCAAAGTAAGGGATATAAAAAGTTTAGCCAAAAATAGTTGGTTCTTTTTTTCTTTGTTTTTTACCATCAACTCATATTTTAAGTTTAGGAATCCATTATTTTTTTTGGGATCCGGTGATTGTCGACTCCCAAAATAATTGATTCTCTAAGGGATGCTCTCGGTCAAAGCCACCTTCAGGGCCTTTGTGCCCTTTGTTGGGCGACGGAAATGTGATTTGAAAAAAGAACTTAAAAGTTGCAGAAATTTTCCATGCCGGTGTCCACCTTGTTAGACAACCATATCACTTAGGACAGTCAGCATTCACATCTGCAATTTTTTATCTGAATGACTACATTAACAAACTATTTAGGATTGATCAAATTAAAAAGTTTAGGATTTTTTTTTATGGGGTAATTTTCCTCTCCAATGCTCTTGGGAGAAAGAGGTCTTAGATCTCATTGAATATTCTGAAAACGGAAAATGGTCGCTATCGGATAAAGATAGTATTCCTCCCTCGAATGCTTGATTCTTTGGATTCTCAAAGCGTTTCTCCTGGTGATGATAACGTGCATGAAGGTTGGAAAGTAATTCAAATGAAAGTGTAACCCAAAATTAGTTGATTGATAAATTATTGAAAATAAACCGGGAGGATATTAAGTAGATCAAGTGAGTCGATTTAAAAAAAAAAAAAAATACGAGAAGGCAATGCTCGTGCTCAACAATGAAAAAACTCAATCCTGGGAGGATATTCAACAGATCCTGCTGAGTATAAATCTCACCCAGACAAAGCCAGAAGGACAAGACGAAAATTTTAATTATTAGTTGCCATTAACGACCCTTTTTGTTTTTTTCCTCTTTTGAAAATCGCAGCTTATGTTCAATAGTGGCTACCTATACTTTCGGTTTTTAATTCGATACGAGACAAAGGGCCCATTTCACTGCTTATTCCATGTTGTGTCCCGTAGTGACGTGTTCTCGGTTCGTCCAAAGGATCCAAGCCAGGAGTCCTCATAGATTTAAGTGTGAATTTGACTAGATAGTGTGGATTTGATTAGATAGTGTGAATTTGACTTGATAAAACCTTGCTGAAAGTTACACTTGATAGAAATAAATTTTGGGTAAGATTTCACATTCATTCACTCCACATACCATCAAAGTAAGGGATACAAAATATTTGGTAAAAAATAGTCGGTTCTTTTTTTTTTTTTTTTACCATTGACTCGTATTTTAATTTTAGAGTTCCTGATTGTTATACGAAATCCTTGGCTTTCCTATATCATTTACTGAATTTTCGCTAATTAAATTAGCAACAAGTTTTTGGTTATCAGTAATTATTTGAGTTGTTTAGCGATATTTATTTGTATATTTTAGACTTCTAATTTTTTTTATTGAATGATTATTCTTATTTGCCTTATCTAACTTTTTTCTATGATTAAATAAACAAGAGTTTTTTTTATTACTAGCTCTATTTGGGTTTTTTTTTTTTAATACTAACCTCTCTCTCTCTCTCTCTCTCTCTCTCTCTCTCTCTCTCTCTAAAGTAGAGTCTTCTGTTATTTATCGACTTTTATTTAACTTTCGTACCGACCAACACCATATATTTACCAAGCATCATATGAATCGCCACATCTATTTGGTGGCTTCCTCTTTTTTCCCCGTTAAGTGACTCAATATAAAAAGTTAATAAACTAAAAAAACACGAATACATGTTGGAAAGTAATTCAAATGAGAGTGTAATCCAAAATTAGTCGATTGATGGATTGCTGAGATTAAAGTTTTTTTTTTTTTTTTGTGAAAGGTAATTATATTAAGCTGAAACCAATAATTACATCAAAAACGGCACCAAAACAAACACTCATAATGAACAGAGGCATAATGAGTGGAAGGGGCTGAGATTAAAGTTGATAACGTTGAATGAAGAAAAGTAAATAGTTGGCCAAAGATAGAAAAGTTGTGGTAATAAATGAAAAGTAAACTTGATAAGTAACTAAAATAACAGTTAAGTAGCTCCAAATTAGTTGATAACCCATTCTGAGAAAAGCTGGTAAGTCACTTTGATTAATATTGACAATTTATTTAAAAAGTTGTAAGGCATTACTAAGAAAGCAAATAAAAAATTGTATATGATAAGAAAAGATGGTGAATCGCATTAATTTAGATTGGTCACTTCTAAAAGAGTGAGTAAATACAAAGGGTTAGCAACCAAGGCAAAGAAAAATTAATAACTCAATAGAAAAGTTAGAAAATTAAAAGAAAAATTAAACATTTGTAAGTAACTCTAATGAAAGTTGGTAGTCTACAACTAATGATTAATCTAATGAAAATTTTTTGGCAAATCACTTGAATTTAGGTCACTAATTTCTTATGAGTTACTACATGTGAAGCATGCATAACAAAATCTGGAGCGCATTGACAAGTTACTGGCAAAATTGACCATTAGTTTTCAACACTTGCAATAGTCATTGGAATGTATTTGAAAAGGATATAATCCGTACTTTCTGGCATGATACGGCCATTGTATAACACAACAAACTTTAATACTGAGCCAAGGTACCGCAATGTTCAATGGGCTCACTGTCCTCGTACCTACCTTAAAATATACATAATTTATGACAGATGTAATTTCATTTATTTTCAGTCAAAATCATCGACAACGAAAGAAGAAGACAGAAAACAAGAAAACAAAAAAAAATTCTCATTGTGGTTTAATCCCAAAGTGAAGCTACCCTATTGGAGCTAAATACATGAGCTTCGTCCCTTGTGATCTTGTTGGAAAAAAAATTAATTCACACATTCTTTGTCTATATCAAAGAATCTTAGCCGGAAAAAAAACATCTTGGAAGCAATTACAGTGGCTTCTAATTGAGCGAAACCCCCGAAACAGTCTGTAAACTAATGAAGGATTTAGTCATGTCTGCGCTACACATTAGTAACAAAGGGCAGACGACTTAATTATGTGTTCACAAGTCATTTTTATAAGCAAATCTTTAAGGGGGAAAAAAACCAAAACTAATGGCATCTGTCTTATTCAGTCGTACCACCCCCCCACCAAATTTTTGCAACCGAGCAGTAAAATTTGGTATTAGTGCATTCAATTTGAATATGACTTGACATTATCGAGTCAGTCTAATAAATGGTCTTGGTGGCATGCTCTCTACTCCCCAACCAAGCATGATTAAAGGAGGAAATTCCAATCTGGTCCCTCCACTTTCCAAAGATGAATGTTGCCGGAAAAAGCAGATCCGCAGAGAAAAGCCATTAATTATGTCCGTATTGCGATAGGGGATCCGGGGTACCAGACCTGGCCGGATACCATACCATATCCGAATACTCCGTCGCCTCATCCCAACGAACGACACGTGCCATTTTCTCGCCCGTCGCTGTCGCCGTCGCCGTCGCCGTCGCTGCCCAAACCCGTCGTCGCTTGCCCCGACTCCACTCGCTCAGGGATCGTCCGCATGCAATAGAAGAGTTCGCAAATTCTTTCATATCAAACAATCTGTTTCGTTTTTTTTTTTCATCCATAGTGGCGCACAAGACGGGCGATGAAACGCCAGTGAAGGGTTTCTTCCACCAGCTACAGAACTCTAAAAATCTTCGCCACTTATGAGTTTTCACCAACGACAACATCTACGTTCGAAAGCGAAGCATTAAAAAAGATTATTTAAGCATAGCCTTTTTAGGGTTTTGATCCCATCGCACGGGGGCGAGTGCTGCAGGTCCACGCACGACTCGAGCCCAGCATTTAAAACGCCACGTTGACAGGTGTCGAGCGCCCTCCAATCTTGACCCCCGGGGGCGTGGTGGGTGTGGTGCCCCACGTGAAGAGAACGAGGAGCAGAAACGAAGGAACGCTCGAAATCAATGTCATAATAGTAGGTAGATTCAACTACTGAGCTTTGCTCCAAGACTACCCTTTTAATATGGAAGAGAGAGGCGGGTAGTTCGAATCTCTATATTTGCAGAAGTGTGAAGATGTGGATAATTTAATTTCAAATGAGTTTAATTCTTACGCGTTGCAAAAAAATAAGATAAAAATTTGAGGATGAGAATTAGAGTAGGAATAAAATATGATCAATAAAAAAAAAAAATAGATAGGTTTCACTGTTCCCATCTTTCAACCGCCTTTTTAGGTTTTGGAACGACTCGAGCGACGTGCCTCCAATGAGGGTGGCGGGGCGGCAGTGGCCGCTCCTCGAGCGACGTGCCTCCAATGAGGGTGGCGGGGCGGCGGTGGCGCATCGGTCAAGTCAACCGTGCATGCCAGCGGGAGAGGTAGTATGGTCCGAACTCGCGAGGTGAAGCCTGAGGTACTCAACATGGCTCACTCCACTATCCGCATCCTCGAGTCAAAAGCGAACGAACATCGACGACCTTAACGCACTTTGCCGGCGCATCGGTGACAAAAAGCGGGATCGGAAAGCTAACTTTATGCATCCTCCCCTCCCTAAACAGTCACTAGGGCACGGAAGGGAAGACAGAGACAAGCGCGGTCAAAGAATGAGGCTTGTAAAGAATTCGGGTCGCGGTCCACAACTTGGAGCTTCTTCTTTTGATTGCGACAGCGCGGGAGGGCATCATCTGGCTCGGGATAAAAGAGCAAGAAATGTCGATCCATATGTGTCTGGCAGGGGTTACCGCGGATGATTACCTCATGAGTTTTACGGGGATGTTCGAACCGGAGATAGAGTGAGCGGTCCGGACAAGGGATTTGCCGACACTCGGGCGACACGATCGAATTTATATCACGTGCTTAATTGGCACATGCAATGAATTTTGCTCCTTAGCCATTAAGGCAGTCTCTAGTGTCATTGGTAAATTGTGGAACAAGTTGAGAAAGTATGTGAGATAAAAAGCTTATTTTATGAGATTTCCACTCGAGAAATTATTGTACAAATGTAGGTCTTATTTTCCATATGCTTGTCCCGTGGATTTATTCACTATATTTTTTGAGTCTTATACACCAATGCGACCACATCTATTAATTTATAATAATAAATGAAAATGATACTTGAATCAGAAATTTTATAAGCTTCTTCTTCTTCTTCTTAATTAACACGTGCGATGAATTTTGCTTCTTAGCTATTAAGGCAGTCTCTAGTATCATGGGTAATCATTAGAAAATCAACGTGCTTTTTGAGAAGAAAAATTGAAATTGCAGAACAAGTTGGGGAAGTGCGTGAGATAAAAAGCTTATTTTATGAGATTTCCGCATGAGAAATTGTTGTAGAAAAGCAGGTCTGATTTTCCATATACTTGTTACGTAGATTTATTCACTACATTTTTTGAGTGTTATACACCAATGCAACCATCTCTATTAATTTATAATAATAAAGGAAAATGGTTCTAACTAGGAAGTAACTTTATTGGCTCCACATTATCTGCACCAAATATTGGCTCTCTTCATCAAGCTAGACTGATTTAAAGAGCATATATGAAGCGGAAATTGTGACAACAGAAAGTAATGCACCATATATTAAAAGAAGCTTACAAACTATTACGATGATAACTGTAGGTAAGATTTTGAACAAGCGAATCATATTCATACCCACTATGAGTATTTCGTACGACTTTATAAATCAATCTCATATACTTTATATTATTCACGAAAATAATTTATGTCCCATTTAGAACGACAAACGACTTTAATAATCTAATGGCCATGTTTTTTCTCCAGCTTTAGACGTATGGAAAACTTTCGTGGTCCTAATTTTTTATCAGTGAATTTAGTTAAGACAAAAAGAAAAAACTAGGGCAGCCATTACTTTCATTGTCCCAACGCTTCCCTTTGTCTTTTTTCTTGCGCATTTTGTCGCGTTTATTTTATGAATATCATCAAATAAAGAACTTCAGAAAAATACGGTGCGTCATCTAATTAAGAGCCTCAGATTCAGCTCCATCATCAGCACTTGATTTTGAACACATCTTTTTTTCTTTTCTTCTTTATTTGTTTATTTATTTATATTTGTTTTGGGAGTGAGGATGTTGATTACCACGCTGCGAAGATGCATATAGAATCTGTATATACATGAAATGGACATTTTCTTAGAATTCTTGCAAAATATCAGATGTGACTATATCGTCTTATTTGAAATAAAAGTGAGATTTGTATAGAGTTAATTTAGAAAATAAAGAAACTGTTAACAAGTATCACCAATATATTTGTAGAATAGATAGTTGAGAAATACCTCAGTTACGCGTGCATATTGACTATCCTTGAGTTTTCCTTGATTTTTAAAGCATTAAGGTTGCCTGATTTAGGTTTTACCATCATGCAACTGAATTTATGATGACATCTGGTATTTATTGGCTTAAACTATTGACAAAACTAAGCTAGTAATATGTGTTTCAGGTTCCTTAACTCCCCTCCCCCTCTCCCTCTCCCTCCATAAAATGAGATTCAAGATTCGAAGAGATCACTTTAGAAGATAGTTATGCTAATTATATGTTATAATGTGTTCGCATATCGCATTAGAAAATAAACACGTAAAACATTTGTATATTGAAAATGTTCTGTTTGTTAAATTTTGCGGTTTCACATGATGCTCCAAGCCGACCCGACAATCTCAATTTAGTCCGAGATGCCGCACCATTGTACCTATGATCTTTCCTTACGAGGATAGCAAAAGATGATTTTGACCGGTGCCCATTTATGTTGGCGCGTACCGGGGTACAGTTGATAATACCAAGGGTTTAAAAGCAAAGAAAAAGAAGAAAAAAGGTGATCAATGTAACTAGTACCAGATAAAGATATTTGTCCCGCATGGAATTACATAGATACCCTTGTCTCGATAATACCCAAATGTATATTCCACCACCTACGAGCTTGCTTCCAAGTAAGTGCCGCCTCCGGCTTTGGCCGAAGACCACCAAGAAGAGGTTAGTATAAAATAGTGCCAACGTTATTAAAATGCTTTTATACATGCTAGTTCAAATTTTTATGTCGAGCTTTCTAATATTGTATAGGAGATAGGTCATATTCTAGTATTTTGCAAGTAAGAGCCCTCCGTTCATAAAATATGTGCCGCTCTTAATGCTGCTTGAACATGAGATGATGTGTTATGTTCCACGCCACTGTCCATAGAATTTCGTATTATGTCATTTCTCACGTCGCTTATTTGCTGGATCTATGTATATATGATCTCTCTTTATTTAATGATTTAAATTTTTGAGTTTGACTTTTTTGCATACGTCATCTAGCGAATCGATTTTAATCAATGAGACGAAAGAAAATTATATATATAATCTCTCTTTATTTTTGAGTTTGACATTTTAACATGCGTTATCTAGCGAATCGATTTTAAACAACGAGACGAAAGAAAATTGAAAGAAAGGGGAAACAGTTGATATTGCCTTTATCCCTCGTTAGTGACCTTTCTTTCCATGCATCATGGAGGATCAAATAGCTGCGTGTCGGTCTGGCTCTCTGCATTATATTCCTTTTTCTCCTTTTCTCATCTTTTTTTTTAATTATCAGTTGCCACCGACGACCCTTTCTTTTTCCCTCCTTTTGAAAAATCGCAGTTCGTGTTCAACAGTGGCTACCTATACTTTCGTTTTTTAAATCGATAATGAGCTCGAAAGTTTCCCCAAAGGGCAACAAGAAGGGGCCAATTTTTACTGCTTATTCCATGTCGTCCCGTAGCAACCTCTTCTAATTCGTCCAGAGTATCCAAACCCCATCGTGCTCACCCCGGTGCTTCCGCGCTTATATAAAGGGCGTCCCCCGCTTCGCCATCTCATCACTCTGAAAACCACGCACACCGGAGGGTCCCTCTCTCTCTCTCTCTCTTCACTGTCCTCCTCCGTTTTCTTGCTGGTGTCCTGAGGGTGAGAGGAAGTTCCGGCTCGATCTGTTGGAACCCTAGTTCTTATCCACTCGTACGTTCGCTCCTCTCTCTCTCGATCTCGAACGGAGAAGTGCATGAAGAAGCTCCTGCTTGAGGTGTTAAGAGAAGGTTGCGTTTTGATTGTCTTGAGTGTTGTGTGTAGGGCATAAATTTGTGAAGGGGACGCAAAAGGAGCGAAGATGTGGAAGCTCAAGCTTGGAGAGGGAGCGAACGACCCCTACCTGTTCAGCCTGAACAACTTCGTGGGGAGGCAGATATGGGAGTTCGACCCGGAAGCCGGGACCCCCGAGGAGAGGGCCGAGGTCGAGGCCGCCCGCCAGAACTTCTACAACAACCGCTTCAAGGTCCGCCCCAGCTCCGACCTCCTCTGGCGCTTCCAGGTATATATACTCTCTCTCTCTCTCTCTCTTCGAGCCTCGCTTGTGTGCACTTGGTGCACATGCCTTCTTCGTTTCATCGACGACGATGGCGATCTAGGCGTCGGGATGCGTATCAGCGGATAATCTTTCGTTCCATTCGCTATTACCACCGAAAAGATTTTCGCATGATTCACATCAATTTTGTGTGCCCTTTTCTTGATATCATTAGTACGAGACCACACCAAATCACTGGAAAATTCCACTTTCTTCCCTAGTGGTGAACGCATTAAAGCAGTATCGATCTCCGATGAACGAGATCGTTCGTTTTTTATGTTTGCCTTCCCCTGGAGTTCCTCTCTCTGGCTCTCTCTCTCTCTCTCTCTCTCTCTCTCTCTCCATTGGCTTGTTAGTATCGCGACATGCATGAGCGGGCCAGGACGTCACCTCGGTTCGACGAATGAGCAGCCAGCCTCGAGGACTTACACACGATCAAGACCTTAGATTGCTACCCTCTTGCTTATCCTTAGATCGCCTCAATTATGTCTTCACAACTTTCCTTTCGTATCTTCTCCATTTGTTGTTCGCGGGATTTTCCACCGATCCGCTCGATCCGAACGAGATCGAGAGCCTAGTCGGAGCAACATGACTTAGAAGTATGCATGCTCTGTATATCGTAGCACATCACCACATGTGTTTTCCATATATGTTCAGGAGCCACGTACGGCTTGTCGAGTTCTTAATCTATCTTTGGGACAAACATGCGTGGGGCGGAGGACGATACTGTTGAGTTCATTAATTTTGCTGGTTCCACGCACGACCTATATGGGCGGCGAGGAGCTAAACTTTATTGGGAAAAAAATCCAAAAACCTTAGAGAATTATCATTTCCTCTAGTTTTCTCATATCATGTTGTCCGTCCACATCAATTCACTAATCAAATAAGGTCCTTGAAATTTGAATGGTCAGGTGGATCCGAGCTTAACTTGTCATACCATTAACGAACAAATTTCCACAAACAAATTTTTACAAACGTAATTATAAAATGTAACATGACATATGGTATCACATCTTTTGCTTATACCACTATGGCAATGGCCCATGAGATGTCGTTAGGTTTCTGGGATAGCTAATTTGTCCCTTAGGGTTTGAATTTCCAGTGAAGTGCATGAACAGTCTGGTCATTTTGATCGAGTCGCCAACGATGGCTGGATGAGTAGAATTTCCACAAGCTTCGTTCATCACGTTTTGTCCGCAAGTCAATTTAGACAAAAAGAAACTCGCTCTCTGATGTTGGCCTGCAAAAACCTAGTTGGTCCAAAGAAAGATCAACGCCCGTCAAAATGAAAATCGTCTGGTGGGTGTCCCAAATCAATAAACAACCGGAAAAAAAGAAGAAGGAAAAAAGGAAAAGAAGACATGGTATTGCTTGCCAAGCTGTAATAACCCCACACCTATATCGCCAGGGATATTATATTAATATATTATATTAGCATATTCGTGTCATGTCAGGTGCTTTCCATTTCGAAACTTGTGATGAATAATATAGCATGATAAGTCAAAGGTGAAATGCTCCACACATTCGACACGTGCCTCTTTTTCTTCCTCTTCTGTCTTCAACAGTGCACCGCGCTACTCCTCTTCTTCGAAGTCACGACATGCAGGAAAAAACAGCCCGCTCGCCGGTCGGACGTGGAGTCCTCGACGCAGTTGCCTGATCTCCTCCCGCATCCGCATCGTTTTCGCCGCGATCCTTAAGAAAGCGATGGAGTGGGGGGAAAAAGATCGTCATCGTCTTTTCGGGTGAATTCCTGCAAAGCAGCATCACGCGAGCCGGTCCGATGTTCTTGTCCCGTCTTGTTCGGCGACATAAGCTTTTGACTTCCTGCAACTCCCCCTCTCTCCTTTTGTCCGCACGAAAAGAAAAGAGAGCCGAGTCTTCCGGACGCTCGCGTCCTCCCTCCCTTCGTTCACCAACCGACAGTTCTTTACTTGTGCGAGGAGTCCCTTGTTCCTGTTCCTGGATAGTGCTCGTCTTCTGAACGTGGTCTGAAGAAGGGACAAAAGCAGAACGAGTGCAGAGATTAGAGAACTAGGATTTGGGATTTGGCTGTCGGATCATCACTGTTATAAACAGCGTCAGCACAAAGATTTCACCTTGGACCTTGATTCTTGAGTGGGACCGGGTTGGATTTTAGGGCATCAGACGGTCGAGAATCGGTCCTGTAGTCATCTGATTGCGCGATGACGTTGTCTTCTGCACTGCCCTCTGCTGGGCGTCCGTTGACTTTCTGACTTTTTTCAACGTCCGCTTAATTTGGCCCCCCCGCCTTCTTTTTTTTGCAGTTCCTGAGGGAGAAGAACTTCAAGCAGACGATCCCTCCGGTGAAGATCGAGGATGGCGAGGATATCACCTATGAGAAGGCGACCGCGGCCGTGAAGCGGTCCGTCAGCTTCTGGTCTGCTCTGCAGTCCAGCCATGGCCACTGGCCTGCCGAGAACGCCGGCCCCATTGCGTTCTACTTCCCTCCCCTGGTGATTATCCTGTCAGACTGACTGACTTTTTAGATCGAACGATTCGTGTCGTGACGTCGTAGTTTTTGGTTTTTTCGTTTTGATTGTTCATTGTGATGATCGAAGCTGCGGTTTGCGATTTGCAGGTCATGAGTCTCTACGTGACTGGACATCTGAACAACGTTTTCCATGCCGAGCATCGCAGGGAGATCCTCCGCTACATTTACTACCATCAGGTAACGTCGAACATCCTTAGACCGATCCAAACCGAACCGCCTCTGCTTTCGAGGTTAAAGCCGTTAGATGCGGGTTGTGACTACGTTACATTAAGCTGGATTTTGCTGAAAATGATCGTGTGTACGTGTTGCAGAACGAAGACGGTGGCTGGGGACTGCACATTGAAGGCCACAGCACGATGATCGGGACGGTCCTCAACTACGTCTGCATGCGTCTTCTTGGTGAAGGGCCCGATGGAGGCCTCGACAATGCCTGTGAGAGAGGGAGGAAGTGGATCCTCGACCACGGAAGTGCCATCAAAACCGCCTCCTGGGGAAAAACTTGGCTCGCGGTACTTTTAAATTGCTCAATCATGATTAGATCTTTAACGACTTTGTTCCGTTTGAGTGAAATGCATGATGGCATTTTGTTCTTTATTTTGATGGTTGGACTTGGATATCTTTCTTGTAGATTATTGGTTGTTATGAATGGACTGGAACCCACCCAATGCCCCCAGAGTTTTGGGACTTCCCTTCGTTCATGAGTCCGGGTAAGCAATTTGCTCCACTTACTGCCCGGATGAGCTTTCTTATACTCTGCCTCTGACCAGAGGATCCTGTTTCCTCTGTTTGATGCCAAATTGGCTTGTCGCGTAATCTCTATCAAGGCTTGCTGGTTCTGACTTTCGTTTGCGTCGTAACCTCTATTGCAGCACAAATGTTCTGCTACTGCCGTCTGACTTACATGCCCATGTCGTATCTGTACGGGAAAAAGTTTGTTGGTCCGATCACCCCTCTCATAAAGCAAATCAGAGAAGAAATCTACCATGAGCCTTATGATCAAATCTCGTGGTGGAGGATCCGCCACTTGTGCGCAGCAGTAAGTTCGACGGATCACTTTTTTGTTAGATGATCATATTGTGTGTAATAGCGCGGGTTCTGAAAGGATAGTGACGGCAATTTCAGGAAGATGCACACTATCCTCACACGAGATTGCAAACCCTCATGTGGGACACGCTCTACTTTGGCACCGAGCCTCTTCTCAATCGGTGGCCATTCAAGAAGATCAGGGATATTGCCATTAAGAAAACGATGGAGCACATTCATTACGAGGATGAGAACAGCAGATACATCACCATCGGTTGTGTGGAAAAGGTAATGCCAGTTCCAAGAATGAAAGAGTTGTATGATTCTGATAACTTAATGCGCAATGACATGTATAGTGTTTCTAATACTCTGCTTTCCAATTGAACTGAACAGCCGCTGATGATGCTTGCTTGTTGGGTTGAGGATCCGAATGGGGAAGCTTTTAAGAAGCATCTGTCCAGAGTCGCAGATTATGTCTGGGTTGGGGAAGATGGAATTAAGATGCAGGTTCGTCTTTATAGCTACCAAAAACTGAGTACTAAAAGGGAGATCTTTAGCCTTTTGGCTTCTTAACATAAAGAAGCTACTTGAATTGTCGAGAATTTAACACTTTCCAATTGTTGCAGAGCTTTGGAAGTCAAGTCTGGGACTGTGGTCTCAGCCTTCAAGCGTTGCTTGCAAGCGATCTCATTGATGAAGTTGGCCCCGTCCTTAAGAAAGGACATGAATTTCTGAAGGAATCTCAGGTGTGTTAGGCCTTGAGCTATTTCTTCAATCCAGTTGAAGAGTTCACTCACCTTCTGTCGTTCCTCATAAATTTAACTGAAACTGCTCGTCTGTAATTTGAAAAGATCGACCGAAACCCCTCTGGCGACTTAAAGAAAATGTACCGTCACATTTCCAAAGGAGCATGGGCTTTCTCGGACAAAGATCATGGATGGCAAGTTTCGGATTGCACAGCAGAAAGTATGAAGGTGAATATCTTTATTTTCAGTGTTCAGGTTGAATAATCAAGTTCTCTTTCATTTGGCTATTCCTATTCCTAATCAAGTTCTCTTTCATTCCAGTGTTGCCTAGTTTTTGCTATGATGCCGCCAGAAATTGTTGGACAGCAGATGGAACCTGAAAAGCTATATGATGCTGTCAATGTTATCCTCTCTTTACAGGTAATCAATGAGTCACATTACAATTTACAACTGATATATGTTTAAAAAAGGAGAGTAGCATGTGTAGAAATTAGAAAATTCTGCTTAATCCTTCATAGTCCTTCATCTGAGGACATTGGACAAGCATTAGCGTCGCTAATAAGCATCAACAATTTGTACAGAGCAAGAATGGTGGTCTGTCAGCCTGGGAGCCGTCAGGAGCTGGATCATGGCTAGAGGTATTTCCACAACTTTCTTAAATCCTGATATCAAATTTCTTAGGTGTTCCCCTAGCTATCAGATGGTAATCTGTCTTCTACTTGTTCATTCTTCAGTGGCTTAATCCAGTGGAGTTTCTTGAGGACCTCGTCATTGAGTACGAGTACGTAAAGTTACAGACCTCTATATTTTGCGGATCGTCTTTGGCTTGAAACTTTCTCTGATGATTAATTAAAATTGGATACAGGTACGTGGAGTGTACTTCATCTTCAATCCAGGCATTACTTCTGTTTAGGAAGTTATACCCTGGGCACAGGAAGAAGGAGATCGACAAGTTCATTGTTAATGCTACTCAGTTCATTTTAGACATTCAAAAGCCGGACGGTTCGTGGTATGTTTTTATCTCCAGGATCATTAGATGTGCGAAATTTTTACCAGTTTAAGGTTAGAAATGGTCTGACAGAGATGAGCTGAATCAAACCCCTATGCAGGTACGGCAATTGGGGCATTTGTTTCATTTATGGCACTTGGTTTGCGCTAACTGCCCTGGAGGCTGTCGGCAAGACTTACGAAAACTGCGAAGCCGTGCGCAGAGGGGTTGATTTTCTGCTTAACACTCAGAATGAAGACGGCGGTTGGGGAGAGAGCTACCTTTCATGCCCCACAAAGGTTGTTTTCAATCAGTTTCCTCTCTACATTAGTAATGTCTCTCTCTGTGTCTGTGTCTCTTCTCTTTGGCTAACTGGATCATCTGTGTTCTTTGTGACAGATTTACAAGCCTCTCGGTCACACTAACTTGATACATACGTCACTGGCCATTATGGGTTTGATCCATGCTGGGCAGGTCAGTCGATCAACCGCTTTCGAAATGTCATAAACTTGTTGCATTTCTCCATAATAAAATTGACATTGGTGGCGGTGCTTTTGATTAGGTCAAGAGAGATCCCACGCCTATTCACCGCGGCGCAAAGATCCTGATCAACGCCCAACTAGATGATGGCGATTTCCCTCAAGAGGTACGTCTCGTCTCCTCAAATTGACACTGCACAATGGAAAGATCAGAGACATGACATCCATATCTTGCCTGCTTTCTCTGAGCTGCGATTGCTGACATGCTTCTGTTTTACATCGACAGGAGCTGATGGGCGTATTCATGAGGAACTGCATGCTGCACTACTCGGCATACCGGAACATCTTCCCCGTCTGGGCCCTCGCGGAGTACCGCAAATTCGTTCCCTTGCCTTCCAAGGGACACTAGACCGACCCGTTTCCATCCCCGGTACGGCGAGCACGGGCGAAAAGCCCAATAAACAGAGCCAAAGTCACGTCTTTCATGTATAGGTGTTCATCTGTTTCTGTGTAAATCTGGCCCCAGAAATAGCCTTAAGCCCTCCCCTCCCAACAAGATGCAATGTCTGTATTCCCTTATTTCTATCCTTATCGTCGTCATGTTCCGAAGGACATGAAAAGTCGTGGACCATCGCTCTCGAAAGTGGAAGTCAAACCCAAAGAGAGAGGAGCGTCCTCTGTCTTCTTGTAAACGAGATGAATATTTTTCTCCCTTGGAAAATGCAAATGACTATAGATCTTCTGCGGAATATTTCATGCTCTGTTTCTTGACTCTGTCCTTAAGAACGAGCCACATCACTCTGACTGCGACCTTTGAAACCGGCATCGTCCTTATCCAAATCCCATCGTCAAGATCACTTCACTGGCCTTCGCAAACACCCACCATCAAATTCGGCTAAAACATGGCTAAGGAACAAGAAAATCGCAGACCCGACACGCCGATTGTCATCGCCATGAAGGGCCACCCGGGCACCGGCAAGTCGACCCTCGCCCGCGCCTTGTCCTCCGCCCTCAAGATCCCCCTCCTCGACAAGGACGACGTCCGCGACTGCACCCTCGCCCTCCAACAGCGGCACCAGCCCCCCGACGGCCTCCTCAACGACCTCGCCTACGACGTGGTCTTCGCCGTCGCCGCCACCCAGCTCTCCAACGGCCTCTCCGTCGTCGTCGACTCGCCCCTCTCCCGCCGCGCCCGCCTGGACCGCCTGGTCCGGCTGGCGTCGTCCCACGGGGCCCGGGTCGCGGTCGTCGAGTGCAGGCCCGGCGACGAGGCCGAGTGGCGGCGGCGGCTGGAGGCGCGCCGCGACGCGGGGAGCTGGCACAAGCCGGCCACGTGGCGGGACCTGGAGCGGCTCCTGGAGGCGTACGGCGGGTGCACGGAGTACGACCTCGGCGGCGTCCCGAGGCTGGTGGTGGACACGACGAGGGGAGGCGACGGCGGAGCGGCGGCGGCGGAGGAGTTCGTCGCAGCCGTCCGCGGGGGCCGGTGGGGTGGCAGCGCCGCGCGTGAAGGGTGATGAAGCGCGCGTCGGCGTCGGAGTACTTGCTTGGACGACGACACGAATGGCGTTTGCGACCGTCGGATCGGGACGAGAGTTCAACGGCAGTGATCATCCCCAGGGGGGGTGGGGATTGGTTGTTTTCTTTTTATAAATCAGTGTAAATGCGAAATCACTGTTGGCGTTTGTATATGTTAAAGACGAGTCCTTTGGTTGATGTTCATTTCGATCTATATAAACACGTGTCTTAAAATCGACGCGACATAATTAATCGATTAACAGTTCACTACAGTAGGATTCTCAAGTGAATTTGTCTTTTCCAAGTTCTGCGGGTCACGTTTTCTTAATTCGCCATCATGGTAGCATAATATTTAAAAAGGATGCATTTTTTTTCCATTTATGAATATATTTCGAAGTAAATGAAGCAAAATTTTTAAAAATTTTAATAAAATATATAATATAATTTTAGAACTTTTGATTTATTTAAAGCGACTTTTGAATTTTGGTTCAAGACGTAACGTCGATCATAAATTTTAAAAAATTTTAATATTGTGATTGAATTTGAATTAACGAAAGAATAATATTGAATATTTGTATTTAGTATCATAAGTTTATGGGTAATATTTCACGTTGGCTTAATGTTAGGTTTATGTTATTATCTTTATATGTATAATTTGTCTCACATGAGATGGAAACCATTTTGGTGTCCCCTCGATTCGTCCCGCGAGATAAAGAAGGAACGAGGAAGTGGGACAGACTCGATGGGGATTGGTCGTCCTACTCTGGTTTTTTTACGCGCTAAAGATGGCGAAATTCGGTTTCTTCTTCCTTAGTCAATCGCGTCGGACCAGAGCTGAGCTGAGGAAAGAGAGAAAGAACGAAAGAATCCCCCCTGACATTCGCTCCTTTTCCCTCTCCTTCTTTTGACTTTCTTGTAATCTTCGGAATCACTGCCTCTCCCTCCCTCTCTCTCTCTCTCTCTCTCTCTCTCTCTATCTTCCCCTGCTTTTTCCCCGTTCACACACTCCGCTCGAGCTCAGCCGTCCGCCCACCATCTCCTCCCCAGCGCACGCATACCCAACAGTCCTCGCGATCTCGCGGTTCCTGGGTTCCTTTCCGTTTCGAAGCGCGCGAGGTTTTCGTGGAGGTTTCGGCTCCCTCTTGTTGCTTCAGTAGGTGATTCGAGCTTCTTCCGTTCTTGTTGCTATCTTGCCCTTTTTTGTTCTGACGAACGGATTGTCGTTTTGAGTTGGTGGAGAGGTTCGTGGGGACAAAAGGGTCCGCCGCCGCCGCCGCCGATTCTTTTGATGCCTGTGATCGCCGGCGAGTTCGGGCGAATCAAGTTGCCGTCCGGGTTTGTGTAGCGTCTACTAGGCTTGGTTGGTTGTGTCGAGACTGTTGGGGAGGGAGTGATTGCTGACGACTGGTCTTTGGAGAAATGGAATATGAGAATGAACTGTCTTCGCCGTCGTCTTACTTGTCGAACGGGTCTACAGATCACGACGCGGCGGTTCCCGTCATGAATCCGGAGTCGGGCTATGACCCTGATCTTCTGAGCTTGACCAAGCTCAGCGATAGTCTCGACAAGCTGATGGTTGATGACGATTACGGCTACACTGACGCGGTGATAGTGGTCGAGGGCGTCCCTGTGGGAGTCCACAGGTGCTTGTTGGCGGCTCGGAGCCAGTTTTTTCACGACGTTTTCAAGCAGGGAGGCGGCGACAATGCAAGGGAAGGAAAGCCGAGGTATCTCATGTCGGACTTAGTGAAAAAGGGTCATGTTGGATGCGAGGCTTTTAAATTTGTGTTGAGTTACATGTGCACGGGGAAGCTCAAGCTATTTCCAGCGGAGGTGTCGACATGCGTGGACAGCAGTTGCGCACATGACGTGTGCGGCCCTGCTATTAATTATGCCGTGGAGTTGATGTATGCCTCGGCCACTTTTGAGATAGCAGAGTTAGTGATGCTTGTTCAGGTATTCCATGCGTCTAGATTGATTTTTTTCCTTTTGCTGCCTGGATTGCTTACTGTTGCAAATATATCTTACCAATCTGAACACAGGCTGCTCTTCTGCAGCTTCTGTACGAAAGTTAATTTCATGTTGAGGTCTTCTGATAATTTATGTAGGGCCAAATTGCAAATTAATAAGATGATCTTGGGTAGGTGGCTAGATTGTTGGATGCACATCAGGACAAACTAAATGGGAAACTGACAGAAGGAACGTTCTGTGAATGTGAATTTTAGTCACAAAAACTGTGCTGAAAACTATAAGTTAATCTCTGGTTTCAAGTGGCAGGCTAGAATACGAAAGTAAGGGCAAATGCTGAATGGTGGTTCAGGATTCAGAGAATAATTTCGTTTTTGAAAATGTGTTTGCCAGTAGTTTGGTAGTAGATCTAATCAAAGCTTGGTCGACCCATATTCTTGCAGCGTCGTCTTTTCTACTTTATTGGGAAGGCCGCGGTTGAAGATGTTATCCCCATAGTTAAGGTTGCTTTCAACTTCCAGTTGAAGGAGCTTCTCCCATTCTGCATCGAAACAGTTGCCAGATCTTATATGGACAGTATTGTGTTAGAAAAGGAGCTTCCTCACGAGATTTATGCTGAAATAAAAGTGCAACGTGACCGATTTGGCGAGGCTGGTGAACCAATGGTAACCGAAGTGAATCCCTTGCTGGAAAAGAGTATCAAGCAGATCCACAAAGCTTTGGACAATGATGACGTCGAATTGGTCAGGCGTCTCCTAAATGAATCGCTTGTCACTCTAGATGATGCTTATGCTCTTCACTATGCCACTGCTTACTGTCATCCCAAGATTTTCAAGGAGGTGCTTGGTCTTGGATTGGCTGACCTTAACCTCAAGGACTCTCGGGGATACACAGTACTTCATGTGGCTGCAAGGCGAAAGGCACCGTCTATTTTAATGCCTCTGCTGCATAAGGGTGCCTGTGCAATGGAAAGCACATCAGATGGTCAAACAGCTGTTACAATTTGTCGGAGATCGACAAGGCCCAAGGATTATTACCAGGAGACAAAACAAGGGCAGGAATCTAACAAAGACCGAATATGCATTGATGCCCTTGAAAGGGGGATGCAACGTATTCCAGAGGCTGGGCACATGTCAATATCACCAGATGCAACAACTGATGACAAATTCAGGCTTGAGTACCTGGCTGGCAGAGGTAAACCCAAGTGCAGAATCGTTTGCTATGTTTTTCCTTGAGTTGATCTTTATTTCTTTGGCACGATTTGCTTTCCTTTTTTGGATGTTGAGGAACCTCACCTTATGCGGGTAAATATTAGGTGTACAAAATGCATCCATAACTTCATGAAAGAATAAGGTGTGTACCCAAACTCGGGTTCAATATCGTTGCCATCAACTTAATGGGAGCATCTTATCGAGGGAATTATGCGCTTAACTGTGCCACTCACTTGTTGTGATCCCAAGTGTTTTCCTGTTTTCTATCAGTAGAAGTTGGGTAATTCCTTCACAAATTCATCAGAGAAAAGCTACTCTTATCTTCAAAGATAACTCAAAGAATATATCTCTCTGAGATTGCATGTGTGGCCAACACTAACTCCATTGACACTTTGGAACTTACACTACAGTCTTCTGGTTGTGAAATTCATTGCCCTGGCAACCACATCATTGATTTGCAAATATGGATTTGGTTATCTGGGAGAATACTGGATGTTCTATCTACCTGGTTTTGATCACTGCTTGCTTTCATGGTGGCAGTAAAATTTGCAGCGATGTTTTTTCCTGCTGAAGCCAAGATAGCTATGGAGATTGCAGATGCGGAGTGGACCTCATTGTATAAAGGTTTAGCATCAAAAGGCTTGAATGGGGACTTCAAGGAGGTTGATTTGAATGAAGGCCCTGCTTTCCTTGCTAACAGACTTCAATTGAAGCTTCAAGCACTGCGTAAAACAGGTGCCAACTGGTTTATCGATTTATGGCCCTTTACATTCTAAGTTCATACGAATCCATGAATCTTTTGAGTAATATAGAGCCCAAAGAAATGTCTACTATCTTTATTTCCTGGATGACATTTATTAGAATAGTTAAATATAAAACCACGCCTTCATCTAAAAACTTAAAACTTAAAATAATTGGTTGTAGCTCTACAAAATCTCACATGGTATTAGAGTTATAGGTCTCAACTTTAAATCTTTATAGGCCCCATTTTTCTCCCTAATTAAATATGTCCATGCTTAGTACTAGGCAAAAAAACTAGATAAGTGTGTTTTTTTTTTTTTGGGAGGGGGGGGTGTTAGAATAATTAAATATTAAACCACGCCTCCATCTAAAAACTTTGAGCTTTTAGACTAGTTAGTTGTGGCTCCACGAAATCTCACAACATTTTCTAGAGCAACTCTCAAGTGGTCTTAGTGGACTAATGAAGCTGTTGCTCATAATTTGGGAAATATCTTCCCAAACTCAATGCAGTTACTGGGGTACCGAACTTTTTTTGCTGTTTTCTCTATTAGAAGTATGGCCCTCCCCATTTTCCCTGCCTCTACGGGTGGTGTAATCCAAATGAGAATGCTTTCAATCGAAGATCCTAGACAATAGCCCTACCAATGTCAGCCAATCTTGTTCTGGGATTATCATTGTTCCATTGAAGCTAAGGGCTATTTGCCAATTTAACATTTACTGACACAAAACCGCTTGATTTTGGTCTAGCGAATTGTGCTGTGCTTTTCGTCTCAACATAAAGTCTCACTCACCAGTCCCATGGTTGATATGTTATTGCACAACTACCATTACATAAACAGATATTATATTAAAAAGCCACCATTGCCGTCAATGAAAATTCTGACATTTTACAGATACTCAAGATGTCTGTATTCAAGTTTATTTTTTATGGAGTGGTTTCTTTCTAATCCCTGGATGATGTAAGCAAATGATTGGGAACTCAGTGTACATGCTCACACAGATGTGTATATCCACGTATTGTGAACATAACCAGCCCAAAGCATTTCTCTAGCTCGTGGCTTTTAGTTTGTAAGCTGTCACTAATGCTGATAGATATCTGTTTTGCTTTGCAATAAAGCACTGTTCAAAAGCACTAAAAGCTTCTGCACCAGGATTTTTACCTGAGAAATCTAAACCTTGAAGGATTATGTTTGTATACAGCAGGATGATGTAGTTGTGGACTGGACTAGAAACCTTGGGACAATCTGGAAATTCTAGTCTGCTGATTCCTATAACTAAATAAGGTTAGACAGCTCATTGAAATTACTGTGATTGCAGTGGAAATGGGCCGCCGCTATTTCCCTCATTGCTCAGAAGTTCTAGACAAATTTCTGGATGAGGCTCCCGATGATTTCTTCCTTGATGAGGGCACATCTGAAGAGAAGACAAGTAAAAAGATGCGTTTCATGGAACTTAAGGAAGAGTTCCACAAGGCCATTAGCAAGGACATGGCCGAGAACAAGAAATCAGGTCGGTTTCCTGCCTCATCATCCTCATGTTCTCCAAGACAAAGGATGAAGAAAAAGTGAACTTCTCTCACCGGTACATCTTCAGAATTTGTAAGAATCTGAGTGGAGAGAGAGCATTCATCTGGAAGGACAGAAGTCTTCGCCTGTGTAGTAACGCGGTAACTCTGAACTTACCTAGCAATAAAGCATGTGCCCTGTAAATTATGTAGGATATATCAATGACTATAGAAGAGAAATAGTGATTCTAGCCATTGTCCTCGCATGAACTAAACTACATCAGAAAAGGATGTAGTAGTGCACGTCCTCCATGGATTGGCATTTCCAGATGTGTTGTTACTTGTAAGAAAGAATTTGTCCTATGTTTTGTACTGATAAATACTTTCCTGCCGAGGTGTAGATGAATCATATGGAGCTTTGATCATGAAACTGGTGATTTGATACGCGATGCTGGTATTTCCCTGAGGAAGTAAACGTTGCATATTAATTCCTACCACTCCCTTTTTCAACCAGTTTGTTTTCTGTTCTTTGGGATTTCATATTGAATGGATCCCTTCGACCGAAAGAACGGGTGAGACTTGTCTGGACCTGGGTCACATGGACTGGGCCTATG
The DNA here is from genome assembly GCA_016097605.1 of Eucalyptus guilfoylei. Classification (NCBI taxonomy): domain Eukaryota; kingdom Viridiplantae; phylum Streptophyta; class Magnoliopsida; order Myrtales; family Myrtaceae; genus Eucalyptus; species Eucalyptus guilfoylei. The sequence goes on from CM027860.1 coordinate 29,141,051, forward strand.
TAGTCATTGATCATGCAAGTCTCACCTGATCAATGGCTTGTAAAGCTTTTTACCGACATTATTGTTCCTACACCCATGTCGACGACATGATGTAACTACATATCTCGCAGGAAACTGTCGAAGCGCATTGAATTATCTCGACTTTTTCGCATGCAGAAACAGCGAAGTCCTTCGGTTTCTGCTTAGCTCACCAACTCCACCTAATGAAGACAGTTTGCTTACCAATATATCCAAGAAGTACAAATCTGTTAATTGCTAGTAAGGCCATCTTAAAATAGATAAATAGCTTGCCACAAAAGAGGCCCTACTCATGTAAAAAGATTACTGTTCTTCAGGTGGATTTACGGTAATAGTCAATGTTGTTGACTTTTGTAACATTCTTACCCATGCTTCTTTCTTCTTCCTCTTCTTTTTTTTCTTTTTTTTTTTTTTAAAATTTTTCTTTTCTAGGTCTATAATCTTGCGAATGCTTATATTTACCTACTACCGGTGAAATCATCAACTAGGTTTACATAAGTGGGGGTACTGTTCTAGCAATCGATTATGTAGACTTGGCATTTAAACCAGCTAGAATAGCAATGGGGTTTTCACATGCCTCTTCTCATTTTAGGTGCGGAAGGCTACTATACCTATCTGCCTGACGATAACGAAGAAATAATCCTCAATGTGATGTTTACCTTCACCATTGAAGAGCCTCCTAATTCTCCAATTTATATTTGTCTTCCCAACTAGGAGGAATATGGGGGTGACATTGTAGGGTCTTCCACCCTAGGGCGGTTCTTTCGCCTGTTTCTCTAGTTTATATTTGTCTTCTCAACTGAGAGGAATACAGGGGTGACATTGCATGGTCTCTCACTCTAGGGCTGTTCTTCCGCCTGTTTCTTTCGCTTAAGCCTTTGAAGGATCTACTCAGGTCCAAAACATAAATAAAAAATAATAAATAATAAATAATAAAGAAGAACCAAAACAAAAAGGGTCCTACTCATGCAAAAAGATTATCAGTCTTAGGTAGATTTATAGGAGTAATCAATGTTGTTGACTTTTGTATTTCTTACCCATTCTTCTTTTATTTTTATTTATTTATTTTGGGGGCCTATATTCTCGTAAATGCTTATATTTACCAAGTGTCGACGAATCCGTTAGGTTTTGTTAATGGATGTCTCGATAGTACATTCTAACAACGCATGCTTATATTTGCCTACTTCCGACGAATCCGTCAACTAGGTTTTGTTAACGGATGTCTTGAGAATACATTCTAACAATGCACGGTTATATTTGCCTACTATTGATGAATCCATCAGTTGAGTTTTGTTAACAAATTTCTCGAGAATATATTCTAACATCACATTTTTAAAAGGAAACAAATTAACGTTTATCAAGACATTTGAAATGAATCTGAGCATAGCAAATTTTTACATCTCTCAGTAATATGACTTTGTATAACTTAATAAGCTAATTTCGTGAATATTTTTCTTTTTTTCTATTTTTGGAATGTCAAAGACTTGAAGCTAGAGAGACAAGCCAGCGGTCGGAAGTAATATGACTACATTTGTGTTTATTGATTTCGCAATATTTCATAACTTATAACAAGGACCAACGTCGATCAAATTTCTGTCCACGTAATTATTTTTAAATTGATTCCGACTGTCAACTCCTACAAAATCGTTTGAGACAACGGGGAGAACATTTCCTCTCGAAGGCAAGTTAAATCTTTGTTAGAACAATGTCTCGTCCATTACGTTTAGTCCATGCTGTATTATCTTATGTCGTAAGCAAAGAATACAACAGAAATATGGTCCTCTGATCTGTTTTTATCAAGAAATCTCCATCGTTGAACTTTGCTGGACCCAGTCAATTCTAATGTCGCGTTCATAAAACATAAATTAATATGTAATCAGCCCTCATCTGCACGCCTGTAATGGTCGAGTCTGGTCTCTCGACTTCCTAGGAGCCGAATCTATGGGTTTCCCATTTTTCAAATAGCCAGACATATAATGAAAAAAGAAATAAAAAAAAAATAGCCAGACATATGCTTAGCATGGAAGAAAGTCTCGGAACACCGCAGATGAAACCCGTGAAATATTAGTCAATTAGAAGTCATATCTATGTATCGCTTCATGAGCTCTCTCTTCATAGAGAATCCACATATAATTCGATTAAAGTAATAATAATAATTAATTGGGTCCGGAGATTAATTTATCACTTTCTCATGAGGTGAAAAGTACTTATCCGTGTATTTTTCTTTTTTGTTCATATCGTGTATTATTGGATATGGGATAAATGATACAAACGATGCATGAACTTTGACTCAATACGTAATGTCGCTTTCGAATTTTTAATTTGTTCAATATAACTCATGAATTTTAATCCAACATACAAGTTACCCTTAAACTTTAAATTTGTTCCATACGATTTTTAAACTTTTTGTACACGTTCAATTAGTCTTTGAATTATATGAAAATATTCGATATTATCCTTTCGTTAATTTATGTTCAGAGACAACATCAAAAATTTATATATAACCAAAAGAGTTAGACTGAACATATATCAAAAATTTAGAAGTCACATTTAATATACTAAAAGATCCGAAATTCAGCTCAAGGACTATGTTCAGCATTGGATATGGCAACATCATGGTGCATTTATGACGTCAGGGTAAATTATTTACGCCTCATCTTTTTTTTTTTTTTTTTTTTGATCGAGGATTGGCTTTATTTTTTTCTTTGATGATTGAGGGACTGTCTTTATATTTTTCTTTAATAATCGATGAAATTGTCGGAGATCACTCTTCAAGAATCATACGATTTTATTTACACCTCATTCATTAGTAATAAATTGGAGATGTCGGGAAGACGCCGTACACACGCAGACGGGGATGGGGATGGGGATGGCGATGGGAGAAAATATGGGGATGGATGGGTCGGTGGGGTCCGCGGTTCGTCCATGCCCGTCCCTGATTGGCCCCCCGACGGTGACGTGACGAGTTTGACCGCCACGTCACCTCCTGCCGGTTTACATTAAAATATTCAGGGGGAGTTTTATTCCTCTTTTCCGTGCTTTTTCGTTTTTTAAATTCCGGGTTCGATTCCCTTGGCGATTGCCCGACGTTTGCTTCTTCTGGAAGGCGAAAGCATCGATTCGTGGCGGGTCGCGTGCGCACTCCCCCGCCCTTCCGAAGCGTCGCTGTCGCCCCCCCTCCCTACTCTCGAGAATCTTCTCCTCCGCTCTCCGCCGTCGTCCTCCTCCGATCGCCGGCGAAGCCTCGATCGTGGACGGATTCTTCTTGCCTCGCGCGTCGTGCTCGCGCGTTGCGGTCGTGTCGTTCTTTTCCTCTTGAGGTTCGTTTCGTGCCTTGATGATGATCTTCCGCCGTCGCTCGCATGCCTGCTTCGCGTTCTGGCGAGCAGTGCGTCTCGCTCGTTCCTCTGTCGTTTTGGTTTCGTGTGCGCGTGTCTTGCGTGTTGCGAGTGCCGTCCGCCGTGTTGATTCGCTCTGTGGATGGTCGCGGTGGCGTTGGATTTGTACTGTGATTGATGAGTCGATCGTCATGACGGTAGACGTACATGCAAGGTTCCGGGGTGCGCGGTGTGGACTATCGGCTTCTGAAGGGGCAGTGTGGTGCGCTTGCCGTTGCTTATTTTCAGAGTATTGGACCATTGCGAGTGTTCAGCTTTGGTCGCTTATTGCTTTAAGATGTCATGTTCTGTGCTCTTCAAAGCTGGATTTTTTTTTGCCTTTTTTTCTGGGGGAGGGGGGGTGGTTTAAAGCTTGAAGTGTTGGCCTGAATTTGATTCTCTTTCTGTAATTGAATAGTATCTTTGGATCAGGGATGCATCCGTTTATTAGTTATAGAAGCATCCTACTGCAGACTGAGATCAGAACTGTTTTTTCTCTGGCTGCAATTGATGAGTAGTTCAGACAGGTCACTTCAAGCATTATACTTTTGTGGTTGATCTTTCTCATCTTCCGACAGGAAGCAACCATGTCAATTGTCACCATGTTTTCCTTTTCATTCTGTGGTTTGTTGTTAGTCAATTGGAAAGTGCTCCTAATGCCCTAGAGATGGACTTTACTATAAAGTGTTCTTATTATTTCCCGGAGTTTCAAGAATTTACCAGCAATACAAATATTTGGTAACTATCATTGAAAAGAAGCTCAACCAATCTGGTTTATCCATAATCGTGGCAAATCTCTGGTGGTAGCACTTCCTTAGCTTCTTTTGCAATGTGTGGAAGCATTCTATCAATAATTTCATGGATTTTTATTAGGTCCATTGCCAGTGAAAAAACTTAGTAATATATTTATCATTGGATGATTGGCTTATGGACGAATTTAGTTACATCATCATCTTAAAGTACACATGACTATCATCCAGAGGTGAATATTTAAAAACTTTCTTACACTGGCGGTGGAATCCTAATTTCATTTGTGAAATTCTGTGTCTTTAAATCGCTGTTTGCTTTTCCAAGGAATGAAGATACTCTAGATGGAAACGAGGCCAGCAAATGATGCCTGAAATATGTTATTGGTCCAAACCTTAATCAGTTTCTTGTTCATTGTGGAAAGTACTTATGTGTGATTTTGTGATGTTCATTGTTGTCCTCTGGACGTGAGCTTCCATTTGAATAATCAATTTTCTGGCAATTGACAGATCAAGTGGTGTTGGAGTTAGAATTTGCACCATTTCACCTAGACTTTTCTAATTGACTTCTGATTGCTGTTTCTTTGTGGTCACTCATCCACTTCTTTTCTTTAAATTTTTAGAGAAGAGGATTGCAGAATAAAACAGCAGGGATACTCTGGTCGGCACAGAATTTGACGTGTTTCTGGACAGAAAAAGCGGAGCAATGGCAGTTAGTTATTACCAAAATCAGGCTGAACATCTGCTGAAGGAGTATATGCTTGCAGATCCTTTCGTTCCTTACACATCTGTTGTTGGTGGGATTCTTGCTAGCAAATTGGTAGGTTCAAAATTTGCTTTACTAGTATTGCCGTGCGGGGCATGTGAAGTACTAGTTCCATCATGTTGCTTCCTACACTATAATTATTATCATAGTAGTGTTTTTGCCCTAAAGCAAAGAAAACTGTCAAAGTTGGCAAATTTCTTTTTGATTATTTATCTTTTGTTCTTCTTTAATATGGTTTTGTTTTGATTGTTCACATCAGGTTTATGACCTCACGCAGTTGATTAGTGCACTGAATTTCAAGAGCTATCCAAGCCTTTCTTACATGAAGCGTGTAGAGTGGAATAATCGGTGATTGAAACATTGCCTTCTGTCGACCTTTTCTTTTATATTTCATAACGTGGAGTTTCTCACGTGTCATTTGTGCAGGGCCATATCAACTGTTCATGCGATTTTCATCACTGTTCTATCGCTGTATTTGGTGTTCTGGTCAGATTTATTTGCTGATTACCAACTTAATGACCTCATTACATATCGAAGTTCTTCGCTATCCACCTCCATACTAGGGGTGAGGATGCCTTTAGTGTTTTAGCTCTTCAAACTTTTTTGCTGTTTGAGTTAATTGTTGGCTCCTCTTTGTTACCAGTATTGACAGATGAAACATATGTTTGATCTAGTGATAGATCCTTATAAAGAATCGAGGAAAGTCTTGGGTTCCACTCCCATTTTTCCATCCCAATACTTTCTACTCCTTACCTAGCAGTGGGAAAAAAATCAGTGCATCATGTCGTAATCCGAAGCAAGAGGATTGGGGAGTATTTCACTGTGTGGCGAGTGTAAAGGATGATGTATTTTGGATGCTTACTGGTAGCCTATGCCTTCAAAGTACTAGGGTATCAATGTCAAGTTACAGATTTTTTTTGCTGAAATCAAGTTACAGACTCTTAGATGTGTAAAATTGTGCTCTATTCTTATGTTATTTTCCTATGTTTTGAGAGCTTAGGGCACTTGTGATGTAGATTAAGAGGCAGCGCTTAAATTCTGGAGACTATGTAACTGGTTTAGGTTTTTCTTTTATAAAAAGTGAAAAATCTTTGGATGAAATTCAGAGCTGTAGAATGTACAGTAACTAAAAGCTTGTGAAGAAACAATTGAATTTAAGTTGAGTGCATCCAATCTTTGATCCTATGTTAAATATCTAAGAATTTTCTTCTGTAGTTTTGCTTTGCTCATGAATAGTTTCTTGTTGTATGTATGGTTCACTTTTTTGTCCATAAAAATTGCTGTGCCTATAACTATACCTTACTATTTTATGACTTTAGAAAGGGAAGCCTTTTAGGTTGATTACTTTATTTTTTCTCTTTCCCCATTTTTATCGGTATTCTGTTTCGTGGGCTTATCTCTTTAGCACAGTTACATCTCTATCTTGTTTTGCTCACTGCAGAAAACCTTAATAAAATAGGATTTATCCATTGGGAAGAGGCAATCATGCTCAAATGGCTGATTTTTGGTTCAATTTGCAACTGGCATGTACTTTGGAGTTAACACTATGCAGTTCCATTGTTTCGTCAATACACTAATGAGGACTAAAGACATAGCCGTTTTGAAATATATCCACTCCTGCAAGATTTACTGCAATGCCTTATAATTTAGTAATCTGAATTGTTGCTGTTTGGCTTTACTATGGATTTACTTGCAGGCTTCTGTTGGATACTTTCTCACTGACCTTGGGATGATATTCTGGTTTTATCCATTGCTAGGTGGCATGGAGTATGTAAGTATGCTATCTTTAAAATTTAGGTGGAAGTCATATAAGACTTCTTAGTGTTTTCCGTGTTCTACATTTTTCATTGTGAAACTCCCAAGTTGGTGTCAAGCATGTTCTGCTTCTGGGTGGATGCTGATTTGTGTTGATTCTGATAACTTTTGGTCATAGTTTCCATCTACAATTTTCTCATGTATGAAGAAATTCTTGGGTTTTGACTATTTTATTGCTCTTGATATAAAAATTGGTACTGTCTGTGACAGGTAATTCATCATCTCCTATCAATAGCATCATTGGCATATGCTATGTTAACCAGTGAGGGACAAGTCTACACCTTTATGGTTCTCATCTCTGAGACGACAACCCCTGGAATCAATTTGAGATGGTATTTGGAACTATGGGAATTTGATAAATGCTTCTAGCCTTTTTTTTCATTTATGTTATCATTTTCACTATTTTGATTCAGGTACCTTGACACGGTTGGAATGAAGAAGTCTAAAGCATATCTTATCAATGGTGTTGTCGTTTTCTTATCTTGGCTGGTAACTTCACGCTACTTCTGTCTGTTGAATTGTTAACTTGATTCTGTTAGCTAGTAACTTTAATGCATCTTGTAATTGTATGACCTTTTGTAACACTCATTACATCTGTGCAGGTTGCCAGAATTCTTCTGTTTGTCTACATATTTTACCATGTCTACTTGCACTTAGACCAGGTAATAGCCTCTCATAGTCTTTGTCTGTTAAGTTTCATTAGCAATAATTTCTAAGGTTGGTCTTCTCTGTGGAAAAATTATTGGTTAGAAGAACTTTACATTTGTAAAATAATGTCTTGGCAGATAAAATGCTAATTTTCCTCTTCTTCTTCTTCTTCTTTTTTTTTTGGGAGGGGGGGGGGGGGGGGCACTCTGTATCTTATATTTATAGCGGTGGTCCTGGTTGTGGACTGCCGTGTGGTATATCCCTGTTAAAATTCTCAAACCATTTATCAGTCTAGATGGTCTGTCTCTGCGCAGGTCAACCAGCTGCAAGTGTTTGGGAAACTCTTGGTGTTTGTTGTACCATCGGCACTAACTGTGATGAACTTATTGTGGTTTGGAAAGATCATCAAGGGATTGAAGAAGACTATAGCAAAGAGGCAGTAAAAGGTGTGTAAGGTATTCTGCAGGTCATTAGAGAAATATAGTTGATCGACTCATGTTCAGCTTTCCCTTGTGTAGAAAAGTGAGGGAAAGATGAAAAATGTTCAGGACCCCTTAGGTTAGATGGAGAAATTTGGACAATGGACTTGCTTGCAACGGCATCTCCGGTGTCTGAAGTTTTTTATCGTATGGTTGTATCCTGAACTCCACTCCTAAACCAATGTATATAAGTGTAAATTGCTTATCTATTTGGATTTAAATGGAGATAAAGTTGCTGGAGATCAAAGTAATTACTGGTGAGTTCTTCGGCCTTTAACTTGCATGCGTTTACCCGAACACTGTCCACCCTGTGGAAATTATGACACCGCAACAAAGCCTTTCGATCAGATTGTGCAGACATCGCTTTGGTCGAGGTTAAAAGACCGTCTGCCTTATATGTATTCCCCAATTCAGGTTCAGTACCAATCTAGGCTCCTCTGTTTTGAGATTGCTATTTTGGAGTAATTGAGCTGTCATTCTCAATTGCTTCTCTCCAAATATAATGTCCATTAATAGTTTTCAGAAGCGAACCATTCGGGTCTGAATTCCTGAACTCTAGTTCAGTCCCAACGGCTTGAGTACAGTATCATCCTGCTTTATTTTTACCTGTCCGGAGACGAGGTTGGAGCATGTCATCGGGACATAATCAAATGAATGATCGATATCGAGATGGAGCAGATAAAACTTATTTTCTTCATCAATAAATAGAAGTAACTATGGGCGTACATATACGTATAGAACAAAATACTGGAACGGATGAAACGTTAGCTAATAGATAAATCCACCACTCTCGGTATGAAGGCCGGTTGTCTCTACAGGATTATTAACATGAGAATTAAGGTCTCAATATAATGCCTATTTCTTTCTAACACTAGCTGAGGCTGGTAAGCCGGGGACGAAACCTCAATTCTTCAGATATTTAAGTCCAAGTTCAAGCGACTGGCTTGGGGAGGATGATTGCCGCTGTCGGAACCGGACCGGGAGATGGGATCGTCAACCACCAACGGCCATGATGGCTCTTTATCTTCTGCTGCTACACATTGCGTCGTCACCGAGGAATTGAACGATAGCGAGAGCTCGCAATTCTCGCTAAGCTCACCATCACCTTCTTGCCCTGACGTCTGCGCCTCCTGCATAACAAAAAAGAGTGAAAGATTAGCCTTCTGCATAATAATGAAAGATTATCAACAAACACACACACATATACATAATCTTGTTCGACATGCGAAAGCGGTCGTATATAAGGAAACTAGCCGCAACCTCGTATTCATTATCATCAACTTTCTTTGTCTGCAAAGGCCATCCATTGCATTCTGTATCCACCACCCTGCAAAGAGTAAACACTGAGATGGCATTTCGCACAGCCTTGCTTGAGCTAAGTTATGGATGAGTTAAATACGAACTTAGTATTCTCAGCAGCAATTTGATATCAGACATTGGATCTCATTATCAGTTAGATGGATACTATTGAAGTACCAATTAAGAGGGGTGCGCAAAAGGAACCACCTTGACTAGACCGATCGACTGGTTCCAAGTGGTTCTAAGATTATCGATTTAGTTCCCAATTCCATAAAATTAGAATCAGTAAAATTTCAGTTCGGTTCCTAGTTTCAACGGTGGAACCGCTCACCTTGATCAGCTAGACTGAACCGATTATTTTTTAATTATTTTTTGTAATTTTATTACAAATCTGCTGAATACTAAAAAATAAATCTAATCTCAATTCCTTGACAACTTGAGCAATGCATGATGAAGTTCTCGATTACGTACTTCTGAATCGTTTTTTTAACTTAGTGTAAAAGTTTGAAGGATTTTATAGAGTTTTTTGTTTATATAAGATAGAGTGGAAAATGTAGTTGTTGATAAAGTGCTAGTATGATCGACACTAGGCCTTTGAGGATAGGCAAGGGAAATTCTTTCCCATGACTTTCTAGAGAAGGGCTGCTCTTTTAGATTGTAACGCAATTGATCTCAAGGGAAATTGTACCTACCCAGAAACCGAACTAGGACCAATTCTTGGGTGGGAACCAAATCGATCGAGAATCGTTCATCCTCTTACCGGCTAAGATATAAAATATATTCTGCCCCGCACTATAATGGATTAAGCTTTTGGAGAGAACGGTTGTTTATATAAACTTCAAATGTATAAATTACTTGATCCCACTGATCTATGCATTTCATGTCACCATATTCATTCTTAAAATGAGACATCCACTCACATCTTAATATTATATTTTCTCAATAATTCCTTTGGGTGTAGAAGTGTCACACTCGTATTGACGATCTTATATATCATAGTCCCGCACACTTTACATTGGTATAACTAATTTTCTAATATAGTGAGATTAGAAAGTACTATCTAGCACAGTCATTTCAATAATCACGAAATATTGATAATCTCAACATGATTTTCTCTTTCAATGTATGCATACACACTAATCCAGTATTCATATTGATTTTTCTTGAGAAATTTCTATTGCTTCCATATCCTAAATTGTTTATTGTAAAAGTGAATCTATGTACGTAGACTTTTTTGGCAAGTGTGTGTAGGATTTGTAATATACAACGAAATAAGGATCGTCAACAATTGGGATTATTTCATTAATTCATGTGATTTCATAATTGCACAATTTTATGCTCATCGAATTAGTAAAATGTAGAAAGATCTATAGGTTCTATAGGTGAACGGGTGCTTCACAAACCTATATAGAATTACCACTATAGCTATATTATACATTTTGCAAGTTCATGTGATCGAGTGACATGTGCCTTTCCTTATAGAAGTATGTAAATGTACAAAATAAAAATTATTTCGTAAAAGAAAAGGAGGGTTCTCCCACTGATAAAGTGACACAGCGTCACTCTGTAGGAGGGAAGAACCATCTTTAGAAAAGACTAAAGATTCCTCATAAGCCATGCATAATACCGAGCACAGGGAGCTAATTCCACTCAATGGAGACATGCATGCACTTAGCAATTTTGGGAGAATGAGATATAATTGGAGAGTTAAGTGGAAATGATAATACTAATTAAAATAAAGAAAAAAGGCTGACCTGTTGATGCAAATGATTTGAGGCTCATCGTTTTGTTGATGATTTGCTTTATAAACATGAGAGCCTTCCCATGGCCAAAGGACTACATTAGCCACTTTGCTACCATCCTTTGAACTTCTGTACATCTGCATCCCCATTGATTTTTCAGTACATATATGTCGAGAGAGAGAGAGAGAGAGAGAGAGAGAGATTTCAATCTATATCAAATAGAACTGGATGATAATAATTTAACAAGTTTTGGATCCAAACTGCAGCTCAAAGTCGCCATCAACTATTACTACTTTCTGTCAAATCCTTTCTTTATAAAAAAAAAAATCACGTACAACTCAACTGATACTGTGTTATCATCAAGGCATCTATCGTGTAAGCAATGTCAACGGTTTGCTAGTTTTGAACAGATCAGGGGGAGCTCAGATTTTTCAAGGCACAACTGAAAAAAATTTGCGTCAACCTTGATCAACAACTAGGATCTTTGTACTTTGATACAGCAGTATCAAAGAACTCCTGGGTTTGTAGGGAATTCTCTAGCATGACCTTCGTAACTAGTAATGACCAACGATTCTCCTTCTATATTTCGCCACATTTCAGTAAGATACATATATGATTACACATGATAGAGCTAGATGATATCGGAGGTTCGACAATCAAAGAAAGAACACTGGAAGAAGCCAGAAAGCTCATCACCTGTTGGAGTATTCAAGTTTAGAAAGACAAAAGAGGGAAACCAGAAAAACAGAAAAGGATAGCACATTACCCGATGTAAAGAAGTGAATTATGCTATGATGAGCATGAGTTGACATTACTCGAGCTGTTTATATATTTTTTTATGTGTGTGATTGATTTATTTGATTAGTTTTAGACTTAACATCTTAAGTGTACGAAAAGTGATCTGGACACTACTTGACCGTTCAAAAAAACACACCTAACACCATAAGAAAATATATTGAACAACACAACGAGTAACACGGTAACAGATGTAAATATTATTTGTGGGACCAACTAAGAAATTTTCTTCCTTTCCGTGCTTCATCAACATTATAAAATTCACTAATCTAGTGAGCAGACTACTCTAAGATTGTAGAGAAGATGTCTGCAAAGAGTAGCTACATCAAAATATGAAGGGAGTGCAAGAGGTAAATTGAGGCAATGAGGCTATATAATCTGTTGCCAAAAATTACATGATTATATGTAACCTTAATGGTCGCCATCAGTTATGCCTTCTTGTGATGCAAATCCAACAAAAAGAGGGCTTTGGATATTAGGTAATACATAGCGACAGAAGCTTATGAGCATTAAGTCTTGTAAGTTAATATTATTTAATCTCTCTAGCAGCATTAATTCTTGGCTATATCCACTTGTAATGTTTGAGAAGAAGATCGGGCGACAGAGAATTTAGGGCTTCTAATGAAAGATTAATGTAGTTAATAAAGGCGTACGTATATATATAAAATATAATATAATAAACTAGAAAAAGGAGGCATTTATTTCCAATTTTTAATTTTCAGCGCAGAGAATGAAATTGATCCACTTCCGCAGACAAGTTCTATCTGTTTAATGAAGGTCGATTTGTAAATGTTGCCAAATCTGGAATTAGAGAGTAGAACATGTATTGTATCTAAACGGAAAAGGAAACAGAAAACATGTAGGGCATGCGAAGAATGAAACAAATGATGCAATACATGATGAGCTCTTCCTAGGGTTTCTTTATCTGCTCGAAAGCGATGCATCCTTCGTTTCTCATCCTAAAAGAATCAAAAAAGTAATATGCAAAAAGATCTACCCCAATCTCCGGGCGAGAGAGAAAAGTATACATAGGAACCACGTTCGCATGCTTTCTGATAACAGTTGAGAGAATGATTGATTCTCTTGAACCCTAAATTTCTTGTACTGGTAATCATTTTACAGTTGATGAAACTTTTCTTTCCTGATCTTGTGGCTCTTTATGACACTCTTGCCTTTTTTTCCCCTTTTAAAGAACGTCAAAACCAGAAAATCTATACCTGAAGGTGGCTCTTGACATGGGATATCTTCAGTCCTTCCACGCTCATCCTCTGCAGAATTCGCTTCGGTGTTGCGTCTGCTCGAGCAAAAAATAAAAAATAAAAAGATAGGAAAATCACTGTATCCATATCTCTCTCTCATACACGGACAAACTCACATAAAGAAACCAAATTTTATCTTTTCAGATCATGCCCCCGAAAGCAAAAATTTGATCATGCGTATGACGGCCTCTCCTGGAGAGTCCCTCTCATATAGACAAGATCCGAGCTGGGAAGCTTACTGTATATTCCTCCGAGCTGCTCCACAGCCTCGACGAAATAGTTGTGGAGCTCCGGTGTCCACCGGAGGCGGGGAACCTCCGATTTGTTGTACCGCCTGACCTCGCTTCTCCGAGATCTTTTCATTTCAGCACCTGGGCTCGTCATGATCATGGAAATGCTCATTTTGGAGAGACTTTAGTTTGGTCGACATGGCATATAAATGGGGCTAAGACTTTCTGGACCCGAAATATCAGAAATATTTCTTAACTCCAAGTGCGAAATAATGGGCAAGTCTAAGGCTGTAGACTTTTAGCATTTGGTACATGCAAAAAGGTCTTCATTATATATCTATTCTATAATTGTACGTGGAATTACTTAACACACGAGATACGTACTGTAGAAGCAAAGCATAGCTAGCCCTACCTCTTTTGAAAATTGCTGTTTCTTTCTTTATTGGTTTTCTTGTTTCTTAGGGCACATTGTCTAGTGTTTGAAACTTGCGCTTATAGTAGCCCATTTGAGGGCATAACTTAAATAGATGGATTCTCTTAGTTTGACCCTCTGCTTTGTCTTCCGCAGTGATTGGGTTTTAGGGATGAAGTTAGGCTAGATTAATTATAAATCTTTAGCGCATTGATAGGCTTTATGATTTTTAATGTTATATGACAACGTGCATTTAGCGTTCAAGTACCCCCAAAGGTCAAGTTCTAAAACTTTAAGGGAATCTTCGACAAATTCTAAGCACGATCTCGCCAGTCATAACGCGTTAATGTAGGATTCTAATCAACTTGTCTCGAACAACTGACCTACATGATGAGGGCCGACGCATAAATATTGAACCAACGACTTTGGTCAGCATGCAATATAAACTGGCTACCTGGTTAGTTCCTGGTGATTATATAATGAATGACTCCTTTCAATTAGTTTGAATATGAAGTAGCTACTTGATCTTTTGCTTAACTAATTGGGATGTAAATGAAGAAGATTACATCTTTGTGACTTTGTCGATACGGTATTGAGCATATGTGTATACAATTACTAAACAAATTTCAGCAAGTCCACAAAATATTCATTAGTCTGATTCTTAAATGGCTAGCTACTTGATCTTTTGCACAACTAATCGAATTATGCAAAGGAAAAGGATTTACATTTTCGTTGATGCAGTGATGAGCATACATGAGTAATCGCTCGCTCGACTAAGCGTGCATAATTTAAGCCTAAGACAAGTTAATTAAACAAGAGAAGCCCTGGGAAAGGTGCGATGTTGTGTGCTCATATAACTTTGTGGCTATGAGCTAGCCTTGGATATAAAGACCGGTCTTTGCAAAATGGCAAAGCAATACCATGAATCAAGTCAAGACGAGGTTAAAAAGCTTTCACCCCGTTAAATGGCTTAGAGAATTTATATGTGACCTCGGAATTGATTAGCCAAGGTTGTGAATAAAAAAACAGAGAAGAAATAGGCTTATAAATCATTCTCCTATCACTCTCAATGTCAATAAAAGACGGTGCCTACTTTTGGACCCACCCCTCAATATGAACTTTAATCAATATATGCCATTGCCGTGTTCCACACTCACTTTTCTCCCAAATTCAAAGTGCAAGAAAGTTTGCACAGAACCATTGTCTCCATACAAAGAATTCACTGCATCTACCTTTACTTCGTCAGTATAATAATGGTCCCAAAGACGGGCAACCAAAGAGGGAGATAAGACCGAAGGACCTGGAGCGAACTCACCGTCAGCAAGCGTATTTCATCACGGTTCCATACGGAGTATCACAGCACGCGAATATTTCAGAATCGTCAAGGAGTGGTTTTTCATCATAAAGAGGTTCGTTTTTTTTGTCGGTGAATAAGTGACTGTTGTAAATCGCATCATTTTGGTACGAGGGCTGTTGGAAAGAACACTGTTGTTGTCAATATTCAGACAAATCATGTCGTGCCTGTGAGCTTAGAAGCTCGATGACACCAGGGCCTAGGACAAGATATATATACATCAACCTTTTTTTGACTGAAAAAAGGCAACTGAGGACTTTTTTGGATACCGAAAGGAAGTGAGAAGTCCTAGACCAAATTTAGACCTTGCTAAATAAATGTGTTTATCATCTTCATGATTGGAGCTTTTTCAAGCCACGTGACGTCTAATTTACCCGCCATATAATTTGGACCGTTGTTAGCCCTAGAGTTTGGTATACGGTCTCAAGCTACGATGCCGCAAGTTAGTGTGAAAATGCGAACGCTTTCACATGCACGTCTTTGAATGCGCCCATCATTCATTGAATATGCTCTCCAGTACACGAGAGGTGATCAACAGGACGTGCTTTACGTAATGCATACAAAGACCTCTCTCTCTCTCTCTCTCTCTCTCTCTTCCCATAGCGTTTTAATAGGCATGTGAATAACGTGCCCTAGGAAGTATAAGACGAGCTTTCGAATCATTTGATATACGAAAAAAGGTTGCGGTTCTGTTTACATTTGTATATTTTTTTTTTTTCCTTGTGGTCCTTTCGAGTACTTTGTCGTGTTCAAATTCACTTATACGAGTGAAACTTTATCCGCTTTCCCCTAATCAAGAACGAGCGAGTGCTTAACTATTGGTTGTCATCGAGCTGCTTTATTTTGTCCTGGTCAAATGGAATCTTTGAAGTTGGGGCTTCCTCGTTTTGGCTTATTTTAACGTTTCGTGCGTCCTCGTAATTGATTCGCCGTTCTCATCACGCATCGAAAACTGCTGAAAGTAAGATTGATGTGGTCACGAAGCTTCCCTAGTTCATCAAGCTATTGGCAAATATCTTCTTTTGATTAATATTCCGATCATGGCTCAACCATCATCTAGCCATTATCTAATTAATCCTCTTCGTCCCCTTCCGCTAGACGGTAATAGTCTGGTTTGGTAGCTGGAAAAAGTAAACGTTTCTATAAAACCTAATCGTTCAATGCTTATCTCTATTGACAACGCCAAGAGAAGCGCACAGTTCAAAATTGCTCTAGGTCGGGGCTGGTCGGTCGATGGGTTTGGTTCCCACTCGGCACAATCTCTTGGGCTCATGCCACAAAAGAGTTATTCCTTACGAGTTTCCCTAGTTTCAACGTGAACAACCTGTTTTCAATTGGACCGAAATAGTAAAACCTAATTTAGTATGCGAAAATTAACCCGGGATGCCACCTAACCACTAAGCCGTTACAATTTTCTAAATGCCCCCTAATCATGGTATATAGTAAGAAGTAAAACCTAATTTGGTATGTGAAAATTAACCCGGGATGCCACCTAACCATTAAGCCGTTACAATTTTCTAAATGCCCCCTAATCATGGTATACAGTGTCAAGCATCTAGAACGACGGAGTTTTTTCTAGAGGGAACATAATTGCATTAATTATAGTGAATCCTTCATTTCTTCTCCATCATGATGAAGAATGTTTTCTTCCATTCTCGAGACGCAGATCTGATATGGAAACACTCGCCATCATCATCATGTCTATTTTGGCAGATGTGAGCGCAAATGTATGGAAAGGTAAAAGGGAATGAGAGCATCGCTTTGATATGTCAAAACCTTGTCATCATATCGATCGACCATGGAGGAAAATAGTAGCTGAGAATGTTCGTGTCTTCTACGGCTGTGCTTGCTTACATCATTCCATTCGTCTAAAAATGCTCTTTGATTTCAAGTCCTCTCTCTGATGGCATCTTCTAGAAGGTTGTCCTTGAAGGTAAGCCTAATTCATGTGATGTGTATGTACATCAATTTTGGCTTCAAAATGGGGATTTCCGTAGTTTTGTTTGACTCATGAGTTGTAAATATAATAGCTTTTTTCTCGTAGTGAAATGTGAAATGCCCAAATAAAGGTCGAGACTTCTGTAAAATTTAATTTGATTGATAAATTTTGAGAATCATTTTCTCCAAAAAGTTAAATTGGCAAGAGGGTATATACATTTCCTAGGACATATAGACGTCTCGAGAGCAAGAGCATCCTTATCACTATTGATACAACTCATGTGATTCGATTGGTTTTGGTGGATTAATGGGATAAGCAAGATCAGAGAAGAAAATGACATGAGAAAATTTTCTTCTGGGTTCTTGCGGTGGTTGAATGTGTAGGGTTCAAGCTTCGTTGTCTTTTGCTTGACACTAGACAAAAACATAGCACATGCGCTGCTTCGAAGAATTTCAATTGTTATGAAACACTTGACAATTATCGAGAGTAGGTAAGATTTTTATTAGTCACTTGTCAATCACCTTGGTAATCGCAAATCATGATTTTATCCACCTATAATATATATGCATGGATTCCCATAGGATTATTTGTAGAAGTTTGAGGTTGAAGTGGCCATGAGGTTTGCTACCTAGTAGTATAGATTAACGGATCCACGTGTCACTTTTGGCTCATATAATAAAACTGGAAAAGAAGTAGAGAAAATTTAAATATTGAATATTGAGTGTTGTAGTATGTAAATAATGAAAATGAAGATAAAAAATTGTCCAATAATAGCTTAAATATTAAATCTGCCGGCTTTTAATCAAACATGGAACAGTGAACTTAATTGGAAGGTTTCGACAATATAATTGGTAAAATGTTAATTGAGATTGGATATCTTATCACTTAACCAACTAAGTAGGTCATTAAGTTATTTTTGACTTGAAATAATCGATTACTTTGTGTGCAATTAGAAGCTATCGAACATATGTAATAACAATAAAGATCTCCATTGTTTAACATGGTTATCAAACACACCCATTAATGAACACTTAGTCATATCACCGGATACTTCTATAGCTCAACTCGAGCCGATATCTCGGGTTAATTCAAGGTCACATTGAGAAAGTGAAGTGGCATGCTCTTTTATATAATGGAGGAATGGAGATAAAATCAAGACGTTTTCCTCGTCACTACTACATTAAACAAATGATAACGAGGAAGAATCTCCATTCTGACCAGAAACAATAAACAAAAGAGATCATCAAACGTCTCCGCATGTCTTGCCAGATCTCTATCGCTCATCCATGCGCAAAGGAATATCTCAACCTTGACCTAGAATTGCGACCCACATGGAAAGCACAGAGCCGTTGATTCCAGAAGGGTAGCTCGAGAGGAAGCAGCAGTCAAAGGGTTGATATAAAGCAGATTTGGCAGGTTTGGTTTAGTAAACCAGAAATCAACCTGTCTGAATTAATATATCTAATGAATCTCATAGTGCAAGCTAGCTAGATGACATCTGGAGCTCACTGTTCAGACGGGGCGGGGCTCACCTTGTCAATTCCATGATCGTTTGGAAGTCTCCGCATGCTGTCTGTGACGTAGCAACATCCCTACATCCTTAAAGGACTTAGGGTTGCCCTTTGGAGAACGCAGTCTTTAAGATCTAATGAATCTCACCGAGATCTCAATCAATAAGGACGAATAGGTGGAGCACCCATGCATGTACTTGACCTGCAGGATCGAATGCAGGCAGATTCATGATCAAGACGGAATATAAGTTCGATCTGTAAATAGTTTTTTCGTGTTTTCGCAAAAAGAGGGGCGAAAAATTGACAAGACGAGAGTTGAGGAGCATCCCGACACTTTCCGAGCATAATTCGCCCATATTTAAGAGCATCGAGCAGTAGATATGAGTAGTGCATGTCCGGATGAAATTTAACTTTTTACTTTTTATTTTTTACTTGTTTTTTGCTTATTGTAAATCTTACAGCAAGCACATTTTGACTCTTCTATTACCCTAGAACTTCTAAAACTTCTATAATATATAAATTTTGACACGTGAATTCACATACACTTTCTTCATAATTTTTTTGAAAATATGTATGGATTTTCAAATATTAATGAGAAAGCAAAGGGCAGTTTTTGCTTTTACTACAGCATAAACAAACATCACATTAATCAGCTAACTTCGATATAGATATGTCACTTTTGGTATGAGATGCCTGACTTTACTAAAATCCCTCGAAGAAATTACTATGATAGTAAATACTAATTCACTTCTTTATTCGATGACGAACTGAGGGAAGTTAAAGAGAGCCATCTCCTCCTTGACTCTCGCATGCATTTTTGGCAGATTCATTATGCAGTTTATACAACATCATATGAAATTTCTGTATATCTTCCGATGAGTCAAGATATTGTACCACTCTTTTAATTCAAATTCCGCGTCCAACGCTACATTTATTGCAAGAATTTCAACCCTAGAACAACAAAACTCTGCACAAAACCAAGGAGAAGACGACAATTTCATTGGTGCAAAGTTGAAGAGTCAAAAAGAATTGTAGAACACATGCGATCTTTTAGGGTTTTGAGCAATAAGTTCTTGGACGCCATGAGTGGGAAGGATGAAATTTCTTGGAAGCGTGATCATACCACCATATGACACCAACGAGGCCATGAGAGAGAGAGAGAGAGAGAGAGAGAGAGAGAAGAATCGCCGCAAGTCGTCACGGAAAAGCGAGCTATACATACGCACGCCGAGCGAGCTGACCTTTTCTGCGACACCATAAGTGGGACTGCTTCTGGTTCTTGCATAATTCAAAGGTTCAAGATTGATGCCTTTTGGAAAATTTAAGACCTTAGCAAGGGCTTTGCATTCTGTTCTCACTAGCTTAGGGTACCACAAAATCACATATGCTTATGGCCAGTGAGATCTCGGTCAATTTCCGACTAACACGAACAAAATTGTTGGTGAGATCCGTTTTTAAATAAGTCATGATAAACGCTGATAGACTTTTTTCATCATCTTCTTTCTGGGATATTAACTCCCCCAAGAGAAATGGCATACCGTGTCACGTCATAGAGTAGTTAATTTAGGGTTATCGTTCGGCACCGATCCTATGGCACTGCTATTAGTAATTATGTGCCGACATACATTTACACGATTATCATTCATTTTTCAGAGCTGATATTGAGAATTCAGTTTTGCCACAAAAGGCTTCCCATCTCGGAAATTGGGATTATCAGTTTACCCAGAATAGTGGTAAATAAAAAATGTCCAAAGCACAATTGTCTCGAGCAGCCTTGACATATCAAGCTTCACCATATAAATTAACTCGATTTCACGATTGCAAGAGTCAAGTAGTTGTGTTAGAATGGACATTTGTAGTGATTCTAATTTAAATCTTTCATCTTTTCTAAGTATCATCGAAAGAAAAGAAGTGGGAATCATCAGCATGAAGTGTAAATTCCAATTACATGGAGAAATAGCCCATCAAGCTGAGATGTGAAATGGCTCACGATCACAAGAGTAGGCCCAATGGCCCATCAGTCATGCAGTGTTGAAAGTGCTAACTTTGGAATCACTACTTTGAATTCTTGCCATTTTACTTGGAGTTAATACCACAAAAAATAATAATAATAATAATAATAATAATTGTTATATGTATGATAAATTTACCTCAAATTAATTTTTTGATCTCAAATTAATTTTTTGACTTCAAAAAATCCCAAACTACTACATCCATGATAAATTTACTAAAAATAAATTTTTTGACCCAAAAAACTATAAATTAGCACATTTGTGATAAATTTCCCCTCTATTAGTTTTCATTAAATTGGATTAATACCATAAAAACCCCAATTGGTATGCCTATGACAAAGCGAAAATAAAATCACAAATTGGTAAACTCATCAATTGTTATGTGTCATCCAACTTAACAATTTAATGGTAAAATTTAACGAAAACTAACATAGCGTAAATTTGTCATAAGCGTACTGGTTTGAGTTTTTTGCAGTCAAAAAATTAATTTGTAATAAATTTATCACGGTTGTACTAATTTAGGATTTTTTGTAATATTAACCTTTTTTATTAGCTACAACTTTCAATGGTCATAGGTACAACACTTGCAAGCAGCCTCGGTTTGGCAGTGATGTCGCGTGAACTTGATCAATCTCAATCGAAATCCAATCAGGTAGGCACTACGTGTGGCCTGTTGAGGTTGTGTAATTTACCGTTCACACAGTCTCTCTAAAATCTGGTGTCAAGAACAAATGAGAGAGAGAGATTGTACAAGAACTAATTGGTCCTTACATGTGATCTTTACATTCACTGCTTCTTCCTTCCCTAATTCAAACAATGAAGGAACTAATAATCAACGCTGAGCTGATCGTGTAGCCCTATTTTCACTAGCCACTTATGGCTACTTATACGTGACTGCTTCATCTATATAACATGGGAATTTACAGAGCTCAACCTGTTCTGCTACAAGCCCGACACTTCAAAAAAATGGACCACAAAAACCCAAGTTCTTCTCAGTCAACTCCTGATCAACTCATCAATCCGTCGAAGGCCCCACAAGTGCTCTTCCATAAGCCACAGGCAGTGATAGGAGTTTCTTTGCCTTCCCCACATAAGCTCTCTTTGTGAAGTTGTTGTAGTCGTTCGCTTCAATGGAGTCCAGGATCTGCTTGTACAGCAGGAGGGATGCCATCACCGGCCACCTGCTCTTCGCGTTAAGCTCCATGACGCCCTTCTCGGCCTCATCGAAGAACTTCCTTGCCCGCTTTATCTGCTCTTTCATGAATGCCCTCCACTTGTCAGTCACTTTCCCCCGGAATATGTCCTCATCAGATAGCCCGGCGCGCGCAAGCTCGTCCCGCGGGAGATATATCCTTCCTCTCCTAGCACTGTGTAAACGATTTGAATTGCAGGGTGATGAGTTTCGATAAAATCTCCTAAATGGGTGCTCAAATTGCTTCAACAATCCAAGCTAAGATGTCCAACAATAAAACCGATATGAAACTACTTAAATTCAAGCAGATTTTTCTACTGTAATAGCAAGATCTTACTCTTCGCCGACGTCCCTGAGTATGTTGGTCAGCTGATTAGCAATCCCGAGTGCCAATGCAGCATTGTAGACACTTTCTGTGGATGCCTTCGATTCAGGTGCAATCCCCATGACCGGTACACTCATTAACCCGACTGTTCCGGCTACGTAGTAGCAATAAAGGTAGAGCTCGTCAAAGTTCATGTATCTTGATTTTCTCAAGTCGAGCCTCATGCCCTCTATCATGTCCTTGAAGGGCTGCATTGAAGTAGTTATGGTCCAGTTATCAAGTGATTTGTGGATGATACTCTTAACCAAAATCATAGAAACAAAAATCGAAGTGGTGATTTCAAAGAGCGATTGGACTTCTACCTGAATATCCACTGGGAACTTCGAGACGGTGTCTGCCAGAGCAGCATCGTACATGTCATAAGGGCGGCCCTCGAAGAGATCATTCAGTCTTTTATCCCATCTGTCCAGAGCCTTTGGAGTGATGTGCGCGGCGTTTGGTCCGTCCACGAGCTCATCTGTCCTCCTGCACCACACTGCAACATGCAGTGACCCAGCTTATTCATTTCTCTGTGAACCCCACTTATCATAAGCGACCATTCGGCAGTGCAATTTTAGAGATTTGTCAAAATGTTTAGGATCGCAGAGATTGCTGCTTTACATATGCATGGATAATATGATTGATTCTGTCACAAATATACACAAATTGGATAAAAAATAGATGTGAAAACGAACTATGGTCACAAGCACATGCTCGAAAAGGATGGTCATGTCAATACCGTAGATTGCCCAAACAGCTTTTCGTCGCTCCGGTGTCATCAGTAACGTACCTAAAATTTGTCAGGAAAGCAGCCCAGTTAGCTAGTCTATCCCAGAATGACTTGAACATTGCGTCCGATAATTCAGTTCACCTATCTTTTATGCAGAAATCAATATAGGGTATTGACAAGTAAATTTGACACAGATTGGTGGTGAAAGACGAGTAACTGAGTATCTGAAACTGTCGAATTCTTGTATGCCAGATTAAGCAAATGGAGACAGGCAGCTAACCACCAAAACTGACCTCAAACCCAATTTCCGAATGCACAAAAGCGCAGTTAAATAATTTGATGCAAGTTGATGCTCATTTCAATAAATAATCTTCAACCAGATAGTTGGAATTGAAGGTGGCTGAAATAAAATCAAACTCAGCAACATTTTGTTGCAGGTAATGGCCAAAGGAAGCTCAGGAAGTTGGAGACTATGCAGGAGATAAGGCCAGCCAGAAAAGGCGCATTTTCATTGGACCCAGTTTTCTTGAGCAAGATAAAATGATAGTATTTCCCCTCTTTATGCTTTAACTGACATCAACCTTTTAGAATTCATAATCAAAAAGATGAACGCATTATCCAAATCTTAATAGGAAAAAGTAGCACCACCCGCACACGATACACGCAGAGAGAGAGAGAGCAAAAGTGTACCCAAGTAAAATGTCTTGGCGTACTCGGCACAGACCTCGCCGCACCTCTCGTAGGCCTCGTTCAATAGGTCACCGCCGGTCAACCCCTCCGCCTCCTCCGGCTTCTTCACATCTAGAGCCTCCTCCCGCCTTTGTTCCCTCACCAAAGCCGCCTGCTTCAGCACCACCTCGTACACCCTCTCCACTGAGGATCTCGATGGGCTGGCCACTGAGCTCGAAATGGCCGAGACCACACTCACCACCCGCACCCCGGCCGGGTACAGCCTCGGCCTCCTCTGTTTCTTGCTCGCCCTGGGCTCGAGATTGAGCAGGGATGAGGCGTTCCCTTTGGGGCCAACCACCCAAAGAAGGACGCCAGACATCTCTCTCACGAAGAGCTCTCAGGGGCAAGAATGGATCTTTGAATTCTCTACTCGGGTTTCGCCCTTGGGTGAAGGTCCCTACTTTCCGGTGGAAATGGAACAGTAGAGAGGAGAATGAGAGAAGGAGAATGGTCTCTTGAAAAGCAATCTTTTGAGCAAACGGGCGACCGATGGCACGTTTTGCTGATCTCCTCCACTTAAATGGGACGAGAGTGACGACGACTCCAAAAAGTTTTTGGAGGGACAGAGAGCCGAGATGCCTTCTCTCTCTCAGCTTGAATATGCTCTCTCTCTCTCTCTCTCTCTCTCTCTCTCTCTCTCTCTCTCTCTCTCTCTCTCTCTCCCTTGCCCTGATCCGACACATGGGTCTGGTCCATGTGTGGCCGGTGTTTTGGAAGTTTCGACCAACGCCTCGGTCCGAAAGATAGGCTATTGAGTGAGTGAGCGTGGTGCATGCACATCGTCAAACATGATAGGCCGCCTCCTCCACTATAGAGGTGTACTTCAATACACGTATTTTACACACTCAAGAACTTTCACATCTCAATCAAATAAAACGAAAAAAGGACGAGTAACAGTTTTCCAACGCAGTCTTGAGTAAAAAGGTTTGTAATTTATGGACAAGATTGGAAAGTTGACTCCATCATGTAACCGAGCAAAGCATTAACAAGGACCGACCATAAATGATTTGATTCACTATTATTAGTAGGAAAGAAAAATTCGAGTCATCCAAGCAAAATTAGTAGAAGAATATTTTGTTGGAGAGTCTCTATTGATAGCAGTATAATTTTAACTGAGGGAGTTGGTCAACATCGATCCCCTTTTTTAATATCATATTAAGGGTGCCATAATTAAAATGAGAAAAATTAAAATAACATCGCCCTTAACATGGGTACTAGAAAGATGCATTTGGAAGCATTATATGTGAGTCAAATGTCCTCCTCGAGAAAATGTGACGCGTATCAGCCTCGATGCGATTTCTTTCCATTATTTACTTTTTTTATATATTTCGGTCAATTTTCAGCAAGGTTTAGCATGGCCACACATGTGACAGCAGCATCAACGTGGTACTTGAAGATGCCTCTTGAGAGCTCTTGATAGAGAGAGAGAGAGAGAGAGAGAGAGAAGGAGGAAGCAAGTTGGTGTGAACTTGGGCACTGTGAATGAGATTGTGTGGCTGGAGAAGTGGGGCCTAAAGTGTGGAGGCACGGGCACCGTCGAAGGGGTGAGCGAATGGGGAGGAGCGAGAGCGACACGCCCCCCGGGACACGACACACGTACACAACTGTCATATATTTTGCTCAGTATCGTCAGTTCATACTATGTTTCTGTTTGCCTTTTTGTCTTATGAGTAGCTGAATTTTCAACGTTTGAATTTTCGGGAACCGATACGTTCAAGCATTTTTAACAATTGCTTGGACAAGATCTTTCAGTGAAATGATACGTTAAAATTGGACATGCCACGTCGGTAAATTTGATTGTGAACTGGCCGGGATGACTTATGACTGTGAACTGGCCGGGATGACTTATAGACGGCTTCATTGCATAAATCCAAATCTTTAAGACTCGATTGCCCGTGAGGCAAAACGTTTAGAACTTTTAGTGCAAATTATGCAAACAACTAAACATTGAGGGGACGACCTCTTTATTAAATCGTCATGATAGAGTCTTTTCACGGGCATCAATCATGACAATTAAATCAAAACGACTTCCAAATAAGGAGCTTGACCATATATACTTGAATTGGATGTGTGTATTCATGGGTGTTATTAAGGGAAAAAGACACTAAAAATTCTAAAATATGTTTTGTGACACATTTACTTTAAGATTATTCTATGGTGTGATGTGTTTAACTCCATCAAATTTTTGTTTGGGATTTTTTATTTCAAAAAAAAAAGTCTGAGGTAAATGTGTTATAATAGGTATAATTTGAGTTTTTTGTGACTTTTTTTCTATTATTAATTTAGTCGAGACCACATGTTCATTTTTTTTCTTTCTTTTTTTCAAAGTAAAAGGTGAATGCTCCAACTTCACGAACTTCGATGAAGATCTCTACGCATTAGGGGTGAGCATATCAAACTGGACCGGATTGCCCAGTTTGGTCCAGTTCCTAAAGGCGTCGATCTAATTCCCAATTTCATAAAAATAGAACCAGTGATTTTCAGTCTGGTTCCCGGTTCTAGGGATAATCGGACCGAACCGGACTAACAGACTGGACCGACACTTTTTAAAAATATCTATATTTTTTAATTTCTTAAAAATAGCAATAATTTCTAAAATTGTAATAACTCTAGTATTTTTTTAAAATAAAAAATTAGTTTTTTTGCTAAGTAGTTAGTTTCATTGGACCGGACCAGTCAATCCGATTCGATTCCTGGTCCTAAGACTGTTCGATCCAGTCCCTGGTCTCAAAAACTGATAATTAGTCATTTCAATCCATTTCCCGGTTCTTAAGTGGATTCGGACCGGATTGAGAACTGATTACACCACTATGCATATGAAATAAAGTACTATGGAAAGACGTATTATGTCGAGAACAGGAATATTGTTCCTGCATCGTTTTAGCATTTTCCCTTTGCGCGAGGTGCGGCGCAGGAGCAGGGATCTCCATTTCGCGCCTTGATGCGAGTCTGAGGAAATCTGGATTTGACATCTTGGACTGATCCAGTTGTTAATAGAATATTACCCCATTAATTAAGCCAAAAAAGAGCTTATTTTTTAAATTAATTTTTCCCTATAAAATGAAGTAATTCAATAGTAAATCCTCTAATGTCAATGCGGGTGCAGGTAACGTTTCAGGACTGAAATCAATGTTCGGCCTTTGTTTGTTACAAGTGTACAAAATTGACCTAAATATCACTAAAATTGAAAAAATTGTCAAAAAAAAAAAAAAATTTAAACTTATTGTAAGACGACCATTTCCATCGTAAACCTTTTAATTTTGTCAATTTAGTCATAAACCTTTTGACAACTTGACAATTTAGTTCAAAATCTTTTAATTATACTAATTTAGTCATAAACATTTTAATAATTTGTTAATTTAATCATTTCAATGAATATTGGCCAGAAATCACTAATGCAACAATCTAATCAGCATCGGCCATCCTACATGGCACAGTCGAGTGACTAGTGATGACATGGATTTTTTTTTTACATTTTTATAATTTTTTATATTTTATTTTCTTTATTTTCTTTCTTTCATTCTTCTTCTAACTAGTCGCTCCCCAGCTACTAGCCGGAGGTAATGAGAGCAAGCCCACTTGCCTTGGGCAAGGTTATGAGGTCAAGCCCATGGTAGGATACATGTGCGAGTTGTGTTAAAGAAATCTCACATTTAAGAATTGATGTAATGTAGAGAAGTTAATATAACATAGTTGACCCATAAATCTCCCTAGTTTTTGCGTGAATGTGAGTCTAACCGAATGTATTGATGAGCTCACACTTAGGCTCCCTTTTGGTAATCTTCCAAAAGAAGGTATTGGACTTCATTTACGTGCTCCAACAAACAGTTCAAAGCCCATGGTTACATTTCTAGGTAGGTGGGGAAGTTGATGCAAAAGGATGCTTGAATTAAGGGAAGAGTAGACATAAAACTGAGTTTACACATGAGAAGGAGATTATTAGGATACATGTGTGAGTTGTGTTAGAGAAATCTCACATCGGAGAATTGATGTGATATAGAACGGTTAATATATTTTAGTTAACTCATAACTCATTAGTTTAAGTTTTTGTGTGAAGGTAAGTCCAATTAGATATATTGACAGGCTCGGATTTGGATTTTCTTTTGGTAATCTCCCGAAGAAGGTATCGGATTTATGTTGCGCGTTCCCAATAGCCTTCCCTGTGGTCGGTTGCCAACAACCAGCTAGAGGAAGAAGGAAAGAAAGAAAAGGAAAAAAAAAATTCATAAAAAAAATTATCAACATAAACATTGATTGTGCCATGTAAGATGGCACATCGGCGATTTCCGACCAAAATTGATCAAAATGACTAAATTGACGAATTATTTAAAAGTTTATGACTAAATTAATACAATTGAAAAGTAAGATTAAATTAACAAATTGTCAAAAGGTTGATAATTAAATTGACACTATTGAAAGGTTTAGGACTAAATTGGCCATTGCATAATAAATTTATTAATTTTTAAATAATTTTCCTTGAATCATTACACACAAGAAAAACAATTAAAACTTAAAAGTGATCGATGATAATAAAGCAACATTATCTAGATAATTAAGCAATTTTCGTGAAAAAAGAAGAAGAGAGATGCACAGTATGGTCAAATTGGTTTATAAAGTCCATATCCTAAATGAAATGATCTCGCACGCAGTAAATTCAACAAGCGGGTCATATTCAATGGCAGATAACTAGGCTGTTGCCATATCATTTCTAGTAAGAGCTTTCTAATCCCATCCCACAAAACAAAGTATTCGATCGTGACATATGAAAAACTCCATTTATCGAGTGATTGATTGGGGGTATCCACTAGACCAATAAAAGAAAAAGTTTTAAAAAAAAGAAGAAGAAAAAACTCTTGAAATTCCACTGCGACACATCGAAAACTTTCATAGAATAATGTAGTTAGTGGCCGAGTAACGTGAACTGCTTTTGCGTCTAAAAACGATGTACAAGTGCAACTACAAGTGCGAGTGCACTGCACATGGACAAAAACATCAATACGGCCGGACGAGGTTGAGGTTCTCTTCCTGTAAACTCCACATTTGGCAAAGGTTGTACCAAACTTTTATTTGCATTTTATTGATAAAAAAAAAAACTTCTCGATTGGAAAACAAAATTTGCAAAGTAGTTTACTGGATTTTCATGCATTCATCGTTCTGAAAATGATTAGTCAACACAAAATCATTTACAGTTAAAGAGAATATCCATGCTTAGAATTAGAAAAACAAATTTCCTAATCTGAAAAGTTGAAACGAAAGTGATTTTCAATGAAAGCATTTTTTTATATCAAGAAGTTCTCCTCGAAAATGAGCACGTCCTTAGATAAGATTTCCATAATTCAAATTCGAGTGAATTTAATTTGCAAAGAGAAATGAATTTTTTGTGTTTCCTTTTTCTTTTTCACAGAAAAGAACAAAGAAAAATGTTGAAACAATCCTCGAATCGATGGTCTAACAAGACGGATTAGCGAAGGAGGACACCTCCACGCACGTTCTCCGTTTGGTTTTTCCTCTGGCTTTATATATATATATAATAACCAAAAAACAACAATATTTTCATGAAGAAAATAAGGAAGATGCCCCTTCCTTACTCTACTCCGCCGTCAGGTAATGAAGGAGCCGTCTTTCATTTCGCATCATGATTGAAACATGTGGTGAGAATTTCTAAATTCTAATGAAGAGACGAGGTGTTTCGTCTTTTTTAATGCAAAAGTGCCTAATTTACCATATCATTAGATCATGATTCCGCTACATGGACAAAAAATTCTTGGCCTTAGGAAACGAAAAGGGTCGGGTGGGGTATATCTCCATGGATGTGGATCAAGATGGATTGAATTTTTTATAGTGCTCCTTAATCGTGATTATGACCTTAATGATTATCTCCATAATATACGAAGATGTGAAATGGACAGATTGGACGGTGAAATCACCCCCATAGCCTCATGTAGGGAATCCTAAATAATGTTCGTCATGACTCGTTTATTTTTAATTTTTCTTCTAAGGCATCAAATATTTCAATTTTATACACATATGACATAATACCTTCGTCAGAATTCTGTTAATGAGAATCTATGAAAATCTATTTGACATCGAAAAGCAAACCTTCGTTGACATGAAATAAGAAGTGACTGTTCCAAACTTCACTAGCGTCGTTTAAGATCCCTTGGCGTATAAAAACGAAGTGATCTGGAAAGACCGTGTTAGGTCGAGATCAAGGATATTGTTCATGCATCGTTCGGCAATTTCCCACTCAAGTACTTTCTTTCCGTGCGTAGTGCGTAGCAGCAGGGATCTCCATTTTCAGGCATTAAATTAGATTCCGAGGAATCTGGATTTGACGTACTTGGACTTGTCTAGTTGTTATTAGAAGACTATCACATTAATTAAGCCTAAACTACGACCAAAAAAATTAAGCCAAAACAAGAGCTTATGTTCTCTAATCTCGAGGTGGTTGGGTGGGGACACGTTTTTGGACTAGACCGTAGGCATGCGTACTCAACGTTTGACCCATTTCTCCCCTTTTTTTTTTTTTTTAATAATTATAACAAGTGGATAATTTGACCTCAAAACCACTACATCATTAAGCACGAGAAGAAAACAATTAAAACCTTAAAATGCATTGACGTTAATAGAGCGAGATTGTCTAGATGATTAAGCTATTTTCAAGGGGAGAGAGAGATATATAGAAGTGTTCAGTGTGAGAAAGTCGATTTAAAAAGTCCATGTAATGAATGAAATGACGTAATAGACTACAAGTGAGTAATTCAACAAGCGAGTCATGTTCAATGGTTGATGAGAGTATGTTGCATCATTTCTGGTAAGAGATCCCATCAATTTGCGGTGGCAAACATAGCATTTCTCGACGTCGCTTGTACTCATTAGCAATCGATTTCATCCGAAATAGTAAGCGGCGGAGTTGCGTGAACTGTTTTGCATCTAAACACAGTGTACAAGTACAACGGCGAGTCGCGAATGCATTGCACCCGGACAACATCAATATGGCCGGACATTTCGTTGTCGTGGACTCGTGGCGAACGGGACGGTAGAGAACGAAATGAATTGCAATGGAAATGTTAGTTGCGTACTAGGTTGAGGCTCTCCTCCTGTGGACTACCCATTTGGCAGATGTCTTGAACGCTTTGGCTCTACTTGGATTCAAGGAAGTTTTGAATTTTTTATTTTCATTATCTTCATAAAAAGGAAAAAACGAAATTTCACCCAAGAAAACACACGCATAAAGTTTATGGGTTGGATTTTCTTTTTTGGCCATGACAATTATGGCTAGGATGGCCTTAATTTTAGGAATGCATTTGTTTGATTGAAATAATTTTTCATGAATTAATTTTTTCAAGTGTTCATGCATTTCTCTTGCTGAAAATGATTAATCAACGAAAAATCATTAGCTTCCTTATTCTAGAAAGGGAAAAGGAAAATTCCACCGAGAACATTTTCCTTTATCAAGAAATTCTCCCCATAACGAATACATTCTTAGATGAAAATTCTGGAATTCAAGTTGGAGTAAAATTTTGAATATGTAAAAAGATAAATGACTTTTTAGTGTTCCTTTTCTTTTTCACTAGAAAAGAAAAAAGGCGTAGAAACAACCCTCAAATTGATGGTCTAAAAGGCAGATTTGTGAAGGAGACCCCTTCATGCACGTTCTCTGTCTGGCTTTATTCATTATTTTTTAGTTGAAAAATATGTTGAATCGATCCTAATTATAAGTGATACACTAAATTAATTCAAGACTGTTGTTGAGTGAATGAATCAATCTAAGATTATATTTGAATCAATATGATTTGTCTAGGAGATTTTTCTTCCTTTTATTGTTCATATTCTGTATCGTCTAAAGAGCGTTGTACATCTAATCAACACAAGCAATAGTTTAGAAATACAAAAGTTTCAATTCATCTAGTTCTTCTCCTCTCATTTCCATTCTGTGACGTTTACCTTTTTGTCTTATTGGAACAACCAAAAATCAATATTTTCCATCAAGAAAAAAAAGAAAAAAAAAGAGAGGGAAGATGCCCTTTACTTGTACGCCGCAAGCGGACAACGACAGTGTCGTCTTTTGTTTTAGCTTCGATTGAAACAAGTGGTGCGATTTCCTAAGTTTTTCTAGGCACAATTTCAACGGGGGAGACTTCGGCTGAGCGTTTCCCGTGACAAACGGAGCATCGCTCTCCTCCACGCTTCGATCGCCCAGAAAGTGTAAGGAAACTCATTTCTTTTTATTTTTCCTTTCTTTCCACGCAAAAGTGCGCGCCCAAACTAGAAAAAGTACCTGAATTTTAGGTTACGAATTCTCCACGTGGACGAATTCTCGGCCTAAAAAACGAAAGGTTGAGGAGAAAATATTGGGTACCCTCAAAGTGCCACGCAATCGGTGCTCTGAACCATTCAGAGCGTGACACCTGGACAGGTGTCAGTCCACGTCGTCCACTTCCCGCTTCTGTCTCTCTCCTCTCTCGAGAAAATGGGGGGCGAGCTCGGCTCGGCTGGCTGCAGAAGAAAAGCCAGATCACGACTCCCGCCCAAAAGATTTCTTTTTCCTCAGTTGAATTTTCTGCGATTTTCTCTCTCTCACTTTCTCTCGATCGAGACCTGCGTTCTCCTCTCTCTCCCCTCCGCCTCCGCTGGTTGCTTCCATCGCCCCCACCCCGACGCCGACGCCGACGCCGACGACGCTCCTCCTCCTTCCTCTCGAGAGGCGCGACTTCGAGGACGAAAGAGAGATAGAGCGGACTAGAGGTCGCGAGAGGGAGGCGGAGGATGCGTCTGCGTCGGCGTCGTCGTCGGAGTCGAGGGTGACGTCGCGACGTCCGCTCTGCTCTCTCTCGCCCCTCCGCGAAGTCGTGCTTCTTCCAGCGAAACGCGACGCCGACGGCCCTCCACCTCCGCCTCCGCCGGTTGCGTCCGTCGCCCTCGACTCTGACGCCGACGCCGACGCCGACGCCCCTCCGCCGGTTGCCTCCGTCGGCGTCGGAGTCCGTCGCCCCCGTCTCCTCCGCCTCCGCCTACGCGCCCGACGCCAACGCGTCGAACCACGACGGCGAAAATGGAGGAGAGAGAAACGACGAAGCAGAAGAGGGAGACGAAGAAGCAGAAGCCCGCGCTTGGGGTTCTGGACATGGGTCATCGCGTCGGTCGCGTTCCGGCTCGCCCTCGTCTACCTCCCAAGGAACCTCCGCCTGTCCACCCGCCCCGAGGTCGCCACCCCTCTCACCAGCATTCGCCGCCATAACGCCGCCTCTCTTCACTCCGTCGATCGATTCCCGATCCCCGATCCCCGCCCACTTCTCCCTTGAAATCTTGGAGGTCCATTTTCTGATACGATTTCTGGTTTTTCTTGTTTGTGCTGCCTGCAGTTGGCGAAGGCTACTGGTTGAAGCAGTCGGTGATGTCTCCCTACGCAGGTTCAGCTCCGTTCGATCTCTGTAGGAAGGAAGCTGTCAGTTTGCCTACTGGTGTGTCGCTGTTTGATGCTTTGATCCCTTCCACAGGTTCCATGTATCACGGTTCTCCTTTGCTGTTGCTCGTTCTCGGACCTCTCGCTGTCAAAAGGTAACTACCGGAGTATAATCGCCGATGCATTTTGAAGGCTAGGTTGATTGTGAGCTTTGCTGGTTATCTGCTGGAACCCTTTCACAATAGTTGCGATGTGAAAATGACTTGATCTATGTGCTTGGTGTCTCACCTAGAATCCAATCTGTTTTATTTCCCCTTTTGTGTCATTTTCTGCGATCTACTTACCCACGTTGAACATCACATGTTTGCAACTGGCATTCAGTTGTAATTTTGCTAGCACAAGGTGTATATACGGCTTCTATTATCATACGATAATATTGTTGTATGTGCTTCCATTGTGATGCTTCTAGGTGCAACTTGTTTATCTACGGACAGGTAATGAATGTTTGATACTAACAATACTCTATGTTATATCTAAACACATTCTTGGAGCTTTTGGAGCCGTATATATTGAAGGATATGCTCAGTTCTCTACCTCCTGAGGTATCTTTATAGTATTTAATCATATAAAACCTGCCAATTATGTAAAGGTAGAGTTCAAACTGCACTCAATGGGGCATTTTACTATAGATAATGCAAGCATTGGTGGAACACTATAGCAGCAAAGGGTGGTTACAGCGAGTTGAACAGTGTGTCCTTCACATGGACATATCTTCATTGGATTTCAATCAGGTCTGCAGATTTTTCAAGATAATTTTTGGAAAGTTATTTAGGTTCATCTGTTAAGAACAGTTTTTGTGATTTTCTCCTTGTAGGTTGTTAAATTATGCCGGGAGCATGGGTTATATTGTGCATTGGTGTATCTTTTCAACCGAGGATTGGATGATTTCAGATCACCTCTGGAGGAGTTGTTGGTAGTCTTTTGCAAGAGTCCAAAGGAGAGTGCTGCTGCCCTTGGGTATGTTGCCTTGATGGCTTTCTATTTTTGCTGATGCATGCATAACTCTTGGATTTTTGTTTAGTTAGATCTTCTTCTCATATTTTTCATGATATGCCACTTGTTCTTGGTTAGTATCAAGCCAGAGCACCTACCCAAGCTCATCAGATGCTTCTGAATCTGAGATGAGCCTGAAGATTTTTAAGTGTGATGATGTTTTAGTTCATGGTAGAGAGTTGTTTATGTGGAATTCAAAGTGTGACTAAATGGGCCCTTCACTGAAAGCGTTTGCAGATCAATTCAAAGATTACACAAACAGATAAGATGCAATTCTTTTCCTTAAAAGGGTTTTTTAACCCTTAAAAAGAAGGTTGAGATAATGGTTCAGATTCTCCTTAGGTGTTATCCTTGCTGAAAACACGGTGTTACAATGCATTCATTTTTATGTTCAGCTTTTTAGAAATTTTAACCTTATCCACTGGTGCGGTTTTGAACAGGTACAGAATGCTTGTTTACCTAAAGTATTGCTTTTCTGGTCTTGCTTTCCCTCCTGGTATGTATTTCAATTTTCAAAAGTGGAGTTTCCTTTTTTTGGCTCTTGCTAGAGTAATAGGCTGTTAAGCACTTGTAAGTCTGATAGCAGTGAAGAGTTTTGAGTGTTGCTAAATACCTATAATAAAACTTATATCAGAAGTCCCTTCTATGGTTAATCTTGAGGGAGGATATCTAGCATAGGTTATTATTGCCTTGCTTTTATCTAAATTTCATTCCTTTTTCCTTTTTCTTCCTATGCAATTTCTCTTGCTTATGATTCTGCAGGCCGTGTTTTGTTTTTCTATTGATTGTATACTGAGTCTCTGTCTACTGATATCAATAAACAAAGGTGTGGCTATTGGTATTTCTGACAGCTCACTATGGACTGGCGCAGTTAGATCTTTGAGGCATGATATTGAATGGCTTATGAGCATGTAAAGAAATGGGAATGACCTTTGCATGTACTTAACCATGTTTGCTTCAAGTAAACTACCTTAGTTGCTGAAAATATTTTTGAAGACTCAGTTGTTCGTTGTTTGTTTTATAGGATTGTGTGTACTTTTCTCCTATCTTTCTGACTTTTTTGTGTCCTCTTTATGGAGCCCCCTGGAAAAAAGATCAATATAAGTAATCTCTGCACCACTGTGCTGGTTATAAATCCCTTTTATATATGTTGCAAGCTAAGCCTATTTTCTTTGCTTCTTCTCCTCTTCTTCTTGATGTAAAGTAGAAACTATTGTTGCTAACCGCAATCTCTGTTGTTTTCCCTATAAGATAGATCTGGTTCTAGTGAAGCTTAAGATTTGTTTTTTGCAGGACACGGAAGTATTTCCCCAACCCGCCTTCCCTCTCTTAGGGCAGAACTTTTGCAGTTTTTACTGGAAAAGTCAGAAAATTCATTAGTGTTGTCTGAAGGAGTCTACTGTAATTTGTATCATCTCTTAGAATTAGATACTGAAGCTACTTTAGATGTTTTAAGATGTGCCTTTGTAGAAGATGATATCCAAAAATCCAATTTTCCTGCACATGACTCAGCCAACCAAGTCGTGGAGATGGGATTTGATCCTACCAGGGAAAACAAAGTGGTTCAGGATTTGGTAAATGCTCTCATTTGTATCCTTGATGAGGACATCTTTCAAGTAGATGGTCAAGGAGGGTCTAATAATAAATCTGCAGATGCCTGGCCTTCAAGAATAGACATTGGACACGTTTATGAGTTCCTTGCATCTTTTGTTACGCGTGAAAGAGCAAAGATTCCAAAAGACATATTGAACCGGATTTTAGAGCACTTAACATCAGAAAATGCTTCTCTTCCGGGAGAAGAACGTAATAAAATGAGAGAAAAGCAGGTACTTTCCCTTCTGGAAACAGTGGCTGAGAATCAGTGGGACACGTCTTATGTCTTACGCCTATGTGAAAAGGCACAATTTTATGAGGTATGTTTGCTATCTGTAATTATGAGCTGAAAGGTACACTCCTTTTTCGTTTGCAAAATCTATCAGTGTCTATTAGAGCTAAGAGATCTGCTCCTTATTATTAGGTTTGTGGCTATATTTATACTATCCAAGATCAGTATATTGCTGCTTTGGATAGTTATATGAAAGATGTGAATGAACCTATACATGCCTTTGCCTACATCAACAATGCTTTGCTACATCTCAATGACAGTGAGCATGCTGATTTTTGCTCAGCTGTTCTTTCTCGAATTCCAGCACTGGTTGACTTGAGTAGGTAATGCTTCTGCCGACTGTGAACTTTCAGGCTCATCTCTCGTGGATGTTCTTCTATCTAATTGCTTCTTATTTGAATACAGAGAAGGAACATTCTTGTTGGTTATTGATCATTTCAGTACAGAAGGTTCACAGATTCTCTCTGAACTGATCTCCCATCCAGAAAGCCTTTTTCTATATCTAAAGACAATAATTGAAGTACACTTCTCTGGGACCCTTGATTTCTCATGCTTGAGGAGGCGTAATGCTGGTACCCCTGATGGAACAAGTGGACATGCTCGGTTAAGAGGAGTTGAGACGTACTTGGGGAGAATCTCTGATTTCCCTAAGTATTTGCGCAACAATCCTGTTCATGTCACTGAGGACATGATTGAACACTATTTTGAGGTGACTGCTACACATTTAAATTGTACTTGGATTATGTAAATGTTGCCCAAGTGATAATACATATACCCGTCATTTCCTGCAGGAGTTGTTTATATTTGGTAGCAGGATGTTTTTTGTAGATATTCTTTTATGCTGTGGTTCTCGAACATGACCTAGGAAAACATATATTCTCTGTTAACAAAGAATAGCCATAGCATTTTGAGTTCCCGTTGGGGTGTTGCATCATTGCCCTCCTCAAGCTCTATGTTATGCTTGTCGTTATGCATGCAGCAATTGCTATCCTCTATATACGAGACAGAATGCTGGTAGGACATACGAAAGTGAATCCTAGTCAAGGAAAACACCAACGAAATGGTTTAAATGAAAATGGGGAAACAAGAAGATGGAGTTGTTTTTTGAGATTTTGGTGTAAACAACCTTGTTCAGGCCTCATAATCTTTGATGTTTTATTGCTTGTACAACTGTCAAAGGAGGTGTAGGTGCTAAATGCCTTTAAGCTTGTTAAATCACCAAGATATCCTGCACCTTTTTGTTTGCATTGGAGTACGAACATTCTTGTTGGTTGCAAAGTTCCTATGCTCTTTAGTAACTTGATTGTGATACTCAGGTCTTTAATCTTGCACCTTTTTTCTGCAGTTACTATGTCGATATGACCACCATTCAGTTCTTAAATTCTTGGAGACATTTGATAGCTACCAGGTGGAGCACTGTTTACAACTTTGTCAGGAGTATGGAATTACAGATGCGGCTGCATTTTTGTTGGAAAGGGTTGGTGATGTTGGGAGTGCTCTCTTGCTTACACTGTCGAGCCTCAGTGAAAAATTTGAGAAACTCGATGCTGCTATGATAGATGCCACCTCTGAGGCGACACGAGGCAATTCCTATAGCTTGGGACATTTCAGCACAGTATTAAGAATGGAGGAGGTTTGTGCGTTTTACCTTTTCCTGCTGAGGTTTCTGGTTAACTTTCACATTTTGGCCCATTAAATGAATTAGGTGCAGGTGAATGATATACGGAGAACATTGGATCTTTGTATTGGATTATGCCAGAGTAATACACCTCATTTGAATCCTGAAGAGTCAGAGACCCTATGGTTCAAATTGCTTGATTCGTAAGTTGAATATGATCCAAATATTTTCATCATTCAATGTGACATATCTGCTGCCTTCTTTGTTTTATTACTTCTTGACAGTTGCCATCTTTATTGTCTCTTGATATCAGGTCCTCCTATTAGCATTTTAAGAAATGGTCTCCATCATGAGCCAATCATGTTTCCATTTGCATTTCATGCCCAAAATTTGATGCATGGAGTGTGGAAAAGTTCAGTATGATGCAAGAATGTCACCTCTAAAACATAAGGAAAGCAACTTGTTTGTTTGTGTAAAGATATAACTAACTTAAGCGGTTTCAGTTTTTTAATTTGTTATTTTTCTGGTCTTGGGGTCCACACGGTCATTCCTCGAGAACTGCAGCTTCTTAATTATGCATTACGTGCAAGATTTTTGGAAGTTTCACACCTTTGACCTGTTAAGTAACACCTGTGACACCCTGCTTCTACCTCAACAACACCCAACTGATTTGCAACAGCAAATTAGTTCCTTGCCTGTGACCCGTCATGCACTGCTTGATAAAAGCAGACTATAAGAAGTGCTACAGTAACTGCTGCTCTTGTAGAAGTTTTGTTGTCTATAGACATGGGTGCATGTCTTATGTCATCCAAATGCGATTTCTTCCATTCTGATTGTTTATCAAGAACTCTCTCTCTCTCTCTCTCTCTCGCTCTCTCTCACAGTTACTACATCTTAATGTCCAGGTTTTGCGAACCATTACTGGGCTTACCTACCGGCAAATTTACATCCACGGAGGTGAATAATGATGGAATACATAGCAAATCCCAGGATGATGATGCATCACCTATAATTAAATGGACTCTGAATTCTCATGGAGGTGCTCCTATTTTGAGAAAATTGTTATCTCAATTCATCAAAGAAATCGTTGAGGGAATGATAGGATATGTTCGGCTTCCAACTATCATGTCTAAACTCCTTTCTGAAAATGGTAGCCAGGAGTTTGGTGATTTCAAACTTACCATTTTAGGGATGCTCGGGACCTATGGCCTTGAAAGAAGAATTCTGGTACAATTTCTACTAAATTTGCATTCATATTTAGTTTTTGCAATTAATGCAATCTGAGTGTTAGAAATTCTTGCAGTTAGTCATCTGTTCTTTTAATTCCAGCATTAATGTGCAGCCCCTGTTAATTATACCTTAAAGGGGAGGCAGAACTTCTAGTCAGCGTAATATTTTGATTCATGGTTGGAAATAGTTGAGGGATGAAGCTCAATAGTTATCTACATAGTTTTGGAGGAGCGTTTTCCTCCTTGGCCTTAGATATCAAATCCTGATTTGTATTCATCAACTTTCAGAAACAAACTCCAAAACAAGGCCATTCTTCGGTGGAGTCGGCGTCAACCGAGACATACTGGTGGTGGATATGGATGATGATAATCATGTCTCATCACCTAACAGCACCATGTCGAGCATAAGTGGGAAGAGAAGTGAGAGAGACCCGCATGGAGAAAATGAAGTTGAGGCTGAGAGAACTTCGTGCTCTTGTGAGAGCATCGAAGAAGATGGCAGCGGAGGAGATGGAGTGAGGAAGAATCTCAGGCTGTCTAGAGAACAATCATTGGTGCTAGAGGAGACATTCAAAGAGCATAACACTCTTAACCCTGTGAGTGGCAATTTTGGTCATTCTATTACTGATAAATATATGCTTTCTTTAATTGTGCGTGAGCATGTAATCACTGCCTATAAACCTGACATGGATGTTTGGTAGGAAAAATTGAATTTAAAGTGCGTTTCTGTCATGAGATTGATGTTTATTTGTAGTTGTCATTTACTGGTAACAGGCGAATTGGGGATTTGAGACCTTTTTCTTGTTTTCTTTTTTGCAATGATTGGATCTGTGCGAATCACAAATTGGTTTTCATTTTTATTTATGAATAATGAGATCATCTTTAGGTTTCCCTTTGGATGTAATAAAGGGATGGTTTCAATGAGTTTAACTGGAGATTGTTTTGAGTTTCAGAAGCAAAAGCTTGCCTTGGCCAAGCAGCTGAATCTTAGTCCCAGACAGGTAGAGGCCTGGTTTCAGAACAGGCGTGCCAGGTAATTGATAGTTTTGAGTTCTTTTTGCCCAAATACATGGCTTTACATCTGCGTCTCATCTGCATCATTCTGATCATTGTGGAAGAAAAATGTCAGGAGTGGGAGAGAAGCGGGTAGGGGTGGGGGTGGTTGGTTCTCTCTTAGTCATTTGATGGTAGTTCGACAACGAAGTTGTTGTTTTTCTTTATAGTGAGTGCATGTAATCTTTGGGTCCACATGTATCCCAGTTGGGCCATCTTGCACACGAGGTGTGTGAGCGTGTAGCGGGAGTCCAGTGATGTGACTTGTCACTTAATCTAGGAGTACACTTCGCGTTCTCACTTTAGTATGGAGCACCGATATGTGGGATCCATAAATTCTAAGCCTCCAGGGGAGGAAGTGAAGTTATTAGGGAGTACTCAAATACCTAAAATTTTGTTATGCGACGGCCCCAGTTTAGATTCATGCACTCATGATTTACAATGCAGCTCTGGAAAGCTCTGTTTATGGTTAGGATAATGACGTTGGGTCTTTTGCATCAAAGAATTGGTTTGATGAAGCAGCTTCTCTATGTTAAGTTTGAGCAAATGTGCAATTCTTTTGTCTAATAGCTGCCATCTTGATTTTCTTAATCACATGGAAATGGGCTGAAGATTGTTATTCATACCTTACTAGATTGAGCTGATAATGTGTTATTATCATGCTGTAGTTTGGCACCAACAATCTGTGTGGGGTAGCTCTGTATAAGGATGTACCGTAACATCTTTTTTTCTTTTTACCAATTTGGTGTAGGACTAAGACGAAGCAAATTGAGGTGGACTGTGAGTACCTTAAGAGATGCTGCGACAATCTTACACAGGAAAACAAGAGGCTGCAGAAGGAAGTGCAGGAGCTCAGAGCACTCAAGCTCTCCCCACAGCTCTACATGCATATGAACCCTCCCACCACGCTCACCATGTGCCCTTCATGTCAGCGAGTGTCTGTTCCTTTGGCATCATTGTCGCCTCCATCTTCATCTTCAGTCACTGCCTCAGTGATTGGCCCCATGGGGCCGGTCCATAATCCTTTTGGTCAGTCTGGACCATCCATCAACCCTTGGGCAAGGCTACAGATGCAACAAGGACTCACTCTTAATGGCTTTTCTGACATCTGCGCGGCATGTGCCAAGGTGTAAAGCAAAGAGTATCAGCTCATCCTGATGATACATTAGCAAGTATGATGTAGAAAGATCCAATGATTGGCAAAATAGAGCGTCTATTGTGCTTTTTGCTGATAATAGGACATTGATTGCTGGGATAGACAAATCTTATCCCTATTTTTAAGGTCAAAAACATGTAGGGCACAGAAAAGGTGAACGTTAGTTGTTCATGAAACTTGTTCACTTAGGTAATTTGATGATCTATCATGATGTGGGTGATTGTTGAATCTATTCAAATGTCGATGAATCATGGTCTCATCTACCATGTTGGGTCATCAGCTGTTTCAAGCAATTCAATTGTGATATTTGTTGATGGGTAACACAGAATATGCCTTTCGAAAGTAAATTTAGGAGCAAAGTACTGAAACACGGGCAAGAGTTGTGTGATGTCCCCTAACCATGGATACATACATGGTGGTCACATTCTATGATTAGGCAATGACCATCTCAGAATACTGACAGTTCACTTTTATTTTATTGTTTAATAAGTTTCGATCGCTGACGACGTTTCTGGTCTAGGAGTAAACTGGTTAGTTGGAATGCTATAGTCAATTTCCTGACCAGCCCATTTGGTAGAGCAAGTAGTTACATTACATGGCATATGACGGCGACTTAAGGTGTGATAAACCGATCGAAAGTGAAAGATTTCAGAAATTCAAGCATCGATTGAGTAGGACGAGGTACATAGTGCACATCAGTTGGGTGACTGATACATGAAGTACCTTTCCCATAAGGTGGCTTCAAGAAGTGGAAAAGATGGTTTAAAACACATGCGTATGTTTCAACTTGTTTTTGACCCGGTTTTTACGACTTCGAAGATTCTACACGTCACCTCTGTCATGTAACAATGGCCATTTCGTCCTTGTACAATCAATGCACAGAAGTCAACTACCAAGATGAGCTATGGAGATTTCATTTTATTTCAGTTTGACAAAACTGGACTTAATCAAAATGTTGCTTTCGACTGTCTCAGTCCCCAAGTGACGATGCAGAATCGTCTACGTGAAATTTGGATGCAGTCTAAATTGTTAATTATCAGTTAGCCATACTTAAGTCTGGAACAAAAGTTTCTCATGTTCGTGTTGAGTTAATCTCGAGGGTAGACAAATGCTCAACTCCTCGAAATGATAGAATGCATGTTCTCTGGCAATCCGAAGCAAGTTTAGCTTTGTAAGGACTCAAAGATGATACTTCGTAATAAAATGTAATACCGATCACATTCATGTCAATGATAGATACACCGCAGCCCAAATCTACAGGAAATGGAGGCGAGGAATCATACAATGGGCACTTTTCTCTCTTCAGATCACGATAGCAATAATCATCATACTGTATTTGTGGTGTCTGCTAGGGAATGAAGTATGCACCCCAAGCCGGCCCTCTCCGTGAGTCTTTCGCAAATCCACAGGCACTGGTCACAGGTGGGGCGATCCCCTGTAGACAAGCCTCTGTACAAGTATCTGGCAAGCAACGAGAGGATCAAATTAATGAGGTAGGTTCTGGTTTTGCAGATATGCTGTACGTGGGAAAAGAAGAAGGCATTAACGAACGAAACGTAGTGCACACGAACTACAACAGCGGTAGCATTTGCACACTGAATTCTCTTACTACTCACTAGAGAAGGAATGCATGTTTAACTCCATCAAAGGCCTTAACAATAACAGTAATCCAAGCAAGATGGTAACGATCAGATGAGGAATAAATAATACATGGGGAAACTCTGCTCTCCTCGAATCGGACTTATTGGCCAGCCAAACAACAAAACCAACTGGTCAATAAATATATCTACCTTTAATCTCAGTTAACCATGGTAAAATTAGAAGACAATGCTCAATTTTCTGGTCATGAGACCATAGTTGCATGATGAGCCTGAAGGTCAAAGTAAAATACATGTTAAGCGTACATACATAAGGGAAACAACAGATGCCATCAAATCCCATCTACTTAATAACCAGTCCTAAATGACGATGTTCACAGCCGTAAGAACATTCAAGTACTTTGACGATGACCTCAAGACAATTTTTGTTGTATACCATCTTGTCAGTTTAGACTAACTCAAGTACCAATAGCAATAAAGAAACATCCCCAGAGCATTTGCATATAATTCTTCAAGGAGAGTTAGATAATGCTCTAAGCCAGTCTTAAGCATTGACAAGCCAATAAGTCCTATTTGCAGTATCCATAGAATAAGATAGGTTTCGAGTGCTGATGAAAAGAAGGAACATGTTCTCCAACCAGAAAGAAAAGTATCGTGCTATCAAACGCAATTTATCTGGTCAAATGACACTGTTATGGACAGGAAGGAATTTTAAATACATTATTGCAGGGAGACTGGGGAAAACAACATGCAATTGTCTTGTATGATCATTATATGCCAAAATTCAGTGAGTGAGAAGAACACACGAGACGAATGAACATGGTACTACTTTTTTTTTCTGGCTGAGTTGTGAAGACTATGGCAAGCCAATAGAGTATGGCACCTTGGTGAAAATGGAATCTAAACCAGAATCCTGCAGAAACAAAATTATTCAACTCCTGCTTGAAACCGGCCTTGAGATCAAGCTAACCCCAAAAGTTGTCAATTTAATTCCTCTCTCCTTCCAATCACTCAGAACAGAAATACCATTAGATCAACCTACTCAGAAGTCTCAGGGATTTGATCTAGAAAGGACATCTTTCAGGACTAGATTGCATGACTAGATTTTGGCACTCGATACAACCAACAAAGAAACAACCAGTAAGGACTTTGTTGATAAAATTGATGACATGCCTTGTCTAGAATTCAGGGAAAGCTACACACCATCATAGTTTTGAGACAATCTAAACCAGGAGTTGCTTCTGCTACTCTAGATCCACAACCACCTATAACCCCAGGACAGGAGCAACTATCATCGAGCATATCTTACAATCTATTCCAAATTGACAACCTTACCTGCCCTGCTTTATCCTCTCCAGTCTCTCATTCTTATACTTCGTTTAGAAGGCAAGGATGGTATGAAAATGGAAAGAAATTTTAAATTTATGTCCTCTCTGCGCCAAAGTTTCAAACTTTACCCCAATTTTCCTTCCCCTCCCCTCCTTCCCAAACAAAGCATTGGTACCGATCCTTGGGAAGAGGCAACTAGAATGCCTAATACAAATCACATTGTAGCAATAAAAAAAAGTCCAGCTTAGTCTGAGCATAGCCTCTAAAAGGGCTTTTCTTTGGGAATAGGAATCCCTATACACTCTAACTTGACTGCCTTGCATAGTTTAACAAGGTTTGTTCCTTCAAAAAATGGGGTGTCAACAAAAAGTAGAGCAATCACAAGTAGCACAATTCAGTGAATTCACAATACAACAACACAACCATTTTAACAAGGCCTTAAATAGATAGACTATGATCAGCCAAAGCATACAATTAATAGTAGTTACTGGCGCAACCTATTCTTCATAAGCAAAATTGAGAAACTGATAACCTAAACCAAAGTAGTAGGCTATTCCTTAGCAAAGTTACGGTCAAATTTGATAAATGGTAATTCTTCCAAGATCACTTCATTAGTTTGAGTTATTCTCACCCAATTATTTGTAGGTTTGAACACCAGAAATAAGAAAATGAATATCAAACTAAGTCGTTGGGGGAAAAAAAACGTTAAGTCTTCAGAGATCCTAACGTGCCAACCCTGATGACACAGATAAACCAATGAACTGAAGAGACAGTTTGCTGTTTCTAGTCATTACATCACCCATGAATTCTTGATCTCTATTAAATATCTCTA
Source organism: Eucalyptus guilfoylei (assembly GCA_016097605.1). Taxonomy (NCBI): domain Eukaryota; kingdom Viridiplantae; phylum Streptophyta; class Magnoliopsida; order Myrtales; family Myrtaceae; genus Eucalyptus; species Eucalyptus guilfoylei. Next base: position 29,185,630 of record CM027860.1, read on the forward strand.
CCAAAAGCTGCAGCCACAACAAACAGCTCAATAATTAAGCCCTTCACAACCGATAATCATTAGGCATAATCGTCACTACCCAATGAGCCCATGATCCTTATGTTAATCTGTATCGAGGGACTACAGGAGTACTCAAATGTCCCATTGAAAGAACAAGACAGTTGAGTGAAAAGATTAAGCCCTTCACAAACCCCCCCACACACAGTGGCATTTCGGCATTGATATCACTTGTGCCTTCAAGCGCTACAAACTTAATGGAAACAAGAAAACCATCCCCTGTGCCTTAAATCGCTACCATCACTCCAAACATTTCAATTCCACGGTAAAGATTACTAAGCAAACACGAAGCAATAAATCCGAACAAGCATCGACAACAGACGGGTACAGAAAAAAGGTAAAAGACAGCGCAACACTCACTTCATGAGGATGTCGTAGTACTCGGGATCCAGGGAAGAGAACAGGGCGTCCAGATCCTTTATCGCCATTATCGCTCTGTGCACCACTATCCAGTTCACCGACTGCAAAGACCGCGACTTCACCACCCGGAAAGATCTACTGATACAAGTAGCAAACACCCACACAAAAAAACAGGGCAAACCTTGCATCGCTCATCCTGCGTGTTCGGAGGCGATCCTGCGAGGGCGGTCTTGAGAGCCTCCACCAGCTTCAACCTGCACGTGACGAAACGAAACACGAGAAAATGCGGAGGTGGGTCAGCTCAAAATCGATCCGGCGAAATCGCAGACGGAAAGGCGGCAAGAGAGGGATTGAGGAGCGGAAGTTTACTGCTTGAGCAAGCTCTCGATCTTGCGGGACTTGTGCTCGATCCTGGAGATGATGGCCTCCGCGTTGTCCGCCTCCACGAAGTCGTCATTCGCCGCCATCATTCTGGTGAAGCGCCAAAAGTAACTGAATAATCGGCACTTCATATAATGCGTCGGCAAGTAACTGAATCGCCAAATACTCAAAGAAGTTCTTCACAAAACTTCTCTGTCCCTCCAAATTTTTTCCATGTCCATAAATTTCAAAATCGGGAACCACAAGACGCATTTTACTGACTTCCACAGAACTTGGCTCTCCGCAGATTTCCCTATGATGGTCTGGTATGGGTGATGGAGTCCCCACATAATCTTGGCATCAGTCAATGACGGGTCGAATATGGAGGATTCAAGAAGAGATGTGGTGGCGGCCATTCTTAAAGGATCATAATTGCACAAGCCACAGCCTCCGCTTTGATAACGCCAGATAAATCTAGTTCAGTTCTAGCAGATAACCAGCAAAGCTCACAATCAACCTAGCCTTCAAAATGCATCGGCGATTATACTCCGGTAGTTACCTTTTGACAGCGAGAAGTCCGAGAACGAGCAACAGCAAAGGAGAACCGTGATACATGGAACCTGTGGAAGGGATCAAAGCATCAAACAGCGACACACCAGTAGGCAAACTGACAGCTTCCTTCCTACAGAGATCGAACGGAGCTGAACCTGCGTAGGGAGACATCAACCAGTAGCCTTCGCCAACTGCAGGCGACACAAACAAGAAAAACCAGAAATAGAAAATGGACCTCCAAGATTTCAAGGGAGAAGGGGGCGGGGGATCGGGGATCGGGAATCGATCGACGGAGTGAAGAGAGGCGACGTTACGGCGGTGAATGCTGGTGAGAGGGGTGGCGACCTCGGGGCGGGTGGACAGGCGGAGGTTCCTTGGGAGGTAGACGAGGGCGAGCCGGAACGCGACCGACGCGACGACCCATGTCCAGAACCCCGAGCGCGCGCTTCTGCTTCTTCGTCTCCCTCTTCTGCTTCGTCGTTTCTCTCTCCTCCATTTTCTCCGTCGTGGTTCGACGCGTTGGCGTCGGGCGCGTAGGCGGAGGCGGAGGAGACGGGGGCGACGGACTCCGACGCCGACGGAGGCAACCGGCGGAGGGGCGTCGGCGTCGGCGTCAGCGTCAGAGTCGAGGGCGACGGAGGCAACCGGAGGAGGCGGAGGTGGAGGGCCATCGGCGTTGCGTTTCGCTGGAAGAAGCACGACTTCGCGGAGGGGCGAGAGAGAGAGCAGAGCGGACGTCGCGACGTCACCCTCGACTCCGACGACGACGCCGACGCCGACGCAGCCTCCGCCTCCCTCTCGCGACCTCTAGTCCGCTCTCTCTCTCTTTCGTCCTCGAAGTCGCGCCTCTCGAGAGGAAGGAGGAGGAGCGTCGTCGGCGTCGGCGTCGGCGTCGGGGTGGGGGCGATGGAAGCAACCAGCGGAGGCGGAGGGGAGAGAGAGGAGAACGCAGGTCTCGATCGAGAGAAAGTGAGAGAGAGAGAGAAAATCGCAGAAAATTCAACTGAGGAAAAAGAAATCTTTTGGGCGGGAGTCGTGATCTGGCTTTTCTTCTGCAGCCAGCCGAGCCGAGCCGAGCCGAGCTCGCCCCCTATTTTCTCGAGAGAGGAGAGAGACAGAAGTGGGAAGTGGACGACGTGGACTGACACCTGTCCAGGTGTCACGCTCTGAATGGTTCAGAGCACCGATTGCGTGGCACTTTGAGGGTACCCAATATTTTCTTCTTCACATAGGGTGAATGGGGTGGCACGACCACTTTAAGAGAAGGACGAAGTCTCAGAGTAATCATATAAAATAAAAGGCCAACAAAAGCAGGTCACAGTCTGTCAGAGCAGAATTTACACAAAAGCATGTCCTTAAACCATATACCTCCATAAAAATGAAAAAGAACTACACAAATCTCTACGTCGAATTGATCCTCCTAAGCATCACGACGTAAGGAAACTGAACGTTAAAGGAAAGGAACAAACAAATGCATCTAAATGAGTGATGCTATACTCGTTAAGGGATTGAACGCTTATTATGTACATTTTGTAAGCATCACTTTCGCTAAAAAATAAAAATAAAAAATAAAAAATCAATAAACCAGGACTGAATTTGCGACTCCTCTTCGCAACTCTATCCGGGAGAATTATCCTGACCCAGATAAACTTCTGCTGGTATGTAGATACGCAAGAATAATATGGAGGGGCAGCAATAAAAAAAATTCCCAATTGTTTAGGATTACTATCCGGAGTTTCTTATGTAAAAGGAAATATGATAAGGCGACAGCCAATTGCTGACTTTTCACTCGCCTAAAGGAAAGGCACTCCCACTTGTTTAGGATTTCTTGGAGTACTGTCCCGTGCTATTCCCCTTGTTTTCTCAATGAAGATATTACAGTTGAACGCTCAAGATCTACTGCATCGAGCTAGGACTCATACGTCGCATTGAATTGAAGAATTCTTGATAGTTAAGTTTCATACGCGCACATGATGATTTGCATAAGCTCGAAGTCAACATCGTCCTTCCAAGGACGTTGCTATTATGAGTCGAATGGCTGGAAATGCATTGATTCGGATCCCAACAAGATGAGTTAGGAGAAAGAATGAGCATGAACATGTATCACTAATGGGTAAGTCACTTGTATTGCGTAACTGGATTGAAATTCCCACACAAGGCAGGGAATTTCAGCTAAAAGATATATCATACCTCTTTAAATATGCTTTTCAGTTTTGATCAAATCTGGAAACAGCTATTTTAGCTGCTGGTTTTTTCATCTTCCTTTATGGCAAATATTACAAAAAACCTCCAAACTATGCTCACAGTAACACAAATATTCTCAAATTTTTTTGTATCTCAAAAAAAAAAAAAAAAACAGAAGTAATGATTGGTGGCATCATACCCTCACATCGCAATCTGCTTCCCATGCTCGGATATTGCAGTGCCCCAGGGCATTTGCTCGTCTACCCATTCATGATCAATATAAGTCTGGCATCATGCTTGAGTAAGCGAAACGATAATCAACCCCCGCTGGACTGGTCTCCCCGCATAAAAATAGCCGTGAAAACTGCGAGAGGGCTGTCCCATCTGCATGATCGGAACATAGTGCACCGAGATATCAAAGCTGCAAGCAGTATGTGGATGGGGAATTTGAGCCTCACACTGGAGACTTTGGATTGGCCAAGCTCATCGATCGCTGTCACGGTGAAGACTGTGTGGATCTTATCGAGGAGGCACCCGTACTTCCGAGGAACGAATCCAAAACAGGATCCGACAGTGAATTTTGTCTAAGTCACGACAGAGCTACGTGGCACAACAGGACATATTGCGCCAGAGTATCATTGTGCCAGGAAATGCTTGGTGAGGACAGATGTCTTTGCTTTTGGTATAATGCTTCTGGAAACTCGTGACCGGACAAAAAGCTTTTGATCCTGGAAGGCTTGCCGTGATGTTACTCGATTGGGTAAAAGGGCTTCTGGTAGAGCGTGGGTGGGATACTCTAGTGGATCCCGATCTGCAGGGTGCATATGAAGAGGAGGACATAGAGAAAGTGATCCAGCTGGCTCTTTTGTGCACACAATCAGTCCCAAGAGAACGACCATCCATGGCACAAGTAGTCCGAATTCTCAAAGGCCATAGCATCAAGGAGAGATAGCGAGGAGTATCAGACGAGGGAGCCAAATTGGCAATTAAAGCGATAAAGTGACTGGATTGTGGTGGACTCCACTTCACGTCTTAGAGCTGAAGAATTATCCAAACCTAGATAGTCTATTTGTTGATGCAACAACCTGGCCCCTTCTAAACAGCGCAGACTCCTGCAACAAGTGTTCAGACCGGTGAACGTGGATCTTATCATATATTTTTAAACAAGTCTTCCTACCACTGCGGAATTTGTCAACTATGACAAGAGATATATCATCGCTTATAATGAGATATTATTACCAACAATGACATAATTTACCTACCGAGTAGCGAAACATATATATATATATATACTAACTTTATGGAAAACTCAGCCATGGTAAGGATGTTGTACAATACTCTATCTTCCTTGGTCAACGATGTCATTGAATATCTTTTCATTGAATACCTTTTCATTGATCAATTTAGTGCTTAATATCAAACTATGGCCACATTTAGACTGGGCCTAACAAGATTCCCCTTGGTGTAGGTCTCCACCTATATCGATAGCGGCTCGACTCAAACAAAACGTCCTAAGAATGATATGCTTATTCACAACCTCTCAATGAGTATAGATCATAATGCCAATGAGCATAGAACCCTAACTTACTCTCAAATCACAAACAAATTCATAGTCCATTTCATAGATTAGGTTTACACATCTATACATATAACTTTTCATAATCCATTAATCAAGCAAAATACATTTCATGTAGCATGTTTCTAGCCATTTCACAAATTATCAACCCATTAATGAATTTCAGAACGTAATGTCTTGAAAACTTAGTATGTGTTATCATATCAGGTAAGCATGGCATGACATGGTACCTGAATAGTGCTTTTAAGCATTTGTTTTAAACGATGGTATTTAAAACCCAGGTTGGACATTGAAAACCTCAGCCATGGTAAGGATGTTGTAATGAATAGGTATTTGAAAAGTTACCTTTTGTCTTGTTTTGTTTGGTAAGTCGCTGGAGAAATATAGTATAGTGCGATCTTTTGAGTTTTATGGTTAGCTGGAGAGATGTATGTGTCAATTTTGACAGACCGCTTGTAACTTGCTTGCCATCTTGTCAGATATGTTTATATTCTGGTAAACGAGTACCGATCAGATGAAATTGTTGGAGCAAGTTCAGTGGTGCAATGAAAAAGACATTAGGAGATCGAGAAAGCATTTTAGTCCGTCACAAATATATCGTCTCCAACGTGAGGGCCACCAATTTGATCTTCTTGATGCTCATACCCCACGGGTACCGGTGCCTGCAGGACTGAGAATCCAACTGAAAATCATATGGGGAAATTGTTGACCTCGTGCCTCTCATCTCCTGAGAAATACTAAAGTATAATGTAAATAATAGAAAAAAGAAATGGGATTAACATCAAAGACGGTTCATTCTATTTATCATATATTGACATGGAACTTGCAATGGATCATTTCTTTTTGTCCCTTGGACTGTTTGAGGAACTGAAAGACCATGCATTGAGCACACCGAACTGTCCAGTACCAGCATTGAACATCAGGCTAATCACCAGATCCGAGGATGTTTGACCACTTCCTACCCAAGCTAAGAAGGACGATTCTCCATCTACAGCTGTATTGTTCAGAGGAGGATGAGAGTAGGAAAATGCGAAGCAACCGAGAAGGGCCTCTTAGGAATTTGCTTTGTGAGCTCGGCTGCTGAATCAGCCTTTCTCCCTAATCGTTAGCTTTTTGTAAATTGGAAGCAGGGCCTTTGTGCTTGGACAAAGTGGCTATACCTATACCGTGTGGAAAAACCGTGTTATGTGCCAAGAGCCAAAATTTGAGGGGGACTAATTCTATAATTAATCCTATACTGTTTACTCACCCTGTGCATTTTTTCTTTTCAAGGATAGTAAGATGAGTCTCCCAGCTTCAAGACTGCTTCGTTGATGCTTCTTGGAAGCCATTGAAGCCCAATTGCCATGATAGGACCCCAGAAATGGAAAAACCTGTCCATACATAGCTCTCAACACCAAGATAGGGTCATCAACACCCACTTAGTGGTAATACGAAAATTTTCTGTCCTTGAAAGAGACTATCTTTGGTGTGTGAGAGTGGTTAGTTTAATAATAAAAGTTAATCATAAAATTGGGCCCAGTGAAGTGGAGGTGCATAAGACAGATTTTCCCACTCGGTAAGGCAAGGGTCCCATTCCCCCTCAGTTGGCGTATTCGGAAGAAAATAGCCATGGGAGTAGCGAGAGGGCTTTCCCATTTGCATCATCTGAACATAATGCATACGGACATCAAAGCTGCTACAATTCTATTGGATGATGAATTCGACCCCCACATCGGAGACTTTGGATTGGGTAAGTTCATCAATCTCTATGCAGACTGCATTGTGGAGGCACCAGGATTTCCCACTAGAAAACAAAAAGCGGAATTCAAGAATGACTATTACGGTGTGAAAATATATGTACACGGAACTATCGGATAGTATTATACATGTGATATGGTTTCCCTTTTAGCGAAAAAGGAAATAAAAAGGATCTCTTTTTCTCCAATCCTTTCTCTGTCGTGGAAATGCTCTGGTTAACAGGAAGCAGGGTCTTTGTGCTTGGAAAGTGACCATATTGAGTGGGAAAATCTTCCCCCACGCGGTTGGGCCCAATTCTATGAATTCCTTTCATCTTTAGACTATGACACTCATTCACATTAAGAATTATCTCTGAATTCATCTTTAGACTATGACACTCGTCCACATTAAGAATTATCTCTTTCAAGGCTAGTGAAGTTACTCTCAACTTCCAGTCTGCTTCTTTCGTGCTTCTTCGAATATGGCTACCTCCCTCTTTCCCAGCTCTTAGCCACAATCTGAAGCAACCTTCTTGGTCCATATCCTGGATCAACTATAGCGACGCAAAGGAAGATATGTTTGAAAAAAAATTCCAAAAAAATATTGTTTATTTTGAATCATGAAGTGCAAATTACAATATCCGAGGTCCCTATTTATAGGGAAGTCGCCATTTAGGAAATAACCAAATAACTGAAACCAAATAACAAAATCAAGGAAAAGATATTGATAAAAGGGAAGGTTTTCAAAAGGCAAATAGAAAATCTGTATAATGCATCTAAAATCTTTGGCGTCCCAAAAATCAAGGAAAACATGTGAATTTCAAATCAACTATTGTAATCCATTTGTAACTTTGAAGATCCTACAATCCTTTTTTATTTGTGGAACCACCGCTCTTATGACGCTTCAATATTTCCATATAAACATTTGCCCGTTGTTCTACATCATATAGCCATTGTTTAATATGAAGTATAACAAAGCCGCTGCTTATTCTCTAATCCTAAGCTTTTTGTAAATGGAAGCAGAGCCTCTGTGCTTGGAAAAGTGGCTACCATGTGGGAAAACCACGTTGTGTGTCGAGGTCCGAACTTGTGGGACTAATTCTACGATTAATCTTATCGCCTTCACTCACCCTGCACATTTTTTTATTGAAGGATAGTAAGATCAATCTCCCACAGCTCGAGTCTTGCTGCAAGCCAACAAAGCTTGAGCTCGCCAATCCGGTGAGACTCGAGCCTAACCATTTTGGCAAGCTTAAGGCTAGCAAGGCTCGAGCCTGGCCAGCTCACTTGTGGTTGTCGCCAGCCAGTCGCGGTGGAGGAAGGAGGAAAAAAAAAAAAAAGGATAGAAAAAATTCAAAATTAAAATTTTTAAAAATAAATAAATATTATTTAAAAATATTTTTTTCCTGAGATAATATTATGAAATTAAAATCATTTTTCGATAAGATCCAAATATCAGAAAACGCTTTTGATCATATATTATCAAATAAAAGAAAACTAACTGTATTTTTAGAAAATATTTTTTTCGAAAGTATTTTCCTTTGTTATGAAATTTTTCACAAAATAAATACACCATTAATAGCAATCGAAAGACTCAGTTCCAAATGGAAGTAGAATCGAGGATGGGGATGCCTCCGCATCGTAATCTGTTCAGGTACGCAGGTTTGAACAAATGCATGGAACTGCACTCATGGTCAATGCAATAGGCCTTTCCCATATGCGCGTGGACTCTCATGGCCTAAAAGACCGTTTTGCTGAAAATTATTAAACTGCCCCCCCAAGATTGGTCCCCACGCAAAATACTTACAAATTAGTAAACTGCCATATAATTTTTCCAGAACATCACAAAATGATTTTTCTATGGAACAGTAAAAAAAAGAAAAAACAAGAATACTCGTTGTTTTTCAATATCATTTAAATCGTTGACAACGATTGTTCCTAGTTTTCATACTTTAGATTTCTTGCCATTGATGTTCTTGTCTAAGAATTAATAACGGACCATTCGCAGCCTTTGGCGAGTCATATCCATCAATCCATGATCTGAAAGGTATTCCATCATTTCCAGTGAAACAACCCCACAACGATGACTTAAACCAAAAGCATTCTAAGTTTCTTAAAAAAAAAAAAATCTTGTATTACAATTGCCTTGGAAATCTGTTGGTCAAAAGCGGGTTGTCCTGGAAATTCAACATAATGTCTGCTTGTGGGAATTATCTATATGCATGGACCCTACGCTGGCCATGAGGAGCGCGTTTGGTAACACTTATGTTCTCGAGAACAATTTCTGAGTAGAAATGATTCATTTTTATTATGTTCTCGGAAACAATTTCTAAGTATTTTTAAGCTAGTTTGGAATCGTCCAAAATTTTAATTCCCTGAATAAAATTGTGTTTGGTACCGTATTCAAAATTTCTACTCCAAATCATTTTCTTTTAATTTTTAAATAATTTTACTACTTTTTTTTCCTTTTTTCTTTATTCTTCTTTTCTTTTTTTTCCTTTCTTTCTCCTATTCTTCTTCTTCAAGTGGCCAGTTGCCGGCCTTGAGATGACTGACGATCGGCCAGACAAGGGCTGGCGACCTCATTGGAGCTTCGCCAACCCTCAGTGAGGCTGGCCCTCGTCGACCGAGCCTCACCGGCAGCTAGGCGAGGCTCAACCATGGCTTCGTCGAGCCTCACCGGGGCTGGCCGAGCCTCGTTGATGGCTGGGCTTGCCTCCGACGAGCTCGCCGAACCGGTTGCCAACAACCGGCGGCGATGAACGGCGAACGGCAACCACGGCGGTGGCAGCAAATAAAAAAGAAGAAAGAAGGAAGAAGAACAAGAAAAAAGAAAAGAAAATGAGAAAATAGGTACTTGATTATAGAATTGTTCTCGGGAACGAGAATTAATTTTTTTATTCTCGATTACGTTTCCAAATCTACTTCTAGGAACAAAAAAATAGAAATTTGTTCCCGGGAACAAAAATTTTACCAAACGCATTTCTATTCTAAATTTACTCCCGGGAACAAAAGAACAAAAATAAACATTGTTTGGCAAGTTGCCAAACAGCCCCTTGTGAATTCATCGATCCTTTTTTCTTTTATCTTTTTTTATCTTTTTTTTTTTTTTTTTGACTCCAAAAGATTGCAAAGAGGAAGAGCTTATACAGAAGTTGCTTGGTAGTTACGGGTAGGATAAATTGTCAGACAATGTCAGTATGATAAACATTGTTTCTTTGGTAAGCTGAAGTCATAAAATAGGCCACTCTGTTGTGCTGTCTCGAAAGTTATATAGTAGTACTATGCAGTCGCAAATTCCATGTGGTGACAAAAGTATAGTTCAAGTATCATACAAGAATCATAGTTCAACATCAAATCTACTGCATTGAGGTAGGACTCGTAGGTCACTCGATTTTTTCACGTTAAATAAGTAGTTTTTGGTAGTTAAGGTTGTTCCTCATACACTATGATATGCATTAGCTTGAAGTCAATGTTGTGCTTACAAGGACATGCTTTGATGAATGAATGGCTAGGAAGTGCAATGACTCAATTCCAAATAAGAAGAGTGTTTTTTTTTTTTAGGGGGGGGTGGTTGTACCAAAGAGGATGGGTTATGAAAAAGAATTAGCTTGAACATGTATCACTAAGGGGGTGCATGATAACCCAAAATTTCTGTTCGAGAAATAGTTTTTAAAACCCGCTTTTTAAGGAAGAAAATCCGTTTGATAAACCGTCTGTTTTTCTATTTACAAATAGATTTCTATTCCGAAATAGGTTTGGAAGAGAAATCAAAAGTAGAAAAATCTACTTCTCTATTTAAAACAAAATCGAAATAAAAAATTTCTCATCGTTTGTCAACCAGTCCTTCATCCGTTGCCGCCCGACCACCGTCCATCGATCGCTTGCCCGCCGTCCCGCCTCTGCCACCGGTTGCCGCCCGCCGGTCGCCATTGTACCACACAGTCGCCGGCCGCCACCGACCACCGTCCATCGGTCGCCACGGCCACACCAACTGTCTGTCACCACCATCCGCCGGTCCGCCGTCGTCCGAAAGAAAGAAATTTTGTGTCGTTATCAAACGAATTTCTATTTTTAGAGTAGAAATTTTGTATTGTTATCAAACGGTTATTTTTCTTTGTAAAACTCTTACAGAAATAAAAATAGAAAAATCTATTTCTATTCCGGAAACTATTTACGGAACAGAATGGTTTTCATGCACCCCCTAATTTGGAAAGTCATTTGTTCTATATGACCGGATTGAAATTCCTATCCATTTATCCAAGGCAGCAAATTTCAGCTAAAAGATCATTGCTTGGCCAAAAAATATATAACAAAATGATAACACAGACCTCTTTGAATGTGCATTCCATTTTTGAACAAATTTGGAAATCAGCTATTCTAGCCTCTGGTTTCTTTTTTGCCTCTTCTAACGTTTTGGGCCAGTTGACCTTGAGGCCATTGTCTTCCGCGAGAGGGAAGTGTAGTTTGATTTGTCTCGTGTTGATTTGTCTCGTGCACTCGTCACTCAACAATTCGAACTTTGATTAGTTATGAAAAATTCATTACCGCAAAAACGTAAGACATGCGAGCTTCTTCTCTCTTCTTGGTAATTAGATGGGTCAATCAAGAAAAAAAAAATGATAGCTCAATCGGACATGAGAGCTCAGTGCAAAGCGCGAATACCATATAGTAGCTTTTCTGCAATATTTTACTAGACCGGTAGCACTGAAGTTTAGTCAGAGAGAAAAAAAAAAAGTGCGAAAGTATCTTATATCGTTTTTCTATGGGGTTTGAATGGTATTTAAAATCATTCTCTTTAACATGGTTATCAACCAATGAAATCACATATATGAAAATTGGATCATCTCACGCTTTTCGTTTTCAATGGTCACAAGACTCACGGTAGAAGAGATTTATTTACAGATATTGGCATGTGAAGTTTCAAGGAAAGTTGGAAATGCTTGGAAAGAAAGGCAAAAATCCACAAAAATATCTAAACTATATTCATTGTTGTGATACATTTATCTTGAACTATTTTTGTAACATAAAAAATATAAATTATGCCTATTATGATGTATTTAGTCTAAATTTTTTCTTTCGACATAAAAAAACTCCAAATTTGTATCAAGATTCTCATCAAATGATTCTTGGTATTGTACCTAACGACATTAACTATTATTAAAATTTCTGGTATTAGTATTAGTCGGGAGCCTTCGCTACTACGAAAGAAAAGGGGCTTTTTCCCCGTCCGTTCACTTCCTCCAAACCGCCAATTTTCCATTACTTCAATGCTGGAGACAATTCATGTCAAGTCAATCTCCATCGCTATTGACATTATGAGGGGACTCCTAAAAGTCTTCTCTGGACTGAAGAAGTGCTCACAAACCATTCGCACTGCCTCTTGGAAGCTGCCATGGCAGTTTCCTCTGTTAAAACTTCTGAGTTGGTTCTTAAGACTTCCCTATCAGTGGCACCTTTCTCTGCAAATTCCTTTGTTAAACTTCCGAGTTGGTTCTGAAAACTTCTCTATAACAGCTCTCACCCACAAGAGGAAGGGGCACAGCAATCTCTCACAACACACATTCGTTTGTTAAGCTCGTGATAAAGCAATTCGGGTTTGGTTTCTAGCGACAAGGGGAAAGGAAGGAAAATGGTGTTCAAATTCGCCACCTTCGATCCTGCCCAAGATCCCAATGATTTCAACCCGGCTTTTCCACCTACTCCATCATCATCACCCTCGGTAACACTCTGTCAGCCATGCGAATACACCTACACATTCACCAAAACCATCGTCCGTCGACTTGTTGCTGTCGGTGCTTCTCTTGTCTTGAGAGCCCCAGCCTTTGCAGTTGATGGTCGTGAGATTCGAGACCAATCCGCAGAGACGCCATTACATAGTATTAATTTCGATGTCCATCCAGAATTTGGCCAAAGACAGCTTAAAGAATTTACTCTGAAGGAGTTGGAGGCAGCTACCCAAAAATTTAGCAACAAGAAAGTTATAGGCGAAGGTGGATTTGGCAAAGTCTATGAGGGTCAGCTCTCTGATGGCTCTCTAGTGGCAATCAAAAGATGCGGTGCACAAAGTAATCAAGGTATCACAGAGTTCGAAAGCGAAGTAATGGTGGGCAGGATCCTACCCCCACGTCACAATCTGCTTTCCATGCTCGGATTTTGCAGAACATCAAAATGCAAGGACTTATTGCTCGTCTACCCTATGATGATCAACAAAAGTTTGGACCTTTGCTTGAGAGCGAAGCCCGAGACACGACCCCCGCTGGACTGGCTTACCCGCAGAAAAATAGCCCTGGGAGCTGCGAGAGGGCTGTCCCGTCTGCATGATCTGAACATGGTGCACCGAGACATTAAACCTGCAAACATTTTGTTGGATGAGGAATTTGAGCCTCACATTGCAGACTTTGGGTTGGTCAGGTTCACCAATCGCAGGCACGGTGAATACTCGGTAGATGGCATCGAGGAGGCACCTGTACTTCCGAGGAATGAATCCGAAGCAGCATCCCGCATTGAAGATTCAGATTCCTATCTCACGATGAGGATATGTGGCACATTTCGATATATGGCGCCAGAATATTTGATGAAGGGGAAATACTCGGTGAAGACCGACGTCTTTGCATATGGGGTAGTCCTTCTGCAACTCGTGACCGGACAAAAAGCTTGGGTACCTGCAGCGATTACAGAGGAGCACGGGATGGCGTTACCCGATTGGGTAAAGGGGCTTCTGGTAGAGCGTCGATTGGAAATTCTAGTCGATCCCAATCTGCAGGGTGAGTATGACGAGGAGATAGAGAAAGTGATCCAGCTGGCTCTATTGTGCACCCACACGCTCCCAAGAGGACGACCATCCATGGCACAAGTAGTCCGAATACTAGAAGGCGATAGCATCGAGGAGAGATGGGAGGAGTATCGTCACTCTGAGGAGTATCTGATGCACTATGAGGACGTCTCTGCGCTAAATCTCGTAGAGTTTTCCGTGCTCAGTCCCGTAGAGTTATCCGGACCCAGATAATCCATTTTTGATGTAACAATACAATCTTTATTACATGGATCAAGCTCTTAAAAAGTACACTTAAATGTTTGGGGAGAGTTACCAAAAATGTCATAAATCTATTATAATTATGTTAATTCAGTACTAAACATTTTTTTTAAATTTAGTCATAAATTTTTTTTTTGTCAATTCAAAATCTTTTTTTTGCATTTGTATCAATTTAATCCATCCAACCAAAATTGGTCGGACGGCACTAATGTAACGCCGGCATTGACTTGGACTTTATTAATAATTTTTAAATAAATTTTTAAAATTTTTCTTTTTTTCTTTCCTTTGCTTTCTTCAATTTTTTCCCTCACTAACAAGGATCACTGGCCAATCCTCACCGCCCACAAGTGAAGGCCAGGATGCCCTCACCAGCACTAGGTGAGGGAGCTGACGACCCTCCCTAAATCTAGCGAGGGCATTATCTAGGTGAGGGGCTACGACACCCTCGTTAGATCTTGCCAAGCGAGGGTCGAGGGTGCCACGGTCCTCTCCTGGTCTGGCAAGGACGTGACAACCTCACCCAATTTAGGCGAGCAAGGTTATCATGGCAAGCGCCCAAAGTAGGCAAGGGCTGCAACACCCTTGCCAGCTAGGGAAAAGAAAAATCTAAAGAAAAGAAAAGAAAAGAAAAATGAAAAATTAATAAATTAATAAATAATTAAATTGTTATTAAAAATGTATAAGTTAGTGTCAACCAATCAAAACTGGTCAGATAGACTAAACTAACACAAATATAAAATATTTATGACTGAATTGGTATGTTTATAATAGGTTTAAGACTTTTTAAGTTATTCTTCCCACATTTTGTAAACATCACTTCTGCTAAAGAAAAACAATTAACAAAGCTTATAGAGCCAAAAAAAAAAGTGCATTAGTAGCAAAGAATCTAAATCTGTGCTCACGAGATAGCCTTTTAATATGAAAAAACAAATTTGTGTCAATTGTCGAGTTCATTAACTAAGCTCTGCCCCATTGTCATCCAATATGGCCACGTTTGTCCTCGTGGCAAGCCTCGTAACATACCAAATACCCACTACCCAACTCAAGGTTCGACATAGCAACTAGAGCATGGAGTCAATACTACTTTTAATCAACCGTATGAACTATCGAACCGTATGAACTATCGAACATTTTTATGACGAGAGTTCATCATGTAACACTTTCACAAAGCATTTCACATTCCAATTCATTTTCGAAGCCAATCATTAAACTAAGTTCACAATACTTTAAATATCAAAAGCAACAAATCAGAATGCAAATCCTAGCAATGAAAATGTAGTCAATGTCATCCCATGCTTATCTTTATATCATAACATACACTAAAGTTTTCGAGACGGAATATTTTAAAAATTCATAGGAAATAAAAGCACCACTCACTTGCAACCAAAAACCATATCGGAAGCTACGCCGTTTGGAAAAATTCTCAATCTTATCTGAGAAACATTAACCAAATGTCAAACTTAGAACGAACTTTGGCTAAGACTCTATTAAGTGACTCTACTTTTGCGTCAAACATCCTTTCACTTTGTGATATTTATTAGAAAGAAAATTTGATATTTAGAGTATATTTTTTGTATAAAGCTAGAGTGGGCATTTTCTACCCTTTGGGCTATTTGAATTGACATAATGAAGCATCTCTTGAAATAGTTTGTGGGTTATGAATTGTGAAATGATTTGAGGAATGTTGTGTGAAATGTGGTAGAGGTCAAAGGTTGCTCGACTTCTTCACGTTAAATTAAGTACTTTTGGTAGTTAAGGTGGATCCACATACCTGATGATTTGCATAAGCTGGAAGTCAGCACCGTCCTTACGAGAGCATGCTTTTTACTCATGAACGGCTGGGAAGTGCAATGACTCTATTCAGAATAGGATGAGTTAAAGAGGAGGATTTAAATTGAACATGTATCACTAATTGGACAGTCATTTGTGTTATTTTATACTGGATTGGAACTCCTATTGAAGGTGGAGAGTCTCAGCTAAAAGATCGTTACTTGGCCACAAAAATAAATAAGAAATGATGGAATAGACCTATTTGAATATGCTTGCCAGATTTGATCAAATTTGGAAATCAGCTATTCTAGCCTCTGGTCTTCTACAGCTTTGGGCCTGTTACCTGTAGCCCTTGAGGCCATCAGGGCCGAACGGAACAAACAGTTGCTGCGGTTAAATTCGTGCTGGGCTTGATCCGACCAGACAAAGGGGAGGGATCATCAGTCATGTTCCTAATCCAACAAGATCCTTCGTTACCAAATCATTCACACGAGCAGCAAATTGCAGTAGTTCATAGATATGCCCAAGCCAAATTCAACATAACTTGTGCGTGCACTTCCTGTCCGCTTAACTTCCAGTAACAAACTGTTCGATAACACGAAAGCGAGTGTAAGCGTTATCCGATATGCTCTGTGTGTTAGGAACGCGAATCTTTAAAGAGAAAAATAGAGAAGAAAATAAGCAAATTTTTATGTGGAAAAACCCTTTGAAAATAAGAAAAAATCATGGTGCCACACTAGACAATCTTTCCACTATCAGTATTAGTATCGGCATTGCTACGACAAAAGATATTGCTCCAATATGCAGCATGAATCTAAGGCATATATAGTTATGATAAAAAATTTATATGTATGCCATAGTAGTATTAAAAATTCTATTCTCTGCTTTAACATGAAAATTACATGTACGTCATTAGCAATAACAGTCGTGCACTTAAATATTACTTTCCTCTCTTAGACTTCACAACTTCGTCACTGTGTACCTATATCGCATCAATTTGAGTTTCGATCAAACATAACAAGTGTAATGCCTTAAGTACATAAAACAAATGCGACCAAAAAAAAAAAAAGTACATAAAACAAATGCGAGTTTTTTCTCTCCACTTGCTAAATTCGAAATTTTCTCGGATAGCTCAATTGGACACGAGAGATTGATGTGAAACGTAAATATCATGGAGTTGCTCTTCTACAGTAATTTACTAGATTGGTAGCGCGGAAGAATGTATAAAGAGAAAATTTATAAAACTAAAATGTGAAAATATTTTACTTTGATTATTCATAAGGTCTGAGCGGGTCTTATATTCACGTACGATGAGAAAATCAAAAAGCAAAGTGCTCAAATCCATCTCTTCCACGTATTCATCCACTAATGAAATCCCGTACGCCATCAAAATCATTCGGATTGGAAAATTGGATTCGTCCCACGCTCAGTCGTGTCCAATGGTCCCAACTGAAACGATTTATTTATGGACCGGCTCAGTGGATTTATTAAATCTTAGGTGAAGGTCGTACGTCAAAACTCAAAAGGCGCCACACGTTGCAAGTGCTAATTTAACTGCCCGAGCATGCAATTGACCATTGCGTCGTCGTCCGATTCGCGACCACAAAATCCCGACCCCCCCACGACACATTTTTTCTCTTTCAGACAACAACCCACGAAGTTTCCAGGAAAGTTCGAAAAGCTTAAGATAAGCCTCCCCAGACTTCAATATTAAAAGGAGAGAACCGCATTGCACGAGAACTCGCGCTCGTACGCAGTCGTATACAACAAAAACGAGACGTTGGAAAGATCCACCGCACGTCATCGGTTTTCCCAGATTGACTAATGCTTTTATCTTGTCCCGACAAACTTATTGACCCAATTGATTAGCGATTTCTATTATTTTAGAGGTGAAAAAAGTAATCGTTTGCGCACTTGGCGTCGGTCGCAAGACGCCATTATAATTCCAAAGCGAAGAAGAAAACCACTGTTGCTGCGTCGCGTTGCGTGCGGCTCGTGTTGGGATGCATGTTCCAGCCTCCGCCCATCGGTCTCCTCCTCTGAATTTCTGATGTATCGTGTTAGTCGTAAGCCTGTCGCTATCAACTATTAAGTAAAGAAAGAAAAGGGTGCTTGGCGCGCTCTGCTCGCTTCCTGCCAAACCGCCCGTTTTCGACGACTTCCTCCGGTCGTCGCGTATGAAGTCCGAAGCCATATTACGCTACGAACGTGCTGGAGATATGCTTTAGGTTGAAAAGTGCTGCTATAATCGCATGGCTACTGAACTTATCAAGAAGAAAAGGCAAAACCCACAGACCTAACTCTCAGATCTTTATCAACGACGTCGTCCCCTGTTGATAATTTCATTGAATCGTTGCCTACTCCAATCCTTCAACACAAGTGGTAAAGTACAAAACATATCGCACCTTCTGCGCGTGACAAATCGCCAAATAAAAGGTCGAACGCCGAAAAAGTAAGAAGACAAGTGAGGCACCACGAGATAACGATGGACATTCGATGTGTTCAAAAGTGTATGCTTATCTGAAAGCTGGAAGAGCATAAACAGCTCATTCGGCGCTTGATTGCGACCTCTTTTGTTGGGAGAAAGATCGAGACTTCATAACTAGGCCTGTTCATACATTTGATTGCGACCTCTTTTGTTGGCAGAAAGATCGAGACTTCACAACTAGGTCTATTCATACATTCAACGATTTCAACTAAGTTCCTTTTTATATTCTCGAGTATTCAAAGAAAGCAGCTCCGTTTCGTCTTTTTATTCAGTTCCAATGTATCAAAACGTTTACTCCGTACTCATTTTTGCAGCGGGATGCAATGGAAGTCGAAGCTTTATGCGCGCATGTGACTTGCTTTCTCCATGGACAGAGAGAAAGGACGGAAAGCTGTAGTGCGCTTTACAGCTTTATGCGACATGGAAACAAGGACTTGTCTCTCACGTCTTAATGGAACACGGCCCACAAGTTTCAATCATGGAGGTGAGAAAAGGATGTAAGAACATGAATTGTCACTTTCGTTGGCAGAAGACAGAATTCATTTGGTTCTAAGGCGTGATTTAATCGTCCCGTCTCCATGGAACAATAACAGTTTTCGTAAGATCGCCGGCCGGCGATCTTCCCCGTCGGAATGGGGAAAGATTTTTTCTCAAGAATGGCAGGAAGAGAAAAGTGTCCTGAATCTAGAAGGGTGTGCTGGAAAATTCAGCCGGCCTTCCGAATTAGGAAACCGATTTGAGAGTTTGACTTAGGACCATGACAATAATCGACTGGGTAAAAAATAAAATTAAAAAGAAAATTAAGAATACATCCGATTTGGGAACTCGGTTGGGCCACACCTAAGCCCCTCCCCACGTTGTTGATGAATGCTTCCCCTTATCCCCAACGAAACGTACTTCGGAAAGCATGTTGGGATCGCAGATCAACACTGCAGATCCGGGTCGCCGACAGATTCGATCGAGCGAGGGAGCTTCGATCGATCCGAGGAATCGTTTCTAGTCCTAAATTTCTTGCCCGAGAATGGAGATTCAATCATCAAGTCGAGCAAATCGCTGTAATCGAAGCAAATGGGGTCGTAGAAAATCGCATCTGGAGATAAGAACCCAAACCACACAGAGAAAACAGAGTCCCGAGTTCGATTTTTAAGATCACTCGCGTATGGACGGCAGTGGAGAGACACAAAAAAATTACAGATCCTCCCATCACAAAACAATCCCGGCCGTTGATCTCTTCCTTGCCCAAAGATCTCAACCCTCGCCACCCGCCCAAGTTCCATCGACATCATTTAAAAGAGGGGAAGAAAAAGCACGAAAAGAAGAAGGCAAAAATCACAACGGCGTACGGTACGATCATCAGGAGCAGGAAATACCGACTGACTTCAGATCATTATCGACTGTATAATATGATGCACAGGATCGCGACGGTGATGGTGTGATATCAGCACCTCGGCAGCTCCATCATCTGAGCGAAGTCCTCGAAGCAGACGAACCCTTCCCTGTTCTTGTCCACCTCCGCGATCATGCGCCGGCACTCCTCGATGGTGCACCGCTCATCCCCTATCACCGCCAACACCCAAGGAGGAGAAAAATAAAGAAGAAAACGAGCGAAGTTTTACGAGGAAAATCCTTTCAAAATAGGAAAAGACAGTGCCGTACTAAGCAATCTCTCCACTATTAATATCAGTATCAACGTAATAAATTCCAACGTTACAATAACAAATGATATTGCCAAAATATAAAGCAAGAGGCTAAGGCATATATAGTTAATTAGTTATAATAGAAATTACATGTATGCCATCAACAGTAAAAGTTCTATGCTTTAATATTATTTTCCTTTATCATACTCCACAATTTCATCACTATTCCAAAGTTATAACCGTATCAAAAACTTTTGAATATTGGTGTTGATGTAGACATATTTAAGAGGTATTTGATAGCAAAAAAAACTTTGAGAATATTGAACCTATTAGGCATAATTTAGAATTTTTAATGGCATTAACTATAATTAAAAATTTTGTTATTCGTATTCTTCCCCCTCCGTTCGCATCCCGCCCAACCACCAATTATCCACGACTTCAATGCTGGAGAGATTCATGTCGAGTCAACCGCCATCGCTATTGATATTATGAGGAACTCCCAAAAGTCTTCTCTGGACTAAGTGCTCGCAAACCATTCGCACTGCCTCTTGGAAGCTGCCATGGCAGTTTCCTCTGCAGTTTCCTCTGTTAAGACTTCTGAGCTGGTTTTTAAGACTTCCATATCAGTGGCACCTTCCTCTGCAGTTTTCTCTGTTAAACTTCCGTTGGTTCTTAAAACATTTCTATAACAGTTCTCACCGACAAGAGGAAGGGGCACAGAAATCTCTCACAGCACACATTCATTTGTTAAGCTCGTGATGAAGCAACTCAGGTTCGGTCTCTAGAGAGAAGGGAATAGGAAGGAAAATGGTGTTCAAATTTGCCACCTTCAATCCCGCCCAAGATCCCGATGATTTCAACCCGGCTTTTCCCCCTACTCCATCATCGTCGCCCTCAGTAACACTCTATCAGCCATAAGAGTACACTTGCACTTTCACCAAAACTATTGTCAGACGACTTGTTGCTGCTGGTGCTTCTCTTGTCTTGAAAGCCCCAGCCTCCGAAATTCATGATGATTAGATTCAAGACTGATACGCAGAGACGCCATTTCATAGTATCAATTTTGATGTCCGTCCAGAATTTCGCCAAAGACAGCTTGAAAAATTTACTCTCGAGAAGTTGGCGGTGGCTACCCCAAATTTCAGCACATGGAACTTTTAGGCAGAGGAGTAACAGTTGATAGCATCATACCTCCACGTCACAATCTGCTTCCCATGCTCGGATTTTGTAGAACATCAAAATGCATGGACATATTGCTTGTGTCCCCCTTGATGTTCAATGAAAGTGTGGATCGCTGCTTGAGCGAACAGCCCAAGATACAGCCCCCGCTGGACCGGCTTACCCGCAGAAAAGTAGCCCTGGGAGCTACGAGGGGACTGTCCCATCTGCATGATCTGAACATTTTGCACCTAGATATCAAACCTTGAAACATTATGTTGGATGAGGAATTTGAGCGTCACATTGGGGACTTTGGGATGATCAAGTTCATCAATGGCAGGCACGGTGGATACTTGGTGGATGGCATCGAGGAGGCACCTGTACTTCCGAGGAATGAATCTGAAGCGGCATCCCGCAGTGAAGATTCAGATTCCTATTTCACGAATAGGATATGTGGCCGTATGGATACATGGCGCCAGAATTTTCGATAGAGGGCAAATTCTCGGTGAAAACCGACGTCTTTGCATTTGGGGTAGTCCTTCTGCAACTCGTGACAGGACAAAAAGCGCATTTACCTGCAGCGCTTGCAAAGGAGCAAGAGATAATGTTACCCGATAGGGTAAAGGGGCTTCTGGTAGAGCGTCGTTCGGAGATTCTAGTCGATCCCCATCTGCAGTCCGCCATCTGCAGTCCGAGGATGGCCAGGGGGAGATAGAAAAAGTGATTAGGCTGGCTCTTTTGTGCACACAGCCAGTCCCAAGAGAACGACCATCCATGGCGCAAGTAATTCAAATACTTGAAGGCGGGTAAGCATACTAAAAATACTAAAGTTATATACGCTACTTTTAGTGTCAAAAGTTTATTTCAGATCACTTAAGTGCCAAAAAACTTAGAAAATGATCATTTCAATGTCAACGCCGATCTGATTGGCTGAAAATCTGACGTAGCACTTTTTTTTTAATTTTTGAAGCTGACATGGCTCACCGGAAAATATAGTCAGCATCCAAACAACAAAACGACACCGTTTGGCTCTTTCCCCAAGAATGAACCCTAAATCCCCAAATTAAAAAATCGACAGAGAGAGGGGGTAGAAGACAAGTGAATGGGCATACTAGTAATTAGCAAGGGCAAGATCAACAACCAGAATTCGTTGGGCATGGGCTTCCTCCTCGTCTTCTTCCTCAAAGAACAACACAAGCACCAACACCAGCACCGCTCTGCCTCCAGTTCGTCTAACATTGTCGACAAGCCCAAGCTCTCATCCTCCTCCTCCTCCTTCCCCCTTCAAAAGGACCCACTCCGACCACCTCCTGAGCAAAGTCTAGGCCACCATCTCCATTTGTGCCCTCCTCGTCTCCCTCATCCTCTTCTTCTTAGCTCTCTCAACCTTCGAC
Organism: Eucalyptus guilfoylei; assembly: GCA_016097605.1. Taxonomy (NCBI): domain Eukaryota; kingdom Viridiplantae; phylum Streptophyta; class Magnoliopsida; order Myrtales; family Myrtaceae; genus Eucalyptus; species Eucalyptus guilfoylei. The sequence goes on from CM027860.1 coordinate 29,207,920, forward strand.
CCCCTTCTTCCTCCTCATCCTCCACCCTCGCCTCCTATTCTTCCTACCACTTCTTGCCTGAGCAACAACCTCAGCCTCTCCTTACTTCCAAGCCTTGAAACGATTGACACCTCCGTCGTTCTAGTCATCCCCATCTTCTCCTAGTGGGCCAATCCCAAAAACGATAGCTCCAAGTACCAGTTTAAGCTACAAGGGATGGGCACCCTGTACAGGAAGGGCACACGCACCATGAACGACCTCATCGTCGCTCACTTGGTTGAACAACTATGACGGTGGTCAAGCGACGACGACCGAGTGACAGTGGGCAAGCAACGGTGGGCGAGCGAGCTACGGTCAACGTCAACCAAGGATTGTGGACGAAGAACCTAATTTCAGTCCATGTATGATGGCAAAACAGGGTCATTTCTAAAGGAGAACAAAAAACGACATCATTTATGCTATTCTACATGGAATGCATTTTTAAATTTTTCTTACGTCAACTTTTTTTTTTAAATATAAAAATCACGTAATCAATTTAGTTAGAATCTCTCGCTGGTGGCACCAAAGTGATCATTTTTCCTCCAATTTGGCACTTAAGTAATCCGACTAAAACCTTTGACATTAAAATGAGCGACGTACACAACTTTTAACATTTCTAGTGTTCTTTCTCTCTTGAAGGCCATAGCATTGAGGAGAGATGGGAGGAGTATTGCTGCTCAAAGAAATATCATATTCCATCATATCAACTTTCAACCCAGTACCAGAGTGGGGATTTCTCCTCTTCGTCACTCAGTCTCAAAGAATTATCCGGACCTAGATAACCTACTTTTGATGTAACAATATAACCTATTTTACACGGATCAAGCTTTTACAAAAAATAAGAGTTGGAGGTGGAACTTAATATGTCATGAGAGAGGTTTACTATGCTAAAGACACCAGCCACCAGAGAAATGGCATCGCTTATAATGGGTAGAAATTATCACCGGCAAGGACATAACCTAACTGCCGAAGTTGTGATGCACCACAAATTCCATTGTTTTTCCTTTATTTTATTATGGCTTCATTGAAACCCCGCCGTGGGGTGAGTGCTATGCAATAAAGTTATCTTCCATGGTCAACATTTCTCACCCTAGGTTCACATAGGGGGAATGGGGTCGCACAACCATTTTAGGAGAAGTACGAAGTCTCAGAGCAACCATACATAACAAGAGGCCAACAAAAGCTGGTCAAAACGTCTCAAAGCACAGAATTTACACAAAAGCGTGTCCTCAAACCAAATATCTCCATAAAAATGAGAAACAACTACACAATCGAGTGACAACCGTAAACTCCCTATGCCGAATTGATCCTCCTAAGCATCACGGGGCAAGGAACCTGAATGTTAAGGGAAAGGAATAAACAAACACATCTAAATGAGTGATACTATACTCATCAGGGGATCCAACGCCTATTATGTACACTTTGTCAACATCACTTTCCCTAAAAAACAACAAACAAAACTTATAGAACCAAAAAAAAAAAGCGCATTTGTAGCAATAAAGTCAAATATGTGCTCACAAGATAGCAAAACAAAAATGGGTCAGTTGTCAAGTTCATTAACTAAGCTCTCGTTTCCGACCGAAAAAAATCAAAATCAAAAACAAAATCAAAAATCAAAAAACAACTAAGCTCTCACCCATTGTCATACAATACAGCCACATTTATTTTCATGGCAAGTCTCATGACAAAGTTTATCCATCATATAGGTCTCCACCTATAATTAGCCGGTGGCTTGGCTCCCACACAATATCCTAAAATGCAATATGTATACTAAATACCCACTACCCAACTCAAGGTTCAACAAAGCAACAAGAGCACTAGGTCCAACAATACTACTTTTAATCAACCGCATGAGTTATCTAACTTACTTTATCATGAGAGTTGACAATCCAAATCATATAATATTTCTGAATAGCAATTCACATTTTCAATTCATTTTAGAAAGCAATCATCAAACTAAGTTCACAATGCTTTAAATGTGAAAAGCAAACAGATCATAATGCAAACCCTAGCAATGAAAATGTAGTCAATGTCCCGTCCCCATTTCATAAAACAAATGCTCCAAGCACTCGCACTTTCCTTTTAAATACAATGTCATCCCATGCTTATCTTATATCATAAGATGTACAAAAGTTTTCAAGAAAAAAAAATATATGTTGTAAATTCATAGGAAATAAAGGCACCATCACTTGAATTCGCAATCTTATCAAAGAAATATTAACCAAATACAGAACTTCCTCAACGACAAATCTCGACTAAAACTCTACTAAGAGACTCTATTTTTGGGTCAAACATCAACTCACTTTACGATAATTATTATAAAAAAAATGGTATTTAGAGTACATTTGTTGTGTAAAGTTGGGTTGGGCATTTCCTACTATTTTGGTTATTTGAATTGACATAGTAAAGCATCTCTTGAAATGGTTTGTGGGGTATGAATTGTGAAATGATTTGAGGAATGATGTGTGAAATGTGATAGAGGTCATAGGTCGCTCGATTTCTTCACGTTAAATTAAGTACTTTTGGTAGTTAAGGGGAATCCACATACATGATCGTTTGCACAAGCTTGAAGTCAACACCGTCCTTACAAGAGCATGCTTTTACTAATGAACAGCCGGGAAGTGCAATGACTCAATTTTATAAGTGGATTGGAACTCCTATCCAAGGCGGGGAGTTTGGGCTAAAAGATGGTTATTTTACCAGAAAAATAAATAAGAAATGATGACACAGACCTAATTGAATATACTTACCAGATTTCATCAAATCTGGAAATCAGCTATTCTAGCCTCTGGTCTTCTACGGCTTTGGGGCCTGTTGTCCTTGAGGCCATCAGGGTCGAACAGAACAAAGAGTTGCTCCGGTTAAATTCGTGCTGGGCTTGATCCGACCAGACGAAGTGTATGGGACTGAGTTCTCAATCGACGGATAATCAGTCATGTTCCCAATCCAACAAGATCCTTCGTTACTATATCATTCACACGAGCAGCAAATTGCAGTAGTTCATAGACATGCCCAAACCAAATTCAACATGTGCGTGCGCTTCCTGCCCCCTTGAGTTCCAATAACGAACTCTTCGATAACATGAAATTTGTCCTCCACACGAGTGTAAGCGTTATCCGATATGCTTTATGTGTTAGGAACGTGAATCTTTGGAGAGAAAAATAGAGAAGAAAATAAGCAAATTTTTACATGGAAAAACCCTTTCATAATAGAGAAAAATCACGATGCAGCACTAGGCAATCTCTCCATCATCAATATCAATAACAAGTTTTGGCATTACAGTTACAAAATATATTGCCCCAATTTACGGCAGGAGTATAGGCCGGCCATAAATTACATATATGCCATTAAAAGTAGTTAAAACTATGTTCTCTACTTTAACACGAGATTACATATATGCTATTACTAGTAAAAATTTTGCGCTTGAATAATATTTTCCTCTGTCAAACTCCACAACCCCATCACCCTGCACCTGTCTCGCATCAATTCGAGTTTTGATCAAACATGACATGAGTAATGCCTTAAATACATAAAACAAATGCGAGTTTTTTCTCTTCTTTCGCTAAAATCAATATTTTCTCGGATAGCTCAATTGGACACTAGAGATTGATGTGAATTGTAAATACCATGGAGTCGCTCTTCCACAATGATTTACTAGACTAGTAGCACTGAAGAATATCCTAAGAGAAAAATTATGAAATAAAATGTGAAGATATCTTACTTCGATTATTTATGAGCGGGCCTTATATTCACGTACGATGAGAAAATCAAAAAAGTAAAGTGCTCGAATCCGTCTCTTCCACGTGGTCATCCACTAATGAATTCGCATACGCCATCAAATCATTCAGATTGGAAAATCGGATTCGTCCCACGCTCGTCGTGTCCAATGGTCCCAACTGATAGGATTTATTAATGGACCGGCTTGATGGATTTATTGAATCTTAGCTAGAAGATCGTACATCAAAACTCAAAAGGCGCCACACGTTGCAAGTGCTAACTTAACTGCTCGAGCGTGCTATTGACCATTGTGTCGTCGTCCGATTCGCAACCACAAAAGTCTGACCCCCCCACGACACATTTTTCTCACTTGGACAACAACCCACGAAGTTTCCAGGAAAGTTCGAAAAGCTTAAGATAAGTCTCCCCAGGCTTTAATATTAAAAGAGAGATCCGCATTGCACGAGAGCTCGCGCTCGTACGCAGTCGTATACGCCAAAAACGAGAAGTTGGAAATATCCACCGCCCGTCCCGGTTTTCTCAGATTGACTAGTCTTTTTATCTTGTCCCGACAAACTTATCGACCCAGTTGATCAGCGATTGATATTATTTTAGAGGTGTAAAAAGTAATGGTTTGCGCACTTGGCGTCGGTCCCATTATAATCCCAATGCGAAGAAGAAAACAACTGTTACTGCGTCGCGTTGCGTGGGAGTTGTGTTGGGATGCATGTTCGGTGCTCCCCTCATCGGTCTCCTCTTCTGAATTTCTTATGTATCGGGTTAGTCGTAAGCCCGTCGCTATTAACTATTAATTAAAGAAGAAAAGGGTGCTTGGCGCGCTCCTCTCGCTTCCCGCCAAGTCGCCTGTTTTGGATGACTTCCTCCGGTCGTGGCGTGTAAAGTCTGAAGCCATATTGTGATACGAACGTGCTGGAGATAAGCTTTTGGTTGAAAAATGCTGCTATAATGGCAAGGCTACTGAATTTGTTAAGAAGAAAAGGCAAAACCTACCACCTAACTTGATGTCATTACCTCAAAGCTGAACTGACAACGTCGTTCACCGATGATAATATTATCGAATCTTTGCCTATTCTAATCCTTCGACACAAGTCGTAAAGTACAAAACATATCGCACCTTGAGCGCACGACGAATCGCCAAATAAAAGGTCGAACGCCAAAAAAGTAAGCAGACAAGCGGGGTGCCAAAGGGATAACGGTATAAAATCGATGTGTTCAAAAGCGTATATGCTTATCTGAAAGCTGGACGAGCATACACAGCTCATTCGGCGCTTGATGGCGACCTCTTTTGTTAGGAGAAAGATCGAGATTTCATACCTTGGCTCCGTTCATATTTTTAGCGATTTCAACTAAACTCCTTTTTATATTCTCGAGTATTCAAAGAAAGCAGCAGCTCCTTTTCGTCTTTTTATTCCAGTTCCCATGTATCAAAACGTTTACTTTATACTCATTCTTGCAGCGGGATGCAGTGGGAGTTGAAGCTTTATTCGCGCATGTGACTTGTTTTCTCCATGGACGGAGAGAGAAGACGGAAAGCGGTCCTACGCTTCACAGCTTTTCGTGACTGTCGTACATGGCGTGGAAACAAGGACATGTCCTTCGCGTCTCAATGGAACCCAGCCCACAAGTTTCAATCATGGAGGTGAGAAAAGGATGTAAGAACATGAATTGTCACTTTTGCTGCAAGAACACTGGCAACGGACGGAATTTATTTGGTTTCCAGGCGTGATATAATCGTCTCGTCTCGACGGAAGAAGAACAGCTTTCGGAAGATCGCCGGAGAGGCGACCTCTTCTTCCCCGGTGATCTTCCCTGTCGGAATGGGGAAAGATTTTTTCAAGAATGGCAGGAAGAGAAAAGTGTCCTGATACTAGAAGGGTGTGCCCGAAATTTTCAACCGGCCTTCCGAATTAGGAAACCCATTTGAGAGTTTGACTTAGGACCGTCGCAATAATCGACCGGGTAAAAAAAAAATTAAAAAGAAAATGAAGAATACATCCGACTTGGGAACTCGATTGGACCACATTTAAACTCCTCCTCACGTTGTTGATAAATGGTTCCCCTTATCGCCAACGAACGTACTTCGGATAGCATGTTGGGATCGCAGATGAACCCTGCAGATCTGGGTCGCCGACAGATTCGATCGAGCGAGCGAGCGAGCGACCTTCGATAGATCCGAGGAATCGTATCTAGTCCTAAATTTCATGCCCGAGGATGGAGATTCAATTATCAAGTAGAGCAAATGGGGTCGTAGAAAATCGCATCTGGAGATAAAGAACCCAAAACACATAGAGAAAACAAGAGTCCCAAGTTCCATTTTTTAAGTTCACTCGCGTATGTACGGCAGTGAGAGAGACACAAAAAAATTACAGATCCTCCCATCACAAAACAATCCTGGCCGTTGATCTCTTCCTTGCCCAAAGATCTCAACCCTCGCCACCCGACCGAGTTCCGTCGACATCATTTTAAAAGAGGGGAAGAAAAAGCACGTAAAAGAAGAAGGCAAAAATAACAACGGCGTACGGTACGATCATCAGGAGCAGGAAATACCGACCGACTGACTGACTTCAGATCATTATCGACTCTATAATACGATGCATTGGATCGCGACGGTGACGACGACGATCGTCGTCATCATCTCGGCAGCTCCATCATCCGAGCGAAGTCCTCGAAGCACACGAACCCGTCCCCGTTCTTGTCCACCTCCGAGATCATGCGGCGGCACTCCTCGAGGGTGCACCGCTCGTCCCCGAACGCCGCGAACACCCCGAGGAGCTCCTCCGCCGTGATCCTCCCGTCGTGGTCCGCGTCGAAGAACTCGAACGTCTCCCGCAGCTCGGCGTCGTCGCAGGCCTGCCCGCACGCCGGACCCACCCGGCTCAGCAGCTCCTCGATGCTCACGGCGGCGTTCTCCCCTCGCCGTGGCACCCCACCTCGCTCAGCATCACCGCCACCTCGTCCCGGCTGCCGAGCCGGCTGAGCAGGGCCTCGAGCTCCTTCCGCGAGACCATCCCGTCGCCGTCGCGGTCGATGAGCCCGAACGCGCGGGCGAGCTCGAGGTTGCTGCCGGCCCAGTCCCCTCGCCCGACGCCGACGCCGCCGCCGCCGCCGACGAGGACGCTGGTCGGGGTCAGGGACTCGCCCTTGTGGACGGAGGAGGAGGAGTCGTCCGAGGAGGAGGAGGAGGACGAGGCGGCGCCGAAGGAAGGCGTTTCGGAGCGGGACGCCACGGATCGGCCCTTCCGGGACCCGAAGAGTTGCTTAGGGCTGAGCTTGAGGGCCTTGGAGGTGATCTTGACGAGCCTCATGGCGAGCTAGAGCTAGAGCTAGAGAGAGAAAGTGAAGGCGGCGGTGGTTGAGGAGAGAGAGGAGAGGAGAGGAGAGAGAGCGGTGGTGGCAAGAGGTAGGAAGGCGGAGGTGCTTAAATGATGGAGGAGTGGGGAGTCGGGTGCCATGGCAGCTTCCGCGAAGCTTCCTCCAGAAAATAATGATAAGTTTCTAAGAGGTATTTATAAGATGTACACTGCCACTGGGCCCACCCCGAAAGGGCAAAAAGAAAAAACTCCAATTTGGGTATTAGTAAATTTTATCTCTTTTTTTTTTCTTTTCCTTTTCGTAGTGGGACAGTTGGACTTTAATCACGTACTTAATTTTCATTTATTTACATTAACAAGTGTCCGCAATACTTCTTAGGTACGTTCCACATTGGGATATTAATTAAAAAATGATATGAAAAATGCCGATATAATGCAAATTATATTTTTTTCATTACCCTTTGCTGCAGACTAATGATCATAAAAATATATAAATTGATTGTACGTTGAAAATGCATCACTATAATGATTTGTTAATGAGTTTTTCTTTTTTTTTTCTTTCTTTTATGGCTAGACAAAACTTGTGGTGATTCACGAGAGACGACTCCAATGATTGTTTGGTTTGGCCTCCGACATTAGGAGGAAAACACTTCGAATCACAGATATCACCAATTAATTATCATTATATACATGTTATCAATCTCGTCAGAGTTGATTCCATACATACGTACATACATCTCGCTTTTATTTTTTATTGCTCAATTACATCGCATTTTGCTATCATGCCACGGCATATAATAACTTCTGCAATGTTCGAAGGTGTTCATTAAAATGTGAGCAAGGTGGTTGCCTGCTTTCTTGCTTTCGCCGCGAAAGCGACGCTTCTCGGCTTCGGTTGCCAGCTCGAAAGTGGCTTCAAATGTGTTTGCCACACGGGATGGGATGCCCTTGAGAAGACACTATGATACTACTCCTACGCCCCCCTAAGCAGAATTGAGTATTCAGATTGGAAAATTACCCAAAAAGGAAAGGGCTCTTGGGGAATCCTCAGGAATCTGATTTCCTCATGGTTGCCAGCCAATGATTTGGAGGAAGAGGTGGATGTTTGGATTTTGCTGACCCAAATAATTGGCATGCCTTTCTAGGTAGAAAGAATAAGGAAAATTTGTCAAAACCAAAAAAATAATAATTATAAAAATTAGAGGGAAAATAGGAAAATGATATATATATATATGTATGTATGTATGTGTGTGTGAATTATACGGGTTAATTCAATAGAAGGAAATAAGATATTCGTGTCATGAAAATCGCGACATGTTAATCTCGTAGATAGTGAAAATGCTACGGTCAATAGAGCCAATCAAAGTCAATAGTTAAAACTTACTCGTCTTTTATAAAATAATGAAGGCCACGTAGATAACTCTATTTGAGTTTTTCCGTGTAAGTGAATTCTTTATATTTTAATTTAATGGTTTAAAGGCAAAATAAAAAGGAAAAAAGAGAAAAAGAATGGGAGATCCAATTTCAATTTCAGGGAACGCGTGTTGTAGCACGAATCTAATTCTTTATCATAGGAGTTCTAAGCAACAAAGATACATTGATTCCTCGCGTTAACCTTCAAGGAGTGGAAATAAAGAATCCAAAGATGGCATGATTCACATGGACTAGACTTCTAGATTTGCCCACCAACTTCGAATAAATTGATCCATTTTTCTTTTTAAATTCCTTTTCATTCTTATCTTTGTAATCACGAGAATATATATATATATATATATGGTCGAGAATACCGTCGTGTGAGCATTGAAATAACATGTATGCCATGTCTATTAATAAATCTCACTAAACTCTTTTTCACTCAATGACGTGATGATGCTATGTCAAATGTCTCAATAAATTAATTATACAATGTGGGAGCACGAGTCTCGCGTGTTTCAACACTATCAAGCTCACATGATTTCACATGAATCAAAATGAGATCGGATTGGATTTGTAAGAACTAACCTCTACCCCACTTACCAAGTATATGGTCCGTTTTTGGTTACATGACTCATCTACTCCATGTCCTCATGATTTTGTTCTTATGGATTTCGCTCAAAGAAGGCCTCATTGTTCATTAAGACCGATGCTACTCTTTATATAGTACATTACCTCACCGTCTTCATATGATGTGGGATTCGATTCATTTCTATCCCCTTCGCCATTCTCGAGGTGAAGCCGCACTCCCATCTCTCATAAAATCGAGTCATTATAGGATTAGTAAGGGATGGGGTTGAAGGAGAGTAAGGTGAATGAGTTGACATTAGGCTAAGCCAAGAGGCTACTAATCCACCTGATATTTTTGGTGAAAACCCCTGTTGAATACGTGTGCATATTCCAAGCATCTTCCAAGGTGCTCTTCAAGTTTTATCGAAAGGACATTAGTGGCAATGTCGACGGGTCAAATTTCTCGATTTTTCGTCTGCTTGGTGGTGGTGGGGTTGTGCACGTCTGGCCCATCGGCCCGATCACTTGTGGTCGAAACTCATAATCTGTGCACCTCCTTATGATAAATCTACGATGTCGTCCACTTCGTAAACAGGAACATATCTTGAGATTGATGGAGACATCGGGTTACATTACATGACGTTGCGGGGACGTAAAAAAAGAGTTGGAAATTTCCGAGAAGGATGTATCGCGATGCCGTCTTGAAGATTGCAATATCTCCTAAAGAACTCGCAGGCCGACGCAATAGACACTAGTGAAAATCCCGTCAACACGACACGATATCTATGCTCTAATCTTCCACGCTTGGTATGTCTACTGGGCGATGGATGAGCACGATTCAAGCCTTGAAATGATAGCCTATACGGCGTAGATACAAAAGCGACGATTTGGAGAGGAAGAAGACGAGTGTAGAATTGCGTTGCCATATACATGCTCAGGTTAGTGTCGTTGGACAATCACGAATCAACTTCAATAAACATCCCAACCCAAGAAGGTGCACACTTGCCATAGAATGGATGACGTGTTCACGTGGATTTCGAATTCTGTGCAAACACCGTGTCGCTGTATGGACCTTCGGAGTTTTATTACCGATACTAATAAAATAAAGAGCGAACTTCAAAATAATTTTTTTTTGTTAAAAAAAAGCCTAATCGTATAAAAAATATGGTAGATCTTTTTCAATCGAGACGAACAAAAGACGCTCGTTAATATAAATAAACGAGCCTAATACGCATGCATTCTCTCCAAACTTTTCTAATTATTATATTCGGATGTGCATAATTAATCTGCCCCTTTAATTTCTTCGATTAAGTAGTATTTAATTTCCCTAAAGCTACGACAGCATTTTACTCGTTTGAAACAACGTAAGAAGAGGTCGTCTTTCTAGAATAATAGGAAACAAGATAGAGAAAGCGAGAATGGAAAAGCAAAGAGGAAAAGAGTCGACAAAGGGTGGTTTAAACCGTTCGAAGCGCACGCACGTTCCGACAAGCGTTGCTTGGGAATTTTGAAGGTGCTGAACAGCGCGACGCCCTCAAAACCTTCGCCTCCTGTCGCCGACAGGAAACCGCACGCCGAAAAGTTTCGGCCCACAGACATTTGAAACTAACTTAGAGTCTTAGGGCGTGCATGTTTTTGTTCTTTCTTTCTGTTTATGAACAGAAATTTTTTTTTTTTGTTAAAAACGAACAAAAAAAAAACGTTTGTTTGCGTTTTTGTTGAAAATCAAATTTTTTGTTCGAAACACAAAATGAACGAAAATGAAAACAAAAAATAGTTATTTCTTTCGTCTAAAAACACTTTTGAAGAAACAATTTTTCTTCTATTCTTCTTCTTTTCTTCTTCTCTTCTTCTTTTCTTCTTCTTTTTTCTTTGGCGGTCGCCGGCCTCGGCCATGGCCGGCGACCGGCCGTCGAGGGCCGTCGAGGGCGGCGACCTCGCCGGAGCCGCCGGCCCCGCGAGGGTCGCGACCTCGCCGGAGCGTCGCCGCCCCGGCGAGGCTCGGCGTCGCCGGCGCGGCGAGGCCGAGCCTCGCCTTGGCCGGGCGAGCTCGAGCTCGCCCGGATCCGGCGAGGCCGAGCCTCGCCATGGCCGGGCGAGCTCGGCGACGCTCGGCCTCGCCGGATCTGGGCGAGCCCGAGCTCGGCGAGGCTCGGCCTCGCCCGCGCCCGGCGGCCGACGAGCCTCGCCTTGGCCGGGCGAGCTCGGGCTCGCCCGGATCCGGCGAGGCCGAGCCTCGCCCGCCAAGCGGCGAGGGCCGGAGGGGAGGCCGGCGACCGGCCTAAAGAAGAAAAAATAAAAAGAAAGGAAAAAATGAAAAATTAAATAAAAATATTAAAAAATTAAAAAAAAACAAAAAACAACATAAATTTACCAAACGTGTTTCTATTCATTTTTTATTCCCTAACAAGTTTACCAAACGCATCTTTTTGGTCAAAAATTGTTCCCGAACAAAACACTTTTTTCTATTTCTATTCCCTGGAACAGTTTTTGAACAGAAACGTTACCAAACGCGCCCTTAAACTACTATTCTTCGTCTTCTTCTTTTTCTTCTGAAGTGCCCGTTTTTCATGGATTTGTCTATGATCTCATGACCCTTTTGCTCGATTTTCTACGAAAGTTATCGATTCAATGATGGAAATTATCAGCATAGAGTTACTGGTATACGTAGAGGACAACGCCCCTGCATCGTGGATGTGTAGCTATTGCGACATAATATATGCACATTGTCTATTTCATAGGATTGTAGATGAATCGATTTTCACTGAATTTTTTTTTTTTTTTGAAGAGAAGTATAATGTACGTTGAAGTTTAGAATCTCGAGTATGAGCAAGTGCTTTTCAAGAAACATGGCTACAATGGAAAATTTAATTCTTTATGACTTTTTTGGTTGGTTATATTTTGACGTCAACGAATGTTAATAGAATGACGGAAGTCCCTTATGCAAAAGAAAAATGCATTAGTTGGTGAGGGAGGATGCAAAAAATGGAACTCGAGACCCGTTGTGCTTCTGAGTAAAAGAAGTGCAAAACTATATGATTCGACCCACCCATGAGGAATTGCGTTGGTATTCATTCTCTCTTGCTTTGATGCAATCGAGAGTTTGAATCCCCGCGTTGCTATCACGATTTAAGTGGGCAGTGAGTTGCTGAGCCAGCTTCCCCCGAGGTATAGTCATCTAAATAGCTACGGCGAGGTCCGACGGTACCACTGGGCACTGGCGGGCTGTGTAACCTCGACTAGCGTAAGCCAAAGGGGGCTCCAATGAATCCTCAATTACCAAAAAAAAAACTATATGATTTGAAACCCTATCTAAATAGGATAATTAAGAAATTTACGTCCTTCCTTCGTTTTCTCACTCATTGTATGAGCAAGAACAGTTGGTCAACCTAGTCTCGATCCTAATTTTGAAGTCATCAAGATCATTGTGGAGTTTAACTCAAATTATACGTTTCAACTTGATATTTTGTAAGCCGACTACTGCTCAAAGTTCTTCGTACACACGGCCTAAACGACAAGCCAGGTGTCACAGGCCATATGCTCATCTCTGATCTAGTACTGACTTGTCGTGTTCGAATTCTTAACTTGACTAGAATCGAGATTTTTTTTCACCATAGCTGCAGTAAGTCAAGCCAAAGTCTAACGTGACTACTGTTCACAGTACCAAGCTCGACAAAGTCTAAGTATGCACGGAGCACGAAACAATGAAAGTTCACGCAGAGTCAAACGAGGGGCGAAACCCGTCTTACAATCCGAGACCCAAGAAAGCAACCCATCATTAAACAAATGTGTTTATCCTTCCTCCGAAAGCTGTAAAGTGCGAAAAACCAGTCGATCGCTTTAAGCGTGTAAGTAATTTCGTCGATTAAAACGAGTTTAGAGCGGTACCGTATCTTATCGATTGCCCGTGCTGTAAGCTAAGACAGCCCACAGCCCTGGTTGGAGCCACAAACGGACCACTCAAGAAAATTCCCATTCGAAAAAGAGGTAGCATGATTGATTGACGGATTGGTGTCCATTCGTTTTCACGGTCGTTTTCAGATTCTAGCTGGTAGATGGGGATTTTGCTTGGAGCTAGTGCGCAACCTCCAAACGAGGCGATTTGGACGTTTCCCACAGAAAAAGCTGTCCGTCCCTTGGACTTGGTCCTGTGAATTTGCGCAATAGGGCTCGCCATTCCGCACTCAGAAAAGGCCCTGTCTCCTTTCCAGATACTCCCAAGTCGGCATGGAGAACCACCCTTTTCTGCAACCGAACCGAATAAAAAAAAAGGGCGGTCCCGCCCTGTGCCGGGCTCATTGTATGCGACGGCATTCGTATCTCTAGCAGTATCTTCGTACACCTCAAAGATTATGTATTGATGCCTCGCTCTCTATGTAATGCTCTCTACGACGTATCCCGCTGATGCTCAGGTAAAGGGAAACGTAGAGACAAGATATGCATACATGTACACATCGTGCGCATTAGACGACAGTTACTTAGACATCGCATGAATCCATAATGACGACAGCTTGAAAATGATCCGAGTGGGCGTATTTGATCATCAGAGCCTTCCCACTCGTGAAGCTGAGATTACTGATTAATGGCTTAATTCTTAGCTACTTGCACGCTAGAAGTTGAAGCAGCAGCACCGGCCACTGTGTGAAAAGGTGAGATAATCATTTATCTATTCAGTCTCATGCAGATTAGACGTGCCGCGTGAGAAATTTTTGTCCATATACTTCGAATTTCTGCATCGCAGCCTTCAGTTAGATCATAAAATATACAGAAAACAGTCAAAAAATGCGGTCAAGTGTGGTATCATTTCACATGGAACCCCCTTCATCCGCCTTATCAGTAAAATTATGGCTCACTTCTGGTAACATCATCGTAATGAACTCTCATAATTACCCGGATGCATCGTCTAAGCTCTCTCAACATGAGCATGAAATCCTAAACATGACGGCAGATGATATTGAATGACTTGAATCAAAATGACAAAATGTGTATGCCACTAAACATTCCTAATTTTTAACAAGCTACCTCGTAAGCAAGAGAGAGGAGCAATTTCTAATTCAAGAACAGAGAAAAATTCGGAGTTACTGGCTTCTCGACCGCAGATTGCACCACCGATTATGCAACTCGACTCACTCTGATGCCCAAAAGCAAAAACAGCATGATGGAAATTCCCATGCAACCTCGACTGTTCAAGTTGGGTTTGATTGGTGGGCAGCATCTGCAAACGAGAAAGAAGACTCAAGAGTCCACTCATTGAGGTCGCGAAGACGCTCCATCTGCATGGATCTGTTCATTTCTGTAATGAGCATCATCAGCATGACCTGAGATGTTATTGCCATCTAGAGTAGTAAGATTTGAGCCGCTTTCAGCATTTGTATCGTCATCGCCAGATTCGGATGCCGAACTCGCATCCATCTCCTTCTCCGGTGAATCCAGTTGCAAGTATTCGGGGACTTCGCAGCTGCAGTCCCCGCTTCTATTTGGCGATGCCAGATCCTCCCTTCGCACAACGTTGAGCACGAACCCATCAGGAACCCTTTCTGCCTGTAAAAGATCGCCTTCATTGACTGTTATGCTCGAGCTGTTTCTAGTCCCTAGATCCCTCTGGTCAAACTCCATTCCCTCTGAACTCCGGTCTGGTGTGGTCACCCGCGAGGTGTGGACAAATGGGTCTCTTCCCATCTGAGCATTGATAGAATTTGGACTAGGCAACATCTTCAGTTCAACCTCAATGTCCAAATTCTGGACATAATCGATGAACTTATTTGCTGATGCAGTCCTCATCAATGGGCCACCTGACCTCGTCCATGAATTCAAATCAACATTCTCTGATTCACTGTCGCTTCCGTCATGCCTGTGAGCCAGTATATTTCTGCCTGACAATCCTCCTGATGCATGAAAACCACTTCCCTGAGGATGTAAGGAGGAAGTCACATCATTGAGGATATATTCCTCCAGGGATCCTGTTGAGTTTTCTCGAGCAAGGCAATTCCATGAAGGGATTCTCCTAGAAGCATTGAACCTGACCGGGTTGGCTAAACCATGAGAAGAAGCAGCTGCTGCTCTCTTGGCGCTTCTTTTGAGCCTGCGCATGTGGTTTAGGACCGCAACACATTCATCAAGAGCAAGTTCAATGCCACAATTGGCTTTTATGGCCGAGAGCTTCTCCCAAGTGCACCTCCTCCCCTGATTGACCGCCTTTTGCAGTTCCACAACGGATGGATTTTGTAGCATCTTTGAGTACTGGCCATAAGGAGAGGAATAAGAATGAGCAACCACTCACCAACCCACTATAGCTAAAAATATGTAATACTTCCAGAAGAATTAAGGACCCATGTTACGATACAATGATATGCTGTTACAGCTGGTTAAAAATTTCCAAACACTTAAAGAGCTTCTGCACAGAATGCAGGACCTCAACAATACCAACAGTAGGCACATACCTGAGCAAGTGTTGCAGGCATAACAACAGTGACATCACCCTCCCAATCTTGAGCAAACAGCTGGGCTATTCCTCCCAGAGGAAAACCAAGTTCCAGGACCTGGTTGCATCTATGTTTTACCTCCATCTCAGCAAGTTGAGCAAGCTGCACAACCAACCATGGCATGTCATTTTCATCTTAGGACAGACAACTTTGATAAGCAAACATGAGCGCATCAAGTCAGGTTGAGAAAACATGCTCAAGCTCAAAAGCTCCTGATTGTTAGGAGGTGAAGCACAGGTTATATTCAGTAAAACTAGTAAAGCAGTAGATTTTTACAACGAAACATGACGTTTGAAATGGCATGTTTGCAGCTCTATTATTTACTACTGACACAAACTGAACACATCACTCAAAAGATTAGGAATTGATGTGCCGCTTTTAGTGAATCTGTCGACTGAATACTAAACTTAAGCGTCCACAATCGGGTGAGGTATGCATATGTCGGCATGCCCCCGAGGACGAAGATAAAGGAATGCAGTGTCCCCAGATAATGGTCGGAAAAAGAACATATCAATCTGCACAAGCAACTCAAGCAACAAATAACACAAGCACTGTGATCCAAATCGAGAAGAGGATTTCAGATAAGAACAGCACAGGATGCATGTTGCACCCCATGGAGACATACCTTGGCTGCAAAGTTTCCTCCATAAGCTCTAACAAGTTCCTTGAGCCTTAAAAGTGGTGCAATATGAGGGTTTGCCTGACTGACGATGAAATGATTGACGTTGAACAGCTCTTTCAGCTGCATCATTGGCAAATCAATCTCCAAGCTACCATCCCTCCACCGACGCATAGATGGGCCTGAATCCTCCTCTGGTTCTAAATTAAATGGCGGATGGTATGGAACAATTTCTCCGCTCCGATCCTTCGCCATTAGTTCCTGAGCTTCAAAAAGACCAGGGAAGGCACAAGAGGCGGTCACTGCACTCCATATCACCACGTGAGGCGAAGTCAAGTAATTGAGGCATCTAGGGGGCTCATGCTTCCTTGGCGAGCACACTGTTATCCCAAGAACTCGTCCAGTCATGTCATATGCTTCTTGAAACGTAAGATTGCTGGTGAGGTGCCTCAACATCCATTGCAAGTGTCTGATCTCATGAACAGCTCCTTGTGTCATAACCCTTTTCACAACTGTAAAAATGCCACCTAATTGATCGAAGAACTGCAACGAGTGCAAAGAATCCTCAAAGAAACTCTGGAGCTCAGGCCAAGACCTAGTTGCAACGATGGCACACATGACGGATCCGACACTGGAGCCTGCAATTATTCTAGGTAAAAGCTTGTGCTCCACCAACGTTTTCACCACGCCAATGTGAAATGCTCCGAGGGACGCTCCTCCACTTAAAAGCAAAGCCGTCCTGCCAAAGGCATGCCTAGTTTCGTGTATGAAAGAAAGCTTCTCTTCCAAAGAGAGCTCTTCAGAATCTGATTCGCACACCATTCTTAACTGTGTCGACACCTCGTCGATGTAGTCCTTTATGAGCTTCGGCACTTGAAGCCTCCCTTTGTGAAGCTCTGGATTACACATGTTGCCAAGATTTCTCACTAGATCGGCTCTCATGCAAAAGATGATATCTCGCATAGATCCCTCCTGGCGACGATGGCGGAGCTCTTGAAGCTTATTCCTCACCAGTTCTTCATCATAAAGGTCACAATCATTCATCCTTGGCGTCTCCTTATCAAGCATCTTCGCAGCATGAGCCCACTCCTCGTAGGTCAGCGCGGTTCTCATCATATTCCTCCAAAACTTCCTCCGGTAGGCCATTTCGGCCCTCGCTTTTACATTGGTGTACCGTTTCAACAAGAAAGCAACTATGGTCACCATCGCTAGGATTCCTTGCGGATTTCTTGGATGCAACCAAGAAAACACTGGGGCTACCATGGCTCTTGTCCTATAGTAGTAAGCCAAAAGTACACGCCAGATTTCGTGTTGCAGATGGAACAGGGATTTACAGAACAGAATCCTAAAAGCAATCGTTCGCCCCATGATTGTTGAAGGGCCGATGGAGAACCGATCGACAGTCGCCTCATTGCTTATATCCATGCCTCAACGCATAAACTCTAAACCCTCTATTTCCTGATATGTCGAACTAAACTTGCCAAATGAACGGAACGGGGAATAGTTTCGTAATTCTCCAAATGGCTCAGTTGTGCAGGGAAAGGTGGCGGCTTTCCTGAGAAATAGATTTCTCTTCTTATACAGGAGAAGGGGGAAAAACTTCAAAAAGGAGAAATTTGCAAACTCACGCTTCTTACAGAATTTTAATGAGACCAAAACGGGAACCAAGCGACCAAACTGGATTTCATTCCTAACCTACAATCGCCAACTGATCAAACCTCAACCTAAGACCACGCGAAGATAGCAAACAAAAGGCCATATCAACAAGCCTTCTTTATACGTAGGAGGGACTCAAAACAGAAAGAAACGTAGTTCGCAAATTCGTTAAAGCCCAAACAAGAACGGAACCACGAGCCAATCTGACCTCAAAACGCTCGAAACCTTCAGGACCCAGCATCCAGGATCAATGCAATCCGCATCCAAGATCCCAACCAGCTATCGAACCGATCCGCAAGAACCCAGATCACCACCCTCCGAGGCAAATGCAAAAAAACAAAAAAGTCTTTGAAAATGCGGAGTGGCAGAGAAGGGATGGGGCTGGCATCGGTGGGGAAGATGCAGGATCTCGGGATCGGTGAAGGAAGAGATAAACATTATGGGAGTGACGTAGAGTCGATAGGCAGAGTCGTGGGGCGACGACTTTGGATGGATTGAAGTCGACAAAACTGGAAAGCTCCTCCCCCATCCCGACGATTCAATCCAAAGGGGGAGCGAAAGCGGGAAAGAAAAGAAAGAGAGGAAAAGAAGAAAGAACTGCGGATGACGAAAGGGACTCTCTCTCCCTTTTTCGCTTTCTTGCGTGCGGTGCGAGTCAAAGAGCGGTTAAATCTGGGAGCTTTCCATTTATGGCATGCGACGCTTGACAATGATGTCCCCCAAGTTGCGGCTCCGAATAGGGAAAGAGTTTAATGATGTAAGAGAGAGTCCGAAAGTTTTCGCCGAAGAAGAGGCAGAATTCAACAAAGACGACATGGCGAGCATAACTGTAAATAAACCGAAAATGGGTGGCGATTTACCCCGGGAGGAGAGGGAGGGATTTGTGTTTTTTTTTCTTTTTTTCCCCCGAATTCTATATGGACTGTATATATTCCTGTGCGCCGCATCTTATGAAATGGGACGTGATAGTTTCAACCCCCTCTATAATTACATCCATCCGATTTTTAGTGAAAAGACGAAATTACCCTTTCTTATTCAATTGAAACGCTTTAAAGTGATGAATTCTAAATTTATTTGAATTTCATGACCAATTTATCATTTATAATTAATCCATATAATAACCTAATCAATCATATATGGATTCAGAAATAAGTTTATGACCCATTTTGATAAGTCTAAAATTTAGTGATAGACACAATTTCACCTAGAATATTTATAATAAATGTTTTCCAAAATACAAAAGTGAAGATGCCCGCGCATGTTTATAGGTCAGCTTATCCAAATAAAAAGTACTTTCGAAAGTGAGGAAAATGGAACATGAACACCAACTCAAGATATTTTTGAACATTCAGCTTTCAATTGATCTTACGTACATTATACAGCTCAATAGCAATTTTTATTTTTTTTTATCCAGTGTGCTCTACTTTCCCGGTGGTCATTGTTTGAGAGACTTTTCATACGAGTAATGACCTAGAAAATAAAGAGGAAAAATGACAAGATAGTTGTTATAACTTCTCTTATAAACCCTTAATAAAGCAGAGAAGCAGCAGAAAATGCGAGTGTTGTTTCGAAGCTATTGAGCCCAGACCAGTAGACAGTAGATACGATAAAAATTCGGCATTAAATTATTTGGGCCATGGCCCATCAAAAGTGATATTTGGGGAATTGGATACTTGGATTGAAGAAGCTATCGAGCCTGTTATTCGTTATCTGGTCCAATAGAGAAGACAAACAAAGAGTCTTATACTTTATTCCTCCTACTACTACTACTACTACTAGTATTATTATTATTTTTTATTATTATTATTTTCCCATCCCCTAATAGTATTGTTAATGAAATTCATTCATTTTGAAGATTTAGACAATATACGGATTTCTCGATACAATTTATATAGATTTCTAATAAACCAATTCTAATTTTCAAGGGTTAAGAACGTCCAATTTCTGAATGGAATGTAGATTTTATTAATAGAGGTAACATGATATTTCGTAATTTAGACAACATATGAGTTTCTTGTTATAATGTATGAAGATTTCTAATAAATCAATTTTAATTTTATCCTCCCTAGAGATATCTATCATCTATTCATATCATTTATCAAGAAACCCGTTGAACTTGGAAATTAGTAAAAACACACTGAGTTTAGACGAACTTTTTTTTTGGTCGGTTAGTTTAGACGAACTTAATGCATCAAATTCAAAGCCCTTAATTCTGCACCCACAGGATCTCGAAACGAGCCGACTGATTTGTATTTTCGACCTAGAAACTTCTATTTTGCGGAACAAGGCACGGGCAGCAGTAATTTCAGAATAGGAAGCTTCTCTTTCCTAGTACTTCATATATAGAAACCCAATATTACAAGTCAATTTGCGCAACGCCGCACTGATTGACGTACGAACGTGGAAGCCAAGTCACGTATTCCGCCTGTTTCGTCCCTATAAACTCCGCCGCCGTCTCTGAAAAGCCCCAAAAACCACACAACACACACGAGAAACTACAGTCCAACATCGATCGCAGCTTTCATGGCTGGCCTTCAATACTACTTCTTCCCCACCGACTTCTACTACCCTCGTCCGAAGCCCGTCGCCGGGACCAACGCTGCAGACGGCGACGTCAATGTTGATGTCAATCCCCGCGTGGTCCCTAGCTCTCGCGATGACAATCCCGATAAGAAGATAGAGGAGGCGGCGGCGGCGGCGGCGGCAGCAGCGGCCACTGTCGATTCGGACATGAAGGGCGAGAGCAAGAGGCCTCGTGGAAATCTTACTTCCAAGGCCCTGGCGCTTTCCCCGCACCAGATTGGCGAGGTACGTCGCCGTCTCGAGGCGGTCGTCGTGGATTCTAGGAACAAGTCGGATCGTAATCTGTGAAGATCTCGTGCAATCTTGATTGACGAGAGACCTCTTATAAAATTTCAGTTCTTTCCCTCCTAGGGTTTTTTAGAATCATCGTATATGTGATAAATATTTTTCTCTTGTATTTTGTTCTTACAAATCGGATCTTCCTATTTTTGTTATGCCAACATGGGTTTCTCACCATAAGCGCAGGGATGTGGATGAATTAACTTCTCCGCTTTAGTTAACGCAAGTTTGTCACATAATTATTGTGACGAGTGTTTATCGAGGAACACGTTTTATTGACACATACAGATTCTTGGCTCGTTTCCCAAAAACGACCTGTTAAACATGATACTCGAGCACAAGTCACGAGTTCAAATCAAGACATCCTTCCTTATATTTATTTTATCCGTTACTCTTGTCATACCCTACTTACATTTCAACATTTGATCATATGTTCCACGTGGTTACTTTTTTGTGTATATCTCATTTGTGAGGTCTAGTTTGTTTGGCTCAATATTTCAAATGGTTTTGTGACTCTAAGTCCCTTAAATAAATGTAAATAGCGATTGGTTTGTTTTTTTCTTTAATTTGTTAAGCAAGGCTTTTAGCGCAAGGCAAGTCCAAAAGTCTTTTGAGAATGAACATTCTCGAAATACAAGTCTTGGTCCCTATTCATTGTTCATCTACTCGCAGTTTGCATGGAGAAGCCACCGCACAATTCATGTGACCTCAACAACCACCGCCTAGGGTGATGTGACCTCAGGTTGCCTCACCTCGAGCAACCTCAGTGATGTGTCTTGCAATTGTTTTTGGCCCGCGGTAGTTGAGCTCCACCAAAAATAATTTGAAACTTAAAAAAGTAAATAGCAAAAATCCTTTATAAAATGTAGTTTTTACTAAATGACATTTAAGTCAAAATTGTTTTCTAATATACTTTAAAATTACAATTTACCAAACAGTATTTATATTTCAGAAAAAACCCATTTATCTCAAAAGTTTTTGTATTTTCCCAAAGACATTTTCCCAAAACTGTACCAAACGGACCGAAATGTGTGGTGCGACATATTTTGTAGTTGAGCATTCACGTATGCTTGCCTACAAGTCACTATGATGGCCTTTCAAGGAAAATCCATAACTAAGATCATAATATCGCCTCCCCGTGAACATGTACTATGATTACAAAAGACGCAGTTGAGGATTACGAAACTACCAACCAAAGTCATGCCAGTTCCGAAATTACTCTCAACGTGATGACAAAGTAGTCCTACTCTCTTTACCTAACAGCTCCTCTTTTCATAAATACTCGGACAACTAGTATATACTTACCTAGAAAGAAATTTCCCTAGCAACACCTCGAACAGGCATTTCCACATGCGCCCCATCCACCCGATTCCTACTACGCTGGAGTCCACATGATCAATGATTCTCAAGTAGTCGATCTTTATGGTCTATACGATATTTTTATGATAGTGAATCGACTTTTCGGGCAACTGGTTATCACCAAACCAACGGCCACGAAAAGCACGCAGTAAAAAGGTAGAACGCGGTTCAATGGCTTGAGCCTCACGTCCCACCGACCCTTCTTCTCTCCATCCGTCTCTCGATCTCCGCCTTTGCTCGCTCTCTATAAATTGCCCATTCTTCACGTGTCTACCTGCATCAACAAACCCCCCTTGGCTGACGGCAACTCCCTCTCCTTCTTAATCGCAGAATCTTCTCCTCCTTCTCCTTGCTGACGCTCCTTGCTTCTTGCTTCTTGATCCTTGATCCTTGCTCCGGCCCTTCGAATGGCGGGCCTCCAGTACAGTTTCTTCCCCACCGACTTCTTCTACCCGCGTCCCAGCAAAGCCGCGGCGGCGGCCGCCAACAAGAACCTGGTCTCTCTCCGGACGCCGAAAAGAGACGCGGAGGAAGAGGATCTCGAGCGGCAGCCCAAGAGCTTGGCCCTTCGCAGCGCCCCGAATTCGGCTTCGGCTTCGGCTTCGATCGTCTTGAGCAACAAGAAGGAGAGGAAGGGTACCCAGAGTCAGAGCGACGATCTTGCTTAGCGCTCCGCGTTTTATTCGTTTCGTATGAAGATTGGCGGAAGATTTCCTATTTTTTGCTGAATTATGTATATCGGCAGGTGTTTGATATGTAAAGCAGAGCACTGCGCGACTCTGTTTCTGTAAAATGTCCTAAATTTTGTATAAAAATTGGATTCCCGTTCATCAATTTCGAAACTTTATATAGCGATGTTCGCAGGACTTCTCTTTTGCTGGGTGAATTCAAGAGACTAATCATCAGAAAGATGTTCCTCCAGTTATGGTACAATTCCGAGGGGTCAGTTGACTTGCTCTGTTTTTCTGCATCTCCCAGTATTCTTTCTTTTCTGTCTTGTTTATATTGAAATGGAAGATAGAAGAACGCAGTGCTTGATCTTTTCGTTGTTCTAAGAGGCACGGATGCTGAAACCTAACGTGGAAAAAAACACGACTTGCAATAATCATATTCGACGAAAGCAAAAACAAAAATGAAGAAGACAATCGGCGTGTTAACAAATTATAAGAACGTGACCATATTTCTGAGGAATCACGACACAAAAGCACAGCTGGAAATACGCGTTTGAATCTGTCTCTGATAAGCAGTTTCTCTTCTCTAGCGATTCTATTCTCTCTCCGTTTATTCTTTGTCGTATTCTTTTCCCATTTCCTGGGGATCTTCTCCTGGCGTCAAAAGCCGAGTTTTTTTTTTGTTTTTTTGGTCGAAAGCCGAGTTCGACGGGGCAAAAATGAGGGGCCAAAGCGAAGTCCAACCACGAGGGAATATTCCTGCTTGGATGCGTGCAGGCGAAGGAGGACTGCTTGGGGAGCAAGCAGAGAGCAGAGACCCATCGAGGAATAATGAATTGGCAAAGGAATATGCGGTTTGAATTTCAGGCAAATCTCCGCTTTACCTGCCTTAACAAGCGCTAAACGCTCTTCCTAATAAACGTTATTCACATGTCAAAGGCGGCAACTTTTTGGTGGATCACAAAAATCCAAGCTTCCCCAGAAAGTCTGCGGTCTCACCGTGTGGGCTACGACTGATGGATTCAACAGGGTTTGGTGGCAACTTATTAGAGTACCGCCTCCACGTTGAAAGCGACGTTTACGAGCCTCCGACTTTGCTAATTTTATGTTCCCCAAAAGTCCACGAATCCTTGAAAGTTTTCGGTGCCGGTCGTTCGTTCTCCCGCACGTGTCAATCTGGCTATATCGACAGTCTTGCATAAGAGGGATGAGCATCCATCAAGGATTAACATTAGATCGATCCTGGACTAGCCTCCTAAATTCTAGGAGGAGTGGGTCAGTCCTTGATTTTGAAATCTTTATATTAACACTATGCGGATTGGTTCTCGATTTTAAAAATTTAGAATCGATCCAATTCGAATCAACCCTAATTGTATATCATATAATATATTATAACGCTTTTGCATATGGTGTTACGAGTATTATTGATAGATAATTATAGAAATTTCTCATTTTATCTCATATCTTTATGAGCGATCTTAATCGTTTTTATGATTTCTTACTTTTAGCATATGTGAAATTTCTATTGTTGTCTTATCTTAAATTTGTTGAATATGTATTAGTATTTATAGTTTAGTTGCACAACGTTGTTTTGTCGATTGATATGTAATTTGAAATGGTAAGTTTGTCTTTTCAAGAAATAAAAAAAAATGAAACAAAAAAATTATCAATTGGTTTTAAGTTGACCCTAGAACCAGACCGAACCCATTGGGTAGATCTGGTCCTTGGTTCCAAGCTCAATAAGGTCAGTCCTCGATCCCAAAAATTAAGAACCAATATTGTGTAGATTGGTTCTAAACTTCGTATAGAATCTTTTCTAATCTCGAGATTTAAGATGGGCAAGAGTATGTGATATGGTGCGTAAGGATACGTCCCAAAATTTCTCGAGGGATTGGATACTTTCTTTTCGAAGACCTGAGCCTCATGAATTAGAAGATTTGTCAAATAAGTAGGGTCGGGCTAAGTCGAATATAGTTCTATCCAAGTTGACATATTCGACACATATTCGACCCATTTTAACTCATTTTCATATAATACAAATCCAATGATTAATAATGAGTGCCAAAATTTGGCATGAATAGATACTTAAATGCCAAAAATTAGGAAAGTAACACTTAAGTGCTAAAATCAAAGCAAAATGGATCACTTACATGTCAATGACGAGAAAATCTTACCAAAATATTTACGTGGTGATTTTTGGGCGAGGTAAGTGCAAAACGATGTCGTTTTGCACGCTAACTTAGGTAAATAATTAATATAAAAATTAATCAAATTAAATTTAAAACTAAATTTATTTAAAAAATAAAAAAGCAAAAAAAAAAAAAAAAAAGGAGAGAGGGATGGAGACTGCATGCGACAATGGCAAAGGCACAGCCCTTAGCTGCCAGCAACTCTCTTCCCTTTAAAAAAATTAATAAATTAATTAAATTAAATTTTTATATCAAAATTCAAATCTATGCCAAAAACGACGTCATTTTTGCATTTTTTTTTTTTTGCTAAGTTAGCTCTCCAACGAGCCATGTAAGCAAGTAAAATTAATAAAAAATTGACACGTAGGATTTCCTCCAGAGGTGGCACTCAAGAATCCCATTTTAAAAAAAAAAAAAAAGACTTAAGTATCACTTTCCTAACTTTTGACACTTAAGTATCCTCTCGTGCCAAATTTTGACACTTGAGGTGTACTTTTGCCGATTAATAATTGTCTCTCAACTTGACTTATATTGTTAAAATACTTTTATATTTAATCCAATTTGGAAAAGCTCATAACTAAACCAATTCTAGCTAGGAACCGAACTAGACTGCCTAAAAAATAGGTCCAGGAACCAAACCGAACCACCCTATTTTGACTAGTTTCAGAACCGGTTTTATAAGCTAAAAAGCCAAAGTCCTAATTTTTTTTTCTCTAAATTATAACTTCTGGACCCATTCATCATTTATTGTTCCTCGGAACTCCTCTCTAGTCTTTCCTCTTCTCCTAAATTTTTGTATGGATTATATTACGTATTTGAACTTTTTATTGTTTATAAATTACACATGACAACATATTTATCTTATGAGTTGTTGTTCTTGGTAGATAGGGATTTATGTTGTTCATCTTAAACTTTAAATCATTTTGTTACTCATAACCTCAAATGATTTTATTGTAAATAATAAACAAAAAAAAGTTCTAAAAAAACAGATAAAACAAGTTTTCAGAACCGGTTCCAGGCAAACAAAATAAGTCCCAAGGTCCAAAAACTGAAACAGGTTATAACGGAGTAGATTTTAAGTTCTAGTTTTGAAAGCTACCCATCCAAGAACCAATCACCCCTAACTCATTCCCAAACTAAGGTGAAAACATGGAGTGCCTAGATGAGTGTGGAAGAGAAAGAGAATGAAGAGAGAGTCATAGAAGTAAATTGGATCTAATTGCAACACAATTAACACCCATATTGAACTCATTTATGACATAGAAAGTTCAGTGTAAACTTATTTATTGAATATAACTAATTCATATAACAACTTAGCTTATCAAATATAAGTTAAGAAATAGGTTTTTTTTACTCATTTTAATAGTTCTTTAAATTAGCTCTTTTTCCACAATTTGCACAGCAAGAGATGGCTACACGTTTAATTTCAAGCTATGCGTATGCTGATGTATTGCGGTAGTTGGCACTTAATTGCCTGACTGATGATTTTTATTTTCTTTGGCTAGGAAGGGACAGGCTTGGTCGTTAGGTCCAACGGATTGTCTTTTCGTTTTCTTTGTTTAGGCCTAGGAAACGCAGGCTCCCTCCAACCACCAGACCGATGTATGGAAAGTGGTCCATGTCCTATTCAAGCTTGCCGATTGAGTAGGTCCATTGATTACTCAATTTTCCAAACGCACAGCTAGTGACAAGATTCGAGCTTGTCTGAGAGGCGTTGTCTGTAATTAGACCCGTAAAACGGGTGTGTCGGATCGAGTCATAAATGGTCCAACCCAAATCGACTCATTTAACCCGTTTATGACACATTTATTGAAATGCAAAATTTTTTACATATACCCGACCCGACCCATACCCAACCCATACCCGACCCATTTAACTAAACTTAAGAAAACTTATTTCTTATATATATATTTAAAAAAATGGTATTGCTAAAATAATTTTCTACAACACAAATTTAATGGACAAGTTTTATAATTTTTTAAATGATTATTTTTAAAAATCGAATTTTAATTTTTTTTTAAATAAACTTTTAATTATTTTTATTTTTAAATATAATTTTTAATTTTTCTTTTTCTTTTTTCTTTTTTGTTCTTCTTTCTTTGGCCGGCCGACGGCCGACCACAGGCAAGCCTTGAGCTCGCCCGACTCGCCGACACCGGCGAGCTCGAGCTCCCGGATCTGGCGAGGCTCGAGCCTCGCCCAATGCGACTCTGACCAGATCGACGAGGCTCGAGCCTCGCCAAGCGTCGGTGAGACCTTCGCCTCACTAGATCCGACGAGCTCGAGGCTCGCCTGGCCAATCGCCACCATCGCCATGCCAACGACCGGAGGAAGAAGAAAGAAAGAAAAAAAAAAATTAAAATAAAAAAATAATTATAATTTCGATTTTCATAAAAAAATTTTTGGTAAAATTAAATAGAGAAGAGAGAGATTGTGAGGTTTTGGGTGAAAATGGGTTCTAAATCCAACCCATTTAAGACCCACTTAAGACCCACCTATCAAAATGTTTAATTATTAAACCCATTTAATTACTTTTTGTCAAAAAACAAGTGACCTATATATGACCCATTTATGATTTAAATGGGTCATATATGGGTCTATAATCGATTTTGCCATCTCTACCTGCAGCTGCGCGGATCACGCACAATCCCGGACCCCACTAGATGGCATCTAAAGCGAAGGAAAATGAGCATGGACTGTCGATACTGCTATGCCATGCGGTCTCTAGCAGAAGCCGAATGATCAAAGTGAAACGGACGGAATTGTGTAACCTCCAGAAAGAATTGAGGTTGGGCCAAGAAGCCCACCAGGTCCATCTTTGATGCATGTTCCTCGTCTCGAGGAGGAAGTAACTTATGCGTCCGTTACATGGCCAGAGGGGTACGACCGGCTCATCGCATTATCTGCATCGACGTGCATTTCAGTCGATTTTACGTCATCCGCTTTTCAAACTCTGTTACTTTCGAAGGGTTTGTTTTTCCAGAGGCTACCGTAGCTTGGTTTAATTGACATAAGAAATACATTCTCTGTCATGATATGCACGTCTCGGGACTAGTGTCACCAAAAAATACTATTGAAAGTAATTAATTCATTTCCGAGCTTTCTTGGCATCGTGGTTAATCAAGGGAGATTGAATGACCACTCTGATATATTAAAAGTAGTAAAAAAATAAACCCCACGGAATCAACCGGGAGAGTGACATAAAAAAAGCAGAAATAATACAGTAGACAGCTCCTCCACAATAGTTCTCGCAGCAGCTTCCGAGAGAGCTGTCCCAACCACTAAAGAACCTACAACACTTCACAACACGGTTACCGTGCGGCGTCAAATGGGCTCGTGCGATTGCCGTAAAAGAGATTGAAAAGGGAAAAGGGAAGAGAGATCAGGGGCATTTGGGGCCGCCGCGCTTGGTCTTCCAGTTGTTGTAGCAAGGGCAGAGTTGCTTGTTGCCGTAGGTGCCTGGAGGCACACACAAGCACGTGGCGCAGCATTTTTGGCAGAAGAACATGCATGGCTTCTTGTACTGCGTCTTCGAGCACCTCCCCGCGCACCTCGGTCCGCACTCTATTTTTAAGATGATCAGTTGATTGTTAGTAACACGAACCCTTAAAAAACTCGATGTGTAGTTCATCTTTCGAATTCTTGCTTATAATAGATAGTCTCATCACTAGTTGTACGTTCAGTTCCATTTTACGGCGAGATTGTGTGTAATCTCTTACCTTGGGGCTTCAGACTGCCTTCTCTGGCGCCATACTGAAAGAAAAATAAGAAGAAGAAGAAGAAGAAGAAGAAGAAGAAATCAAGAGAGGAATTTATATCAGAATTCAATATTCAAGATAGAAAAAGAAAAGGCAACCATATAACAACAATTATCGCACCGAGGGGAGATTGCCCGGAGCAGCCTGGGGTTGTGGCGACGGAGCCTCCGTAATCGTTGCCTGGAAACACAGAAACTGAATAATTTAGTCGATTCGCAAGAAATGTAACGGGGTTCATTTGTTTCTTTTCCTCAAACCTTGCCATGTAGTGAGGAATGATGCTATTTTCTGAAACAATCGATATATCTTTGTTACATGATCGATCCTACACGTTATATTCAACTCAACGGTTCATCACCGTGCTATGCACTGTGCATCAAGCTGGCCGTCTAATGAAACTGTGTAAAAGTTCTTCAAAAAGTTAAGCACGCTCTAACAAGCCTATAAGTGTCCGTTCGACTATATATGTATATGTCTTGTGTGAATGCATGCTTCATGATCACCAGGAAAAGAAAAAATGAAGTGGTGAGAATGCGAGCATTGATGCACATGCACAAACGAGTTGACGCCAGAATTGGAGTTAGGGATGATCAGGGAGTGCTCTATAAAGCTGAAGCTCACATGGTTTTCTGGTAGTAGAAGGAGCATCAGGAAGAGGGACAGTACAGCAATGCTAAGCGTTCTTGCCATATTTTTCCTGGTTGTGTGTGTGTGTCTGTGAGAGAGAGAAAGAGAGAGAGACTTGGTAGGAAATTGAGAATGTTAGAGTTTCTTTATATAAGAACAGCTTGGGAGATCCTGTCATTAATTTAGAATGTGATGTGTCCTTTTGCATGAACCGATGATGGCGCTGATGATGCCATGCTCATAGTGTTTGTTTAGTAGCAAGAAGTTGATGCCTCGTTGTTGCTGGTTCTTGTCCTCTATCTCCCAGAAAGAACAAACAGGCCAAGCTGCAAGGAAAGTGAAAATGGAGCCAGCTTGTATCGTGGGATTGACCCTCAATGATTTCCCAGTCTTTGGCTTTCTCTTTGGCATATAGGTGAATGACATGACGATAAACTAATCAAGAGATTCGGACACTCCTTTCGACGTGTGCTTGATCAAGAAATCTGCTCTCTTGATGTTAGCACGGTCGATTCGTATGCTTCTAGTCGACTTTTTTGCTTGGCGCACTGGAATTAATTATGATTCTGGAAAACTTAGTTTAAAGTATTCAAGTTCGATACCGTGAGAATTAATGCACTGGAACAACGAAATTCAGATTAGGGAATTCTTCTATCTCATTGGCTCGTGAATTTGAGAGAGGCTAATTGAACATTTTAATTTGTATTGATATGCCGTGTAAAGTGAATGCTCAAAACAAGATAAAATAGTTATGACCCCTTATTAAGTTCATTATGATGCTAAGTATGTTGTGTACCCTGATAAGAGTCATTTGAAATTCATTAGAATCAATGGCAGGCCAAGATGGGATTCTTTTCAAGCTAGGGGAGGCCAAGTTTTGTCAGGTTCCTAGAGTTGGTCCCTTCCCAAGGCTTCCCCATGATCAATCCGATTCCCACCCATGTGAAATAGGGTTGATTGAAAACGAAAGGTGGGCCCCCATAATCACATGCCGGCAGTCACATGTATCTCTTTTCGACAGTTGCATAGGCTCACATCATGTAATGTTTATATCACGTGACATGCTGACGTGAAATTATCGATTAAATAAATGATTTCATTATTAAGTACAAATAAAAAAATAATGCTCATTTCATAATATGGGACACTATGTACAAGTAGCATATTACGTGATTCCTGCGTTACATGACAAGTATTCTTTGTCTTGGGTTCGAGCCCAACGGATAACTACCACATCCCAACGACAGAATGTGAAATGAGCTAGAAGCAAGTGGCAACCATACACTCACCTGTCATGAGGTACAACCCCCGCTCTCTCAACATGCAGGGAGGTGGCAATTTGTGGCCATGTACTTTTTTTATCACTTGTGGAGCTTTCATTCTATGTTCTGTGTTGCCTAGATAAATGGAATCCCGTGACTTTCTGCTGCTTCCTACATTTTCTATTTTGTACTTCTTCTTGTCTCCATCTTTCGTTTCTGAGTCTTGGAAATCTGTGTCTGTGACTTCACAGAGAGAGAGAGAGAGAGAGAGAGAGGGAGGGATGGTGATCAGGAGCATTGCGGGGGAAAGATTTCTGATCATGCGAGCATATTTCCTCGGTTTACTGACTCTAATTGCAGAAGAGATCGTCGAGCCATTTAAATAAGGAGGGATATCATACAAAATAGCTGTTTACAAAGCATTTGTTTTGAACTACCATGAAATTCACGGACTTACAACGGCCCTCGACATCGAGAGCCCGGGCATCATAGACACACCCAAACACTCTTCCGTGATTTCATGCTGAATGGCAATCGCGTTATGATTAGTTTGCACTCTTTTCTGGAAGGGTCGAGATCCTCATTTGCGATTCTTGCTAGTGATCATTTCAGTCTCGAACTGCATTACAATCACCTCAACGCAGCTGAGGCGACGCTTGCCTTGGCCCCTCAGTATGCCACACGAATACGGGGTTACTAATGGCTTCTAATGAAAGGATTGATTGCACAAAAAGAAATTTGAAGGAATAAATTGAACACATAACAAAAACTTAGATGGTCAATCATGTAGCCCAAGATCAGTTTAATAGGGCGACCTAGAACTGGATTGCATAAGTCCAGTTAACTTCACATGCCATAAGAATTATCATTTCTCTAAGCTAAACTAAATACTTCATAGGATCTTGTTCGGTGAAGACCAAGAAATATGCATATCTATCTTACTCTAGCTACACCATCGTAGAATGAAACTTTGTGAAGCCAAAAGATGATACTGAATAAACCAGGAGGATGTCTGTATCGTGTTAGTATCCAAGCATTCCTTCAAAAGCATTCCATTAAAAGCCCCAAAATCAGTTCAACACACAGTGATGAGTGGTGACACAATTCTGACCAGAATAAAATTGCGCTTTCTGATTGAATATGCCAATGTAGGACAACCGAAAATTAACCTTAAACGTGACAAAATGGCAAGCTAAATCTACAAAAGTTTGCCTAGCCAGGAGCCAGCCCAAAAGGAGGCTGCCCAAGTACTCGTGGCTTTCAAGCGATCAATAAGCAAGCAGTGAGTTGCTCTTAGCGATATGGGGAAAAAATGGGCCGTCGATGAGGTCAGCTAGAATCAAAAAGCCAAGACAAAAAAATCTTCAGTCTCCCATGTGTGAAAGAATTGATTTATGGCAGAGTTTCCAGTACTCCTTAATCGGTATGTGCATCCATGGGAGAGTTGATGGAGGATGAGAAACTGGACCATATGAAATCCTGAGAGAGAGAGAGAGATTGCATCAAATTTCACCTGTAACAGCATTAATAAAGTTAATAGAGGACAGCATTCTACCGACCTTTTGCCTGTGAGAATTCCATAAGCAGACTCTGCAAAGAGTGATGCGGAGACACCAGTAAAAACTTTCTTGTAATGAGGTAAGATTATTTGTCCTGCAACAAAGTATCCTATAGGTATTGATTTACAGTTACTATTGATACATTGAAGAAAAGGATGTCACGAGGATCTGAGAATTTACCAATGCTTGGAACACTGATGCGTAGAAATGAAACCAGGGCAGTAGACCTTTTGTATTTCTCCATTTTCCTTGGTGCATTGTCAAAATCTGGATTTATGCCATTGCCATCACAAATAGATCTTTCCATCGGATGTACTCCATTATATTTACAGGAAACAATTTCGAACCATATCCCAGCAGGAAGTCTGGTTGGTCTCACCAACCAAAGAAGAACTTTGACATAAGGTGTCTCATGGATAATAGATATAAAAACTTCGATTAGCACATGAGTAACTCTGATAGAAGTATTCACAATGGTGAAGAATATATAAAAGACAGAGGTTGTTGGCAACAGAAGTAGAAGGGGAGTAAACAGAAGAGATCCAACGACATGTTGCTCGACAGTGTAATCGTAGCTATCTAATCTCAAGCGAAGAGGATTCAACTTTTGACCCCTGCAGAAAATCCAGAGACACCATCAACAATCAAAGACAACAATAGAAATGTAATGATTTACATCCCAAAATTCAAATGAAAGAATCATTTTAGTTTGTCCAAAAGCCTCAAGAAGGCATCAAATAGATTCCCACTAAAACTGAAATAAAGAAATTGAGACCTAGCTCACAAGATGGATCACACCAGTTTATACCATAAGCACATTCATAAACAATAAACAAGTTCTCTTCCTCACTTTTTGAAAAAGGTTGTCTTCCTGTTGAAATATTAGCACTGATGAGGTTAAATAAATGGCTGGTAGATGTCTTCATGAAAATTTTGTCAGAAATGTCTATGAAACTTATTTAGATATCAATATCAGAAAAACGGTATCAACAAATTGCTTGAAGCAGCAAAACATCCACATCAAGTAAATATCGTAAATTGTGGAAGGAGCTGCAACCAGCAGGATCATGAATATTAGGAGCGATTTTAGGATTCGATACAGTGGATATAGAACTAGGTAACTTTCATGCAAGAGCATCTTTATACGTTCCACCATAAGCTCCCCCTCCCTCAACACTTGGTCATGAATTAAAAGAGATGTCATTTCAAGCACTAATTAATATATCAGTAGATTAAGATTATATGTTGCATGAGGGAACAAAACATCCATCATTCAAAAGCCAAACAGGCAAAGGACCTTCATGTATATGAAAGTCCCAGATACTTCCCAAATACTTGACTATGACACAGACAATTTTGATTATATTCCACAAGATGGGAGAAGAAAAAAAATGGAGGTAACAAAGAGCTTCATTGGCAGAGAAACATGCCAACTTCAGAAAGAAAAAAGCAATGCAGTAGAGATTCTCCAGACAATAGAATCAAACAGCATCATTAAGTAACTGTGTTTAGTATAAATGAAGATGATATCCTGTAGAACGTTGGATGCTCATATCAGAGCAACATGTAAGCTACGGGCTGGAACTTGACTTATCCCAACAGTCAATAAAGTATAGCAGGAGCATAACAGCCACCCACCACTTGATTGACAGCTAAAGCAAAATTAACTCCAAAAATGAAATGTCAACTGCACACACTGTTGATATAAAAGCTGTTGATACATGTTGCAGTAATTTTTCTCTTACATATAAATGCTTTATTTACACTAAAGAAGAAAATAGAAAGTATTACCTAAATAGGCGCCATAAAGCAGCCAATGCCTGTGTCTGTGAAGCATAAAGACAGGCTATCAACGAATGTAGAGCTGATACGTGTAAAGTTGCTGCCCCAATCATGTCTGCCATCAGGGCGGCAATAACGGTAGCCCCAAAAAGCATCCCCATCATAGCGATACCTCTGACCATATTCATCAGAAAGAATCCCACAAAAACCCAAAGGGTAGACCAAATTTGTATGACATTAAGAGACGTCGTGCCAAGAATGGCTGCTACTTCTGTATTCAATTTAAATCCTGCAGGGACTCCCATTAACCACACAGATCCCATGCGCAGATAATTATTTAGGCCCTCCACAGAATTCAGAAACCACAAGCTAACCATTTCCGCATGATATAGTAATGACAAACCAATCAAGTTTCCGAGGAGAATATCAATGGCTATATTTGACCACATGGAATGCTTCTGCAATGCAGCTTTCTCGGCGTACTCTACATTGGATTGACACCTACAAGAGGAGGATCACGATTAAGGTGAGAAACTACCCCGGTGAGAAACTACCCCAAGTCCTAAAAAGTATTATCCAGTGATTCCAAAGTCAACGATATCGCAAAGGAGACAATATCATAAACCACTACATCTAGAGTAGGTATAAACATTATCTACCTGAACCACATCCCAGGAAGAGGGAAAAGAACCACAAAGAAAGAAAGTAAAGGAAGAACTGCTGGCACAAGACCTTCTAAATTGTTATCAACTAAAAAGTTTAAAGCAATTTGCTCAATGAGATGAAGCTTGAGATCATTCACTTAAGCACGACAACTGACTGATCCACAAGTTGTCCCTAAGATCTTCTATAAATGAATAAAAATGGAAAAGCATTCTCCGTGGAGCAGGGCTTTTAGTAAAAGCATCAAGATCATTTCTGCCCTGAACTTTCAAAGAAAAGGTCCAGTGTAACGGAAGTATTGGAAGTTAAACAGACTCTTACAAAATAAAACCAATTTATGCATCATCTTAGTTGAAACTCTTGATAAGTGGAAAAGTAATCATTCAAGGAGTCTTTTATTACCTGAGGTCACTATTCTGCAGCAAGACAGGCCAATATAGATATTGACAAGACCTAATTTTGATGTTAGACCACGTGGTCAGGAACACCCTTGAAGATACTTTGTACATCCAAGACTGTGATCCCCACCTCATAAAGTGATGAAAATACTGGATAATGATGTAGAAAAGAGTGAATAACGAAGCTGCCGATATGGCCAATGCATGCCATATGAAGGCATAAAACCTGGAAGTCCAAAGTTCATGTCATCAGAAATCAGGAAAAGGAAATGGGTTTAAAGAAACAATGGTAAGAAGAGAATACATCCAAATAAGGGATGACTGAGAGACAGATCGTTCTGGCCCAGAACATGTCTTTGAGTTTAATGTAGCAGAAGCAGCTCTAGAACTGTTGATTGCGAGAATTGCTGTACTCTACATTTAAGGACATAGAAACCAGTTAACAAAAGGCTGATAGCCGGGCTGCAGTATTGAAGTCAGCTATTACATTACCAGGTCAACTTGAGCATGTTTTTGATGAAGCTCTTCAATCCACTTGGGCTTCTTCATAGGAACTTTTACTTGACCAGGATAATGTGAATAACTTAAAGAGAAATGGTGTGCTCCATGTGTTGGAGTTTCGTAAACTATAACCTAGAGATTTTTTCAGAATAAATTTAAGTGATGGAACATCGATAAAAAGCTTTAAACCAGAAGCAGAAGTGGAAGTAACCATAACTTACATACGTGCACATTGCAGTGATATACTACTTCCCCTTTCCAGTGAATATGATGCACTTCAGGGAGCCATAAGTTGTCTCCCTGATAGCCTGAGCAAGAATTATGCATTAGCTGGATCCAGCTATTGCTTCCTACAGCAAGTTGCCTACATGATTTGAGTGGTTCGGTTATCCTGTAGCAGCCACAGCCTTGATCCCCTTTCATTTTGCTGCCATTACTTGGGTCAGCAGCATACAGACCCAATACACAGAATGCAGATTTATCCTTTAAATTTACTGGCATTTCCCTATTTGTGTCTTGAAGATTTTCCTGTAGCAGATTATAAATGTTTAAAATGAGGCGCATCTGTTCTGCCAAGTAGAGCAAGGAAAAATTTGCAAGAACAATTGCTTTAAACTTTGCCAAAGAAAATAGCATAGAAGCCTAAAGAGTAGATACTAAAAGCTTAATGAGATGAAAACTTGTGAAGCCTGCCCCAGGGCACATCCTGCAACTGAAGCAAATGCAAAGAAGCTTACCCAACTAACTTCTAATGCTAATCCGAATATATAAAAAATCTTTGGGGTAGTTTAAACTGTCTTTTCTCACCAAAAAGTACAAAAGTCAAGATCTTGCAAGGGACAACTGCAGGGTGACCACTCTCAACCATTTCTTTTAAGCAACTGAGTAGAACTTGGACAGATTGCGTCTTGTGAAAGAAATTTAAAACAAGTGCGAATTTAATCTCCACTTGTCCAGCTATAAGATAAGCATCCCAGTGTCTTTTGATAGCTTGTGCGCACATTACATTTTTTTCACATATTTTTCTCCATGGCAATACATTGCTGAAATGGAGCCTAATGTAGAAATTCATGCATGACGAGGCAAAAGATATTAAAGCAAAAGATGAGAGTAGCACCAATGAAGTGCGACAAAATCTTCAAAAGAAAGAGAATTAAAGCCAATCATGAGAAAAGCTCAATCACTCTAGCAGCAAATTGACAACCCACGAAATTCGTAGTTTTTTACCTCAAGACCAGATGACAAATGAGACAGGAAGGTCTCATTAATGGCGAGAGCTATTACAATATCCACAGAAGCTGGAGAGGATGAGACAAACCACCCAAACAAGACCTCATGTGATGATGGTTGAGTTAAAAGGTGCTGCTTGGGCCACCAAATTCTCAAATGCCTTCTCATTTTTCAAGTCATGACCGCAACATCATCCCCTGCGAACAGTCAGAGAAGTTCCGCATGAGTTACAAGGGTGTCTCAGTTACTTTGCGCAGTCAGAAAGGCTCGAAATTTGCTTAAATTCCAACAAATAACTAGAACGAAAAACTCAGGCATTCTCATGAATCCCAACTGATGGAGCGTAAACCTAGATCTCCACTGAAGCAAATAAGCAAACTGATAGCTAAAAACCCCAAAGGGCGCACATATCCATGTTCAAGTTCTAAAACCCCAAATGGGCTTAATGCAGCTGGTGTTTTTACTTCAACGGCAATGAGAAGCGTGTTTCACTTTGTGAAATGTGAATTTTGGGAATCGGCATTCGGCTCTGGTTGCGATTATCTACTATCACAATCACGGGAAAGGATCGAAGAGCTGCTTCCCTTAAACAACAACCGACATTCGATACCATCCGCATCAGCAATACGATCGTCCCACGTGAACTGCTAAAACCAATGGCGAGATATCACGGACGATTAGCACGCAGTAATTTCGGACGCAATCGTCAAACGACATTCAATGTAGAGCAGCTCGCGAGTCGAGACGGAAGAAACTCACTTACTCTCGAGTTGCGATCGTCCTCTAGGCGAGAAATCGAGGTAATGCCAGCGAGCCTCGCGAGCAATCTCGCGCGGAATCTTCAGCGGCGACCGCGAAATCGGACGACCGAGCGATGGAATCGAAGCTTCCGAGCTTATCCAACCGCCCTGCTACGAGCGCGAGAGCAGAACGGCGGGAGGCGATCTTCGAGGTCGGGATGGCGGATCTCGCATGGACACCGGAGAGCAGGTCGCGAAGGAGACGGTGAGGGACGACGGGGAGAGAACGGAAGGTTTTTGCGAGGTGGTGGGCTTGGGCCGGGTGATGGGTCGTGCGCGCAGAGGCCCATGGGAGTGGAGCTTCCGCGACCGTGACACCGGGGCTCTGGGCCGCTCGCTTGTAGTGGGCCTCCACTCAAGTGATTAACCGGCTCCTAAGAAAAAGCAAATGCATCATGAGGAATATATATTGGAGTTTTTGGTTAGTTTTTCTCTAACTTCTTCGATATAAGCGGTCATTAATTTGAATTTTAACTTTTGTGAGTGTAAACGGTCGTCGTGAGCCACTAAACTAAAAAAAAAAAGAAAGAAAAGGGAATTAAAATTGAAGCGGAAGCTTTGATGTTTCCAGACACGGAGTTGTCGATGCCTGAGATTAAAGGAAAAGAAAAGCATAACTACATAAACAACTCAAAAGCTATTTATTGGTTGTTCTTGTTTGTTGCGGTGGAGTCTTTAGGATTAGGACATCGTCCTGGTCGCTTGACGAATTTTCCACAGACGTAAGAATTC
This sequence comes from Eucalyptus guilfoylei, assembly GCA_016097605.1. Lineage (NCBI taxonomy): Eukaryota > Viridiplantae > Streptophyta > Magnoliopsida > Myrtales > Myrtaceae > Eucalyptus > Eucalyptus guilfoylei. Next base: position 29,246,120 of record CM027860.1, read on the forward strand.
GTCGAAGTTTCCGCTTTGCGAATGCGACTTTGGACCTCGTACCTTTGTCGGGCATCACATTCCCTTCGTAAAGATGGCAAGATATAGGCCAAGGAGCAAACTATCTTATCCCACGTCATATCTTGGGTTGGACCTGTCGCCCTCAAAGAGTACTTCAAGTTTGAACAACTATTCGATAGTAATGTTTATTGATATTTATAACAAACCGCTTAACGTGGTTTCTATGATTGCATATGAAACTTGGAGTTTTTGCAAACTTCCCTCGCAGAAGGAACTTCATCTTTCTCGTGTCAGCCCATATCTTCCGGCAATGCTTTCCGTTTCTTTTTGGTCGGGGAGGAACACCTTATTTGAGCCATGTCATCATCCTTTGTTAAATCAACTCAGTCATCGTCCATTCTCGAACCACCAGTCCTTTTCACATGAGCCAATTCTTAAAAGAAAAAGAAATATAGTAAATGACTATACAGAGCAGTAATAGTTTTGGCAATGAGTCTTATTTATGAATTACTCAACATGATCCCTCACGAGTTTGATGTGTCATGTGTCATAAATTTACATGTTATGAGGAGCAATAAAAATGATAAAAATTCAAGAACGTGAATTAGGAATGCAATAAATGAATATATCAAAGGCCAAAATTAAAAGAAAAAAATGTCCAAACCTTGCACACGCGACTTAGAAAACAAGTCTACCAAGGTTAAATTGCCTTTATGGTCGTCACCGTGGGAAGAATTAATTAGAAATTGGCTGGTAAATAGATTTCATTTCTTCAATGTAAATAGGTTAAATACAACCAGTAAATCCTCTAAAACGAAGCATCTAACAAATCATGAAGCCAGCTGGATAATCACAATCCTATTGAATAACCTTGGGAAAGATAAAGTGGAGGCACGGCCCACGGGGCAACAAAAAATTTTGAGATTATCCAAAAAGAGCACGTCGCGAATCAACTATATACTATAGATTAACATAAGTTACGTCATTTTATCTGACTCGACTCCTAATACAAAAGTATCGATCAATTGACCTTGACTCATCGGAAGTAATGATGTTGATGACTCATCGGAAGTAATGACACCCTCACGACGGCGACATTGGAGTCATTGACGGAGTGAATGAACGAGAGGATGTCGTGTTTTTCATATTTTTCTGATTAAAATATAACGAATAATGATGACAATCCTTGGTGCCATTGCCACCATCAGACAGAGAGCGAAGCGCTAAAAAGTCTACTACCGGGCATTTTTCAGGGAAAAGTACCAAAATAGACCTAAATATTTTGTATTGATATCAAGTCAATCTTAAACTTTTCATTTTGACCAATTTAGTCATAAGCATTTTCATATTTGTACCAATTCAGTCCGTCTAGCTAATTTAAGTTGGAAATTGCTGATGTCGCTGTCGGTGGTCTTATGTGGTGCCATGTAGACAAATTTTATATTTTTAAAATTTTCTTTTTCTTTTTTTTTTCTTTTCTCTTTGGCCCTTGGCCGACCAACCTTCGCCCAGATCCAAGAGAGGGCCGAAACCCTCGCCCGTTGGCTGACGAGGGCGCGGCTGCCCTCGCTCGTGGCAGGCAAGGGCGTGGCGACCCTCGCCTAGATCCAGGCGAGGGCCACCGTACCCTCGTTGGCCACAGGTGAGGGCGCGGCAGCCCTCGCCTGGATCTAGGGGAGGGCCGCCGCACCCTCGTCGGCCACCGGCAAGGGCGCGGCAGCCCTCGCTAGTGGCCGGTGAGGGCGCGGGGCCCCTCGCCCCGACCAACCTGTGGGCGGCGACCCCGTCAGCCAAGGGCTAAGGAGAAAAGAAAAAAAGAAAAAATTAATTTAAAAAATCTGAAAAAAATATATAAAAATTATAAAATTTGTCCACGTGGCGCCACATAAGACCGGCGGCCACATCAGTAATTTCTGGCTTAAATTAGCCGGATTGACTAAATTGGTACCAATATGAAAAGATTTAGACTGTTTTGGGTACTTTTTCGTATTTTTCGTTTTAATTATGTGATTAGGGAATAAAAAATCAGCATTAAAATTAGCTTCACGTAGTAAAAAATAGAAAGATTTTTAAAAATATAATCAAATCATGAAACTTATCAAAATGATCAAATTAAACTTTCGTTAATTATATTTTTTGAAAGATTTATAACATAATTGTACTTTCAAAATAAATTTTAGTACTTTTGGTACATGAAAAATAAAAATAAAGTAAAAGGGTGCAAAAAAAGGCGTCAATGTGCTGATTTTCGTCCACTAGCCATCGGGACGCAAAACTCACCTTTTTGCTAAAAATAATTAATCCCCAAAAGTGATGAAGACAAGTCGTGGAGCATCAACTGAGGTTGTCGTGATTAGGCGTACTTAATCAAATTGCAAAATTAATATTAAATTTAATTAAGGATTAGTGGAGGCCCATTAGGCGATCCTGATGATTGCCACTGACATGATTGCAGCGGGGTGTGTTTTGCTGGAAATCGGAGATTGGACAATGCTGGGGGTCGCTGTCCGACCCGACTGACCTACCCAACACCCCATGTGTGCATTCGCGCATCCCCCGGGATTAAGAGGAGGCTTTGAGTGGCCGCACCTAATTGGATTGCCATAGCATCGCATTCTCCTCCCCCACCTCCATTTTCTTTTAATAAAAAACAAATTAAGATAAGGGCATCAAAGTGCTAAAACTAAAGATAAAAGTAAATTTTAATTTTAAATTTTTTAAAAAGTATAATCAAGTCATAAAACTCATTACAAAATATATTAAGTCAAAACTTTCAAAAAGTACTATCAAGTCATAAAACTTATTAAATTTATCAAATCTAGTCATTCCGTTAATTGAAACTTTTTTTAAAAGTTTCAGAACTTGATTACACATTTATAATAAGTTTTTAAACTTTATTTCAATTTTTGAATATTTTAAGACTTCGATTATAATTTAGTAACAAATTTTAAAATTTGATTGCACTTTTTGCAAGATTTAGGACTAGATTGCATTTTCCTAATAAGTTTGAAAACTTTCAATGTGCTCGAAGCGATCACAACTTGAATCGTGATATGTAATGCTTAGTAGGTGCCGTAACAAAAGCAAGTCAGATCTCATCCGTCTCTTGGCTCATTTCAATCATAACTGAGTTTTCGAGAGGACTCGAATTCTCAATTACGAGACCACTCTTGGAGACTATAGAAATTTTCCTAATATTTGAGACCGGTCATGGATTTACTCGAGGTTATCAGAACCCAATAAAAGAGTTTGCGAAAATTGCCATGCACTTTTAGTGGAATTCGTTTACCATGTGCTTCAATCAAGACGCATAATGACATGGCCATGCTTGTTTTCTAGTGAAAAAAGAAAAGAAAAGAATACCTTATCCTCCGGAAGGATGACAAAGAGGAAGGCAGGTGGAGGTCAAGTCAATCATGCAGTGCATGTGGCGAATTTGCTGGGGGGGTCGCTCGTTTTACGAAATACCAAATTTGGCCCCCAAAAGAATTATAGATTGGGCCCACCTAATTCAAATATTGAACTAATATTCGGCTATTTCTCGCATGTGAGAGTCGCAGCAACGGGGCTTCCGACCGAGCGCGTGCAGCTGCTTCCTCGTTCTCATCCTAAAGGTGACGCTTGGGCGGCTGCTCGGACTCCGACATTTTACTCGTGCGGGTTGCTCGAGATGAATGAGTTAGACCTGCGGTTTTCCCTCTCGATGCACAAAAATTTATAATTTAAAAAAAAATTACAATTTTCTTTTAACTATACTCATCATGCCATATTTATCCTGAATTTTTTATATATATAATTATAAACTTATACACATGTGATATATTTATATCGAAATCTTAAATTTGTATTGTGTCAATAATGTTATTGTTTTGAGTTTTTTATGTTATAAAAAAAGTTTTAGGTAAATACATCGGGTGTGTATAAGTTTGGGATTTTGTGTGTCGAGAGAAAATATTTTAAGATAAATGTGTTATGATTGACATAATTAAGAATTTTTTATGACTTTTTCCATAATTTTTATCCCTTAACATTGCTAATTGACTGTTGCTATGAAGTTGGGTTGAGGTTTGAGGTCAATTGATGGCTCGTTGTTGCGCGATAGCGATGCACATGAGCACAGATGATCTGACCCATTAGATCAAAATGGCCTCGCCTTATATGTTAAGTGCACATGCACCGAGCACCAAAATCAGTGATTTGTTATTACGTTATTTCACCTATTTTCTACTTGAAAAAAAACTAGACGATCAGTTGACTTGTCATGCAACATCGGTTAGTTAGTGAACATGACGTGAGAAATGTAAGATTACTATGAGACGTACTAAGACCACAGGAGAGCATTATGAACTTAAGACCTAACATTCTAGGTTGTAAGACGCTTCTCGATGGGCCAAACGAAGCAAAACATGTTTTTGGCTGAGGCAATGATGAATGGTCATTGAACTACTAAAGTAGTCCCCTCAATCTTCAAACAAAGCAAAGCATGTTTCATAGTTCTCTCATGGGATTTGGATAACACGGATCCTGACATGAGAAAGAGATAATAGCTCACCTCTCCACCTTTGCAAAAAAAAACATTAGATATTCTCAATCTACATTGGCCCGCTCAATATGAGTTGTTAGATCCCGTAAACTCACATGAGACTTATATAATTTAAACAGTTAGTGCGGAATAGACTTATGCAAACTAAGAGTCCCAAAAGAATGGCTTAAACTTTGAAAAGTTATATATCACTCTGATGGACTTTTTATGTCATTACACTCTAGCCCAAATTTTAAAAGCTCACAAATTACGGTTGCAATTAGATTTTTTTTTGTCTTCACTAATTTTTGTTATCAATCTACAAATCCATTAGGTATTACTAGCAATGGCCTAATTCGAATTTTTTTCTACGCGCTCAGGAACGCTAATAAATGGAGAGATGCACGGTTACCGAAGCTAAAAAAACTTAAGTGAAGTCCATTTACGTCAAGAAAAGGAACTTAATATATAAACCGAAAAACAGCAACCATGAAAATTAAATTCCACCAGGAAATTTCATGACTACTCGAAGCTCGGAAGTAAAACCAAACGTGCCTTCACCTCTCCCCCTCCTTTTTTTAATTCATATTGCCCTTTTCTCTTTTCTTTTTTTTCTCCTGCCGTCAAAATGAAAAACTATTTGATCACGAACCGACACTGTTCTACGACTACCACATTATCGTCCTCTTCCGAAGGTCAACAAAACAGGGCCACCCAAAACGCGGTTTCTTCCTGACCAAAAAAGAGAAACCAAAGAAAAAAAAGACACGGTTTCTTCACCGACTACCGGCTCGTGACCGGGATCCTCCTGGCGGGCCACGCCATACAGTGGGCAGGTCCGGTTTCGCCGAACCTCCCCCGAAAAAACCCCCGGACGGGTCTATAAATACCCCCCACCCAGCCCCTCCTCACCAGTCACCACGCCACGTACGCTACGCCTCGCCCTCCGGTCCGACCCGACCCTGCAAAAATCCGTTCTCTCTCTCTCTCTCTCTCTCGGAGGAGATATTTCGCCGTCGTCCAAGGTACGGTTCCTGGCCTCTCGCTTTCCGATCTTCTCCGCAGGCTCGATCGCGCGTGGAACTAGCAGATCGTGGTCGATTCGAGTCCGCATTTTGCTGATTTCCGCTGACTCGTTCGAATCCGAGAAAGTGGGAGCTGGCTGGGTCGGTTTTTCCCCCTGATTTCGTCTGCTGCGCAGTTCGATCGTCTTGTGGTGTGCGGGGTTTCTGTTTTTGGGAGAGGATCTGTGGCTCGTTCGCTTCGATCTGTGGCGAACTCGCGCCGATCGGGAGGATGGTCGCGCTCGTGTGAGCTCGTCGTGGTTGGTCTGTACGGTTAAGGTTGTATCTTCGTGTTCGTGAGTAGATCAGGGCTTGGGAGGGCTTAGCGAGGGATCTGTGTTGCGGTCGAGGTCGATAGTGACACGGAGCGCTCGAACGCCGAGGATCACGTCGAGATCGCAGTGAAATATGATCATCGGGGCCGTTTCGAGGGTTTTAGTAGCTTGAATAGAGGATGTTGGTACTACCGAACTAGTTTCTTCCCAGGTCTCGTGTTGACAAAAATAGTTATCCGGAAGAACAAATCTGGTCTTATGTTTGTTGTTGGTAGAATTTGGAAAGGTTCGTTTTTTTATATCCTGATGAAATGGTAGAACAAGGAAAGAAAAGGAGCTCGTAGGTAGGACGGTATTGTGCTAGTTGTTTGGGTTTCTGGAAAGATAACTTAACCACACGACAGCTATTATTTTCTGCTGTGTGCACTGATCTAGCTCTTGGCTAGTTGATTTTGGGGTTTTTGACTGCTTGAATACTCAGCAGTCAGCTTATTCACTCTAAATCAGTTTCTCTTGTCTGCAATTGTGTTTATGTTCCTGTTCCTTATCCACTACATGCTGATCGCCGATGATCTGCTGACTTAGCAGCATAGCAGGGACATGTGGTGCATAATTTGTTTAATGTCATTGAAGTTTGTTTATTCTATGATGCATCTGATGCTGACTTCTGATTCTTTCTTTGACATTTGGGGAACAGATAAGAAGTTGCTAGAGGCAAGTTATTTGGAAGATGGCGCTTGTTTCAGGAGGAAGGTCAACGTTGAACCCAGATGCCCCTCTATTCATCCCCGCTGCCGTTCGCCAGGTTGAGGATTTCTCCCCAGAGTGGTGGCAGCTGGTTACGACCTCTACGTGGTATCGTGATTATTGGCTCAGCGAACATCCTGAAGGGCTAGATGACAATGTGGACTTCGAGGATGAACTTCATGGCAGCGATGTGGCAGATTTGCTTCCAGATACCTTTGATCTCAATGCTGAAGATTTTTCCTTCATGGATTCCCAGTTCGAGGAGTTCATCAAATTTGCTGAGTCTGAGGGGAACGAATTGTCTGCCCCAGCACTGGATGGAACAAATGGAAAAGGTATACTGCTAGATTCCTTTTAAGTCCTTGCTGTGAGAACATTCACTGTTTGGAACTTTTCTCATTATAACTCCATCTCTCTCCTATCAGGCAAAATGAGCTTATGCCCAGTGTCTGAGAAGCATGGGACCAAAGCAAGCGAAAAGATCTTTCCATACTAATCTATATCATCTCTAATCCAAGACCGGAATAAAAAAATATGAATTTGATGTAGTTTTAAGGAGCTCTATAGCTTTATGAGAATGTCATACTTGCAAAATAGGGCATGTTTGCTTAAACTTGTTGAGTCTTATTTGGTTATGTAGGACTCCTAATGAATAACGGTTTTTGTTCTTGTTTTCTCCAAAATAGCAGGCTTTTTAGATACCGGCGCAATGAAGCAGAATGCAGACTTTTTGAAGTCTTTGGACGTTGAACGCCAATGGACAAAGAAAGAATCGGCAAAATATGCAGAGAAGCCAGCCAAGAATGTGAATGCAAAATGCAGCCCCCGCTTCATCCAGCAGCCTCGCTGAAGTTCCCTCTGAGGATAGTTCTTCAGAATAGGCTTGCATGCCCCCACTGGGGGGTAGGTTTTTTACCTGTTTCCTGTAGTTCCTTCTGTAGAGCAAGGCCACTTTATGCGGCCCTTGACCATCTGGCATCTGCCATGTATTTTCCTTTCTTAACCAAAGGCACTTTGTGAAAATGTAAAAATCAAAGTGTATAATCAACTAGAAAAAGAAAAGAGAAATCCCCTTGTTCAGCCTACCACAGTTGAGTATCTGTCGTCTGTTTCATCGTAAATAGCTGTAGTTTCGCAAAGGGACGTTTCAATGGTATCGTGGGCGGCCATTTTGACGACTTAGTCACTCTTTGACAACAGAATGTTCTGGGGATTTTGCCAAGCATTACATCCCAGAACATTCTCAAAAAATTATGTATGTAAACCAAAGGGTCGGCCATTTGTCTTAATTTTTGCATCGACAATTATAAGATCGGACGTTGTTATCCCCCCACCAAAGCGTCACCTACCTGTAATTTTCCCCATTATCGTACCTCCGCAGAAATAATGTTGACCTCGAGCAGATTAAGACGCAACTAGAACTATAACCGAGTAAAAAATGGGACGGTGGTTGAAGTGATGCTGTCTCAAGAAGTAGATCATGCCACCGAACAAAGGAAGACTTCGACAGCAGCACACCTCATGAATAATATCAAGATATGCAATTTATTCAACCCCTTGAATATAAAACTAGTTTTACATTTAGCTTGAATCGTTCTACAATCATCTAACAACTGATGATATTCGGACGTCGTTGTAGCGGCAACGGTCCTCACACTGATTCATTTGCAACCCCTCTACTTCCTGAATCCAAAATTGGTGTTTAAAAAAAGCCAACAAAAGGTGCAAGCTGCCTATGGGTGCATGAACCAAGCACTCAGCTCAAAAAGGCTGCATCTTTCTCCGTGGCCTGTAACCTCAGCCGCAGACCTTAATGCTCAATGAGGTCGTCAAAAGGGAGTTCATGCTTCAAACAGAGACCTGAGAAAGCAAATCGTCAGTCTCCTCTTGGAGTTCCTTCTTTCTCTTGGATTCAAGTTTGTTTTGATTGCCAATGGCTTCAGATATAGCTTTCGGCAGCCAGAACCCAGGTCTTTCAAGGAAAGGAGCCCGATCTAGAACCAAAGGTTCTCGTAAAGTAACTTCAATGCCGTTGTATGTCCACAATGACAGGGTTGCTTCGCCCTTGAGACCTACAGAAAACCAACCCAGTCCTGCTATTGCGATGTCCAAACTATTCACATCCCAACTGGTCCCGGAAACTTTCATTTCCCTTTCCTCCCATTTGCCTAATTCAGAGGCTCTTTCTTTTCCAACCGGAGGCTGAGAAAAAAGAGAACTCAGAATCATTGTCACAAGAAACACTGAATTTAGTTTGGACAAATTCATTTTGTCAGTGACCATGTGGACACACCCATCACAAAATTCGCCAACATTTCAGTTCTTAATTGGTCAAGTTTTAAAGTGCACCTTCCCATGAGAAAAGGAAACACGAAGGAACATTGAGACTTAATAAGCTAAAACAGACACCTGCAGATACGATTACATCTCAAATTTGAAATGTTCTTTCAGCTCCAGAACTTACGGACACAGAAAGTATGTGGAGAGAAACTGAACAGCTAAGGACAAGCTTGGGCATTTTCAGCTACAATATGCTCGTTATGACTAAGTAGGGAAACAAGCATGGAAATACACATATACAGTATCAAACCAGAACAACAATATATATATAAGCCAAACTAGGAACTCCATCGTTTTTATTGATAAACTAGGAACCCCATGTTACTTGTAGTAAAGCTTACAGAAAATTGGGCAAGCACTTACCTGCAACCTTATGCCAACATGGTTTGTCCAAATCTCTTCAGCATTTTCAATTTTCCCTAAATGTAGAGAGACGCTCGGAGATGCACAGATTGTGACATAAATTGTCTCTACAGAAGCTTGATTAAGGTCTAATCTCGCTAAGCCACCAACATGCACAGCCTGCCCAGCCTATAAAAGCACAAGAAAGAATTAGACCCTATGGCACAACTGAATCACGCATCCATTGCAGGAATGTACCTACACAATGTTTAGAAATGCCCAACATCTGTGTAGTGTGAATTATTAAAAGTCTATACAGGCACATATCCTCCAGCTTTCTTCCAGAGCCATCTATAATGCTTCTAGGGGAAGAGGGAAAAAAGGCCTTTCGTGAAACTGAAGACCTTTACTTGGCTGGTGGAACTGGTAAGCACTCATCTGAATAAACATGTTTTTTGAGATCCTTTAATCACAACGTTAGCTATAAAGAGACAATTTATACCTTTAAAAGGTAATGCTAGTGCACAAAATCTTAAGCACGTCAGGTTCGATTCTTTGCCCCATGTCAGTGGTAGAGGGGAATATATCAAACCGTTTATCATGATATGGTATCACTATCAATGAAAAATTATGTAAAAGAATTTGTCGGTAAGAAGTTTGCCTTCACTCTGTAAGTCCGAGGTTGTAGTTCTTTTCTTATTTCGATCATTTTCTGCTCATCCCCGTTCAGTCTCATAGACATCAAGTATGGATGAAGAAGCCCTGGTGTGTCGTACATCTTTGCCTTGGCTGACAGAATCCCTTTAATCCTCAAAATACCTAGTGTCGTCCCAGGAATGGGAGCTTCCGTCAGTTTTGTGATTTTCGCTCCTTCCTTCTTCGCCATAATATTAACTAGAGTAGATTTTCCAGCATTTTGTGCCCCAACTACCCACACGTTTCCTCTTGGACCTGCCAGTTCCTTGATGAATGCCAACAAATTCCTCACTCCCAAATCCTTACGAGAACTAACCATATAAACCCCGCTTAGCTTTGGTGCCCCTCCTGCCTTAGCACGGTGCCGGACCCAACTATCTAGCCTCGAGGGCGAAATTTGAGAGGGGAGCAGATCCACCTTTGTAGCCACAAGAACAAGCTTGGGCAACTTCTTATTAAACTTCAGGTCATTTTTAGTTCCTTCCAGTGCCTCAAACAAGGTCTTTGCTGCTCTTTTTGGGAAAGACCCATCGAAATCGACACAATCAACCACCATAACCACGACGGTAGAATTTGCGTTTCCGGTGGGCTTCATCAAACGGGTGGTGATTAGCCTATCGAAATCAAAATCGGGTATCAAGTTCTCTGCTGCTTGGTTTTTCACATGCCCGTAGTTCCTCAACGAATGGCATCGAGCGCACACAGTGACCTTCTCTACCTCCTTCTGAGCCTCTCTAGCCAATCTCTTTCTTTCAGCTTTCGACAACTTCTCTTTCTTCTTCTGTTCTCGTCGCTCCACAATCTCCTCTGTCATGTTGCCATACCCAACTCCAGCAGGTGTGAAACCATCGACTTCCAAATCCTCCGAATCGCCTTCCCCCAAAAACTTTTCCTCCCACTCATCACTCTCCCAATCAAACTTACCTCCCACCTCACCATCTATCCCTACTCGACCCTCGGCAACATCCGCAAGCTCCCCAATTTCTTCTTCAAAAAGGTCCTCCACGACACCATCATCATCCCCATCCTCATCCTCATCTCCCGACGCTTCTCCCTCGCTGACCTTCCGCTTCTGGTAATACCCGGGAAGGCCGGGGTCCTCGTCCTGCATGAAGACTCCGCACCCGGGACAAATCTGCCCGTGCTGCTCATCCTCGTCCCTCCCTTCGCTCAGAACCGGAGGACTCCTACCGCTCTTCCTACGCGCAGCCTTGCCCTCGCCTCTCTTGGTCGTTCCCGCCGCCGACTGGTTCTTCGCAGCCGAGGCCATGAGCGAAAAGCTCTCGCCTTTGTCGCCGCCTGAGCATGACAACGGCGTTCCTTCATCTACGCACGGGTCATGATATCCTCTTCTTCTCCCCCTTCTTCTACTCGTAATCAGTGGAAATTCGACGAGGGGCGGAAGAAAAATGGACTTACTTGAGAAGAGACGAGGCTGCCTTCTCGTCGTTGCCGGGAATGCTGCAACGACGTTGCCGTTGAGAGCCTTGAGCGCGATCGGTATTCGAGAGGGAGGCGGCGAAGGTAGCGCCGTCGCCGCCATTTTCGTCGGGCCTCGGCGGCGATGGAGCTGCGTGCCGCGGATACAGATTACAGAGCGCGACTTCGTTGATGATTTCTCGTTTAATTTGTTTATGCTTTGTACTATTATACACCTGGTTTATCCATCGATCGATTTCATTTCATTTCGCCTTTTATTTGCCTATCTCACTTTTTAGTCCCTCGTGTGTAAAAAATATCTCGATTTTGCCCCATTAATTTCTCCATTTATTTATTTACATTCTTTTTCGTGACGGAGTGACTTATAACACGAATAATAACCATTCTAATAAGAAATTAATTTCTATAAGAGAAATAAATTTTTTTATTCCTATTTTTGGATGAGTTTTTAAGTAAAAATGAGCATTTAATGATAGTTATAAAAATTCAATTTCCAAAATAGAAATTCGTTCATTAACGATATAAAATTTTTCTCTCTTCGACAATGACAATCAGTAGCGGCGACAATCAACAACCACCGGCGATGGCGGCTAACAACCGATGACTAGCAACGACAACTAACAGCGCGTTGGCCAGCAATCGGCTGTGGCGACTAGCGGCAACGACCGGCAATAGTCGGGGAGTGGCAAAGGTAGACGGCGATGGATGGGTGACCGGTATAAGTAATGGGACGTCAATAAGAAGAGTTTTTATTTTTATTTATATTTTAGAAATAGAAAAGTAAAAAAATAAATTACTTCTAAATCTGTTTAAAATCTATTTTTGAAATAAAGATCTATTCCATAAATTGAAAAATGAAAAGTTTTACCAAATTAATTTCTTTTCTAAAAATAAGTCTAGAATAGAAAAAAAAAATTGGAACAAAAATGTTATACTTTTCGCTTTATTTAGGATATTATTTTTGTTAGACGATTATACAATTGACAAATTGTCGATAGTAGAGAAGCTCATCAATGCCCGACACAAGAGTTCGATGTTAAGCGGTTAAACTATCGAAGGGTTGTTGATAATGGAGGAGCCTAATGGCCACAGTACGATCATTGATGTGTGATGATAATTGGTTAACGACTAACGCTAGGAATTTAGATAAGTGTTGAAGTGGAAATCAAAGATGATAAAGAAATCGATTGACAGTTAGATCTATTGACAATTGAGAAGTCATAAACGGCTTGCACATAAGATTAACAAATGCAATCATAGATAGTGATTATGGAGTCTAAAATCAAAAAAATACATTTGAGTCTATTCACAACTTAAATTGTAATCACTTATGAATAAGGTAGGCATATAATCATGGGAGGTGATTACGGAGCCTAAAATCGCGAATATACAGTTGTAAACTGTAACTTAAATATAAATCATTTAAGAGCCGTTACATTCTATTTATGGGTTTATCTTTTTAGTTCCTGTGTATACTTTCCTCTAGAGCACTTCTTCATTATGCATGTTACTTCTTGTCTAAATTGCCATGGGACTCAATTCTAAAAAAATCGAATATCAACTTATTGTGAAAGGTATTTCACTATATGGTGCTATTCCCCAAAAAAGTGTGCATCATGCAAGTTTTCAAAGTCCAACTTGAAACCTTAATACTTTAAAATGATATTGCGCCACAAACTATATGATAATTCAATGTCTAAACATGTTGAAATGTGCATCCTCTATCTCGAACTGACCACATATTGAATTCTTGCAATTGTGTTTATGGTGATTATGTGGTGACTGGCTGGTGCCTAACTGTTGATTGTTACCTCAGTGGACCCAAACTAGTGGAAGTAGCATTGCCACCCCAGTCGCTCCTTCGCCTTCCCCTCTCTCTAGGGATTGTAATTTTTTTTTTCTATATATATATATATATATATATTTTTTTTACATCTCCGGTGATCATGTAGGCACCACGTAAGGTGCTCACGAGGCACTAAACAGCCACCTCAATCGAGTCTTTTTTTGATGGAGGGACGAAGGTGAATAAACAAACACATAGTTCGGGGATTTGATTGCAAAAAGAAGAAAAGTCCAGGGGCGATATCAAAAATATCGGAAAAGTCCAGGGCGATATCACAAATATCGGAAAAGTCCATCATTTCAAGCAAATAGAACAAAAGATCGCGCGAGCGCGTCTGAAATGATCGTTTTCCCGCCCGCTTAAATTACTTGCTCGACACACTTTGCGAAGCCCAAACGACGACGCCATCAGCGCCGTGGAAACTCCAGAAGCTCCGTTCGCATCTCTCTCATGGCGACGACGCCGGCCGGAACTCCGTCTCCTCCGTCTCCGATCGCCATCGGTGAGCCATCTGGAACCCCGACTGCCTCAACCTCGCCCTCTCACTATCTCCTTCTCCGACGACGATTCCCCGGCGTCAATCGAGCTGAGTTTTCTTCTTTTTTTCCCCCGGTGTCGTCTTCCTCGCAGGCGATTGCGAAGTGACGATCGAATCCAAGAAGTTCGCGCTGAAAACCGACCCTAAATGCCTCAGCATATCCGTCTCTAGGAAGGCGCAGATCAAGATCGCAGGTACCGATGGATCGCGGGAGGTCGGCATGAGTGTCGCGTCTCCGTTCGTTCGCGCGCGCTTGCTCGTTTTTTTTTTTTTTTCCCTCTCTCTCTGGTGCGATCGTGTTCACGTCTGAATGCCGCACCTAGTTAATTACCTTCAAACGCTCGCTGATTATTGTTTTGTACACGCTCGTTCTGAATGGTGATTTTGGCAGTGAAAGGAGATGCGAGTAGGAGCAGCGACGATGGAAATAGGCTCGCGGAATGTAAAGGTGAACTAGCGCCGTCCCCTTCTCCATATGCTCGGCTAGGCATAACCGGTTCGTCTGACATTTTGTTTACTTTTCTGAACATGTTTTGGCTCAGGCAAGGAGCTCGTGTTCTCAGGCGATGAATACTTTTTCCTCTTGGTTAATCCGAAAGATGCTGATTCCCGTTGCAAGTCACTGATTCAGGTCTCTTCTTTTTCTCTGGCCTCTCTGTGTCATCGGACCAGATGCATCATTCGGGTGCTAATTCGGGTGCTAATTTCTTACAATTCCTTGTTCAGCATATCTGATCATGTGGTTTTTAATCAGTTTCCAGCAGCACTATATTGATCAGTCCTATTGGATCATTTCACTAGACCTAACTAAGAGCATATATGCACGCAGGAAGTGCTAAAACTGTATTCAAAAGAACTGCCTGCAATGAATTATGCTGCTAACACGGGGAAGGAGTCGATGTTCCTTGAGCGATGTGTAGCCAATGGGTATGGAGCTTTTCCTTTTCTGTTTCTCGATCTCATTCTAACGGAAGCTAAATTTGACGGTTTTTTCTTTCTTTATTCCCATTAGAATTTCAGATACTGCACTTTTTCTTGAACCAATGACTCTTCATTTTTTATTTTAGGGGTTTTCAATAAACTACTATCATCAGTTATGACCGTATCTTTGTATTTACTGCAGGAAATACCGCACACTGATTTTGAAAAGAAAATCTTTGGATGGTCTCGAGGAGGTAGTCACAGCGTTTACCTTCTCTTCAAAAAAATTACTTTTACACCCTGCATGATGCCATGGCGTCCTGCTAAGA
Source organism: Eucalyptus guilfoylei (assembly GCA_016097605.1). Lineage (NCBI taxonomy): Eukaryota > Viridiplantae > Streptophyta > Magnoliopsida > Myrtales > Myrtaceae > Eucalyptus > Eucalyptus guilfoylei. The sequence goes on from CM027860.1 coordinate 29,261,180, forward strand.
ATCTACCTTGAGCTGCAGCACATGTATGCGATAGTGGTTGATTTGGTTTCCGTGTGGAGTTGGCACTTGGCACCAAATTTGTGGGTCATGCAATGGTAATGTGGACATAATGGCCTAATCCTGATCTACATGGCCAACCAACAGTAGATAATATGGTTAATGGGCAATCATCTGACTGTTGGCCATTTCATTTATCAGCCTTATGCTAATATTCTTCCACACCACTTGCTGCTCAGCAGAAACCAGACTGCTATAGAAGAAAATGTCTAGCTTTCTATAGATATTCATACTTTTGGAAGCCATATTTTGCAAAATGTAATCTACCTGCTGGAAATTCTTGAGATTCACACTCAAAGTCTGGTATCCATAGAATGCTTCAGCCATTTCTCACATGCAGTGCAACCATTAGTGATGCTTCGTTGCTTGAATTACAGCTTTAGATCACAGTCATTGGATTGATAAGAATGTTCTACCTGGAAGGCCCATCTACTGTGCATCATGATAGACTCTGCAACACTCTGCAACTCTGTCATTTGTGTCACGAACTCATTTATTCTACCAAATCATTATAATTCGGTATGGTGTTCCACCAGTCTATTGCATGCGTATTTTGTAAAGCAATATTAGGATAAATGACTTTCTGAAGATACAAGGTTATTAATCATCCTTCCACCCTTCCCTTTCCACTATATGTACATAGGGGAAAGGTCTATGGACACCATAACCTCGCTATAAACCCCTAGGCACTGTACAACCTCAAGAGTCTTCAGGTTGGCAGATGTCTCTCAGACTTTGTTGATTGATTTTGTTCTGATGTTGATCTACAATCTTTGAGACATGATGAAGTTTTTCTTTGATAGTGCTATATTATACTTCTTGGTCATGCCAATGCATTCAACAGTTTGATGAAGAAATGAGATGCCCGGAGACACAAAATTAACTTGGCTGTACTAATTAATAACTACTCTCATCTCATTCACGCAGGTTTTGGCTGCAATTACTTATCAAATAGTGCCTGCCGACACAAATTATGCTGAAATCCCTCTTGCCGCTGTTAGTGCAATTTACCAGCATAAGGTTTTTAGCTCATTTTTGTCTTATTGCCTCAATTTCATGAACGTAGCTTGATATGGGGGATGCTGTCACTCTGGTCCTGTCTCCTGTTCTTTCACTAAATGTGGTGCTGCCTATGACCTCAAAAATAGTTTCTTTATTTCTGGGAATGTGCTGAAAACCAAAAAGCCAACACATTTCACAATTATGAGAGCCAGTCAAACATGATAAATTAGTCCTTAATTCTAGAAATCTAGAATTCTTCGTTGATATTCATGATTATGCGAAGTAATTTCAAGTGTATGTCCAGAACTTAGCATTTTGTTCCTTGTAAACCATATTCACTCAATTTAGGCCAGCTCTTTGTAAATAAATTGCCCTTTAAGGACAAAAAGGAAAGCTTAAGTAATTATGACAGTGGCCTTTCTCCTTGTGATGCTATCTCTTATTGTTTATGCTACTGCCATATGCTTGTAATTTCTACAGACAAACGCATTCTAAAATTTGAACAACTGCATTTTTCTATTCAGGATTTATTATATAAACAGCATCTAACATTTCGAGCTAAAGTATAGTTAACAGAGCTAATCTTGAAGTTCTGCATTTATTTATTACTTACTTTTCCCCCTTTTTTCAGGGCATAGGCCGCCTCTTGTTCATGGAACTGAGAAATAGACTTCAGAGTGTTGGTATCTGTGCAATATTTTGCTGGGGAGACAAGGAATCTGAAGAGTTCTGGTTTAAGATGGTAATTTTGAAACTTTTTTCTAATGGTACTGAAGAGCATCACATGGTCGTGTTAGTTAATTTTTTCCCTCCATTTCCCAATTTGTTATCTGCCCTATTTAGTCATTACATCAAAGAAATCTCATCTAAGTATCTATATTTTCCATATTACTACTAAATATGTCACAGAGGAGGCATTTTTCAAAGATGTTAGATAGGAATTATTTAGTTCTCACCATTAGATTCCTTTCTGATAGTTGATCAACGTTGCAGGGCTTTGTATCAGTTGCAGAGGTTGACAGCAAGGGTAGAGCTCGCAGGCTTCCAATCAGGGCTGACATTCGAAAAGCATTATGCTTTCCCGGTGGTTCAACACTCATGGTTTCTCATCTTAGCAAGGATATTTCAGTTGATCCTTCAGATTCACTGAAATTGTCTATAAGACAAAGCAAGATGTTCTCCTCGTTTGCTTGTGTTAAAATCCAGGGGCTTGGTCCCTCAGGAGAAAATTGTGCTACTTTGGCAATGACGAGCAGGACAGAGAACTGCCAACCTGAAGAATTGCTGACAGATGGGATCACAAGAGAAGCTAAGAAGGTGGAGGGTAAGACATGGATTATTCTTTTTGTTTGACTATTTGCCAAAATACACCTACATTGCATCTCCACCTGTTCTCCCAAAAGCAAATAAAACAATTGAGGTTTACAAATATGTAAGAACTGACATAGCTCTCCTGCATCACATTAAATACAATTTTCTGCTATGAGAATTGACTTAGATGGGAGTCCCTTCAGGATATTACCAATACATGTGCTCTTTACTATCCTGGTCTCACTGCTTCTGTAATTATGGCCAAAACAAGGACTGAAGCAGTGTCTGCATCCATACTCCTTACTGAAGCCTTCTATTGATGTGCCTCCACTCTCTTTTGATCGGAAAATTTCATAGTCTTGTCGTAGCTCAGTGGTCCCACTTCTTTCTTTCAGGAACTTCTCAAAATCATGGCAGTGGTAAGGACAAGGTTCCTTCCAACAAAATGGACTACCAGAACAAAGAATACAGTGCTGAACTTTCTGACTGTGGAGCCCATGATAATGTAGATCGCTGTTATTGCTCTGGACATGGCAAAAAGAGGATAGTATGGGAAGCTACGTTATCCTCATTGAAGTCCAAAAAAGTGAAGGGAAGCCAACAAGCTGATTGCCAGTTATGTTGTGATGGGAATCCAGTTTAGAAATTGAACAAAATGATTCTCATTCTGAAGGATGCTTGTCTGGATTTCCAAGAAATAATTTCCTAGGGGAAGCTATTCCTAGCAACCATGAGAAAAAATGCTAAAAAATGGACCTCATTAGACACAGCATCAACAGTGCCCCCAAAATGAAGTTCATTCCGGAGAAGCATGCTTCAGAATCATGCTGATGGACATAGCTGAAGATACTAAGAAAGCCCATCTCACAAAGGTATATCCACTTTGCCCTTTAACCTTCACCTGACACATATGTGCGTTGTAGTAGTTTTTTGTAAGTTTCACTTCAGAGAACGCATAGTGTGCCTATGTTAGGATTTTAAATTGCTGCAAAATCGCTGTCAGGTAATGAATTTATCGAAAGATTTTGATTCATGGGATAGTTTCTGCCATTTAAGTGTGATTCTAAAAGACTGGTTGTTGAAGTTACAATGACAAACAGAGATCACACAGAAAAAGATTGGAGTTATGCCTATTGCTATATTTGGCATGAACGAAAGTGGAAGCAAAGTGAAAACAAATAATAACAGAGAAAAGAGGAGGGAAATTGTTTGGAATAGGTAAAATAAGGGGGAAACAATTTGTCTGAATTTCTTCTCAGAATTTGAAGGACATGGCTTGAAAGTTCCATGGCACTTGCTCCAATACTACCCATCACTGTGTTAACTAACTTCATTTGTCTGCACTTTTTTAGCCTTCAAAACTCATCCGAACAAGAAGAGAAGTGATGTTTATCTTTCTCTTCTTTCCTTTCAATTTCCTTCTTGTTTTTCCTTCATTTCTCTCATAACTTGAGTGCCATATACATCTTGATGCGTACAAAAAACTTGGAATTCTGTGCTCGCACAACCATTTTAATCTATGAATGGTCTTTTGTTTTGTAGGTAATTGAAGGACTTGGGGGTGTTGTAGCTTCAGATGGAAGCACAAGCACACACATCGTAACTGGGAAAGTCAGGAGGACTCTGAATTTCTGCACTGCCCTCTGCTCAGGGTATTGAATTTCTTAGGACATGAAATTATATTCTTCTATTATTAGGTTCAACATGTTATAGCATGTAATGTAATGTTGCATCTGCAGCTGGTTTAAGTATTTGCTTTGAGTTTCTGGATTGGCATCCTAAATACAGCTGGCATGATTTTTGTTGACAAGTAGATTGAACAAAGAGGTATTCCTTTTCAGGTTTTGGCCCAATGAATGACATATCGTGATGTTTTCATTTAGGTTAAATTTCTGTTGGGGATTTTTCATCGTTTCATCCAAAGTGATGATTCTCCAGTTCCCTGACTTACAGTCAACTGTGAGTCTGTTCCTGGATTATGAATGATATGAGACAGAACACACTTTTGAGATTTGAGTGCTCCAAAAATAATTTGAATTCCAAGATAAGCATGTGAGACTTTGTTTGGTGAACACTCCTAAGGGTCTATGTGATTTCAAAGTCGTAGTTGTTATCCTTGATCCTAATTGCCAAAGTTTAAATTGCAGAAAGAATATATCCTAGGATTACAAATTATTATTGTGACAAAATTCATTTTCCAGCTTTCAGTGATGACTCATGGTAGCATTGGAAATTGTGTACATATGACTTATGCCTTTTCCTTGCCTACCTTGAAATGTATTGTATTTAAATGAATTCATTTTCTTGGCCTGATAAACAAAATGAGCTATCAAAGATTGTTGATATTTCTAGCATTATAGCAGCATCAAATATATAAATTGGCCTTTCTTTTATCCTTTTCTCTAAATCTAAGGCCAGTATTCCATCCAATTATTTCTAATAATTGATGTGCCAGACATTAGCAAGATAATTGCTGTTATGCTTTGGTTCATTATCTTACAGATATGGTATACCTCTACGTTGCTTATGTTTGCTTATTTATATCATTGTGCTTGTGTCATTGTGCAGAGCTTGGATACTTTCACCCCTTTGGTTGAAACAGAGCTTTCGTGAAGGCAGATTCGTGGGTGGGTCAAAAGTAATGATATAGTCTCTGTTATTTCACTCGCTTAACTGTCTTACCTTATCTCCTCTTCTGTTGATTTGTTACAGATGAACTGCCATATATATTAGATGACAAAGACTATTCCCTGAAGTATAGATCTGAGTTAAAAGGTGCAGTTATCAGAGGAAAAGCTAGACCAAGGGCTCTACTTGAAGGGTATAATGTATGCATCTCGGCTCATGTTCAACCCCCATTAAGACTATGACAGCCATTGTAATTGCCGCTGGTGGAACAGTAAGTGTAAAGAATCTCCTGAAGCTCTAATTTTTCTTGATTGTGCCTGAAGTGGCAATGAGAATTGCATCAAGCTACAAACAGTGTTCCCTATTACTATTTGCACCAGGCTAATATTTAATTGGCATTCTCTATTAGGGACACCATTTCATATGAATTACATAATTCATGCACAAGGAAATTGTTGAATTATATTTGGTAGTTTAAAAATTAGTTGTTTAAGGGTTATTGTTTTGTGAGTCTCTTTATGTTCAATAAACAATTGGAATTTTTGTTGTAATCTTTCAGCAAATCAATCAAGTAAAGATAGTCTTTTGTTGTTTTCTCTCTATCTCTTTTGCAATCCTATAACATTCACGGACATGAACAATTCTTTCCATCATGATGCTTAGCAATATATTAAAGGAAAAAAGTCAAACAAGTGTTGTGTGGTAGAGTATGCCGAAAAAATCTATTCAAAATCATCTGTTGAGAAAAGCAGCTGAAATCAGACAATGATGCAACCTCATCGATCCAGTACCAGCTAATAGCATTCTGTCTAATTATGGTGATACTTTTCTGGTTTCTGCTACAAGAGGAATAAGTGAAGCTTACTGTCATGTCTTAAAGGTAGAAAACATCCTTAGTTTCTTGGAGGACATAGAATCCATTTTATATTTCCTATATTCGTAAATAGCCAGTATGTTTATGCTTTGATATCTCTATTTTGGCAAGATATAACGAAGCCGGAAAATTTGAACATGCTTGTATTTTTTCTCTATATAATACCATATTGTTGATGCTCAATATCTATTTCTTTCCGTGGAGAAAATTCAGATCATTCGTCGACTGGACAAAGTGAATGATCCATCAAAGACAATGTTCATAGCATGTGAGGAAGATATGGAGGAGGCATTGGTGGCTGCAAAGAAGGGAGCATGGACATTCAGCAGTGACTGGTTCATGAATTGCATCATGAGACAACAGCTTCACTTGGAGGAGCCACAGTTTGCAGAGTCTCTCTAAGAACATGTCGATGAAATGAAGGAAGTCCTACAACTAAGATTAGAGATGTAAATGGCTCTTGTTCTTTTTGGCATGCAATGTACAGGACCGACAGCCCCATAGTTATAAAAAACTGCCATGATCATGGAAAATCTTTTCATCCCCCTGTGAATTGTCTGACGAAGGACACTGTCCAAATCGATGTTTGGGTGGTTCAAATTCAAAATCTTCCCTCAAGTATACTGGGAAAATTCCTTTTACTGCAGGTTGTTTTCTTTGCGACTGGACTAGATAGCTGTTTTATGTATCGGAGATCGTATTCCTAGTGCATGTGAATTGACGGTGCCGCCCATTATCTGAACGCTGGATTTGATGCTCCATGGCGTTTTATTCCTTAATTTCGTCCCACAGTTTAGGCCATTCTCTTGCTTCCTACAGTAGGTTTAGATAAATGTCTACTGAAGGAGAAGGCATTTCAGATATGCAAGCTCTTGACCTATTCCCTGATTCCTACTTCTCACAGTGAAGCTTCCTTAGGACAAATCACATGATAGAAGATCCATGATCTAAATTCTCCCATGGGAGTACGGTTTTACTGTGAATTAGGCACTTAAAAATACTTGACGCGCGCCCATTCAGGCCTGTTTTTTTCGACCAAGCCCGTCCATTTGATGGGTGGGCCTATCGGATGGCCAAGATGTGCTCTGACGTTCTAGAATTTCATACCTCCGACGTCTTTTTCTCCCTCTTGCTTTGGGACAGACGCTGAATGCGCTGAGGATCCAATGTGTAACTCAATTTATGAGTAACTATACTTGTTAAACGGATTGATCGGATCGGGTTTAGGTTGAGTCATAAATGATCTGATCCAAATTAACTCATTTAACCATTTATGACCCATTTATTTTAGTACAAAATTTTTGACCATACCCGACTCAATCTATATTCGATTATATCCGATCCATTTAACTAAACCTAAGAAAGCTTATTTCTTATTATTTATTTTAAATGATATTTTTCTCTTTTCTTTTTTCTTTTTCTTTTTCTTCAGTTGGCCGTTGGCCACGAAGATGGCTGGCGAGCTCAAGGCTCGCCAAATCTGCGAGGCTCGAGCCTCACTCAACACTAGCGAGATGGAGTCTCGCTAGATCAAGCTCAAGCTCGCCCGATGTTGGCGAGTCTCACCAAACTCGAGCCTCGCCGGCCGGTTGCTGGCCGTCGCGGTGCCAACCACCGGCTAAGGAAGGAGGAAGAAAGAAAAAAAAAAAAAGAAAATTGAAAATTTAAAAATAATTATAATTTTGATTTTTATAAAAAAATTATATTTATAAAGCTAAAGAGGGAAGAGAGAGATTGTGAGGCTTTAGTTGAAAATATGTTCTAAGTTCAACCCATTTAAGATCCATTTATCTTAAACCTTCAATTTTTAAACCCATTAACTAAAAAATAAGTTACCCATACATGATCAATTTATGATTTAAATGAGTCATATATAAATTGAAGACCCATTTTGCCACCTCTATGAGTAACGCATGGTCCCACAACTTTTCAAGTCTGAATTGAGTATGAAGGCTAGGAATTGTTAGGGCATAACTGAGGGTAAGTTGCAGAAGAGGACGGCGGAGGCCGCAATTGTTAGGGCGCATCTGCTTAGCTAGAATGCCTAATTGCTCCAATGTTCAATCTCGTGAGAGGGAGAGCCTGCTAGGGCTTGCTCAAATCGAAAGTTATCCGGTTGGTGGGATAGAGTTGGGACCGAGAGGCTCCTCGGCAATGCTCATCTGTCCGCCTCGGTAGTTTCAATTATGGGCTTCATTATCTTAGAGCTGACCACTGAGTGATATACTAGTCAGAGATAATTGAGGATAAAAGTTCATATTAAAGACGTTAGAGAACCAACAAAAAAATTGAGCTAATAGAGAGGGAGATTGGTTATAAATAAAGAGCATATAAATTCCGTAAATAAATAATGTGAAATACTTTTAACATCTCTTCTCACGTGTAAGTTGAATTAAGAAGACATGTGGAATTTGATGTATGTGGAGTTGCACATGTGGAATAAACAAGATGGAACCTAACTCTAATACCAAGTTGAAAAGTATATAAGTAATAAGACATTATAATATCAATGATAATCAAGTGAGATAAATGCATGTGGAGAATTAAAGAAAATATGGTTAATCTCCCAAGCATGTTTAACATATCAATTAAGGATATGACAATTATCGGATATGAATGTATAATCATGAAAGAGGTTTGTTATTCCATAAAAAATAACTTTTCATTATGGATATTAGAAATATGATAATTTTATTTGAACTATAATCCCCTTCTATGTGACTTTATTCTATTTTGGGCATAAATCAAACATATAATAAAATCGTCCTATCCTATCCTAAATTTTAGTATGATTACCAAATTTAGGATAAAACATGTCTCTCCACTAAAATAGAAGGGATCCCTTCCTCTACTCTCTCCATAGTTCTTGTTTCTCTAGAATCTAATCGACGATGAAACATCTTTTTCGAAAGTCGTTCTTCAGCTTTTGGTGAGAGGAGACGGGTTTTGTGGCAACTTTGGATAGGAAATATTCAGGTAGATAAGGAATAATGGCAAAGCCTTTATTTTGAAACTTCGAACCAAATTGTACATACAAACCATGCTAGAATTCAATCAACAACAAGGCTTGAAAATACAATCATTTCTACAACAATACATGTGCACGAACTGTGTTGGAATTTAATCGATGACAAAGCTCGAGAATGTGCAAAGATGTAATGCCGGAATTAATCAATGGCGCGATACCCATGATAGAGATGCACGCCGGAATTTAATCGATGACGAAGTATCAGGATAAAGATACATATCATAATTTAATCGACGATATGAATCAAAGAGCTATAACTAAGGAAAAAATAAAGTGCAGGAAAGTAAAGATAATAAAAGATCACATTTTGATTATCAAGGGTGGTTTTTCTAGTTGATAAGAACTTGGTTTTTATAGGCATTCTATTATAACTGTTTGGGAGTAGTTTCTTCTGGAATTTCAGTTTCATGTTCCCATGTCAACAAGTCTTCTTTGAAGCTCCTTTGAAATAGTCCTTAACCCAAATCGTCGAGTCTCTTCGAAGTTCCTTTGAAATAGTCTCCTCAACCCATGTCGGCAAGTCTTCTTTGAAGCTCCTTTGAAATAGTCCTCCACTTCTCCAACGGTTTGACTATTCTTCAGGTTTACACGCGCTTTTGTAACTGTTCTTCAAATTGAGCCTTGATACGATGCACCAGCCTCAGTTTTCCATGTTCACTTCCCATCATAATCGTTCTCCATGATCTCCACTAGTAGGTGTACACGCCAGAGCCTTGACGCAATCCTTTTAATCAATCATCTTTCTCCATGCTCATTGACAACTTTGTTAAAATAATTCGTAAGCATTTGCCACTTATCGATATGTGTCAACATTTACACTCAAGTCATCAAATAGATAATATCAATCAATATTCAATCCATTAAATTAACTTCTTCCACGGATGATCAAATATGGTTGGATAGTATATTCTCCACTTTTTTCCCTTTTCACTACTACTTTTGACCGTTGTATATGAGGTTGTTGAGTCCACTTTTATTATTTTTGAACGATCATCGCATATCGATAATAATTGAATATCAAGCACTTTTGGTTGTCAACAGTTCCAAAAGAGATGAATTGATGTATTAAATCCTCACATTGCTTGAGTCGGCAATTGGTTGAACTCTTTGAAATATTAAAGGGGGGTCACTGAAGAGTGTCCAAAACTCTAAGAGGGCCTTATCAAAAGGGTGATCTGAGGAGCTTTTTGAAAGCCATGAAAGCAACAGCTCACCCTCCGAGGCCAAGGCACTTTGTTAGTGTATGACCACAAATTGGAAGAGTGGAATAAGAGGCTAAAAGGGAGCCTAGGACTCTGGAAAGAAAACAGTATTGTTTTTAGGCCAAGAATGACAGCAAGCATTAACGTTTCTTTGAACCTGCGATGGTCTAGCTTCGTAGATTTGGTAGCCATTTCCTAACTGGACATTCTATGGTCCCCCGGTAGAATATACGAGACGGTCCTGAAGTAAATATTGCCTGAAAAAGTGATTTCGAATCATAACTTGTGGAGCGCTTTAATAAGCGGAAAATGTTACAAGAGAAACTTATTGATTTTTTTAAAAAAAAAACTTACAACACAAAAGTAATCAACTTACATTTGATTAAGGAAAATTATAAACTCGAGGGTCAAACAAATTTACGGACTGTAAAAGAAAGTTAAGCTTCGTTAGATATTAAAGTGAAAATAAGACAAATTCTTTTTTTTTTCTGGATATGTTATTACTTCTTATGAAAATTTACGAATCATGAGAACCAAAGAACTCAAGATGCCAAAAGGGATGTTTCGCCATAAAAAATGGCTATGTAAGAGTATTTAATTGGCATATTGTTATTGGCAAGGATACAAACGCACATCAAATGATTTAAAAAAAAAGTACTTCACAGATGGTAAGAGGAAAAAATATTATCTTAAGTCTTTATTTAATTTGTAGAAAACAATGATTTGAAATTTTGTTTTTTTTAAGAATAATTACTTGTATTATAAAAAAATATCTTTACTATTGATAATAATTTATATTTAAATATTTTCATAGATAATGATAATATTTTATTTATTTATTTATTTTTCGCATGGAGAAAAAAGAAGAAGAAAGATATTGAAAGCTACAGTGAATTTGACCGGGAAAAGAAGGAGCAGCTGCGGGAGAATATTGTTCATGCCGCCAGTGATCACCGCAGGCGGCAAACATCGGATGATGATGATGGCCGTCGTCGTCGTCGGATTTCATGGAGAAGGAGGAGGAGACGGCGACGATGATGTTTTCTACTAAACCAAGCGAGATGGGGTGGTGGGGTCCTCCCGATAACCCTAAAGGCCGGTCCTTGTCGCGTGAATCGCACTCGAGCCAATCAACTCGGGGCCGGACGACGAATCATCACGTCATGTTCTTACATTCCCGGCCGTATTTATACGGGGAGGCTGTTCACGCCACAGGGCGTGAAACGGGAGGGGACAAGACCCGTAACAAGAAGTGGCGCCCAAAAGTTAGCGAGCCAAGCTTCCGAGATAATGCTTCACGAGTGAGTTCCCTTCAATTCAACGCTATCCTTCCACCTCTCTCTCTCTCTCTCTCTCTCTCTCTTCTTTTGCTTTTTTATCTGCTGTTATGACTGAAGAGAATCATGGCGGACATGGGTCACGCCGGGTATGCTTCTGGGACGCGCGGGTGTTTCTTTTACCTGGTGCTGTTTCATTGAGCCGACTGGTGGGGTGTTTGGTTTGCTATCTGGGTTGGGGAGTTTGTTAGGATTGGTGTTGGCAAAAGGGTTGTCTCGGGATGGCGTGTAGAAGAAGAAGAGAAGAGAAAGGCTTGACTTTTGTGGGATGGGAGTCATGCTTGGTGCTCTGTTTGATTGAGGGGATAAGATTAGTATTTGAAAGAAGGATTCTTCCTCGCTGTTTTCGTAATTGAATCTTGGAATTTGATAAACGCTGCGGTCTGCAAGATTGGTGTTGTTGGCTTTTCGTGTCCGGGTCTCTCCTTTGTGTTCTGAAAGTCAAACTCAGCTCATTCATATCCGAACTGCCTCCATTGTTTATATACTTAATTTCCTTGGGCAGGGTTGGCATTCTCTAATGCTCGCACATACGGAGGTTTATCCGAAGTGTGGGATATTTGGTTTTTCACACTTCCGTAGGGAGAGCCATCTGTTATCAGGAAAAGCAGCATGGCGCTTTTCTGACTTTCCGGCATCTGGTCTCTCTCAGAATCTCAAAGTGCCAAGTAAGTTCTACTTTGAAGCAAGTCCTCGATTGTTCTAACTAAATACACGAAGTTTATAATGACAAGGAGATAATTACTGATGCTGTGTTTTCCAAGTATTTCTAGTTAAGTAAGGAATTCAGAGTTAGTATAATTCTGGCAAATTCTAGCAAAAGTTGGTTTGTGTTTGCTTTGTTTTGTGGGAGTGCGTAGGAGCAGTTGAGGGATGACTGGTGATGGAGATTATACTGTTGGACTGCAACTTTAGCTTTATCTTGTACACTGCTCATCCCTTATTGCTTTGGTATTAGGCTTGCAACTATTTTGGTTATTATATACCGACAGATTATAGCAATCTGAATGGTGAAAGTTTCTGGATTAACTCGTAATACTTTTAAGATGGGGGGATGGCATTTCTGAAATGATCATATGGGACAGTTGGAAAGGAGAGAGATTTTGAATAGTAGGTACAGAGGAACCAAACGGTTGCTGGCCAACCCAAAGTGTTGTGGCTTCCTGCAACCCCTCCAATAGTATTTCAGCATTCATAAAGTTTTGGTGAGGTTTTTCATGTCAGGTAACCTGATTAGGGTTTCTCTATCTGTGTCATTTGGGCATGCTCCTTCAGGCATGTGACCATTATTTGTCCAAGTACTGCTTTGATTGGTTTATTTTCTTTCTTGTTTCCTTTTTTTTTTGTGTGAGAATTTGGGAAATGCATTTTGTTTCTGGCTAGTTCATCTCTCTCTCTCTCTCTCTCTCTCTCTCTTCATACCCCATAGTCCTGCCTCATTCTTGAGTTGCTTCCTGCTCTGTGTCTACTCAAATAGCACGGTGGCACCTATAGAATTTGATTGAAGATTATATTCTGCTTTCATCAATTTCTTTTCTTTCCTGCTTTGATCAATTGGATTGAATTATATAGTAGGTGTCTTCGTAATGTGAAAGAGGTTTATTTGTGAAGGCTACTCAAATCATGTAGTCATATTAATAAATGGGAAGCATTTTGGGAATTTAGAGAATCGATCTTTGACTGACTCTGGTGCCTTATTTCACCTTATTGCTTCAGGGTCTAGATACACGAAAATGTCATTGCAAGTAATAGAGAAAATGGAGAACGATCTAGCTTTTAAGCGCAATCAAGATCTGCCTCTTTCATCTTCTTATGAAGCTGCAATGGAAGCACTTTCCTCGCTCATAACACGTCAGAAACGTGGAGACCGAACACCTGTTGGTGGGAAGTTTGGGAAACTGGAAAGAATGTCAATGTATCTCAGGGTATAATTCCAAGGTCATTCAGATATGAATTTATATGGACTGACTTCATGGTTTTACATTGGAACTTAGCAGTCATACTTAAATAGAGTAGAAACATCTCTTTTAATCAACTCCTTGCATTTTGAGGTATGGCAATTATGAGTAGAAGTCTTTTCACATGCTACTGCATCAACTTTTGACCTAGGCAAGTAATGTGATAATGCAGTAAAAACTATTTTTTTCTAATTATCCAGTGCCTTTGCATATTAGTTATGCAGTATTCTTGCTTTTGCTATTATTCTTGCTATTATATGCAGTATGAGCTTTTCCTAGCTCATCTGGACTTTAATGGTTAACATAATGAAAACGTGGGCTTTGTCTACTAAATCAAATCAATTGTTTGGCTATCTTCGTAGATACTCGGGTTGGAGGAAAAGATTGCTGGGCTTAAAATAATACATGTTGCTGGAACTAAAGGGAAGGTAATTTTAAGTTCTTCTGTTTTGCCATCTCTATTGGACTCGTTTGCCACCTCAACAGATGTTAATTCAACCTGTAAAAATCCCCTTATCTCCTATTACAGGTTATTTTAAATGGAAGTTATTGTTGATTTCTTCAGTAGAAATCAAATGTTGCCTTTGCATGTCTCTATAGTCTACAGTGTCGTAATATAATGTAAATGTTTCTTCAGAATAACAGTGACGACAAATTTCCCATTCTTGACAGTGTTTCGTGTCTTCTTACATACATTTTCTGATTTATATTGCAGGGTTCGACATGTGCTTTCTGTGAGGCTATTTTGCGAGAGTGTGGATTTAGGACTGGACTGTTCACATCCCCTCACCTAATTGATGTGAGGGAAAGGTTCCGTTTGGATGGGTCAGCACCTTCTCAACTTGTGTTTTTATTACAGCCTATAGATTAGTAAACCTATTTCTCTGGTGTCAGATGGCGTTATATTAACGTGATGAATCACTATGGGTGATGTTTGATGTTGAGTAGCTGATGGCTTCATATTTTCCATAATTTAGAAGTGGAGGGAATTGAGACTTATCTGTTTGCACATCAAGTATGCTAGCACTGTGATGGCAATTCATTTTGTAGTTTACCCCACTGTCAAGAAATAGATAATCAACTTTGTTTCTGAGTCATCTGACTGATTAGATGTGATACAAGTACATTCCCACCTTGAAATTCAAGAATTTTTTAGACAGTTACTCGGCCAAGGCTAATGTCACATGGCCATTCATCTATTAATTTTTATAACCAGGGAGCAGATGATTTTTTGACTGTATGGAGTAAAGTGAATTTTTGCGGTGACAATAACTTAAGTCATTATTGAAACCCCATAAGTTTTTCTACAACACATACATGAGGCAGCTAATGATTCTGTCATATGAGAGCTTTGCACTTGGATGGTGACTGTTGACATATGCACCATGCTGATGAATCTTCTAACCATCAGTCTATTTGTGAAAGTGTCGATGTCCGGCAGGCTTTTATTTAAGAGCAGAAACTGAGTCTGAATTGTTTTTAACTGTGATTGTACCAATTATAATCGAATGAAATCATGTTGTATTTTCTAGGATCAGATTGTTCATTCCAGTTTCTGAGTGAAGTTATTTTAGGTATATGAATTTAATTGCACTGTCAACATCTCTTGATTCTGTTTGAATGTACTTTGTTTAGGTTGGATGTGTCTGAGGATAAGTTCCTGCTAAATTTTTGGGATTGCTGGAGTCAACTGAAGGTAATATGTCGTCTCTTTGTGGATTGGTTTAGTTATACCAACTTTGGCTCTTGATAGGCACAAGTAATGACCACTGTGGGTTCTATGTTTTGTATGAGGAACTGGGAGCTTCCTGTTTGTGGTGTTAACAACCACACTTCTTGATTAGGTCGCTGCCTTTTCCAGCTTTGACAGCCAAGTTAATACATTGGAATATGTTGAAGCATCAATTACCTCATTCTTCTCTAAAGCTGCAACTTCTTTTCTGGAAGCATCTCAAACATCAATTTCTCTTTAAGTGAACTTTGAATTTGACTGACAACACTTGCTCTTGAATTTGTGGCTCTGTGCTTAAATTGTCGTCTTGATGATTCATGAATGTGCTCGAGTAATCTGATACTTTATTCGGGAGGTGATTTGCATAGACTGTACTTTTAATTCGGAGATTTTGATTTACAGGAAAATGTTTCGGAAGATCTACCAATGCCACCATTATTCCAATTTCTCACGATACTGGCTTTTAAAATGTTCATATCTGAACAGGTATGCTGTGATTTGTTTCTTGCTTCCATAGTTCCATACATAATGATGCCTCTTTGTTTGAATTGGTTGCAGCAAGAGTTGCTTTGATCTCTTTACTTCACTTAATTAGAGTCTGTCTTGGCCTGCCAACTGGATGATGGCAGAAGATAGGTCTCAGAATAATGTTGATACTTATGATAGCATTGATTGATTTGTTTGCTGAAGTAATATATCTCTGGTTCATATTGCAACTTGACGAGATTAAAGGCTTGTTTGGGTGTTGGATTTATGTTTAACGAGACTTTCTAGAGATTAATTTGAGGAAAGCAGATACAAGGCTCTGAGGCAGTCTGAGCTAACCCATGAAATTGGCTTAATACTTCCGGATCTTATTTGGGAAACACTTTCCAAAGAGCCTATGTACTTTTTCTTTAGTTTTATGTAGTTCCAATCATCAAGATTTTGTCCAAGCATAAATATCCTGCAACATAGTTTGTTTATGCCAGAGGCAGCATTATCTGTTAATCCACCTAATTAAACCATGTTTCAAAGAGTTGTTTACATCTTTCTAAAGCTTCTTTGCCGGGTTTGTGGTTTTCGTCAAAGTGACAATGCAAGAGTTCATGACCTTGTCTTTAATGGAGAATGTATGCAAATTCTAGATGAAAATATAGTCAAATTTTTAGATATGAATGGGGATTTTTATTTTTCACATTTTCCAGCCTCTTTTCCATGTTCTGCATTTGCAAACATGAGTAGGGGAAAAATGTAGTTCTATTTTAATTTTTTGTTTTTGCCTCCTAAGTCTATGCTTAACGTTCAGTTTTGTGTGGAAATTGGGGTTCCTTTTTTTTTTTTTTTTTTTTTTTTTGGGGAGTTGTCATGCATACTCATAAGGTAAGATTCCTATGCTAATTATATAACGCATTCTCAGTCGTCTTGTGCTTCATGGTTGATTTAACTTGCACTTCCAAGATTATAAGTAAGGAAAGTTGAGTAGCCAGAAAAGAGGGAGGGAGGGAGGGAGGAGGGAGGAGAGATGTCATGCATGCTCATAAGGTAAAACTGCAATGCTAGTTATGTAAAATTTTCTCGTCTTCTGGTATTTCATGGTTGATTTAAGTAGCTCTTCCAAGATTATTAGTAAGGAAAGTTGAGTTTTAACATTTTCCTTTGTTATAGAAGTACAGTCATTTGCTTTTTGATACCTATGCAGTCTCTCTGCAAAATATAATTGTTGGTGCAGTTTAATGTTCCTGTATATTATCCTGTATTGGTTGTCCATGGTGAATTTAAATGTCAATGTATCTGGTGGCTACTCAGTTAATCAGTGTTTCCGAGGATTTTGGTCAGTGCCACTTGACAGAATTGTTTTTTCAATAGGTTGATGTGGCGATAATTGAGGTGGGTCTTGGAGGGACAAAGGACTCAACAAATGTGGTATATACACCTACGCTAATTTTGAGCTATTTTTCCAATTATAAAACTGTTCATGTGCGTTTCCTTTAATTTAATTATGGAAAGCATGCCAGCGAGAAACCTTATACCAATATCTCTTTCTCCTCTCCCATGAACAACCTTGAATGTCAAGACAATAAGGCAGTCAATGTTCACTGTTTTTGGTGCTACTGTGCAGATAAAAGAGCCTGTTGTTTGTGGCATTACTTCCCTTGGGATGGATCATACAGAATCTCTGGGTGTGTTTATTTTTCATGTCTCCCTCGACAACTTGAATTTGCTTTAATTCTTAAGCCCCAACCATTGGTATCACTGCTTAATTGGTTTTAGATGTGCCTACGTCAATCATGTCCAAAAGGAGGGTCAACAAATCAAGCTTAACATGTCTTGTGCTATGCAGGAGACACCCTAGGGCAGATTGCTTCTCATAAGGCTGGGATTTTCAAGGTGTAAGGCTCTTGCTAACAGGCTTAAATTCAGCATAGCATTGTCCTTTAACAAAGTTTATTTATTGCAGCATTTCCTTTATCATAAAAGCAACATATGTTGTTTGAAATTTGAGTATCTATTTTGAATTTCGTGACTTCCTTGCTCCTGAAGCCTCAAATTCCAGCATTCACTGTTCCCCAACTATCTGAGGCAATGGATGTTCTTGAGGAGACAGCGGGTGGACAAACGGTAATTATTTTTTCTGTTAATCATGATAGACTGATTGTTTTTCTCAGCAATGATCAGCTCATTTCTCAAGTGGTAGTTAGACTACCTTTGCCTTTTCCTAAAGTTTAGTAGCAGTTGCTATGTTTTGTAGCCAATCTTCAGTTATCGATTATAAACCTACCTACTTGTTTATTTAAATTGGAGGACTCATTGTTTTCCCTGTTAATCTTGATACACTGATCGTTTTTCTTAACAGTGATCAGCTCATTTCTCAAGTGGTAGTTAGACTACCTTTTCTTTTTCGTGAAGTTTAGTAGCAGTTGCTACGTATGTTGCCAATCTCAAGTTATCAAGTATAAACCTGCCTACTTGTTAATTAAATTGGAGGATTGGTTTTAGCAGCAAAGCAGGCATTTTTCCGATGAGTTGATAGTTCTTTCTTCTTATAGGAGTCAAATGTGCGAGAAGTTTGGATATATTTTTGCAGATGGACATTATTAATGAATGTGTAAACTTTCAAAAGTAGGCATGGCTTGCTATTGGGGTTAGGAGTACCCTAAAACCAGAATCAAGCAAGAGAGTATCTTACCCTTCCCTTTCTCAAAATTCTTTTACATAGCACCAAGTCGGAGAAAATCCTATAATAGATGAACAGTGTCCTGGCCATTGCTTTGTATTTATGTTTTTTATCCTCTGCATTAATCGTTACTCACCGTCAGTGAATAAATCATTTAGAAATAACTCTTCTTGATTTGAAAGAAACATTTTGTGAGCCAATCAGGAGAGAAAGAAGTGAACAAAAGTTGTAATATCAAACCCCACACTGGGCCCATGCTGTAGTGCATGCAACTTGCGAGCAAATGTTACCTTGAACCTGAATCAAATCCTGATGGAATTACCAAACTAGACCTATTAACTTTTGGATGGACAAGATAACCTTAAAGCTGTTTGGTTCTAGTGCTGCTAGTTTGAATATAGATGGGTTAAGGGATCTTTCTTTTTTTGTTGTCTACACGTCTTTACAAATTAATGGGCTGTTAAATTGGTAAATATTGTGTATTAAGTTGGAGATCTTATGACATTCTAATTCTTAATATCAAGTGGTAATTCTTCTCTTGTCGGCTGTTTGGATCTTTGTGGGATTATACGATTCAATTAGCAAAAAATCTAGCTCACTTATTTGATGTGTAAAGAGCTTGTCTTCTCTATATGTCATCCTTGAATACTTCACAGTTATAAGGACCCAGGAGAGACTGAAATATTTCAGATGACTATTACTTATGGTTCCTGCCTCATTTATATGCACATTATTGCTATTAGTGGCTGTGATTTATTGGAGGTGTTGAAGTTACTGTCAACACACAGAAACCTTGAACTTCTGCTGGTAGTATCTGAAGCCCACAAGCCTTTTCTTATAGGTTCCATTGCAAGTAGCTGTACCGCTTGATATTCAAAGGTGGGGCGGAGAAACACTTAGCCTGTCTGGTGATCACCAGCTTGTCAATGCTGGGCTTGCTGTTTCACTCTGCAAATGCTGGCTTCAGAGAACTGGAAACTGGGAAAAACTACTCGAAAAGGTTACTTTGTATTCCTGTGGGCCTCTCTTGAATTTCTAACAGAACTTAAATGGACAAACCTGCAGACTTAAGCGCCTAATACATGTAGAAATGGTTCAACAATTTGGGTTAAAGTGATGAGACTACACTTGGATGACAAACCTTATGCACAATGGCATTGTACATCTTAATGTTAATTTATAACTGAGCAGCAAAGTACCGTAGTGTCAGTGAATATCCATTATTTATTTTCCCTTAAATGTCAAGGGGATGGTGCTCCTGTCTAATTATCTTGTGTTATAAGTATATCGTTATTATTTGAATCTGGCAACCACATCATTCTGACATCCTAATCTGCTGGTGTCAGAAGCAGGATGAGGAGGCGGTGGGATCAGAACTGCCACCTGCATTTGTTAGAGGTCTTTCAACAGCGCGCCTTTCTGGAAGGGCACAGATTGTCCATGATACTCCTTTGATGTTGAATGGCTCAGCAGATACTTCGGAAAATTCAGGAGAGTTGACTTTCTACTTGGATGGAGCTCATAGTCCTGAGAGCATGGAGGCTTGTGCCAGATGGTTCTCTGGTGCCGCTAAAGCAAACAAAACATTATCACCATTGTCATCACCACCATCTACTTCTTTTGATGTTCCCAATATGAAGTCATTCTGGGGAAATGGCTGCCTCAATTATGAAAAGGATTGTGTGAATTCATCTAATAAGATGTCAAAGCAGGTAAAGGTACTCATAGATTGAATTTCTTTTGAGGTGTAAGTATTTTGAATCGCTTCTATCAGGTATATTTTTGCAAAGACAAGACACATTTTTTGTCATTTAAGAAGTTCAGTTTTGCTTGATAAATGGGCTTTTGATACTTTGCTTGTTTTTTTTTTTTGGTAAGGTAAGAGATATAATAAAAGGGGAAGGAAAGTATACAACCCTCGGCTTCATACTTTGCTTGTTTTGTATTTGGCAGATTCTATTATTCAATTGCATGGATGTTAGAGACCCTCAAATTCTGCTCCCGCGACTTGTGAATATTTGTGGTTCATCAGGTATATCCACTTCAAAAGAAATATGCACTCTTCATGATGCAAGATATTTCTTTTTGCATCCTGACATTTAATGCATGAAGGCATTTGATTTGCTAATTGATTTGCAAGATATTTCTCTTGATGGCTGCCATTCTCATTCCCTGCTTTATCAATGTTATCATGTGTGCATTGATGCCTCAGTTCTCTTTGTTGTATGCTTCTAATGTCTGATGGTGATCAGGGTCTTCAGGATGACTTCACCTCACTCTGTTATCAAAGCGCATTTTGCCAGTTAGCTGCGTTCTTCTTACCCATCAGTAACACCTTGTATAATAATTGTTTAATAGAAAAGGGGTATGTTATCTTTATGTAGAAATCAGTGCATCAGCTTTATCCTGGAAATAATTTTAAGCACTTATCATAAGTGAGGTGATACAAGTTTCTGTTGCTGCTGGTTCAGTGGATGCAATGTTGGTTGTTCAGATTTGAGCATTACCGGTAGACTAGTCAAACTATATGTCATTTTGTAAGGCTTGCAGATGAGTGGTTAAGAGTTTTGTTCTAATCTTGTGCAGGGACCCATTTCTCAAAGGCTTTGTTTGTCCCTAGCATGTCAACATATAGTAAAGTCACTTCTGGTACTTCGGTTGTTACATCAGATATCCCTACCAACAGGGACTTGTCATGGCAGTATAACCTCCAAAGGATTTGGGAGAAGATTATACATGGCAAAGGTTTGTCTACTTGCAAAAAAAGCAAACTTACAAAAAATAGTGTAAATGAACTTTAGCCTGTTTGAGTACCACGAATGGGGTCCTTGTTAGTCCCAGAACCATAGTTTTAGAGGTGGCCTCAAACTAGTATATCATGTCAATCCTTTCCCTTACAGTTTGTCGCTGTTGCTATTAATTCTGGTATTAGCTTCATTCCTCCACATGTTTCTGGTAATGTTAGTTGGAGTTCACAGTAAGCTGTAACAATGGGGTAATTCATAGTTGTTATCTAATCGATCAAACCATACCGCCTCTGCTGAATTTAGATTGATGTTGCCAGTCGCCACTAAATTGAAAATATGCTTCCACCACAATAAGTTTACTGATTAATGTATGGGAAAATGTTGAAGTTTCACTTGAGCTTCTGACACTTTAAACATGAGCAGGCGTTTCCCATGACAAGAGTTCCAAGACGGACGGTGTAGACTTCTTGCCCCCTCACGAGTTTCTTTACGAAGATGTTTCCAATTGCAATCCGGCAGATCGGAATTTCGCTTGCAGTGCAGTGATGCCTTCATTGCCATTGACAATAAAGTGGCTAAGGGACTGTGTTAAGGAAAACCCTTCTTTACGTCTTCAGGTAAACCCTTCTGTCGTTAACATGATGTCCATAGGTTGCTACTAGAAGAGTCTTGCCAAACTACTTGTGAGGCCAAATGGAAAATACATGTGTTTCTACTTGAGTGCAAAAGAGATTCTGAATTTGAAAGCATACATGGTCCTGTCAATGAATCTGGTTGTCGGAGATTTTTTATTTTTTTTTAACCTTCACCTTGCTGTCGGTTCTTAGCAGCATGATACACAATATCAACTTTTCAGTGAAAAATAGGGACAGAAGATGTGTATATAGTGGTTTACATGCTCGTATATTGGACCATTGATCATGTTATCTATCTTATTGGTGGATATACACTGCACAGGTACTTGTCACTGGTTCGCTGCATCTAGTAGGGGATGTGCTCAAGCTATTGAGGAGGTGATGCAGATAGGGAAGACATTCTTGTTTAGAACTTATACACATTACACACATGCAATTACTTGTCTCTTTCCTCTGCATAATTGCTGAGGCCATGTTTTGTTGTGTTTTGTTGTTCATTTAAGCAAATAATACCGTCTTTGCCCCTCTTTTCCATTTGTATTTGGGCTTTTTTCCTTTTATCCCCCGGTTCATTCTCACTTGTGTAAAACTATCTCATTGTAACATTAGTATTGACATGTATTCATTCTTCGGATTAATTATAGCGCACAGAACCAAATTGACGATTGAGTTTCCTGCAACTGAGTCATTACCTACTCTGGAGTTGGAATGTAGCTCCGTACGGTTTGAGGGGCTTCAGTTTGGTCTTCCAATCTCGACAAGTTGTCGCTCTGAAACACAGTGGAGAAGTCTCAGCAGTTCCTGGTTACAGTTCAGATAGAATAACCTTGGGATGTAATATCTCTGAAGAATAAACATCCATGACAGGGCAGCAGCAAAGAGGACTGCCGATATGCCAACGTACAAGCATTTTGTAGCCTGTAAATGAATTGCTACGACATGTGAAGTTTAGACTGAAGACAGTTTTGAACACGAGTGGAAATGTAATGTAAAATCTTCCTAAAGTGACTATTTGTATGTAAATGGGGGTGAAAAGTAAATCCACCACCCCCAATGAAAAAAATGTTGAGTTTATGAATAAAATATAAGAAGATTGGCATTCCTGGGAAAGACCCAAGGAGGAGGATGGGGCAAATGCAGAAAAGATCGGCCCGATGTAGGAAAAAAAAAAAAAAAAACCCCTCCAAGTCAGTGCTATATGCTCGAAATCCCGAAATGTACATCAACGCTTGGGTAGTGATCGGGAAGAACCATAAAACTGGAACTGAACGTCCAATGCTGGCTAGATCTGCTCCAATCTCTCTCATCAGGCACATTCAACTTTGGCACACGTGTAAATCTTGTGCGTTTCTTCAAACAAAACCGGTTATAAAGGTAACAGTCACTGTATCCTGAATTCATCAGACAATAAGTGAGGGTCATCCGCACCAGGAGGAGATAATGGTGGGACTGCTGAAGGGTGAATGTGGCTCTCAGTACTTTCCAATACTCTTCTTGCGATTACTTGAGACTCTCTGTTGGTACCTATCTTTCTTGAGGAAACTTCTCCAGATTCAAGTTTCCTAGAAGAGTTTCTGCTCTCAATGGACACAACCTTGTCCTTCGAGAGAGTCATCTGTGCTGATGCTATAACAGAGCTGAAAACACCAGTTTCCCTTAATCCTTGCACAATAACCTGTAAAGTTGGAAAGGAAGCGCTAAAATTGATTTTCTTCAATCTTATAAAAGTATCTCACTACCATAAACCTGCTTACTGTACAATTTAAAGATACACCTAAATTAGAAATTACCATAGGAGCATAAATGCGAGCCAAAATGCCTCTCCTGAGAAGTTTAAGATTCACAGTCTTGTCAGTCCATACGACTCGTTCTCGATACCTGAAGGGAAAAAAGAAAGAAATGCACATGAGATAACTTCAGAATTCAAATGCATTGCCATAATGACAAAGATTACTTCTGAGAACTGATCTGGGTAAAAAAGCATCACATCTTTTTAGAAATGTAAATGAGTACACAGATACCATTCTCAAGATCCTGTCATACATGCTAGACCCTAGGGTGACTGATGGCTGTGTCTCTACTCTCAGTTAAGGGAGTTTCAATATGTAAGACCCGGGACAGAGATATGATAGTCTAAGACCTAACAGATGGCAGTCTAGCTCCAAATGCACAGCAACGTCATTCTCATTAATGATCATATGCCGCATGAAGAATATAAGTACATGTAAATAGCCATATTTTATCCGACGACTTGAAAAAGAGTAAATTGTTTAAACTTAGGTCAAATCAATTCCTTTACCACCGATTTTCATTCCTAATATGCAAATGGAACCAATAGTACCACCCAGTTAGTAGGGATTTTCGTTCCTTGTTCCAATCAGAAGGACCCAAAAATTAACACTGTAAAAGATACTTGAGTCTTGGAAGATAGAATGATGGTGAAATGTATTTACCAGCGAAGCATTTCCTCCTCTGTTGCAGTCGATGCAATAATGAAAGCCTACAAATATACTTTTAACTGTTAAAAATATGCATATTCACAATGTGGAAAAAAAATCTTGCATCTTCAATTATAATTTTAGTTGCCAGTCAAATGGAAATTGAATTCTCAAAATTTCCAAAAGATTCTGTCCTGTTGCTAGGAGCCGATGATGAAAGCCCTGTCGGGAAGGAAAAGTATATTATGGGAACGTACTGCTCGGTCAAACTCCAACATAAAGCATCTTTTCACATCCTCCTTAGTAGGCTTGCAGCCACACCGATCACGTCTTGATGTCAAATCTGAAAACTTTGGATATGTGTAATGCAGAACAGCAGCCTCTTCCAATTTAATCTCACTACAACAGATCACACACAATAATGAGTCAGCAGTATGAAATGAGGTGACATCAACTTCAAACAAAAGACATGGCCAAAAATGCGGGTGTTGCACAAGATGAGACCCCATAAACACTTTCTAAACAAAGGCGAAACATTTGGAACACCTAACTACATGATTATGTAGACATGGCATCTCTATATCATCAGCCAAAAGTCAAGTAAACAAGGATAGAACCACAGCCATACTTTGGGGTTTTCATGTAGTTGTGCCATCTGTGAGCACCATTGGGACGAAGATGATCTTGAATACGAGCAGCAGCCTTCCCATTTCCATATGTCAGAAAGTAATTTGGATTACCACGGGTTGCATCTTTGTAATTGCCAAAGTATACATCTTTTGTTAAATGGTCATAGTTCTTTTTAAACATTGACACCTGTAAGAGACTAACAATTAGATTGATATAAAGAGTAATGGTGAAGACATAGATTGATCCAAAACTCAACATAGATGTTTAATGATGATGTAGAGTAGAATATGTGTCTCTAAATTATCCAATGCAGCGTAAGGACCAAGAACAGAATGCGTGCAAGATATCGATTGATGTTCTTCCAGTAAAAATAGCAGAATGTCCCTCAGAAAGTTCGATGTTAAATAAGTAAAGCATGAGCTGCTTTATATTTAACCAAGTTGACAGATCTATCGGAAAGCTTCAAAATTAGTCATGCCTTTTAACCTTGTCAAAGTGATTGTGCACCGAATTATGCTGACGTTGAAAACTTCTGATTTTTCAGCCACTTAAGTTATATTCATTACTACTAAAATCAGCTGAAGGATAGATGACAAAATGATCAAAAACCTTACCTCACTAAAGGGCTCTTTAACATCATCTCTCTCCACACTGCTTTCCTGATATAAAATGATCGCATATTAGTGGATGATCAGGATATTGTAGGGTAGACACGGCATTCATTTCCACATGCTAAAGACATTTCACTCACATAATTTGGAAAAATGACCATATCAACATTTCCAGGCACATCAGCTAGCAGCTGTCTCACTGAATACTCACGAGTTCCTGCTGGATATATGAGCTCGTCAGTGTCAAGATGAATGATCCAATCCATCCCTGCATCCTAAAATCGAAAGAAGATGTTAAGTTACTAATAAGGATTCAAATGTCTCTCTAAACAATTTAAAAAGAAATTTTGGATGATAGAATTAACCAAAATACTCTACATACCCTTGCCATGACAATAGCCATTTCCATATTTAGGGATTGCTTCACAAATAGCTCATAGTTGCATGGCTTGTAGAAGAAGCTTGCCAACCAAGTCTCATTCCAGATACGGCTGAACATGACATAAAATACGAAAATCAAAATAAATTCATCAAAATCGGAGAAGTTGAGCAAGATGCAAAAATGGTTGCTGGTCAGACATATAGAACAACTTCAGATTTCCTTGTTCTTTTCAACCGATCACATTGTGGTGAGCTAGCACAGTTGAAAAGCTGGCATGATCGTCAGGATCCACTCAGCTGATCTTAAGTAGGAAACGGCACTTAGCCAAAAAGGAAAAGAAATGGGAGTAGGAAATGGTTCAATCATTGTTGTAGTAGGTTTGCATGTAATATCAATGATTGCATATGTTGATTGTACTTCTACACCTAATTACTTTTGTCAAGAATTTCTGCATTGTATCACGTCTAAAATCGATTGAAGTATCATCATATGTTCAAATAGGAAAGCATCAGAACACTATTATAAATAGATGACTCTCCTAACATACGGATCATACAAACCTTTTTGCTTGCTGTTCCTCTAATTCTCTCGTCCTGTATATGACCTTGACCCCCTGAAAATGAAATCCTCAGCAAATTATAAAATAATCATGGATCAAAATTTGATGGGAAACAACAAGAGAAATCACTGCAGAACATGTGGGCTCCTGTCTATATAATTAAGAGAAAACATATAATTTCAACTCACAGGAATGGATTCCAAAACTTTAGACACATCAGGCGAGGCAGCCTTTCCTTCCACGAAAAGGAAGAAAGTTGATACTCCAATAACCTTATGATAAAATATCCAAGGTAGTATCTGTTCTAGGCCCGCAGACGTGCTGGTCGTAATGCATATCTGAAAAAATACAATAGACATATTAAGTCATCTGTACATCACTTTAGCAGGAAATAGAACAAAGGTTGTCATATGCAAACAAAACAACTATCTACCTTATGAAATCTCACGAATAATTAGATGAGAACTCTTTTCTTTTTTGGTGGGAAGAGGAAGGGAGGCAAGGAAAAGGAATGAAATAAAATATCAGCCTAAAACTTGCCATTTTGAGAAGCAAAACTCATTCAAGAGAACATAAGTAGAAATCACCCTCAATATAATAAGATGAGCTAATATCATTCCACTGGCTGTGTGAAAAGGCTAGGATTTTATTAATGTGAACCTGCCAGTTGAGATAATCTTCCCCAAAATTCGTTGTTAGGCAGGATAAAAAAAATTAATATATTGGATAAAATTAGATTACAGAGGTCTGGTACTCATGTTATAAGAGACGACACAACAGGGTTCTCCAACTCTGCACTATGGATGGAAAGGCATTTCCTTGGTCAAATGAACATCCCTACTCTATTACCACAAAGTGCAAGGTCATCTTGAAATGCCAAGACATAGTATGCAACTCACGAAAAAGAAGAAGAAAAAGGCCAGCTTTTCTCAAGGCTTAACTAAGCTATTAGTATATATCAAATTTTTTTTTTTTTGATTAAAAATATATATTGATTATATAGAGTATGACTTAACAAAGTTTACCACCAGAGTGAATGATCTAACTGATAGACTCTGACCAGCTTGACAACTCATCCTTCCACTCGTACATACTGCACAATGTTCCATACATAATACTGGTACATTTTCTTCTGACTAATGAAACCAACACCATACTGGTTGCTCCATCTTCATAGTTAGCAAATCACACGACATGAAGTTCGCTTTTCTTATGGAGTAAGTTCGTTAACTCACTGATCCTTGCTCGGTATGATAGAGACAGACTCAATTCATACACATGAGAGCTGATTACGTCATCCTAAATATACCATACATCTCTGGCAGTAGTGTTGTGATTGGGTCATGCAAATGCGAGGGCTAAATTCACTAGTCCACATATCAAACACGGCCGACGCACAAACTGGAGACTGAAATAAAAAGGAAAATTCAAAATATCAACTCGAGCAGCTCACTCAAAATCCAACTCCATCTGCAGGAAAAATCGCGATCTCACAGGTCCGTAAGTCACAACGCTTTTCGCACGCTGCGCAAGCATATATCAGTAAAGAGTCCACACGCGATCATCAACGCGTTCCTTCACGTAGACACACGACGCGTCTCTCCTAGCGTCGAGCTCCGATCAGCAAAAAAGAAAACCACGGCGCGCTCAATCAGGAACGCACCGCAACCCGACCAGAGAACCGAGCTCACCTGAGGCCGCAGATCCGATCCGAGATCGAACTTCCAATCGCGGTAGTACGGGAACGATGCCGTCCGGCTCCGGCCGAGGACGTCGACGCAGGCGGAGCCGGAGCCGGAGCCGGAGCCGGAGCGATCGCGGCGGGAAGGCACATTGGAGCCGGCGGCGGCGTCCGGCGTCCATGCCGGGGAACTCGAGGCGGTCGGGGGACCAGCGAGTGACGGGATCGTTGAGGCCGCCGCGCCACTGGAGGAGGAAGGCGAAGCAGGCGAGGGTCAGCGGGAGGACGGTGAGGAGGAGGAGGAGGCGGGAGGCGAACGCCTGGTGCGGCGATGGCGAGGAGTGGTGGCCCGCCATTGGAGGAGGAGGAGGAAAGGGAGAGAGATGGACGACCGGTGCATCGACTTATATCAACTCTCTCCTCCTAAGCGTTATGTGAAAAGAGAGAGAGAGAGAGAGACATTGAAACTGCAGGAGGAAGAAGAGGAAAGCAATGTGTATGCCCCGGGGAGCCGTTTTGTTTTTGTTTTTGTCGTTGGCGGTGTTTTTAATTCCCTTCCTTTTTCTCTTTCTTTCTCAAGTGCCGGGATGATGGAATTAATATTCCATGAACTTTTACCAAATATATAATATAATTCTTGAATTTCTTATACATGCTCAACTTAGCCCCGAATTATATAGAAATATGCCGTCCTTCCATTAATTCAAATTTAGGGATAACGTTGAACATTCTTAAATAGTTTATAGATAAATTTAAAAATCAAATTTAACAAATTAAAAGTTTGTGAATTATATCACACATTAGATTACAATTTATGGATCACGTATTGAATCAAAATTCATGAATTATTTATTTCATTTTCCCTTTGGATTGCTTTTTGTCTTCTCTTACTTCTCTCTCTTTCTTTTGAATTTTCAATAATATAGGAAGAGAAAAACCGCAAAATGCATTTAAAAAAGGAAAGAGAAAAAATTAAGTGAAATTTGAGATTTGGCAATAAATAAGACAAGTCAACTGA
Organism: Eucalyptus guilfoylei; assembly: GCA_016097605.1. Taxonomy (NCBI): domain Eukaryota; kingdom Viridiplantae; phylum Streptophyta; class Magnoliopsida; order Myrtales; family Myrtaceae; genus Eucalyptus; species Eucalyptus guilfoylei. Next base: position 29,290,167 of record CM027860.1, read on the forward strand.
TAGAAAACGTCAGACCAAAAAAAAAAAAAAACTGATAGAAAACGTGATATAGATTTCTAGAATTCACACTTCAAAAGGCCACAAACGGGAGCGTATGGACCGGAACATGAAATTGACTTTTTATAACAAAAAATTGCAATTAATATCGGCTACATCTATTGCTTTAGTGAAGATTTTATTCAATGATAACCGTCCGTTTTTGAATTATTTTCCTTTATCTATTAAAGCATTTCTAAATTGTGGAAACAAAAATAGAACTATGATAATCTCAAAATTGCTAGAAATAAGCTTAGAGTATAGTTCTAATTTTCAAGGGTTGCATCTTTTGGGACAAACAAGTAGATTCCTATTGTGTATTCTTTTGTGTGTAACTAATTAAGGTGTTAATTTCATGCATAGCCTCCATTTTCCAATCCATTATGAAGATTTGATTACATCACCTAAAACCGTGTTGTCGAATATGAACATTTGTAATCCACACTTATTACGCGTTGTTTTGAGAAAGTCAAATTTGTCCATAAGCATCTATTTCACGTGATTGCATTAGATTTAGATATTTGCTAATCTCAAGAAAAGAGCTAAAGTGACACTTTTGGAATAGATGGATGATACTAATTTCACCAAAATGTTTAATATCCCTAACTAACGCAATTAACACATCTTTTTCGCCCTTTTGTCCTTTGTGCTCTGTTTGCATTCCTTTGAACAAAAACTTTTAATGCATCTTAGATAAACCTCTTTTGAAGTACTTTTTTGTTTTTGTCGTCTAAGATTTTATAGGTGGAAAAGCTTAGTAAATTGAGATCAGATGGAGAGTTATGTATTGCATAGTGGATTTTTTCAGTAATTACAAATTGCACTATTTCAATAACGCCTTAAAAAAATGAATGAGTTTGTAAATATCAAATGCAATTGTTAAGACTAAAAAAAAAAGGAAAAAAAACACTTTAGATATTGGCAACTTGCCATTCTCTTCGGCAAATTTTGTTCCGCCAATATCATGTCTGGCCAAAAAGACAAAGGCAAAAACATCTCGATGTCTTTCAATAATTCAACGTGGACATCATTCGATTCACTTTTCATTGACAAATAGGTTCACGCACACGTGGCAGAATGCGACTAGATTAAACGCGTCGAGACACGTGGCGGAACGTGACTAGATTGGACACGTCGAGACACGTGGCGGAATCCGATTAGGGACCGTGACGCGTGTGAATCCGACGTGGCTCCAAAGCGAACTTCAGTTCGACCGAGAGAGACATAGAGAGAGAAACGGAGAGGGTCGCTGAAAATCAAGACTCGGTTTTTATTTCTTCTTCTCTTCACTGAGCTACTCCCAAGATTCAGCCATGGCAGCTCGCAAGAGAGCTTCCGCTTCCTCGGACGCTTCCACAAAGCCGCCGCAGAACGTGGAGGCCATCAAGGCCGAGCCCAAACCCGCGGAGGCCGCGCCGATCGATCCCCCGATCGCCCCGCCGAAGCTCGGCTTCATCCTCAAGCTCGCGGCTCTCTTCCTGGCCCCGTACCTCTACTTGATCCTACGCCACTTCGACATCGATCGGGAGCTCAGGAGGTCGATCCTCATCAACGCCGGCCTCAGCCTCGCGGGGTTCTTCGCCACGGTGAAGCTGATCCCCGTCGCTTCCAAATACGTCCTGCGGCGGAACCTGTTCGGATACGACATCAACAAGAAGGGGACTCCCCAGGGGACCGTGAAAGTGTGAGTATTTCGCGCGAATTTCCACGATTTTAGGGGAAAATTTCGATCTTTTGTCGGGGTTGTGGATAGAATTAGCTGGTTTTCTGCTGCGTTTTATATGTTGCATTGAGCTAGATAGGAGTGGAATTCACTTGGCTCCATGAGACGAAGTCGCTAATACTAATTTTAGGATCTGTTGCATTTGTGATGTAGTTATTTGTGGTTTTTCGGTAACGTGATTTGCATGTGCATTTTCATTTCCTACGTTATGGAGTGAAGAATTGCGACATCTGCACAATTCCAATGGCTTGAACTAGAAGCTGTGGTTTGGGAGTGGGACACTACAGCTCCAAATGACGTGGTCTTGTCTCATTAGGCTGCAGATTTAAGTTATATCCCAGACCCTAGGTATTGGAATTTTGTGTTTTGTTGTGATATAGAAGAGTTGTTTGTTGCTTATTTGGAATCATTGGATTAATATATTGTTCACCTGCATGTGATTACGGAAGGCGTAAACTCAGGTTTCCATAAGTAGTTGGATCAGTCAGAAAATATGTTGGCTTCCAATTTTGTGGCTCTTCTTTGGCAAATGTAGTGATGATACTTGTTGATATGCAGGCCAGAGTCACTGGGAATTGTTGTTGGGATCGTATACTTGGTCTTGGCAATTGTGTTCCAGTATTTCAATTTTACAGCAGATTCAAATGTAAGTTATTTTGTTTGAATGGTTGGCAAGCATGATTATTGGTTGGCTGTTGTTGTTTTGTGGCGTAGCTGAATTTTGGTAGTCAATTGAGCCTCAATGAGAACTTCTTTAGTTTCTTCCTAATTTCAAACTTTTGGCATGCTGCACTTTTCTTAACTATTCTACGTTTCTTTTTGGCTCCCTTTTTGAGGTCATAAATTTTCTTATACTGGAACTTGAGCTGTAAACGTGATTCTTGTACCCTATTCTTCATAACCTGAGGCCTCAACTTCATGTCATGAATCCTGCCACCATCCTGAACACGTCTTAAAAATGCATAGGGAATTGTTCTTTCTGGTTATTTATTTTCTAAATGCTTTGGTTGAGTCATGCCAATTTTCATCTGGTGCATCCTTTCGCCATCTTAACTTCTCCAGTAAATAGCTCTCGGTGTTATCAGATTACGTCTAAAGCATTGGTAACACTGGATTTATGAAGTTCTTCCCCCCGTGTATTTTTCAACTCTGAGCTCCTCCTTTGCTAATTGAAAATTAAAATTCTGTTATTTACTTTGTGCAGTGGCTTGTTGAGTATAATGCAGCCTTAGCATCAATTTGCTTCATGATTTTGCTTGGTTTTACGGATGATGTCCTTGATGTTCCCTGGAGAGTGTAAGTATCTGTCAATCCTCCATCTTTTCCAGATGATAGGAGAATTTACTTCGATAGTATGAGAAAACTCGTGTTGTTATAAGAAGCTCAACCATTCATCACATGGTTTATGTGAACATATTATGAGATGGAACTGACTCTATTCTGGATTTCCTTCTAATCTGCAAGAACAGGAAGTTAATCCTACCATCATTTGCTGCTCTTCCATTGCTGATGGCCTATGCTGGACATACAACTATTATCATACCAAAGCCTCTAACTCCGTACGTTGGTATGGAGATATTGGACTTAGGTATGTATTAGGATCATAGTTCAAAAGTCTCTAAGCAGTGAATGCATTCAAAGCTTTTGCTTTCCATGTATTTATATCTTTCACACCCTCAAGGTGATCTATTTTCGGAAATTGTGTACAGCTGGACACGATATTTAGAGTGGACATGCATGTTGATGTAGATAACCTTATATCTGTTCTCCAAAATGTCCTGTTGGAGTGTTAGTATATTGACCTACTGGGATAACATAGATTGAGCTACCCATCTTTTTGTTACTGACCTAAGTAAAAAAGAGGGTAAAAACCTAATTTTGATTCATGCGCTGGCTGGAAACTCATAATGGATGGTGTAAGTAATGTTGGACATAAGGAGAGGATTGAATATGGGCAATCACCAAGATATTTATTGTTGTCTTGACCATTGAGTTGCATATCCTCTATGTCGCAAATCTAATTATGATGTGGACAGGATGGATTTATAAGTTATACATGGGACTTTTGGCGGTTTTTTGCACAAACTCCATCAACATTCATGCTGGCTTAAATGGTCTTGAAGTGGGGCAAACAGTTGTTATTGCAGCTGCGGTAAGCACAAATTTGTGAGTATTTAGCATCCTGTTATATAAGAATCTGACACATTTAATCCATTTACAGATTCTGCTACACAACATTATCCAAATTGGAGCATCGAAAGATCCCGAGTACATGCAGGCTCATGCATTTTCTATTTATCTTGTTCAACCAATGTTAGCCACATCCTTGGCTTTACTTTCATTCAATTGGTAATCTAATGAATGTCTATTCTTGGTATTTCGAATTTGTTATTACTATGTGGAGAACCAACATCTGATAATACTCATGTCTCTGCCCAATTTAGGTATCCATCTTCAGTTTTTGTTGGAGATACGTACACTTACTTTGCTGGGATGACAATGGCAGTGGTTGGGATTCTAGGACATTACAGGTAGGCCCTTTCTTGTGGCCTTCCACATCTTAGAGATGCACTTTCACTGTTTAAGGAGATATTAACTATTAAGTGCAGGCATAAGCGAAAGTGCTTCTATCTTTTTTCAGTTTTTTAATCTGTCTTACCTGCATCTGCTGTTTTATGCAGCTGAAGTACAAGCATTATTCTAGTTATTCTGCACCAGTTAGAAAACTAGTATATGCTGCCCATACTTTGTTTTGTAAATGATATACAGCAAGTTAAACTTCGTAGATCATATTCCAAACTGAATGAATTAAGCCATGTGACTAGCTGTTTAGACTCTAGAGAAGTGAAATGTCATGGGGCTCTGCTCATAAGTCCTTTGGTTAATTACATGTCTTTTGAACTTGTCCCCTGATGGTGATATTCCCCTTTATGTATGCACAATTAGCTGTAAAATTATCTATGGAAAATGAGAGCTGCTGTTTTAAGATGATACCATAAAAGTCATTAGTTATGTCGTTATCATGTGGGTTCCAATTTTTAGCTTAGGCGAAGCTTCTGCTCGGTCCCAAAATTGCAAGTTTCCACCTTTTTTTTTTCCTGGTCATCAATCTGCACGGTTGCATTTGCTATTGCAGCTGAATTCTTGACAATGCTTTGGAGCTAATTATGTTTCCGTTTCTACTCAATATGGTTCAGTGAAACATTGCTGATCTTCTTCCTCCCGCAAATTTTGAACTTTTTACTTTCACTTCCTCAGGTTCTTCTCTCTCTCTTCTCTCTCTCTCTCTCTCTCTCTCTCTCTCTCTCAATTCCGTGTATTATTAGTGTCGGTTTTTTTATCAACTTAAGCTTCTTTTTGCAGCTAGCGGGATTTGTGAAATGTCCAAGGCATCGTTTACCTAGGTAGTATTATTTACCTCAAAATTTTAGGCTTTCACTATGGTAATAATAATCTATGTAATTTGATGACCTGATTGACTTTATGTTGACGAATTTCAGGTTTGATCCTCAGAGTGGACTACTGACTGGCACCAATGATGGGACACTAGTCAATTTCTTTCTCAGAGCGTTCGGCCAGAAAACAGAAAAGTCACTTTGCATCCTTCTTCTTCTGTTCCAGGTTTTCTTCATCTTGCTCTGATTCTTTACTAGATGAAAGAAAAAGAATCATTAGCACTCTTGGTTCTCTGAATCATAATGGGCAAGAAAGATTTCCCATTATTGCTCTTTATAGGTCCTGCCCATTAATGAGTTTTGTCTGGACTAAAAGGTGCTGTTCTGCAACATCTTGCCCTAGTGGGAATTTTAGTGGGTTCTTCGGATGACCATTCATCAGGGCTGCTAGATGGTTCACCTTTTCCCTGTTTTAGAGACCAATAGTTATATCTATTATAAGTTTTTATTTTCCTTTTTGATAGAAGCATCTATTCTTGCCTCAAATGGACATCACATATAATTGGTATCGCCATGCATCATCTTATTTTTCATTTCTCTGCTTAGTCATTCTTCAGGATAGTCACAAATTGATATATGTTTAACTTCCGACAGGCTATGGCATGCGGCTTCTGTTTCTTGTTGAGGTGGTTACTTGCCGGATGGTACAAGTAGAGTGGTAGTGCGTTACTGGTTCTGCTCATGAATTTGTGGAGCTTTGATGGCGGCACATGTTGTATGTGTTTGAACTTCAATCACAGAGTAACTTCACCCCTTCAGGGCGCGCAGATGTTTTGGAGAGACGCCAGAGATTGTAGCTTCGATGGAGTTTTGATTTTGACACGAGATAGTTAAACAGCATGCTCTCTGAACAGCATGTTCTGTATTAGTTTTGTTTAGTTGTTTAACATGAGTGCAAAGTTGAAAAGTTTTTGCAATTCTTGAGCCGTCTGTAACCATGCTTTTACAGCTCACTTTTAACGTTGAAGATACTGATTAGTTCTCTTAAATTTCTTTGTCAAAGCGATGTCTGAGGTATGTGATCAGACAAATGTAAGATTTTGGCGGGGGATTCTGGCAGAAAATTTTCTAGTATTTTGACAGAGAAACTGTCTTGTAATTAGCGAGGATAGCTACTAAGATGGGTTCAATTCATTGTGCTCCGTCCAAATTTTACCAAAACCGATTATACTTACATACTAAATTCCATGTATCATAAGGATGAGCTCAATGGCTTTTGCGTGTGTATGTGTGTATATATCCATATGTAATGAAGAAAATGGGTGGGGGACCGGTATTTGGGTGATGCGGCTTAATCCACAATTTTTTTCCTGCTGCTTTTTATTTTCTCATTTTGGTTGAGCGTTGGTAGGTGAGATCTTTCTATAGTTTTTGTGTTTTCTTTTTTATAGTAGCGGTGGTGAGTGATTTTCTTAGATTATTTTTGGTCCAATTGGTAAACAATATTGTGAATTCAACTATTGTTGTTGTTGTTATTGTTTTTCTGTCAATTTTGAAATTAAGATTGAAATTTTGATTCTTATATGTTCTTCAAGACTAATGTCTTGAATATTCTTGCACCAAACGATCAAAGAATTGGACATGATTTGCTTTAATAAATAAATTTCAAAATGATTATTGTGCGACACTGTCAAATTTTATTCGGGATAGTATGCAGCACGTCCTAGAATTGATTTAGTTTAATCAATTGCAACAATATACACATGATATGTGATTTTAACACGACACGATTCTGTCAATCGATGTATAAAATTGTCATTCAAAAGACAACATTTTATGTTAGAATTAATGTACTGGCTGATGAGTTCAAAATTAAAATTTTGATGAATTATTCAATTTTTTCGAAGAAAAGTATTAACCCCCTTACAATGAGCATTGTGGTAAACCTAACTAATGAACAATTGCATTTTCAATTGCTTTATATTGCTCGACTTTTAAATTATTTGAGAGATATGATATTATATAAGATAACTAATGTTAAGTCCAACAAGAAAGAACAGTGGGCATCATAATTGTTTATCCATTATATATTCAACGTACATTTTATTTCTTCAATTCTCGTTTAGTGTTGCATTCAATCTACAAGTCAGTATAGTTTTTCGCGATGACAAAACTCCTTTTAATGTCGCCAGGCAAAGGATATTTCATATTTCAATATGCAAAACTGAAAGAGCGCAAGCAAATCTGGAATTTTTAACAAACCAAGTTTCCTAATTGAGTTCCAATGATCAATGCACTATGATATGTAAGTGAGTATTTAATATTTCAAATGCGAGAGTAGCTCTTGTCTAAAGCTGCTCGCCGCCTCTTCAAGCAAATGGGCTTTTGATTCTACGGCAATAACGATTGATATGAAAAATGAGGAAGCGATACCTCATAAAGTGTCTTCTCCTTGTTCGTAAGACGTAAGACACTCCACATCAGAACTTTCCTTGGATCACAGGCCAAAACATGTGAAGGGCAAAAACTACTGCTAGGATGGTTTGGTACTTTTGAATACCTTCCGGGCATCCAATTGAAAAACTATAGTACAAGCAAGCTAGAAACGCTTTTAAACGGGGGAAGATCTGCCAAAATGTTTACAAACGCTTGACAGGATTAACTCCTGTGCTCCCACTAAAAAAGCACATGCTAACAAAAATTGAATTCAGTCGACATCCATGACCTGTTCCTTCATGTCGTCGTTACTAGTCCAGAGCTTAATTGTTCTGTCGTGTGACACTGTAACTATATGACTTGCATCTGCACAAAAAGCACATTCATGAGCAGTTAGCAGGTCGAGAGGAATCCATATCGAGGGAAGAAATACCATGTCAGCTGACATTATTCAACAGTGAAATGCTCTGTTTTCCTCTATTCTTGGGGGGATTAATCAGTTTGTCATCACAATACCAAGAATTTCCTGATGCAAATTTCTGAATACTATGGAGTAACAGTTTAAGAGACATCTGCATTTACAGTAAGTTCCAAAAGGCTTTGTAACAACTGAGCAATCAGAGTTCTCACAGATGCATTTGACAGCATTTCTAGATCACAATAGTCACCAATGTCACCCCACGATCCACATGATCGTGATATCTGCTTTTGAACATATTTACCTACTCACCAGCTCATAGGTACCCACATGACAATAAAGCCAAATATTCGGTTCCCACATCACCAGGGCTGATCAAATTTCAAGGATCATAATCATGCATTACTGGCCAATTTATGAAATTGCAAAAGAACACTCTATCACAAGAATCAAAAGTAAGTCACAACAGAATATAACATGCTTTTTTCACTGAAACCACAGGGGTTTCAGAGCCACCTAACCTATCAATTTGGTTACTTAAACTTCAAACACCAGTCAAAATGAACAATATACAGTGCCATCCCCCAAATGTTGCTATGTCATGCCCAACCACCATCACCTCATAACATCTAGTCTGGCCATCATATAAACATTTTATTTCTTTTTATCTGGGTGTGGGTACTGGGAATGCACTAAAAAATTGTATAGACTGACCAATAACCACCAATTACCATAGTTGTTGCATATTGCTCCCATCCCACCCACTTCATCTCTTGAAACTTAGTGCTTTGCAATTGTTTTCTTGGGATTGCAACCATCAGAATGTTAAAGAACCCATTTGCTAAAGATACATATAAAAACTGGACAATTCAATTTACTTCCAGAAAGATTGTCCTGAAAGTAAGTATGCTCAAATTGACAGAGAGAATACTATGGGACCATACAGAGGCTTGGTTCATCTTATGGCACATATCTTCCATGCTCAGCCACAACAAAACTTTCCCTACTAAGTGAGTAGAGCACTAATCATATTGCACAAAGTTTTTCATCATCTACCCTCGAAAACATAAATCCAAGAGAATCATAACTATGTATGCTTGCATAAGAGTGAAGAAACTTACCCGCAGTGATATCCACTGATGTTATTTTGGCTTCATGCACTGACAAAGTTTTCACTGGCTTAAAGTCCCGGGCCGACCAGACCTAATCACATGCAGACGCCAGATGTAATAAAACAAGAACAGATTTTTCTACAACAATATAATTTTAAGGCGGAAAGCCAATATAGTAAAACGAATACCTTTGCCGTAGTATCATATGATGCAGTCACCAGAAAATATCCTTCTTGAGGCTCAAATTTCACTTCTGATATAAGATTTGCATGAGCTGGAATAGTATACAATGACTTTTTCTTTCTTAAATCCCAAATACGACAGGTATTATCTTCACCACCGGTGGCTAAATGATATCCATTGGGTGAAAAGCTGACTCCCAGAACCTGGAAAGTGTATGGAAGAGGTATAAAAATCAACAGATAATATATTGGCAGCCAAGCATAAGTCAGTAACAACAAAGGGAAGCGTGCAACTCTAGAGACTCACCGGCTTAACATGTCCTTCCAAAGCAAGGATGCTTCTACCGGTGCGGAGGTCCCAAACACGTGCAAGAGCATCCAGTCCGCAAGATGCCACTAAGGATCCATCCCGGTGGAAGTCTATCCCATAGATACTTCTGCTATGGCCTTCTTGAAGAAGTAGTTCCTCACCACTTTCTATATCCCACAACCTCCATGTCTTGTCAAAGCTAGTCGTACCCAGGTACTTCCCTGATGGATGAAATGCAATACGACCAAGGCGATCCAGATGCCCCTCAAAAGTCTTCAAGATAGTTCCTTCAGTATTCCATAACTTTGCAGTCCGGTCAGCAGAAGCAGTTGCTATATGATTTTGCACCGGAGAAAAGGCCACATCAGTAGCACGTTCTGTGTGACCCTTCAATGTCAACACTCTATTCACTTGAGGCATGCGAGATGAGTCCCATAACTTAGCAACTCCACTCATGGAACTAGCACAAGCAGAAAAGACTAAGCTAAGTGATTCTCATACAATTGCAAAGTCAAAATCGCTAATGTTCATGCCTACTCATGAAATATTATTTGGAAAGCCTGATTCCTAATTCATAATGAAAATGCACAATGAAGTCATGCTCGACACTACTCAGCATGATCTGGGCGTACAGCTAGGACATAAAGTCACTGAGATTTCATGCCTCGAGAGGCAATTTGGTTGGTTGAAATGTGGCTCTGTCGGGTGGACAAAGAGCTTCCGAGATTCAAATAAGCACTCATGCACTCTAACACGCATGCATCAAGGAGAGAGTAAGTGAATTACCATGTGGCAAGCAACTTTCCATCATGGGAGAAGGAGCAGCCTGAGAGTGGTCGATCATCGCCAATCTCACTGCAATGCAAGGACAAGCTCTCTGCCTTTTTCAATGCCCAATCTATCTCTGCATCCACATCCTCATCGGGGTCATCCCTTCTCCTTCTTGCACGTTCAAGACGCAGTGCAGCCCTTGTGATCGAAAATTTTGCAATATCTATCCTAGCATCGAAAAGAGCTTTCGATCCTTCAGTATAGAATGGATACTGAAGCATCTCTTCCTCGACATCCTCCGGTGCAGCGGAAGCAGCAGCCTCCTCATCCTCATGGGCTTTCATGAGCTTCTCGAGCTGTCCTTCCGCATCTAATTTAGCCATAAGCATCCGCAGCCGGTCCCGCCTCTCCATCTCTCTTTCCCCAAAGAGGGTCATAGGTTCTCCGAGCCGACGAAGACGGGCACGCACAGCCTTATCATTAGTGGGCACTGCCAGAGCAGCACCGCGCCGCTTCATCATCAGATCTTGCATCGCCTTTTCATGCCGCTCCCGCACCAGCCTACTCTCTTCCGTAATCTCATACTCCGCAGTCGACCCGGCAGTGGTGCCATCATGGTCTGAGTCCGAGTCGCTACTTCCAGCCTCATCTCTTTTGGGCGCGGGTGGCCTCAAAACGGGAGGGCGGATGGGTAGAGGCGCCAGAGGTCGAAGGACCGGAGGAATTGTCGGAACGAGAGCAACCACAGGCACGGCGGGAGGAGGGATTACGGGCGGAAGTATTGGCGGGGTCGACTGAAGGGTGACGCTATCGACGGCGGAGGCCAGAGCCGCCTGGCCATCAACAGAGGCATCAGTAGACTCCGCGAGGGCATTCAAATCTTCGAGATCCTCTTCAACACCCATGACAGCTGAGGAAAGACAAAGGTTCAAAACCAGACAGAGAAAAAAAAAGAAACAGAAAAAGGCTGCTGCTTAGAGGGTTTCTTGAACGGCCGTACCGAATTGACGAGCGCTAGGCAATCGACGCGATACGGATCCTACTCGAATCAACACTCCAGGCCCACGTCGCTAGCAGAAAACCATATATATCAAGCAGAACCTAAGCAAAAACACGCGACGTTCTCAACAATGGCGCAGAAGCTAACGAGGGATTCAGCCAAAAACCAGTCTTTTTCAAGAGAGAATCGGCCAGAAAGCAGAAACTGCAAACACACAGGAGGAGCACGCGAAGATTCAGGAAATCCTTATGCGGCAACAAAATGCCCTGCTTCTAGAGAGAGAGAGAGAGAGAGAGAGAGAGAGAGAGGGTACCTGAAGCTTTTTTCAGCTGAAGCTTTCCTCGATCGTTTGGAGCGCGCCGATAGCGCAGTGCAGTAGCAGTGCAGGAGAAACGAGGACGACGGAGCTTTCTCCAACCTCCGACGACTCCGCGCTGCTGCGCCTCCTCCGCGAAGGATCATCAGATGGCGGGCTCGGGCCGAGGGTTATGCAGGTTATGGTTCGGCCCGGGACGGGCCGGGCCGGGCCAATGGGGGGCCTCGAGTTAGATAAACTCTATCTACTCAATACAAACATGTGGATCCGGCTTGTACGGACCTGCCGAGGTCGGGTCAGGCCCACTAAAATAATTCATTAATTTTGGCTCTACATTTCAATTTTTAATTTATTCAACATGGTTCATGAATCTGTTCATAAAAAAAAAAATATGGTTCATGAACTAAAAGTTTGTTACATATTCAATTTAATCCCCGTATTATATGAAACCGTCTAATGTGATTCAATGATTATAATAAGCGTATACAAAAAGTTTAGGAATTATATTGAATAAACTAAAAACTTTGGGATGGCATTGCATATTGGTTCAAAATTCATTAACTATTTTGGTGTCATTTTCTTAATATAAAGCCACCGGATCATGTGACATGAGCTTTGCACAAGGCTCAGTAGATATGAAGATCATATGTGGAATTACGTAATTTGTTCATAATAAGTGAATTTCATATTTAAATCACGACGACTTCCATTTCGAGTAATAGTAAGCATTTGTACACCTGATGTCACGTGAACAAAGGCAATTTAAGTGCATTAGTAATAGTTAGTCAAACTGAGAAATCGGACGCATTTGTCAGAAAAATTAAGAGAGCATGATGAATGGCCATCCCTCTGATCGGATATTCCATAGCTGGCATGGTACTCCCGAGGCTTTGGCCTTTAGTGTCAAATAATGCTAAAAAATCAGATGGTACTCTCGTTGCTCGCGTCGGTCGTCGCCTCTTAAAAGAAACTCTGCATTCCGTAGAAACAGCGACGGGAAAAAAAAACACATTCTAGGACAAAACGACATCGGAGGACATTAAACGACATAAAAGAAGTCGAAAATCTAAGCTTAGATACTCCTAAAAAGGCTTGGCATATTCGGCTATTTATTTCGTACGTCAACCTCTCCAAACGGCCATTTGCGTATTCCACTCGCCGACCGTCGCCGGCGACTCTCGCTTCTCTTCTCTCTCCGACGGTCCAAATGGCGGCGTCACCATCGGCCGCTCGCTTCGCAACCCTCTCCTTCGCATTTCTGTTTCTGAACCTGCATCCGATCGCGGGCGGCTGTGCCGGCGGTGAGTATCGCGGGGAGAAGTTCCAGCGCCGGGCGTCGGCGCCGGAGAAGAGCCTCCCGGCGAGGCCGGGGTCGCCGTTCAAGATCGCTCTGTTCGCCGATTTGCACTTCGGGGAGAACGCGTGGACGGACTGGGGGCCCCGCCAGGACGTGAACTCCGTCAAGGTCATGTCCACTGTGCTCGACGATGAAGCTCCCGGTAAGTGCTTGTTCGGATCGGGTTCGTTTTCTTCCAGTGCGTTTCGCTTCGTGCTTAGCTCGGCCAGTGATTTGGCGAGCGCAGTGGACCGCCCGGATCCCGGAAATTGCGAGGATAGGTTTTTGGACTCGTGCCTTGAGAGAATTTGAGTGTGCTGTGGTTTATGCGCGTTGACGGTGGTCTGGACTGAAGTAGGAAACGATGGATAGAAGGGGAAAAGGTTGTTCATCTTTTGGGAAAATTAGGACTGCTGTTGATATTCATAGGCCTTAAGGTCTTCAAATTTTAGCTCATGCTGCTGCTATTTCTGTGAATCCGCTTCCTACCTGCTAAGTTTAGTGCGGGGCTTTATTTCGTGCGTTTTGCGACATACTCAATTGCTACTTTGCCCGGGAAGCTCTTTAGAGACCTGTCTTTTGTCTCATTCACATTCTGACGAGACTCATCGAATTGCATTGCAGATTTCGTTGTATATCTTGGAGATCTCATTACGGCAAATAACATTCCAATAGCAAATGCAAGCTCGTACTGGGATCAAGCTCTATCTCCAACAAGATCGAGGGGCATACCCTATGCTAGTGTCTTTGGAAACCATGATGATGCACCGTTCGTGTGGCCATTGGAGTGGTTTTCCGCCCCTGGCATTCCTCTGGTTCAATGCCCTGTTGCAAATTCATCATTTTCAGGTAAACATTAGGGTTTGCTTAATTACGTTGAAGTCGACAACCCTCACATTAAACTGCAAATGTTTCTAATAGCCAGAACGCAAGATCATAGTCTAGGATATCTTTGCATGGATGTGATAGCCAGCTTGATGGAGTCATCACAGGAACTAAAGAAGCAGAAAAATTGCTAGTATACTAAAGAATTGAATATAAAGTTGCACACCGTCTACATTCTTGGAGTCGAATTAACTCGAAGAATGATCTTATCTTGCAGATACGTGATTTTTGTGTTGGTCTTATTTATACATGATCTGTCCATGTGTGATTAGGAGATTGCAGCTTCAGAGGAACCCAGCGTTTGCAGCTCATGAAGAATGAGGTAGAGCAGAATGCACCGTCCTACTCGAGTGAGGGTCCAGAGGATCTGTGGCCAAGCATATCCAATTACGTCCTTCAGATCTCGCCGACGGATAATCCTCAGTCCCCTGTAGCGTACCTTTACTTTCTCGATTCTGGCGGTGGATCTTATCCAGAAGTAATATCAAATGCCCAATCTGAATGGTTCAAAAATCGATCGCTACAGATCAACCCAGATTCAAGGTACAAAGAAGTGACGGCAGAACTTCCCTGGTTTCCAGGAAGAAGCAGTTGCCAACACTGACAATCATATATCTGATGCAAAGATTTTTTTTTTTTTTTTTTTTCTGGATAAAAAGAGGGAAAAACTGTATAACGAGTGAGCAATTCAATGTTGGTTAAAATATCTATAAACTCTTTCTCCAGTTTTCTTGTGAAAAGCAATTTATCGCGTGGCGCAGGATACCAGAGTTGATATTTTGGCATATACCTAGTAAAGCTTATGAAAAGGTGGCTCCATGGATCGGTGTACGTAGGCCTTGTGTGGGCTCGATCAACATGGAGACCGTTGCTTCTCAAGAAGCTGAAACAGGGATCATGGAAATTCTTCAAAATCGGCCTTCTGTCAAGGTAATTAGTGCCACAAATTGGTTTGTTCATTGATACTTTGACGATCATCTGCTGAGCTGCTTTTGTTAGCTCGGGTTTTAGGCTTTGTCAATGTGCAAGTATTATCTTTAAGCTAGACAGGCATTGAAAACAAAAAAAAAAAAGCAGCAACACTAAAAGCTTCAACCACTTTCCAACACTTCCTGGTTTCTTCTTTACATCTATTTCCCGGTCTGCACATTCTTGCTCCAGTTACAGCTGCATGTGGCAATATATACAAGTTAATCTGGTTTGGTCTTGAGTGCTGTCTTAAGAAAAAGGGACACTTGCTTGTCAAACTCCTATAACATGAAAAATTACCAGTGGAAGCATATTCCACCACTTTCCTGCGATTAGTTTGAGATACTTAAATTTCAGATAAACATTCGTTACTTCAATTTGATATGATTAAAAGGGTAATTTTTCTGCCACGATGGCAGGCAGTATTTGTTGGACACAACCACGGATTGGATTGGTGCTGCCCCTACAGGAAGCTGTGGCTATGCTTTGCCAGACATACTGGGTATGGTGGCTATGGATATTGGGCTAGAGGTGCGAGAATTATTGAGATAAGTCAAGACCCTTTCTCTATCAAGTCTTGGATAAGGATGGAGAATCACGATGTACACAGTGAAGTTGATTTGAGTTCTTAAAAGCGTTCGATGTACATGAAAAAAAAAAAAATAGCCAGATGATAAAGGGTAGTGTTGTCATTTACACATGTATCTAGCTCTCTTAGAGAATGTATAGAATAATTTATTGATTATATCATGCTGGTAACCCATTCATGATAATCTCGATCACAATGCTCGCTTGAAGAGTAAAATCCTTGCAATCATTTGTAACTGAGTTCTAGCTCCTCGAAGCATAGTATAATATCACTTCATCAAACCGCAGAGCTAATTTCCATTGGTGCAGCTAGGCAATTTTGTTTCCATTCACACACCTTTCAAGCTTTTGGAACGCCGCTTTTTCCAATGTAAGGACGATGATCGGAAAAATCTAGCCTGCTGCATTGTGGAGGAGTGTGGACTCCTAAGTATCAAACTGAGTTTCTATAAGCAGCCACAGATCAGCCACTATTGGATTACAGCACGTCGTCCTGAAACAAGTTGCTAAGGATTACACTCATGTAACAGTTATTGGAGTCAAATGAACTCAAAAAACGATCTTGTCTTATAGATACGTGATTGATGTGTTGGATCTTACCTATGCATGACGTGTCATTGTGTGATTCCGGAATTGCAGCTTTAGAGGGACACAGCGTTTGCAGCTCATGAAGAATGAGATAGAGCAGAACGCGTTGTCCGATGGATAATCCTCAGTCCACTGTAGCGTACCTTTTGCTTTCTCGATTCTGGCGGTAGATCCTGCCGAGCAGTAATATCAAACGCCCAATCTCAAAGGTTCAAAGCCCGTCCTTCAACCGTATATTCCGACTCGATCTTCTTTTGCCGGAATACCCTGCGATGATCGAAAATCCTCAAGTTTCTGGCTCTGTGGTGTCTCCTCAGAAAGATGTTGATGGTAGACCAACGGCGATGCCTGTATATTCCGAAGCAGAAATGGAAACTCTCGCTGCTTAATCTGCCCTCTTAGCTTGGCTTGGAAGATAAGCAATTCTGTCTTTTCCATAAGGGATAGCGACAGGGGTGGGGGCAAAACATCATGGGACGCAACAGCGACGGGGGACGTGAAAGATATTGAACTTAGATACTCCTAGGAGGTTTGGCATATTCCGTTGTTTGGTACGTGAACCACTGAAACGGCATTTTTTAATTTCTGTTTCATTTCTCTAGACATTCAGTTGGCAAAGAGGAGAGAGCGGAGACACCCTGCTTTTCTTCTGTCTCCGACGGCTCAATGACCGTGTTATTGTCGGCGGCTCCCTTGGCAATCCTTTTCCTCACGTTTCTGCTTCTGAGGCCGCACTCGATATGGCCGGCGACAGTCGGATCTGATCCCCAAGCTTCCCTTCCGGCGAGGCCAGGGTATCCATTCAAGATCGCTCTGTTCGCCGATTTGCACTTCGGAGAGAATGCGTGGACCGACTGGGGGCCCCGCCAAGATGTGAGCTCCGTCAATGTCATGTCCACTGTGCTCGACGATGAAACTCCTGGTGAATTGCTTGTTTGAATTGTGTTCGTTTTCTTCTAGTGTGCATTTCGCTTCATGCTCCGCTCGCACCAGTGAATTGGCGGGTGTATTGGACCTGCCTAGATCCCAGAAATTGCAAGAATAGTCTGTTGTACTTGTGCCTTGAGAAGGTGAGTCTGCTTTGGTGGGCGAGCTCGAATTAGTAGACTTCAGGTGGTAAGGAGATCAAATATTGCAGAAGAGGGCATTATTGGGCGAATTGCGAATGACCTGTGGTTTATGCGCGTTCAAGGTGATCTGGACTGGAGTTAAGAGATGATGGAGAGAGGGGGAAATAGTTTCACCTTTTCAAAAAAGGACTCTGCTAGCAATTCATAGGCCTTAAGGTCTTCCGATTTTAGCTGATGCTGCTGCTATTTCTGTGAATCAGCTTCGAACCTGCGAATTTTAGTGTAGGGCTTTAATTTGTGCATTTTGAGACATGCTTGCTTCTTTGCCCAGGGAGCTCTCTGAAAGAGGGACCTGTCGTTCGTCTGATCCACATTGTATTGCGTTGCAGATTTTGTTGTGTATCTTGGAGATGTCATAACGGCAAATAACATTCCAATAGCAAATGCAAGCTTGTACTGGGATCAAGCTCTCTCTCCAACAATATCAAGGGGCATTCCCTTCGCTAGTGTCTTTGGAAACCATGACGATGCCCCATTCGAGTGGCCATTGGAGTGGTTTTCAGCCCCAGGCATTCCTCCGGTTCACTGCCCTGTTGCAAATTCATCATTTTCAGGTAAACATTAAGCTTTGCCTACTTAAGTTAAAATTTGACAATGCTCACATTTAAGCTGCAAATGTTTCTACGAGCCGGAACACAAGATCAAGTACTAGGATATCTTCACACAGATGTGATTGTCAGTTTGATGGAGTCATTGTTAGACTTGTATCTGACATGAACAAAAGAAGCAGAAGGAAATGCTAATTAGTCAATAATTGATCAACGAAGTTGCACTGTGCCTAGACTCTTGGAGTCGAATTAGCATGAAAAAAGATCTTGTCTTACAGATACGTGATTTATGCATTGGATCTTATCTATTCATCATGATTTGTCAATGTGTGATTAGGAGATTGCAGCTTCGGAGGAACACAGCGTTTGCAGCTCATGAAGAATGAGATAGAGCAGAATGCGCAGTCCTTCTCTAGTAAGGGTCCAGTAGACCTTTGGCCAAGCATATCCAATTACGTTCTTCCGATCTCGCCGACAAATAATTCTCGGTCCCCTGTAGCATACCTTTACTTTCTCGATTCTGGCGGTGGATCCTATCCAGAAGTAATATCAAACGCCCAATCTGAATGGTTCAAAACCCGATCTCTAGAGATCAACCCAGATTCAAGGTACAAAGAAATGACAGCACAACTTTTATCCATTTTGCATGCACCTATAACTATCACTGATAAACTGAACTTACCCATTTCCTTTGCCCTGTTTTCCAGGAAGAAGCAATCATAAACACTGATAATCATGTTTCTGTTACAATGACACCTTTTTTCCCTTTTTCTTGATAAAAAGTTGGAGGAGCTATATAATGAGAGATCAATTTGATGTTGGTTAGAATATCTATAAACTCTTTCTCCAGTTTTCTTGTGAAGAACAATTTTATTGTACGGCGCAGGGTACCAGAGTTGATATTTTGGCACATACCAAGTAAAGCTTACGAAAAGGTGGCTCCAAGCAGTGGTGTACCTAAGCCTTGCGTGGGCTCAATCAACAAGGAGACAGTTGCTTCTCAAAAAGCTGAGACAGGGATCATGGAAATTCTTGCGAACCGGACTTCTGTCAAGGTACTAATGCCACAAATTGGTTTATCCATTGATACTTTGACGATCATCTGGTGAGCTGCTTTTATCATATGGGATTTTAGATTTGTCAACATGCAAATATCATCTCTAAGCTAGACAGGCATTGAAACGAAAAAGCGGCACCACTAAATGCTTCCACCACTTTCAAAGACTTTCCTGGTTTCTTCTTTAGCTTTTTCCCCCCGTCGGCACAATCTTGCTCCACGTATAAATGCATGTGGCTATATGCAAGATACTCCGGTTTGGTCTTGAGTGCTTTCTTGAAAAGGATATGAAAAAAGGAATCTTGCTTGTCAAACTTCTTTCTCATAAAAAATTGCCACTGGAAGCATATGCCACAAGTTTCTCGCAATAAGTTCTGAGATATTGGTATCTCAGTATTTCGGTATGATCAAAATTGTAATTTTTTGTCATAATGGCAGGCAGTATTTGTTGGACACAACCATGGACTGGACTGGTGCTGCCCCGACAACAAGCTGTGGCTATGCTATGCCAGGCATACTGGGTACGGTGGCTATGGCACTTGGGCTAGAGGCGCGAGAATTATTGAGATAAATCAACACCCCTTCTCCATCAAGTCTTGGATAAGGATGGAGAATCACGATGTACACAGTCAAGTTGATTTGCGTTCTTAAAAGCGTTTGATGTCCAGTGAAGAAAAGAAGGCCACATGATAAAGGACAGTGTTCTCATGGACAAATGTATCTAGCTCTTATAGAGAATGCATAGAATTATAAATAGTTGATTATATTGTGCTGATTACCCATTCATGGTAATCTTGATCACAATACCCAACCCATTTCAATGCCCGAAGAGTAAAATCCTTGCAATCATTCGTAACTGAGTTTATCTCCTCCAAGCATAGTATAATATCAATTCATCAAACCGCATAATTAATTTCCATCAATGTAGCTAGGCAATTTTGTTTCCATTCGCACACCCTACAAGCTTTTAAAACAATGCCTTTTTTTTTTGGTCAAAAGTAATAATATATTGAGCTTTGAGCCAAACATTTACACAAGAACTGGTGCCACAAAACTTACACTCATGAAGACAATAAGTTTAAACGAGTGGAAGGGAGTCGGATGCAAAAGAACTCCGCAAGAGCGGCCAAAGCGAATAATAGCCTAAACAATAGGCAAATGAGGAAAGAGGAGGCTATTGTTGACACATAATTTTAGCAAATCTAGGAAAATAAAGAAAATAAAAATTGCATTGGAACAAATAAAAGGAAAAAATGAAAAAAATGGGAGAGATTGATTTGATTGAATTATGCAAGGAAATATGAAATTCGATGGATGTCCGGATTTTATTAAATGCAAAGAACAATTTTTGAAATCAAGTGAAAAATGGGTAAGAATTGAAATTGATCACAAATCATACAAATTTGATTTAATGTACAAAGAAATGGTAACGCCAATATTATGTAAATAGACCGTTTTGAATCACTATAAAAAAGAGGCTCATTTTTCATGAAAGTAGAGGAATTCGAAAAAATTCAGAGCAAAAATTCAAGGAAAAAAAAAAAGAAAATTTCGAGAGGAAATTCGTGAAAAAAAAGAGAGAAAAAAAATTGTTGAGGCCTTTCTTCCTTCGGTTTCCCTTGAATTCAAAAAGAAAAAAGAAAAGAGGGAAAGAGAGAGAAGACGTGCGGCAGACAGCAAAAAGAGAAGACGTGAGGTGAGAGAGGGAAAGAAAGAAAGAAAAAAAAAGAAAAACAAAACACTGTTCTTCTCCTTCGTGCAGCACCTTCTTCACCGTCCACCGCTGCTTCGCCAACAATCCGCGGGTCACCCCCGCGCCGGACGCCGAGCGACGCCCAGCTGCCCCTGCTCGCCTGCCACCACCACGTCTCCGCCTCTGCAGCAACCTGCCGATCCGCGCCTCTGCCCAAGCACCAGCGCCCCTGCGTCTGTAGCGCTCACGACCCAACACTAGCAGCCCACGTCGTGCCTCTGCATCCGCTTGAGCCTGCGCCACCGCCCCGCCTCCGCGCTGCTTGCCATCACCCCGCGACGCCACTGCACTCGCCGCAGCTGCAACCCGCGAGCACCTACACCGCTCCGCTCGCCGTTCGCCGCTAATCGCCCAGCACCGCTCGCCCCTCGTCGTGCCACCTCCGCTCGTCCGCTTCACTGTCGCCAGAGTCCGACGCCGCCGCGCTTCCCATGCCGCGCCTCCTCGTGCCGCGCTCGCCCGTGTCGACGCTGCTGCTCTCCTCCATTAGGTGGCTTATTTTTTTATTTTTTCTTCCTTCATTTTATGTTATTTTATTTTATTTATCTTTTTAAGTTTCAATATTATTGTATAGGAAGCTGATTTTTATTTTATGAACATTGTAGGCATTAACCATAGGGTTTTTGTCTAAAATTATTATAATTATTAATTTGATCCGTAAGATGTCGGATCAATTTTTTTTAATTATATTAATTTTTGGACTTTTCGGTAGAATTTTAATTGTTAAATCATTATAATTATTAATTTGACCCGTAAGGCTTCGAATTAGATTTTTAATTATTTTGATCTCTTTGTCGTGATACTTAGGGTTAGGATAATTGTTAATTTGACCTGTGAGATAACATGTTATTTTTTCAATTATTTTAATCATTTATTTTGTTGATAGCTTAGAGTTAATATTTATTTAATAATTACTTATCTTTTAAAAAAAAAACTAAAAAAATCAGAAAATCAAACAAATCAAAATTCTGCATGAGCATATAGGTTTAGTAAATCAGGCATGTAGGTTTAGTAAATTAGAATTTTCTTAGGATTACATTTTTAGGGTTGCATTTTTAGAAATAAGTTAGGGTTGAACCTAATTAATTTTTTAGATAATGTTCGCACATTTTAATTATCTCATTTTTCAAAAAAAAGTAATTTTCTAAGATAGGATAGGATTTAAGTCAAATTAATCCCTAGAATAAATTAGAAAATTATCCCTTTTTAGATAGTTTAATTAGGATTTTTATTAATTCTGAATTTCAATAAAAAAAATACAAAAATACTAGGTGTATGTTAACTAGTTCGCATAATAGGATCATTTAATCAGAATTTGTTCATTAGTGAAGTTAGGTCATGAGATGCATAAAAACTAGTTTGCATAATAGGCCCATTTAATTAGAATTTGCATATTAATAAGATTAAATCATGTAGTTAAAAATGCATTTTTTATATAAGAATTCTAATTTCAAGAAAACCCAAAAATAATTTGTCTGCTTTGTGTGATGCAATTTATTTATTAAATGTTTGAGCATCTGTGTGATCATCCCATTGCATGATAGTTAAAATAAATCAAAGCTGCTTGTAAAAAACATTTTTTGAAAATTAAAAAGAAATGGTACCGAAAGGGCATTAGAGAAATTAACCAAGTCTCCGTACCCTTAGTCTCTGGTTCGTAGGAGTAAAATAATTCTTCTATTATTTTACTTAGGTGTCCAATCGACCTACCATGAGTTGATTAGTGGCGACTCCTAGTTAATAACCTTTTGCATGTTAAATGTTTGAACCTTAAGTCGCGAATTGGTATGGGTTTGGGAGAGCCCAAGCTAAGTTTAAAGACTTAGTAGTCCATTAACCTAGTTTTAGGTGGTGTACTGAAAAATTAGGTCGCGACAGCCACGCATGGCCAAAAGGAACCTAACCTCGACAAAACAACTAAAACAAAGGACAGACAAGAAAGAAAAAAACAGTCACAAAACACCAAGGAGGGGTCACCGCCTTAGACGAATAGCAGCCAAACTAGTCAAGGTGAACACGGCCCCAGCTGAAGGAAGAAGGTGGAAGGCCTTCATACAGCAAGCGCCCGAGCAGACAACGGCCGCGACCCAACCACAAGCTGTCTCTGAACCACTCCAAAGAACACTAAGGATCCGCCGGATGAGGAGAGAAGATGCAAGGATCTATCCCCAGTTACGCTGGAGTCTTCTGTTTTTTGGATTATCCTCAACGTTTTTTAAAGTTAAGACCTTGTCCTTCACCACTTTGATGAGATGATTTTTAACCGTCGCAACTGCGACCGTGTGATCTCTAAAGAGTATGTTGTTCTTGTAACTCTAAATAAGGTGGCAAAGAGCACCAAAAGAAAAGCGGCCAATGGAGCGATAAAAGTCCTTACCGGAGAGGAACTTCATCGCCCACTGAAGATTTTCAGACCATGTCTTGTTACGCCAAGGGAGATTGCATTTAGCCGCCCAAAAGAAAGCCATGCTGGTAGTGATGCAACACCCGAAGTAGAGATGATCGATGGAATCCAGCGTCAACCTACAAAAAGCACAATCCTCTCTCCCAACTTTGCCATGCGACATAAGTAGGGCTTGTAATATCAAACTGAGTTGCTATGCAGCCCCAGATCAACCACTATTCTTAGTCTTGTAATAGCCTGTCGTCTCGAAACAAGACGCTAAGCATTATACTCTCGTGACAGTTATCACATTACGTTTTTTGGGTTGGAATCCTTCAATATAGAAGCTTATGATTATGAACATTCATCCATTAAATAATAGTTGAATATGTGTTGTAAAAATATATTCTAAGTTTGAGGATGAGTTTCGCTTATCCTTTTAACTCTAGGATAGCGATGGAGTTTATCTACAAACTGTACAGTAATTACATGTCCGTTATAGTAATAACTACCGTAATAATTACATAAGATAAGAATAGACTAATTCAAATTTTTTGAATTAGTCCGTTACAGTAATAACTAAATAAGAAAAGCATCATCTAATTCAAAATCTTTGAATTTGAACGAGTCATACTTTTTTATCCTTAACATGTATGATGGGTATCTGTGGATAAACTTCCTTAACTAAATACTCAATGGAGCACTTTATCATATGCGTTAGAGGAAGAAATTATATGAAAACTTTTGTCATTGTGATTGCCATTTCCTCTTCTTTCCTGTTTTTGCATGATACGCAATGCAACGACTCTCTTATTTTAACATCACTAAGCTCAAGATAGGTGTGCCCTTATTCCTTAATACAAGTAGGTGTGCACCCGTTAGTTGAAATTAATAGGGTATTTTGGCTGTCTATTGGGGAAAAAGAGGCCCCGGTGTTTTTCGGACAAGTTGGACGTGTTTCTCACGTTTGTCTGATCAAGACCTCCAACATCTGCCAAGTCAAGCACGCAGTCCCAATGAAAACATCTTCAGGTACAGCCAAACGAGATGTAGAAGCTATCTCCATCTATCAAGTCAAATGGAAATTTCCACTCAAGCGACTTAGACTATTCAAAGACCTCACGAGTTCCACTGCTGTGGAACTCCAACCTATCGTGGCATGGAAGTCTTTAGGACTTTGGAGAATTGGTGGACGCTAGTGCTAGAAATGAGGACATTATTCCACCATTGGGAAAATAAACACGACACTGATAATGACACTGATCAAGAAATCATGTTTCCCTTCCAGGACACAGTGAGCCTTCAGTTTTGCTTCTAACCAAGAGAATTTATATTCATGGATAGACCTCGTCAAACAACATGTTGGACCATTGGCCCACTCCATTAATTCCCTCTTTAGTCTTTTTTGCTACTCAAATTCGAGGAAGAAGAGGATAAGAAAAAAAATTCAAAAAATTCAAAAATATTAAAATATTATTAAAAATTGTCAAAGCACGCCGTCAAATCGTGCTTACGCCAATGCCGTACGGCCCAAATAAGAAAATCCGCCAAAATTGGCCGGAAATGACTGAATTGGCACAACGTAAAAATGTTTATGACTAAATCGGTACAAAGACAAAAGGTTTAGAACTTTTTTGGTACTTTTCCCTTAGGCCTCGGTGTTTCTCATACAAGTCGGACGTGTTTCTCACGTCCACTGATCAAGACTTCCATCGTCTGCTAGGTCAAGCACGCAATCCCAATGAAATCATCTTCAGCTACAGCCAAACGAGATGTTGAACTTGTCTCCATCTATCAAGTTGAATGGAAATTTCCACTCGAGCGACTTAGACTATTCAAAGACCCCACGAGTTCTGCTACTGAGTGGAACTCCAAGCTATCGTGGCATGAAAGTCTCTTGTACTTTGCAAAATTGGTGGATGCTAGTGCTAGGAATGAGGAAACACGACACTGATAATGACGTTGATCAAGAAATCATGTTTCCCTTTCGGGACACGGCGAGCCTTCAGTTTTGCGCATACTTACACAGTAGTTAGGCGACGGTAACCAGCTCCATTTTTACAATTGCATGTGAAAACGGAATTCCATAATGGACGTGAGACTCTCTGAGTAATGCTTGGAGAGGTTGCTAACGTCAATCGCCAATTCTCCCCCTCTTGACACATAAATATACACGCGCCAAAAAGGTAACTCTTTGTAGGCTTCTTGTACTCGAGGTGTTTGGTATGGTAAATTTTCTTATAAACTGTTAAAATGTGAAAATACATTAATTTAGAGAATCTTAATTTTATAAAGCCATCTAACTCATAACATTTTAAAATGGTATTAGACTTTTGGAAGGGGTTTTCCATTTTGAACGGGGTGTATTTAACAGCTTCCAAACTTTTGCTTCTAACTAAGAGAATTTATCTTCTAACTAAGAGAATTTATCTTCATGGATAGACCCCGTCAAACAACCTATTCAATCATTGGCCCACTCCATTGATTCCCTCTTTTGTCTTTTCCACTACCTGAATGTTCAATCATTGGCCCACTCCATTGATTCCCTCTTTTGTCTTTTCCACTACTTGAGGCATTAAATTATATAGCAAGAACAATTCCACGTAATACATTAAGGCTATGTTTGGTCGTTTGGATTTTTAATTCGCATAGGATTAGACATGATATAATATAAAATAGAGGGTTTTTACTATATCATATCCATTATTTGGTAAATCATAGATATAAATTTGAATATATTAATATCATATCACGTACATTATTTGATATAAGCGGTATATCAGTGTAAATGAACCTAAAAGTTGAATAAAATGGTAAAAATCTTTCAGGACACTATTGCCTACTTTATTTTTAATTTTTAATTTTTTTCCTCTCTTTTTTATTACTTTTTTTTTT
Organism: Eucalyptus guilfoylei; assembly: GCA_016097605.1. NCBI lineage: Eukaryota > Viridiplantae > Streptophyta > Magnoliopsida > Myrtales > Myrtaceae > Eucalyptus > Eucalyptus guilfoylei. The sequence continues at coordinate 29,315,998 of CM027860.1, forward strand.
TGGTTTCTTTTTCCCATCATTCTCTAATAAAATTTTATTAAATAATAAACTGTTCTAATATACCTAAAATATGTAATAAACATAAATAAAAATTTATATTTATATATTGAATTTATATTATAAGATAGAATTACATTCAAATATATAAATGAAAAGTTGTAGTTACTTTTTGTTATTTTGAATTTCTTATATTAGAATTCAAATATTATTTATATTGAAATATAGTTTTAATTTTATTAATTTAAGAAATTTGTTATTTGAGAAAAAATAATTCTTATTATAGATAATTAAAAATCCTATCTATTTTTGTCTCACCTCTGCATGAAATAATTTTATTTAGGTTATATTCCTCTTATATTCGACTTCAACTTGTTTTGAGTAGACACTAAATGCAGGATAGAATAAATCTTAGTCTTGAATTTTATTCTTACTAGCAAACCCAGCCTAAGTAGGTTGAGTCCACTGTCTCTCCGCAAATGAAGCACTTGCCACACGCCTTTGTTATCTCCGTCTTCTGAACATCGTTCATCTACCCATCTGCACAGCTCAATTAAAATTCCCAAAATGCCATTAAAGTACTGCTGGGAAGAAAAAAAACCGACCTTTCCGGCTTGGTAACTCCAAGCTCGAGGCGTCCAGTGAAGGGTCGTTCACTTGTGATCCTAATGACCCTCCCACCTTATAAACTTGACAATTTCTTCTGTTTATTCAAAGACTCCATTGCAGGCGTTAAGAACCAGCTAAAGCTTAAGCGCATGACTAAGACTGTGACTGCGACTGTGAATTTGAGCGAGTCATTGTGAACCCAGGAGGAGTTGCACGTCAAAGCTGAAACGAGAAACTGGTGAGCTGGAGTCATGCAGATCAACTGATAAACTGAACTTCTCTATTTCGTTTGCCCTGTTTTCCAGGAAGAAGCAATCACAAACACTGATAATCATGTTCTTTTTCCTTTTTTCTTGATAAAAACTTGGAGGAACTATATAATGAGAAAGCAATTCAATGTTGGTTAGAATATCTGTACTCTTTCTCCGGTTTTCTTTTGAAGACTGAAACGAGAAACTGGTGAGCTGGATTCATGCAGATCAACAGATAAACTGAACTTCTCTATTTCTTTTGCCCTATTTTCCAGGAAGAAGCAATCACAACACTGGTAATCATGTTCTTTTTCCTTCTTCTTTTTTGATAAAAACTTGGAGGAACTATATAATGAGAAAGCAATTCAATGCTGGTCACCTATTCATGATAATCTTGGTCACAATACCGAACCCATTACGACGCCTAAAGAGTAAAATCCTTGCAATCATTCGTAACTAAGTTCTAGCTCCTCCTGGTATAGTATAATATGAATTCATCAAACCGCAAATTGATTTCCATTAGTGTAGCTAGGCAATTTTGTTTCCATTCACACACCTACAAGCTTTTGGAACGGTGCTTTTCCAATGTAAGGACGGCAGATCTAGCCTGCACTATGGTGGTGTGGATTCCTAATGATCAAATTGAGTTTCTAAACAGTCGTAGATCAGCCACTATTCTTAGTCTTGTAACAGTAGGTCGTCCTGATGCTAAGGATTTCACCCACGTAATAGTTATTATATTGTCAGCAAATAATGATAATGCTAGTAAGATCACCTAGAAGAGGATGAATAGGTGATAAAAGAGTCAAAAATAAATTTTTAAAGTGGAATGAAATATTTAAAATTCTAAGTCTGATTAAGAGACGATCTTCTAGTAAATGTTCAAAATCTATTATGCGATAGAACGAACTTCTGAGATAACCTATAATAGTGCGATAGGCTTAAGTAAAGAAATAAGAGACAAAAAAATTCATACATATTTTATAGTAGTTCGGCTTAGATAAAGTATACATTCACTCTCCCATGTAGAGAGCCTATTGGCTGGATTGTACTATATAATCAATAAGATATCACAACTTTCAGTGTAAATACTTAATGGTAGATCACACTATCTTGCTAAATTACTCTTTTGGTATTTCTCTCACTATCACAAATGTTTAAGCTCATGAAAAACAAGTGTATGATCGAAGTTTACTTTGATTTTGGAATTCTACATTCTATGCTTCGTCTGTCATTTGCTTATTGGTACTTGGTCTCCTTAAATACTCATCTACTTCCAAAATATCCGTTGGATAGTATTTAGAGGATCGTCTTCCAATCTACCCGTTGGACATAACCATATTAAGAAGATTAGATAGTTGTTGAGTGACGAAAGTAAAATTCCCAGTTAATCGCCCATATAAACAGAATTTTAGTTTTCATAAGTAGAGTTTCTCCATATAAAAAGTTCTTGTCTTCAGGATATAATAATTAATCAAATATATCTTGATGTAGAATCCAAACTAAATCACTAGCCGTTATACGTTTTAGACTTCTGTTATGTTCTATCAAGTTGTTTCGTTCTAAACCCGCTACATTCCAAACTGACAACTTGTTACGTTCTAGATCACGTTTTGAACTACGTTTTGGACCAGTCACATTCTGCACCTGTTCCATTTGAAATATATTTTACAATCTGAATGTAAGTCTAAATATTTTCATCCTTTAAGTTTGCGTTTTTTGATTTTTCCAAGTATAATCCTTAACAATGTCCTTTACACATTCTATCATCTACATAGCAGCTTATGTGTTTTTTACGTAGTTACTCAATCATTAAACACGTTAGCAGCTTTTTATTTATTTTGTCGTCTTCAAAATATCATAATGGATTTCCTAACAAATAATTGATAAAGAAAGTGGCGCATCGCCTACATTCTTGGAGTCGAATAAACTCAAAAACGATCTTGTGTTACAGATTTGCGATTGATGTGTTTGGGTGTTATCTATACATGATGCATCAATGTATGATTCGGGGATTGCAGCTTCAAAGGAAAACAATGTTTGCAGCTCATGAAGAATGAGATAGAGCAGAACGCGCTGTCCGACGAACAATCCTCAGTCCCCTGCTGCGTACCTTTTACTTTCTCGATTCTAACAGTGGATCCTATCCAGCGGTAAATATCAAACGTCCAATCTGAAAGTTTCAAAACCCGTTCTCTGACCGTTTATCCCGACTTGATCTTCTTTTGCCGGGATACCCACGGCCATGCCCGGATATTCCACTGCAGAAATTGGAAACTCTCGCCGCGCATGTTGGCCTACCCTTTTAGCTTGACTTGGAGGATTAGCAGTTCTGTGCTTTCCATAAGGGACAGCGACAGTGACGGGGGACGTCAATCACTTGACCAGCGTTGATTTGTATCAGAACTTGTGCGGGTTTCCGAGAAGTGACATGCGAAGACTAAGCAGTCTCCGTCTCTTCCTCTCTGTCATCCAGCTGATCAAGTCTTCCATCATCTGCCAGGTCAAGCACGCAGTCCCAATGAAGACGTCTTCAGCTCCAGTCAAACGAGATGTTGAAGTTATCTCCATCTGTCAAGTCGAATGGAAATTTCCACCCAAGCGACTAGGACTATCCAGACACTATATATTCAGTTGGCAAAGTGGAGAGAGCGGAGACACCCCTGCTTTTCTTCTGTCGCCGACAGCTCAATGGCTGTGTTATGGTCGGCGGCTCCCTCGACAATCCTCTTCCTCACTGTTCTGTTGCTGAAGCTGCACCCGATATGGCCAGCGGCGGTTGGACTCGATCCCCGAGCTTCCATTCTGGCGAAGCCGGGGTCTCCGTTCAAGATCGCTCTGTTCGCCGATTTGCACTTCGGAGAGAACGCGTGGTCCGACTGGGGGCCCAGCCACGACGTGAGCTCCGTCAATGTCATGTCCACCCTGCTCGACGATGAAAAACCTGGTGAATCGCTTGTTTGAATTGCGTTCAGTTTCTTCTAGTGTGCGTTTTGCTTCGTGCTTCACTCGTGCCAGTCGTTTGGCGGGTGTCTTGAATGACATGTGGTTTATGCGCGTTCGTGGTGATCTGGACCGGAGTTGGAAACGATTCTTCCATCTTTTGGAAAAACTAGGACTCTGCTAATAATTCACAGGCCTTAAGGTCTTCAAATTTTAGCTCATGCTGCTGCTAGTTTCGTGAATTGGCTTCAAACCTGCTGAGTTTAGTGCAGGGCCTTGAGGTCTTTAATTCGTGCGTTTTGTGGCATACTCGCTTGCTACTTTGCCCGGGAAGCTCTTTGAAAGAGCGACCTGCCTTTCGTCCGATCCACATTCTGACGAGACACATCCAATTGCATTGCAGATTTTGTGGTGTATCTTGGAGATGTCCTTACGGCGAATAACTTTGCAGTAGAAAATGCAAGCTTGTACTGGGATCAAGCTCTCTCTCCAACAAAATCAAGGGGCATTCCCTTCACCAGTGTCTTTGGAAACCATGACGATGCTCCCTTCGAGTGGCCATTGGAGTGGTTTTCAGCCTCAGGCATTCCTCCGGTTCGCTGCCCTGCTGAATCTTCAGGTAAACATTAAGCCTTGCCTACTTAAGTTAAATTTGACGATGCTCACATTTAAGCTGCAAATGTTTCTACTAGCCAGAACACGAGATCAAGTACTAGGATATCTTCACACGGATGTGATTGTCAGTTTTGATGGAGTCATCGATAGACTTGTATCTGACATGAACAAAAGAAGCAGAAAGAAATGCTAATCAGTAAATAATTGATCAACAGAGTTGCACAGTGCCTACGCTCTTGGAGTCTAATTAACTCGAAAAATGATCTTGTTGTAGAGATACGTGATTTATGCATTGGATCTTATCTATTCATGATTTGTCAATGTGTGATTAGGAGATTGCAGCTTCAGAGGAACACATCGTTTGCAGCTCATGAAGAATGAGATAGGGCAGAATGCACTGTCCCACTCTTTTGAGGGTCCACAGGATCTGTGGCCAAGCGTATCCAATTACGTCCTTCAGATCTCGCCGACAGATAATCCTCAGTCCCCTATAGCGTTCCTTTACTTTCTCGATTCTGGTGGTGGATCCTATCCAGAAGTAATATCAAACGCTCAATCTGAATGGTTCAAAACCCGATCTCTAGAGATCAACCCAGATTCAAGGTACAAAGAAATGACAGTACAACTTTTATCCATTTTGCATACACCTGTAACTATCACTGATGAACTTCCCCATTTCTTTTGCCCTGTTTTCCTGGAAGAAGCAATCACAAACACTGATAATCATGTTTTTTTTCCTATTTTCTTGATAAAAAGTTGAAAGACTTTTGTAATGAGAAAGCAATTCTGTGTTGATTAGAATATCTAGAAACTCTTTCTCCAGTTTTCTTGTGAAGAACAATCTTATTGTATGGCGCAGGGTACCAGAGTTGATATTTTGGCACATACCTAGTAAAGCTTACGAAAATGTGGCTCCAAGCATTGGTGGTGTACGTCAGTCTTGTGTGGGCTCAATCAACATGGAGAAAGTTGCTTCTCAGGATGCTGAGACAGGGATCATGGACATTCTTGCGAATCGGCCTTCTGTCAAGGTAATAATGCAACAAATTGGTTTATCTATTGATACTTTGACCATCGTCTGGTGAGCTGCTTTTATCAGCTGGGATTTTGGCTGTCAACATGCCAGTATCATCTCTAAGCTAGATAGGCATTAAAACCAAAAAAAAAAAAGACGGCACCACTAAATGCTTCGACCACTTTCAAAGACTTGCCTGGTTTCTTCTCTAGTTTTTTCCCCCGGTCGGCACATTCGTGCTCCAGGTATAAATAAATGTGGCTATGTACAAGTTATTCCGGTATGGTCTCGAGTGCTTTCTTGAAAAAAAAAAGGAATCTTGCTTGTCGAACTTCTTTCGCATGAAAAACTGCCAGTGGAAGCATATGCGACAAGTTTCTTGCAATAAGTTCTGAGACATAGTATTTCGGTATGATTAAAATTGTAATTTTTTGTTATGATGGCAGGCAGTATTTGTTGGCCACAACCACGGAAACGACTGGTGCTGCCCCGACAACAAGCTGTGGCTATGCTATGCCAGGCATACTGGGTACGGTGGCTATGGCGATTGGGCTAGAGGCGCGAGAATTATTGAGATAGATCAACAACCTTTCTCTATCAAGTCTTGGATAAAGATGGAGAATCACGAAAAACACAGTGAAGTTGATTTGAGTTCTTAAAAGTTTTCGATGTACGGTGAAAAATAAAAGCTAGATAAAAAAGGATGCTGTTATCAATGGCAAATGTATCTAGCTCTTATAAAGAATGCTTAATATTATAAATCGTTGATTATATCATGCTGTTCACCCATTCATGATAATCTCGATCACAATACCGAACCCATTTCGACGCCTAAAGAATAAAATCTTTGCAATCATTTGTGACTGAGTTCTACCTCCTCCAAGCAAAGTATAATATCAATTCATCAAACGGTAGAACAATTTCCATCAGTGCAACTTGGCAAGTTAATTTCCATTCGCACACTCTTATGAGCTTTTTGAACGATGCCTTTTCCAATATAAGGACAGTGAATGGAAAAATCTAACTTGCTGCACTGTGATGTGGGGACTCCTAAGATCAAATTGGGTTGCTATGCAGCCACAGATCAACCGCTACTCTTAGTCTTGTAACAACTAATTGTGTTGAAAGAATATGCTAAGCATTATATCTAGTTAACAGTTGTCAAATTACCTGTTTCGGGGTTGGAATCCATCAAAATAGAAGTTTATGATTATGAACATTCATTTGTTAAATAATAGTTGATCATGTATGATGGATATCTGAGAATAAACTTCCTTAACTAGATACTCAATTGAGTACTCTATCATATGCGTTAGAGGAAGAAATTATATGAAAACTTTCGTCATTCATTGTGATTGCCATTTCCTCTTCTTTCCTGTTTTTGCATATTACACGGTGCATCAACTCTCTTATTTTAACATCATTGAGCTCAAGATAGGTGTGCCCTTATTTCTTAATAAAAGTCGGTGTGCACCCGTTAGTTGAAATTAATAGGGTATTTTGGCTGTCTATTGGGGAAAAAGAGGCCCCAGTGTTTCTCATACAATTCGGACGTGTTTCTCATGTCCATCTGATCAAGACTTCCATCATCTGTCAGGTCAAGCACAGAGTCCCAGTGAAAACATCTTCAGCTACAGTCAAACGAGATGTTGAAGTTATCTTCATCTATCAAGTCGAATGGAAATTTCCACTCAAGCGACTCAAACTATTCAAAGACCCAAGAGTTCCACCGCTGAGTGGAACTCCAAGCTATCGTGCCATGGAAGTATTTAGGACTTCGAAAAATTGGCGGACGCTAGTGTTAGAAATGAGGACATTATTCCACAACTGGGAAAATAAGCACAGCACCGATAATGACACTGATCAAGAAATCATGTTTCCCTTCTAGGACACGGCGAGCCTTCGATTTTGCTTCAATTTATCTTCATGGATAGACCCTATCAAACAAGATGTTCGACCATTGGCCCACTCCATTGATTCCCTCTTTTGTCTTTTCCGGGACTCGAATTCGAGGCATTAACTTATAGCAAGAACAATTCCACATAATACTTTAAAGTTACATATGGTCGTTTAGATTTTTAATTAGAATATGACTAGATACGATAAGATATGAAATCCATGGATTTTATTATATCATATTCATTGTTTGGTGAATTATAATAAAAATTCGAATATATTCATATTATATCATGTGCATTATTTAATATAAATGGCATATTAGTATAAATGAATCTAAAAGTTGTACAAATGGAGATAGTAAAAATCTATCGTAGTAAAAATCTATCGCGACACTAGTGCCTGCTTCATTTTTATTTTTTATTTTTATTTTCCACTTTTTTTAATTACTTTATTTTTTGTTTCTTTTTCCCCATCATTCTCTAATAAAATTTTATTAAATAATAAATTGTAATAACATACCTAAAATATGTAATAAACATAAATATACACTTATATTTATATATTGAATTTATAGTATAAGATAGAATTAAATTTAAATATATAAATAAAAATAAGATTAAATTAAAAAAATAAATTGTTGTAATTTTTTATTTTGAAATTCTTAAATTAGAATTAAAATATTATTTATATTGAAATATAATTTTGATTTTATTAATTTAAGAAGTTTGTTATTCGAAAAAAATAAGTTTCTTGTTATGGATATAGAAATCCTATTCATATTTATCACATCTTCTCATAGGATAATTTTATTAGGGTTATATCTCTCTTATATCTAACTTTATCCAGTCTTAAGTAAATACTATATATATTTTGAATTTTTTAATCTGACTACCAAACACAGTCTAAGTAGCTTGAGTCCATCGTCTCTCGGTAGATGAAGTGAAATGCCACACGCCTTTATTCTGTCCAGCCTTCTTAAGTTCGTTCATCTACTACCCAACTACAAAGCTCAATCAAATTCCCAAAATGCCATTAAAGTACTGCTGGGAAGGAAAAAACTGAGCTTTCCGAGTCGGTAACTCCAAAGCCGAGGCGTCCAATGAAGGGTCGTTTACTTGTGATCCTAATGACACTCCCACTTATAAACTTGGCCATCGCTTCTGTTCATTCAAAGACTCCATTGCAGGGGGCAAGAACCAACTAAAGCTCGGGTGCATGTTAAGACCGCGACCACGACTGCGACTACGAATTTGAGCGAGTCATGGCGGACCCAAGAGGAGTCGCATGCTCGCCCGCAAAGCTGAAACGAGAAACTGGTGAGCTGGAGTCATGTAGAGAGAGAGAGAGAGAGAGAGAGAGAGAGAGAGAGAGAGAGAGAGAGAGAGAGAGAGGGGGCATTGAATGAGATGAATGCATTAGTTGGGTGTACAGCGTGAGCGTTGGATGCGAAGGGGCCATAAATATTTTGGAAGCTGCTACCTTCCCAAAACGGTCATTAATTCGAGAGAGTACCCACGAAAGGACTCGAAACATAAGATGGGGTCTCAATCTCAGTCCCGCATCCTCGTGTCTTGTGTCCTTTGCCATTTGCACCTTGCCCTGCTTTCTTCGTTTGTGGCCTGCCCCTCTCTCTCTCTCGGGCCGAGCTTCCTTACTCAAGCCCGTCAACCCCCAATATGTCCACGGTTTTTCTGGCAAGGTGAAGCTCGGGCAAAAGAGAGAGACAAAAAAGTGGCACCGCTGAATCCAGTAAAAGATTGATCAGAAAAAATGGCAGATGAGCTTTTAAGGGGTAAGAATATTAGAAGTGTCAAAACTTTCGAACTGCTCTCATTGGAGTGTTAAAATTTTTTTTTTGCTCACTTGAGTGCCACATCATTAAATGAGCACTCTATCATATGCGTTAAAGAAAATATTATACGAAAAATTCCGTGATTTATTGTAATTGCAATTTCATCTTCTTTCCTGGTTTTGCATGTTGCATAGTGCAGCAACCCTCTTATTTTAACATCACTGAGCTCGAGATATGTGTGCCCTTATTCCTTACTACAAGTCGGTGTGCACCCATTAGTTGAAATCGATGGGGTATTTTGGCTGTCTATTGGGGAAAAAGAGGCCCCAGTGTTTCTCATACTCCGGTGGCTTCTTCTGGTTCTCGTCGAACATAGCAAATATGTAAGTTTCGATCGGCTTTCCAGGCCTCTTGGGAGTCCCTTTCTTCACGTGCTGAATCAACTTCGAGTTGTACATTTTCGCATTGTCAATGGACGTTCCCTTCCCGCCATCAGATGGCCAGCCGCTCTCCGACACAACCACTTCTAGGGACCCCCCACCGGATTTCTCTAGTGCAGAGTAAACAGCATCTAGAATTGCGTCAAACAAGTTCTGGTACCCGAGTGGTCCATCCGACACCACGACCGAGTTTGCCGTGAACAGAGCATAGTCGAGGCGTTCCTTTGGATTGTCTTTGTAGCTGATGTACGGATAGAGGTTGACAAGCAAAGGAGACTTGTTGTTGACTAGGAAGCTGATTATAGGATCTAGAAGCGGTCTGTGATCAGGCTTAAGTGTGCCCTTCGATGGAGGAGACGATTCTCCTAAGATGCCCGTGTCCACAGCTGTTGAGACCTTGATCTGGGCCCCGAGTCCAGCGTTCGAGATGGCAGTCTGGATGTTTTGCATGGCGGGGACGAGAAACTGGGCAAATTGAGAAGAAGGCTGCACTTCATTGCCAACTGCTATGTACCTGAACTTGACGTTGCCATAGTTCTTCACATTGTTTTGGACCCAAGTGTCTGCTTCGGCTTGGCTAGAGGCAATCCTTTGGAGGTCCTCATCGCGAAGGCCCAGCATGAGCTCAATGCTGGTGCCTCTAAGGGCTTGGAGAGCAAGCTGGTCTGGGTCATAGAGCCGCATCCTGCGGATATTGTGCTGGTTGTAGAGCGCAACCACATCTGGCCGTGAAGGCAAGTCACTGCCGATCATTCCATAGCAAACCCCTATTTGAGCACCTGAATGGAAGGGACAGGAGAGTTATTCCTTCAACATAATTCTTGACTCTTCTTATTTTGTGAATGAAAAGATTGCAAGATCTAACATCATCAGTTGAATGAAAATTGTTGAAGGAAAGGTGGTTTTTCTTGCGGTTTCAAATTTATGATAATTGGTTGGCCTAAAAGAAGATCAAAGATTATCATTTGTGTACCTAGTAATGGCAAAGCAGATTTAATATCTTGTACTGCTAATATAAAAGAAGCTTAGTTTTGTGACCTCACCAGCTGTAAATTTAGGCATGATCAATCAAAATAGTTTGGTAAGCCTAACTTTTGAGAGGCCACAGATTTTCCCCAGCATGCATCTTACCTTATAAACGACATCATTTCTAGAAATTCTTCCGCACATTTTCCTTGTAATTTTCTTGATTTTGGGTAAAGGGTAGAACAGGGCAATGACCATCTATATACCATTCTATCGCATGCATGTTTTATATATGATGAACTGAATTTATCAGCATTACTGATGCATATATAACAATCTTCAGCTACGATGAGATTCATTTAAAGGTCAATGATGCATCGGCGGGCTGGTACGGTTCCATTCTAGTTAGATATGCATAACATATTTAGCAAGTCAACCTATCGTGAACCATGAAGAAAGATGTCATAGTTTGCTTCCCCTTATAATTTGCTTAACCGGGAGAACAAGTCAGTGTAATCTGTGCATGTCACCATGTATGCGAGTGACTAACTTGCTTATGTAACTCAGCTAGCCACCTCGGAGATCCTAGTTGCGAATTAAGAAAATACACACATGGAATTACAAGATAAGAACGAGTATCTAGTCCATCAAGCAGTAAAAGAGATGTGATCCATCATCTTACTGATGACGAGATGAAACAATTGGATACCTGTTGTATCGAAGTTAGCTGCTAAAAGAGCCAGTGTCAGCATGGCAGAGAATAGGGAAGAAATGAAAGAAGCCATTTGGGACGGAGTGAGAACGTTGCACTTTGCAATCCCGGAGGGGCCTCCCTTTTATAGAGGGAGATGTGAATTGTATCACTACTTTGTGCAGGTTTCGAGTAATGACTTGCGAAGACTGAGCACAGTCTCTCTTTCTCCCCCTCTCTCATCCGTCTAATCAAGACTTCATCATCTGCCGGGTCAAGTACGCAGTCCCAATGAACCATTCATTTTCCACAAGCGACCAAGACTATTCAAAAGTCCCACGATTTCTACTACCATGTGGAACTCCAAGCTATCGTGGCATGGATATCTTTAGGACTTTGAAAAGTTGGCGGAGGCTAGTGCTAGAAAGCAGGACATTCTTCCACAACTGGGAAGATAAACACGACACTGATAATAACACTGACTAAGATATCATGTTTTCCTTCCGGGACACGGCGACCTTCAGTTTTGTGTTCGCTGACATAGCAGTCGGGCCACGATAACGAGATCATCTTTACAATTGCATGTGGAAACTGGATTGCATGACGGATGTGAGACTCTCTAGGTAATGCTCAGAGAGTTGTTAATGTCGGTTGCCAATTCTCGCCCTCTTCACATGTGTATATACACACGCCGAAAAGATAACTCTTTGCAGGCTCCTTGTACTCGAGGTGTTTGTTATGGTTAACCTTTGGACTTTCTTTTAAACTTCTAGAATATGAAAACACATTCGTATAGAGAATTTCAATTTCATAAAGCCATCTAACTCACAACATTTTAAAATCATATTGGACTTTTCCATTATATATTCTTGGAAGATGTTTTACATTTTGAAACGGGGTGTATTTAATAGCTTCCAAACTTTTGCTTCTAAACAAGAGAATTTATTTTCATGGATAGACCTCGTCAAACAGCCTATTCGACCGTCCTATTCGACCGTTCGCTTAATTCCCTATGGAAAATCTTGTTTGGACGGTAGGAATTTTAGGCCTGCCACAATAGTCAAAGCCGTAAAATTATACCATTACTGGGATTGATCTTGCTGTCGAGATTGGACCTAGATTCATGAATTCCAAGGTTGAAGTTCAAGCCCCGTGGTCCATTGAAATTCTGATTTAAGCACTGTGATTGGCGTCACTGCCTTGGAGTCTTACAAATCAAGTGTCTTTTAGCGCTTCTTATTATTAACCCGCTTAATGTAAATTTACATCCGGCATAAAAAATTAGAAGCAATAAGGCCACAATTGGTCATCTGGATTTCTAACTAGGATAAGATATGATATAAAATTTAGGGATTTTATTATTACTTTGATGATCATATGGTGACCTGCTTTTATCATGTGGAATTTTGGCTTTGTCCGCATGCGATTATCATCTCTAAGCTAGACAGGCATTGAAACAAAAAAAAAGCGGCACCACTAAATGCTTCAACCACTTTCAAAGACTTGCCTGGTTTCTTCTTTAGTTTTTTTCCAGGGTCGGCGCATTCTTGCTCCAGGTATAAATGCATGTGGCTATGTACAAGTTACTCCGGTATGGTCTCGAGTGCTTTCTTGCAAAAAAAAAAAAAGGAATCTTGCTTGTCGAACTTCTTTCGCTCGAAAAATTGCCAGTGGAAGCATATATGCCACAAGTTTCCTGCAATAAGTTCTAAGATATAGTATTTCGGTATGATTAAAATTGTAATTTTTTGTCATGATGGTAGGCAGTATTTGTTGGAGAGACGACCGGTGCTGCCCCGACGCTATGCTATGCCAGGCATACTGGGTACGGTGGCTATGGCACTTGGGGTAAAGGCGCGAGAATTATTGAGATAAATCAACAACCTTTCTCTATCAAGTCCTGGATAAGGATGGAGAATTATGATATACACAATAAAGTTGATTTGAGTTCCTAAAAATTTTCGATGTACCATGAAAAATAAAAGCTAGATGATAAAGGACACTGTTATCATGCACAAATGTATCCAGCTCTTATAAAGAATGCATAGTATCATAAATCGTTGATTATATCATGCTATTCACCCATTCATGATAATTCTCGTCCAAGTAAAGTATAATATCAATTCATGAAACGATAGAATTAATTTCCATAAGTGCAACTTGACAAGTTTATTTCCATTCGCAAACCCTATGAGCTTTTAGAACGATGCCTTTTCCAATATAAGGACGTTGATTGGAAAAATCTAGCTTGCTACACTGTGATGTGGGGACACCTAGTATCAAACGGAGTTGCTATACAACCACAAATCAACCACTATTCTTAGTCTTGTAATAGCCAGTTGTCCTGAAAGAATATGCTAAAGGTGCATTTGGTAACGATTATGTTCCTGGGAACAGATTTTGACCAGAAATGATTATTTTTTATTCTGTTCTCAGGAACTGATTTTGAGTAAAAGAACACGTTTGGTAACTGTCCAAAATTTCTGATTCTGGAATAGAATTGCGTTTGGTACCGTGTTCATTGATTATGTTCCAAATCAATTTCTTTTAATTTTTAAATAAATTTTTTACTTTTTTTCTTTTTTCCTTTTTTTTTTTTTTTTTTTCCTTTTTCTCCTATTCTTCTTCTTCTTCTTTGGCCGGTCGCTGGACCGGCGATCGGCCAGACGAGGGCCGGCGACCTCATCGGAGCTTCGCCGGCCCTCGGCAATGCCGGACCTTGTTGGCGAGGCCGGCCTGGCCACCGGCGAGGCTGGGCGAGCCTCAGTGGGACTGGGCGTCACGAGGCTTGCCCAGCCCCGGCGAGGCTCGGCCTTGCCGGTGGACAGGCGGGCCTCGTCGGGCCTGGGCGAGGCCCGCCTGGCCACCGGTAGGGCTGGGCGAGCCTCGTCGGTGGCTGGGCTTACCTTCGGCGAGCTCGCCGGACCTCGTCCTGGCCTGGCAAGCCTCCGGCGAGCTCGCCAGACCGGCGGACGGCGACCGCCAGCAGGCGGCGGTGAGTGGTGGTGGACGGCGGTCATGGGATGGCAGAAGGGACGAAGAAGACTTTCACTGTTTTGATTCTTTTTTTGATTCCCAGACCGAGAATCACATTTTTTTTTTATTCTCAATTCTTGTCCAAAACTGTTCCCGGGAACAAAAATTTTACCAAACGCGATTCTGTTCCCAAATTGATTCTGGGAACAAAAAATCAGAATCATGCACTGTTTGGATGGTTACCAAACAATGCTTAAGCATTATACCTTCCTAACAATTATCAGATTACATATTTTGGGGTTAGAATCCATCAAAATAGAAGTTTATGATTATGTACATTCATCTGTCAAATAATAGTTGATCATGTGTGATGGGTATCCGAGGATAAACTTCCTTAACTAAAAACTCAAATGAGCACTCTGTTATATGCGTTAGAGGAAGAAATTATATGAAAACTTTCATCATTTATTGCGATTGTCATTTCCTCTTCTTTCCTGGTTTTGCATTTTATGTAGTGCAGTAACTCTCTTATTTTAACATCACTAAGCTCAAGATAGTTGTGCCCCTATTCCTTAATGAAAGTCGGTGTGCACCCGTTAGTTGGAATTACTAAGGTATTTTGGCTGTCTATTGGGGAAAAAGAGGCCCCGGTGTTTCTCATACAAGTCCGACGTGTTTCTCACGTTCGTTTGATCAAGACTTCCAACATCTGCCAAGTCAAGCACGCAGTCCCAATGAAAACATCTTCAGGTACAGCCAAACGAGATGTAGAAGTTATCTCCATCTATCAAGTCGAATGGAAATTTCCACTCAAGCGACTTAGACTATTCAAAGACCCCACGAGTTCCGCTGCTGTGGAACTCCAAGCTATCGTGGCATGGAAGTCTTTAGGACTTTGGAAAATTGGCGGATGCTAGTGCTATAAATGAGGACATTATTCCACCACCGGGAAAATAAACACGACACTGATAATGACATTGATCAAGAAATCATGTTTCCCTTCCAGGACACAGCAAGCCTTTAGTTTTGCTTCTAACCAAGAGAATTTATCTTCATGGATAGACCTCGTCAAACAACATGTTCAACCATTGGCCTACTCCATTGATTCCCTCTTTAGTCTTTTTCACTACTCAAATTCAAGGCATTAACTCATAGCACGAACAATTCCACATAATACTTTAAAGTTACGTTTGGTCGTCTAGATTTCTAATCAACATAGGACTTATTATGATAGGATATAAAATCCAAGAATTTTGCTATATCATATCAATTGTTTAGTGAATCAAAGTAATAAATTTGAATGTATTCACATCATATCATGTATATTATTTAATATAAATAGCATATCAGTGTAAATGAACTTAAAAATTACACAAATAGAAATGGTAAAAATCTCTCACAACACTCTTGTTTACTTTATTTTTATTTTTGTTTTTATTTTTTCCTCTCTTTTTTAAATACTTTCCTTTTTGTTTCTTTTTCCCCATCATTCTCTAATAAAGTTTTATTAAATAATAAACTATATTAATACATCTAATATACTAAAATACCTCAAATATGTAATAAACATAAATATACATTTATATTTGTATATTGAATTTATATTATAAGATATAATTAAATTCAAATATATAAATAAAAATAAGATTAAATAAAAAAACTAAATTGTTGTTATTTTTTGTTATTTTGAATTTCTTATCTTAGAATTCAAATGTTAATTATATTTAACTATAATTTCAATTTTATTAATTTAAGAAATTTTTTATTTAAGAAAAATAACTTTCTCGTTATTAATATCAAAAATCATAGTCATTTTTATCTCACATCTTTATGAAATAATTTTATCCGGACTATATTTTTCTTATATATAATTTTATCTTATTTTGAGCCGGCACCAATTACGAGATGAAGCAAATTGGCACACACCTTTATTTTCTCTGGCTTCTTTAAGTTCGTTCATCTACTACTACAAAGCTCAATGAAAATTCCCCAAATGCCATTAAAGCATTGCTGGGAAGTAGAAAACCGACCTATCCGTGTCGGCAGCTCCAAGGTCGAGGCGTCCAGTGAAGGGTCGTTTACTTGTGATCTAAATGACACTCCCACCTATACACTTGACCATTTCTTCTGCTATTCAAAGACTCCAATGCAGAGGCATTGAATGAGATGATGGGATTAGTTGGGTGCCAGAGGGGCTATAAATATTTTGGAAGCTGCCAACTTCCCAAAACGGTCATTAATACGAGAGTGTACCCACGAAACGACTCGAAACATAAACATGGGATCTCAATTTCAGTCCCGTATCCTTGTGTCTTGTGTCCTTTGCCATTTGCATCTTGCCCTGCTTTCTTTGTTTGTTGGCCTGCCCCCCTCTCTCTCTCTCTCGGACCGAGCTTCCTTACTCAAGCTCGTTAACCCCCAATATGTCCACGGTTTTTCTGGCAGGATGAAGCTCGGGCAAAAGAGAGAGAGAAAAAAGTGGCATCGTAAAGATTGATCAGAAAAAAATGGCAGATGAGCTACTAAGTAAGCGGGTCATTTTATACGACCAACGTAAGAGTTGGCTAATGTAGGCTGGAAGTACCAAGTAATATTTCCAATAGCTGTATGTTATTACCATACAGTTTGGTATTTCGATTTTATCGTCTTCAACGCACTTAGCATTTCCCTCACAAGTGATTTCGCCAGGTTTTTCTAGCAACTAGTGAACTCGGTCGATTCGGCACGTCAGGTTTCCTCGACCTAGCAGCGTCCGAGGGTAAGCCTATCAAGGAACAAAATGAGTACGCTAAAAGACTTTCTTTTCGTGAAAGAGTAGGCTGCAAGACTCGAAGCCTGCTTTTGTTGGAGAGAGGCAGAGGGAGGGAGGGAGGGAGCTCCAACGTGGCAAAATCCAAGTCCATTTACTGAGTGACACGTGTCACGTTTTCAGAAGCCCTGCACTTGTCTCTCTCTTCAATTAATATTTTTACTTATCTTTTTCTTTTTCCTTTTTCCTTCTTTTCTTCCTCCTTTTACTCCGCCGGAGATGCAACGCCTCACCGTCTCAGTGCACCGGAGGCCATGACCTCACCGTCTCAGTCCCCACCGTGGCTACGAACGCCGGTTGCTGGCGAAAACAGAGACTCGCCGACCGTCCGGGTCGCCCCGCAATGACGAGAAATGTGGGTATCGCTCGGCCCCGCGAGGTGCCCCCGGCCCGACCTTTTCCTCTTTGGTCCACAGGCGCGCTCTCCTTCCAAGCTCGAGGGATCGCCATCACAATCGATAATCACAGCCTCATAAGATAACGTGGGGGTTCGGGTCGGAGGTCGCCGCGTTCGATCCACGCCTCGTGGGTGGGTGGGGACGATTTCGAGAGAACAAAAGAAACAGGAACAGAAAGAGGACAGACCGTCTCGGTCCACCACCTCACCACCGTCTCAGTCCTCCGTCGTCGCGCTCAAGCTCGGCCAGCGAACTTGAGCCTCAGATTTCGGTTCTAAGCTCAAGCGAGCTCTAGATGGAGCCCTAGATTTGCGATCTAGAGCTCAGCTCGACCTCGAATCTGATTCGAGGTCGACCAGGCGTAGGTCGACGTAGGCAATGGACGAGGCGAAGGCGGAGGCGACGGCATGATTCATCGACGCGACGGAGGGCCTTGAGCTCCTGGCCAAACCGGCGTCGACGCAGAGGGCGCGGGAGGAGTTGGACAGGAGGTGGCGGCGCTAGAGGTCGGAGAAGAAGCGGGCGAACATGGCGGCGAAGATGGAGGTGACGTGCCGGAGGCGGCGGAGTCTAGGGAGCGTGGGAGGGCTTTGAAACGCAGAAGCGAGAGAAGATGAACCATTCATTGAAGAGAGAGATAAGGTGCAGGGATTTCTAATGGTGGCCCAAACGCGACAGATGTCTGAAATAGGCTGAAATAGGGTCTGCTTTGGGAGAAAATATTGTTGGGTGTAGGAGTAAATGCAGGCTCCAGATTCTCATTCACGCTCTTCTTAGGCCTCTTTTAGTCTCTTCGGTTTCTGTGGTTGTGCTGGTCATTATATTGTAAGCCGTCATCAAAAGGATACTCTGCGGGCGATGAGCTATGTTCGTTCATCCTACGCCCGGGTGGGGGGGGGTGTTGGTTCTTGACTTCGACGGGCCTTGCTTGTCGGCAGCAGCTTTCCTTTGCATTACCAGCAGAGCAAGTTAAAAAACGGGAGAAAGGCAGAGAGAATGCTACTGACGCCATCCTCACAAGTAATGCTAATGTTCAAACACACGGAGAGTCAAAAAATAATCACCGGCGAAGATAGTTCACAGCATAATACGGCAAAAAGACAAACAAAAACATTGCCACAGCAGCAATCAAGTTAGTATGTACATTGACGATAAATGCAATAGGTAAACTACAGGCAATTAATCAACAAGAACCGCTTTTTTATGCTAGGGAGCAAACAAAGAAGTATAACATTCAGAACAAGGTACGTGTTGATGCCAGCAGCATAAAATATACATTTTACATGCACAGTTCATTCCCAAAAATTTTCCAGTAAGTTCAAAATTTTCTGTTCCTCAGTCCACTACTAGAAAATGTTCCCCCAGGTGCTGCGACTCCCCTCCTGCTAACAACTTGAAATGAAGAACCTCAGATAACACCGCACATCTCGTTCGGTGCCAACGGAGACAGAATTTCGTTAATTAGACCGAGAGCTTGCACAAACAAGGAAGTAACTTCAAAAGTCTAGGTTTTTACACCGGTAATAACAAATTTCGACAATTTTACCCCAGATCACCCAATTACGCTCCTTTAGTCACGCCTCATGCCTCTCTCTTTTAGATAGTTTCGCATAGTAAATCCCAGTTTCTTAAAATAAAATGATGACATGTGAGGATTCCTTTTTGCTACTGGACTTTGATTTGTCTGCATCAGGAGTGGGCTCATTTCCGGCGCCCTTAGCAGCGATGTTTATTAAGTCTTCCATAGACGTATCCCCTTCAGCATCTAGCGGATGCCCTTTGTTGGCTGCTTCTTTCTTTGTATATACATAACCTGACAATGGGATGAGATAATATCTCACCCCTTGCAAAACTCAAGCTTCATTTATACTGTGCTTTCTCCATCTCATTAGCAGCGATGTTTATTAAGTCTTCCATAGACGTATCCCCTTCAGCATCTAGCGGATGCCCTTTGTTGGCTGCTTCTTTCTTTGTATATACTTAACCTGACAATGGGATGAGATAATATCTCACCCCTTGCAAAACTCAAGCTTCATTTATACTGTGCTTTCTCCATCTCATTAGGATATTTCTTTCAAACACACAGGACAGGAAAAACTGCATCAACCAAAGTCCGAAAAAGACAACAATGATAGACGTTCTATTCCAACCTTTGGTGGAATCTCTCTTAGTTTTTGATCCAAAAGTAACGACACAACATCCTCAGGGGCCAACAGATTGCCCTTGACATGACCACCTGTCATAACAAGCTGCTGAACAGTACTTTCCTGACTAGATCTTTGAAGAATTTTCTCAACTGTCTCTTTACAGATTAACCGATAAACAGTAACCTACTACACAGAAAGACAAGACCGAAATTTTCATTTGAAGATGGAATCCAAAATCAACAGGCATATCACAAAACGCTTTCATAGAGGCCAAATGGACACCAACATAGAGAGAGAACACACGTGAGGGAGAGAGGAGTGTTCGGCCAAGCATCACGTGGCTGAGCCTCTCGCAGCAGCAATCTTGATCCAGTGGCCACCATGCACAGCGGTCTTGCTCAGCCACATCTGATCGCGCACACGAGCTTCACTTTCTTGCAAGCACAGATGGTTCTTGACTGTTTGCATGCATCTCCAAGGTTACTTAAATGCCATGCAAGGAGAGATCCTTTCTGGAAGGGGTGGTGGCAAAGATGTACTCCTAAGACAGAGAACTAAAATGAGAGAATGAGGATCTGCAATTAAAAAGAGGCCATGACAGTTTTCCTACTAACATCCTTTGTTTGACACAATCTGTGAGCCCAATCCGTCGCCTGCAAATCCAGTGTTGGATTCCAATCACTTTCATCAAATATGACCGTGTCAGCTGCTGTTAAGTTAATTCCCAGACCACCAGCTCTGGTACTTAGTAAGAAGACAGAAATATCAGTCCTGCAAGAGGAATAAAACAATTTAACAATAGTGGTACTGCTTAATTTTCCAAAGAACAAGGAATCACCCACAACACATCATTTTTATTTCAGACAAAGTGAGTCAGAACATCATTCTAAAGGCTCGACCGATGTTGAAAGTCTGACCATATCTCGTCTATCCATAATGGTGGAGGATCCATCCAACCTTAGGTACCTATATTTTCTGTAATTCATAGAGTCCTGTAAAGTAGTATACCAGCTCAGAACAAATCTGATCAATAGAAGTATCCACTCGCGATAAATATTGTTATATGGACATCAATCCATTTCTCCCTGTAATAAGAGAACGTCGATGCTATCATGCACTTAAGCACCTAATTAAGCAAAGATAATAAGAAGAGCGGTGATGAAAATGAATCAATTATAAGTCGGACTAGCCCAGCTAGCCTTACTGATTCTAACGGAGTGTTGAAAGCAGTAAGCAATAGAGGGACGATTCCACAGATCCATTACTTACTAGCATGTTTATGGAGTCAACCAAAATGTGAAACTCAACATAAACTTATTAACACACATAAAAGTTATCATTACTCATTGAAAGTATCTACCGCAATTGAAAACTTTGCAATTTGAGTCAATGGATTTGAAGAACTTTTGCAAACCAGTGACAAACTTGAAACCAATATTCATGAGATCAATAAGCTGAAAATATCTTGCTCGAGAGGGAACGCAACTGCTGAATCTGCACAGTGCACTCGTATTCCACTACCACCTCGCATCTCCTGGTGCCAAAGGACTACCGTTGACAAAAGAGGTTTTTGAGAGAGAGAGAGAGAGAGAGAGAGAGAGAGGAGGGGGTGTTGTCATGGCCACTTTAGAGGAAAGGCAGTGTGATTCGTGATGGATAGAAGATAAATAGGGGATGTCGGTAGCGCTTAAGGAAAGACAAAGTGATAGGTTAGGAGCTAGCACCCTGTCGGTGACATCAACTGTTTTGCCATTGTTCTTTCTAGACTTACAGATTCACCAAATGTGATACTTGATGCCGGGAATCACATGCAAGGACTTATGCGGCAACAAATAGGGGAAGAAAAACAAATATGAAAAGGCACTCTAAGCATCTTTGTTGATTATATCATGCTGGCAATCCATTCATGATAACCTCAATTACAATACTGAATCCATTTCAACACCTGAAGACTAAAATCCTTGGGGTAAGTACAATAGAAATGCCAAAAGTTATGTACGACGCTTACTTTTTGTACTATTTTGTATAAATTAGGGTCCGTTCGTTTCGCGAAAAATGACTTATGAGAAAACGTTTTCCGGATTTTTCAGCGTTCGTTTCATGGAAAATGAACTAGTCAAGGAAAATGTTTTCTATCATTGAAAAAAACAACCTTTAAAAATGAGGAAAATGTTTTCCACTTCTGAGAGGTGGAAAACATTTTCCATAACTTCTTCCATATTGCTTCTTTTTACCAATATATTTTCATTCTATTTTTATGCTTTCTTTTTCTTTTTTTTCTTTTCTTTCTTTCTTTTCATCTTCTTCTTTGGCGGCAGCAAGCGACCGGCCACGGTAGCGTCCGACGACTAGCCACAACCTAGCACGAGCCTTGCCCTAGGCCGGCGAGGCTACACCTAGCCCGATCTGGCGAAGCCAAGCTCGGGCCTAGCCAGATCAGGCGAGGCGGAGCTCTCGCCGGTCTGGAGCAAAGCTCGCAGCTCCCCAGAGGTTCGCCAGACTCTAGCAAGCCGCGAGCTCACTAGATCTAGCGGCGGAGCTCGGGCTCCCAATCCAAGCGAGCCCGAGCTCCACTGCCAGATCCGGCAAGCTCACGGCTCACCAGAGCTCGGTGAAACTGGCAAGCTCGGGCGAGATCGGCCGAGCCTCGAGCTCGCCGGATTTGACGACCAGGTCTTGGTCGGCCGCCGAGCAGCCGGCCATAGTCAGGCATGTGGCGGCGGAGGAAGGAGGAGGAAGGAGGCGGTGGCAGAGGAAGGAGGAGGAAGGAGGAGGAAAGAGAAAGGAAAAAAGGAAAAGAAAGAATAAAGAATAAAAATTTCGATTTTTTAAAAATACAAACAATAAAAAAATCATTTTTTTAAAAAATAAAAAAAATAAAACTAATTTTTTGGTCAATTAAAAATATTAAAATTCAATTTTTGATAATTTTTCTCAAACAATTAAATTAGCTAACGAACAAAGTGGAAAATATTTTGCACTCAAAGTTTAGGTTTCGGCCGAATATCGGAAAATAGAGTCATTTTCCTCGAAAATAACTTTTAGGAAAATGTTTTCCGGAAACATGATAGTTTCCGCGAAACGAACGGACCCTTAAATACCAAAAAGTTTGAAAAATGATTATTTCAGTGCCAATGCCGATCTGATTGGCTAGAAATTCGATGGCACACTTTTTTATTTATATTTTAAGCTGACGTGGCTCGCTAGAGAGTACAGTCAGCATCCAAATAACAAAATAATGCAGTTTGGCGTCTTTCCCCAAGTAAGAACTCTAAATCCCCAAATTGAGAGAGAGAGAGAGGGGGGGGGGGACTTCCTTCTCGTCTTCTTTTCGAAGAACAACACTAGCACTAGCATCGCTCCTCCTCCAGTTCGTTCGACGTTGTCGACAAGCCCAAGCTCTTGTCCTCTTTCTCCTCCTTCTCCTTCCCCCTTCCGAAGGATCCACTTCAACGACTTCCTGAGCATAGCCCAATTCACCATCTCCATCTGCGCCCTCCTTGTCTCCCTCACCCTTCTCGTCTTCGCTTTCTCCACCTTCGAGCCCCTTTCTTCCTCCTCCTCCTTTGCCCTCGCCTCCTATTCTTCCCGCCACTTCTTACCCGAGCAACAACCTTAGTCTCTCCTCGCTCACCTGGTCGAGCAACTACAACGGTGGCTGAGCGACGGCGGTCAAGCGATGGCAAGTGAGTGACGGTGGCCGAGCGAGCTATGGTCAGCGTTGGGCAAGAATCGGACAAAGAGCCCTAATTTCAGTCCCCATAGGAACTATGCGGCATTGTTTTTTATAGGCCGTCCACGAATGACGGCAAAACGACGTCGTTTCTGAAGGAGGAGAGAAAACGACGTCATTTAAAAGCCACGTCAACTTTTTTTTTTTTTTAATATAAAAGCCACATAATTAATTTCATCTGAATCTATCGCATGGTGTTACCAAAGTGATCATTTTTTCAATTTGACACTTTAGTTATCCGACGGAAACTTTTGGCACTAAAGTGAACGTTGTACACAACTTTTGACACTTCTAGTGAATTTTCCCCAAAATCCTTACAATCATTTGTAAATGAGCTCTACCTCCTCCAAGCATAGTATAATATCAATTCATCAAACGGCAGAATTAATTTCCACCAGTGCAGCTAGGCAAGTTTGTTTCCATTTGCACACCCTACGAGCTTTTAGAACGATGCCTTTTCCAATATAAGGTTGGTGATAGGAAAAATCTAGCTTGCTGCATGGTGATGTGGGGACTCCTAATATCAAACTGAGCTTACATGCAGCCACATATCAACCACTGTTCTTAGTCTTTTAAAATCGGTTGTCCTGAAACAAGATGCTAAGCATTATACCCGCCCTAAAAGTTATTATAATGAACATTCAACTGATAAATAATAGTTGATCGTGTGTGATGGATGTTTGAGGATAAACTTTCTTAACTAAATACTCGAATGAGCACTGTCATATGCGTTAGAGGAAGAATTATAAGAGAACTTTCATGATTTATTGTGATTGCCATTCCTCTTCATTCCTGATTCTGCATGTTACACAGTGCAGCAACTCTCTTATTTTAACATCACTGAGCAGGTGTGCCCTTATTCCTTAATACAAGTCGGTGTGCACCGATTAGTTGAAATTAATAGGGAATTTTGGCTGTCCACTGGGGAAAAAGAGGCCCCAATGTTTCTCATACTCTGGCTTCTTCTGGTCCTCGTTGAACATGGCAAATATGTAAGTTTCGATCGGCTTTCCGGGCCTCTTGGGAGTCCCCTGCTTCACGTGCTGAATCAAATTCGAGTTGTAAATTCTCTCGTTTTCAATGGACGTTCCCTTCCCGCCAGCAGATGGCCAACCACTCTCTGACACAACCACTTCTAGGGACCCCCCACCGGCTTTCTCTAGTGCGGAGTAAACAGCATCTAGAATTGCGTCAAACAAGTTCCGGTACCCGAGAGGTCCATCCGACACCACTACCGAGTTCGCTGTGAACAGAGCATAGTCGAGGCGTTCCTGTGGATTGTTGCTGTAGCTGAAGTATGGATAGAGGTTGACAAGCAAAGGGGACTTGTTGTTGACTAGGAAGCTGATTATAGGATCTAGGAGCGGTCTGTGATCGGCCTTAAGTGTGCCCTTCGACGGAGGAAACGATTCTCCTAAGATTCCTGTGTCCACAGCTGTTGAGACCTTGATCTGGGCCCCACGTCTGGCGTCGAGATGGCAGTCTGGATGTTTCGCATGGCGGGGACGAGAAACTGGGCATATTGAGAAGAAGGCTGCACTTCATTGCCAACTGCTATGTACCTGAACTTGACGTTGCCATAGTTCTTCACATTGTTTTGGACCCAAGTGTCTGCTTCGGCTTGGCTAGAGGCAATCCTTTGGAGGTCCTCATTGGCAACGCCCAGCATGAGTTCAATGCTGGTGCCTCTAAGGGCTTGGAGAGCAGGCTGGTCCGGGCCATAGAGCCGCATCCTGCGGATATTGCGCCGGTTGTAGAGTGCAACCACGTCTGCCCGCGAAGGCAAGTTGCTGCCGAGCATTCCATAGCAAACCCCTATTTGAGCACCTGCATGGAATGGACAGGAGAGTTATTGCTTCAACATAATTCTTGGCTCTTCTTATTATGTGAATGAAAAGATTGCAAGACCTAAAATTATCAGTTGAATGAAAATTGTTGACAGGAAAATTGGTCTTTCATGCGGTTTCAAATTTATGATTATTGATTGGCCCAAAAAAAAAGATTAATTTTATTTGTGCACCTAGTACTGTCAAAGCATGTTTGCACTCCTAGTGTAAGAGAAACTTAGTTTTGTGATCTCACCAGCTAAAACTTGCAGGCATGGTCAATCAAAATAGTTTGGTAGGCCTAACTTTTGAGGGGCCACAGAATTTCCCCAGTACACATCTTACCTTGTAAATGACATATTTCTAGAAATTTTTCCATACGTTTTCCTTGTAATTTTCTTCATTTTGGGTTAAGGGTAGAATAGGGCTATGGCCATCTGTATATCATTCCGTCCCATGCATGTTTTATATATGATGAACTGAATTCATCAGCATTACTCATGCATAGATAACAATCTTCAGCTACGAGGAGAAACCATTTAAACGTCAAGATACACCGGCGCTCTGGTACGGCTCCATTCCACTTAGATATGCATAACATAATGAGCACGTAAATCTATTGTGAGCCATGAAGAAAGATGCCATGCATTACTCTCCCTCACAATTGCTCAACCGAGAGAACAAGTCAGTGTAATATCTACATGTCACCATGTACGCGAGTGACTAACTTGCTTATATACCTCATCTAGCTACCATGGAGATCCTCAGTTACGAAAAAAGAAAACACACACACACACAGAATTACAAGATAAGAACGAGTAGACTTCTAGTCCATCAAGAAGAAAAAATATTTGATCCATCATCTTACTGACGAAATGAATATATCGGATACCTGATGTATCAAAGTTAG
This sequence comes from Eucalyptus guilfoylei, assembly GCA_016097605.1. Taxonomy (NCBI): domain Eukaryota; kingdom Viridiplantae; phylum Streptophyta; class Magnoliopsida; order Myrtales; family Myrtaceae; genus Eucalyptus; species Eucalyptus guilfoylei. The sequence goes on from CM027860.1 coordinate 29,342,015, forward strand.
CTGCCAAAAGAGCCAGTGTCAGCATCGCAGAGAATGCGGGAGAGATGAACGAAGCCATTTGGGACGGAGTGAGAAAGTTGCACTTTGCAATCCCGGAAGAGGCTCCTTTTTATAGAGGGAGAGGTGCATTGTATCACTACATGTGCAGATGCAGATGTATGAGTAGTGACATGCGAAGACTAAGCACAGTCCCCACGCCCCCCCCCCCTTCTCTCTCTCGCTCTCTCACGTCCATCTGATCAAGACTTCACCAGCTGCCAGCTCAAGCACGCAGTCCCAATGAAGACATCTTCAGGTACAGTCCAACGAGATGATAAGAAATCTCTATTAAGCGGAGTGAAATTTTCCACTCAAGCGACTAAGACTATTCAGAATCCCACGAGTTCTACTACTGAGTGGTACCGCAAGCTATCGTGGCATGAATATCTTTAGGACTTGGAAAAGTTGGCGCTGAGGCTAGCGCTAGAAATCAGGAGACTCTTCCATGACTGGGAAAAAATAAACACGATACTGATGATGACATTGATAAAGAAAATATTTTCCTTAACTAATTTTTTTTTTTTTTGAACTAAACCTTGGAAAATTCAAAAAACTTTTAAACTGAAAATTATCCTTCATGAAACAAGCCAAGTCCTAACACGATAAACTATTAACACGATAGTATATTCTCATCCTATTTCTAGTTGATGGGTTTTATAAAAGATATTGGGCCGTCCATGTTGGGCCAAACTCAGCCTGTAATTCCAAAAGAGAAGGGGCCCACAAGAGAAGGCAGTTATTTTCGTGTAAAAGAAATTGCAATAAATAAATAAATAAAAAAAGACAACGTTTTGCAAGTTTGTATTTTGTGGATTCTCTCTTTCAAGCAAAAGAACTCTCTCACTCAAGAAGTAAAAGAGATTTCAATCGACGGTCAAAGGATCATTCATTCTCAAGATTGCAATAGCGTTTAATCCGTGGAAAATAAGATATGTCCGTTTTGGTGATGTACTTTACGATTGATGATATAAGAATCCTCGAACATATTTCCACATTTGTATCTTAGCATTACTTGATAGTTCGAGTATCCTTTTTTTATTAGGAATCCGTTTCCAACACTAGTCAAGATCATCATGTTGCATTAGAAGTCGGCATCCTTCTCCAAATCGTACTCGCCATGGAAAAGAGACTTGAATGGTCGATAGTCAAGTCGTGCAGGACCTAATAATCACCATCATTTAGCCCCCCCCGATTCATTTATTTTTTCCCACTCCGTACCTATTTGCATTCACTTTGGCAAAAGGAAGGAAATGCAACGACTAAGGTGAGCATGGTTCTAGGGTAGAACCTAGAACCTAAGAATCGAACTAGTGGGAACCTGTAAGTTTCAAGTTCCAAGGTATACAAGGTTGGTTCCAAGTTTCAAAAAATGAGGAATCTATTTTGACGAGTAGGTTCCATGTTCTTAGTTGGAGAAACCTAGAATCTATAACCTATAATTTAGAATTTGTAATAAGTTTTAATGTTTTTCTTGGTTCATGTCTTCACACTACATAATCTAGAAGTACTAATCTGAGCTTCAATTTTATGATTGAGACTTTGGCTTTATTAATATTCATATATTCCATGTGTCTTTATGGTTAGTGAATTGAAGTGACAAGTGGTGGTCATTAAAGATTTTAATTTATTATAATCATTCAATTAACAATATAGATGGAATATGGGTAAACCCTAGAACTGACCCTAGTACCTATAACAAGATAAATTCCAAGTTCTAGGGTATGCATGATAGGTTCCAACATCCAAAAAATGATGAATATGTTTTTAGGATATACAGGATAGATTTCATGTTCCAAAAAATAAATGATCTATTCTAACGGATAGGTTCTAGGTTCCATATGAAAACTGTATGGAATCTGGAACCATTCAACCTTGGCAACGACGATGATGACAAGTTTGGCTCCATGATGGTGGATGGGCCACGAGACAACCATGGAGAAAACGCAGAGCCTCCCTTCCTGCCCTTGTCTCGACGTGCCATCGAGCATGTCACGGAGCTCCAGAAATCATCAGATAACGCAATTGGTGAACTTCTTGTTTGTACGCAATAGCTGACTTAAAACCACCCGTTTTCCACCCGTTCACATGTATCAAGATGAGGCGTCCGTGGTTGCGCGTTCATTCCGTTTTCCACACGATCGCAACTTCGATGGGAGGGCAGAGTCTCTAAGACAAGCCCCACTTTTATAGTCTCGTCAACATCGAACTATTTTCCCCGTGTCCGTGCATCGGATCGAGCGGTGGAAGCCAGCGACGATATCCGCATGCTATTCGTGGGTCACCAGCATCAATCATGGGGAGATGACTTGAGATATCCCAAGTCAAGATCGACGCTTTTGTCTTGGTCGATGTCCACAAATTCTGGGACGTGGTCTTAGCAAGACAGCTTGTTTAACCATATCATGGATTGCCAATGGATCGATACCAGAGTGCTGAGACACAAAAGTGTCAATTTTTGTGACCACTTCACTGATATCATGGCGGATGTCATAAGATTTCGGAGGATGATACATGAATTACCTTAGTCGATACCAGGAACGCCTAGCGCTTATCGTTGGGATTGTTTTACTTCATTAGTTTTGTTGGATATGCCGACAATTTTGAATTATTCAAAGCAATTGCTTTGTAACGGCTTTAATGGAAAGTATGACTGCAATCAACTTGTAGCGGCTTTGTAACGTTTGATTTGATTTATTTTTTATGAACCCTCTCCTTTTTCTGTCTATAAAGAAATCTCCAAATCACAATAAAAATATACCAAAAATAAAAAATTATCTCTTTTCTTTCTATTTATTTGTTGGGTTTTACATATAATGATGTTGTTTTCGCTCCCTCGATTACTCTATGCGAAGTAAAGATGAAGATTTATTATATCCTCTGAGAGGATAGCCGCAAGAGTCGGGTACACAAGTTCTTATCTTTGAGGATGGAATTAAAACGGTGCTTACACGCCTCAAATGTCTGTTCGTTTTTTTCATATTTTCTAATAGATTTTCCAACAATGTTAAGGATAATTCGGATTCCCAATAATAAGGTCATTCATGTTCTAATCGAACTTTAGAATCAATTCTATTTTGATATCCTCTCCGCTACCTTGGTTTTATATTTTGCTTCTATGTGTCTTCTCAAGCAAAATCATGGGCGCGCGCGCAAGCGCACACACACAATAGATATATTAAGTCATCATTCGCTTTCATGTATTAACTGTCAAGTGAAGATATTGGAAATCGTGATATGTTAATCTCTTAGTTCTTGATTATTTGTAATTAGCCAATAAAGTTGATGCGAATTAGTTTTTCTTGTGATGTGTCCATGCTAGATATCAAAAGAAATAACAAAAATTTCCGTCAATTTGGCATTATGTGATTCATGTTTGTCCCTAAGTTGATTTGGCATCTAAGTATATTCTGAGTTTTATTTACTACTATGTTTGTATACATCAGCTTTGGATGGTTATTGAAAAGATTCACTACCATATTTAACTACATGTGATGAAATTTGAGTCCAATTTAAACCCAATCTTGTTACAAGATGATATTGATATATGTATCCTCGATTGAGTCTACATTTGCATCATTGAAATTGAATTACTTCATCCCCCATACTTTTTTTACGAATATTGTTGAGTCACTTTACATTGTAGCCATATTTATTGATCATGTTGAACATGGCGTTGCATATGGATTTCCTATATTAAAAAGTGATGTGTTTGGTAGTAACACAAGAGCTGAGACAAAGAACACATCACAATGCATAAAGAAAACAATGCAATTTATTTAGTGGATTTCTTGTTGTATTAAAAGGATACAATGATGGTAATTAGATCTCATATTCAAATAGGACAAAATCCATTGGTGGATATGTGTTCACACAAAGTGGAAGTGTTGTATCTTAGAAATCAACTAAACAAAATTATGAGGGAAATAGCAATCCTGTTAACCCAAAAGTAAACTCGGTTGAAGAAGATTATTCTGATGACGTAATTGTTGTGATTATTCCTTAAGCTAATATTGTGGCCAATGTGAAAGAATAGATGGTGGACTTGGGTGCTGCCAAGCATATACGTACAAAGAAAATATTTTATCCTCCTACAGTTTATTAGAGGAAGGAGAAGAGATTATTTATTTTAGTGATTCAAGAACTACTCAAGTTTTTGGGAGAGAAAAAGTTCTTCTCAAACTCATATTTGGAAATGAGACTAAGTAGTAAATAAAGTTTTTAGCAAATATTCCTTTGGGAATGAAACCGACATTGTGATTGTCAAGTGGCAATAGCCATGGCAATATTTTAATTGGCTAAAAGAAACACATCGGATCAAGATGTGATGTAGTAAAACAATTGTTTAAAGATGGAATTATGTCCATTGATTTTTTAAAGTCAAAAGTGGATTCGAGCAATCCTCTAACTATATATCGAGGGGAATGGGACTTAAGCCAGTTGAGGAAAATCAATAGTCATGGTATCCCATGAATTAGGATTATATTAATAATAACAAGTCACTTGTTGATCTAGTGATGTGAAATCATGTTTCCTTCCGGGACATGGCGAGCCTTTGGTTCTGTGCACGCTTCAATAGTAGTCGAGCGACAGTAAGCTCATCCTTAAAATTGCACGTGAAAACCAGATTCCGTAACGGATGTAAGATTCTCTAAGCAATGCCGGGAGAGGTTGTTAACGTCAATCGCCAATTCTCGCCCACTTCACACATGTTTATACATGTCGAAAAGATAACTTTTTACTTGTACTCGAGGTGTTTGTTATGGTTACTAAACTTTTAGAATGTGAAAACACATTCATATAGAGAATCTCAATTTCATAAAGCCATCTAACTCATAACATTTTAAAATCATATTATACTTTTCCATGATATTTTCTTGCAAGGGGTTTCACATTTTGAAACAGGGTATATTTAATAGCTTTCAAAGTTTTGCTCCTAACCAAGAGAATTTATTTTCATGGATAGATCTCATCAAACAACCTATTCTACTGTTTGCCTACTCTATTGATTCCTTGTGGAAAATCTTGCTAGGAGGGTTGGAATTTTAGGCTGCCACAATAGTCAAAGTCGTAAAATTATACCGGTACCGGGATTGTCTTGCTATTGAGATTGGACCTAGATTCATGAATCCCAAGGTTGACGTGCAAGCCTCATGGTCCATTGACATTCCGATTTAATCAAGTGCCTTTTAGCGCTTATTATTTGTTAACCCGCTTAATGTAAACTTATATCTAGCATCGAAAATTGAAAACAATAAAGTCACATTTGGTCGTTTAGATTTCTAACCTAAGTAAGATATTATATGAAATATGGGAATTTTGTTATTACTTTGACTATCATTTGGTTTCTTCATTGTCCGCATGCAATCATCATCTCTGAGCTAGATAGGCATTGAAACAAATAAATAGCGGCACCACTAAATGTTTCGACCACTTTCAAAGACTTGCCTGGTTTCTTCTTTAGTTTTTTTTCCCCGGTCGGCACATTCTTGCTCTAGGTATAAACGCATGTGGCTATGTACAAGTTACTCCGGTAAGGTCTCGAGTGCTTTCTTGTGAGAAAAAAAGAAGAAGAAAAAGAAAGAAAGGAATCCTGCTTCTCAAACTTCCTTGGCATGAAAAATTGCCGGTGGAAGCATATGCCACAAGTTTCCTGCAATATATTCTGCGATATAGTATTTCGGTATGATTAAAATTGTAATCTTTTGACATGATGGCAGGCAGTATTTGTCGGACACAACCACGGAAACAACTGGTGCTGTCCCGACAACAAGCTGTGGCTATGCTGTGTCAGGCATACTGGGTACGGTGGCTATGGCACTTGGGCTAAAGGCGCGAGAATTATTGAGATAAATCAACAACCTTTCTCTATCAAGCCTTGGATAAGAATGGAGAATCACGATAAATACAGTGAAGTTGATTTGAGTTCTTAAAAGCTTTCGATGTACGGTGAAAAATAAAAGCTAGATGATAAAGGATAGCGTTACCATGGACAAATGTATCTAGCTCTTACCAAGAATGCAGTATTATAAATGTTGATTACATCGTGCTAGTTACCCATTCATGATAATCTTGATCATAATACCGAACTCATTTTGATGCCCGAAGAGTAAAATCCTTGCAATCATTTGTAACTGAGTTCTACCTCCTCCAAGCAAAGTATAATATCAATTCATCAAATGACATAATTAATTTCCATCAGTGCAACTTGGCGAGTTTATTTCCATTCACAAACCTTACGAGCTTTTAGAACGATACATTTTCCAATATAAGGACGGTGAATGGAAAAATCTAGCTTGCTGCACTGTGATGTGGGGACTCCTACTATCAAACTGAGTTGCTACGCAACCACATATCAACTGCTATTCTTTGTCTTGTAACAACTGGTCGTCCTCAAACAAGATGCTAAGCATTATACCCGCCCAACAATTATTAGATTTTATTGCTTGGGGTTGCAATCCATCAAAACAGAAGTTTATGATTATGTACACTCATCTGTTAAATAATAGTTGACATGTGTGATGGGTATCTAAGAATAGACATCCTTAACTAAATACTCAATTGAGCACTCTGTCATATGCATTAGAGGAAGAAATTATATGAAAAATTTTGTTATTCATCACAATTGTCATTTCCTCTTCTTTCCTGTTTTTGCATGTTACAGAGTGCAGCAACTCTCTTATTTTAACATCATTGAGCTCAAGATAGGTGTGCCCTTATTCCTTAATAAAAGTCGATGTGCACCCGTTAGTTGAAATTAATAGGGTATTTTGGCTGTCTACTGGGGAAATAGAGGCCCCAGTGTTTCTCATGCTCTACTCTCATCGAACATAGCAAATATGTAAGTTTCGATCGGCTTTCCAGGCCTGTTGGGAGTCCCTTGCTTCACGTGCAAGGTTTCATATCTTGCACATCTAATATATGAGAAGCTTAGTTTTGTGACCTTACCAGCTATAACTTCAGGTATGGTCAATCACAAAAGTTTGGTAAGCCTAATTTTTTAGGGGCCACAGATTTTCCGCAGTACACATCTTACTTTGTGAAGGCCATCAATTCTAGAAATTCTTCCGTGGATTTTCCTTGCAAGTTTCTTAATTTTGGACTAAGGGTAGAATAGGCAACGCCCATCTATATACCATTCCATCCCATGCATGTTTTATATTCGATAAACTGAATTCATCAGCATTAGTGATGCCAAGATTACAGTCTTCAACCTTGATGAGAATCCATTTCAAGGGCACAAGGTACGTCCACGGGTTGATTCCGCTCCATTCTACTTAGATATGCATGACATATCAAGCATGTAAATCTATCATAAACCGTGAAGAAAGATGTGATGCATTGCTTCTCTTATAATTGCGAAACCAAGAGAACAGGTCAGTGTAATCTCTGCATGTCACCATCTAGGTAAGTGACTAACTTACTGATATAATCGTCTGACCAAAAAATTAAAAAAAAAAAAAAAAACTTGCTCATATAACTCATCTAGCTACCTCAGATATCCTGGTTGTGGAAGAAGAAAACACAGCACGACAACACGCACACAGAATCATTAGATAAGAATGAGTAGGCTTTATAGTCCACTAAAAAGCAAAATAGATTTGGGCCATCATCTCAGTGACGAAATGAAGCCATTGGGTGATCTCTGCACACAGAGAGAGAGAGAGAGACGGGCGTGTTGTGTCAACGTTAGCTGCTATAAGAGCCAGTGTCAGCGTGACAGAGAATAAGGAGAGGTTATCGTACCGGAACTTGAGCAGGATTTCTTAGTGACATGTGAAGACTAAGCAGAATCTCCTGCTCTCTCCCCCTCCCCCTCCCCCCTCTCTCTCTCTCTCTCTCTCTCTCTCTCTCTCTCTCTCGCGTCCATCGATCAAGACTTCCAGCATCTGCCAGGTCGCGTCCATCGATCAAGACTTCCAGCATCTGCCAGGTCGAGCATGCAGTCCCAATGAAATCATCTTCAGGTACAGTCAAACGAGATGTTGAAGTTATCTCCATCTATCGAGTCGAATGGAAATTTCCGCTCAAGTGACTAAGACTATTCAAAGACCCCACGAGTTCCACTGCTGAGTGGAACTCCAAGCTATCGCGGCATAGAAGTTTTTAGGACTTTGGAAAATTGGCTACGCTAGTCCTAGAAATGAGGATATTATTCCACCACTAGGAAAATAAACACAACACTAATAATGACACTGATCAAGAAATCATATTTCCCTTCCAGGACACAAAGAGCCTTCAATTTTGCTTCTAACCAAAAGAATTTATCTTCATGAATAAACCTTATCAAACAACCTCGGCGACCATTGGCCCACTCTATTGATTCCCTCTTTTGTCTTTTCCACTACTCAAATTTGAGGCATTATCTTATAGCAAGAACAATTCCACAAAATACTTTAAAGTTACATTTGGTCATTTGGATTTTTAATTAAGATAAGACTAAATATGATAAGATATGAAATCCAGAGATTTTACTATATCCATATAAATTCGAATATATTCATATCATATCATATACATTGTTTAATATAAACGGCATATATGTATAAATGAACTTAAAATTTACACAAATGAAAATAAAAATCTCTCGCACCACTCTTGACCAATTTTATTTTCATTTTTCATTAATTTTTCTCTCTTTTTATTTTTTTCCCCCATCATTCTCTAATAAAATTTTATTAAATAATAAATCATACTAATATACCTAAAATACCCAAATATGTGATAAATATAATTATATATGTATAATTATATATTGAATTTATATTATAAGATAGAATTAAATTTGAATATATAATAAAAATAAGATTAAATTGAAAACTATATTATTGTTATTTTTTATTATTTTGAATTTCTTATATTAGAATTCAAATGTTATTTATATTAAAATATAATTTCAATTTTATTAATTTAAGAAATTTGTTATTGGAGAAAAATAACTTTCCTATTATTAATATTAAAAATCATATCTATCTTTATCCTCATGAAATAATTTTATCCGGGCTATATTTTTCTTATATACGACTTTGTTTTATCTTAAGCATGCACTAAATACAGGATGAAGCAAACTGACACACATCTTTATAACCTCCGGCTTCTTTAAGTTCGTTCATCTACTACCCAACTACAAAGTTCAATAAAAATTCCCAAAATCCCATTACCTTTCCTCCAAGGTCGAGGCGTCCAATAAGGGTCGTTTACTCGTGATCCTAATGACACTCCCACCTATAAACTTGAACATTTCTTCTGCTATTCAAAGACTCCATTGCAGGCGCCAAGAATCTACTAAAGCTCGGGTGCATGTTAAGACCGCGACTGCGACTGCGGCTGCGAATTGAGCGAGTCATGGTGAACCTAAGAGGAGTTGCATGCTAGCTCACAAAGCTGAAACGAGAAACTGGTGAGCTGGAGTATACCCACGAAAGGACTCGAAACATAAACTTGGGATCTCAATATCAGTCCCGTATCCTCGTGTCTTGTGTTTTTTGCCATTTGCATCTGACTCTGCTTTCTTCGTTTGTCGGCCTGCCCCTCTCTCTCTCTTGGGCCGAGCTTCCTTACTCAAGCCCGTTGACCCCCAATATGTCTACGGTTTTTCTGGCAAGGTGAAGCTTGGGCAAAAAAGAGAGATAAAAAAGTGGCACCGCTGAATATAGTAAAGATTGATCAGAAAAAATGACAGATGAGGAGCTTTTAAGTAAGCAGGTCATTTTAAATGACCGACGTAGAGTTGGCTAGCGTAGGCTGCAAGTACCAAGTAATATTTCCAATATCTGGATATTGGACGACAAAATTTAGTATGGCGATTTTATTGTCTTTAAGACACTTGGCATTTCTCTCACAAGTGATTTCGCCAAGTTTTTCCAGCAACTAGTGAACTCGGTGGATTTGGCACTTTAGGTTTCCTCAATTAAGCAGCGTCCGAGGGTAAGGCTATCAAGGAACAAAATGAGCTCGCTAAGAGACTTTCCTTTCACTAAAGTGCAGGCTTCAAGACTTGAAGCCTGCTTTTGTTGGAGAGAGAGAGAGTTACAAATGTTTCTTTCTGCACTATGGGATAAAGACTCGATAAACTCTGGCCCTATACAAGCTACCAAAAAACAGTAGACCTACAATAATTTTGCGGAGGACTGTACAAAAAAATCATACAGGTCAGACTTCGCCTTTCCTCGATTCTCATCACTTTCCCCACACGCCGAGAAGGGGCCAAAAAGCGGCGCTCAATGCCTTTCGCGATGTGGAAGGCCAGCAAGTGGGAGCGGATATAATTATACAGTAATACACTTCGCAATTCCTTTAGACGTTGCGTGCTCATGTGCTGGGATAGCTGGAACCGAATTCATGAATAGGCTGAAACAGGGTCTGCTCCGGAGGTATGTTGGGTGCAGGAGTAAATGCAGGCTCAAGATTCTCATTCACGCTCTCCTTAGGCCTCTTTAGTCTCTTCGGTTTGTGATTGCTGGTCATTATATTGTAAGCCGTCATCAAAAGGATACTCTGCGGGCGATGAGCTATGTTCGTTCATCCTAGGCCCGGGGGGGGTGGTTTCTTGACTTCCACGATCTTTGCCTGCTGGCAGCAGCTTTCCTCTGCGTTACCAGCAGATCAAGTTAAAAAGCAGGAGAAAGGCAGAGCATGCTACTGACGCCATCCTTACAAGTAATGCTAATGTTCAAAAACACGGAGAGTCAAAAAATAATCACCAGCGAAAATAGTTCACAGCATAATAAGGCAAAAAAGACAAACAAAAACAGTGCCACAGCAGCAACCAAGTTAGTATGTACATTGACGATAAATGCGATGGGTAAACTACAGGCAATTAATCCACAAGAACCGCTTTTTATGCTAGGGAGCAAACAAAGAAGTATGACATTCAGAACAAGGTACATGTTGATGCCAGCAGCATAAAATATGCATTTTGCATGCATTGTTCATTCCCAAAAATTTTCCAGTAAGTTCAAAATTTTCTGTTCCTCAGTCCACTGCTAGAAAGTGTTCCCCGGGGTGCTGCAACTCCCCTCCTGCTAACAACTTGAAATGAAAAACCTCAGATAACACCCCACATCTCGTTTCTTGCCAACGGAGACAGAATTTTCGTTAATTAGACCGAGAGCTTGCACAAACGAGGAAGTAACTTCAAAAGTCTAGGTTTTTACACCAGTAATAACAAATTTCGACAATTTTACCCCAGATCACCCAATTACGCTCCTTTAGTCATGCCTCATGCCTCTCTCATTTAGATAGTTTTGCATAGTAAATCCCAGTTTCTTAAAATAAAATGATGACACATGTGAGGATTCCTTTTTGCTACTGGACTTTGATTTGTCTGCATCAGGAGTGGGCTCATTTCCGGCGCCCTTAGCAGCGATGTTTATTAAGTCTTCCATAGACGTATCCCCTTCAGCATCTAAGCGGATGCCCTTTGTTGGCTGCTTCTTTCTTTGTATATACTTAACTGAAAATGGGATGAGATAATATCTCACCCCTTGCAAAACTCAAACTTCATTTATACTGTGCTTTCTCCATCTCATTAGCATATTTCTTTCAAACACGGGACAGGAAAAACTGCATCAACTAAAGTCCGAAAAAGACAACAATGATAGACGTTCTATTCCAATCTGTGGTGGAATCTCTCTTAGTTTTTGATCCAAAAGTAACGACACAACATCCTCAGGGGCCAACAGATTGCCCTGGACATGACCACCTGTCATGACAAACTGCTGAACAGTACTTTCCTGACTAGCTCTTTGAAGAATTTTCTCCTCAACTGTCTCTTTACAGATTAACCGATAAACAGTAACCTACTACACAGAAAGACAAGACTGAAATTTCATTTGAAGATGGAATCCAAAATCAACAGGGATATCACAAAACGTTTTTATAGAGGCCAAATGGACACCAACATAGAGAGAGAACACACGTGAGGGAGAGAGGAGTGTTCGGCCAAGCATCACGTGGCTGAGCCTCTCGCAGCGGCGATCTTGATCCAGTGGGCGCCGTGCACAGCAGTCTTGCTCAGCCACGACTGATCGCACACACGAGCTTCGCTTTCTTGCAAGCACAGATGGTTCTTGACTGTTTGCATGCGTATCCAGGGTTACTTAAATGCAATATAAGGAGGGATCTTTTCTGGAAGGGGTGGTGGCAAAGATGTACTCCTAAGAGAACTAAAATGAAAAAATGAGGATCTGGAATTAAAAAGAGGCCATGACAGTTTTCCTACTAACATCCTTTGTTCGACCCAATCTGTGAGCTCGATCCGTCGCCTGCAAATCCAGTGTTGGATTCCAATCACTTTCATCAAATATGACAGTTTCAGCTGCTGTTAAGTTAATTCCCTGTCCACCAGCTCTGGTACTTAGTAAGAAGACAAAAATATCATTCCTTCAAGAGAAATTTAACAATTTAACAAAAGTTGTACTACTTAATTTTCCAAAGAACGAGGAATCACCCACAAAACATCATTTTTATTGCAGACAAAGTGAGTCAGAACATCTTTCTAAAGGCCCTACTGATGTTGAAAGTCTCTGACCATATCTCGTCGATCCATAATGGTGGAGGATCCATCCAACCTTAGGTACCTATATTTTCTGTAATTCATAGAGTCCTGTAAATATGTCGTATACCAGCTCGGAACAAATCTGATCAATAGAAGTATCCACTCGCCATAAATATTGTTATATGAACATCAATCCATTTCTCCCTGTAATAAGAGAATGTTGACGCTATCATGCAATTAAGCACCTAATTAAGCAAATATAATAAGAAGAGTGGTGATGAAAATGAATCAATGACAAGTCGGACTAGCCCAGCTAGCCTGACTGATTCTGACGGAGTGTTAAAAGCAATAAGCAATAGAGGGACGATTCCACAGATCCATGGCTTACTAGCATGTTTATGGAATCCACCAAAATGCGAAACTCAACATAAACTTATCAACACACGTAAAAGTTACCATTACTCATTGAAAGTAACTATCGCAATTGAAAAATTTGCAATTTGAGTCAATGGATCTGAAGAACTTCTGCAAGCCAGTGAGAAACTTGAAACCAATATTCATGAGATCAATAGGCTGAACATATCTTGCTCATGAGGGAACGCAACTGCTGAATCTGCACAGTGCACTCGTATTCCACTACCACCTCGCATCTCCTGGTGCCAAAGGACTACCGTTGACAAAAGAGGTTTTTGAGAGAGAGAGAGAGAGAGAGAGAGAGAGAGATGGGGGTGTTGTCATGGCAACTTGAGAGGAAAGGCAGTGTGTTTCGTGATGGATAGAAGATAATAAGGGATGCCGGTCGCGCTTAAGGAAAGACAAAGTGATAGGTTAAGAGCTAGCACCCCGTAGGCGACATCAACTGTTTTGCCATTGTTCTTTCTAGACTTACAGATTCACCAACATGTGATACTTGATGTCGGGAATCACAAGCAGGGACTTATGCGGCAACAAAGAGGGAAAGAAAAACAAATATGAAAAGGCAATCTAAGAATCTTTGTTGATTATATTGTGCTGGCAACCCATTCATGATAACCTCGATCACAATACTAAACCCATTCCGACGCCTAAGACTAAAACCCTCACAATCATTTGTAAATGAGTTCTACCTCCTCCGAGCATAGTATAATATCAATTCATCAAACGGCAGAGTTAATTTCCATCAGTGCAGCTAGGCAAGTTTGTTTGCATTCGCTTACCCTACGAACTTTTAGGACGATACCTTTTCCAATATAAGGACGGTGATAAGGAAAAATCTAGCTTGCTGCACGGTGATGTGGGGACTCCTAATATCAAATTGAGGTTCTATGCAGCCACAGATCAACCACTATTCTTAGTCTTTTAAAAACCGGTCGTCCTGAAACAAGATGCTAAGCATTATACCCGCCTAACAGTTATTGGATTACGTTTTTTGGTGTTGGAATTTATCGAAATAGAAGCTTATGATTATGAACATTCATCCGTTAAATAATAGTTGATCGTGCATGATGGGTGTCTGAGGATAAACTTTCTTAACCAAATACTCGAATGAGCACTGTCATATGCATTAAAGGAAGAATTATAAGAGAACTTTCGTGATTTATTGTGATTGCCATTCCTCTTCTTTCCTGATTCTGCATGTTACACGGTGCAGCAACTCTCTCTTTTTAACATCACTGAGCAGGTGTGCCCTTATTCCTTAATACAAGGCGGCGTGCACCCATTAGTTGAAATTAATAGGGTATTTTGGCTGTCTATTGGGCAAAAAGAGGCCCCAATGTTTCTCATACTCCGGGTTCTTCTGGTCCTCGTTGAACATGGCAAATATGTAAGTTTCGATTGGCTTTCCGGGCCTCTTGGGAGTCCCTTGCTTCACGTGCTGAATCAAATTCGAGTTGTAAATTCTCGCGTTTTCAATGGACGTTCCCTTCCCGCCAGCAGATGGCCAACCACTCTCCGACACAACCACTTCTAGGGACCCACCGCCGGATTTCTCTAGTGCAGAGTAAACAGCATCCAGGATTGCGTCAAACAAGTTCTGGTACCCGAGTGGTCCATCCGACACCACGACCGAGTTCGCTGTGAACAGAGCATAGTCGAGGCGTTCCTGAGGATTGTTGCTGTAGCTGAAGTATGGATAGAGGTTGACAAGCAGAGGGGACTTGTTGTTGACTAGGAAGCTGATTATAGGATCTAGGAGCGGTCTGTGGTCGGCCTTAAGTGTGCCCTTAGATGGAGGAGACGATTCTCCTAAAATGCCCGTGTCCACAGCTGTTGAGACCTTGATCTGGGCCCCGAGTCCAGCGTTCGAGATGGCAGCCTGGATGTTTTGCATGGCGGGGACGAGAAACTGGGCATATTGAGAAGAAGGCTGCACTTCATTGCCAACTGCTATGTACCTGAACTTGACGTTGCCATAGTTCTTCACATTGTTTTGGACTCAGGTGTTTGCGTTGGCTTGGCCAGAGGCAATCCTCTGGAGGTCATCATTGGGGAGGCCCAGCATGAGCTCAATGTTGGTGCCCCTAAGGGCTTGGAGAGCAGGCTGGTCCGGGCCATAGAGTCGCATCCTGCGGATATTGCCCTGGTTGTAGAGCGCAACCACGTCTGCCCGCGAAGGCAAGTTGCTGCCGAGCATTCCATAGCAAACCCCGATTTGAGCACCTGCATGGAATGGACAGGAGAGTTATTGCTTCAACATAATTCTTGACTCTTCTTATTATGTGAATGAAATGATTGCAAGACATAACATCATCAGTTGAATGAAAATTGTCGACAGGAAAAGTGGTCTTTCATGCGGTTTCAAAATTATGATTATTGATTGGCCCAAAAAAAAAGATTAATATTATTTGTGTACCTAGTACTGTCAAAGTATGTTTGTACTCCTAATGTAAGACAAGCTTAGTTTTGGGACCTCACCAGCTAAAACTTGCAGGCATGGTCAATTCAAATAGTTTGGTAGGCCTAACTTTTGAGAGGCTACAGAATTTCCGCAGTGCACATCTTACCTTGTAAATGACATATTTCTAGAAATTCTTCCATATATTTTCCTTGTAATTTTCTTCATTTTGGGTCAAGGGTAGAATAGGGCTATGGCCATCTATATATCCCTCCCATGCATGTTTTATATATGATGAACTGAATTTATCAGCATTACTGATGCATAGATAACAATCTTCAACTACGAGGAGAATCCATTTAAAGGTCAAGATAAACCGGCGCTCTGGTACGGCTCCATTCCACTTAGATAAGCATAACATAATGAGCACGTAAATCTATTGTGAGCCATGAAGAAAGATGCCATGCATTACTCTCCCTCACAATTGCTCAACCGAGAGAACAAGTCAGTGTAATATCTACATGTCACCATGTACGCGAGTGACTAACTTGCTTATATAACTTGTCTAGCTACCATGGAGATCCTCAGTTGCGAAAAAAGAAAACACACACACAGAATTACAAGATAAGAACGAGTAGACTTCTAGTCCATCAAGAAGAAAAATGATTTGATCCATCATCTTACTGACGAAATGAATATACCGGATACCTGATGTATCAAAGTTAGCTGCCAAAAGAGCCAGTGCCAGCATCGCAGAGAATGCGGGAGAAATGAACGAAGCCATTTGGGACGGAGTGAGAAAGTTGCACTTTGCAATCCCGGAAGCGGCTCCTTTTTATAGAGGGAGAGGTGCATTATTGTATCACTACATGTGCAGATGTCTTAGTAGTGACATGCGAAGACTAAGCAGTCTCCCTCTCTCCCTCTCTCTCTCTCACGTCCATCTGATCAAGACTTCGTCATCTGACAGGTCAAGGACGCAGTCCCAACGAAGACATCTTCTGGTACAGCCCAACGAGATGATAAGGTATCTCTAGTAAGCGGAGTGAAATTTTCCACTCAAGCGACTGAGACTATTCAAAATCCCACGAGTTCCACGACTCGGTGGTACCGCAAGCTATCGTGGCATGAATATCTTTAGGACTTGGAAAAGTTGGCGCGGAGGTTAGCACTAGAAATTAGGACATTCTTCCACGACTGGGAAAAAATAAACATGATACCAATGGTTTAAATAGCACCGACACCAACACGCGACACGTAACACGACACGACACGATACGCCGACACGTTATTTCTTAAAAAATAGAGAATTCCGACACATTAGGACACACTGTATATTATATGTATATTTTATATATACATAGTAAATTATTATTTTATGATTATTTCAATCAAATTAATCTAATTCAAATTTACAAATAAATAAATAAAAATAAAATCGTATAATAAATTTACACTAAAAATATTAATCCACCATTTGTTAATATCCTTTATTGTTTCATTTTGACAAATTCAACTCTATTTCAATAAATCCATAAAACTTTGAAAGAAAAATAAAAGTATTCGCATTCTAGACTTGCATATCAAACGTGTCGGAAAAAAAAATTGAGTATAAATTGTGTATCATTGAATGTGAGAGTCAAAAGAGAAAAGAATAAAATATTAGGTTTTTCTTCTTTCATAATTTGCTATTTTTATTATTGATGTTTATTTTTTTACATATATTTGACCCTTCATTTATTGAAAAATTTTAAAATTGATCTCGCATGTTGAAATCGTGTATCGGAAACTAGCAAGTCAGAATTCCAACTCGAGTGTCGAAAAAATTTACCAGTTATCGAATTTTTCGACACGTGTTAACCGAGTGTCAAAAAGTGTTCGAGAATGTCGGAAAGTGTCGGATACGTGTCGAAGTATACAATACGGCACGAAAGCTTCTGAAGAGTGTTGGTGCTTCCTAGCTGATGATGACATTGATAAATAAAATTTTTTCCCTAACTAATTTATTTTTTTTGAACCAAAAGTTGGAAAATTCAAAAAGAAAAATTAACTGAAAATTATTCTTCGTGAAACAAGCGAAATCCTAACACGATAAACTATCCATAGTATATTCTCATCCTATTTCTAGTTGATGGGTTTTATAAAAGATATTGGGCCAAACTCAGCCTGTAATTCCTAAAGAGAAGGGGGCCATAAGAGAAGGTAGTTATTTTCGTGTTAAAGAAACTGCAGTAAAAAAAAAGACAATGTTTTGCAAGTTTCTATTTTGTGAATTATCTCTTTCAAGCAAAAGAACTCTCTTACTCAAGAAGTAAAAGAGGTTTCAATCGATGATCAAAGGATCATTCCCTCTCAAGACTGCAACAGTATTTAATTTGTGGAAATAAAGTATGTCCGTTTTGGTGATGTACTTTATGATTGATGATACAAGAATCCTCGCGCACATTTCTGCATTTGTATTTTAGTATAACTTGATAGTTTAAGTATCTGTTTTTATTAGGAATCCGTTCCCAACACTAGATCATCATGTTGCATTAGAAGTCCCCATCCTTCTCCAAATTGTACCCGCCGTGGAAAATAGACTCAAGTGGTCGATAGTCGAGTCGTGCTGGACCTAATAATCACCGTCATTTAGCCCCCCTGATTTATTTTTTTCCCCACTTCGTACCTATTAGCATTCACTCTAGCAAAAGGAAGGAAATGCAATGACTAAGGATGAGCATGATTTCAGGGTAGAACCTGAAACCTAAAAATCGAACTAGTGGGAATCTGTAGGTTTTAGGTTTCAAGGTATGCAATGTAAGTTCCAAGTTCCAAAAAATGATAAACCTATTTTGATAGGTAGGTTCTAGGTTCTTAGTTGGAAAAACCTGGAACCTATAACCTGTAACTTAGAATCTATAATAAGTTTTAATATTTTTCTTGGTTCATGTCTTCACACTATCCTATGATATTCCATGCTTGTATAATCTGGATGTACTAATCTAAGTTTCCATTTTATAACTGAGACTTTTGCTTTATTAATATTCATATATTCCATGTGTTTTTACGGTTAGTGAATTGAAGCAATAAGTGGTGGCCATTAAAGATTTTAATTTATTATAATTGTTCAATTAATAATATAGGCGGAACCTAAGTAAGCCCTAGAACTGACTGCGGTACTTATAACAAAATAAATTTCAGGTTTTAGAGTATGCACGGTAAGTTTCAGCTTCCAAAAAATGATGAATCTGTTTCTAGGGTATACATGGTAGATTTCAGGTTCCAAAACATAAATGATCTATTCTGATTGATAGGTTCTAGGTTTTATATGAAAACTGTATAGAATCTAGAACTGTTCAAACCTTAGCAACGACGATGATGATGACAAGTTCCGCTCCAGGATGGTGGATGGACCACGAGACAACGCAGAGCCTCCCTTCCTTCCCGCCCTTATCTCGACGTCCCATCTAGCCTGTCACACAGCTCCAGAAATCATCAGACAACGCGATTGGTGAACTTGTTGTTTGTACGCGATAGCTGACTTAAAACCATCCGTTTTCCACCTGTTCACATGTACCAAGATGAGGCGTCGGTGGGTGCGCGTTCATTCCGTTTCCCACACGATCGCAACTTCGAGGGGGGGCAGAGTCTCTGAGACAAGCCCCACTTTTATAGTCTCGTCAACATCGAACTATTTTCCCCGCGTCCGTGCATCGGATCGAGCGGTGGAAGCCAGCGACGATATCCGTATGCTATTCGTGGGTCACCAGCATCAATAATGGGGAGATGACTTGAGATATCCCAAGTCATGGTCGACGCTTTTGTCTTGGTCGATGTCCACATATTCCGGGACGTGGTCTTAGCAAGACAGCTTGTTTAACCATATCATGGATTGCCAAATAATGGATCGATACCAGAGTGCTGAGACACAAAAGTGTCAATTTTTGTGACCACTTCGCTGATATCATGGCGGATGTCATAAGATTTCGGAGGATGATACATGAATTACCTTAGTTGATACCAGGAACGCCTAGTGCTTATCATTGGGATTATTTACTTCATTAGTTTTGTTGGATATGCCGACAATTTTGAATTATTCAAAGCAATTGCTTTGTAACGGCTTTAATGGAAAGTATGACCGCAATCAACTTGTAGCGGACTGCAATCAACTTGTAGTGGCTTTGTAACGTTTGATTTGATTTATTTTTTATGAACCCTCTCCTTTTTTTGTCTATAAAGAGAATCTCCAAATCACAATAAAAATATACCAAAAATAAAAAATTATCTCTTTTCTTTCTATTTATTTGTTGGGTTTAACATATAATGATGTTGTTTTCGCTCCCTCGATTACTCTATGCGAAGTAAAGATGAAGATTTATTATATCCTGAGAGGATAGCCGCAAGAGTTGGGTACATAAGTTCTTATCTTTGAGGATGGAATTAAAACGGTGCTTACACGCCTCAAATGTCTATTCGTTTTTTTCATATTTTCTAATAGATTTTCCAACAATGTTAAGGATAATTCGGATTCCCAATAATAAGGTCATTCATGTTCTAATCAAACTTTAGAATCAATTCTATGTTGATATCCTCTCCGCTACCTTGGTTATTTTGCTTCTATGTGTCTTCTCAAGCAAAACCATGGGCGCACCCGTGCACGCGCACACACACACAAAAGATATGTTAAGTCATCATTCGCTTTCATGTATTAACTGTCAAGTGAAGATATTGGAAATCGTGATATGTTAATCTCTTAGTTCTTGATTATTTGTAATTAGCCAATAAAGTTGATGCGAATTAGTTTTTCTTGTGACGTGTCCATGCTAGATATCAAAAGAAATAACAAAAATTTCCGTCAATTTGGCATTATGTAATTCATGTTTGTCCCTAAGTTGATTTGGCATCTAAGTATATTCTGAGTTTTATTTACTACTATGTTTGTATACATCAGCTTTGGATGGTTATTGAAAAGATTCACTACCATATTTAACTACATGTGATGAAATTTGAGTCCAATTTAAACCCAATCTTGTTACAAGATGATATTGATATATGTATCCTCGATTGAGTCTACGTGTGCATCATTGAAATTGAATTACTTCATCCCCCATACTTTTTTTATGAATATTGTTGAGTCACTTTACATTGTAGCCATATTTATTGATCATGTTGAACATGGCGTTGCATATGGATTTCCTATATTAAAAAGTGATGTGTTTGGTAGTAACACAATAGCTGAGACAAAGAACCCAGCGCAATGCATAAAGAAAACAATGCAATTTATTTAGTGAATTTCTTGTTGTATTAAAAGGATACAATGATGATAATTAGATCTCATATTCAAATAGGACAAAATCCACTAATGGATATGTGTTCACACAAAGTGGAAGTGTTGTATCTTAGAAATCAACTAAACAAAATTATGAGGGAAATAGAAATCCTGTTAACCCAAAAGTAAACTCGGTTGAAGAAGATTATTCTGATGACGTAATTATTGTGGCCAATGTGAAAGAATAGATGGTGGACTTGGGTGCTGCCAAGCATATACATACAAAGAAAATATTTTATCCTCCTACAGTTTATTAGAGGAAGGAGAAGAGATTATTTATTTTAGTGATTCAAGAACTACTCAAGTTTTTGGGAGAGAAAAAGTTCTTCTCAAACTCATATTTGGAAATGAGACTAAGTAGTTAATAAAGTTTTTAGCAAATATTCTTTTGGGAATGAAACCGACATTGTGATTGTCAAGTGGCAATAGCCATGGCAATATTTTCATAGGCTAAAAGAAACACATCCAATCAAGATGTGATGTAGTAAAACAATTGTTTAAAGATGGAATTATGTCCATTGATTTTTTAAAGTCAAAAGTGGATTCGAGCGATCCTCTGACTATATATCGAGGGGAATGGGACTTAAGCCAGTTGAGGAAAATCAACAATAATGGTAACCCAACTCGTGCGATTGGCGATCCCATGAATTAGGATTATATTAATAATAACAAGTCACTTATTGATCTAGTGAAGCGAAATCATGTTTCCTTCCGGGACATGGCGAGCCTTTGGTTCTGTGCACGCTTTAATAGTAGTCGAGTGACAGTAACGAGCTCATCCTTAAAATTGCACGTGAAAACCAGATTCCGTAACAGATGTAAGATTCTCTAAGTAATGCCGGGAGAGGTTGTTAACGTCAATCGCCAATTCTCGCCCTCTTCACACATGTTTATACATGTCGAAAAGATAACTTTTTACTTGTACTCGAGGTGTTTGTTATGGTTATTAAACTTTTAGAATGTGAAAACACATTCATATAGAGAATCTCAATTTCATAAAGCCATCTAACTCATAACATTTTAAAATCATATTATACTTTTCCATGATATTTTCTTGCAAGGGGTTTCATATTTTGAAACAGGGTATATTTAGTAGCTTTCAAAGTTTTGCTCCTAACCAAGAGAATTTATTTTTATGGATAGATCTCATCAAACAACCTATTCGACTGTTTGCCTACTCTATTGATTCCTTGTGGAAAATCTTGCTAGGAGGGTTGGAATTTTAGGCTACCACAATAGTCAAAGTCGTAAAATTATAACGGTATTGGGATTGTCTTGCTGTTGAGATTGGACCTAGATTCATGAATCCCAAGGTTGACGTTCAAGCCTCATGGTCCATTGACATTCCGATTTAAGCACCGTGATTAGTGTCGTTGCCCTAGAGTCTTACTAATCAAGTGCCTTTTAGCGCTTATTATTTGTTAACCCACTTAATGTAAACTTATATCCGGCATCGAAAATTGAAAACAATAAAGTTCGTCTAGATTTCTAACCTAGGTAAGATATTATATGAAATATAGGAATTTTATTATTATTTTGACGATCATTTGGTTTCTTCATTGTCCGCATGCAATTATCATCTCTAAGCTAGATAGGCATTGAAACAAATAAATAGCGGCACCACTAAATGTTTCAACCACTTTCAAAGACTTGCCTCGTTTCTTATTTAGGGTGTGTTTGTTTCACGGAAAATGTAACATTTTTGGAAAATGTTTTCCGGGAAACCATTTTCCAAGAAAACAGTTAGTTTTCTTTTGTTCGGTGATACGTGACTGAAAATATTTTCTGGTGTTTGGATTGCATTTGAAAAATGATTGAAGGTGTAGAAGACGCCGACGAAGAGGAAGAGGAGGGAGCAAAGCCAATGGGAGCGTAGGGGGGGGCTAGGGTTGGAGGAGGCGGCGGTGACGAAAAGGAGGGGGCGAAGGAGAAGGAGAGAGGGAGGAGGAGTTAGGGTTTATGTTCACAGGCAAAAAAAGAAAAGAGAAAAAAAGAAAAAGAAAGAAAAAGAAAGAAAAGATATAATAATAACAAATTCAAAATTTTTAATTAGAAATTCTTTTCAATAATAAATTTTTCATGAAGCAAGGATCTTAAAATATTTTGGAAAACGTTTTCTGGTTTTTTCAAAAGGAAAATCGTTTTCCTGAATTTAAGCCTTGGAAAGAAACCATTTTCCGTTGACTAGGAAAACATTTTCCGTTGACTCATTTTCCTAAATGAACCAAACGCTGAAAAATGAGGAAAACGTTTTCCCAGAAATTGTTTTTCGCAAAACAAACACACCCTTAGTTTTCTTTCCCCGGTCGGCACATTCTTGCTCTAGGTATAAATGCATGTGGCTATGTACAAGTTACTCCGGTATGGTCTCGAGTGCTTTCTTGAAGGAAAAAAACAAAGAAAGAAAGGAATCTTGCTTCTCAAACTTCTTTGGCATGAAAAATTGCCGGTGGAAGCATATGCCACAAGTTTCCTGCAATAAGTTCTGCGATATAGTATTTCGGTATGATTAAAATTGTAATCTTTTGACATGATGGCCGGCAGTATTTGTCGGACACAACCACGGAAACAACTGGTGCTGCCCCGACAACAAGCTGTGGCTATGCTGTGCCAGGCATACTGGGTACGGTGGCTATGGCACTTGGGCTAAAGGCGCGAGAATTATTGAGATAAATCAACAACCTTTCTCTATCAAGTCTTGGAAAAGGATGGAGAATCACGATATATACAGTGAAGTTGATTTGAGTTCTTCAAAGCTTTCGATGTACGGTGAAAAATAAAAGCTAGATGATAAAGGATAGCGTTATCATGGACAAATCTATCTAGCTCTTATAAAGAATGCAGTATTATAAATCATTGATTACATCATGCTGGTTTTTTTTTTTTTTGACAAAGATTACATCATGCTAGTTACCCATTCATAATAATCTTGATCATAATACCGAACCCATTTCGATGCCCCAAGAGTAAAATCCTTGCAATCATTTGTAATTGAGTTCTACCTCCTCCAAACAAAGTATAATATCAATTCATCAAACGACATAATTAATTTCCATCAGTACAACTTGGCAAGTTTATTTCCATTCACAAACCCTACGAGCTTTTAGAACGATGCCTTTTCCAATATGAGGACGGTCAATGGAAAAATCTAGCTTGCTGCACTGTGATGTGGGGACTCCTACTATCAAACAAAGTTGCTATGCGACCACATATCAACTGCTATTCTTAGTCTTGTAACAACTCGTCGTCCTGAAACAAGATGCTAAGCATTATACCCGCCCAACAATTATCAGATTTCATTTCTTGGGGTTGGAATCCATCAAAATAGAAGTTTATGATTATGTACACTCATCTGTTAAATAATAGTTGACATGTGTGATGGGTATCTGAGAATAAAGTTCCTTAACTAAATACTCAATTGAGCACTCTGTCATATGCATTAGCGGAAGAAATTATATGAAAAATTTCGTTATTCATTGTGATTGCCATTTCCTCTACTTTCCTGTTTTTGCATGTTACAAAGTGCAGCAACTCTCTTATTTTAACATCATTGAGCTCAATATAGGTGTGCCCTTATTCCTTAATAAAAGTCGATGTGCACCCGTTAGTTGAAATTAATAGGGTATTTTGGCTGTCTACTGGGGAAATTGAGGCCCCAGTGTTTCTCATGCTCCACCGGCTTCTTCTGGTTCTCATCAAACATAGCAAATATGTAAGTTTCGATCGGCTTTCCAGGCCTGTTCGGAGTCCCTTGCTTCACGTGCAAGGTTTCATATCTTGCACATCTAATATATGAGAAGCTTAGTTTTGTGACCTTACCAGCTATAACTTCAAGTATGGCCAATTAAAAAAGTTTGGTAAGCCTAATTTTTGAGGAGCCACAGATTTTCCGGAGTACACATTGTTGGAGAAAACTCCTTAATTGTTTTGAAGTTAACAAAATCTTTCCAAAGTCTAGTCTGAAGACTTCCAGACTTGAATGTCAAAGTCTGAAGACCGCCAGACTTTAGGTTCAAAGTCTGCCCACACTGACAGTTTCCAAACTGAAGAATGAAGACTTATCCAGATGCGAGATTATCTTCATTTCTTCAAGGATTCGATTCGTATGGTTTATGGATGACTTTATGGCTGGATTTAACACCTACATGATTGATTATCCTTATTTGAATCAATTCTGATATTCAAATCTTTTGGAAGGCGAGTAAACTTGGAAAGTTCTACTTATGAAAATCAAGATCCTGATTGTATGGGCGAATAGGATTGACGGGCTTTCATCACAAATCATCAAACGACTCGAGATCTCCTTGATTGATTCTGTCCAACAGGTAGATTGGAAAAATTCCTTTAGAAAGTGCCAACGGTCAAGAAGGCATAAAGGAGTATTTAAGGTGGACTCTCCAGTTGCTCGATAGAGTGTGTGAAAAAAAAATTTCAAAGTCTGAAACTTCCTAATTCCTTATTATTTCATTCACTGAGTTCAAAGTTATAAACAAAAGAGAGAAACTCATAGTGAGACTTTGTGAGAGACTAGTAGAGACTCTTCACTAAGAAGTCGAGATCACAAAGTTGTAAAATCTCTTTTGATTCTTAGTGGAATCCAACCAGTCGACTGTCAGCGCAAGAAAATAGATAGAGGCTTAATCTAAGCTAAACCACTATAAACATTGTGTTCTTATTCTCTTCCCTAAACTCATTTATTTAGATTCGTAACTCTAATTAACTGTTTAAGTTTAAACTCATTTATTTCGTTTAAAGTTTTATCTAATCATTAAAGTCTGAATTCGTCTGTGATTTTCTAAAGGCAAATTATTTCTACTGAACTTTGCAAAAAAAATTATTGACACCTATTCACCCCCTCTAGGTGTTGTCACTAGCCCTTTCGCACATCTTACTTTGTGAAGTACATCAATTCTAGAAATTCTTCCGTGGATTTTCCTTGCAAGTTTCTTAATTTTGGACTAAGGGTAGAATAGGCAACGCCCATGTATATACCATTCCATCCCATGCATGTTTTATATTCGATAAACTGAATTCATCGGCATTAGTGATGCCAAGATTACTATCTTCAACCTTGATGAGAATCCATTTCAAGGTCACAGGGAACGTCCGCGGGTTGATTCGGCTCCATTCTACTTAGATATGCATGACACATTAAGCACGTAAATCTATCGTGAACCGTGAAGAAAGATGCGATGCATTGTTTCCCTTATACTTGCTAAACCAAGAGAACAGGTCAGCGTAATCTCTGCATGTCGCCATCTATGTAAGCGACTAACCTGCTGATATTATCGTCTGACGAAAAAAGGAAAACAAAAACTTGCTCATATAACTCATCTAGCTACCTCAGATATCCTGGTTGTGGAAGAAGAAAACAGAGCACGACAACACGCACACAGAATCGTTAGATAAGAATGAGTAGGCTTTATAGTCCACTAAAAAGCAAAATAGATTTGGGCCATCATCTCACTGACGAAATGAACCCATTGGATGATCTTTGCACAGAGAGAGAGAGAGAGAGAGAGAGAGAGAGAGGGAGATAGAGAGACGGGCCTGTTGTGTCAAAGTTAGTTGCTAAAATAGCCAGTGTCACCATGACAGAGAATAAGGAGAGGTTATTGTACCAGAACTTGAGCAGGATTTCTGAGTAGTGACATGCGAAGACTAAGCAGAATCTCCTGCTCTCTCTCCCTCTCTCTCTCTCTCTCTCTCTCTCTCTCTCTCTCACGTCCATCTGATCAAGACTTCCAGCATCTGCCAGGTCGACCACGCAGTCCCAATGAAAACATCTTCAGGTACAGTCAAACGAGATGTTGAAGTTATCTCCATCTATCAAGTCGAATGGAAATTTCCACTCAAGCGACTAAGACTAATCAAGGACCCCGCGAGTTCCACTGCTGAGTGGAACTCCAAGCTATCGTGGCATAGAAGTCTTTAGGACTTTGGAAAATTGGCGGACGCTAGTCCTAAAAATGAGGATATTATTCCACCACTGGGAATATAAACACGACACTAATAATGACACTGATCAAGAAATCATATTTCCCTTCCAAGACACGGCAAGCCTTCAATTTTGCTTCTAACCAAGAGAATTTATCTTTATGGATAGACCTTATCAAACAACCTCTTTGACCATTGGCCCCTCTTTTGTCTTTTCCACTACTCGAATTTGAGGCATTAACTTATAGCAAGAACAATTCCACAAAATACTTTAAAGTTACATTCAGTTGTTTGGATTTTTTTATTAGGATATAACTAAATATAATAAGATATGAAATCCAGAAACTTTGCTATATCCATATAAATTCGAATATATTCATATTATATCATATACATTATATGATATAAATGGTATATCTATATAAATGAACTTAAAATTTACACAAATAAATATGATAAAAATCTCTCGCAACACTTTTGCCTACTTTTATTTTTATTTTTCTCTCTTTCTTAATTCTTTCCTCCCATCATTCTCTAATAAATTTTTTTAAATAATAAATCATATTAATATACCTAAAATACTAAAATAGGTGATAAATATAATTATATATTTATATTTATATATTGAATTTATACTATAAGATAGAATTAAATTCGAATATATAATAAAAATAAGATTAAATTAAAAAACTTATTATTGTTATTTTTTGTATTAGAATTCAAATGTTATTTATATTGAAATATAATTTAATTTTATTAATTTAAGAAGTTTGTTATCGAAAAAAAAAACTTTCATATTATTAATATTAATAATCCTATCCATCTTTATATCGCCTCCTCATGAAATAAATTTATCCGGGCTATATTATTCTTATATATGGCTTTGTTTTATCTTGAGCAGACACCAAATACAGGATGAAGTAAACTGGCACATGTCTTTATAACTTCCAGCTTCTTTAAGTTCGTTCATCTATTACCCAACTACAAAGCTCAATGTAAATTCCTAAAATGCCATTACCTTTCCCCCAAGGTCGAGGCGTCCAATGAAGGGTCGTTTACTGGTGATCCTAATGACACTCCCACCGATAAACTTGACCATTTCTTCTGCTATTCAAAGACTCCATTGCAGGCTGCAAGAACCTACTAAAGCTTGGGTGCATGTTAAGACTGCGACTGCGAATTTGAGCGAGTCATGGTGAACCTAAGAGGAGTTGCATGCTGGCTCACAAAGCTGAAACGAGAAACTGGTTAGCTGGAGTATACCCACGAAAGGACTCGAAACATGAACATGGGATCTCAATATCAGTCCCTTATCTTCGTATCTTGTGTTTTTTGCCATTTGCATCTGACTCTGCTTTCTTCGTTTGTCGGCCTGCCCCTCTCTCTCTCTCTTGGGCCGAGCTTCCTTACTCAAGCCCGTTGACCCCCAATATGTCTACGGTTTTTCTGGCAAGGTGAAGCTTGGGCAAAAAAGAGAGATAAAAAAGTGGCACCGCTGAATCTAGTAAAGATTGATCAGAAAAAATGACAGATGAGGAGCTTTTAAGTAAGCAGGTCATTTTAAATGACCGACGTAGAGTTGGCTAGCGTAGGCTGCAAGTACCAAGTAATATTTCCAATATCTGGATATCGGACGATAAAATTTAGTATGGCGATTTTATTGTCTTTAGTACACTTGGCATTTCTCTCACAAGTGATTTCACCAAGTTTTTCCAGCAACTAGTGAACTCGGTGGATTTGGCACTTTAGGTTTCCTCAAACAAGCAGCGTCCGAGGGTAAGGCTATCAAGGAACAAAATGAGCTCGCTAAGAGACTTTCCTTTCACGAAAGTGCAGGCTTCAAGACTTGAAGCCTGCTTTTGTTGGGGAGAGAGAGAGTTACAAGTGTTTCTTTCTGCACTATGGGATAAAGACTCGATAAACTCTGGCCCTATACAAGCTACCAAAAAACAGTAGACCTACAATAATTTTGCGGAGGACTGTACAAAAAAATCATACAGGTCAGACTTCGCCTTTCCTCGATTCTCATCACTTTCCCCACACGCCGAGAAGGGGCCAAAAAGCGGTGCTCAATGCCTTTCGCGATGTGGAAGGCCAGCAAGTGGGAGCGGATATAATTATACTGTAATACACTTCGCAATTCCTTTAGACGTTGCGTGCTCATGTGCTGGGATAGCTGGAACCGAATTCATGAATAGGCTGAAACAGGGTCTGCTCTGGAGGTATGTTGGGTGCAGGAGTAAATGCAGGCTCGAGATTCTCATTCACGCTCTCCTTAGGCCTCTTTAGTCTCTTCGGTTTGTGATTGCTGGTCATTATATTGTAAGCCGTCATCAAAAGGATACTCTGCGGGCGATGAGCTATGTTCGTTCATCCTAGGCCCGGGGGGGGTGGTTTCTTGACTTCCACGATCTTTGCCTGCTGGCAGCAGCTTTCCTCTGCGTTACCAGCAGATCAAGTTAAAAAGCAGGAGAAAGGCAGAGCATGCTACTGACGCCATCCTTACAAGTAATGCTAATGTTCAAAAACACGGAGAGTCAAAAAATAATCACCAGCGAAAATAGTTCACAGCATAATAAGGCAAAAAAGACAAACAAAAACAGTGCCACAGCAGCAACCAAGTTAGTATGTACATTGACGATAAATGCGATGGGTAAACTACAGGCAATTAATCCACAAGAACCGCTTTTTATGCTAGGGAGCAAACAAAGAAGTATGACATTCAGAACAAGGTACATGTTGATGCCAGCAGCATAAAATATGCATTTTGCATGCACAGTTCATTCCCAAAAATTTTCCAGTAAGTTCAAAATTTTCTGTTCCTCAGTCCACTGCTAGAAAGTGTTCCCCGGGGTGCTGCGACTCCCCTCCTGCTAACAACTTGAAATGAAAAACCTCAGATAACACCCCACATCTCGTTTCGTGCCAACGGAGACAGAATTTTCGTTAATTAGACCGAGAGCTTGCACAAACGAGGAAGTAACTTCAAAAGTCTAGGTTTTTACACCGGTAATAACAAATTTCGACAATTTTACCCCAGATCACCCAATTACGCTCCTTTAGTCATGCCTCATGCCTCTCTCATTTAGATAGTTTCGCATAGTAAATCCCAGTTTCTTAAAATAAAATGATGACACATGTGAGGATTCCTTTTTGCTACTGGACTTTGATTTGTCTGCATCAGGAGTGGGCTCATTTCCGGCGCCCTTAGCAGCGATGTTTATTAAGTCTTCCATAGACGTATCCCCTTCAGCATCTAGGCGGATGCCCTTTGTTGGCTGCTTCTTTCTTTGTATATACTTAACCTGAAAATGGGATGAGATAATATCTCACTCCTTGCAAAACTCAAACTTCATTTATACTGTGCTTTCTCCATCTCATTAGGATATTTCTTTCAAACACGGGACAGGAAAAACTGCATCAACTAAAGTCCCAAAAAGACAACAATGATAGACGTTCTATTCCAATCTGTGGTGGAATCTCTCTTAGTTTTTGATCCAAAAGTAACGACACAACATCCTCAGGGGCCAACAGATTGCCCTGGACATGACCACCTGTCATGACAAACTGCTGAACAGTACTTTCCTGACTAGCTCTTTGAAGAATTTTCTCCTCAACTGTCTCTTTACAGATTAACCGATAAATAGTAACCTACTACACAGAAAGACAAGACTGAAATTTCATTTGAAGATGGAATCCAAAATCAACAGGCATATCACAAAACGTTTTTATAGAGGCCAAACGGACACCAACATAGAGAGAGAACACACGTGAGGGAGAGAGGAGTGTTCGGCCAAGCATCACGTAGCTGAGCCTCTCGCAGCGGCGATCTTGATCCAGTGGGCGCCATGCACAGCAGTCTTGCTCAGCCACGTCTGATCGCGCACACGAGCTTCGCTTTCTTGCAAGCACAGATGGTTCTTGACTGTTTGCATGCGTATCCAGGGTTACTTAAATGCAATATAAGGAGGGATCTTTTCTGGAAGGGGTGGTGGCAAAGATGTACTCCTAAGAGAACTAAAATGAAAAAATGAGGATCTGGAATTAAAAAGAGGCCATGACAGTTTTCCTACTAACATCCTTTGTTCGACCCAATCTGTGAGCTCGATCCGTCGCCTGCAAATCCAGTGTTGGATTCCAATCACTTTCATCAAATATGACAGTTTCAGCTGCTGTTAAGTTAATTCCCTGTCCACCAGCTCTGGTACTTAGTAAGAAGACAAAAATATCATTCCTTCAAGAGAAATTTAACAATTTAACAAAAGTTGTACTACTTAATTTTCCAAAGAACGAGGAATCACCCACAAAACATCATTTTTATTGCAGACAAAGTG
Source organism: Eucalyptus guilfoylei (assembly GCA_016097605.1). Taxonomy (NCBI): domain Eukaryota; kingdom Viridiplantae; phylum Streptophyta; class Magnoliopsida; order Myrtales; family Myrtaceae; genus Eucalyptus; species Eucalyptus guilfoylei. Next base: position 29,372,947 of record CM027860.1, read on the forward strand.
AGTCAGAACATCTTTCTAAAGGCCCTACTGATGTTGAAAGTCTCTGACCATATCTCGTCGATCCATAATGGTGGAGGATCCATCCAACCTTAGGTACCTATATTTTCTGTAATTCATAGAGTCCTGTAAATATGTCGTATACCAGCTTGGAACAAATCTGATCAATAGAAGTATCCACTCGCCATAAATATTGTTATATGAACATCAATCCATTTCTCCCTGTAATAAGAGAACATTGACGCTATCATGCAATTAAGCACCTAATTAAGCAAAGATAATAAGAAGAGCGGTGATGAAAATGAATCAATGACAAGTCGGACTAGCCCAGCTAGCCTGACTGATTCTGACGGAGTGTTAAAAGCAATAAGCAATAGAGGGACGATTCCACAGATCCATGGCTTACTAGCATGTTTATGGAATCCACCAAAATGCGAAACTCAACATAAACTTATCAACACAAATAAAAGTTACCATTACTCATTGAAAGTATCTATCGCAATTGAAAAATTTGCAATTTGAGTCAATGGATCTGAAGAACTTTCTGCAAACCAGTGAGAAAGTTGAAACCAATATTCATGAGATCAATAGGCTGAACATATCTTGCTCGAGAGGGAACGCAACTGCTGAATCTGCACAGTGCACTTGTATTCCACTACCACCTTGCATCTCCTGGTGCCAAAGGACTACCGTTGACAGAAGAGGTTTTTGAGAGAGAGAGAAGGGAGTGTTGTCATGGCAACTTGAGAGGAAAGGCAGTGTGTTTCGTGATGGATAGAAGATAAATAAGGGATGCCGGTCACGCTTAAGGAAAGACAAAGTGATAGGTTAGGAGTTAGCACCCCGTAGGCGACATCAACTGTTTTGCCATTGTTCTTTCTAGACTTACAGATTCACCAACATGTGATACTTGATGCCGGGAATCACAAGCAGGGACTTATGCGGCAACAAAGAGGGGAAGAAAAACAAATATGAAAAGGCAATCTAAGCATCTTTGTTGATTATATCGTGCTGGCAACCCATCATGATAACCTCGATCACGATACTGAACCCATTCCGACGCCTAAGACTAAAACCCTCACGATCATTTGTAAATGAGTTCTACCTCCTCCAAGCATAGTATAATATCAATTCATCAAACGGCAGAGTTAATTTCCATCAGTGCAGCTAGGCAAGTTTGTTTGCATTCGCATACCCTACGAGCTTTTAGAACGATACCTTTTCCAATATAAGGACGGTGATAAGGAAAAATCTAGCTTGCTGCACGGTGATGTGGGGACTCCTAATATCAAATTGAGGTTATATGCAGCCACAGATCAACCACTATTCTTAGTCTTTTAAAAACTGGTCGTCCTGAAACAAGATGCTAAGCATTATACCCGCCTAACAGTTATTGGATTACGTTTTTTGGTGTTGGAATTTATCAAAATAGAAGCTTATGATTATGAACATTCATCCATTAAATAATAGTTGATCGTGTGTGATGGGTGTCTGAAGATAAACTTTCTTAACTAAATACTCGAATGAGCACTGTCATATGCATTAGAGGAAGAATTATAAGAGAACTTTCGTGATTTATTGTGATTGCCATTCCTCTTCTTTCCTGATTCTGCATGTTACACGGTGCAGCAACTCTCTTATTTTAACATCACTGGGCAGGTGTGCCCTTATTCCTTAATACAAGGCGGCGTGCACCCATTAGTTGAAATTAATAGGGTATTTTGGCTGTCTAGTGGGCGAAAAGAGGCCCCAATGTTTCTCATACTCCGGGGTCTTCTGGTCCTCGTCGAACATGGCAAATATGTAAGTTTCGATCGGCTTTCCGGGCCTCTTGGGAGTCCCTTGCTTCACGTGCTGAATCAAATTCGAGTTGTAAATTCTCGCATTTTCAATGGACGTTCCCTTCCCGCCAGCAGATGGCCAACCACTCTCCGACACAACCACTTCAAGGGACCCCCCGCCGGATTTCTCTAGTGCAGAGTAAACAGCATCTAGAATTGCGTCAAACAAGTTCCGGTACCCAAGTGCTCCATCCGACACCACAACCGAGTTCGCCGTGAACAGAGCATAGTCGAGGCGCTCCTGGGGATTGGTGCTGTAGCTGAAGTACGGATAGATGTTGACAAGCAGAGGGGACTTGTTGTTGACTAGGAATCTGATTATAGGATCTAGGAGCGGTCTGTGATCGGCCTTAAGTGTGCCCTTAGATGGAGGAGACGATTCTCCTAAGATGCCCGTGTCCACAGCTGTTGAGACCTTGATCTGGCCCCCAAGTCCGGCGTTCGAGATGGCAGTCTGGATGTTTCGCATGGCGGGGACGAGAAACTGGGCATATTGAGAAGAAGGCTGCACTTCATTGCCAACTGCTATGTACCTGAACTTGACGTTGCCATAGTTCTTCACATTGTTTTGGACCCAAGTGTTTGCGTTGGCTTGGCTAGAGGCAATCCTCTGGAGGTCATCATTGGGGAGGCCCAGCATGAGCTCAATGTTGGTGCCCCTAAGGGCTTGGAGAGCAGGCTGGTCCGGGCCATAGAGCCGCATCCTGCGGATATTGCGCTGGTTGTAGAGCGCAACCACATCTGCCCGCGAAGGCAAGTTGCTGCCAAGCATTCCATAGCAAACCCCTATTTGAGCACCTGCATGGAATGGACAGGAGAATAATTGCTTCAGCATAATTCTTGGCTCTTCTTATTATGTGAATGAAAAGATTGCAAGACCTAACATCATCATTTGAATGAAAATTGTTGACAGGAAAAGTGGTCTTTCGTGCGGTTTCAAATTTATGATTATTGATTGGCCCAAAAAAAAGATTAACATTTTTTGTGTACCTAGTACTGTCAAAGCATGTTTGTACTCCTAATGTAAGAGAAGCTTGGTTTTGTGACCTCACCAGCTAAAACTTACAGGCATGATCAATCAAAATAGTTTGGTAGGCCCCACCTTTGAGAGGCCACAGAATTTCCCCAGTACACATCTTACCTTGTAAATGACATGTTTCTAGAAATTCTTCCATAGATTTTCCTTGTAATTTTCTTCATTTTGGGTTAAGGGTAGAATAGGGCTATGGCCATCTGTATACCATTCCATCCCATGCATGTTTTATATATGATGAACTGAATTTATCAGTATTACTGATGCATAGATAACAATCTTCAGCTAAGAGGAGAATCCATTTAAAGGTCAAGATACACCGGCGGGCTGGTACGGCTCCATTCCATTTAGATATACATAGCATAATGAGCACGTAATTCTATTGTGAGCCATGAAGAAAGATGCCATGCATTACTCTCCCTCACAATTGCTCAACCGAGAGAACAAGTCAGTGTAATCTCTACATGTCACCATGTACTTGAATGACTAACTTGCTTATATAACTCATCTAGCGACCATGGAAATCCTTAGTTGCGAAAGAAGAAAACACACAGAATTACAAGATAAGAACGAGTAGACTTCTAGTCCATCAAGTAGAAAAAATATTTGATCCATCATCTTACTGACGAAATGAATCTATCGGATACCTGATGTATCAAAGTTAGCTGCCAAAAGAGCCAGTGTCAGCATCGCAGAGAATGCGGGAGAAATGAACGAAGCCATTTGGGACGGAGTGAGAAAGTTGCACTTTGCAATCCCGGAAGAGGCTCCCTTTTATAGAGGGAGAGGTGCATTGTATCACTACATGTGCAGATGTCTGACTAGTGACATGCGAAGACTAAGCACCGTCCCTCTCTCTCTCTCTCTCTCTCTCTCTCTCTCTCTCTCACGTCCATCTGATATCCCTATGAAGACATCTTCAGCGACAGTCCAACGAGATGATGAGGTTATCTCTATTAAGCGGAGTAGAATTTTCCGTTCAAGCTATCGTGGCATGAATATCTTTACGACTTTGAAAAGTTGGCGCGGAGGCTAGCGCTAGAAATCAGGACATTCTTCCACGACTGGGAAAAAATAAAAACGATACTGATGATGACATTTATAAAGAAATCATGTTTCTTTCCGGGACATCGCGAGCCTTCGATTTTGTGCACGCTTACTTAGTAGTCGGGCAATGGTAACAAGCTCATCCTTAAAATTGCATGTGGAAACCAAATTCTGTGACGGATGTAAGATTCTCTGAGCAATGCCCGGCCTTCTTCACACGTGTATATACACACGCCGAAAAGATAACTCTTTGCAGGCTCCTTGTACTTAAGGTGTTTGTTATGGTTAACCTTTGGCCTTTCTTTTTAAACTTTTAGAATGTGAAAGCACATTCTTATTGAGCATCTTAAATTCATAAAGCCATCTAACTCCTCACGTTTATTAGACTTTTCCCTATTATTTTCTTGGAGGGGGTTTTCCATTTTGAAACGGGGTGTATTTAATAGCTTCCAAACTTCTGCCTCTATTTATCTTCATGGATAGACCTGGTCAAACAACCTATTCGACCGTTCGCCCACCCCACTAATTCTCTGTGGAAAATCTTGTTTGTATGGTAGGAATTTTAGGCTGCCACAATAGTCAAAGCCGTAAAATTTTACCAGATTCATGAATTCCAAGGTTGAAGTCCAAGCCGTGGACCCAGTCCATTGATATTCCGATTCAAGCGCCGTGATTAGCGTCATTCCATTGAAGAACGAATCGAATGTCTTTTAAGCACTTATTCTTGGCTAACTCACTTAATGTAAAGTTATCTACGGCATCGAAAATTGTAAAAAATTAAGAGGCTTCACTTCGTGTCACCACCTTGTCATGGATGGATCTAAGTATGTATCAGGTACAGTTAACAACGCGATCCTTTCTAGACAAATGAACTTGCGCCATCAATCGAGGGATATCTTGTCCTGTCCTTTAACTGCTTTTCACTCTCTAAACTACAGAAATCAAGGAAGAGCGTATACATCAACACAAATGAAGATATTGATTGCGCAGAATTTCATCAAAGAGTAATCAGAATAACTTATTTTGATTCTTTGCTTGGTAGGAAACAGAATGAGCTCCACCGTACTAAAGAGTACAGAACAGTAATTTGCACAAAAAGAAAAAGGGAAAAAATTCCACTTCATCTACTGATAGACAGTTAACTGTTGTACAGAAGTATAAACTCATAAGTAATGCAGCACCAGATGCTGTTGATCAATTTAAAATGAAAAAAGTTATCTTAACATACCAGTGGCAAGTAGATGGTTGCTAGAATCACCATTGCTTCGGCAATATCCTGATTGGTGGGCAATCTACAAGCCATGAAGATGAATATCCAATCCTTCCCGGAAAGTTAAATAGAAAAGGGTGCCTCACTACAGATCAGCTTCACTTTTTGGAGCTGATCTTTGACATGCCCATTTTATAAGAATCCGTGCATATGCGAGCACATACAAATGCCGCAGTTCAATGAGGTCAGATCTTGTCATTCATTGTTAACCAGATCCAATCACCAGGAATGGAAAGGCATTAGGCAGGTTGTCCAGGAAAGGTCAATTACCTTAGGACATGTCATCCTCATCCAACCAAGGACCTAGTGTCATCGCTCTCCATTTTCAAGCAGATAACTCCTCAATATCATGGTTATCTTTTGAAGAACACCATCATTTTGAGCAAGAAATTCTTCCACTTCATGTTTAGCATGGAAAACCTCCCCATATATGTTGTATGTGGATCCCTCTTTCAAGATAATCCCATTATCACAGGCCAATTCTAAGACCTCAGATTCCAAGCAAAAACCCTTTCCAAACATGATTCCTAGTTCGGCTTTCTTCTTAGCGGGTGCCAACTTATTTTTCACCACTTCCACGCAAACACCAAGACCAGTTGGCTAGTGAAAATGCCACCCAAAAGTAAATGTCAAACAAATAATAAGGGATAAATACTATTGGAAAATCATAGTGCAAGATGATTCACTGTAAAACAATCAAAAGTTAGAAACTGAATTCCGTTAACTAATAAAAACAACCCTACGAAAGTCAAGACATTCTCATATTTACAGTTGGAAAAAGAAAACTCCATCTTGAAGATAATGTTTATGTATCATCCACACAAATATTCAAATAGATGAGCTTTCCCTACAAATCAGAACAAGATCGTAATGAGCAAATCCTGTCATACTTCTGCTCCCTTTCAAATTTTGAGAGCCTAACAAAAGCATGATAGAGGACACTACATGCTCTATCAATTAATTCATAGAAATTTGTACTGCTTAGAACATATTAATAAAAATACTTAAAAGTTATTTAGGTAAGGTAAATTAAAACTTAAGAAAGGTGTACCGATGCCAATACTGATTCCGTGGAAAAAGTACATAACAACAATTTGAGAAAATCCCCTACTTCCAAGGAATGGATAAATAAAACTACTAGAGGGAGATTATATATATAGGTTAAGAAATCAAACTTGACCTTGATACCAATTTAGAATATGCAAACTACTAGCAAATACTATTTGGTGGAATATGATTACATGTAAAAAGACCATTGAAAACATGTTAAAGCGGTACAATGTACTTCAACTGTTTCTTAAGGAACTAGCATCTTTAATTGCTTTGCAGTGACCCCCAAAAGAAATAGTATCTAGAAAAGTCGAGGGAGGTTATCTTCTTCACTGAAACCAAATGGTCATTTACCTTATCACCCGTTTTAAGCAATCCCATCCTGACCAGTCTCATCCGGACAGCCGCATAGAACTTCAAAGCATTTCCACCACATGTAACCTCATCTCGATGTCCTCCAAAAGCCTGACCATATTTTGGAACTGACCTAACCTGGAATTGAGCAAAGCTCATGTTTAGTGGCCATCAAGCTTCTTCCTACAAGGGACAAGTGATCCCATGCAAAGGAAGTGGAAGTTAAAATAAACCTGATTCACAAAAACAATGAGAGTTTTCGACTGGAAAAGAGAACAATGGATCTTTCTAAGAGCCTGTGTCATGATTCTTGATTGTATGTCTTTGTTTCTGCAGCCTATTGGTTCGTCAATTTCACATTGGGGCACAAGAGCAGCGACCTGCAAGAGCAACCCATGCCCCAGGCATATGAAAAAGCTTGAAAAAATGCATGGTAGTAGTAACACCAGAGAGAGATAGCCACTAGCCCACAAAAAGCATGCTACCCTTCAGTCACAACCTGCGTTCTCTACGAGAGTACTATTAGGCCACTTTATCAACTAGCATTATCAGAAACCAACAAAAATGATTGTAGGAATAAAACACTAGAATTGCTCTAGAAAAATGTTGCGTCAAGATAGATAATACTAAAGGGACAGAAAAAAGTTCTAGTTAAAACAAGGGATAAACAAAGAGAAGAGCCAACTGCTTACACTATCAATGACAATGACATCCAGGGACCCACTTTTTGTCAGTGTATCAACTGCACTAAGCAAATTTTCAGCAGAATTTGGACGGAAAAGAAGAAGATTTTCTGTGTTTATGCCCATTGATTCTGCGAGTGATGGGTCGAGTGCATTCTCTGCATCAAAGTATGCACAATAACCTGCTCAAAAAAAGAAAAATTAAAGGGGATGAAGATAACAGTCTCCCTAAGGATAAGCCATTCAAAATAATCAAATAAGAGACTTAAAAGTCAGACATAAAATAGGCAAACAATTGCTTAGAAACACAACTAACTCTGAAAAAAGCAAAAAGGTCTCTTGAGCTTGCCATCTTCATGGCAGGACCAAGAGAAATCAAATCATAGCCTACAAACAGCAACTCTGCAAGAAAACAGACACATACCACCAAGTTTCTGTGCTTCTTTAATAATGTGAAGGGCAAGTGTTGTCTTGCCAGATGCCTCTTTCCCATATATTTCAACAATTCTACCCTGAAAATGAAATGGAATTTTTTATATTTGGGTTCAAGGCATGAATAATCTAAAAAATTCAAAACTTCGGCACAGGCATATCAAAATGTTCGACTCAAACTCTTTATGCAAAGAAACAATTGGACATAGAGAATTCATATCGAACAGAAATTAAAAGTCCAAATCTAATCAGCTTTAACATAAAGATAATAAATCGTGCTAAAAGCAGCCATGAAGCAATTACCATGGTACTATATCTTCAGGCAATATGTTACAATGTTGCTCATAAATCATGTCTGAGATTAGTTCCAAGATTTAAGTTAAGCTTGAACGACACAAGCTTTCTTTTCTTACCAACAACCAATCTGGACAGAAAATGCATTCAATACAATTTCCATAACTAAAATCCAATGTACAATTGTCAGGAAATCCATGGCAATAGCTATCGCAATCATCTGGACATAACCATTGCCTTGTGACCAAGTAAACCATTAACTTCACTATTAAAAAAACAGCATATCTATGATGAATTCCAGTTATAGAGATATTCTGTTTGATTGTAAACTTTTGTCAAATAATACTCTGAATGTAAATGTTTGCAATGGAGAAATATGTAAATAAATTTCTGCCTCAAGCCTTTGCTATCTCAATAGCTCCAATAGAAAGAGGTCCTTACCCTTGGTAACCCTCCAATCTCAAGGGCTAGATCGAGCTTCAAAGAACCAGTGGATATTACTGGTTGACGTCGTGAACTGAAAAATCGCCTCAAAGATAGCATGGATTCTCTACCAAAATCACCTGCAAGGCTTGACAGAGCATGACGTAGGGCATTTTCTCTCTCCATCATCTTCACATCATCATGAAGTCCATCACGTTCAAAATCCAACTCTTCAACTAAAATTGGAAGAACATGCATCAAGTTCAGAAATTAGTCCTAACCACCATCAAAGACCAATCCAATGACTCAACCGGCAAAAGAACTTTTGCTGGACATGTTTTTCAAATGACAAAGCATTAATGCTATGTGAAGTCACATCTTTTCCAGCAGCCATAATGAAGAATGTGACTCAGAAAGCTAAGAATGTGCCATCCAACCATACAAAACATGCCAGAGAAGCTCCTACGCGCTACAGTCTGTAAGATGCATTTTCAAGTTGCAGCATTTTAAGATTGTGAAGCAGGATCCCATGAAGAAATGCCAACAACATTTGCAGCTAATTTTCAGAATACTAGGGACATCAAAACTCTACAAGTCATGCCACCGAAAACCAGAGCCTTGAAAATTGGGAGGCAGTTAGAGTCAACTCATAAGAGAGCAAGAGAGTAACACTAAATTTGCATATAACAATTCCTAGCATACAATTTTGCAAGGCATCCGCAAAAATAGACATGCACGGGGGAAGGGAGTGAGCCCCAACAATGGCTGATTACCTACAGTGGAAAGGCAAAATGCCCGCGTCCTCATTCTGGAAACCGAATTCCTTCCGTTGCTCTGTCGACGGGAGGAGAAAACATCAGGGAATATAAAGAAAGATGAGGTACAGACATGCCGAACCAAAAGCAACGGACGCGATACGAAGACCCTCTTACCAAGGCAAAAACTTTAAGACAACCCAGACCTCCAGTTACCAAGAAAACAACATTGCCCGACAAAGAGAAGACCCCTGCCCCCGAATAGTCCAGAACAGAATGCTTATAGACAAGCCTCCGCCACTAACGAGTCCACTCACAGCTAAAGAAAGCTACTACCTTTCCGCTTTCGCCATCCACGGCACGTCCCTACGCACTTGTAATGACCCAGAAAAAGAAAACTTCAATCGAGTCACTTGGTGTCGTGCAACTTGCCTGGCCACCCCTGCCGCGAACAGTCCAGCACGATAGGCTTAAACACATGCCTCCCTCCCTAACGAGTCCACTCACGGCTAAAGAAAACTACTAGCTTTCCCGCTTTCGCCATCCACAGCACATCCCTATGCACTCGCAATTACCCAGAAAAAGAAAACTTCAATGGAGTCATTTCGTGTCGCGCAACCTGCACGGCCACCCCTGCCCGCGAACAGTCCAGCACGAAACGCTTATACACAAGCCTCCCTCCCTAACGAGTCCCACTCAAAGCTAAAGAAAGCTACTAGCTTTCCGCTTTCGCCATCCACGCCACGTCCCTACGCACTCGTAATGACCCAAAAAAAAAAAAATACAAAGCTTCAATCGAATTACTCGGTGTCAAGCAACGCACCTGGCCGGAGGAGCTCAGAAGAGAGTAGGAGAGCAAGAACCCGCGAGAGGCTCGGAGGTGGAGAGGCCGAGAAAGCGGACGCGCGAGGAACGCCATGGCTCTTCTCCGGCGATCGCGGTGAGTCGGTGACGGAAGGGGAAGGCGCTAGGGTTTTCAAATGGCGCGAAGAAGCGCCAATTTCCCCACTGTTCCTTTTTCAGATGCTCCTCCTCTGGCTTTTCTTCCTTCCTCGTCCTTTCGCCATTTTTCGTTTCAGTTCAGTTTTTTTTTTTTTATCGACCCCCTGAACTTCTTGGTATTTATCGTTTTAGGGGGTAGATTTATATTTTGGCCCCCTAATGTTTTTGGATTGTGGCAAATAGCCCCCAACTTTCGAATTTTGCAATTTTGTTCTGAATATTCGAAATCGGCGGTAATAATGTGCTCCGACCAAATTTTGCTTGCGACTCTGACTGCATGATTTGACGTTACTATTTGTTGTGGGCGGATTGATTACATATTAAATCTATGGGCAAAAAAGGGATGATTCAAAAATATAATGTTGACGTGTGCCTACCATTAAATCATCTTAAATACTCGTTAGATTTTTCATCACTTACTCTCAAGTACAAGGCATTTTTCAATTGTCTTTTCGTTTTTTCTTGTGTGAATTATAGTGTTAATTTGCCTTAGGGGCTTATTTTAACCGATTTCAAAAATTCGGGAGCCAAATTTTGAATAGGACCTTACGACAATCCTATAAACTTTGTAAGGCAAATCCCCATTCTCCTGCACTAAAGTAGAAGATTGCACCTAATAATTACGGAAGTCCATCCATAGCTAAAACCTACATAAAAACATCCAATTCGAGCCGCATCATCTCAAATTGGTCATCTTAGGTTGCCTATCAATCACTTCTATGCTCAAAAGATGTAAAATGGGTAGAGCAAGCACAAAACACACAATCCCTCTTCGCACACTGCAAACCTGTTCAAATCACAAACCGACTCTACCTTTCCTTTTTTTTCTTCTTTCTCTTCTTATCGATTCTATGAATTTAGCCTCATAAAAGAAAACGATGGTATGGAAAAAATTTATTCTCATAGGAAAAACACAGGCTATTCGAGAAGGGAAAAGAACACGATTTTTCGATGGGATTAATGATTCACGTCGCACGATCACGGTCTGTCAGAATTTTTCGAATAAAGCCAAACCAGACATCGACCAGTCGGCCACCGAAACCATCACGAACAAGTCAAAATCAAATCACGACCTTCTTTCTACTGATTGGAACTCCCTCAAGCCAAGGTCATCGCGAAGGAGCCTTCTTTTTCTTCGTTCTTTCTTCTTCTTCTTGTCTTCGATTTCGATTCCCGGAGTTGACTCAGCGCCATCGGGATGGCATCGACAGCGACAGCGGCGACCGCCTCCCCGTCTCAGCTCTCCTGCTTCTCCGCGATCGATCGCAAGCTCCAGCTTCGCAAGCTCTCTGCTTTGTCCTTCCGAAGCCATCGATCCAAGGTACCCGCCGCGGAATTGTGTCGATCGTGCTTTGTTCGGCGTCGCCGCTTTGCAGGGTCTTGCTTGTTTGCTCGAGAGATGCGTCAAAACTCGGTCTTTTAGGGGATAAGCGATGTGGGTCGTGGCGTTCTTGATATTCTTGCGGAGGGCCGTAATAGGAGTGCCTGCTGAGAATCGTGCTGTTGTGCTTGTTCATTGAGTCTCACATGCCTTGCAATCGAATTGTGCAACTGGGATGATCTGGTATATTTGTTTGATGTTGCATAACTCTTTTGCAATGTTGGCATTATGGAATTAGAATGGCTTTTTTCAACTGCATATCTTGCATTTCCATACACCGGACAAGCTTTTTGAATCTTTTTCCAATATAGGAAGAGATATACTTTAAGAATCATTGTTCTGCCCGTTAATGGGTCGTAGATATCATGGACCCAATATTTGTGTCTTTGTCCCGGGACCTATCCTCGGATGTTTCAATTATGTTTGTAGACTGTAGCCAGATGTCCAGGATAGCATTAGGGTGACGCTTGCAGATCCTTTGCAAGACAGGGCTTTTCATTCCACATTGGGAGTGAAAGTGGAGAGTGTTTTGTGTTATCTCATTGCCTGCTACCTTTCTATGAAGTTCAATTAGGGGATTTCGTGTGTCAGGAAGTATTGTAAATAGCTTATATCCTATCAACGGCTTTATCTTGGTCCATCAAATAAGTTTCCAATTGTAAATTCAGTTCAAATTTATTGGAGTCATACTCTTTTTTCCCTTCTTCTTTTTTTCACCTTGTGATGTTTGTATAATGACTGTAACAATTGTGTAGTCATCAGTCGTCATGAGTCTTGAAGGACGTGGCCCAGAGACTACTTCCCCTGGCAACACAAGTTCTTTGAGTTACACAGATGACGCTTCAAGATCAGAAATGAACGGGGCAACAAAGTCATATACATCCATGGAAGACCATAATGCTGAAAATAGGGGACTAACTGAGCCCGAACAGGAGCAGGGTGTTGCGACACCAAAGAGGGCTGCTAAAATTCATGATTTTTGCCTTGGAATTCCCTTTGGTGAGTGTGCTGAATATGAACTCCTTGATGCTCTTCATCATAAGAACATATAACTTGAGGCCTTTCTGTAATGCATGCCTTTGATCCTCATCTTAGTATAACACCATTGAATAGTAGTTGAGATTTTTCTTGTTCATCACTTGAGTTCATATATCCTTTCCATCTTACATGTTCACCTTCCAAACCTGTTAAAGTTTGGAATTTGACAGCTTTAGGAGGAAAATTACTCATGTAATTTTATTATTTCTTCTAACAGGCGGTCTAGTTTTCAGTGGTGGACTTCTTGGTTTCATTTTCTCAAGAAATCCAACTGCTCTGGGCAATGGTGTACTATTTGGAGGCGCTATACTAGCCCTTAGCACACTTAGCTTGAAGATCTGGAGAGAAGGAAAATCCAGCTTGCCTTTCATTTTAGGACAAATAGGTACTTGTTATTCTATTAATCCATCCTCCATACAGGCTTTACCATCCTCGTGAATTTTCATCTTTATATTTATGGGTAGTACAAGCAAAAAGCATGAACCTGGAAGTATCAGCGTGATATTTTCCATTTTGAGTGTCTTGCTTTCTGCATCAAATGGTAAATCTTGTGTTCTTTGGACTGTCTTGGGTTCAGAATCAGTGTTTATGCACCTTGCATATGGGGCTGGAGCTCATTGTTCATGTTAAGTGAATATAACTACTTGACCAAACGAAGTGTGTACATTGTTAAAGCGAACTCAACTGTTGGCATTGTAGAGTTTCTGCATAGGAACCTGGTTGTATTTCACTTTCTGCTGATGGAGTTAGTGATAGATATGTGGAGATGTATCAGCATGCTTGTTAGAGGTGCTTCTGCTCCTTCAAATGGAGGATTTTCTGGAAGGGAACCTTGATTGTTTAGGAGATGCAATATTTAATTATCATTGGATCTTTAAATCTACTTTTTTACGAAAGAAGGCACCTTTCTAACTCAACTAATCTATTTTGTGGTCTTTCTAGTACAATTTTCAAACAGTCTTAAGAAGATTCTTCTCTCCTTAAATCAAAACCTGCTAAGTATGACTTGCAATTATTTCATTGTACTGATCATAGTAGTTATTGTATGATATGTACGAAGGAGTAGTTATATGGTCTGGGCACTGCCTGTTGCATCGATGTGTATTTGAGTTAATGGACGTCCTTGGTCACACTTTTTGTGTAGAGATCTCTCTGAGCTTATCTGAGCTTATTATGCATCTACTTTTCATCTTGCAGTCCTCTCGGCTGTCATCTTCTGGAAGAACTTTCAGACTTACTCTCTGGTAGGTTTCAAGCACCATACCCTATGATACTCTTTATCTGTGGAAGTGCGATGTGTATGAGCACAAGTCTGGGGATTTCCTATAGATTGCATATGAAGACTGATTGGATAGTTCTTTGTTTTAATACTCACCTCTTGTGTCATGGATGCAGACGAAGAAAGTATTTCCGACAGGGCTTAACTTACTTATCAGGTACTTCTGGTGTTGCAGAGAAATGCTTTGCTTACTAGACTGTTAATTGGGTAAAGTGACTCATTTGATTTCTCATTTTGTGCATGTAGTGCGGCGATGCTGTGCTTCTATTCGTACGTAATCTTGTCAGGAGGAAATCCGCCACCAAAGAAGTTGAAATCTTCTGCATATGTCTCGTAGTTACATGGTTGCAAATGTTTGAATGAGATAGAGACGTTGGAATCTTTTTCTTCCTTTTTGGCCATAATACAGAGTTGCATGGTGAACTGAACAGAAGTCTTGGGTGAATGGGTGAAGCCTGTAATTTCATGTTGATCTGGGTCTGTTTACTTACATAGCTCCTAGTTATATGCTTTTAGAGTTCAGAAGGACGGTTTGCTAGTGTGAAGTTATTTTGAGGAGGAGGACGCCATTTAGACCGACTCTTTCTGAGCCTTGTCAAAGAGTGAAGATTTGGAGGTATAGAAACCTCATGCAGTGTTCTTTACGTAAGCATCTTTGGTGCAGCGCGCCACCGTGGGTAATAAGAGAGAATTTTTCTTTACGGTAGTTAACTTCTCAGTCCTTCATGTACTTGTATCTTGACGCTCTATGTATTAAACTAGAATAAGAAAATGAGGGTGAAGATGTGAAGATTTTCCCAGTTATGGAACTACTGGTCTCCTCCCCGGGTGGTTTTCACTGACTATTGGGACCTGATCAGTGTGAAGGTTGTCCTTATGATAACTATGCAGCAGTGTTGAATAGAAGCAAAATTTTATGAACACGAGGTTGAAGGGGCATGCTACATTGAATCCTGGATTTATATTTGGAATAACACTGAGTTTAGAATTTCTCTGTAGCCAATCAATCTCAACACAAGTTGCCCAAACGAAATCATGGCATTTAAATTTTTGCTTGCATAGAGCGAGTTGCTAGTCTTTGCACCATCGGCTTTCATTAGCGTTACCACCCTAAACGTGCTCAATGAAAAGCTGAAAACTTGACGCTGGGACTAATGGTGACCCATTAGGCGATGCCATCATTTTCGTTTCATTACCAGCAGAGTCAATTTACAATATCGACCAACGTGTCAACTCCCGTGTTGCCTTTGAGCATTTGGTATCAAATATAGCTACTTGATAGGTGGTTAAAATAAAGGATGACTTCCACGAGCTAACGCAAGAGAAAAATTTATGGTTGCTAATTAGATCAGATCCATTTAAGAAATGCATAAATGTAACTAAGCTACCGCCAAGTGACAAAATTCATTTATTCTGAGTTAAGTTGATAACTGGCTAGTTACAAAACTTACAACGACATTCACAAGGAGTCGCGGAGACACAAATTTGAGCATCTGAAAAAACTAAGTACATCAAAGAGAGAGTTGATCGAGCAAATGGTGTGGAAGTACAGAAGAAGTTGAGCTAATCAACAGGCACAAATGTTCGAGACGAGGTAGCTATTCTCTTCGTGTACCTTCTGTCCAGCCAAGACCCGGTCTGCATACTTCCTCTTGCAATTCCTCATAGTCCCGCGCGTCACGCAGAGCAGCTTCAAAGTCTGTAGAATCACTGGCAACTGGAAGAAATCTACTTATATCGTCTCTGGCCCCAAAACCTCCAGCCCTTATTACATCCTCATGAACTATGCACGCTTCCATGTATACTTCACCAGAAAGGTCAGTGTCATTAACAATTGCATTCGGTACAGTTCTCCCAGATTCTGGATCAAAAACTTTGGCCTGCCAAATACTGCCAGGGGAACTTGGAATTGGTTCCGAGACATTCTTCTGATCCTCCTTAATAGCATCAACCCCCTTGTCACTCTTCTTGCTGCTTATCTTATCTGGAGCACCCACAACACAAATATTCTCAATTTGGAAAAAGGACGGGGAGAACAAGTTTATTTATCCAAGGCAAGCAGAAAATTACGATGGTTGAACTAATATGCCAGACGTGACAATTTGCCAGAAATTCTTGCTTCAAATTGGTATATTCTTATATTCAGTACCAAGAGGTAAGGTAGTGACAGGGAACGAACATAGAGAAAAAGACTGGGCACAGAGGTAGATGTCTCGACATTCCAGTCTAGAAGTCAGCAATGGACTCAAACTGCCAATAACCGGTATTCATTTTTACAGTAACATAAGAGATCTCAAGAAGTCACCCTACTGAAATCATCGAGAAATAAACTATAAATAACCATGACATCTATTTGCTGCATAAATGGCCCCTGTTACACACATTACAGCAACCTTCAAAATCTGTCGTGGAAAGGACGTGTGAGAACATCCCTCTAAACAGCAGATCATGTACACGAGGGAGGGGCACGAATTCTACAAGGGGCACCAACAGTAATCTAATGTACCATGTAATGTTTCATTGAAACTCTACAAGAAATCAACCCCACTTAAAATTCTCTTAAGACCCAAATATTTCTCGACAGCAGACAGATTTCAAACAGCTTCTCTGTTCCTAAACCCACATAAGCTCTGGTCATGGCAAAAAAAAAAATTCCATCATCAAAGACGGGATGAGTCAATTCTTACCGAGTGAAGTTTCCAACCGATTGTCCATGTGATGTCAACTATTTTCGAGCAAAAGGGGGAAACTTTTGTGCGATACTTCCTGTACCAGTCCCTCCAAAACTTGTCTGTGAAAACCAAACAAGAGAATCAAGATACTAACAGTTGGCGGGACAGAAACTTTCCATTTCCACCACTGGCCCAAAATGAGCACGATAAATCGCATCATGCAAAGAAGCATTCAAGGCGCAGCAGATGAAAACGATTTTACTGTGGTGGGTTAATGAAACCCAGATCTCATAACACGAAAAGCACAAGAACTTCGACCAGCAACAACGCGAATTCGTCGGCTAATAAGTCCATATGCTACCTGGGAAAGAGCTGCAAGTCCGAACCCAAAACCCATACGAGAAGCGAAAAGCCAGACACAAACTCCCCCAGACGGATACCTACAGAAACCGACGGCTAGACGACCGTTCCTCCTCCAGGAACAAAGCAAAACCCGACCAATCTTACTCCGACTATTTCCCCGTACGAACAAGAACCGCGACGAGATTCGGTCGGGGCCATATTCGTATTGATCGCAAAAGCGGAAAAGAAACGAGTTTTGGCGTCTCGTGTGGCTAGAAACTAGTCTCTAGATTTTCCGACGAACTCCGTCGGACATCAAAACATGGAGAGGATCGAGAGACATGCTGTGTTGGAGAAATTTAGCAGAACCAGCGAAAGAGTGTGAGTACCTGAGCGGACGCGACACGATCCAAAACAACCCAGATAGGAGAACGAGTGTGTTTTTTATGCCGGCAAGAGCAACTCAAGCTTGATTATTCGGGTCGGCCCGGTCGATGATGGTTCTGCCCGGCCCGGCCCGGCCCAACACGGCCCGGGACCTGAATCCTAAAACCTCTATTAGAGCGACGCGAGAGGTTACTTCCAATTCATCAGTATCAAAAGGGTCCAACCGGATGCAGGAAAAACTAAACCGTTTTCCCTAATATAACTAAAACGTTTTTTCGGGATATATTCTAATTTTTTGAGAAATAAATGCAACCTATGAAGTCTTTACTTCAAACCCTTGTACAAGAGGACGCTTTGCTGTTCGTGTCTTCAATGTTCGTGTGGAACTTGGAACAGAGAACGAGATACCCAAAGTGACCAGGTTTGTAATATCTAATTTGCAAAACTTCTATAAAATCTCGATTGAAAATCACCATAGAGATTTTCTGCCGGCTTAACTTGCGTTTGATTGAAGTTCTACGAGATCGATTGGGGAGCAGGGATGATCGGATAAGCCCTAAGCCTTGCTCAGGACGTTCCACATGCTGCGGAGAGTCACCGCTGATGCCTTCAAGAGCCCGTCGAAATTGGATTTTGCTTCGGAGACTGACAACCGAAAACTGAAACGTTTGATCGTAAAATTCAATCCACGTCCTATGAAAGCCTCAACGGACCTCCATTTATACGGAGTACATTCAATTAACGTTCCGTTCACAAAAATTTGAATGGCCGGCGCAAAATTGAAAATGGGCGTCTGTCAATACAAATAATTAACAAGGATTCTGTCTCCCACAAATTTCGACTTTTCTCAACTCTCACAACAGAAGCTTTCTTTGGGCAAAAGCTAAAAGGCAACTTAACCCTAAAAAAGGAGAGCTACTCAAAATCTTCAGCACCAAAGTTATCGAGCAGGCTGTGCCTGTGCATGCTCCAGAACTTGAGTGACTAGTTTGCAAGTGCGCCCCGAGAGTGCCTTCGTATGGTCTATCAGCTGTTCATACCTGCAGGAAAAGATAAAAACAGAAGTGCTATAATATCAGCATACTTAATTTACGGACGCGGTTGTCCACATCTGCACACCAAGGGTACGAAGACACGCAGATGTGAAATGAAAAGAAGGTGGTTTGGATATCATAAACGATCAGCAGATATTTGTAAAGAGCTTGGAATTTATAGGCAATCTTACACATTCGGGTTGTTAGGTTCTATCACAATGGTCCCCAATTTGGAATCAATCTTGGCTTCGAGTTTCGAGGTCCGAATAAGATTGACAATCCATCTCTCAGCCTCTTCGTAATTCAAATTCACTTTCTCTGCAAGGACCCTGCAAATAAAGTCCTACAATTAGAACAGAGTCTAAGAAGCCTCTATACGTGGTAAATAAGTGGAAACCATGCATCAAGTGTTTAAAGAACACAGTCTAAGAAGATCACAGCTATCCCTTCAATGTTGAAAACAATTTTGGGTGGTAGAATCTTCAAGAAAACAGTAGAAGCAATTAGACATGTTAAGGTCCTCAGTTGTTTTGGTATTCAACTGATGTTTTTTGCTATGATAAAAGCTGCATGCAAGATTAATTTAAATCAAGACAACAGGAAACTATGTTCTCCACCAAGAAGAACTTGCATGTTTGGGTGAGGTCAGTCGAATTACTATAGAGCTGAAAGCCACACATTTCCCCAAATTCTTTTTAAATCTCTTGCAATGGAGATGATCACATTGTTATTTGCTTACCCCTTGACATGAATGATATCAAATGAGAACCCTCATGGAAGGAGTCCCCTAACTTTATGTGGTACAATCACTAAGACAAGACTATGAGAATAAAATGAAGTTCCAATGGATGCCCCAAAAAGAGCTTCTGAATAAAAGAGCTCAAAGCAATATCAAACATTTTCAAAACACTCTGAAAAGATTAACTTCAAATTGTCTCTTAATTTAAATCTTCCATCTAAATAGGATAATCATGCAACTTGGGTGATTTCTTCCTTTCACAATATGACCTACATTCTTGAACTGCAAGTGTTGAGTAAGCAATAAGGTCAGCCTAACTCATTATAAGCAAGAGAAGAAACTTCGATTCATGTTACAATCCGCTACTCTTTTACCAATTCTTCCAAAGGTATGTTCCACACATGAATTGTCAAACAATGGCAAAATGAGGAAAAAAACGAAAAATAGTAGAAGTAGGATGAGCAATCAATATCCATTGCCATGCAAACTATTTCAAGCAACCAAAGAGATAGCAATGCCTTCACATGGAACTATATTACACATTCAGTCATCACATACATACCCCAGATCAATTCTTCTATGTATTCGGCAGTAGGTCTCAAATATGAAAAGGCGGGCATTTTCTAGAAACTCGTCTCTCAATGGCACAGTCGAAAAGTTCCCTTCTTCAACTCTTTTTCCAAGGAAAGGGTCATTCAAGATCAACTGCAGAGAATGACAAATAAATGACAATTAGTAAACCTACAGTCCAAGCGACAGCACTTCACTTGTGAACATGGTACAGCGGAAAGAAGGCTAAATGAAACTTCAAAGACCATGCAGCATATCTTTCCTATTAAAAGCAGAATATCAATTCCCCTTTTACAAGACAAAAAAGAGGATCTAAATTGGAGCCTCGCATTCACCAACATGCCTTGAATAAATCAAGAGTAGCATCAGGACAAGAAACTTACTTCTTCACACTCTCTCATTTTCTTTTGTGCACCATCAAAGTCGTAATTGACATAGACACATGCTAAAAACTCTATGATTGGATCTTTGAAGGCATACTGCTCTTGTTGAACAACCCTGATAAAATCCTTGAACTGAGGACGCCTTCTTTTGTTGACGATAAATGCAGTGGCCAGATAACGTAAAAGATGGGGAGCATTTGTCTGAATGGCATTCAGGTATCTGCAAAGAAGAAAGTTAAATTATTTTCAGACAAACTTATTCGACAAGATCATGATAGTACATACGTGTTAACACAATACCGCATGAAGAGCATGAGTGACATCTTGGGCAGAAGCTTTTATTAAGGCATAATGCATAAAAGATGGAGTGATTAAACAGGGAAATAAAGATCCATACTTGTCCTGATTAAACAGGTCAATGATCTGAGTCCTCCCATTCTCATTGTTGAAAAAGATGAAGAGACTCCAATTCATCAACCATATCCTACTTTGCACTTGGTTCAGAGGGGACGAGAAACTCTGCAAAAGAAACCGACATGAACAATTCCGACCCAGGCTCAACAACAAAAACTAATCTGTCAATTTCACCAATAAAAGGATTATTCAATCAATTCCGAATAAAACAGTCAGGTATTCGGCAAAAACCTTGGAGTCTATGATCTCCTTCAGACGATTAAGTTCCTCGAGAGCAATATCCCAGTTTTGCATCAGAATCTCAGCAGCCAGCTTTCCCCACAATGCACTCAGACTCCTTTCACTGTTTGTACACAGCGCCCTGTACTGGTACAGATAGTCAGCAGCACCCGAATAGTTCCCGCATTCGAACTGGAATTTGGCATACTGATACAACGCCTCTATCTGCTCCGGACCGATCTGCCAAACAGCACCCCCAAGCACACCAAATTCATATCATAAACATACCGCATTAAGATAACCAGAACAACAAGAAGTACCATCTAAACTCAAGAAATCAAAATACTGCACTACCCGTGACAAAGCTTTTACTTAAATCGATAGCATGACCTCACATACACCAAACGCGCGTCGCGATTTTTACCTGGTGTCGATCTTGGAGCATCTGGAGATTGTAGCTCCTGTCGGCCCTCAGCTCCTGGACGGCGCTAGGGTTCTGCAGGAAACTGACGAGGGGCGTCGCCGCCTCCTCCAGCGCCTTGAGCCTCGCCACCACCTCCGCCCTCCTCTCCATCATATCTACACACGACAAACAGCGCACACGACCCCCGAATCAAGACGCAGGATCCTCTAAAACCCTAGCGCTTACGCACAAAAATCGATCAAGAAAACAAGGAAAAAAGAAAAAAACATAAAACAAAAACCGAAGACCTTGAGGGACGTCCTCGGTGTGGTAGAGGCTCTTGTGGATGTCCATGGCGTAGTCGACCATGTTGGTCTGGCTCAGGAGCTCGATCTTGGACTTGAGGATCTCCTCGTCGGGGTAGAGCTGCCTCTCCTGCAGGAACTCCAGCATGGGGAACACCAGGTGCCGGTCGAGGTTCGGCGCGATGCGAGGCGTGAGGTCGTACGAAGCCATGGCTCTGCCGTCCCTCTCCTTCGTTCGACCGCCGACGGAAGAGGAGGAAGAGGAAGAAGAGCTTGGGTTTCTGCGTGCGCTTAGGTTTTCCTCGGATTTCCCGGGTCAAGTTTTGTAAGTTGGATCCGAGATCCGACCCGTAAGCTGAGTGATATTTTAAATTAGGAATGGGAATGATGAGAAAAAATAAATGAGAAGTGAATGTGGAAAAATATGATTATTTTTTAAATTGGAGGGCTATCTTCACCCATTATATTGCACAGTTTCCCCTAAAGTAGTTATTCTTCTTAAATGGTTTTTCATCAAATTTAAACTCTTTGCTATTAACGAAATAAAAAGTGATTTCTTCGTCATCATTACTCTTAAAACAACTATCTATTTTTCGTCCCTCCAATTTTCAATATTTAGTTTCATAATGAATTTTTTACTGTTTAGTTTCATTTGTGAAAGAATTTATGTTTTTTCCTCATTATTGACAAAACACTTCTACACATAATGTGTAAATGAGTATTTAGAAATATATTGAAAACATCGGTGTGGAAAATTATGGACATCGAGACATTTCAACGGCATTTTAAAGAAATCTTATTTTATGCAAAATTAGATTAAATCAAAATTTCAAATTTTAAAGTTTTACTCAAGGGAATGTAGTTATGGTTTTGTTCTAAAAAATTTGTATACAAGATTTATCTTTCATAAATCATCAAATTATATTTATAAAAGATAACTGATAAAAAAGAGTTTTTTGATAATATGTACACAAAAAAAGTTCATAAACATGTGAATATATTAAAAGCTATTTATGTCATGAACTTTTTGAATTACTTGACAATTAATCCATAAATTTGCTCAATATTGTACAAAAGGATTAGGTTCCTTAAAATTTTCTCTTTTCAACAAAGCTAATTATTACTGAACTAAAATTTAAAAATAAAAAGAAAAACATAGCACGTTTAACATACCTTGGATACCCACAATAAAACTAAGAAAAAAAAAATCAAAGCGTGTGATATTGTTAATTATGGCAACTAGATCTTATGTACAAATAGAAAAGCTATAAAATAGGAAACTAAATAAATTTGAAGCCGTCACTTTAACTTGTAATTGAATGATTTAGGAGTATTTTGTTTATTAAATGAAAGTAAGTAGGTCTAGTCACGTCAAGGATGGAAATAATTCGCCCGTGCTTGCCCAGATTCTTGCCATTAGCTTCTTCTTTTCTTTTCTTTTCTTTTCTTTTCTTTTCTTTTATTTTCTTTTCTTTTTTAATATCGATTCAAATAACATTACGCTTGAATAAATTTTCATATATGAGACATGGATCTTCCATCCTGCAGGGTCTTACGTGGCCGTGGGTATCCTGACCATCGATGCATAATTTGTCTATGCAAATTTACAACTGAAACACCAATGAAAGCACCATGCAAGATTGAGAATTTTATTCTAATTCTAACTTTGCCATTTTTTTCTTGGTCTTGTTAGACTAAAAAGCAAAATCAGGGTGCAAGCTTTCAAAAACTTTCATTAAACATAACAAAAGGTCAGTTTGTTTTCCAGGAAAAAAAAAACAAAGTTAGTAAATTTTCATTCGCCTCTGTCGTAATTTCGTATTTGTTTTTCTTCTTTGAACTTGCTTTATTTGAGATCGAAATACTGAATTTTGAACATTGTGGAAATGAATGTCTCTTTAATCATTGAGGCGATTAATGTCAAGGAACATTCGAGATCTAATTTAATCTAAAATTTTCAATTAGTGCAGTTATGCACTCTTCGAATACAAATCCATTTTATGAAAGATCATTTTGATGCATTTAAAGACATTGTTTGATGCATAAATTACACACGACTTATTTTTAGATTGTTTTTGTGCTGAAATTTTTGGACACTTTTAGAATAATCACTTTAATACCAAGACTTTATGAATGATCGATTCAGTACGTGAACTTTTTTAAAGCATCTACTTAGGAGATAACCCCGTGAGCCATGTCATATTTTCCATCACCCAAGTCACCTAATTGATCGCTTTTTAAAACCGTTCGAAAATATTTTGATACCAAAGTGAGCATCATATAATAGCACCAATTCCGTCTTTATCCTTGATTAATACCATTTCTAATTTATAAAAGTTTTAAAAAAAATTATGTGATTCATAACTTAATATAATTAATAATACTCATAAAAATACACGATTAATAATCTTCGTTGTAAGTTTTCTAACGATCTAATTAAGGAAAAACTAGTAATTGTGGGTGATCCACAACATCCTCTGGAATTTGCCATTCCCTTATCAATTGCGTAGTCTGATTCTAGACTTCATCTTCACCAGTACATTTGTTGCATCGTCAGAGTAGTGCAAAGATACATACAAGACTAGGAATGGCCATAGTAGCACTGCAGCACCATTTTTGGCAACAGTTCCAGATCAGACAGAGAGGCAACAATGTAATGATGTATCATCATCTGAGGACCAATTTAAAGTCGGTCGCCCTTTCTGTCCGTCCTTGTTCTAAATTGCCCTTCCGACTTATTGCAAGTGTTCTATTAAGAAAGGTAGAAGAGCGACTGATGGCATTGGCAAGCCCTCGAAGAAGTAAAACTTACATTGAAAAGTGGGAAGTTCATTCGACTGAAGCAAACGTAAACATAACACCAGTTCACTGTGGGGAAAAGAAGCCCCAAAGATGGCGAAAACTACTTAGGAAACAACAACAATACTGCCCAAGAACCATATTAAGGATCTCAAACTCAAGCAATGAGGAAAGGCAAGACAGTCAGCATGAAGCCCTCGTAGTTGAAAGTTGCCGAGCCCGAGTACATGGTGTCCCTCTCCTTGAACTTCTCGGTCAGCCCCTGCGCACATGATGTGAACAATGAGGATCAATAAGATAAGTTCTCACCCCTTCAATTTTGGTTAAAACCAATTTAGACATCAATCAAGACTCGATTTAGGCAAACAGTGAGTGCCTCTGTGAATAAATGCTGCATCTTCTGAGCTAAATTTCCAGCGAAGAGCCCGGTTAAACAAGATGCGGTTTTTTATACTAGTTAGGCTAAAGATTGTGAAGCAAAGTCCAGTGCATAAACCCAATTAGAAATTGGAAAGGATGATTATGTAGAGCGAGAACTCTCACCTTGACAGTAAGGCAGCACCTGCATCAAAATCAAACAAAGGAAATTCAAGCATCGGTTAGTGAGCGGTGACAACAGGGAAATCCAATAATTTATGAGGCATAGACTCATGACATAATGGGAACAAGGCAGACACTAGGCACAGTACATACTCGATGAAGTTGTCGTATTCAATGGCCTTGTTCTTGCCTCCACTTTTGTCGAACTTGGAGACGAGCAAGTCAAGAACGGCAGGCGAGATGGAGAATCCCAGACTCAAAAGAGCCTCTCTCAACTCATTGGCATCGATCTTCCCACTCCTATCCCTGTCAAATCTCTCAAATATGCCCTGCGGAAGTTGGTAACAACATAAATCAGCAACGCGGGAAGCATATGTGGATATCTCGTGCCGTTTGAGATTTTACAAATAGATAGCTGCAGATTTAGGACTTTACCCTCCAGTTCTGGAGACTGTAAAACACCTGGGTGAATTCCTTGGGTCCTGCCAAAAGATGAGAATTTGCAAAGGACGTCCTCATAGGTCATCAAGATAGGAGCATGATCACTTCATGAATTGATGAAAACTCAAACATCTCAAGACGGGTACCACAAAAATCAGATCCACTGGAATCGCAGATGAATCTTTCGGAACTTCACCTCTTTTGGTGCTCAGCTAAACATCAATCATGACTAACATATGGATTTTGTATATCCATTTTGATGTTCCTAGCAAAACTTGGCGACAAACATATGCTCGGCAAATTTTAAATATATCCTACGAAAAATGAAAATAAGATGCTTCTGTTACGCGACTAAACTGGTGCTCCTTGCGTTTCGATGGTCAAATGTGACAGTCGCGCACGACCCGCCGTTTTAGCACAAACCACCAAATTAGAGCGGTCTCTGCGCAGATTCATCGCATTGAGCAAAACGCGCGTCGTCACGCACAAGGCAGAGCAAGACTAAGAGGAACCATTCAAACCCAAAATTAAACAACTAAATGCACATCATAATTATAATCGTCGCGAGCGATCGAGCAAGATCGCCGGAGAACTTAAACCCTCACCGATCTTCCTCGCGTTGGTGTTCGTGAACAAGTACATCAGCAGGTGGACCGTCCTCATGCTGAAGCTCTGGTCGTACGTCGACAGCGCCTTCTGGAGCTCCTTGTCGTCGATGAACCCGCTCTTATCCTGGTCCGCCATCTGGAAGCACGCCACCAGGCTCGGGTCCGTCCCCGGCGGGAACTGAGACGGCATCAGCGCCGCGAACGGGTTCCCGTACGGCGACCCCCCCGGCGCCGCCGGGTATGCGACGGCCGGCGGTGGCGGGGCGGCTCCGTAGGGGTCCTGGGGCGGCGCGCCGTAGGGGGCGGAAGGAGCGCCGTAGGGCTGCTGCCCGTACGGTGGCTGCGGTGGCGTTCCGTAGCCGTAGTTCGGCGGCGCGTTGGGGTATCCGGCCATTTTGATTGCGAGAGTTCACGTGCGCGGAGAGTTTCTGTCGAGAGCTGTCGCGACCGTCGTGCTTGGACAGTGAAAGGTAGCGTTCGACCCATAAAAAAGGGAGCGTTCCTGATTGGGGGATTAGGCTCGTGATAAGGGATTATTACGGTTGTGCCACTCACACGTGAATTGCATTTTTACTTGGTGGGTCCGGTCAACGCGTTGTCTAAGAGACTAAGACATCGATGTATATGGTAATTAAATGGGATAATGATAATTTCAATTAAATGATATTTTGATATACGAGAAAATTTACTTTAGATCACAGGCATGAAATTTATTAGGCACAAATTATTAGATACTCGTATGTGCTTTACTAATCCTTTTTCATCTTTTAATTATTATAGATTACGTACGGGTAAAGCGGTCAACTGGTTTTTAAGTAAAAAATTAATCCAACTTGAGAATGTTTAAATCTAGAGTGAATAAGCTTTACCGTGTAAATTTTCTTTCCACCGCCCATGTGTAATATGTATTTAGTATATGTATTTTCATTAATACTTTTTGTGTTTAGGTACATACATTTTCTAGTAGTGGCTTTGGTTTTAACGAGGGTTGTTGCCACTTTTGAAGGTGTTAAGCAAACACTATAACATTTCCAAAACTTTAAGATGTTACAATTATAAATTACGTATCACTAAAAATAATAAATCACAACATGTCATGCTAGAGTTACAACACGAATGGTTACATTCGTCGATGATTATACCAAATAGACTTATTAGTTGAAAATATTTCAGCTTAAATTTACAAAATTGGGTCATAATCACAGCAAATTCATTTTAACTGAGCTAGTAAAACTCATATAATGGCCACTGAGGACAATCTTGTGCAAAATTGCACTTTTCCCCCTCAACTGGGAATGTTAGAAAGTGAATTTGTAGCTTTGTCCAAATTCTTCATGATGTTGCATAGGTAGTCCTTTGAGTCGGCTTTCGCACACAGGACTAAATATACCTTCCTTTTTTTGTGAAAGGTTTGCTATCAAGCCATGAACAAGTATGCTTATCAAGATGTCTTAATTAATTTTTTGTAACGAATTATTGAAGTAGCAATAAAGTTCAATAATTAAGTATAATAATATTTTCCAAAATTTTCTAATTCGAATCGTCACAATATATATTATGTAAACTTTTCTTGTTCGCCGTAAAATTAAAAATGCAAGCATAATTGCATCTTCTTCTTTTTTAAGATTCTATAACAACAAATGTGGAAAGTTTTTACATACTTTAAGGAAAACAAAGTGTTATAGAATGCATTAAATCTTTTGGCAGCAAAATATTCTTGGATCTAGTTCTTTAAATGTAACAATCGCCGCCAATCCAAAAGAAGGTCGAGTGTAACGGCGCCGTTTCGCTGGTAGACTTCAGTAGGGACAGGTTACGGGGCCGATCGCCTTCGCGAGATCATCGCAAAGACCGAAAAAC
Organism: Eucalyptus guilfoylei; assembly: GCA_016097605.1. Classification (NCBI taxonomy): domain Eukaryota; kingdom Viridiplantae; phylum Streptophyta; class Magnoliopsida; order Myrtales; family Myrtaceae; genus Eucalyptus; species Eucalyptus guilfoylei. The sequence goes on from CM027860.1 coordinate 29,400,542, forward strand.
GGCGAGTCGTCGTGGACAAGACAGCAAGAACAAAGCGAAACCCTTCAAACCCCAAATTGAACAGCTAAACGCAACGCAACGCACGTCGTTCGCAACCCTCGCGATCGATCGATCGATCGATCGATCGAGCAAAGATCGAGGCGCGAATCGACTGGAGAGAGATGGGGAAAAAGGACTCACCGATCTTCCTCGCGTTGGTGTTGGTGAACAGGTACATCAGCAGGTGGACCGTCCTCAGGCTGAAGCTCTGGCTGTACGACGACAGCGCCCGCTGCAGCTCCTTGTCGTCGATGAACCCGCTCCGGTCCTGGTCCGCCATCTGGAAGCTCGCCACCAGGCTCGGGTCCGTCCCCGGCGGGAACTGCGACGGCATCAGTGCCGCGAACGGGTTCCCATAGGGCGACGCCCCCGGCGGCGGCGGGTATCCGCCGGCCGCGGCGGCGGCGGCGGCGGCTCCGTAGGGGTCCTTCGGGGGCTTGTCCTTCGCCGGCTTGTCCGCGGCGGGGGGCGGCGCGCCGTAGGGGGCCGCGGGAGCGCCGTAGGGCTGCTGCCCGTACGCCGGCGCGGCGCCGTACGGTGGCGGCGGCGCCCCGTAGCCGTAGTTGGGCGGCGCGTTCGGGTATCCGGCCATTCTGTTCGCGAGAGAGTTCACGCGCGCGGAGAGCGTCCGTAGAGATGCGATCGGGAACGTCGTGCTTGAACGGAGCGAAAGGGGGACGTACAACGGTACAAGTAGTCTCTCGGTTTACGAGATTAGGCTCGCGGTTGGGGAATTATTACGGTCGTGCCACTGCCGTGAATTGCGTTATCTCAGTCGGTCGGTCAACGCTTTTTTTTTTTATTTATGGTCGGTCCTACTTTAATCCTACACCAACGCTCACTCTTAGACTTTTGTCCTGCCTCCTTACAGGGCGTGGGAGTCGAAATCTACTCCTGAAATGAAATCGTCCCCACCCAAATCCCCCTGAGAAGGTGCCTCCTCCTTCCAAGTTAGAAGGGTGGCCACTAGGGTGAATCCCCAGTAGTTGGTCAACGCTTTGTTTAAAATGCGAGAAATCGAGATGTACAGTATGGAGGCGGGCCGCATCAATGTTTTTCATTAATGCAAGTTGCCAAGTTGGAATATATCGAGTAAAATGTGTATGTTTTTTTTTACTAGGACCGAAAGTTTTCATTTTTAGATGAGAATTCTCATGATATGGGAAGTTGTCTAGTCATGCAAATTTGAAAAGTAAGGCAAAGTCATAGATCAGAGGCGTGAAATTTTAGATCAGAGTCGTGGAATTTTTTAGGTCTACGTGCCTCCCTCGGATTTTATGGGTTTTCTTTTCTACATTATAATATAAAAAGGTAATTTCTCATGATTCCTTTCATGTAATTCTAAACCTAAAAGTTTCGCAAATGTAGTAATGCATGAGTGCTAAGGCCTCTTAATGCCCAAGTACAATTCAATGTCTCGTGGATTAGCGCATTAAGTACAACCACGTTGGTAATGAAAGCTTCTAAAATAGTTAGATGAGGCGATTGGATGAGACAATCTAACATGTTAATTCATTGGATTTGGGATGGGATTACCATGGCTTCTTTGTTCTTTGCATATATCCCTAATCAATATATGAACTATGGATAACTATCTCTCAAGCATATATGCACATGCTTAAAGTATCTTTTATTCGAGGAAAGCTATCAATGTGAAGCGATGGGTTAATTTTGTTGCTACTTCTTGTAATGACAAACTCAAGATTATCTGATAGTATTTCCTTATCTTAGTGCGATTTTGAAATGAAATCTTCGTTTCCCTACATACAGGTGAAAATCGATATGCAGCACTATTACTTGACAAAAAAATTAGATGTGAAACAGGTTAGAAAAATTGAAATGCCGTTAATGGAGTTTATATAACAAGATATGCATATTATGTGGCCAAAAGTTGTTGCACTTAGGATAAAATGCATTAAAAATCCTAAAATTTATCAACAAAGTGCAATTTAATTCTAAAACCTTCAAAGAGTGCAATTAAGTCATCAAATTTGTCAAATTAATCAAACCAAGTCCATTCGTTCATAGTACTTTTTGAAAGTTATAGAACTCGATTGCACATTTATAATAAGTTTTTAGACTTGATTGCACTTTTTGAAAGTTTTATAACTCGATTGTACTTTCGTAACAAGTTTGAAGACTCAATTATGTTTTTTGAAAGTTTTAAGATTCAATTGCACTTTCATGATAAATTTTAGGACTTATAATGCAGTCATGCCTAAAAATTTTACTGAAAAGTGCACGTAAATACATATGTTATAAATAACTTTAATTGAATAAATGCTCTGGTGCTTAATTTGAAAGCATGGAGGGGAGGAAAGACAAGAGAAATTCTATTTTCTCTTCACAACACCTTTTTGCATGCACGTTGGAAAGTCCCCATCACTTTGTTGTCGATGCTTATGCATTTTGAGTACGTTTATTTCACAGAAATTAAATAATTTGAAAAATATTCACTTAAAAATTATTCCTTATATCGCTTATCAAATGAATAAATGAAAAATATTTCATCGTTCATTACTTATCTAATGAATGAATAAAAACAGTTTCATCATTCATGGTAATCGTTATCAATAATAAAAATATTTTTCATTAACTAATATGTATTTTTAAGAAAAAAAATTTCGAATCATTCACTTTTCATGAAATAAACGGAATCTTAGGGTGCGTTTGGTAACGTTTCGTTCAAAAATTGTTCCGGGAACGAAAATAAAAAAAGTGTTTCGTTCGGGAACGTTTTTGAACAAAAGAACGCGTTTGGTAAGTGTAAAAAAAAACTGTTCTTGAAATAAAAAAAAGAACATAAACACGTTTAGTAGCTAATCGAGTCAATTTCTGTTCCTAGAATAGAAAAAGAACAGAAACACGTTTGGTAAACTGTACAAAATTTCTGTTTTTAAATTTTTAAAAAAAATGCTTTTTTGAAATAAAGTTTAAACTTGATATTGAATTGTCATTCTCATGAAATGCTCATTAATTTTATTTTGTTCATGGTAAGTGAAGACACATATTTTGAACATGATCATATGGCATACTTGGTAGAAAATTTTATAAGTAAAGTTTGTATCAAATTTTTTTCAAGTACTTTTTTTATTTTTTATTTTTTATTTTTATAACATATAAACTTGATATTGAATTCTCATTCTCATGAAATGCTCATCAATTTAATTTTGATAATGGTGAGTGAAGAAAAATATTTCCAACATGGTCATATGTGCATACTTAAAAGAAAATTTTATAAGTAAAGTTCGTATAATAAGAACTAGCAAAAAGAAGAGTATCTTATACATCTCAACATGAACACTTCCATACATGACATCACAATAATTAAGCAATATAGTTCATTGTTCAACTTCATCACAACGAATACTTAAAAACAATATTACAAAAGTCAACAAATCTTATGCATATTGTGATCCCTTGCCATTTTATTTGCAATACTTATCCTAAGCATGTTTATCCCAGATTCCTGCTCATTCGATGTATCTGCAACCTCCACTTCTGTAGGTCCAAATGGATACTCCGGATCTCCATAAATTGAAAAATTTATGTCCATCCTATCTTGATCACGAATGTAATTATGAAGAGCACAACATGCAATTACAACAAGTGCTTACTTCCGAATTGTAAATGGAAGCATATGTCTCAAAATGGTGAAGCGATTCTTTAATGCCCCAAATGACCTCTCAATTACATTTCTTAGTGAAGAGTGCTTATAGTTGAATAACTCTTTTGCTGTTCTTGGCCGTCTCCCACTCCCTCTATATTCGCGAGATGATACCGTTCCTTTCTAAATGGAGTTAAAAACCCGGAAGTGCTTTGCATAACTGGAATCTACCACGTAGTATTTCCCTACAACATGATATATATATATATATATATATAAATTTGTTGTGATATTCAACCATAATATAATCACAAATGTCTATATAAACAAAATAAATACCAGGTGGTGGTCGGGAAATTGCAATTGAGGAGTTTCGAGTCTTTGCCGAAAGCACTCGACAATCATTGCGCATCCTTCTCATCCAGCATACACGAAAGTAAATTTCATATCAAATGAGCAAACACACAACACGTTCGGGTGGTAGTCCCTCTCCCGCCTCTAAATCGAACCCGCTCGACACCGGGATAATAGCATTTATATGGGTGCCATCCATAGCACCTACGCATCTGTCAATTTATTGCCAATCTAAGATTATATAAGATTATGAATAACATGTATTTGACGGTATAAAGTCGATATAGAAATCATACCTTGAAGTAGTGCTTATGACTAGGATCCATAAGAATTTCTTGTGGGATGACATCAAAAGACGGTGGTTTGATTATCTCTTTTGAAAGTTTGATAATTGCTTTCAACACTTTGTTGAAATACTTGCTGATTGTTTCTCCAGAATGTTGAAATCTCTCACATAAATCTCTATTTAAGCTACCGTGACAAACCAAAGATAAGAATATCCCAATTTGTTCATCTATTCGAATATATCGACTATCTTTTAACCAACCTCTTACTCTCATCAAATCACATAAATTCAGAAAAACATGCCTCTCCATCCTAAAGGCTTCATATATCCTATCTGAATGTCCAGAAACAATCTCCCTTATCCATTCGGATCCTAATAATTGGATGTCCCTAATGGGTTCTCTTGTATGCACAGACGTGTCAATCGCAACCGTGCACAACCACGTTAAGAATATGCGAAGATCATCATCATCCAAGAATTGTTGAACTTGTTCTACCTGTTCACTACATATACTATCTGATCCCTCTTCCATAGTACCTATACCATCACAAAAATATACAAACATCAATATAGATTTTGAAAATATATCCAATAACAATCAATAACATAAGTCATAGTCTCAATAGAATATGCCATTATATATAAGTACCAAGAGTCTCAACACTAATATCTTTAAAAACTAAATATTAATAGATAACATAAAGTTATACAATCTAATGAAAGCCCATTCAATCCATAATATATTTCCAAACATCTACTAAAGATGATAAAGAAGTCAATTTCTCCTTTCAGGTGTGGATTTAATGAAAGCCACCCTCCATGAGGCACTATCGCATGCTCGATCCACTGCTTTGTTGTAAACATCTTGGTCTATCTCGGGCATACTAAGTAGAATATCCATCACCTCAGCTACAGAGAAAGGGTCCACAGGTGATGGCATAACTCCAGAGGTCGCAGAGCCACTACCAGATTGACTTGACTTAACTTTCAAAAAGTCTTGTATGGCTTTGCAAGTGTCATCAATACTGTTTTGGGTACTCTTCCTTCTCCTCTTAGTGTTTGGAGTCCTATCCAATCTGTGATTTCCACGAGTTGAAGTTGCAGCATCGTCTGATGTAAAGACTCGCTCATCAATGTGGTGATCACCGAAGTCATCTGTATGGCCACCACCAGCATCATCATAGGCATTGCCACCACTGTTGTCACCATATGCATTGTAACCACTATTGGCACCACCTCCATTGCCATCACCGTTGTCATCTTCCTCCGACACCGTCACATCTTGAGCATTTCCAATGCCATATTCCCCATAGCATATGTACCGCCAAATACAATACATAGCTCGGGGGAAATCCATCATTCCCGAATTTGGCCCACTCTACATTCTCCTACAATTTTCACAAGTAATGACATTTCAGCAATATAATCATACATTTTAAAATATACATATATAATGACATCAAAATGACCAAAAAGTTAAAAAAGATACCTTGATGTGAGATTCCCGAGATGCTTGGATCGTCGACAACAACTCTTTTATTGACATTATCCCAACCAAATCCAGACCGAGACATAAGTTTCGAAAACTACCATACTCGGTTTCTCGGTTGTTCACCTTGTTTCTCAACTTGGACCATGCTATATTGGCATCCCGTTTGTCTAACGAATTCATCCTGGATATTCCTCCACCCCCGCTTTGTTGAAAGTAGAAGAGGTCCGATTTCCCTTTTTGACCTCATCCACCAACAAACCGATAAATATATTGGTTACAGACTCGGTCCACTTTGCACCGAACTTCTGTGTCTCAGATGCCATTTAATCTTTGATCGGTTGAGCAGCATATGAGTTATGAGTTAAATCAATAACATAATACTATATATGCCATACACAAAATCATTCTCAAGAGATGCAAGCCAAGAAGACTATAATGACAACAATGATAATTCTTGAACTAACTTGTGTAAAACAGATCATAAGTTGCATTTTGAGATACAAGAACTACATAATACTATGACTAGCAATGAGCAATCAAACAGAATGCTCAACATAAAATAAACAGCATTGTGAGAAAACCTAAACAAGTACTCTCTCCAACCTGTTTTTGAGCTACCATGTCAAAATATAGGTCATATTTCGAACACTACCATAAAAGGAAATGTGAAAAGTTCAATCTTGCTCCAAGTGAACCTAAACAACTACTCTCTCCAACCTATTTTTGAGCTGTGAAATCCAAATGATCAGCCTGAGCATTTCATTGTAATGCTACATATAATATGCAACCATGAAATTCAGCCAACACAAGGCATCAATACCCTTGGTTCTTACCTTCTAACGATGCCGCGGTTGTCGCCGCTGCGCCCGACTTCGGCCGGTTCTCCCCTTGGTGGTGAAATCGTTGTAGAACGCCCTCGCCACGAGCTTCACCAGCCTGTCCATTCCACAGCACCATGAGGAACAAAACAACAATCGAATTGAACAAAACAACAATTTTTGTTGTATACCATCTTGTCAGTTTAGACTAACTCAAGTACCAATAGCAATAAACAAAATTATTCTATGGCAAGCCAATAGAGTATGGCACCTTGGTGAAAATGGAATCTAAACCAGAATCCTGCATAAACAAAATTATTCTACTCCTGCTTGAAACCGGCCTTGAGATCAAGCTAACCCCAAAAGTTGTCCATTTAATTCCTCTCTCCTTCCAATCACTCAGAACAGAAATACCATTAGATCAACCTACTCAGAAGTCTCAGGGATTTGATCGAGAAAGGAGATCTTTTAGGACTAGATTGATTGCGCGAGAGTCGCTGCTCTGCCGAGCGAGCAGAGCAGCTCTGGTCGCTCGGTAGAGCAACTCGAGCGAGCAGAGCAGCTCGAGCTCGGCAGAGCAGCTCCGACGCTCGCTTGGGCCTCGTTCTGCTCGCTCGAGCTAGCAGAGAGGCTGCTCTGCCGCTCGAGCGACCGGAGCTGCTCTGCCGAGCGACCACAGCAGCTCGAGCTCAGCAGAGCAGCTCAAGCGAGCGTCGCTCGAGGCTCGAGGGCTCGAGCGATAGCTCGCTCGACGCGTTGCTCGAGCCGCGGATCTGGGCGAGCGATGCTCGCTCGAGCGTCGAGCGAGCTGTCGCTCGAGCGTCGAGCGAGCTGTCGCTCGCCCAGATCCGCCGACGGCGAAGGTGGCTCAGATTTGCGAGGGGTGGCTCTCCCCGAAGCCCTCGTCGACCGGAGAAGGAGGAGCAGCAGAAACTTACCTGGATTCGGAAGCTTCAGCCGGTGAAGGAGCACCAGCTGTCAGCGCCGGAGAGTCAGCCGAGTGGGGAGGCGCCGGAGAGTCTGGGGAGTCGCCGGAGAGTCAGCCGAGTGGGAGGCGCAGGAGAGAAGGGAGAGCACGAACGAAAGCTTCGGGCACGAACGAAGCCAGAAGTGTTCCGGTTTTGTTCTTTTCATTTTTGTTCTTTTTAGGCCTGCAAGAAGTGTTTCTGGATTCCAGAAGTAAGTTTTTTTTTGTTTCTTTTTTGTTCCGGAACAAAAAAACTGTTTTTGAACGAAACGCAAACAAACGCGTTTACGTTCTTTTTTTGTTCCCGAGAACAAAAAAACAAAAAATCTGTTCTTAAACAGATTTGAGAAATAAAAACATGCACGCCCTTAGGGGTCTGCTCGTTTTGCGGAAAATGGGCCATTTCCGAAAATATTTTCCCAGAAATAAATGATAATTTTTTTCTTGTTTGGCTAAAACTTGAAAATGTTTCGGAAAATATTTTCCGGTGTACGGTAAGGAAAATATTTTTTAAAACTTCACCACTTAGGCATACATCACTTGCCGACCTATCAATCCATCAAATATGAACTTGCTTTTACCAAGCAAACTTATTTCATATTTTTGTTCCCTCATTGTCGTCAAATGCTCATCTATTCCAAAAAATGTTCGTATGGATTTTAAAAAGAAGTAAAAGAAAAAAGAAGCAAAGCATGTACAACCCTTATGAAAATCTTCCAGTTGAGTAGCTTGTTATTCCCTTGCGTCTTTTGTGTTCTAATAAATAAAAGAAAAAAGAAGCAAAGTATGTATAGCCCTTTGCTTGGGCAATGTACAACTATAAGGTATAATAAATAAAGAAAATGATAAACAAGAGTGCAGAGCGCGAGCATGAGATCGACGAGCTCGAGGTTTGCTTGGCAACAGCCGACGACTAGCCAAAAAATAAGAAGATGGGAAACAAAGAAAAGAAAAAAAAAAAGAATAAGAAATTAAAAATAACTCGAATTGAAAAAGAAAAAGAAAAATAAAAAATAATTCGAACAAAAAAAGAAAAAGAAAAAAAATAAATGGGAGGAGGAAATGAAGATTTGTAGAGGTGCGAGATAAGAGAAATTAAGTGAGGAAAATGTTTTCCACTTTTCAAAAGTGGAAAACATTTTCCCTTAATTTAGAATATATTTTTTCCTTTCATGGAAAACATTTTTTCCAAATGAATTCATTTTCCGTGAAACGAACGCCGGAAAATCCGAAAAACATTTTCTTGGAAATTATTTCCCGCGAAACGAACAGAGTCTAAGGGTACGTTTGTTTCGCGAAATACATTTTCAGGGAAAACGTTTTCCTCATTTTTCAGCGTTTGGGTTGCTCAGGAAAATGAATCAATGGAAAACGTTTTCCTAGTCAACGGAAAACGTTTTCCTGGCAAAGCTTAAATTTAGGAAAATGATTTCCCCTTTGAACGGACCGGAAAACATTTTACCAAAGCTTAGATTTGATGCTTGGTTTACAAACAATTATTCTTATAAAAATATATTTTAAAAAAATTTGAATTTGAATATTTTATTTTTTAAAAAAATTAAAATTTGGAAAACATTTTAAAAATAAAAAAAAATTCGAATTTGCTTATTTATTTTTTCTTTTCTTCCTTTTTCTTTTTGCTTCTTCTTCACCCGTCACCGGCCACAAGGACGGCCAATGAGCTCTGGTCTCTCGATCTCATGGCCTTCGACAACAAGGCTTGAGCTTGCCCGAGGCCGATGAGCCTCAAGCCTCGCTAAATTAGGTAAGCTCGTGGCCTCCAGCGATGAGGCTCAAGCCTCGCCAAATTGGGCGAGCTCGCCGCCTTTGGCGACAGCTGGAGCTCACCCCTTGTAAGCCAACTGGGAAAAAAAATTCATTTTTTTTCCTGTGATGAAGTGTGAAATTATTTTTTAATGGGATCCAAATGGTAGAAATTTTTTTTAATTACACATCACCAAACAAAGGAAAACAAACCGTATTCTTGAAAAATGTTCTCCCAGAAAACATTTTCCTTTATCATTGGGTTTTCCGTGAAACAAACGCATCCTAAGTACAATTCTAACTTGTATCATTGTAGTAGTCATTATCTAATTAACCTTGTATCATCGGAGTAATCATTATCTAGGTTTAAGAAAGTGGGGCAGAAACTATATACTTTAAAACATGAATAGCTGGCCGCGATCCTCATCCCGCGGCGCCATGTTCTGCTCATCTCTTCCCACGTGACTCTCTCTCTTTTGGGTCTTGGCAGCCAGCTCTCATCAGTTGACCAGTGATCAAAGTCAACTCCAATTATCCAAAGTTAAAAAAGTCAACTTGCTGTTTGCTGTGTTCCTATGGCATTAACGGTTGAGCGGATGAAACTGTGGCCAGTCTGCAATATTTTATCCTCTCAAGTCTCTCCCACTATCGATTTGATAATCACAACTCATATATACGTGCAAAAGTATGCTTATCTGTACTAATCTAAACCCATACTCATCCAAAACAGATTGATCGATTGAGATTTTCTCGGATCAAAGATTAATCGGAGAACCGAACCCTCACCCTTGGGACACGCCCAAGACTTTAAGGTCAACTTTGGTTGTGGAAGCTACCATAACTAAGCAGAGAAAGTCGAATCACAAGGTCAAGAAAGTAGCTTCATCCCAAATTCGCGGCCAATCACCGGGGTTGACTTATGAAAAATTTGTTTGACTAATTATCGATCCTTTTATTTCTTTCCAGCACAATATCACCTAAAAGAATTATAATTTTTTGATACTCATATAATATGATATTTAAGATCTTTTGTTAAATTTGTCCTTGGCCATTTGAGGTTTCAATATTATTAAAAGGGTACCATTAGCATACATGTAATCTAAAATTTTCATATTCAATGGACTGATTGTGCGTGTAACACGAGGGAAATGATACTTTAGGAATTTATATGTAAACCTTTGGGCACTCATGAACAATATCCTAATGAGAATATTACTCTCGAGCTTGACACGTTCTAAGAGGTCCTAAAACTATCTTGGTATTCTTTAGCGGCGGCAACTGTTTGAGAATGTATACAGCTGTGGAACTAGTTTTAGACCTGAAAAGAAAGAAACAAATCCAACTCTAATTCGGCGTGGATTGTTCGAACCTTGGGCTTAAGTTGGTTTTGACTCATGCCCATTCGCAAACAACCAAAATTAATTGGGCACTAAGGCTTTGATTAAATGGGTGGGAATTAATTTAATCATCCTAAGTTTAGAACGAAGGTTTGATATGAAGTCAAATTCGGCTCACCGAATCAAGATCTTCCTTAGTTGTTGCCATTGAAAAAACGTGAGTGGCTGTAGGCCTATAGCATGCGTTATCAGTGTGAGAGTTTTTATATAAGTGGATTTCATGCGCCACTGATTCAAAAGAGCAAATACTTGCAATCTTCAAATCAAGAGCCAATAAGATCCCTGCATAGAATTTCTATTCGTTTTTCCTAGGGAAAATATATATGCTTAGTATTATCTATTTGGTCATCTTTCTTTTAGCAGATTTAACTGCGAAAATAGGTGCTGTAACTTTTAAAGGTGTGTAGTGAACATCTCAACAATCGCAGCGCTTTCGAAACTACACCGTGCTTTCTTGCAAAACTTTGAGATTCTGCAACTTTAAAATCCGTCACTTAACATAGAAATCATAATGCGTCACAATGCTATTACAACACAAACAATTACTTCGTCAACGGTTGTACCAAACCAATTTATCATTCTAAATTATTCTGGCTCAAATTTACAGAATTGGGCCATGACGGGAGCACATTCATTTGAATTGAGCTAGTTAAAACTTATATAATGGCCATTAAGGGAAATTTTGTGCAAATTGCATTTCCCCCCTCAACTTGCACCGTCAAAAAGTGAATTCGTAACTTTTGCGTAAGTAGTTTTTCGAATCGGCTTTCATACACCAGGATAAATATAGCTTTCCTATTTCCGCGAGTGCTTTGATGTCAAGCCCAAAATTGGGTGGATTCGCCAAATTATTATTTTCTCGGGCTCGACTTCAAAATGATCTATCGTCATCGAAAGCAAATTATTATTCATCAAAATTGTGGCTTGACTTCAGAAGCCCATTGGGCCATCACACACTGCTGTGACTCCTTTATCGCCGTTGATCTCTGCCGTCATCACCACCCAAAACACCGTCATATTCACTAGGAGTGGCAAATAGGTGGGTCAGGTCGGGTTGAAAATGGGTCGACCCATATTTGATCAATTTAACCCGTTTTGATCCATACTCTTGTAGTGTAAACCTAATGACCCATACCCAACCCAACCCGACCCGTATTGTTAAAACCTATTAATATTCTAGGAAAACTCACTTCTATTATATGCTAATTGGATTAAAACTTCAAATTAAATTAAAAATTAAAAATAGTAAATAAAACTAAAAAAAGTTTAAAAAAACCTATAATTGAAATATTTATAAAAAATTAGACAAATTTAATAAAAAAATTATAATTTTTAAAAATTTTTTTTAAAAAATCGAATTTTTAATTTTTTTAAATATAATTTTTAATAATTTTTAATTTTTAATAATTATTTTTTTCTTTTTCTCTTTTCTCTTTTCTTTTTTCTTCTTCTTCTTGACCGCGCCACGACGACGGCCGGCGATCGGCAACAGGCGAGATCGAGCTCGCTGGTCTCGCCGGTGTTGGGCGAGGCTCGATCTCGCCGGATCCAGCGAGACTTGAGCTCGCCGGCGTCGAGCGAGGCTCGATCTTGCCGATCTGGCGAGGCCGAGGCCCCGCCCGATGCCGGCGAGCTCGAGCCTCACCAGTCGTCGGCGACCTGCCGGCGAGTTCGAGCCTCGCTTGGCCTGTCGCCAGCCGGCAGCCGGTAGGAAGGAAGAAAAAGAAAGAACAAAGAAAAAGAAAAAAAAATGAAGTTCATGTTTTTTAGGTTTTAAAAATGGGTTGAAAATGGGTCAGAACATGTGACCCATTTTCGACCCATATAAAATCGAACTTAAAATGGGTTGAATGTGGGTTATGGCCCATTACAACTTCATAACCCAAATTTGACCCATTGTGAAAAATATGGGTGCAAAATGGGTTCATGACCCATTTTACCACCTCTATTATTCACCATCCGGCCACCGCCTACGCCGCAGGTGCACCTATACTACCAACGCCACCATTACAGAATCAGGTCAATTGGTATGGTCCCCAATGCAGGTGGTTTTTACTTTTTAGTGCCTTCAACCTCTAGCTCGTTCAGTGCAATTTTTGTGGAATAGTAGATCTAAGGAGGGGGCGATTACTTGTGCGACGGGGGATCGTGTTTATTGGGAAATGGATATACATGTGAACTGAAGGCATATCGTTTTTCCAATAGAAAAAGATAAATATGGATATAAATAGATAGATAGGTAACATGTATGCACTTGTCATTCGATCAAAAAGGAGAAAAAGGAATAAAAACACGCATGCACATGTCTCAAAATGGATTACGAAACCAGACTTAAGAAAAGAATGAACCAAAAACGCATGGATTCAGCTTAAGTTAATAGTCTTTTGGAGGACTGATTTCAAGAGTTATAAATATACTTAAAACATCCAAAGGAGCTAGTAATTTAGAGTTTCTTTCTTTTCTCCTAGCACTTAAATTTTATTCTTTTTATTCATACGTAAATAACAACGAACATTCAAATCTATTTTGTAAAGATGTCAAGCAAATTATATTCAATTATAGAGAGGACTAAACAAATGTTTAAATTTAATAGATAATAATGACGCGTTACTTAAATAAAAAGTACTGTTGACATTATTATTAGAAGGTTTTTTTAATCAATCCATTGACATGTCCGGTTATAAGGCCTAAATTTTCATTTTCATGTTAACTTTATTTTTACGTTAATCATTGACACTCGCTTTAATCAAACTTAAGTATATATGAAATCATTGTGCCTTTCTCGTGCCTTGGATAAAAACGAGTTCACAACTCTGATATTATTATCAAGTGTCCGCGCTAATTTTTTTCATAAATCAATAATCTCCACTTAATAAGTTATTTATGATATTTTATAATCCCAAATAGATGATGATTTAGCCGGCCCTGTTTTACTACGTAAAAAAATGTTAAAACTATTTGAAAAATGAAAACTACCAAAATAGATGAAAAAATATAAAGTTTCTCATTTTCATCTGTTGATGTTTTATTTTAATAAAATAGAGCGGCTATTCGGTTTTTTCCTTTTGTCCGTGGAATTAGCTCGTTGAGTTAATGAGCTTTTAATAAAAGCCTTTCATGCAGGAAATTTCTTGCATGTTCCTCAGCTTTATGCACCGTTGGATGATGCTTATCTAAGAGTGGATGTGCCGTTGGATTCGTTGTATTCTCAGCATGCAAATATGCTTGATGTCCCGAATCCTAACCGTAATTTGCATCAAACCCACTCACTTTTTCATATTTCCATTTCCTTCCCCAAATAGTTTCCTACTTACCCAATTACCGAGCAATCTCTCTGTTGAAGTCAAACTTCTCTATTCTTAGAAAACGATAAAAGATTTTCAAAATTAAACACCCACCCATCCCTTGGCTCACATTGACAACCGTAACCCATCAGTAAAAAATTCTTGCATGTTTCAGAGCTTTATAGACCGTTGGATGACGCCCATCTAAGAGTGGACTGAGTGGACGTGCTATTGGATTCGTAGTATTTATAGCACGCAATGATGGTTGAAATTCCAAATCCTAAGAGTAATTTGCATCAAACCTCACTCACTCTTTCATAATCCAATTTAACGCCCTAATAATTTCATGTATGCGGAAATACTAAACAATCTTTCCGTTAAAATCAAAAGTCTTTGTTCTAAAAAAAAAAGATTGAAATTCTTTAAAACTAAGGGTGCGTTTGGTAACAATTTTGTTTTCGTGAACAATTTTTAAGCATTATAAGGGCCTGTTTGGTAACCATCCAAACAGTGCCTGATTCTGATTTTTTGTTCCCAGAATCAGTTTGGGACGAGAATCGCGTTTGGTAAAATTTTTGTTCCAGAGACCAAATTTGTTCCCAGAATCAGATTGGGAAGAGAATCAAGAATAAAAAAAAAAAGTTGATTCTTGTTCGGAACAAAATTGAGAATCAAAACTCTTCTTCTTCTCTTTTCTTCTTCTTCATTGACCGCCATCCCGCAACCGCCGCTACTTGCCGCCGTCTTGCCGCGTCGGTTCTTCTACGGTCCCTTAAAAATCGGTTCGACAAGCTCGCGGAGGCTCTCGTCGGCTTTGGAAAAAAATAAAATAATAAAAATAAAAATAATAATAATAAAAAAAAAAAAAGAAGAATAGGAGAAAAAGGAGAAAAAAAGAAGAAAAAAAAATAAAAAAGAAAAAAAGAAAAAAATAAAAGAAGAATAGGAAAAAGAAAAATAATAAAAAATAATAAAAATTAAAAAATTAAAAAATAAATAAAAAAAAAAAAAAAGAAAAAAAAAAAGGAAAAAAATAAAAGAAAAGGAAAAGGAAAAAAAAAAAACGATAATAATAATAATAATAATAATAATAATAAATAAATAAATAAATAAATAAATAAATAAATAAATAAATAAATAAAACAAAAGAAAAAAAGAAGAATAGGAGAAAAAAGAAAAAAAGAAGAAGAAGAATAGGAGAAGAAGAAAAAAAAAATAATAATAACAAGAATAAAAAAACAAAAAAAGAAAAAATTTACCAAACGGTTTCTAGAATAGGAGAAAAAAGAAAAAAGAAAATTAAATAATTAAAAAATAATTAAAAAATAAAAAAAAAAAAAAAAGAAAATAGGAAAAAAAGAAAAAAGAAAATTAAATAATTAAAAAATAATTAAAAAAAAAAAAAATAAAAGAAAAGGAAAAGAAAAAAATAATATAAAAAAAGAAAAAAAGAAAACAAAATAAAAAAAGAAAAAAAGGAAAAAAAGAAAAGAAAAAAAGGAAAAATTTATAAAATTATTTAAAAATTAAAATAAATTAATTTGGAAGAGAATCAATGAACAAGCACCAAACGCAATTCTATTCTAGAATCGGAAATTTTGTACGATTACCAAACGCATTCTTTTACTTAGAATCGGTTAAGAAATCAAAATAATCATTTCGGTCGAATCTCTTCCCGAAACGAATCGTTACCAAACGCGCCTAAGCCGTTCGGTAGAATCGTCTAAAATTTTTAATTCTTTAATAAAATTGCGTTTAGTATCATGCTTAAAATTTATACTCCAAATAATTTTCTTTTAATTTTTAAATAATTTTTTCTTTTCTCTTTTTCCTTTCTCTCTCATCTTCTTC
The DNA here is from genome assembly GCA_016097605.1 of Eucalyptus guilfoylei. NCBI lineage: Eukaryota > Viridiplantae > Streptophyta > Magnoliopsida > Myrtales > Myrtaceae > Eucalyptus > Eucalyptus guilfoylei. The sequence continues at coordinate 29,416,401 of CM027860.1, forward strand.
TTCTTCTTCTTCTTATTCAAGTGGCTAGTCACCGGTCTAGCGACCGACCAGACGAGAGTCAGCAACCTCACCGAAGCATCGCCGACCCTCGACGAGGCCAGCCTTCGTCGACTGAGCCTCACTGGCAACTGGGCGAGGCTTGCCCAGCCCCGCCAAGGGTCGGCCTCACTAGATTTGGCGAGGCCCGCCCGGCCACCGATGGGGCTAGGCAAGGCTTGCTTGGGATCGCGAGGCTCACCCAGCCCCGCTGGTGGTTAGGCTTGCCTGGCAAGCTCACCGGACCTCGCCCTGGCCTGGTGAGCCTCCGGCGAGCTCGCTGGATCGATTGCCTGCGACCGGCGGCGGTGGGCGGCGGCAGACGGCAACCGCAGGATGGCGATAGATGAAGAAGAAGAACATGGAAGAAGAAAAAGAGAAATATGGTCTTGATTCTTAAATTTGTTCTCGGGAATAAGAATTAATTTTTTTTATTCTTGATTCTGTTCCAAATCTATTTCCAAAAACAAAAAAAATAGAAATTTGTTATCGGGAACAAAATTTTTACTAAACGCGATTCTGTTCTCAAACTGCTCATTGGAACAAAAAATCAAAATTATGTACTATTTAGATGGTTAACAAACAGGCCCTAAGCACCCACTCCATCCATCCCTTGGCACATGTCAATGACCGTAACTCATCAGCGAAATTTTTTTGCATGTTTCGGATTTTCATGCTCCATTGGATGATGCCCATCTAAGAGTGGATGTGCCATTGGATTCGTAGTACTCATGGCACACATTTACGCTTAAAATCCTCAATCTTAACAATAATTTGCATCAAACCCCACTCACTTTTTCATAATCCAATTTCATCCCAAATAATTTCCTATTTACAAAAAACCGAACAATACCGTTGAAGTCAAATATCTCCATTCTCAAAAAAAGAAGAAGAAAAAACTGAAAATTTTCAAAATTAAGCAACCACCCCTACCCATCCCTTGGCCCACGTTAATGACGGTAACCCATCAGTGGAAAATTCTTGCATGCTCAGGAGCTTTACGCACCGTCGGATGACGCCCATCTAAGAATGTATGTGTTGTTGGATTTGCAGTACGCAATCATGCCCGAAATCTTAAATCCTTCCAATAATTTGCATCAAACTCCACTCAGTTTTTCATAATCCCACTTTCATCCCAAATAATTTCTCATTTACAGAACCACCGAACCATCTTTCTGTCGTAGCCGAATGTCTTCGTTTAGAAAAAAAGCTATGCTATTTACATGCCTATTTTGTCTAAGATACTTATTTTTAAATAAAAAGACCAAATTACGCTTTCTCTTTTTAATTTATTGTTTCTTTCTTTATCCAGCCAATCAACAAAACTAACCATATCTCTATCATCTCTCGTCAGTTCACAATATAAATGTTTTATTATATCGTATTACCACTTTATCTTGAGAAGGTTATTAATTTTAATATGTGGTCTCATACTTTTAACCAAAATTGCTACGTATAAGATTAAATTTGTTTATTTATGATGGCTTATGAATACACAATTAATTGTCTATATTTTGTCAAATAGTTTTAGCGAAACTATATAATTAAATTTCAATCAAATTATCTGGTTGACGTTGATAAAAAAATGAAAAAAAAAACGATCAAAATATGGAAAAGTTTAATTTCTTAGAAGCATGATCGATAATGAATATGGTTATATTTAGATTACATTGAAACAAAAAAAAGCACAACAAGGTAAAAAAAAGGGAACTTCTTGCTGTTCTTCTTCTACCATGAAGAAAGTAATTAATGTAGATTATAGATTCAATCTCATAGTAAAAGTATTAAAATTTTAGAATGTGCATGAAATTTTCACCCCATCTTGCAATTCAAATTGAAATGTGAAAAGTTGAAACGAAAGAATAAAATAAGCGATGTTCAACTTTAGAAACCCACAAACTTAATCCAAAAAAACACCCACATGGTCAAGATCAGCTAGATAACTAGATTAAGAATTAATTTTTCTACTTTGAAACGTAGAATCGCTCAAACTATTTAAATTGAAAATGGCAATTTGTGTATTCATAGATCTTCAAAAATAGAGTTTTATAATATTTAATGTAGTTTTTGTGATAAAAAATATAAAATCACAAAGTATAATTGACAACCTTCTCTAGCGAAAGCAATAACATGATGTATAATAAGATGATATCTTATTGGGCAAAGTATGGAATTTACATTGTAAGACCGACGAGATAGATGATAAAAATGAAATCAGTTTTGTCGACTAGTTTGATTAAACAAAAAAAGAAGAAGAAAAAATCCAAAGATATAGAGAAGTAAGGTGTTTTGATTAGGAATTAATACCATGAACAATTTCAAATTAATACGTCTGTGACAAATTCATCTCAAACTAATTTTTTGACAAAAAAACCCAAATTTGATATATTTGTGACAAATTTATTTCTGTTGATTTTTGTCAAATTGAATTAATGCCATGAGAAAACCAAACTTGTATATTTATGACAAAATGAGAATAAAAACTCGAATTATACCCTTGTCAACTATCACAAGTTATTCAATTTAGCAATTTGACTGTAAAATTCAACGGATACTAATGGATGATGAGTTTGTTGTAAGTGTATTAGTTTTGAGTCTTTAGTAGTTAAAAAACTAATAATGAGTAATTTGTCATAAATTTATCAATTTGGAGTGCATTAATCCTTTAGTTAGTTTAACCCTTTAATACTCCAACTAACCAAATGATGAATGCACGAAAAACTCTAAATTTGTATACACGTGACAAATTTATACTAATTTTTTTTTAATTACTAAAAATTTCAAACTGATACATTTGTGACAAATTTCTCCTATGTTACTTTATATTAAATTAGATTAATATCATAAAAAATCATAAATTAATACACTTGTGACAAACATAGGGTGAAATCTCAAATCAGTACACGCGTTAATTATCACGTGTCATCCAAGTCAACTATCTGGCAAGAAAATTTAATGAAAATTAACGGAGATTAAATTTATCATATATATTATTTCGTGTTTTTGGTGATTAAAATGTTAGTTTTGAATAAATTTATCATATGTATACTAACTTGAAATTTTTTGCGGTATTTAAATCCTTAATCAAAGATAGGGATGGAAATAGGATCGCCTTGAAAAAAATACGAGATTTTCGAAATTAAGCCCCCCCCGTCTCCTCTAAAATCCCGGGGCGCACGTTAACACCATCACCCATCAGGCGCATTTTAGCGCGCGCCCCCTCCTCCCGCAACGCTTCCGACACAACGCCTCTGTCTATGGCTCTCCTCGCTCCGCCTCGCCACTCTCCCTTCCCTCCCTCGCTTCTTCTCTGGACTCGCTAGGGTTTCTTCCGCCCCTCCCCTCTCTCTCTGAAGCGCCATCGAAGGACGGATTCTGCATGCGACCGGCGGAGGCTCGGCCCTCGCTCGGCGGCGCGTCGAGTCATGGACCCCAGGCGGCACTCCAAGGACTCGCTCTCCTATTCCAGCCTCTTCAACCTCGAGGTCCGCCCCCCCCAGCCCCCGCGTTCGATTCCTGTTTTTCCGCGCTCCGTTCCGTTCGATTCTAGTTTTACTTCCGTCGCGGCGGAGCGGCTCTCGTTAGGCGAGTCGGATTGATCTGAATTCGATCTCGCTTTAGGTTTCGCGTGAGTTTCTTTCGGCTGCGGTTTTTCGCTTGGGGAGGGAGCTGATTCGGTGCGTTTTGATTGTCTGTGTGTGCAGCCGCTGATGAGCTACAAGCTGCCGCAGCGGGACGATGATTTCGACTACTACGGGAGCAGTAGCCAGGACGAGAGCAGAGGTAGCCAAGGTGATTTGACTCTCTCTTTCGTCGGCTTCTCGGGTTAGCCTTCAGTGGCCTTGGGAGTTCATGCCTTAACGAAGTGTGTTCTGCAGTCCGGGTGCAGTGAGTCTTTCTTTTTCAGGGTAGAATGGTTTGGCGGGGGACATAGTTTGAGGTATTGAACAGTTGCTTACTCCCCGAAACGGGTTTTTTCTAGGAGCAGCGTTGCGACAGAGTAATGGTACGATGTCTAATAAGAAGAAGAAGCGGTCTTTTAATAGCGATAACGAAGACGGGGATGGGTATTACGGAGCGAAGATTACGGAGGATCGTTACCGAGCAATGCTGGGGGAGCACATTCAGAAGTACAGGAGGAGACCGAAGGATCATTCGTCGTTCGCTCAACTAGCAACGGTGGGCATTCCGCTCCCGAGGGGTAATAATTCTGGGCCGAAAACTCACAAACTGGCAAACGAGCGGCGTGGAGGCTTGTATGACGTGGAAGCTGAACCTGAATGGGCCAACGGCATCAATCTTCATAAGGATAGGAATAACCAGAATACCGATGTAGCACCCAGTAACAGTTTGGAAAGGTCTGGTTTATATATATGTATATATTTGTTTTAGCTGCCTTTATACTGGTCTGAGATACAACGCAAATAATTAGAGATGCTTATCTTTTAATCTCGTGCCTCTTGGCAGGGTGGTATATGAACCTTCGTTTTTGGACATTGCTGATGGCATAACATATAAGATTCCCCCAACTTATGATACATTGGCGGCTTCACTGAATTTACCAAGTTTCTCAGATGTCACGGTAGAGGAATTTCACTTGAAAGGTAGCTTGGATTTGGGTTCCTTGGCAAAACTGATGGCCAGTGAGAAAAGGCTCGGGCCTAGAAATAGAGCTGGAATGGGAGAGCTTAGACCCCAATATGAATCACTTCATGCTAGATTGAAGGCATCTAATGCAGCTCAACAGTTCAGTCTTAAGGTATCAGATGTTGGGTTGTCCTCAATTCCTGAAGGAGCAGCTGGGAACATAAAGAGGTCTATTTTGTCCGATGGTGGTGTTTTGCAGGTTTATTATGTGAAGGTTTTGGAAAAAGGAGATGCATATGAGGTAAGCATATGACACGTGGTTTCTGCGAACAAACTAGTGATTTTTTATGAGCTTACATGTTATCATAGGCAGGAGAGATGTGCAGGACTTTGATTTTTTTATTTTTGCTGAATAATTAAGTTATCCTTCTACAGATCATCGAACGAAGTCTGCCCAAAAAGGCAAAAGTGATCAAAGATCCTTCTTTGATTGAGAAGGAAGAAATGGAAAAGATTGGAAAAGTTTGGGTGAACATTGTCAGGAGAGACATACCAAAGCATCATCGGATTTTCACGGCCTTTCATAGGAAGCAACTAAATGAAGCCAAGAGGTTCTCAGAAAACTGTCAGAGAGAGGCATGAAACGTTTTTTTATCAAATAATCTTCTTTGCATCTACCAGGGAAAATTTAAGCACGCACTCACATCTGATGCTTCATTAGTTTCTGATTAATTTAACTTTCTTTTAACAGGTCAAAATGAAGGTGAGTAGATCACTTAAGTTGATGAGGGGTGCTGCCATTCGTACAAGGAAATTGGCTAGAGACATGTTGCTGTTCTGGAAGCGAGTAGATAAGGAGATGGTATGGCACATACTCTTTCTGGTAGTTTGTTGAATTAGAGTACAATTGACTGGTTCTTTCATGATATTCGTCTAATAATTATTTAATCTCTAAGTGTAAAATCCCACTAACACATGATTTTTTTTTTATTTTTTAAAACCATTAGCTCCCTATGTAAATCATCTTTCTTCATTTTAGAGGTCATTTTGTTTTTTCGACCTCTTTAATCTGCTGTACTCCTCCTCCAATTGGAAGACAAAACCGCCAATTACCCAAAGATGAACAGCAAGGAGGAAAATGAAAGGGAAAGAAGAGAGAACCAAAAGCAGGGGATCAGTAAACTAAATACTAATCATTACAGATTTGGCTTATGATTGTTGCACCTCTACCTTTTAAGATAAAGTTTTATTTGCATGTATGGGATGCCAAAATTTTAATTTTACCATTGTATTAACAAATGCTTTGATGTATGTTATTTTCAGTTATTAGTAGCTTCCTTGTAATTCTTTTTCTCTGAATTCTTAGTGAATCGATTGAGCCGAAAGTTCATTAGCTGCTTGATTTTAAAATATGCTGTTGTAGTTTGAACGCTGCCCAAAGTTAAATTTGGCAAGATATTGGAGAGATCCGATTTTATTTCAGTCCAGCTTAAAGCAGCTTCTTTGCTTATAACTATAAGAAGACTAGTTTTGATGTTATGTTAATCATTGTCCATATTTACCTTTTCTTGTGGCCTACAGTTTCTTTCCTTACTAGCTATTAATGTTAATTTGTTGTCATGAAGAAGTTGCGGGTTTGCGGATGAGCTTGTTCAGGAATTAGGTTCTTTTGTATATCCTTGATTTTGCTGGCTCATTTCATGAGACAGTCTCTCTGAAGATGACCATTATGATGTGGTTGTTTGTTTTGGATGTATGTTGCGCTTAGAGTTTACCTGCTTTACAGGCAGAAGTTAGGAAAAGGGAAGAGAGAGAAGCTGCTGAAGCCTTGAAGCGTGAGCAGGAGCTTCGAGAAGCAAAGAGACAGCAACAAAGACTTAATTTCCTTATACAGCAGACCGAACTGTACAGTCACTTCATGCAGAATAAGCCGAATTCACAGCAGCCTGAAGCTTTTCCTGTGGGCGACACAAAGGTAAATGATCAAGAGACACTACTCAGTTCTTTGGATATGGAGCCTGCTCAGGATGAAGATCCTGAAGAAGCTGAATTGAGAAAGGAGGCTCTGAAAGCTGCTCAAGATGCTGTCTCTAAACAGAAAAGACTAACTGATGCATTTGACACTGAATGCTTGAGATTGCGCCACCCCTCTGATACTGAGGTGACTATGCCAGATACCTTAGTAACAGGATCGAGTAATATAGATCTACAGACACCGTAAGTTTTTTTGTTCATCCCATCCAGAAAGTTAATGAATATTGGTACGATTTACATGTTTCTTGTGCATAGATACTAAGCCATTTGGATGCTTTGGTGTCTGCAGCTCTACCATGCCTGCTATGTCAACTGTTCGGACCCCAGAGTTATTTAGAGGCAGCCTTAAAGAATATCAGTTAAAGGGCCTTCAGTGGCTAGTCAATTGTTATGAGCAGGTCATTAGATAATTTCTTGTGAACATTATATCATGCTTTACATTAATTTCAGGTCATTTATCAAGTTAGAATATTTTTAGGGCCTTAATGGCATACTTGCTGATGAGATGGGTCTTGGGAAGACTATTCAAGCGATGGCATTCTTGGCTCATCTTGCTGAGGTAACAAATATTTTGACTATTGTGTGGCCTTTGTTATCCTCTTCTTTGATATGTAGTCAAATGAAATGGTGAATTTCCTACAGGAGAAGAATATATGGGGTCCATTTCTTGTTGTTGCACCTGCCTCTGTTTTGAATAATTGGGCAGATGAAATTAGCCGATTCTGTCCTGATTTGAAAACTCTACCTTATTGGGGTGGGCTTCAAGAACGGACGGTACTCAGGAAAAATATCAACCCAAAGCGCCTTTATCGGAGGTAAATGCCTTTTTTTATGCCTTCTAATTACCCCCTTTTAAACCAGTCGAAGGTTTAAAAACATAGTTTGATGGCTTTATGTCAGATATGTCTGTTCATCGTGCAATTACTCTCATCTAAGATAATATCCAGTTTATGAAGGATATGAATAATTGTTGTAGAAAGTGTCCTCAAGACATAAGTTCATAATGGCCAACCTTTGAGACGATGTATCTGTCTTGTCTTTTACATGTCCTGTTTTGCATATGTGATTGTTTAGTTCTTCTGTATAAAGGTGCAGGAAGCCAATAGAAGATTAATGGGTTCCCGCTTTAGGTTTAGGCAACTGTGCAATATATGGAACACTTAAACTACTTTTAAATTCCATATAACGGGGAGTGTTAGAATAGTTAACCCAAAAGTTTGTCGTTTCAGGTGAAGGTAGATTACAACCATAACTGGTCGTGATAAACCTTGTAAGCAAACAGTGTGAGATAACAATTAATACCCCCTCTCACATGCATATTAGTACAAAGAAAGCACATGGAACTGAGAAATGAGAGAACCACATTCGAAATTAACTTAAATGGCGCATGACGATTGAAACTAGGCTTTGGTATCATTAAAGATTATGGGACTTAAAAGCTCACGCCATTAGGTAGAGAGGGACTACATATGCAAGGCCATGATACAACACCCTATAACAAGTGATGCAGGATGACCTTAATTGGGAGAATGACTTATGCCAGCAGAGAGCTAGGAGAATTAACATACCTGGAAGCTATGGTCTCTCATACTCTGTAAATTGAGTTTCATGAAATGGAGTTTTTTTAGTAGTTCTGATTCACTTTTTGGATGCCAGGGATGCTGGATTTCACATTCTCATCACCAGCTACCAACTGCTAGTCTCTGATGAAAAGTATTTTCGGCGTGTGAAGTGGCAATATATGGTATTGGATGAGGCACAGGCAATAAAAAGTTCCAGCAGGTTTGAGTTTGATTAAGATTAATTGTTTTTCCTTCACTCATTGTGCTTTCATTCAAGGGCCAGAGTTCCCCTCCTCTCTCTCTCTCTCCCCCCCCCCCCCCAAAAAAAAAAAAAAAAAGAAAAAGAAAAAAGTATTTATTGAAACATACATATGTTCACACCTACACATACATACATAGATGTTGATGTGCTTACGTGTTGTTTCCATGTGCGTCTCAGACTTTCCTGTTAGACTACATGCTAAAATGCACATATAGAAGGACAGATGCAGTAATTTTCCAGCACTTTGCAAAAGCTTGAGAATTGTCTTTGTTAGTCAAATGTACAAAGCAGCAACATCTCCAAATACAGTAACTTTTACAATTTTTTCATGGGATATAAACAATTTGAGTTATACACTTTCCTGAAAATGGGTTTCGCATCTTTAGAAATGGACCTTAAGCATGTTGTCGCTTGTTTATTTTTTGTTTTCTCGTATCATTGTTGTCTTCTTGGATATTTTGTTGCAGTATAAGGTGGAGGACACTTCTCAGTTTTAATTGTCGGAATCGCTTGCTTCTTACTGGCACTCCAATCCAAAACAATATGGCTGAGTTGTGGGCTCTTCTGCATTTTATCATGCCTACCTTGTTTGACAGTCATGAACAATTTAATGAGTGGTTCTCTAAAGGGTAATCATTCTCCTGAAGATTGTCTTTACTATAGGAATATGTACTTGTAGTCTCATAGTAGGTTAATCTGGCTCTTTTGTGTTTTCTCAGAATTGAGAACCATGCAGAGCACGGTGGAACTCTTAATGAACACCAGCTCAACAGATTGGTAAGCACATTTTGTCCGTAGTTTACTTCGATTGTGAATTGAATTGAAATTTCTTGTTTGGCTGTAACTGCGTGGTTTGCATGGTTAGTTCTGCGGAATTAACCACACCCCCCCCCCCCCCCCAAAAAAAAAAAAAAAAAAAAAAAAAAATTGTTTCTTATCGGACTTTGCTTTCTTTTCACATGCAAGTTAAGCTAATGCACTGTCAACTTTGAGCTTGAAGTGTGAAATTTGCATGACCTCCGGAACTAAGTCAATTGGAGCTAAATTTATTGCTGTTATTATTTATGGCATGGGAATCTTCCTATGATTCTTCAGTTATTTGTTTAGTTGGGCCAGTGACATCTTTATATTCTCTTCTTCCATCCTGCATGATGTGAGCCCCTTTTATCTGGGTCTCATATCGGGGCAACTTTTTCTTTTCACTTGCCATGCATATCTATCATATGTATACTTTATGAGGGCCTGATTACCATTTTAGCACAATCATCAAAGTTCAGCAGAGGAAGTTTTTACATGCTTACTTTATTTTGGGACTATGTTGAAGTTTTCAGACTGGGAACAGAGAAATTGTAATTGCATTCTTTGTGATTGCTCTATCTAGTACCATTTGCAAAGGTGGCTGTGATCCTGTGACCAATCTTTTATTCATGGCTAAGATGTTCCTATTTTCACAATATATTCTTGCTTAATATTGGAATCAAAAGAGTTAGGGAGTTCACACTTCTTTGCTTTTCTGACTTGTGATATAATTGCTTGAGTGGTCAGCATGCAATTTTAAAGCCATTCATGTTGAGGAGAGTTAAAAAGGATGTCATCCAAGAGCTGACGAGAAAAACAGAGATTACTGTACATTGCAAGTTGAGTAAGCGGCAACAAGCTTTTTACCAAGCTATTAAGAACAAGATATCTCTCACTGAATTGTTCGATGGAAGTCGTGGACATCTCAATGAGAAGAAAATCTTGAATTTGATGAATATTGTCATCCAGCTGAGAAAGGTACCTTTTTCTTCATATGCCTATTTTCTCTTGTTGCTACACCATCTGCAGATATGACAAGGAGCGTTGTCTACTTTTAGTAGCTGGCTGATGCTGATGAACCTTGTCATTGTAGGTCTGCAACCATCCAGAATTGTTTGAAAGGAATGAAGGAAGCACTTATTTCCATTTTGGAGAAATTCCGAATTCTCTTTTGCCTCCTCCTTTTGGTGAATTGGAGGATGTACACTACTCAGGGGGCCAAAATCCAATAACATACCAGGTACTCTTCCAAAGCTGTGTGCTCTCATAGATTAAGACGCCACGGAAACATAAGTGAGTGAACTAAAAGTATGGTCAGAGCCCAATCTTATTTACAGACGGATATTCAGTCTGGCTCTATGTTTTACCTAAAAAAATCTCATCCTATATGAGAAAACATTTATTCGCAGCTTTGGAGTTCCTCCTAAAAAAACCTAGAGATTTATCTATTTAGTAAGTATTTCAGAAGAGTTTTGCCTTTTTCTCGTGGATCTTCTTCATGTCTTTTCACAGAATTGTTTGAATTGAACTGCTGGCAGGGCTAACTGCCTTAGTGTACATTGTCCATTCATTAATTTCTTATGTGCTGGAATTATCTTATCATGACAAGATGGTGCTAGCTGTCTTTATACTAAGTTGAGTGATGTCGGTTGCTTCAAACTTGAGGAGCATGGCCAATTCATCTAAAAACATAAGTTGTAAGATGGGGTTGTGGATTATTTTTTAAGTGCTCTAAAACTCCCTCTCTTGCAAGCTTGAATTTGGAATAAGACTAAATTGGAGATTAATTATAAATGGGAGGGAAACTGAGTAGCTTGGTGAGATTTGAATAAAGGACTGCTGTCACTGAGAACATGTTGGACAGAAACTTTCCCCAAAAGTTTAAGCTATTTAAAGTAGGCCAGGAATGTGTATATAACATATCTGTCAACCCTAACCCTCACGTGTAAGTCAGTCCTTACATGTGAAACACAGGGCAGGGATTTAATCACATCAGATAGACAAGTAAGACTGGAAAATAGGTAGAATAGAATGATGAATGAAGACGAGTGGGAGTATGAGTATTTGTGCTATTTATGTTTTTACACCATGTGAAAAGGACCATATCCATCCAACTCATATAGAAGCTTTAATTTATTAGATGAAAGCATGGTTTAATAATTGTATTCTCTTTATGTCTGTGTGATTGATTTATAGAACATAGTGCTATGTGCCTCCAGCTCATGCCCATGGGGCCGTATGAGCTTACACTAGGAGAAAGAGGACATCTACACAGTAGATTAATGGTTATTGTTTAGAATTTTCCATAATGAATTTTTACTCTGAAAGAGGAGTAGTTTGTGACTATATATATGCACATGATTGTAATGTTGACAGTGCACAGTTTTTTGTGCTGAAGCCGTTTGATTTAATTAGTGAAGCAAATTGATGTAATAAAAACACTTTCTGGAAAACTTAAAGATCTTCTCCTAGCACCCTCGTGATGATCAATGGCTAATTGATAGCTAAGCAGTAAGGGTGCATGTTTGAGTGCACAGTTCTTCCATACAAAGTTAAAGTAGACATTTTGTGTGAGCTTCTTTGCAACTTGCTTTAGTGTCACAATGAAATTTCTGGGAAAAACCTTTATTCGAGTAAACTGACTTGTTTGTTTAGCTGGATGCTACCTGCCCAGAATAAATGTACAGTGCATGTATTCCACATAAATATATGGAGTAGAATGTTGGATTCTTTATCGTGGCTGTTAATAATGTCTACTTAATGGACATATAATAATGTGCACCCATGCGTATTCACTATAGAGAGAGGTGACATTTATCAGTGCCTTCCACTATTTGTGTAATCCTCTTCATTTTTAGCTTGGAAACCTAAGTTCCTTCTGTTTTCTTGCAGATGCCAAAACTGGTAAATGAGGAAAGTCTACAACACCCAGGAATGCTTGATGCATCTGTTAGGCATGGTTTATGCAGAGAGTCCTACCAAAAAATTTTTAACATATTCTCCCCCTCTAATGTGCATCAATCTACATTTTCAGAGGACAATAGCTCAAAGGGGCCATTTGTTAAAAGTGGCACTTTTGGTTTTACTCATTTAATGGATCTGTCCCCGGCTGAGGTTGCATTTGTCGCTACTGGTACTTATATGGAAAAACTGTTGTTTTCCATGGGAAGATGGAATGGTCAGCTGTTGGATCAAATGGTGGACTTTGTAATTGAAACCACTGATGATGACATGAGATGCAATCACCTTGACAGAGGAAAAGTGAAAGCCATTACAAGAATGCTGCTTATGCCATCAAGATCTGAAGCAAGCTTGCTTACAAGGAAATATGCTACTGGTCCTTCTGACGATCCATTTGAGGCTTTAGTTTACTCTGATCAGGATAGGCTTCTATCCAACATTAGGCTACTGCATTCAACACATGCATTTATTCCCCGAGCTAGAGCTCCTCCGGTATCTCTTTATCTATCAGTTCCCATTATTTGATATTATAATCTCATTTTTTGGCATACATATTTTACTGTCTTCTTTCCACAATAGATTGGTGTCCATTGTTCGGATAGAAACTTCACATACAAAACAATTGAAGAATTACATCATCCTAGGATGAAGAGATTGTTCTTGGGATTTGCCCGCACATCAGAGTACAATGGACCAAGAAAGCCACATTGCCCACCTCATCCTTTAATTGAAGAGATTGATGCTGAGCTACCTATCTCACAGCCAGCTCTTCAGCTTACATACAGAATATTTGGTTCTTGTCCTCCCATGCAGAGCTTTGACCCCTCGAAGTTGCTTACCGTAAGCTATCTATGTATTGGATGCACCGATCTGTTGGCATTGATATATTTAGAAATTTCTGTAGGAACAGATAATCTGATTGCTTGACTGTTCATTTGAAATTGGATACAGGATTCTGGTAAGCTCCAAACATTGGATGTATTGCTGAAGCGCTTGCGTGCAGAAAATCATCGCATCCTTCTGTTTGCTCAGATGACAAAGATGCTCAATATTCTTGAGGTAATGTTTACATTTGATCTCTTCTGTTCCTTGTTCAGTCAGGATCCTATCGTGTTCCTCAAGTTATCAACCTCTTTATTGCGGTTCGTTATACGCAGTATAATTATGGTATATTGTGAATGCATTTGATCATCCTTTTGGGCGTACATGGTTCACCTAATGGGTCACCTTTCTGAAGCATCTTAACTTGCTGATGAATTACTGAAGCCAAAGTTGTGAAATTGTATGATGATCATATTCCTGGATCTGGATTTAGGGGGGAAACTGCAATCCTTGTAGATATTTGGTACCATTAAGTAAAGAGGCATAGAACTGACCATTTTTTTGTAGTTCATAGTGTTCGCTTCATTTTTTTCTTTTGGGCCATATTAGAGTGCCTTTTCATATTTGTTTTTCTTCCCCTCTTTGTTGCTGGATAAGTCCTTGCATGTGATTCCCAGTATCAAGTCTCACATGTCGGTGAATCATTAAGTGTAGAAAGAACAAATGGCAAAGCAGTTGACGTTGCCTACGGGGTGCAAGTTCCTGACCTATCACTTTGTCTTTCCTTAAGTGTGATCGAGATCCCCTAGTTATCCTCTATCCATCACAAATCCCACTGCCTTTCCTCTCAAGTGGCCATGACAACACCCCCTCCTCCCTCCCTCCCTCCCTCCCTCTCTCCCTCTCTCCCTCCCTCTCTCTCACTCTCTCTCTCTCTCTCTCTCTCTCTCTCTCTCTCTCAAAAACATCTTTGGCCAGCAGTAGTCCTTTCGCACCAGGAGATGCAAGGTGGTAGTGGACTACAAGTGCACCATGCAGATTCAGCAGTTGCATTCCCTCTCGAGCAAGATATGTTCAGCCTATTGATCTCATGAATATTGGTTTCAAGTTTCTCACTGGTTTGCAAAAGTTCTTCAAATTCATGGACTCAAATTGCAGATTTTTCAATGGTGGTCGATACTTTTAATGAGTATTGGTAATTCTTATGTGTGTTAGTAAGTTGAGTTTCACTTTTTGGTTGACTCCATAAACATGCTCATGAGTCATGGATCTGTGAAGTTGTCCCTCTATGTGCTTATTGCTTTCAATACTCTGTTAGAATCAGTCAGGCTAGCTGGGCAGGTCCAACTTGTCATTGATTCATTTTCATCATCATTCTTCTTATTATCTTTGCTTAATTAGGTGCTTAAGTGCATGATAGCGCCGACGTTCTCCTATCACGGGGAGAAATGGATTGATGTTCATATAACAATATTTATCACTAGTGGATACTTCTATTGAGCAAATTTGTTCCGAGCTGGTTATCTGACATACATCTTTACAGGACTATATGAATTACAGAAAATATAGGTACCTAAGGTTGGATGGATCCTCCACCATTATGGATCGACGAGATATGGTCAGAGACTTTCAACATCGGTAGGGCCTTTAGAATGATGTTCTGACTCACTTTGTCTGCAATACAAATGATGATTTGTGGGTGATTCCTTGCTCTTTGGAAAATTAAGTAGTACAACTATTGTTAAATTGTTTTATTTCTCTTGCAGGAATGATATTTTTGTATTCCTACTGAGTACCAGAGCTGGTGGACTGGGAATTAACTTAACAGCAGCTGACACGGTCATATTTTATGAAAGTGATTGGAATCCAACACTGGATTTGCAGGCGATGGATCGTGCTCACAGATTGGGTCAAACAAAGGATGTTAGTTGGAAAACTCTCTTGGCCGCT
Source organism: Eucalyptus guilfoylei (assembly GCA_016097605.1). NCBI lineage: Eukaryota > Viridiplantae > Streptophyta > Magnoliopsida > Myrtales > Myrtaceae > Eucalyptus > Eucalyptus guilfoylei. The sequence continues at coordinate 29,431,413 of CM027860.1, forward strand.
CTTTAATTCCAAATCCTCATTTTTTCGTTCTAGTTTTCTGTCTTAGGAGTACTTCTTTGCCACCACCCCTTCCGGAATGAACCCTTCTTACATAGCATTTAAGCAACCTTGGATAGCATGCAAACAGTCAAGAACCATCTGTGCTTGCTGAAGTTGGTGTCCATTTGGCCTCTATAAAAACGTTTTATAATATGCCTGTTGATTTTGGATTGCATCTTCGAAGGAAATTTCAGTTGTCTTTCTGTGTTGTAGGTTACTGTTTATCGGTTAATCTGTAAAGAGACAGTTGAGGAGAAAATTCTTCAAAGAGCTAGTCAGAAAAATACTGTTCAGCAGCTTGTCATGACAGGTGGTCATGTCCAGGGCGATCTGTTGGCTCCTGAGGATGTTGTCTCGTTACTTTTGGATGATGCTCAATTGGAGCAAAAACTAAGAGAGATCCCACCACAGGTTGGAATAGAATGTCTATCATTATTGTCTTTTTTGGACTTTAGCTGATGCAGTTTCGCCTGTTCTCTGTGTTTAAAAGATGGAGAAAGCACAATATAAATGAAGTTTGAGTTTTGCAAAGGGTGATATATTATCTCATTCCCTTGTCAGGTTAAGGATAGACAAAGAAAGAAGCAGCCAACAAAGGGCATCCGCTTAGATGCTGAAGGGGATGCGTCTTTGGAAGACTTAACAAACATTGCTGCTGAGGGTGCTGGAAATGAGCCCACTCCTGATGCAGACAAAACAAAGTCCAGTAGCAAAAAGGTATCCTCACACGTGTCATCATTTTATTTTAAGAAATCGTGATTTTCTCTGTGGAACTATCTAAAAGAGAGGCATGAGGAACGACTAAAGGAGCGTAATTGGGTGATATGGGGTAAAATTGTTGAAATTTGTTATTACTGTTGTAAAAAACCTTTACTTCTGAAGTTACTTCCTTGTTTGTGCAAGCTCTTGGTCTGAGTAATGAAATTCTGTCTCTGGTAGTACCTACCGGGATGTGCATTGTTATCTGAGGTATTCCATTTGAAGTTGTTAGCAGGAGGGGGCTTGTAACACCCTCGGGGAACATTTTCTAGTAGTGGACTGAGGAACTGAAAATTTTGAACTTACTGGAAAATTTTTAATAAAAAGTTGTGGATGTGAAGTGTATATTTTATGCTAATGGTGATGTGATATCTGCTGGCATCAACACATCACCTTGTTCTGAATGTCATATTTCTTTGTTTGTTGCACGCTCCACGTTTGTGCCCCCACTTTTTTATGCACATTTATCGTGAAGTAGGGGTGGGTGAGTTGGAAGGGATATTGTGCCAGTGCAAGCTTTTATATTATATGCCTCCTTAGCATAAAAGGTGGTTCTTGGGTATTAATTGCATGTAGTTTACCCATCGCATTTATTGTCAATGTACATACTAACTGGATTGCTGCTGTCACACTTTTTTTGCTGTCTTTTTGCCTTATTGTGCTGTGAACTTTTTTCGCTGGTGATTATTTTTTTGACTGTCCATGAGGGTGGCATCAGTAACGTGCTCTGCCTTTCCCATGTTTTTTGACTTGCTCTACTGGTAATGCAGAGGAAAGCCACTGCTGACAAGCAAAGCTCGTTGAAGTCAAGAAACCCGCCTAGGATGAGCGAACATAGCTCATCACCCACAGAGTATCCTTTTGACGACAGCTTACCATATAATGACCAGCAATCACAGAAACCGAAGAGACTAAAGAGGCCTAAGAAGAGCGTGAATGAGAATCTCGAGCCTGCATTTACTCCTGCACCCAACATACCTCCAGAGCAGACCCAATTTCAGCCTATTCATGAATTTGGTTCCAGTGATCCCAGTACCTGAACATGGACAACTCGCGACGTGATCATAGAAAGGAATTGCGAAGTGTAATTGTATCCGCTCCCACTTGCTGACCTTCTACATCGCGAAAGGCATCGAGCGCCGCTTTTTGACCCCTTCACGGCCTGTGGGGAATGTGATGAGAATCGAGGAAAGGCGAAGTCTGACCTGTATGATTTTTTTGTATAGTTTTCGGCAAAATTATTGTAGGTCTACTGTCTATTGATAGCTTGTATAGGGCCAGAGTTTATCGAGTCTTTCTCCGATAGTGCAGAGAGACATTTGTACAGGTCAAATCCCATTCATAATGGAAAGTCCTGTTCGGAAGAGTCTCTGGTCCCCTCTCTCCCTCCCTCTCTCTCTCTCTCTCTATAACAAAAGCAGGCTTCAAGTCTTGCAGCCTACTCTTTCACAAAAAGAAAGGCTTTCATCGGTCTCATTTTGTTCCTTGATAGCCTTGCCCTCGGACGCTGCTAGATTGAGGAAACCTTACGTGCTGAGTCCACCGATTTCACTAGTTGCTAGAAAAACTAGGCGAAATTACTCGTGTGAGAAATTCTAAGTGTATTAAAGATAATAAAATCGAAATTCTATAATGTATTGCACGACATGCAGATATTGGAAATATCACTTGGTACATCCAGCCTACGTTAGCCAACTCTAAGTCGGTCGGTCGTTGAAAATGACCTGCGCAATTAAAGGCTTATCTGCCGATTTTTCCGATCAATCTTTACTAGATTGAGCGGCGCCACTTTATTTCTCTCTTTTGCCCGAACTTCACCTTGCCAGAAAAACCGTGAACACATTGGGGGTTGACAGGCTTGAGTAATGAAGCTCGGCCCGAAAGAGAAAGAGAGAGAGAGAGAGAGAGGCAGGCCAACAAACGAAGAAAACAGGGCAAGATGCATATGGCAAAGGACACAAGCCACGAGGACACGGGGACTGAGACTGGGACCCCACGTGTTACGTTTCAAGTCCTTTCGTGGGTACTCTCGTATTAATGACCGTTTAGGGAAGTTGGCAGCTCCCAAAATATTTATTGCCCAACTAATCCGTCCATCTCATTCAATGCCTCCCCCCTCCTCTCTCTCTCTCTCTCTCTCTCTGCATGACTCCAGCTCACCAGTTTCTCGTTTCAGCTTTTTGAGCTAACATGCAACTCCTCTTGGGCTCGCCATGACTCGCTCAAATTCGCAGTCGCAGTCGCAGCAGCGGTCTTAACATGCACCGGAGATTTAGTTGGTTCTTGCCGCTTGCAATGGAGTCTTTGAATGGCAAAAGAAATAGTCAAGTTAATTAGTGGGAATGTCATTAGGATCACAAGTACACGACCCATTTTGGACGGCCCGACTTTGGAGTTACCGACACGGAAAGGTCGATTCTTTTCCCTTCCCAGCGATACTAGTGGCATTTTGGGAATTTTCTATCGAGCTTTGTAGTTGGATAGTAGATGAACGAACTTAAAGAAGACGGAGATAGCGAAGGCGTGCAGCAGTTCGCTTCATCCGCCTAGTGACGATGGACTCGATCTCGTGGACTTAAAAAGTATTATGCGGAATTGTTCTTGCTATAAGTAAATGCCTCGAATTCGAGTAGCGGAAAAGAAAAAGAGAGAGAGAAACTCCGGTTTGGTTGGTCGGAAAATCTGAGTGGATACGCAGAGTTAGTTTGAGTTTTGGTGAAAAATATCCAACCAACAAGATTTCATTCTTCTGATGAACGTCGAAACTCGGAAAATATCCAACCACAAGTTGTCAACTGGGGGTTTTGATCATTCGCTTGGTGAAAAGATTGTTGTCCAGGGAAGCAGCTGCATAAAATCAGGTGGGTTTCTCAGGGTCTGATTGTTGTGGAGTTAATGCAACCATCAAAACGTTAGTAAGAACTGGTGAGACAAACAAACATTCCCCCGGGCCACGCCTCTTTGATATCCTGAGGGTCTCAGAAATTAAAGTGGTGCTGGTATTGTTGATCTGTTGATTCTGGAGTTGTATTGTATTAGCTATTTGGAAAGAAATGGTGGGTAGTGTTGAGAGGGTTGCTCATAATGGATACTCAAATGGGTCCATTCACAATAATGGGAATGGTTTGGAGGAAAAACTCGACGAGCTCAGGCGTCGTCTCCTCAAGGCCGATGGCGATCCGTTGAGAATTGTCGGTGTGGGGGCCGGTGCTTGGGGCAGTGTTTTTGCAGCTCTGCTTCAAGATAGCTATGGCCAATTTCGTGACAAAGTTCAAATCAGGATATGGCGAAGGCCTGGTCGAGCCGTCGATAGAGCCACAGCTGAACATCTTTTCGAAGTCATAAATTCAAGGGAGGATGTCTTGAGGAGGTTGATACGACGCTGTGCGTATCTGAAGTACGTTGAGGCTAGACTTGGCGATCGTACTCTATTTGCTGATGAGATTCTGAAAGATGGTTTCTGCTTAAACATGATCGATACGCCTCTCTGTCCCTTGAAGGTGGTCACCAACTTGCAGGAGGCCATCTGGGACGCTGACATTGTGGTGAACGGGTTGCCTTCCACGGAGACAAGTGAGGTATTTGAAGAGATCAATCGTTATTGGAAGGAGAGGATCACCATGCCCATCATTATCTCTCTGGCGAAGGGCATAGAAGCTGCATTAGATCCTGAACCTCATATTATAACTCCCACTCAGATGATTAACCGCGCAAGTAAGAGTTGCCTCTCTGGAGTTCTAGTAATTATCTATTAGTCCTCTCTTTCTCTAGAGTGTGCTGTCCAGGGGTTTTGCTCTCTTGCTGATTTGTGTGTGGAAATCTGTTTGCCATATTTAATTTTACTTTTTGGTCCTAGTCTTTTGCCATATTTAGAAACTCAGATTCATATTTCTGTCTGTTTAACACATAGATGAGTACTTCCCTTCCAACACCGAGCATCATTCACTTGACAATTTGAGTTTTCACTCCATTTATCTGTTGCATTGAAGTTCAATCTTGCTTATTTGCCTCGCTTATACAAATGGGTGGTTGCATCCATCTGCTTCCTAAGCGTTTTACGTTATCCGCATGCTTGGCAGCTGGAGTCCCCATAGAGAACATACTTTATCTAGGTGGACCGAATATCGCTTCTGAGATTTACAATAAGGAATACGCAAATGCTCGAATATGTGGATCTGACAAATGGAGGAAGCCTGTTGCGAAATTTTTAAGGCAACCCCATTTTATAGTGTGGGACAACAGCGATCTCGTCACACATGAGGTCATGGGCGGCCTTAAGAATGTCTATGCCATCGGAGCTGGTAATTTGCCGGTACTTCAGTAATTGTATATGATGCAATCGCGTCCACAACATTATCTTATCTTATATATTTGTTTTGAGAGCCTGCGGGCATTTTGTTCCTTCTGTGCTGAAATTTTCCAGGAATGGTTGCTGCTCTTACCAATGAAAGTGCTACAAGCAAATCAGTGTACTTTGCACACTGTACATCGGAGATGATATTCATAACCCATTTGTTGGCGGAAGAACCAGAGAAACTTGCTGGACCTTTGCTGGCCGACACATATGTGACATTGTTGAAAGGTCGTAATGCATGGTACGGGCAGATGTTAGCCAAGGGGCAGCTGAACCTGGACATGGGAGATAATATTAGCGGAAAAGGAATGATTCAGGTTGTCATAGTTGGCGACCTCACAGTCTTAATGCAATTGTCAGCTTAGACATAACTGTGATGATTGAGTTCATTTAATAGTTCCTGTAGGCTGTGTATATATTCGCATAATTTCCTTCTGTTAGTATGTTTGATCTTACACTCAACTGTTGCCGACTTTGTTATATTAATTACAGGGTGTCTCAGCTGTTGGAGCCTTCTATGAACTATTGAGCCAGTCGAGCTTAAGCGTGTTGCATCCTGAAGAAAAGAAGCCTGTTGCGCCTGTTGAACTATGCCCGATCCTGAAGACACTATATAAGATTCTGATAGTGAGGTACTTTCCGCATTGCGATTACCGTCTAGTATATGTTCATATGTTGCAATCAATATCAGCTCATTCTCTTGAACATATGCTAATCCGTTTCATTTTGCAAGCTGACTAATTTCAGCTCCCTCCAATCATTGAATCCCTTCTATGAAAATCATTTTTGTGTGGTTGCCATTTGCCAGGGAAGAACCTGCGCGAGCTATCCTGCAAGCACTGAGGGACGAAACCTTGAATGACCCTCGTGAACGAATCGAGATTGCACAGAGCCATGCTTTCTACCGACCTTCACTTCTTGGTCAGCCTTGAGCAGCTTGTTCTTCCAAGAGAGCGATAATAAGAAATCAGCGTCTTCTCAGAGGCATTTACTTGTATGCAAGACAGAAACATAATGGATTTTGAATTAGTACATCTATATTTTGATCAACTGGTAGCTCTTACGTTCCAGCTAGAACTGGCTGCACAGGTTTTATGCAGGATTTTGCAAGTCTTTCCAAGCCCTTCTCATATTAAGGTGGCACTTTTATCTCCCTCTTCTTAATGATTAAATCTGCTTAATGGGTCGGCTTGCATTACTTTGATCCCAACAGAAGGACCATAATCAAGATGGATCCAACCGGATCGCACTTCTTATCCAAGCCCTTTTCTAGTCTCTTTTGACTTTTTCATGTTGCGCGGTAGTTGGGTTGTAACTGGGATATGGATTCAAATTTAAGGAAAGAGAAAATGGATAGCAAAGATGCATCCTCTGCCGGATCCTTCACTTTTAAGGCAGAGTAAATTTATGGCATTACTAAGCTCAGCTAGTCTCATGACAAACTGCAAAATCATCATCTCACGTCGCAAATGACCTATGAAATGAGCACCCGAAATTCTCCGAAAGCACCTAATAATTTTTCGTTATCATAGGCTGTCGTAGTAGTAGATGACCTATAAATCAAGAGAAGTGTTGTCTAGAAAAGGCAAACTAGTGGGTAATATTTAAGTCCTGCAGCTTAAGATTTAACTCTGACTATGAATAAGACAATGTGAGCGTTAAATCTCTGTGCTCATTTCCACTTGGGCTGAGATAATAAACGTTAAAGCTTAACCAAATGAAGCCTTCAAGTGAACTGTTGGAGGCTGCAAGGGATCTGCAGCTGTGGATATCAGCCGATAGCTTATCGGTTATTCAGTGCTTTATTAGACCCATCTCAAAGTCCATGGGCCCCTGGATGCTTATTTGAAGAGTGCAATAGTTTAATGGCCCAAATGAAAGGAGTCTCAATGGATATTGATGTGACGTTAATCAAGTTGCAGATTATATTGCAAAAGCCCGTCAGAAAGGAAGTCTACCTCCTAAGTGGCTGTCTAAGCCCGCCATCCATTGTGGGATTTGTCGTGTTTTGAATCTAGCTTTCCTTGTTTTTCTGAACCAAAGCATCGAATATGAAGTTTAAATTTCGACCAGGAGAATGACTCGTGACATCGTTCCCAAAGACAATATATGGTGTTAGCAGAATTGAAAATTTCAAGTTCGAGAGTGTTCCCGCTGCACTTAGTCAACATTCACAAACGAAATATACAAACTCCAACTCCAGGACAACACATTGTTTCTACTTTCCGGAGTGTACGAAGTGCAAAAGACAAGTGATTCAGTACATGGATTTGTGGTGAAACCTGACAGCCTATGACTATGTAAATTGTTCTATCATTTCCTACACGCCTACTCTTTCAGCACGTGTATACCTATTTATGTACATCTGAACAACATGTGTAATAAAGCTTTTCTTACTGAAGTACCTATTACTGTGTATCACCTCATGTGTGATTTCCCGCCGTGGTCCTTTGAACATGGAGCCAATCCTGTAACCCACACGGATCAGCACGAAGCTTCCCAAGGTGCAATTGAAGTTGCAAAAATACCCGCATATGCGCAAATACAAGCTGTAAGCACATAGCAGATACAAACCATACTTGAAAATACGCACCTGTGATCTAGCAACGACCCAATGTATTAGATATTTGCTCGACCAGCAACTTTTTTTTAAGCTTATGGTAGTTTTTGAGTTTGTGTTCCTTTGCAATGGCCCTCAGATCATTTACCTTCAAACTCTCCAAACTGATTTCAGCAGGAGGCCGCAGTATCCCCAGCTCGTTGTGTAAATCATCTGATTTCTCATGTTTGATCATCAGTAGTTCGGCCTTACATCCAGAACCAGATACTTCTGCTTCTAAGTTGCCCAATTTAACACGTGCATGGGTAACCCTCATGGAAGTTGCTGTGTTTGATGTCTTCTGTCTCTTCCCTTGTTGCTGATAAACCAAACCTTCACTAACATCAGGGGCAAGAGCAGGAGATTTGGCTTCAGAGTTGATCGCAAGAACAAGCTCGTTCAAAATCTTTCCAGTCAGAGGCTTATTTACATTGGCGCACTCATTAACAATTCCGGACATCCATCCCCCTATGGTCTTTGAAAGGGATGCACTTGGTGCAATTTCCACTTGCTGCGATCTTTTAGAACTTGACACATTTTCATTTTGCTCTATTTCCCTCTTGTACTTCTGCTTCTGTAGCCTCTTTGAGCAGATCAAGTTGGATCTATCAGCAACAGAAGCATCATCCAGTAATTTGACTGCAGTAGAAACTTTGTCTTCTTCCCCAGGATCTGTCTTCATCACATGTTCACTTTTCTGGTCCTCTAGCTCTACCAATGAGGTCAAGGCAGAACTTTCAGTGTCAGAATTTCTGGTTTCCCCACTAACAAACAGAGATGAGATCGGCAAGGCCTGCTTCTTGGTAAGAGCAGCCTTTGGTTCTTCTTTACCATATTTCAAGGCGATTTTTAGCATTTGATCGCTATATATTGGCTCTTTATCAGGATTTCTGTTGTTTTCTGGAAGTGCTGCAGTGTTAGATGTCTTCATTCTCCGATTGCAGCCACCATCATCAATAGAAGGATCTCGAACAGTATATTCAGTGGTTGCATCTGAAGGCTGGCCATTGATATGAATAATTGTGTCACTGATGGAGTTGATATTGCGTTTAAGTGTTTTTCTGAGAGTTCTGCCCTTCAACTTCCCAAACACAATGAAAACGATGGAGGTAATTCATTGAAACAAATGAAGAAAATGAAATTCTTACCTCATCAGATTTGGCGGTGCTCTCCTGCAGCTTCAAAGGCTGATTTAAGATTCTGCTCCTATTTATAGCACTACCATTTCCATGTTCAACATCATCACTAACTTCCAGTTTAGGCTCACACACCTTAACCATATTCCCATTGTGAGTAGTTTCATCTCTTGGAGCAGACAAACTAGAGCTTTTGATGCTGGTACTTGAGGGCTATGGATAGCAAGGGGAAAAAGCAGAGGTGAAAGTCAGATAGGGGAACAGTTCCCGCAGCAGTAGAATCAGACTAGAAAGATGATTCGACAATGCAACAGTGCCACGATTTGCACATTTGAGCTGAGGTACTATATCAAACCTGAGCAGAGAACTTACAAGTACATTTTTTAGGTAAGTAATCTAAATGCACTTTTATCTTCTGAAGAAAGAATTAACTCTCTTTTCCTCAGACTTGTTCGATGATTTCAGGGCTACAAATGACAAACAATTAAGGAAGCGTATCCAACCTCTGAAATTAAAGCTTTGGGATGAGATTCCTCCCATTGTTTCTCATCAGAATTGGAATGAGCAGATGAATCATCTACTGCATTCGTACTGGAACTTCCCTCAATTGTTTGCAGAAATTGTTCATGCTTCTGCAAAAGGCAGTCATCATCAGTCACTAGATGAACTATATAAAAGTTAGAAGCTGCTGGTAGCTCTATTAGGAACACACAATGAGTATATGACATTTACATATGTTAAAAGAAGCAAAAAGGAAACTGCAAACTACAAAGGCAGAAAAATAATTGTCTTAAGATATTTCCTCATGCTTTGCCAAAAGAGGTGCTGTGTCAATGCATAGATTGTAAGACGTAAATAAATGTGTAGAAGCAAGAAAGTACTTCTTGAAGACATTCCTTCGGTTGTAACAATACAACAGATGTAGCCCAATTAAATATTTATACCCCCTGTTTGTGACATACATTGATCAAAGGAGGGGGATGCTTGCTTTCTGAGGTTACTTGTCAGCCACTTATATATAAGATGAATAGGTCAATAGGGTCAAAAAGAGGATGCCAACAAGTGATTTATTAAACTCAACAGGCTTACCAATCTAACAAAGAGCACACACATACTTCTGATTAGTATATAAGAAAGATTCATACATGGTATTGCTTATTGCTACATAGAAACGTGGATATCTCTCAACTTAAACCACGAAGGGAAGAACAAGAGTACTGTTAAAATTACCACCAATGGCGGATTTCTCAATTATGAGGACTGTTCATTCGTTCGAATCTTCAAGCATGGAAGAATCAATAAACAAAAAACAACGACGATAAACCTAAGTATTCGTGACATAGGAACTGGAAGCAATCGAAAAAATGAATGCCACAATTTAATTTGTGAAAAAAAAGCAGTTAGACATTGCATCTTTGGCACATCAATCTTATGTCCAGTGAACATGAGATTATACTGTGTCAACTATTCCTTTCTCCTCACGCTCTTTGGATCTAGTTAGGAACATCAGATCCTGGTGCCACTGCAAGCACAGGTTTGGTTGCCATTATAAGTAGAATGATAAAAATTCATGAGCCAAACCTGGTTCTTTTCATGGCAGTAGCTCCTGAGTAGAGCCTTCACCATGTCATGCATTCTCTCAGCAGGTTCCTCATTCACATTTGAATGAGCGCCAGAATCATCTTGATCTCTACACCTCAACCACTTCAGAGATACATGGAAGTAATCAATCTTTTCTTTCAATGCATTGCAGCATGCGTTAGGCCATTCTTCATATTCGATACATGCTAGTTCACTCTGCAGGCACACCAGATGCTTTTCTAGTTCATCAATTTCATCATCGGCCTTCCTTACCAATATTTGCAGCGCTTGTACACAAGCCATCTCATTCGCTGCATTCTCTTCTAGTAGATCTGCAACCAGCAGATATAGTTGGAATCATAGTTCCACCGCTACGGATGACAAGAAAAACACCGCCAGGACTTGCAGAGAAGACTAGGATGAAAACTCACCAACACCACAACCTCCATGGAAGTCATGTTGACCCCCGCATTGCATGTCGATGCCGCTCTCTGGTGCAACTGTAGAGATAATCGAATCATAAAACCACAATGGCACACACAAGGAACCTTAATGTTGAAAAAAGAAAATGAAATAAGTAAAGGGCAGAAGAACCTTGGATGTGGGGTGGATCCCAGAGATCCCATGTCATAATCTTGCAGCTGTTTATCCTAGAAAAGTTAGCAATTTGCCATCAAATCTCTGTTCTTAACATCACCATTACCGAAACACTGATGTAGATGGAAAGTTCATGAGTCAATATACACATGAAGAGCTTTAAGCTAGCTTACAGCGGCAAATGACATATACTATACAGCAGCTATTCGCAGATAGATTGGGCCGAGGAAACATTCGTGGAAATTGTACAACTAGAACACACAACGACCGGTTTTGCATGGCCATGGAATGGAAAAGCTAAGAAATTTATCCATAGGCTATCAAGAAAAAAGCACATTAAAAAAGCAAGAAATGTGCTAAAAAAACTAGCAGAACAGAAAAAGAAAAAAAAAAGAAAAAGGAAGAAATACCCAGTCGGCTGCATCAACGCAGAACATGAAATCATCCACCTGAGAAACCAAAACACGCAGGAATGTCACTCTAGCAATAAATTAAGGACATGAATATTCCCATTCGATCAATGATGCGAACCAGCCCCGAGGCGAATAGCTGTCAAAAACTACGACCGCGACCGAATCACTCGAGGAAACAAAGCCGGCAAGACACGCGGTCAAAAGCATCGCAGTCGAAGCAGATGAACTCAGAATCGCCGAGTTGAAACTCCCAAAACTCGATCGAACAGAAACGCGTCAATCCCGGCCAAAAAAAAAAAAAAAAAAAAACAGGAGCGACCCAGAAGAAGAAGGAGAACAGAGATTGTGGGTAAGATGGCTTCGGTCACTGCCGGTTCTTGTCGCGAGGCGCGATAAAAAGAGGCTGTGCGCGCATTGCGAAGAAGGTGCAAAGATGTGGACTTTATCCCGTAATGGGCAGCTTCTAAAAATGTCGACAAGCCGCGACAGCTAACGCACGCGATTCCGCGGTGGATGTGGCAAGAAAAAGATACGCGGGATCCTCCGTGCATGTGCGAGTCGCCATCTTCGCCAAAACAAGAAAACAAAGGACGGAGCAAGAAACGAAGAGAGAGAGAGAGAGAGAGAGAGAGAGAGAGAGAGAGAGAGATGAGAATGCAACACCGTCGAAGACGAGGCGGCGTGAGGGAGAGCGAGAGGTGGGAAGAGCAGAACGGAGGAGGGAAAGCAGCAGCAACAGCAGCAGCAGCAGCAGCACCTTGAAAACGAGAGAGAGAGAAACTGCAGACTGCATTGAAGGAGGAGGTGGGGTCCACCTCGGATAACCTTTTTGGACACGTAATCAGCCTACGTGGATGCTGGTGGGCCTCCTCGTTAGGAGAAACGAAAACGGCTTTGCAGTGCACGGCAGCTCAACTAAATCGATGAGAGACTGTCTAATACGTTCTTATGATTATGAACAGGTCTTTTTATTTTTTATTTTTTTGAAAGTTTTCAACAAATAATTTATCGCGTGAAAAAATCAGTTGAAGCTACAGAGAAGAATTATTTATTTTAAAAGGTAAAAATCGATAAAATTCATTATTTTCAAAGTAGAGGACTTTGTTTTTCTTTATTAGAAAAAATGATTATGCTTATCTCTACTTTTCTATATACCCCGTTAAAATACTCGATTGGCTTACCTCTTATTCCTTCCAAAATCATCATACATACGATAAATAACAATTGATTATATAAAATTAAAGTCGAAGCTGAGATGTTATTTGTTCTTATGTTTGCTGCTTGGTATTTAAATTTATGTCAATTTTTGCCATGTGACAAGCGGCATGGCATAGTTATGCTATGTGATCCATATTTGATCATGATTAGCATTTTTTTAGTGATTTTTCATTGATTTAGACTCTAGTCGATATTAAATTAAAATTTAAAATAAATAAAGGAAAAGTATCTTCAAAACTGTTATTTATAAATGTACCTATTAAATACGGTTATTCCCAAACATTGATCTCTTCCGGTTCATCTCATTGATTTTTAATTTGAAGAAAACTGATCTTTTACATGATGTAATCATTTTATTTGAAATTATGTCGAAAGAAAAAATATATCTTTTTTCATGATTGGTATTCATAATTTGATGTATAACACATTTTAATCACATGAAAAATGCATTACTTATCTGTTCAACTTAACATCAAACTCAAATATTTTTAAAGATAATTGCCTTCATATTCACTAAATTAAACAAAGGGTGCGACCTATGTAAAATATGCATGTTTATTTCCACTTGATTTAGTTTAATTTCCTTCTTCTCACTTATCCTAGAACAGCTTAGATCACTCGAAGCAAATTTGTTTAGCAAGAAATGAAAATGAAATAATATTATCCAAAATTCACCACATTTGAAACTGAGACTATTTGGAAAAAAGAAAAAAGAAGAAGAAAGATATAAAACGTAACTTCCCCTACAAGTGTCCAAGGTTCCCTCGTCCTTTTTATAACCGAATTTCGGAAGTCAGTTTCGAATTTTCGCGGACACGAGCGGCTCGACTTGTGAATGTCTGTCGGAGATTCTAGGCAACCTCAAGTCTCTTGATGGTTCTTGCTTGATCAGTCGTTGGGTTGCTCGAAATGTTTTGACAACTTTCAGTATTCTGCTCGCGTGCAAATTGATAGAGCACGTCCGCGATTCTGCCTTTCGTGTTGTGAATTCACCCTGGGGTGGGGATATATAATCGTCCCAGGGGCGACCATCAATCTTCTTGTAGGGGAGGAGACGAATCTGGTGAGCACTGTTGCGGTTTCGTTTTGCTTCCTCGTCCGACACGGCTTTGCTCTTGTCCTCTATTCGTGCCTGCCAACTCTAATTTGAACTTGTCTGGATTTTGGGACGTGTGCGATGAGGTTATGGTCTGGTAGTGCTTTTTGCCGTGCTGTCGCCTTGTCATTTGGTTTCAAGGAATTGGTTTTGGGCTAAATCTTTGATTGATGATGATGGCTATAAAACTGTGAAAAATGACAAGGCGATCATCTTCCCTTGTGTGGACACTACTCCACTAGCCAGCCTCTGTACTCTGTTGAAGGACTCAGAGAGCACACAATTGTTGTTTGATTTTTAAGTGGGAATTTGTTGGTAACACAGGGAATCGACGTTGATGGGAAGTATCCAAGGTCGGACCCTAGACAGCACACAACAGGTTTCAGCTTGTAGAAACTGGGAGCTTGTGAGTTACATGAGGTGGTAGATTGTTTGTGCGAAGAGAGCTCTCGGTTTTGCAAAAGAAAAAGAAGCAATATAAATTGCGGTAGATTACTAATATGAAGAGATATTTGACTTGATTCTGTTACGATCTGTCATGAAGTTCAGCTATGGCAATTCTTGGTATCATTTGAAGTTGTCTCAAGCATTGTTTTCAAAATCCCGAGTCATTCTAAATCTTGAATTTGATGGTTTATCTCAACTGGAAGGAAAATTTGTAAAATGATAGAACTAGTATAAACTTTTTATTGGAGCTCCATAACTAGTGTAATTTTCACCAAGATGAAGTTCTGAACTTTAGTAGAAGCTACAGGAATGTCACTGGTAAAAGTGTGCAAATCGGACAGTTGAGAGTTCTTTCCTTCTAAAAGCTACATTGACCTTCAGACTTTAGTATCTTATCCATCATCTGTCTCCTACTGTGTCTCCTTTTATGTTTCCTGAAAGTCAGTCCTCAATATTTGTTAGCTTTCCTTTTGTTCCTCTCTCAAGAAGTACATCCGATTGGTGTTTCATTGCTCTATTTTCATTCGTTTTGCCCTTAAACTGATTCGCGTAATTTATAAGGATGACACAAAATAGACGAGATTATATTTGTTTTGAACTGTTTTCTTCTACAGCTTCCGTAACGAATAAGATCCAAAATAGAGTGAAGATTGGGACAGCCTGTCAAGTGACTCTGAGATGATGGAACAAGACTTGAAGGATGAAGATGAATACAACTACATATCCAACTCCGGTCACATTAAAGGACAACTCTCCTGTTCTTTGGGGGTTGATCGCTTTCTGTGACCACCAAATTGTTAATCGTACTAGTGCCCTTCATGCCGTCCGCGATTGTCTAATTGCGATTTTGACGCTCGACCAAATTGATATATTTCTGTCTTTTAATTTTGTTTTGTCCTCTTGAGGTTCTCTGGGATTAGGGACGGACGTATGAACTTTTGCCTAATGGGATAAACTAAAGAATTGGTCATAAAGTCCACGGAGATTTTATTGATTTTGAGATTGTCATAAGGTCTTTCTACATGCGGAGTTATCGGTGCCTCAAGCTGGACCTTGACATATTCCTTCAGCGCAGGACAAATCATGATCTGGGTTCTTTATAATTTTTTGAACACTTAGCTTTGGAGCAACGGTTGTCTGAACTCCTTCTACTGAAGCTATAAGACTGCAATTCTGTAATTGAAGCTGGTATTTGATGTTTATCTCCCAAATGGAAAATTCAGAAAATCTTCACCTGGTGATCCAAGCTACGTGCTTAGCTTGACCAGGTAATAATTTATTAAATTTCTATAATTCTCATCTTTTTCTTAGGAAGGCCCTGCACAAAGCTTCATGTGTTTGAGTATTCTCTCTGCAATTTGACAGATAATTGAAATTTCTCATCGCGTTGATTGCCTATGCAAATTATTGAATTTCGATATGCTATTCCAGGACCTGAGTTCCTCATTCCTGGGTTTGGTAGCCGATGTTTCCATTAATGTAAGTTGAGAACATACCTAAGTCCCAAATTCTGCAGAGAAACATATTATATCTAGAGAATTTGTTTTCACTTAAGTGAACCAAAGTTGCTGAATCGGCTTATCTTGAGAAAAGAACATGAAATTCCGCTAAATCTTGATGCACACGTGTGTGTAACAACAGTGTTGATCAGTATATTTTCTGAAAAACTTTTAGGGTATTGTCAATGCCTCTGTTTCAATCTTTTGCAAATTGGCTACTTGCAGAGGCCAATCACCATCTAAAATGGAAATGGAAGCTATTGAAAGACAATGTGGAGGCATTCCACTGAAATTTTGCCTTGTGGAACATGGGCGTGCCAGTTTCTAGTCCTTCAGCAAAGTGGAGCTTCCTGTCCTGCCCTGATGAATGCCTGTGCGTGCAGCTCCATAGACTTATTTCATTGGATTTTCTTGACGCTCTTCCGGAAAGAAGGTTTTCTAGATTCTAAGCTTTAAATGGAGGTGAATGCTCGTTTCTTTTCCCTCAAGCCTGGAGTAGCTTTCTGTGATTGCTCTACTCCCAATAGTTATTAGCATTATTCTTGCAGAAACCGGCGCATAATTTGATGAAAAAATGTGGGTCATTCTAGCAGCAGGACGACATTTTATAAAGACTTGCCAAATGATTGATTATTCAGTTCACTTCCTCATCCTGTTTCTGCTTTTACTTTCCCTAAGAATTTGCTTGTACTGTTTGAACTTTGAAAGACCAGACCGATATCTTTCCTTTTCCTATACTTTCACTCAATCGAGCCCTTGCTTTGTTATGCATTATATATTTGTTTGTCAGTTGTTAAGATTCATTTGGCTGTTGATTTTCTTGGTTACATGATGACAGGGGTTGTCGTAGAGCTCCCTTTGATAGCATATTTAAGGGAATATTAGTAGTTTGTTCTTTGATGTTCATGAAGGAGTGCCTTTTTCTTTTTTGCCTTGTATTCACAGAAAACCATTTTTGGCCATAGACCTACCCTGTTCTACTTTAAATGTGCAGAAAGAATAAAAGAGAAGTCTATGTTATTTCTAGATCTACGATTGTATTTATCTTGAATGGCTTCTTTCAATTGGAAAAACAAAATTATTTAAAAACCTCAAGATAAATTGGGTCTGAAATTATCCGAATTTAGGCTATGGTTTGACTCATGGCACCCTCATGGTCCTTTATTGGACGAGTTTCCTGGATGGGATTGTGTGTAATTCAAGTTTAGGCCTGATTTGTAAGGTCTCAAAAGTTATAAATGGCTAGTACTGGAATTGGCCTTCAGCCAGATCTGACGTGCTTTGGGATATACAATTTGCTATCTCTGGAATATTATACCCTGACTCCAATGTCTCTGATCAGCTTTTGGGTTCCTAGTTCTAGTGGCATTTACATTTTTGCTGGTGCTTGGAATGCGACAAAGAGAGAGGGCAGAATGTAAAGGTATAGTTGCATCTGGTTCAACCGATATATTCCCAAGGACTGTTTATTGCATGGTTGGTTGTGTTCTTAAAAGGCTGGCTACTCGAGAGAGGCAAGCCATCTATGGCTTGCCCTTTACGTTGGTTGGAGGATGAGAGCAGGAACCACTTAATTCTTTGCCTGCGGTTTTTCTGACCCGGTTTGGAGAAAAGTTCTGGAGTTGCATGGCTGCAATAGATCACCTGGTGCTCGGAAGCTTTCTTGGCGTGCTTCTACTGATCATCTTTGGTTGGAAAGGCATAGAAGACTTCATAATGATGATTTTGTTTTGGATGTTGTGTATGTTTAGGGATGCAGGATTCAGGTGGAGTCAGATGTAAAGCAAAGCGAAGGTCCAATTATGTCAGAAGCAACTTCATGAGAATTGGGTTCTATAGCTTGGTAATTTTCAACTGTTGGGCTGCTGTATTGGGGCCAATAGCATAAGTACATGGTATGCGAAAGATCTGACTTGATCCTATTTGTGGACCAAATTTCATAGATTGAAATGATCTGAAGCCAATACCAACCGACTCGGTGATTGAGCCGAGACCAGCTCGTTTGTCATCCCTAATCCCATGCCTACATACTCCGGAAGGAAAAAAAAGAAAAGAAGAAGCACCAACCACTAAGACCTCTGAACTTTATAAGCAGCTCTTCGAACAACTTGCAGGCGGTGAATATCAATAGGAAATTTTAATTCCTGAATTAGAAATCCCATAACTTTCCAACAAATTGCAGCAACAGTTCCTTTCTTTTTTTCCATATCCAAAATATTTTCATATCATAGTGTGAGACCATGTTCACACACATATTTAAGATTAAAGTTCATGTTATTAACTGTGCAACAAAGAATTTTCCACTAGTGATTTGATTTGGGGTTTTAGCTATCCACTCTCTCACTAATCATCTAATCAATGATCGATCAGATTGCTTATGGATTTTTTTTTTTATATGGACCACTATTGAAATTCTTTTTTAGTGGATGATATATGATATGATTATCCACAGCGACACTATACATAGTGTCATTTAGAAAAAGAAAATGACAATTTTTGTAAGATGGTTGCTGGTTGAAGTTTCTGGTGTCTAGAAGAAAAGACTATTATATTAATAGGGTGGCTGGTTGAACTTATTATTCTTGGGTCACAATTCACTTTTCCCGCTAACTTTCCAATGCCGTAATCAAGCTAAACTAGTGCCCATCCAGAGAAATCTAAGAAATGGTCCCGTTGTCGAACATCGTATTCGCAATTATATGAGAATATTCGATGTCTGAAGCCTTCACAATCGGGACCACTTAATCGCACTTTGTAACATCTTTTTGCTCAACACAATCATTACCTCACATGTTACCAAAATTTTCTTTGAAAATCTAATTATTTTTTAAAACAAAAGGCGGGCCATCGGTGATCATCAAAATTTGACCGCACGAAATTATTAGAGTTAACATTTGTAAATCTTTTTAATCATAAAATCACATCAATTTTGATATTCTAATCATTAAAATTTTCCTAATCTAAATTTTGCAACCATGCAAGTGACCATAGTCGAGTTTACGATTATTATCAAGATTAAAGAATTTTTTTGCGTAGTAATGTATACAGTGTCTTTGTATAGAAGTCAAATTCTGATTATATTCTATTAATGGGAGTATGTTGGTGAGAGCATGACCGGTAGTTCGGTTTTCTACCTTTCCTCCGTCTATGAGAGTCTTGTTGGTTTCGGTGCATGATGAAGCACAATAATTTAGATTGATCTGGTATTAAATTTTGAAGTACAAAACTTTATTCCTAGGACGTCTAGGACATAATTTAGACACATCCTTCACAACAACCATATAATTCAAGAGTTTAAAAGACAATTCACAATCACGACTCTTTAAAACTCTTCGAATAGATATGAATAGATGAACATTTGAACTCATTCTATTGGATCAAGTCATTCATGTATTGAGAATATAAAATGAATTTATATTCAAGAGCTTAGAAGACTACCGATAGACATGTCCTTCACAATAACTATGTAATTCAAGAGCTTAGAAGACAAATTGCAATCATGGCTCTTTAAAACTATTCAAATAGATATGAATGTATGGATATTTGAACTCATTCTATCAAATCAAGTCAATCATATATTGAGAATATAAAATGAATTTATATTCAAGAGCTTAGAAGACTCTCCAAATAGAAACGTCCTTCACAACAATCGTATAATTCAAGAGCTTAGAAGACAAATCGCAATCATGACTCTTTAAAACTCTTCGAATAAATATGAATAGATGGATATTTGAACTCCTACTAAATCAAGCCAATCATATATTGAGAATATAAGATGACTTTCTATTAAATCTTACTAAAAACAAAAGCTCTTATATAATATTTATTTTGCGATTGATTTTTGTTCATCAAATCAATCGTACAATAACTTTATATAAAATGTTCTCTTTCTTTCCTCCACTAACTATGATTTCCATTGATGCGGGGAAAAAAAGAACAAGGACAATGGGGAAAATCTATCTAGCGATGTGAGCAATGAAAGAGTCCAGCTCGGCCCGAGAAACTCCGCCCTCATCCATCGACCCCCGGACGGCCGCCCCTAACTTGGCCGCCCTCTTCCTCGCCTCCTCCCCTTCCTCCGTCGCCATGAGCGCCTTCACGGCGCCTTCGATGATGGAGGACTTCACGACGTCGTGTTGGCTCATCCAATCCTTGACGATGAGTCCAATCTTGAGGACTCGTGTGATCAAGACTGCATTCCGGGGCTGATCCGAATGCATAGGCCACGCGAGGATCGGCACTCCCATGCTGATGCTCTCCATGCAAGAGTTCCACCCGCAGTGGCTCAAGAACCCGCCGGTCGCCGGGTGCCCCAAGATCTCGAGCTGTGGCGCCCAGTCCCTCACCATCACCCCTAAATCTCGAGCCGCCGCCATCTCTTCGAACCCCTGGGGCAGTTCGATTTTCCTCGCCTCTCCTCCTCCGCCGAAAATGTCCGTCTTATCGGCTTCCCTCAATACCCAGATGAACTTCTGTCCACTACGTTCTAACCCCATGGCGATCTCACGGATCTGCTCGTCGCTCAGCGCCGTCGTGGTGCCGAATGACACGTATATCACTGAGCTCGGTGCTTGCTTGTCGAGCCACTCCATGCACCAGTGAGCCGATCTTCTCGACCTATTTTCGGGTACTTTAACCGGGTTGAACGGCCCGATTGCCCAGTGCTTGGTTGCGGTGCCGTTCGCTGTTGCGCTGGCATATAAGTCTACGAAGCGGCCTTCGACCACCCTGCATGTGTTGTAGATACACCCCGAGTTGGACTTCCTGCACTCTTTCTGCGACGCCCTGAACTTCAAGAACTCGTCGGTGAAGGAGTCCTGGAGGGACGGGAAGCCCTTGGAGGAGATGAGCTCCGCGATGTCAACCTCCACCTCCGGCGGGGGCGCCATCCCTATCCTCTCCCACGTGAACCCACAGAGCGTGAACGCGGAAATAGCTTTGAATTCGTAAATCTCGGCGTTGGGGACCGAGGCAGCGTCCTGGACCACAGACGCCATCAGCGAGTCGTGGACCACTACGACCCGCCTCGACCCCGAGGACAGGGATTGGACGAGGGAGGCGACAGGGCTGCGGAGCGACAAAGCGGCATCGAACGCGGGCTGGAGGTGGGAGGGGAACTTGTGAGGGGAACTAAGGCTGGGGGCGGGGGAGGGGATGGGCGGGGTCGGGAAGTCGTGGAAGCGGATGTCGCTGGGCGCGGATGAGGGCGGGACGTGGGAGCGGAGCATGGCCTGGCGGTTGTGGGTGGCGGAGCCGACGTAGTGGACGGGGACGCCGTAGGAGGAGACGAGGTGGGCGAGCTGGAGGAGCTGGTTGAGGTGGCCTTGCGCCGGGAGAGGCACCATAATCACCGCCACTGATCCTGGGACGTCTTTGATATTTAGGGCATTTGGTGGATCCTGGGAGGACATTTCTTCTATGGTGTCTGATTCTTCTAAAAATGGTGTTGGCTTGAGATGCGAAATTTGATCTGTGGTGTGTTTGAGGACCTTTAGGTTTTTATAATTAGGGAAGACGGGTTCGCTGGGAGGACATTTTTTTTCCTTTCAAAATTTGGGGTTTGGTCGCTTTCTGTGGCCACCAAATTGTTAATGGTACTAGTGCCCTTGATGCCGTTCGTTTGTCTAATTGCGATTTTGATGCTCGACCAAATTGATATATTTCTATCTTTTAATTTCGTTTTGTCCTCTTGAGGTTCTTTGTGATGAGGGACGGATGCAGACGTGCGGACCCCTGGAGTGCCTTACGAAAGGTACACTTAAATGCCAAAATCGGAGTAAAATGGATCACTTGAAATGCTTAATTCGCCAAAGTCGAAAAACGCCGACGCGGCGTTTTTCCCACAAGCAAGCCCAAAACGACGCCGTTTTGCGACGACGATGTAAATAATGCAAAAAAACGCGTCGTTTTTGAAATGACGTGGTAAAAAAAAAATAATTAAATTAAATTTAAAATTAAATTTAGTTAAAATATTTAAAAATAATAATTTAAAAATTAAATTTAGTTAAAATATTAAAATTTTTTAAAATATAAAAATATAAATAATTTAAAAAAATTAAAAAAAATTTAAAAACAATTTAAAAAAATTTAGAAAATGTACAAAAATTTAAATTTTTTTTATAAAATATAAAAAAACATTTAAAAAATGTAAAAAAATTTAATAAATTTAAAAAAATTTTAAAATTTTATTTTAAATTTAAAAATTAATTTTTTTTTAAATTAAAAAATTTTTTTTTTGAAAAAAAGGAAAGTGGGGGAGGCGGGGGATCGCCCTGCCCGCGCCGCCCGCCGCCGGGGAAGGGCTCGGCGATGGCGGGGGGAGGGTCGGCCGGGCCTTGGCCAGGGGCCGGCGACCCTGGCCAACCGGCGGCGAGGGCCGCGAGCCCTTGCCACTGGCCACAGATCCGGCGAGGGTCGCGGCCCTCGCCACTGGCCATAGATCTGGGGAGGGTCGCGGCCCTCGCCCAGATCCGGCGAGGGTCGGCAGCCCTTGGCTCGGCTGGGCGGGGGTTGGTGACCTTGGCCAGATTTGGGCGAGGGCTGCGACCCTCGCCCCGATCTTGGCCACGGCCCAACGACCCCGGTCGACCCTCCCCCCGCCGTCGCCGCCCTTCTTCGGCATGGGGGGGCGGCGGCGGCGAGGGTTGATCCCTCCGCCGCTTCCCCCCTTTCCTTTATATATATTTTTATATATTTTAAATTTTTTAAATTTTTTAAAATTTTCCTGAATTTTCCTAAATTATTTTAAATTTTTCTAAATTTTGCTAAATTTTTAAAATTTTAAATTTTTAAAATTTTAAAATTTTTTAATTTTAGAATTATTTTTTAAATATTTTTACTAAATTTAATTTTAAAATAATTTTTTAATATTTTAACTAAATTTAATATTAAAATTATTATTTTTAAATATTTGAACTAAATTTAATTTTAAATATAATTTAATTAATTTTTATATATATTTTTTTACCACGTCGGCCAAAACGACGCCGTTTTTGCATTATTTAACCACGTCAGCGTGCAAAACGGCGTCGTTTTGGGCTGGCTTCGCTGGAAAAATGTCACGTCGGCGTTTTGGCTAGACTTTGGTCGGAGTGGCACTTAAGTGATCCGTTTTTCTTCGAATGTGATATTTAAGTGTACCTTTCGTAAGTTATGGCACTTAAGTGTCCATTTGTGCAAAGTTATGGCACTTGAAGCGTTCTTTTGCCAGCACTATGAACTCTTACCTAACGGGACAAACTAAAGAACTAATCATAAAGTCCATGAAAATTTTATCGATTTTAAATTTGTCATAAGGTCTTTTTCCACGCAGAGTTACTAGTGCCTCAAGTTAGACCTTGACATGTTTCTTCAGCACAGGACAAACCACGATCTGGGCTCTTTCTAACTTTTTGAATACTTAGGTTTGGAGCGACGATTGTCTGAATTCGTTTTATTAGATCAAATTAATCATATAGTGAGAATATATATGAATTCACGTGAAATCACATTGAAGTTTTATACTGTCGTATAATTTCTATATTATGATTGCCTTTTGCGTTCGTATCACTCGCACGCTGAGTTTATATAAAATGTTCTCTTTCTATTCCGTGGGCTAAGATACATCTTTGGTGCTAACAACAGAACAAGAACAAGGGGGAGAAGTTATCTAGAGATATGATTGATGAAAGAGTCCAACTCGGCCAGGGAAACTCCGCCCTGGTCCATTGACCCCCGGATGGAGGCCCCTAACTCTGCCGCTCTCTTCCTCATCTCGTTCCTTTGCTCTGATGCCATGAGCGCCTTCACGGCACCTTCGATCGCGGACGACTTCACGACCTTGTCTTGGCTCATGCAGTCCTGGACTATAAGTCCAATCTTGAGGACTTGCGCGATCAAGACGGCATTGCTTGGTTGATCCGAATGCATAGGCCATGCGACGATAGGCACTCCCATGATGATGCTGTCCATGCAAGATTTCCACTCGCAGTGGCTCAAGAACTCGTCGGTTGCAGGGTGCCCCAGGATCTTGAGTTGCGGTGCCCAGTCCCCCACCACCACGCCTGAATCTCGAGCCTTTGCCATCTCGTCGAACCCTGGGGCAGTTCGATCTTCCTTGCCTCTCCTCCTCCGCTGAAAATGTCCGCCTTATCCGCTTCCCTCAATACTCAGATGAACTTATGTCCACTACGTTCCAACCAGATCGCGATCTCACGGATCTGCTCGTCGCTTAGCGCCGTCGTGCTGCCGAAGGACACGTATATCACTGAGATTCAGGTGCAGTCGATGTGAAGCAAAGCAAAGGTCCAGATATGTCAGAAGCAACTTCGTGAGAATTGGGTTCTATAGCTTGGTAGTTTTCAGCTGCTGGGCTGCTGTATTGGGGCCAATAGCATAAGCATATTTGCCTTTTTTTCTTGCAATCCTTTTCTGAGGAGTAATGGTATGCGAATGATTTGACCTGATCCTATTTGTGGACCAAATTGCATAGATTGAAATGATCTGAAACCAATACCAACCAATTTGGTGATCGAGCCGAGACCAGTTCGTCTGTCACCTCCAAATCCCATGCCTATACACTCCCAAAAAAAAAAAGAAAAAAGAAACCACTCAGGACTCTGAACTTTGTAAGTAGCGTCGATCGAATAGCTTGCACACAATCGGCAAATAAGAACAGAAAACTTTAGTTCCCGAATTAGAAATCCCACAACATTCCAACAAATCTCAGCAACCGCTCTTTTTTTTCCCCATTATTTGATATATTTTCATATCATGCGTAATTACTAAAGTGAGAGACCGCGTCCACACGCATATTTAGGAATTTAAGTATACGCTATTAACTATGCAACAAAGAACTTTCCACGAATGGAAACTTTATTTAATTATAGAAAAAATGACAATTGTTGTAAGATGGTGGTCGCTAGTTGAAGTTTCCTAGTGTCTAGAAGAAAAGACTATTATATTAAGAGGGGGGCTGGCTGGACTTATTACAATTCTTTCTTCTTGCAAACTTTCCAATTCCATAGTCAAGCTAAACTAGTGGCCGTCCATAGAAAACTAAGAAATGATCTCATCATTGAACATCATATTCATGATTATATGAGAAAATCCGATGTTTGAACCATTCACAATCAGGACCTCTCAATTGCACTTTTTGATATCTTTTTGTTCAAAACAGCTATTACCTAACATGTTTACCTAACATGCTACCAAAAATTTCTTTGAAAATCTAATTGTTTTTAAAAAATAAGGCGGGTCATCGACGATTGCTAAAATTTGATTGGAGGACATCGTTGGAGTAAACATGTACATCAATTTGATACTATAATCTTGAAAATTTCATAATCTAAATTTTGTGACCATGCAATTTTTTTGGGAAAATTCCAAATAAGGGTTTGAAGTGGATACTATTTCAAATAAGGGCTTGATGTGGATTTTGTTTCAAATAAGGGCCTGAGTGCATATATCAATTTTAAAGAATGGCCTGAACTCACCAAATGTGAAGGACAATTTTCTTTCTAATTTTAAAAAAATTTTCTTTTTTCATTTTTTAATGTTTTTTCCTTTTCAAAAAAAAAAAGAAAAGAAAAGAAAAAACATAGGCAGGCCGATGCCCCATTGTCGGTGGGGCGAAGGCGACGATCAAAGGGGTCCAAGGTCGTCGGCCTTCCTTGAGGCGCTGATGACTCCGCCGGCCTTCATCACCACCCCATCAATGATGGGGCGGCGGGCATAGGCGAGAGGAAGCGCCCTCCCACCCGTGTGTTCTCTGTTTTTTTTCCTTCTTTTATTAATATTTAAAATTTATAATCTAATTTAATTTAATATAATTTATATTTGGATAAAAATATCCCCGATCAAGCTGGCGAGGCTAGGCTCTTATACGGCAATGACCACTTCAGGCCCTTTTTTGAAATCGATATGAGCACTTTAGATCCTTATTTGAAATAAAGTTTACTTCAGGTTCTTATTTGAGAAAATGAGGATACTTCAAGCCCTTATTTGAAATTTTCCCTTTTTCTTTTTGCGCAGTAATGTATACATCATCTTTTTATAGAAGTTAAATCCTAGCTATATTCTATTAATAGGAGTGTGTTGGTGAAAGCATGACTGGTAGTTCAGTTTTCCACCTTTCCTTAGTATATAAAAGACTCGTTGGTCTCAGTGCATGATGATGCACAATAATTTAGATTGATCTTGGTATTAAATTTTGAAGTACAACAATTTATTCCCAGGACGTTCAGTGCATGATTTAGACACGTCCTTGACAACAATCTTATAATCCAAAAGCCTAGGATAAATCACAACTGAGACTCTTTATAATTCTTTGAATAGCTATGAAGAAACAATTGTTTGAACTCGTTCTATTGGATTTAGTCAACTATATATTGAGAATATAAAAATAAATTTATATTAAACCTCACCAAGAACACAAGGTTTTATATAATTTCTATATTGTAATTGATTTTTGTTCATCAAATCACTTGTACAATAAGTTTATATAAAATGTTCTCTCCTCCAGTAATTATGATTTATCGTTAATGTGAAAAAAAATGGATAAATGGAGAAAATCCATCTAGAGACGTGAGTGATGAAAAAGTCCAACTCGGCTCGAGAAACTTTGCCCTCAACCATCGACCCCTGGACGGCCGCCCCTAACTCGGCCGGCCTCTTCCTCACCTTCTCTCCTTCCTCCGATGACATGAGCGCCTTCACGGCGCCTTCGATAGTAGAGGACTTCAAGAAATTTTGTCCTATAGAAAATTTTTTTTCCCCGATTAGAATAGCAATTATAATTATTATTATCTCCTCTACTCTTCTGTCTATCCAGTTAAAATACTCAATTGACTCGTTTTTTATTCCTTTCAAAACAACCATGCATAAAATAAAGAAAAATTGACTGTATAGAATAAGTCG
This sequence comes from Eucalyptus guilfoylei, assembly GCA_016097605.1. NCBI lineage: Eukaryota > Viridiplantae > Streptophyta > Magnoliopsida > Myrtales > Myrtaceae > Eucalyptus > Eucalyptus guilfoylei. The sequence goes on from CM027860.1 coordinate 29,458,047, forward strand.
GAGCTAAGATGTTGTTTACTCTTATGTTCGCCACTTGATGTATTGACTATATCTCAGTGATTGCCGTGCACCAAGTGCAAGTGGCATGGCGTAGTTACACAATATGGCTCATATTTGACTGATTAGCATTTATATAGTGATTTTTCACTTATTTAGAGTCGGGTCACATATTACATTAAAATTTAAAATAAATAAAGGGAGAGCATCTTCAAAACTATTATTGAAAAATGTACATATTAAATTCTATTATTCTAAACTATTTGTCTCTTCCGATTAATCTCATTTTTAAATTTGAAGAAAGCTAATCATTTATACGATATATCCATTTCATTTGAAATTATGTCAAAAAAAAAATATCTTTGCTCATAAATGATATCTATAATTTGAAGTATAACACACTTTAATTACGTGAAATAAATGCATTATTTGTCCGTTCAACTTAACACAGGGCGTAGTTTATGTAAAACATGCATGTTTGTTTCTATTAGATTTAGATTAATTTCCTTCTTCTAGAATTCACTTATTCTAGAACAGCTTACGTCACTCAAAGCAAATTTGTTAAGCAAAAGATGAAAATGAAATAATTTTATCCAAAATTCACTACATTCGAAATCGACACAATTTGGGAAAAAAAATGATATAAAAGATTAAGTTCAGCTACAAGGGTCCAAGCTACACTTTCTCTCCTCCTTTTTGTAACCAAGTGGCTCGTCTCTTCATATCGACAGCTGAATTTCGGAAGTCAGTCTCGAAATTTCGCGGACACGAGCGGCTTGACTTGTAAATGTTCGTCGGAGATTCTACGCAACTTGAGGCTGTCCTGAGCGGTTGATGTTTCTTGCTTGGTCAGTCCTTGGTTTGCTCGAAATGTTTTGACGACTTTCAGTATTTTGCACGTTCGCGATTCTACCTTTCGTGTTTTGAGTTCGCCCTGGGGTGGAGATATATAATCGTCCCGGCGGGGCGATGACTAATCTTCTTGTAGGGGAGGAGACGAATTGGTGAGCACCGTTGCGGTTTCGTTTTGCTTCCTCGTCCGAGGCGGCTTTGCTCGTCCTCTACTCGTGCCTGCCAAATAGGGGTGTCCAAAAACCCGACCTGAATATGATCTAAACATGAACCAAACACGAAACAAGTTGGATAGATGTTTCGGGTCTTAAAATTGTTCGGATAATTATTATGAAAGAAGAAAATAAATATGTTTTGGATCGGGTTAGGGTCAAAACATTGTTCGGCCCAAACACATTATTGGCCTCTCACCCAGAGTCCCAAATCCAAACACTTTCACCCTTCAGTCTTCACCCAAACGAAACAAGACTCTTTACTTCTCCGGTCGTCGACTCTGCCGCCGCCGCCGTCGCCGTCGCCGCTGCTGCCGTCGCCGCTGCCGTCGACGACTACACCGTCTCGTCGATTCCGCCGCCGGCCTCTTTTTTGCTCCTCGCATTCTAGGGTTCCTCTCGATCTGATCTCGTTGGTGAAGGACCGGAGCTGGGGCCGGTCAAGCGCTCATCTCTCTTGCGCAGCCGCGAGAATCGCGCATGGGGAGTTTCAGCCCCCAGGGTTCCTCTCGATCTGATCTCGCTCTCGAACGAGGAAGGTCTCTCGGTGCCGTTCCGGATCTGTTTTTCTGGGGGAAAAATTTGATGACGGTTCTCCAGAAAATTCCTTTTTTGCCAAGTTGACCATGTCTTTTCCCAAAGAAGGGAGCAGGTCCAATCGTCGGAATTGTACATTCCATCATGACAACGACAGGGACAAGGCATTATAGATCTGTACTCGAGAAATGGTGCGAAAAGAAGAAAACGAGAGAGGACCGACGGGTCTCGGTTGGCAGAGGCTGCAGTTGCCTAATGGCATAGTTGCTAAAACGCCTTCGCCTTGTCTTGCCATATGGAGTTTTCTGGTTTCGCGAAATTCTACGCTGGAGGGCGGGACCTGGATTGCATTGGTCGATTTGCATTGGACCACCAATCAGAGATCGTGGGGCCCGATTGCTGTCGTCGTTGTCGTCTGATGCGATACCGGTCCATCGCTAGGACCGAACTCCGCTCGCAACACGGCGAGATCTTTTCTCATTTGGATTGCATTGGTCGATTAGGGAGTGTGGGGTGGCGGGGGGAAAAGTATTTCAGACGCTTTTCTTTTGCTTCTTTATTTACTATTTTGAATTTTTTTTATATTTTGAGCGTTTTGCATGATGATCTACTGGGTCCCGCTTCACTTTCGTGACAAACACATGAAAAAGGCGGTCAAGCGATCGTGATCCGTAAGCAAACATGAGCTTGCGTTTATACAGTTCGGCATGAGATCGTGTTCATACAGCGTGCATGCTTAATGCGGGACACCACTGCAAATTTCCACGTCCATACACGCACCGAAACGTTCAATTTCCACGAAGTGACCTGCAATCGCTTTGATTTTTGCGGGAATCGAATCTTCGTGTTTTGGTCAAAAAAACATGGTCGTTCTTAAAAGGCTGGCTACTCGAGAGAGGCAAGCCATCTATGACTTGCCCTTTACGTTGGTTGGAGGATGAGAGCAGGAACCACTTAATTCTTTGCCTGCGGTTTTTCTGACCCGGTTTGGAGAAAAGTTCTGGAGTTGCATGGCTGCAATAGATCACCTGGTGCTCGGAAGCTTTCTTGGCGTGCTTCTACTGATCATCTTTGGTTGGAAAGGCATAGAAGACTTCATAATGATGATTTTGTTTTGGATGTTGTTCTGTGTTCGGCCGTATGTTTAGGGATGCAGGATTCAGGTGGAGTCAGATGTAAAGCAAAGCGAAGGTCCAATTATGTCAGAAGCAACTTCCTGAGAATTGGGTTCTATAGCTTGGTAATTTTCAACTGTTGGGCTGCTGTATTGGGGCCAATAGCATAAGTACATGGTATGCGAAAGATCTGACTTGATCCTATCTGTGGACCAAATTGCATAAATTGAAATGATCTGAAGCCAATTCAGTGATCGAGCCGAGACCAGCTCATTTGTCATCCTTAATCCCACGCGTACATACTTCGGAGAAAAAAAAAGAAAAAAAAGAAGCCACAACCACTTAAGCCTCTAAACTTTATAAGTAGCTCTGATCAAACAACTTGCAGGCGGTGATTATCAATAGGAAATTTTAATTCCTGAATTAGAAATCCCATGACTTTCCAACGAATTGCAGCAACCATTCCTTTTTTTTTCCATATCCAAAATATTTTCATACCGTAGTGTGAGACCATGTTCACACACATATTTAAGATTAAAGTTTATGTTATTAATTGTGCAACAAAGAATTTTCCACGAGTGATTTGATTTGGGGTTTTAGCTATCCACTCTCTCACTAATCATCTAATCAATGATCAATCAGATTGCTTATGGATTTTTTTTTTTATGTGGACCACTATTGAAATTCTTTTTTAGTGGATGGTATATGATATGATTATCCACATCGACATTATACATAGTGTCATTTAGAAAAAGAAAATGACAATTTTTGTAAAATGGTCGCTGGTTGAAGTTTCTGGTGTCTAGAAGAAAAGACTATTATATTAATAGGGTGGCTGGTTGGACTTATTATTCTTGGGTCACAATTCACATTTCCCGCTAACTTTCCAATGCCGTAATCAAGCTAAACTAGTGCCCATCCAGAGAAATCTAAGAAATGGTCCCGTTGTCGAACATCGTATTCGCGATTATATGAGAAAATTCGATGTCTAAACCCTTCACAATCAGGACCACTTAATCGCACTTTGAAACATCTTTTTGCTCAACACAATCATTACCTCACATGTTACCAAAAATTTCTTTCAAAATCTAATTATTTTTTAAAACAAAAAGCGGGCCATCGGTGATCATCAAAATTTGACTTCACGAAATCATTAGAGTTAACACTTGTAAATCTATTTAATCATAAAATCACATCAATTATGATATTCTAATCTTTAAATTTTTCCTAATCTAAATTTTGCAACTATGCAAGTCACCATAATCGAGTTTACGATTATTATCAGAACTAGAGAATTTTTTTGCGTAGTAATATATACACCGTCTTTTTATAGAAGTTAAATTCCGATTATATTCTATTAATGGGAGTATGTTGGTGAGAGCATGACTGGTAGTTCGGTTTTCTACCTTTCCTCTGTATATGAGAGACTCGTTGGTTTTGGTGCATGATGAAACACAATGATTTAGATTGATCTGGTATTAAATTTTGAAGTACAAAACTTTATTCCTAGGATGTCTAGGACATAATTTAGACACGTCCTTCACAACAACCATTTAATTCAAGAGCTTAAAAGACTCTTTGAATAGATATGTCATTCACAACAACTATATAATTCAAGAGCTTAGAAGACAATTCGTAATCATGACTCTTTGAAACTCTTCGAATAGATATGAATAGATGAACATTTGAACTCATTCTATTAGATCAAGTCAATCATTTATTGAGAATATAAAATGAATTTACATTCAAAAGCTTAGAAGACTCTCCAAATAGAAACATCCTTCACAACAACAGCATGATTCAAGAGCTTAGAAGACAAATCACAATCATGACTCTTTAAAACTCTTCGAATAAATATGAATAGATGAATATTTGAACTCATTCTATTAGATCGAGTCAATCATATATTGAGAATATAAAATGAATTTATATTAAATCTGACTAAAAACAGAAGCTCTTATATAATATTTATTTTGGGATTGATTACTGTTCATCAAATAAATCGTACAATAACTTTATATAAAATGTTATCTTTCTTTCCTCCACTAACTATGATTTATCATTGATTATCATTGATGCTGGGGAAAAAAAGAACAAGGACAACCGAGAAAATCTATCTAGCGATGTGAGCAATGAAAGAGTCCAGCTCGGCCCGAGAAACTCCGCCCTCATCCATCGACCCCCGGACGGCCGCCCCTAACTCGGCTGCCCTCTTCCTCGCCTCCTCCCCTTCCTCCGTCGCCATGAGCGCCTTCACGGCGCCTTCGATGATGGAGGACTTCACGACGTCGTGTTGGCTCGTCCAATCCTTGAAGGTGAGTCCCATCTTGAGGACTCGTGTGATCAAGACTGCATTCCGGGGCTGATCCGAATGCATAGGCCACGCGAGGATCGGCACTCCCATGCTGATGCTCTCCATGCAAGAGTTCCACCCGCAGTGGCTCAAGAACCCGCCGGTCGCCGGGTGCCCCAAGATCTCGAGCTGCGGCGCCCAGTCCCTCACCACCACCCCTAAATCTCGAGCCGCCGCCATCTCTTCAAACCCCTGGGGCAGTTCGATTTTCCTCGCCTCTCCTCCTCCGCCGAAAATGTCCGTCTTATCGGCTTCCCTCAATACCCAGATGAACTTCTGTCCACTACGTTCTAACCCCATGGCGATCTCACGGGTCTGCTCGTCGCTCAGCGCCGTCGTGGTGCCGAATGACACGTATATCACTGAGCTCGGTGCTTGCTTGTCGAGCCACTCCATGCACCAGTGAGCCGATCTTCTCGACCTATTTTCGGGTACTTTAACCGGGTTGAACGGCCCGATTGCCCAGTGCTTGGTTGCGGTGCCGTTCGCTGTTGCGCTGGCAAATAAGTCTACGAAGCGGCCTTCGATGACCCTGCACGCGTTGTAGATGCATCCCGAGTTGAACTTCTTGCACTCTTTCTGCGACGCCCTGAACTTCAAGAACTCGTCGGTGAAGGAGTCCTGGATGGACGGGAAGCCCTTGGAGGAGATGAGCTCCGCGATGTCAGCCTCCAACTCCGGCGGGGGCGCCATCCCTTTGCTCTCCCACGTGAACCAACAGAGCGTGAACGCGGAAATAGCTTTGAATTCGTAAATCTCGGCGTTGGGGACCGAGGCAGCGTCCTGGACCACAGACGCCATCAGCGAGTCGTAGACCACTACGACTCGCCTCGACACTGAGGACAGGGAGCGGACAAGGGAGGCGACGGGGCCGCGAAGTGACGAAGTGGCGTCGAACGCGGGCTGGAGGTGGGAGGGGAACTTGTAAGGGGAATTATGACTGGGGGCGGGGGAGGGGATGGGCGGGGTTGGAAAATCGTGGAAGCGGATGTCGCTGGGCACGGACGAGGGCGGGACGTGGGAGCGGAGCTTGGCCTGGCGGTTGTGGGAGGAGGAGCCGACGTAGTGGACGGGGACGCCGCGGGAGGCGACGAGGTGGGCGAGCTGGAGGAGCTGGTTGAGGTGGCCTTGCGCCGGAAGAGGCACCATGATCACCGCCACTGATCCCGAGACGTCTTTCATTTTTGGTCCGTTCGGTTGTTTTTGGACATGGTTTGGGTCTTGTTGATATTGGTGTTGGTGGGAGGATTTTTTTTTTTTTGTTTCCTTTCGAAATTTGGCTTAAAGAGAGAGTTAAGAAATGAATCAAATAGGGGTGTGGCTTAAGAGTCAAAGTCTGGTTTGGGGTGTGTTTGAGGGGTTAGTTTTAGGTCTTTATAAATAGGGAATGGAATCCGAAGACAGGATCATTTTTACCTTTTCTATTAGTTTCTTATTTTTCACTTCTTCATATTTCATGTAGAATTATTTAGGATGGCATAATTTCCATTCTCTATATGAATAAATTCGCCCGGTTTTCACTAAAAAGACAAAATTATACGTAAATTATTCAATAGAGATTTAAAGTGGTAGTCCCAAATTAATTTCCTTTTTTTGGGTCTTTCTGTATTTAATAATTAAGAATTTCACATGTTTAGTGTTTGTTTCTTATAAATTTTCCACATATATTAAAGATATTATGTTTTTTTTTTTTCCTGTTGTTAGATATTACTTCCATAAAAGTTCGTTTGGTGGAAAAGAGAAATTTTCGAAAAACCTAGTGCATGCAAATTTATGGTTCCAAATTTACTTTACTTTTCTTTTGTTTTTGTATATCTATAAGATCCACTTCCCATAATTAGGAATTTCACACGTATATTTTTTGTTTCTTGTAGTTTTTCCATGTATATTAAAGGCATTTTTTTTTCCATCGTTAGATTTTACTTCCATGAGAGTTCGTTTCGTTAAAAAGAGAAATTGTCAAGAAACTTAGTTCTTTTCTATGTTGTTGAGCAATTATGAATAAAGTGTAAATTAGAGTACATAAAAAATTGAAATAGATAACTTTTTAACACATTTTGTTTATATATTTCCAATTTTTTTCATGTATATCACCATCAAACCCATTCTTGGCGATTATCTTTTTACATACATATACAAATAATGGGGGAGAAGTACACAAAAAGTGCCTTAACTTGTGTATGGTGTTCACTTTAGTGCCATAACCTTTCGTTGGCTCACTTAAGTGTCACATTTTAAAAAAAAAATGATCACGTAAATGCCAACTCTAATATGAGTTGCCGAAAATCTGACTCGACAATAACTTTGTAATTTCTCAATCCCAAGTGGCTTGCCGGCATTGCCCGATGAGCATATAATCTTTAAACGACGTCGTGTAGTAAGTTAAAAAAAGTGATCACTTTAGTGCCGGTGTTGAAAAAAAGGATCACTGCAATGTCAATTATTGTTAAAAATGATCACTTTAGTACCAATTTTAATGAAAATGTGACTACTTCAGTGCCAAAAAACCCCTAAACAACGTCGTATAGCAAGTTAAGAATTGATCACTTCGGTGCCAGTCATTGTAAAGAAATAATCACTTCAGTGCCAATCATTGTTAAATAGTGATCACTTTAGTGCCAATCTTAATGAAAAAGTGATTACTTTAGTGCCAAAAAATGCCACGTCAGATAACATTATTAATTATAAAAGTCACGTAATTTATCTAGCCGGAATTTTTTGTCGGAAGCACTTAACTGATCGTTTTTCTCCAATTTTGACACTTGAGTGAGTCGTCAAAAAGTTGTGGTACTAAAGTGAGTACCATATACAAGTTAAGGCACTTTTGATATATTTCTCTCCAAATAATGGGATGATCAAATAGATAAAAAAAACCTCTTTGATGATTTTTCAGAATAAAATCACAATACATACTCCAACGTGAAATTTTAGAAGATAAATTTAATTAAATCAAAACATTGCAAAAAATAAGAATTTTGCTTAAAATGTTAGTAAAATATCATTATTTGGATTGACAAAGATTAATTACATCCATAAACACTTTATGAAAAAATATCAAGATGTTTCCCTGTGCATAATATTTTTAGTGTATTTTTAAATATTCCTCTAACTTATACATGTTTTGCGTTAATTGTATCTTGCCAATATAGTAAGGAAAAAAAGATAAATTCATGAAAATAGTAAATAGAGAGGCTTGTTATATATTTTAGACTAATGAAATTAAAAACTAAGAAGTTCACCAAGGAAGTGAGCTTTTGAGATAAGATGGACAAATGATATATAAGTTGTTATGAGATCAATGATGAACAAAACTTTTCAATTTTTTACTATACGAAATAATATCTTTTTTACTTACTATTGGCGATATAATTTTATACGAAACTTATAAAATATCAAAGGAATATAAAGAATGAATTTTTTTCTCTAATACACTAAAAAAACAAAAATTGTGAAATGCTTAATCAGGTAACTAGATCTAAATAGAAAAAGGAAAAATAGAAAAAAAAGGAGTGAGGCCATCATTTTAAATTGTAATTGGAAGATTGGGAACATCTTTGTTATTTTAGTGTAAATGGGGTGGATTTAATTATTTATGCGGTGGAAATAGTGCCGGCCAGTTGTCCATGGAAATGTGTTATGGGTGGCTCTAAATTCACTCCTGAATTGTCTTTATCCACCTACTTACTTTAAGATGGAAAGAAACGAAATTATTAAACTTGTGGAGATCAATGATGTGGATCTCATTCCTCACCTTCATTGATCTCCACCAAGCCTCCGAGCTCCACCTGCTCACCTTTATTTTGTTTATTTATATCCTTATCCTAATGGCAGGAAGGGGGCCCTCTCCCTTTTTGTTTTCCTTTAAAGTACTTTAAAGCAAAGTACGTGATCAACAAAACCGTGTTTGTGAGCCAATGTTAAGCCTTTTCACTGATGGAGGAATTAGCCTGACAAAATCCAATAAAAAGAGGAGAATAAAATTTGGACGAGAAGATAGGTGTCTTTTTGGAGCTCGTCGCTCGAGGAGAGAGGAGTGATGTCTTGCTACAGAGTGAGGAGGAGGTACACGAATAAGTTCGTGAAAGCCGAACAGGCATTCTCGGTTTTGCAATTCATGTAACTCCGAGCTTTGCCAGTTCACCAATAGCGAGACCACCCTCGACCTTCGCTGTCGTCCTGCATCACTCGTCGCTGCTACCCTCTCTGCCACGGTGGACCCCATCCCCTCTCAGTTCTAGCGTCAACACCTAGACTTCCAATCGTGTGACCACCTCCCCGACCTTGCTGCCCCCTCATCTTCGGTCATTCAAGAGTTTTTCTTATGTGTTTTCTTTTTATTCTTTTTAAGGAAATGATATCATTCTTTATTTGACTTTGCAATCGATCATTGGATCAATTTTAAAACCATGAACAATATAGCCAGTCAAATAATATACAGTAACTATTCTAACAAATAAAGTTAACTCTCTAACATGGAAATCACCAGTAGAGTCGCAACTGAAGAATGCCCAACCACAAAGCATCTCCAGGTGCATCATATCCTCTTGGACCTTGGAATAAGAACGTACGAAGTTTTGTCGTAACCAACCAAACGGAGAAATTAAGTTTGAGTTACTGTGCTCTATACACCTACAAATAATAGAGTGATTATAAGGGCTCGAATGCTGAGGGGCCTATAGTTCACAGGAAACCACATTTGATGAGAGCCATGAACATCTTTGTCGTGTTGATAGTGAGGACCAGTTGGTCTGCATGTCCAACACTTCTTTTTCCATTTCATGTCTCGCTAGGCCTGCAATGACCTGGAAAAATGACATGGAAAATAATTTCTGTTGACACCCAAAAACTGGGAAAGTTTCTGACCGTCGATTCATACCAAATATGACCGAGCAAGACATGGCTAAGGTAGAATTTGCTAAGTCCTTTTGGTCCGCAACTATGGACAATCGACAAAGACGATGAGAAGTTACTGATAGGTGATGCAAGAGGAAAATACTTAGCTTTGAGCCACGAGTGTCGGTGAATGGGACTTAGTGATGAAAGAAATGAAGATGACGTAAAGATCGATGAATGGAGAATCAGACAATTGTTGGAGTCATGAAGCCAACAATCTCGAACGCAATCATTACGATCCATACAATCGTGGAGCTCATACAATCATCGGATCGTGGAGCCATAAATCTCGAAAGCCGTGAATGGTAATGACCAAGAAAGATGGGCTGTTGTAACTTTCTAGAAGAGGAATTGCAAGCTGCAGAAGTAACCATTGATGCGGGGCAAGTGGTGGTACCATGATGGTTGAGTAGTAGACAAGTTAAATCATATTCATCCTATATTAGTAATTTACATTGATAACTACCACATGTATAGAAACATATCCTCTTTGCTCGATCTCATACGATCTCAAGCATTGATGTTTCTGCCTTTCTCCTTCCGGCATATATTCCCCACATAAATCTTGAATTTTCCATTCAAGCTAAAATAGCGCCATATTGCTGAGTTAAATGCAGTTCACACATTCACGTCAAGCAAACGGACTCATTCTTCGTCCTAGTACATTCATAGCGAATCGCCAAGATATGTATCATCAAATGGAGAGAGATTACTGTGAATCCGGTTAACTATTTTCGGATTTCATTGATATATCATTTTCGGATTATGTCCTTGTTGGCAAACCTCCACATGATTAAGCAAACGAAGAATTGATCGAGAGACTATTCCCAGTTCTCACGGGTAAAGATGAAATAGTCGCTCGTCGTGATCTACTAGTATTACGACAGTGACAACATCAAAGGACAACTCTCTTGTTCTTTAGAGGCGGGTCACTTTCTGTGGCCACCGAATTGTTAATCGTACTAGTGCCCTTGCTGCAGTAGGCGATTGTCTAATTGCGATTTTCACGCTCAACCATATATATTATGAATTATTATATTTCTGTCTATGCTTTTGAGGTTTTCTGTGATTAGGGATGGACGGATGAACTCTTTCCTAACGGGACAAACTAAAGAATTGGTCTTAAAGTCCACGAAAATTCTATTGATTTTGAGTTTGTCATAAGGTCATTTTACACGAGAAGTTACCGGTGCCTCAAGCTAGTCCTTGACAACTAGCTTTTCCTTTTGACCAAAAAAAAAAAAAAAAAAAAAAAAAAAACCTAGCTTTTCCAACAACGCATAACAAATCACAATCCAGGTTCTCTATAACTCTTTTAATACTTACTTTTAATGCGACTGTTGTTTGGCGTTGTTCTATTAAATCAAGTCAATCATATGTTGAGAATATATATGAATTCACGTTAAATCATACTGAAGTTACAGACTTTCGTATAATTTCTACATTATGATTGCTTTTTGCGTTTGTATCACTCACTCTGATTTTATATAAAATGTTCTATGTCTATTCCGTCGACTAAGATATATCTTTGATGCTAACAACAGAACAAGAACGGAGAGAAGTTACCCAGAGATATGATTGATGAAAGAGTCCAACTCGGCCCCGCAAACTCCGCCCTCGTCCATTGACCCCTGACGGCCACCCCTAACTCCGCCGCCCTCTTCCTTATCTCGTCCCCTTGCTCCGACGCCATGAGTGCCTCCACGGCACCTTGGATCGCAGATGACTTCATGACCTTGTCTTGGCTTATGCAGTCCTTGACTATAAGTCCAATCTTGATGACTTGCGATATCAAGACGGCATTGCTTGGCTGATCCGAATGCATCCGCCATGCGAGGATCGGCACTCCCATGCTGATGCCCTCCATGCAAAAAGAGTTCCACTCGCAGCGGCTTAAGAACCCGCCGGTTGCAGGGTGCCCCAAGATCTCGAGCTGTGGTGCCGAGTCCCTCACCACCACGCCTGAATCTCGAGCCTCCGCCATCTCTTCGAACCCTTGGGGCAGTTCGATCTTCCTTGCCTCTCCTCCTCCGCTGAAAATGTCCCTCTTTTCAGCTTCCCTCAATACCCAGATGAACTTCTGTCCACTACGTTCCAACCTGATCGCGATCTCACGGATCTGCTTCTCGCTGAGCGCCGTCGTGGTGCCGAACGACACGTTCTGACTTTGTGAGAATTGGGCCCTAGAGCCTGGTAGTTTTCAACTGTTGGGCTGCTGTAGTGGGGCCAACAGCATAAGCACATTTTCTGAGTAGTAATGGTATGCGAATGATCTGACTTGATCCTATTTGTGGACCGAATTGCATAGATTGAAATGACCTGAAACCAATAACAACCAACTTGGTGATCGAGCTGAGAACAGCTCGTCCGTCACCTCCAAATCCCATGCCTACACTCTCCAGAAAAGAAAAAAAAGAAAAGAAAAGAAAAGAAGTGCCAACCAATTTGGCCACTGGACTTTATAAATAGCTCTGATCAAACAACTTGTAACTTGCATGCGATTGGTAAATAAGAATAGGAAATTTTAGTTCTTGAATTAGAAATCCCACAGCCTTTCAACAAATCACAGGAACCGTTCCTTTTTCTCCATATTCGATATATTTTCACACCATGTGTAATTACTAAAGTGCGAGACCCTATCCACACATAAATTTAGGGATTACAGTATACACTATTAAGTATGCAATGGATAACCTTGCACGAGTGGCTTGATTTTGGGTTTTAGCTATCCACTCTCTCACTAACCATCTAATCAAGGGTCGATCATATCACTTATGCAATTCTTTTTCATGCGGGCACTATATGATTAAATTAAACTTTATTTAATTATTCACAACGACACCATACATAGTGTCATTTAGAAAAAGAAAATGACTACTATGGTAAGATGGTGGCCGTTGGTTGAAGTTTCCTGGTGTCTAGAAGAAAAGACTATTATATCAAGAGGGAGGGTGGCTGGCTGGATTATTATTCTTAGGTCAGTATTCATTTTTCCCTCTAACTTTCCAATTCCATAGTCAAGCTAAACTAGTGCCCATCCATAGAAAACTAAGAAATGGCCTCATTGTCGAACATCGTATTCGTGATTACCATTCACAATCGTGGCCACTTAATCACACTTTCTAACATCTTTTGGTTCATCACAGCCATTACCTAACATGTTCCCAAAAATTTCTTTGAAAATCTAATTATTTTTGGAAAAAAAGGCAAGCCACCAGTGATCATCAAAATTTGACTGCATGAAATCATTGGAGTTAACATATATAAATTATTTAATAGCAATCATGTCAATTTGACACTTTAATATTGAAATTTTCCTAATCTAAATTTTGCGACCAAGCAAGTGACCATAGTTGAGTCTACTCTACAATTATTACCAGAATTAAAGATATATAATTTTTTGAGTGGTGATGTATACACTATCTTTGGATAGAAGTTAAATCCTTTATTTAGCAGGAGTATGTTGGTAAGAGCACGACTAGTGGTTCGGTTTTCTACCTTTCCTCCGTATATAAGAGGAGACTCATTGGTTCCGGTGCATGATGATGCATAATAATTCAGATTGACCTTGATATTAAATTTTGAAGTACAATACTTTTTTCCTCCGACATCAGACGCATGATTTAGATACGTCATTCACAAAAGCTGTATATTTCGAGAGCTTAGGAGACCAATTGCAATCATGGTTGTTTATAACTCTTTGACTAGATAGGAAGAGACGGATATCTCAACTTGTTCTATTAGATTAAGTTAATCATATATTGAGAATATAAAATGAACTTATACTGAATTTCACTAAAAACAAAAACTCTTATATAATTTTTGTATTGCGATCAAATCAATCGTACAATAACTTTATATAAAATGTTCTTTTCCTTTCCTCCACTAATTATGATTTATCATTGATGCGTAAAAAGAAAATAACAAGGACCATGGAGAAAATCTAACTAGAGATGTGAGCACTGAAAGAGTCCACCGCCCTCATCCATCGACCCCCGGATGGCCGCCCCTAACTCGGCTGCCCTCTTCCTTGCCTCCTCCCCTTCCTCTGTCGCCATGAGCGTCTTCATGGCGCCTTCGATGGTGGAGGACTTCACGACGTCGTCTTGGCTCATCCAATCCTTGACAATAGGTCCAATCTTTAGGACTCGTGTGATCAAGACTGCATTCCGGGCTGATCCGGGTACATAGGCCATGCGAGGATCGGCGCTCCCATGCTGATGCTCCCCATGCAAGAGTTCCAACCGCAGCGGCTCAAGAACCCGCCGGTTGCAGGGTGCCCCATGATCTTGAGTTGCGGTGCCCAGTCCCTCACCACCACGCTTGAATCTCGAGCCTTTGCCATCTCTTCGAACCCTGGGGCAGTTCGATCTTCCTTGCCTCTCCTCCTCCGCTGGAAATGTCCGCCTTATCAGCTTCCCTCAATACCCAGATGAACTTCTGTTCACTACGTTCCAACCCGATTGCGATCTCACGGATCTGCTCGTCGCTTAGTGCCGTCGTGCTGCCGAATGACACGTTTATCACTGAGATTTAGGTGCCGTCGATGTGAAGCAAAGCAAAGGTCCAGATATGTCAGAAGCAACTTCGTGAGAATTGGGTTCTACAGCTTGGTAGTTTTCAGCTGTTGGGCTACTGTATTGGGGCCAATAGCATAAGCATATTTGCCTTTTTTTCTTTTAATCCTTTTCTGAGGAGTAATGGCATGCGAATGATCTGACTTGATCCTATTTGTGGACCAAAGTGCATAGATTGAAATGATCTGAAACCAATACCAACCAACTTGGTGATTGAGCCGAGACCAGCTCATTTGTCACCTCCAAATCCCATGCCTACACACTCCAAGAAGGGGCAAAAAACAACCATTTAGGACTCTGGTCTTTGTAAGTAGCTTCGATCAAATAGCTTGCACACAATTGGTAAATAAGAATAGAAAATTTTAGTTTCTGAATTAGAAATCCCACAACCTTCCAACAAATCTCAGCAACTGCTTTTTAAATTTTTTTTTTTTGGTAAGGGTGCTTTTTTTTTAAAATTTTTTCCCCATATTCGAGATATTTTCATATGATGTGTAATTACTAAGGTGCGAGACTGTGTCCACACGCATATTTAGAGATTTAAGTATACACTACTAACTATGCAACAAAGAACTTTCCGCGAGTGGCTTGAGTTGGGGTTTAGCTGTCCACTCTCTCACTAACCATCTAATTAGGGGTTGATCAGATGGCTTATGGAATTCTTTGCACACGGACGGTATATGATATAATTAAACTTTATTTAATTGTAGAAAAATGGAGTACCGGACACTTGGAGTGTCAAAACTTGGCACAAAAGGATATTTAAGTGCCAAAAGTTAGGAAAGTGATATTTAAATGTCAAAATTGGAGCAAAATGGATAACTTAAGTGCCAACGGCGAGAAAATCTAGCCAAAATACTATCGTGTCGATTTTTCGGTCGTTTTGCACGCTGACATGGCTAGACAAGTGCAAAAAAGACGTTTTAATGCTAATGTGAGTAAATAATTAATATAAAAATTAATTAAATTAAATTTAAAAGTAAATTTATTTAAAAAACAAAGAGAGAGGGAGAGAGAGAGAGAGAGAGAGAGAGAGAGAGAGAGAGAGAGAGAGAGAGAGAGAGAGAGAGAGAGAGAGAGAGAGATGGAGACCCTCGTCACCGCCTGTCACAAAGGGCCGATGACGCTAGGGCTCGACGACCCAGGCCGGCCCTCCCCCCACTGTCCCCAGCCCTTCCTGGCGACGGCAGGGAGGCGGCGACGACGGCAAGGGCATAGTCCTTAACCGCCTGCAACTCTCTCTCTCTCTCTCTAAATAATTTAATTTAATTAATTTTTATATTAAAATTTAAATCCTTGTCAAAATGATGTTGTTATTGAGTCAATTTTCCAGTGAGCCACGTAGGCAAGCAAAATTAATAAAAAATTGTCATGTAAGATTTTTGGCGGGGTTCACTAGAGGTGGCACTCAAGTGTCCAATTTTTCAAAAAAAGTTGGTACTTAAATATCTCATTGTGCCAAGTTTTGGTACTTGTGATGTATTTTTGCCTAGAAAAAAGTGACAATTATTGTAAGATGGTGGCCGCTAGTTGAAGTTTCCCGGTGTCTAGAAGAAAATACTATTATATTAAGAGGGTGGCTTGTTGGACTTATCACAATTCTTTCTTCCTGCAAACTTTCCAATTCCATAGTCAAGCTAAACTAGTGGCCATCCACGGAAAACTAAGAAATGGTCAAAATAGCGATTACCTAACATGTTACCAAAAATTTCTTTGAAAATATAATTGTTTTAAAAAATAAGGCTGGCCATTGACGATGGCTAAAATTTGATTGCGGGAAATCATTGGATTCAATTTGATACTCTAATCGAGAAAATTTCCTAATCTAAATTTTGCGGCCATGCAATTTTTTTGGGAAAATTTCTAATAAGGGATCGAAGTGGACATTGTTTCAAATAAAGGCTCGAAGTACTATTATTTTTTCAAATAAAAGCTCGAAGTGGACTTTGTTTCAAATTAGGGCTTGAAGTGCATATATCGTTTCAAAGAAGGGTAATTTCGTTTTTTAGAATTTAATTTTTTAATGTTTTTAATTTTTTTTCTTTTCAAAAAAAAAGAAAAAAAAGAAAACACAGGTGTGCCGCCGCCCCATTGTTGGTGGGGTGGCAGCAATGGTCGACAGGGTCCCTGGCCTTCGCCTTTGATTAGCTAGGGTTGCCGGCCCTCCCCCAGGTGCTGACGACCTCGCTAGCCTTCATCGGCACCCTACCAGCGATGGGGCAATGGCCATAGGCGAGAGGAAGTGCCCTCTCGCTTGAGTGTTCTCTGTTTTTTTTTTTTAATTTATAATCTAATCTAATTTAATTTAATTTAATTTAAATTTGGATGGAAATACCCCTGATTGGTCATAATTTTTTGTCGTTGGCAAATAGGCGAGGCTAGTCCCTTATTTGAAATGGCCATAACCACTTCAAGTCATTTTTTGAGATTGATATGAGCACTTCAGATTCTTATTTAAAATAAGGTAAACTTCAGGTCTTTATTTGAGAAAATGAAGACATTTTAGGCTCTTATTTGATTTTTTTTTTTTTTGCGTGGCAATGTGTACACCACCTTTGTATAGAAGTTAAATCCTGACTATATTCTATTAACAAGAGTATGTTGGTGAGATCATGATCGGTAGTTTAGTTTTCTACCTTTCCTCCTTATATAAGAGACTCGTTGGTCGCAGTACATGATGATGCCAATAATTTAGATTGATCTTGGTATTAAATTTTGAAGTACAATAATTTAGTCCTAGGACGTCCGGCACGTGATTTTGATACATCCTTGACAACAATCTTATAATCGAAAAGCTTAGGATAAATCACGACTAAGACTCTTTATAACTCTCTGAATAGTTATGAAGAAACAATTGTCTGAACTCGTTTTATTGGATTAAGTCAATTACATTTGAGAATATAAAAATGAATCTATATTAAACCTCACTAAAAACACAAGCTTTTATATAATTTCTATATTGTGATTGATTTTTGTTCATCAAATCACTTGTACAATAAGTTCATATAAAATGTTCTCTCCTCCAATAATTATGATTTATCGTTAATGCAAAAGAAAAAAAGGGGCAAATGGAGAAAATCTTTCTAGAGATGTGAGCGATGAAAGAGTCCAACTCGGCCAGAGAAACTTCGCCCTCATCCATCGACCCCCGAACGGCCGCCCCTAACTCGGCCGTCTTCTTCCTTGCCTCCACTCCTTCCTCCGACGACATGAGCACACTCACGATGCCTTCGATAGCAGAGGACTTCAAGAAACTTTGTCCTATAGAAAAATTTTGTTTTTTCCCAATTAGAATAGCAATTATTATTATTATTATTATCTCTACTTTTCTGTGTATCCAGTTAAAGTACTCAATTGACTCGCTTTTTATTTCTTTCGAAATAATCATACATAAAATAAAGAAAAATTGACTGTATAGAACGAAAGTTGGAGCTAAGATGTTGTTTACTCCTATGTTCACTACTTGATATTTAACTTTATGTTAGCAATTGCCATGTAGCATGCGCCAAGCGGCATGGCGTAGTTACGCAAATGGCTCACATTTGACCGATTAGCATTGATTTAGTGATTTTTCACTTATTTAGAGTCCGGTCACATATTACATTAAAATTTAAAATAAATAAAGGGAGAGCATCTTCAAAATTATTATTAAAAAATGTACTTATTAAATATTGTTATTCTAAACTATTCGTCTCTTCCGATTCATCTCATCGATTTTAAAATTGAAGAAAGCTGATCTTTTATACGATATATTCAATTTCATTTGAAATTACGTGAGAAGGAAGATGTATCTTTTTTCATAAATGATATCCATAATTTGAAGTATAACACATTTTAATTACTTGAAATGAATGCATTATTTGGCCATTCAACTTAACACAGAGCGCAACTTATGTAAAACATGCATGTTTGTTTCCATTGGATTTAGTTTGATTTCCTTCTTCTAGAATTCAGTTATTCTAGAACAGCTTACATCACTCGAAGCAAATTTGTTACGCAAAAGATGAAAATGAAATAATTTTATCCAAAATTCACTACATTCGAAATCGACACAATTTGGGAAAAAAAATAATGACATAAACGATTAAGTTCAGCTACAAGGGTCCAAGCTACACTTCCTCTCCTTTTTGTGACCGGGTGGCTCGTCTCTTCATATCGACAACCGAATTTTCCGAAGTCAGTTTCGAAATTTTGCGGACACGAGCGGCTCGACTTGTAAATGTCCGTTGGAGATTCTAGGCAACTTGAGGCTGTCCTGAGCGGTTGATGTTTCTTGCTTGATCAGTCCTTGGTTTGCTTGAAATGTTTTGACGACTCTCGGTATTTTGTACCTTCGCGCTTTTGCCTTTCGTGTTTTGAGTTTGCCCTGGGGTGGAGATATAAAATCGTCCCGCGGGGGCGACGATTAATCTTCTTGTAGGGGAGGAGACGAATCCGGTGAGCACCGTTGCGGTTTCGTTTCGCTTCGTCGTCCGAGGCGGCTCTGCTCTTGTCCTCTACTCGTGCCTGCCAACTGTTTGATAATTTGCGGCTGTGGCCGCCCAAATATTGCAATTTGAACTTGTCTGGATTTTGGGATGTGTTCGATGAAGGTATGGTGCGGTAGTGTTTTTTGCGATGCTGTCGCCTTGTCATTTGGTCTAAGGAATTGGTTTTGAGGCTAATCTTTGATTCGTGATGGCTATAAAACTGCGAAAAATGACAAGGCGATCATCTTCCCTTATGTAGACACTACTCCACTGGCCAGCCTCTGTACACTATTGAAGGACTCAGAGAGCACACGGTTGCTTTTTGATTTTTAAGTGGGAATTTGTTGGTAACACATGGAATCGACATTGATGGGAAGTATCCGAGGTTGGACCCTGGACAGCACATAATAGTTTCAGCTTGTAGAAAGTGGGAGCTTGTGAGTTACACGAGGTGGTAGATTGTTTATGCGAAGAAAGCTCTTGCTTTCGCAAAAGAAAAAGAAGCAATATAAATTGCGGTAGATTACTAATGTCAAGAGATATTTGACTTGATTCCGTTATGGTCTATCATGAAGGGATGTATGCTTAATGTTCAGCTATGGCAATTCTTGGTATCATCTGAAGCTATCTCAAGCATTGTTTTCAAAATCCCGAGTCATTCTAAATTTTGACTTTGATGGTTTATCTCAACTGGAAGGAAAATTTGTAAAATAATAGAACTGGTATAAACTTTTTATTGGAGCTCCAAAACTAGTGTAATTTTCTCCGAGATGAAGTTGTGAACTTTAGTAGAAGCTATAGGAATGTCACTAGTAAATGTGTGCAAATCGGACAATTGAGAGTTCTTTCATTCTAAAAGCCACATTGACCTGCAGACTTTAGTATCTCATCCATCATCTGTCTCCCAGTGTGTCTCCTTCTATGTTTCCTGAATGTCAGTCTTGAATATTTGTTAGCGTTCCTTTCGTTCCTCTCTCAAGAAGTATGTCCGATTGGGGTTTCATTGCTTTATTTTAATTGGTTTTGCCCTTAAACTGATTTGCGTAATTTAATAGGATGACACAAAATTGACAAGATTATATTTGTTTTGAATTGTTTTCTTCTGCAGCTTCCATAATGAATAAGGTCGAAAATGGAGTGTGAAGATTGGGACGGCTTGTCAAGTGGCTCTAAGTTAATGGAACAAGACTTGAAGGATGAAGAGGAATATAACTACATATCCAACTCCGGTCACATTAAAGGACGACTCTCTTGTTCTTTGGGCGTTGGTCGCTTTTTGTGACTAGTGGTCACTGACCACCAAGGCTTTGTTTAGTAACGTTTTTGTTTCTCCTAGTTTCTGTTCTTTTATTCCCCGTAATAAAAAAAGAACAAAAATCGGTTTTGTAATGTTTATTAATTTTTCTATTCCTCGAAATAAAAAAGTGGATTGGGAATAGATTTGGAACATAAATAAGAAATAGAAAAAAATAGCTTCTTATTTTCGGGAACTATTTTTAGAAATAATTTTTTTTCTTCTTTTCTTCTCCTTTGCCGGTTGTCACCCCCCATTGTCGCCGACCGCCACCTACCAGCTAGCCGATTGACGACCGTCGAAGGCCATTGCTCGCCGGCTGGGTGATCGCCATTGCCGGCCGACCATTGTTGCCGTTGCTGACCGATGACTGTCGATTGATGGCAACGGCAGGCGACGGTAGCAGCGATTGGCAGCGGTTGGCGGTTGGTCGGCAACAGGAAGAATAAGAAAAAAAAAAATTGTTTTCTACATTAAAAAAATTTTGCGAATTGTACCAAGTGCATTCCTATTCTTTTTCCTTTCTAAGAATAGAAATTTTGTGCGCTTACCAACCATACTCATTTTCCGAGAAATTATTCTAGGGAATTATAAAAAGAAATTATTCTCCGAAATAGAAGTGTTATCAAACAGACCCCAAATTATTAATCGTACTAGTGCTTTGATGCCATTCGTGATTGTCTAATTGCGATTCTGACACTCGACCAAATTGATATATTTCTGTCTTTCAAATTCATTTTGTCCTAACTGACCAAAAAAAAAAAAAATCGTTTTGTCCTCTTGAGGTTCTTTGTGATTAGGGACGGACATATGAACTTCTGCCTAACGGGACAAACTAAAGAATTGGTCATAAAGTCCACGAAAAATTTATTGCTTTTGAGTTTGTCATAAGGTCTTTCTACATGCGGAGTTAATGATGCCTCAAGCTAGACCTTGACATATTCCTACAGCGCAGGACAAATCACGATCTGGGTTCTTTATAATTTTTTGAACACTTAGCTTTGGAGCGACGGTTGTCTGAACTCCTTCTATTAAACCTGCAAGAATGCAATTCCGTAATTGAAAGATTTATAAAGATGGACTTGAATGAACTGAAGCTGGTATTTGATGTTTATCTCCCAAATGGAAAATTCAGAAAATCTTCACCTGGTGATCCAAGCTATGTGCTTAGCTTGATCAGGTAATAATTTATTAAATTTCTATAACTCTAATCTTTTTCTTAGGAAGGCCCTGCGTAAAGCTACATGTGTTTGAGTATTCTCTCTGAAATTTAAGCAGATAATCGAAATTTCTCATCGCGTTGATTGCCAATGCAAATTATTGAATTTCAATATGCTATTCCAGGACCTGAGTTCCTCATTCCTGGGTTTGGTAACCGATGTTTCCGTTAATGTAAGTTGAGAACATACCTAAGTCCCAAATTCTGCAGAGAAACATATTGTATCTGGAGAATTTGTTTTAAGTGAATCAAACTGGCAGAATCGGCTTATCTTGAGAAAAGAACATGAAATTCCGCTAAATCTTGATGCACACGTGTGTGTAAGAACAGTGTTGATCAGTATATTTTCTGAAAAACTTTTAGGGTATTGTCAATGCTTCTGTTTCAACTTTTCGCAAATTGGCTACTTGCAGAGGCCAACAACCATCTAAAATCGAAATCGAAGCTATTGAAAGACAATGTGGAGGCATTCCACTGAAATTTTGCCTTGTGGAGCATGGGCGTGTCAGTTTCTATTCCTTCAGCATAGTGGAGCTTCCTGTCCTGCCCTGATGAATGTCTGTGCGTGCAGCTCCATAGACTAATTTAATTGGATTTTCTTGACGCTCTTCCAGAAAGAAGGATTTCTAGATTCTAAGCTTTAAATGGAGGTGAATGCTCGTTTCTTTTCCCTCAAGCCTGGAGTATCTTTCTGTGATTGCTCTACTCCTAATAGTTATTAGCATTATTCTTGCAGAAACCGGTGCCTAATTTGATGGAAAAAATGTGGGTCATTCTAGCAGCGGGACGACATTTTGTAAAGAATTGCCAAATGATTGATTATTCAGTTCACTTCTTCATCCTGTTTCTGCTTTCACTTTCCCTAAGAATTTGCTTGTACTGTTTGAACTTTGAATGACCAGGCCGATATCTTTCCTTTTACTATACTTTCAGTCAATCGAGCCCTTGCTTTGTTATGCATTATATACTTATTTGGAACCTTTGCGAAGGGAACAAATGCCAGAAAGGCCAGTTGTTAAGATTTATTTGGCTGTTGATTTTCTTGGTTACATGATGACAGTCGTAGAGCTCTCTTTGATAGCATCTTTAAGGGAATATTAATAGTTTGTTCTTTAATGTTCATGAAGAAGTGCCTTTTTCTTTTTTGCCTTGCTTTCACGGAAAACCAATTTTGGC
Source organism: Eucalyptus guilfoylei (assembly GCA_016097605.1). NCBI lineage: Eukaryota > Viridiplantae > Streptophyta > Magnoliopsida > Myrtales > Myrtaceae > Eucalyptus > Eucalyptus guilfoylei. The sequence goes on from CM027860.1 coordinate 29,480,741, forward strand.
CATAGACCTACCCTGTTCTACTTTAAATGTGCAGAAAGAATAAAAGAGAAGTCTATGTTATTTCTAGATCTACGATTGTATTTATCTTGAATGGCTTCTTTCAATTGGAAAAACAAAATTATTTAAAAACCTCAAGATAAATTGGGTCTGAAATTATCCGAATTTAAGCTATGGTTTGACTCATGGCACCCTCATGGTCCTTTATTGGACGAGTTTCTTGGAAGGGAGTGTGTGTAATTCAAGTTTAGGCCTGTTTTTTTTTTTTTTTTTTTTTCGGTAAAAAGGTTTAGGCCTGGTTTGTAAGGTCTCAAAAGCTATAAATGGCTAGGATTTGTATTGGCCTTCGACCACATCTGACGTGCTTTGGGATATACAATTTGCTATCTCTAGAATATTATACCCTGACTCCAAGGTCTTAGATCTGTTATGACTAAAATATCACCTAGAGAGAGGTCAATAGGTGATTTTGTGGAAATGAAAAAAATTAAACCAATATTCCAGTGGGACGACTTTTGATAAAGTGATCTGTTGACACCTAGTTTAGGATCGAGCTTATCCTTTAAAAAATAAAAGATAATCTTCGATTATAGAGAGAAATTTTAAAAAAAATTTGAATTCAAAAGAATTCAACAACCAAATGTTTTGGAGCCACTTTGCTGTTGAGGAGTTGAGCAAAAATCTCTACCGGCGGAAACAAATTCGACTCTTTCCTCTATAAAAGGAGGCAAGGTTTCGGAGTTTCGGGGGAGCTTCTTGATTCAGTTTTCAAAAGTTCAGAAAAAAAGAAAACAGAGTTTAGGGGGGGAATTCTCTTCGTCGAGGGAAAAAGTGAGAGAAAGAAAATGGGGTTTTCCTTTTCGTAGAAGGATGAAAGAGAAAGGCAAAAGTGAAAAGTGAGAGAGAGAAGGAGTTGACGTGAGCAGAGAAAAGAGAGAAAAAAGTACAGTGGCAGAGAGAGAGAGAGGGTAGAGTTCGGCAGAGACAAGAGGAGAGAGGGAGAGAAGAAATAAAATAAAAAAGGCAAAAAGATGGACCACTGTTCATCTTCCTCGTGAGCTTCCATTCGGTGTCCCTGCTGCCCGTTTTCTCCGCGCTGCCAAGCCTGCCGACGCCCCCAGTCGTTGGTTCCTGCGCTGTTTCCAGCTGCCGTGCCACCGGTTGCTGTCTGCGAAGCTCGAGCCGCCCCTGCCCCGCTCCGCCTCGCCAGAAGTCGTCACCGCCGCTGCAACCCGACGTTGCTCTTACCCTGCTCTGCCACTCACCCGCGACTGTTCAACAGATCTCGCCTTCGCTCGCCGTCCGTGAAGCCCGACGCCTGTAGCTCATACCGACCCGCGACCCAGCTGCTCCTCGCCGGTCATCATCGCCAGCGCCCGTCTGCCCAGAAGCCGCGTCCACTGCACCCGCGTAGCTCTGCAATTCCGCGTTTGGTCCTGAGCCCTCCTCTGCCGCTGGTTGCTATTACCGACGATCCACGACGCTGCCTCCGTTCGATCTCGTCGTTCCGCCTGTCGGTCTACGCTGCGCCAGTCTCTGCCGCCTACTGCCAGTCACCGTCGCAAATCCCCGGCGATCTGTTGTCCCTGCTCTGTCCGTGAGTCGAGCCGCCTAGCTTTGTCTCTGCTCCACCTCACCGTGCGACGCCCGGACAGAGCTGCCTCCTCTGTTTTGCTGCAGGTGGTTACTGCTGGACTTCGCCGGAGCTCCGACGGACAGCCCCTGCTCCGGCTACCACGATCCATTACCGAACCACCATCGCAGCTCGGCCTCCATTTTTTCTTCGCCATTTCTCATGTTATCCGTGAGGTAGACAAGGTAGATTTTTAGATTAAGTTTATTTCGAGTATTTGGACTCATGGTTTTTCTTTTATTCTAACTTGATTTGTTCTGATTTATTATCATTACTCGATTTAGGAAATTGGTCATATTAAGTCATGATAATAAAAAATATTGAGCCGCGAGACGTCGAATTAAATTTTTGATTATTTCGACTTTTTATGGCAAAATTCATGAATTGCTTTGCATCATCGATTCATGTTAAAATAATATGCCATTGATTTACATGGATGGATTTTTTATTTTGGCGTGTTATTATTATTTGCTCATCACATATCATGCATCATATTAGGTATTTAGGTCTAGACACATTTCACATTTCGAAGCAACGCATTTTAGTTTTTTAAGATTCCCGTAGAATTAGGATGAATTTCCTTTAATAAAACCAAAACAAAAAAGAACAAAAAAAAAATTTATTTAGGTTATATAGATTTCATAATGTGCACATTAAATGTTGCATCTTAATTAGTGGGTTATAGGTTAATGTTTTAACATTCTCATCATGTAGTACTTTTTTAAAAAATATAAAAAAATGAAAAAATGCCAAAAAAATTAGCATTGCATCGTTACGTTACTTTTTTTTTTTTATTATAAAAATTATTAGGTCATTTAAAAAGAAAATAAAAAAGAAAACACAAAAGTCACTTACTTGATTAATTAATAGGTTAGTTCATAATTAATTCCATTTTATATCATCGTTGTTTAATATAGGGTGCATTATGTATAAGGTATAATTTATCAGGGTTGCATTATTTTAAAATGAAAAATCATAAATAGAACATGCATATAGAATTACCACGTCTTCCATCCCATGTCATGTAACACATGCATATTTAGGATTATATTAATTAGATCGCATATATATTATAATGATTTAAATTATGTCATATGAACATGTATCTCACATGTCATTAAAATAAAACTCATGCATGTCAAATTTAAGTTAAGATTGCATATAATTAACTTTTTTAAAAGAAGAAGAAAAATTAGGTGTCATGTCATTTAGAAACCATGTTTAGGGCGTACATTTTTATTAGCATTTTTTCTATTGAATGTTATTTTATTGATTGTGCACCCGCATGACCATCATTTGTATGTTAGTAACTTAGGTTAAAATTAATCAATAATGCCTGCAAAATATTTTGAAATTAAAAATAAAAGGTACCAAAAAAGGCGTTAGATTAATCTAGCGTAACCATGTCCCCGAACCTATTGAATCTCTGGTTCGCGAAAGTAAAGTAGTCTCCCATACTTTACTTGGGTTTCTAATCAACCCTAATTGGTTACTGGCGGCTCCAATTTGAAATAGGGAAAATGACACAATTAGTCCCTGAAGTTTTATCTAATGTTCAATTTCGTCCCTATACTTTTGATTGGCTCAATTTGGTCCATGAACTATTAAGAAATGTTCGGTTTAGTCCTTCCGTTACTTTTTTTTTTCCTTATTCTTCTTCTTCTTCTCTCTTCCCTCTGCCGGCCATGGCGGAGCCGGCGGATGGAAGCCAGCGTCCAGCGAGGGGCGACCCTAGCCTGCGTCGGGCGAGGACGGCGCCTCCCCCTGCCGCGGCTCGCCGAGCCCCGCCGCACGAGGCCACGAGATGAGGACGCCGACTGCATGGCTCCTCCACCAAGTCTGTACTTCCTCGGCCTTCCTCTTCTCTTCTCACCGCAACTCCAGTGACGCCAGCACCCAATCCCCCTGCACCCGCTTCGAACCTCAGCCTCCCTTCATCGGCACCACCACGATCCCCTCCGGCCTCTACGCCAAGCCTTGCGCTCCCCTGTGGCGCGACCTGCGAACCCAGCAACTCAGCGAGGGCGGCCCTCGCCCGACGCCGGCGAGGGCCCCCCTCGCCTGCGTTGGGCGAGGGCCGCCCCTGCCGGCGTCGGGCGAGGGCCGCCCCTGCCGGCGTCAGGCGAGGGGTTGCCCTCGCCAGATCTGGCGAGGGCGACCCTCGCCGGACGCCGGCTTCCCTTCGCCATGGCCGGCGGAGGGAAGAGAGAAGAAGAAGAAAAAAAAGAAAAAGAAAAAAAGAAAAAAAAATTAAAAAGATAAAAAGACCAAAATGTCCCCATTCCGTTAAGTTTAACTAACGGAAAGTTAACGGAAGGACGAAATTGATCAATCTTCAAATAGTCAGGGACTAGATCGGACATTTGTCAATAATTCAGGGACCAAATTGAGCCAATCAAAAGTATAGGGACGAAATTGAACATTACATAAAACTTCAGGGACTAATTGTGTCATTTTCCCTTTGAAATATAATTGCATGTTTTAAATTAGTTAATTTCTTAATATTAAGTCGCGATTGGTAGGACTTGGGAGAGTTCGTACCAAGTTTTCGGACTTAGTAATCCATTACCCTAGTTTAGGTGGTGCACCCAAAATTTAGGTCGCGACGTGATCAAATCTTACCGGTGCGCAATTCTATTGGAAATTAAAAGAGTAAGGGATAGAGAATTGCACACTCAAGTTTATAGTGGTTTGGCTTTTGCAAACCTACGTCCACTCTCCCGCGTTAAGTCAATTGGTTGGAATCCACTAATGAGAACCAATAAGAGGTTACAAGATCTGAGCTCCGACACTCAAGCTCGTGTGTATAACTTTCTCGCACACTCTCAACCTCTAAAAGGTTATACAATTTTACTCACTGAATCAAATGCAAAAATGATCACAAACACCCTTCAGACTTTAGAATTAAAAGCTCCAATACTCGTGCAAGTGAATTGTTATCCTTCTGCTGTGAGATCTTCTCTTATACCCCTCCTACTCCAGACTGACCGTTGGACATGCTTTCAAGAGGATCATCTAGCCAATCCATCCGTTGGTCTTGGATTTGGCTGAGAAGATTTGATGGTGTGAGGATCGCCGAGATTGAAGCTTCCCGTAAGATTTGCTGGCCATATAGCGAGTCGGGTTTCCAAAAGTCGAGTGTCTATATTTATAAAGAATAGCTCGTCTTCGAAGATCGAGGAAAGATTGGAAACATGAGGATTTTTTTTATGAAAACCTTCCTTTTCAAGTTCCTCCAAAGAAATGGCAAGTTATCTAGTCAATTTAGCCATTGCACGAGAAATATATTCCTTCCTAACCGGCTGATAGATTGTCCGAATAAGAAAGTATTATCTACGGTTTTGATTCTGATCGCAATCATCAGACTTTCCTTCCTCAAAAATACTTATAATTAAATTCCAAAGTCGGTTAGTTTTGTCAATTATCAAAACTGCGGAATGTTTTCTCAACAAGATCAGCTTTTGGGTTCCAAGTTCTAGTGGCATTTACATTTTTGCTGGTGCTTGGAATGCGATAAAGAGAGAGGGCAGTATGTGGAGGTATAGTTGCATCTGGTTCAACCAATATGTTCCCGTGTACTGTTTATTGCATGGTTGGTTGTTCTTAAAAGGCTGGCTACTCGAGAGAGGCAAGACATCCATGGCTTGCCGTTTACGTTGGTTGGAGGATGAGAGCAGGAACCACTTAATTCTTTGCCTGCGGTTTTTCTGACCCGGTATGGAGAAAAGTTCTGGAGTTGCATGGCTGCAATAGATCACCTGGTGCTCGGAAGCTTTCTTGGTGTGCTTCTACTGATCATCTTTGGTTGGAAAGGCATAGAAGACTTCATAATGATGATTTTGTTTTGGATGTTGTACTGTGTTCGGCTGTATGTTTAGGGATGCAGGATTCAGGCGAAGTAAGATGTAAAGCAAAGCGAAGGTCCAAATATGTCAGAAGCAACTTCCTGAGAATTGGGTTCTATAGCTTGGTAGTTTTCAACTGTTGGGCTGCTGTATTGGGGCCAATAGCAGAAGTATATTTGCCTCATGTTTATTGTAAATTTGTAATCCTTTTCTGAGTAGTAATGGCATGCGAAAGATCTGACTTGATCCTATTTGTGGACCAAATTGCATAGATTGAAATGATCTGAACCAATACCAACCAACTCGGTGATCGAGCCGAGACCAACTCGTTTGTCATCTCCAATCCCATGCGTACACACTCCCGAAAAAGAAAAAGAAAAAGAAGAAGCGCTAACCTCTTAGGCCTCTGAACTTTATAAGTAGCTTTGATCGAATAATTTGCAGTGTGCACGCAATCGGTGAATATCCATGGGAAATTTTAATTCCTGAATTAGAAATCTCATGACTTTCCAACAAATTGCAGCAACTGTTCCTTTTTTTCTTTCCCATATTCGATATATTTTCATATCATGTGTAATTACTAAAATGTGAGACCATGTCCACACACATATTTAAGATTAAAGTTTGCATTATTAACTTTGCAACAAAGAACTTTCCATGAGTGATTTGATTTAGGGTCTTAGCTATCCACTCTCTCACTAACCATCTAATTAAGGGTAACCATCTAATTAAGGGTCGATCACATCGCCTATGAAATTCTTTTTTATGCTGACTGCTATTGGAATTCTTTTTTACGTGGACGGTATGTGGTCACCACGACACTATACATAGTGTCATTTAGAAAAAGAAAATGACAATTATTGTAAGATGGTCGCTGGTTGAAGTTTCTGGTGTCTAGAAGAAAAGGCTATTATATTAAGAGGGCGGCTGGTTGGACTCATTATTCTTAGGTCACAATTCACTTTTCCCGCTAACTTTCCAATGCCGTAGTCAAGCTAAACCAGTGCCCATCCAGAGAAATCTAAAAAATGCTCTCGTAGTCGAACATCGTATTCGCGATTATATGAGAAAATTTGATGTCTAAACCATTTACAATCGGGACCACTTAATCGGACTTTGTAACATCTTTTTGCTCAACACAATTATTACCTCACATGTTACCAAAAATTTCTTTGAAAATCTAATTGTTTTTTAAAACAAAAGGCGGGCCATCAGTGATCGTCAAAATTTGACTGCATGAAATCATTAGAGTTAGCATTTGTAATTCTTTTTAATCATAAAATCACGTCAATTCCGATATTCTAATCTTTAAATTTTTCCTAATCTAAATTTTGCAACCATGCAAGTGACCATAGTCGAGTTTACGATTATTATCAGAATTAAAGATTTTTTTTTTTTTTTTTTTTTGCGTAGAAATGTATACACAATCTTTGTATAGAAGTTAAATTCCGATTATATTCTATTAATGGGAGTAGGTTGGTGAGAGCACGACCGGTAGTTCGGTTTTCTACCTTTCCTCCGTATATGAGAGACTCGTTGATTTCGGTGCATGATGAAGCACAACAATTTAGATTGATTTGGTATTAAATTTTGAAGTACAAAACTTTAGTCCTAGGACGTCTAGGACATAATTTAGACACCATTCACAACAACCATATAATTCAAGAGCTTCGAAGACAATTCACAATTATGACTCTTTAAAACTGTTCAAATAGATGAACATTTGAACTCATTCTATTGGATCAAGTCATTCATATATTGAGAATATAAAATAAATTTATATTCAAGAACTTAAAAGGTTCTTCGAATAGACATGTCCTTCACAATAACTGTATAATTCAAGAGCTTAGAAGATAAATCACAATCATGGCTCTTTAAAACTGTTCAAATAGATATGAATAGATGGATATTTGAATTTGTTCTATTAGATCAAGTCAATCATATATTGAGAATATAAAATAAATTTACATTTAAAAGCTTAGAAGGCTCTCCGAATAGAAACGTCATTCACAACAACCGTATAATTCAAGAGCTTAGAAGGAAAATCACAATCATGGCTCTTTAAAACTCCTCGAATAAATATGAATAGATGGATATTTGAACTCCTATTAAATCAAGCTAATCATATATTGAGAATATAAGATGACTTTATATTAAATCTTACTAGAAATAGAAGCTCTCATATAATATTTATTTTGCGATTGATTTTTGTTCATCAAATCAATCGTACAATAACTTTATATAAAATGTTCTCTTTCTTTCCTCCGCTAACTATGATTTATTATTGATGCGGGGAAAAAAAAGGAACAAGGACAATGGAGAAAATCTATCTAGCGATGTGAGCAATGAAAGAGTCCAGCTCGGCCCGAGAAACTCCGCCCTCATCCATCGACCCCCGGACGGCCGCCCCTAACTTGGCCGCCCTCTTCCTCGCCTCCTCCCCTTCCTCCGTCGCCATGAGCGCCTTCACGGCGCCTTCGATGATGGAGGACTTCACGACATCATCTTGGCTCATCCAATCCTTGACAATGAGTCCAATCTTGAGGACTCGTGTGATCAAGACTGCATTCCGGGGCTGATCCGAATGCATAGGCCACGCGAGGATCGGCACTCCCATGCTGATGCTCTCCATGCAAGAGTTCCACCCGCAGTGGCTCAAGAACCCGCCAGTTGCCGGGTGCCCCAAGATCTCGAGCTGCGGCGCCCAGTCCCTCACCACCACCCCTAAATCTTGAGCCGCCGCCATCTCTTCGAACCCCTGGGGCAGTTCGATTTTCCTCGCCTCTCCTCCTCCGCCGAAAATGTCCGTCTTATCAGCTTCCCTCAATACCCAGATGAACTTCTGTCCACTACGTTCTAACCCCATGGCGATCTCACGGATCTGCTCGTCGCTCAGCGCCGTCGTGGTGCCGAATGACACGTATATCACTGAGCTCGGTGCTTGCTTGTCGAGCCACTCCATGCACCAGTGAGCCGATCTTCTCGACCTATTTTCGGGTACTTTAACCGGGTTGAACGGCCCGAGTGCCCAGTGCTTGGTTGCGGTGCCGTTCGCTGTTGCGCTGGCATATAAGTCTACGAAACGGCCTTCGACGACCCTGCATGTGTTGTGGATGCACCCTGAGTTGGACTTCTTGTACTCTTGCTGCGACGCCCTGAACTTCAAGAACTCGTTGGTGCAGGAGTCCTGGATGGACGGGAAGCCCTTGGAGGAGATGAGCTCCGCGATGTCAACCTCCACCTCCGGCGGGGGCGCCATCCCTCTCCTCTCCCACGTGAACCCACAGAGCGTGAACGCGGAAACAGTTTTGAATTCGTAAATCTCGGCGTTGGGGACCGAGGCAGCGTCCTGGACCACAGACGCCATCAGCGAGTCGTAGACCACTACGACCCGCCTCGACCCAGAGGACAGGGATTGGACGAGGGAGGCGACAGGGCTGCGGAGCGACAAAGCGGCATCGAACGCGGGCTGGAGTTGGGAGGGGAACTTGTGAGGGGAACTAAGGCTGGGGGCGGGGGAGGGGATGGGCGGGGTCGGGAAGTCGTGGAAGCGGATGTCACTGGGCGCGGATGAGGGCGGGACGTGGGAGCGGAGCTTGGCCTGGCGGTTGTGGGTGGCGGAGCCGACGTAGTGGACGGGGACGCCGTAGGAGGAGACGAGGTGGGCGAGCTGGAGGAGCTGGTTGAGGTGGCCTTGCGCCGGGAGAGGCACCATGATCACCGCCACTGATCCTCGGACGTCTTTGATATTTAGGCCATTTGGTAGATCTTGGGAAAACATTTCTTCTATGGACTCTAATTCTTCTAAAAATGGTGTTGGCTTGAGATGCGAAATTTGGTCTGTGGTGTGTTTGAGGACCTTTAGGTTTTTATAATTAGGGAAGACGGGTTCGCTGGGAGGACATTTTTTTTCCCTTTCAAAATTTGGGGTTTGGTCGCTTTCTATGGCCGCCAAATTGTTAATCGTACTAGTGCCCTCTATGCCGTCCGCGTTTGTCTAATTGCGATTTTGATGCTCGACCAAATTGATATATTTCTATCTTTTAATTTCGTTTTGTCCTCTTGCGGTTCTCTGTGATGAGGGACGGATGCATGAACTCTTACCTAACGGGACAAATTAAAGAACTAATCATAAAGTCCACAATAATTTTATCGATTTTAAGTTTGTCATAAGGTCTTTCTACACTCAGAGTTACTAGCGCCCCAAGTTAGACCTTGACATGTTTCTTCAGTACAGGACAAACCACGATATGGGCTCTTTCTAACTTTTTGAACACTTAGCTTTGGAGTGACGGTTGTCTGAATTCGTTTTATTAGATCTAAGTTAATCATACAGTGAAAATATATATGAATTCACGTTAAATCACACTCGTATAATTTCTATATTATGATTGCCTTTTGCGTTCGTGTCACTCGCACGCCGAGTTTATATAAAATGTTCTCTTTCTATTCCGTGGGCTAAGATACATCTTTGATGCTAACAACAGAACAAGAATAAGGGAGAGAAGTTATCTAGAGATATGATTGATGAAAGACTCCAACTCGGCCTAGGAAACTCCGCCCTGGTCCCCCCTAACTCTGCCGCTCTCTTCGGGCGTGCATGACAACATTTCTATTTCTCGATTTCTCTGTTTTTCTATTTTCCGGAACAAGTTTGGAACAGAAATTCATTTAGTAATGCAATTTAATTTTTCTATTTCTAAAACAGATTTCTATTACAGAAATAAATTTGGAGTAGAAATTACAAGTTAAAATTTTTAGCTTTTTTATTTCTGAAATAGAAATGAGAAATCGAAATTTTTTTCATCATTCACTTTTATCACCGCCCATCGCCCACCGGCCACTCGTGGGATGCTGGACGCCCGCCACTCACCGCCGCTCGCCGACCAGCCGCCACCGGCTGCCCGCCGCCATTCGCCAACCACTGGACTTCGGCCGCCCATCGTCGATCGTCGGATGTTGGATGCTTGGCAGTCGTTGGCCGCTCATCGCCATCCGTTGGACGCCTGAGGCCCACCGCCAACCACTGGCTGTTAGCCGCCAATCACCCGCCACTTGCCACTGGCCGTTGGATGTCGGCTGCTCGCCGCCGCCTGCCGAACTTCGGCTGTTGGCCATCGGCCACCGGTTGTTGGACTCTAGACATCGTACGCTGGACTCTGGATGTCGGACGCCGGTCGCCAGCTAGTCAAACGTTAGACGCTGAACTTCGGCGTCGAATGCTGGATGCTAGCCGCCGACTGCCAGACGATGGATGCTAGATTCCGAACGTTGGATGTTGGACGCCGAACGTTGGACTTTGGACTCTGGCCGCTCGTCGCCGATCGCAAGATGTCGGACTCCGGCCACCGGACGCCGGTCGTCACCGTTCCTAGAAATAGAAATTTTATTCTTTTACCAAACGAATTTTTATTATAGAAATAGAAATTTTGAATCATTATCAAACGCGTTTCTTTTCTCAGAGAATCGTCCATGGAATAGAAATTGAGAAATCAATTTCTAGCCAGAAATTGATTTTTGTTCTAGAAATTTTATCATACGCGCCTTCCTCATCTCGTTCCTTTGCTCTGATACCATGAGCGCCTTCACGGCACCTCCGATTGCAGACGACTTCACAACCTTGTCTTGGCTCACGTAGTCCTGGACTATAAGCCCGATCTTGAGGACTTGCGTGATCAAGACGGCATTGCTTGGCTGATCCGAATGCATAGGCCATGCGACGATGGGCACTCCCATGCTGATGCTGTCCATGCAAGAGTTCCACTCGCAGTGGCTCAAGAACTCGTCGGTTGCAGGGTGCCCCAGGATCTTGAGTTGCGGTGCCCCTAATCCCTCACCACCACGCCTGAATCTCAAGCCTTTGCCATCTCTTCGAACCCTGGGGCAGTTCGATCTTCCTTGCCTCTCCTCCTCCGCTGAAAATGTCCTCCTTATCGGCTTCCCTCAATACCCAGATGAACTTCTGTACACTACGTTCCAACCCGATCGCGATCTCATGGATCTGCTCGTCGCTTAGTGCCGTCGTGCTGCCGAACGACACGTTTATCACTAAGATTCAAGTGCAGTCGATGTGAAGCAAAGTAAAGGTCCAGATATGTCAGAAGCAACTTAGTGAGAATTGGGTTCTTGTTGACACCTAAATTTTGGCGACCCGTTTATTCATTAAAAAATTAGGGACCAAACTTTAGCCCCTAAACAAAAATATTAAATCGCAGCATATAGTTTTAAGGGTGTTTTTATTTATTTATTTTATCGCATTTGCATGGACCGGTGACAGATAAGCTTTAATTTGACAAGTTGGGAGATGGGTGCATTTCGGAAAAGATTTTTATTATTATTCCAATATTCAACGATATCACGGTGGATTGCAAGCTCATCTTTGCAAGACTCGGAATTTGAGAGGATTCTATTACAATCTTGAATTTTTAGCCTAATGTTCGACCAATTTGCGGGCAATTATTTGGTCGGAGAATATTCAATCTGCGTAAGGACAGAAAATGATATCTTCCAAGAAAAAAGATGAAAGCGTGCGGACAAAGATTTGGCCACAAGAGAGACCATCTTGAGCACCCATGAAATTGAGTCAATATTCTCAAGATCCTTAGACAATTCTGTTGACCGTAATGCAAGGAGGAGGATCAGCTTCGTACAAAGGAAATCAACGAAAAAGGGAAAGTGGGGTTTAGTCTTCACGTATCCATCGGTGTGGGCGGAAAGAAAAGTCGCAAGAATAAGAAAGAAATTTTCACGGATGTTGATTTGAAAAGGAGATTGAAACCCTAATCCTTGGCCTATAAAAACGTTGTTCTCGTAGGGTTTTAAGGGGGCCACACACATTGAACATACGGCCACACGTTGAGAGAATAGATAGAGTGGAGGATCCAATTGAGAATAGAAACCGAAGTTCTTTCTGCTCTTTGGGTCCCAATTCCGAGATCGCTCCATCACCGCCTCCGAGATCCACTAGCCATAATTGTTGCTGCTAGACATCCACGCTGTACCTGCACCGCGATGGCCCCCTCTTGGCCAAGCTCTTCCCTTTCACTACAGCGAATCTCTTTCTGTTTTGCAGGTTCTCGAATAAGCAGCACTGAGTTTTTCTACCGTGCCGTGAGCCATGACATCGCTGCCGTTGTCGAGCTGAGACCAGTTTGGTGCCTTCCCGCAACAAAATCGTTCTTTATTTTGCAGGTTCGCTGTGAGACTATCTGTGTGAACATCTGAGCATCCTCCTCACCGTCAGCCCATGCTTGTGCGTGGTCACCACCTCCATCGAGAAGTCCACCCAGTGAGTTGCTCCTTCCCTAGCCGAGAATTATTGAACCGGCAGGCTTCACCAAGCAGCCTGTACTGAGAGTCCCACCGTCGGTCCATACGTGACACCATCACAGCGGATTCCTCATCGACAAAGCTGCTGCCGCACTGAGACCAACTTCAGGCGTAAACCGAGGGGATCATCAAGCTATCAAGGGAGTTTTCAATTCTCAATAAAAATTCCACTTTTCTTTCTCTATAGTCACGTACAAGGGACACATATCATGCCCATGTGAACACCTAAAAATAAGAGAAGAAGAGTTTTCTGGTTTTCTCATGGCTTCACTTTCCTGACGTGGTTATTATATGTTTAATGCACTGCCACACACAGTCACGATCTCCATTAATCGCAGACACCACCTGGCGCAAGTCCAGCCCGCTCCATTGATTTTCCCAGATTTGTTGAGTAGTTCTTTGCGACGATTTCAGTCCAATTTAGTGAGCTGCCGCAACCACCGCGAAGTAGTCCCTCCTCAGCCGGATATCACCGTGCATCATCCATCATCGCGCTCGACTTTTCTTTTGTAGAATTCACTGCGAGCCCCATCATCCGACAAGTCCAAATTCGGGAACGATATTACAAAATAGGTAAAGATATTACCCAAATTTAATTTGGTAATTTCCTTACTTAATTCAATGATATTGCAATTAAATTCAAATCTTCGAATGATGCACATGATTGAAATCCCTGATATGCCGCGATAATCGCAACTCGAGTAGCCTTTTAAGTTGGGAAATTTTCCCAATTTCATAACGTGCATATGATTGACGGTCCAATTTCACGCTCGAAATACGACTCACAATCGCACGGAAAAATCGCCAATCTGATCTCACGCTCGAGATTCAATTCGCAATTTATTTAAAAATTAGCCAACCCGATCTCATGCGCGAGATATGGTTCACCAATTTGTGGATATCGATCCTATCTTATCTGATTTGCTGTCATGTTGGTTGAATCAATTTTATTTTGTTAAATAAAAAAAATCCAAAAAGTGCATTCATTTAGGATGTTAGTTTTTGTTTAATTTAAGTCGCATGTTTAATTATGTGGCAATTTTAAATTTCGAAATTAATAAAAAAAACAACAAAAAATTCATCATGCATATGTCATGTAGAATTAAGGTATTTAGATTAATCTTTTAGATAGACTACATCTTAGGTTAGAGATTGCTAAGTTAAGATAATATCTTGGTTAAATTAGGGTTTAGCTTGACTTAATCCTTAATATAAGTGGGATAGAATCTTAATCTAGCTAGATAATTTTTACATTTAATATAATTCCGAATTTCATAAAAAAAACCAAAAATGTCTTAGAATAAATTAGTTTTATTTTATAGCATGAATTGCATTCTTTTTAAGAAAAAAGAAAAAAATATCATATGCATGTCATTAGGATTAGATTCATGAAATGCACGTCATTTAGAGATTGTTATTAGGTCCATTTAATTAGAAATTGCATGACATTAGAATTATGTCATTTAGTTATATTGCATTGCATATTGCATGATTTTCATTAAATAAGTGGAAACAAAAAAAAAGAGAAAGAGAAATTGCGTGTTAATTAGAAATCATATCTAAGGTTGTTAATGTGAATTATGATCTAACATTACAGATGCTTTCGTTGCTACAAGGTAAGTTCCTGCAATTTATTCATTGCTTTCCTTGGATGTTAAATTGGTGGTTTGCGCACTCGTATGATCACCTCACATGTTAGGGAAATAGATTTAAAATCAATTTAAGTTGCCTGCAAAAAAACATTTTTTGAAAATAAAAGAATGGTACCGAAAGGGCATTAGAGAAATCTAGTGTAACCAAGTCCCCGTACCCATAATCTCTGGTTCGTAGGAGTAAAGTAATTATCCCGTTATTTTATTTAGGTGTCTAATCGACCTACCATAAACTGATTAGTGGCGACTCCTACATAAAATCCATTTGCATATTAAGAAATTTGAACTTAAGTCACGAATTGGTATGGGCTTGGGAGAGCCCGAGTTAAGTCTAGGCTTAACAATCCATTAGCCAAACCCTAGGTGGTTCTCACCCGAAAATTAGGTCGCGACAGTTCTATAGCTTGGCAGTTTTCAGTTGTTGGGCTGCTGTATTGGGGCCAATAGCGTAAGCATATTTGCCTTATTTCTTGTAATCTTTTTCTGAGGAGTAATGGTATGCGAATGATCTGACTTGATCCTATTTGTGGACCAAATTGTATAGATTGAAATGATCTGAAACCAATACCCACCAACTTGGTGATCGAGCCGAGGCCAGCTCGTCTGTCACCTCCAAATCCCATGCCTACACACTCCCCAAAAAAAAAAAAAAAAAAAAACCACTAAGGATTCTGGACTTTGTAAGTAGCGTCAATCAAATAGCTTGCACGCAATCGGCAAATAAGAATAGAAAACTTCAGTTCCTGAATTAGAAATCCCACAACATTCCAACAAATATCAGCAACCACTCTTTTTTTTTCCCCCATTATTCTATATTTTCATATCATGTGTTATTACTAAAGTGTGAGACCGTGTCCACACACATATTTAGGAATTTAAGGATACGCTATTAACTATGCAACAAAGAACTTTCCACGAATGACTTGATTTGGGGTTTAGCCATCCACTCTCTCACTAACCATCTAATTAGGGGTCGATCAAATTGCTTATGGAATTCTTTTTACATGGACGGTATATGGTATAATTAAACTTTATTTAATTATAGAAAAAAAATGACAGTTGTTGTAAGATGGTGGTCGCTAGTTGAAGTTTCCCAGTGTCTAGAAGAAAAGACTTTTATACTAAGAGGGTGGCTGGTTGGACTTATTACAATTCTTTCTTCTTGCAAACTTTCCAATTCCATAGTCAAGCTAAACTAGTGGCCGTCCACGGAAAACTAAGAAATGATTTCATCATTGAACATCATATTCATGATTATATGAGAAAATCCGATGTGTGAACCATTCGCAATCAGGACCACTCAATTGCACTTTCTGATATCTTTTTGTTCAAAATAGCTACTACCTAACATGTTACCAAAAATTTCCTTGAAAATCCAACTGTTTTTAAAAAATAAGGCGGGTCATCGACGATTGCTAAAATTTGATTGGAGGAAATCGTTGGAGTAAACATGTACATCAATTTGATACTATAATCTTGAAAATTTCATAATCTAAATTTTGCGACCATGCAATTTTTTTGGGAAAATCCCAAATAAGGGTTTGTTGA
Organism: Eucalyptus guilfoylei; assembly: GCA_016097605.1. Taxonomy (NCBI): domain Eukaryota; kingdom Viridiplantae; phylum Streptophyta; class Magnoliopsida; order Myrtales; family Myrtaceae; genus Eucalyptus; species Eucalyptus guilfoylei. The sequence goes on from CM027860.1 coordinate 29,496,745, forward strand.
CACCTAAAATTTACAATTTTATTTAGGATTTAACCGTGTAAAAAATTAGGAATTAGTCGCTTAAAAAAATTATTATTATTTTAAAAAAATTTAATTTTTTTAAAAAAACCTTAGGGGTTGGGTCGGGCCGGATCCGGCCCTGGCCCGGCCCGGCCCGGCCCCTTTCTTTTTCTTTCCCCCACGCGCGGCCTAGCTTTTCCTTTCTTCTCTCCCTTGAGCTGGGCTCGGCCCAGCCTTCTTTCTCGTTCAGCCCGGCCCGCGCCCATCTGTCTTCCTCTCCTGCCTGTCTCGCGCGACGACCTGCAGAAAAGAGAAAAGGAGGAGCAGCGACAGAGAGCAGGGGGATCGGTGCGGCAGGCGAGCGATGTGATCCGCGGGTCGGGGGCAGTCCGGCTGGCAAGCTGGCAGCTGCAGAGGCCATGCGCGCCGGCCGGTTGCTCTAAAAGGGGGGACGGACAGAACCGGCATTTCTTGAGAGAATGGAGGGCGAGCCAGAGGGAGAAAGTGAGACCGAGGGAGCATTTCGGCATTTCTTGAGATCCGCCCGTTGCTCATCATCCAAACCGGGTAAGCCTTCCGAACCGTAGGTGCCTCGTTTTAGGAGGTGTCGGACCGGAGCTCATGATCGACCAGTTCGCGCAAGCTTCAGTCCCGTTGGTCCTTCGTTGATTTTGTTGTGTGTTTTGGTATGTTTCGATAGGAACTTAGGGCTGTGTTCGAGTCTCGACCGCGTCGGAAATCTCTCGTTCGAGTCGAGCACGCCAACTGTTTGCAGGGATGCTTGAATGAAGTTCGAGTATCTTAGTTGGTCTTGACCGAGCCTTATCGTCCTTGAGTTCATACCTATGTTAAATTTGATGTGATCTATCTCTGAGTTGGTCTGGAATGTTGTTTGTGTGTCGATGTTCGTTGCTTGGTCCAAACAATAGCCCTGGGCGAGCTTGGTTCCTTCCTTTAGCTGGTGCATTCTATGCATTTGATGAAATGTCAAAACAAGATTTGGAAATGGTTTCTGCGAGGTTCGTTGCTGTGATATTGTCTTTGTTCGAGTTTGAGTCCCTTCCATCGTGTTGTTTGCTCATTCTGGTGTTAGTACTCGAATCGACGGAGTTTTGGTCATACGAAAATTTAGAGTTCAAAAATCTAATCTTTAGCCAGAAGCATTCCGGCGACGGTGATGATCTCCGGCCAACTAGTGGCCGGCGGAAGTTCGGCGGTGGAAGGGTCGCCGGTTGTTCCGAGCTGCATTGTTGTTTGGCTGAGTCTCGATGAGGCCATGTTTTGGGAAGAGAAGACTTCGGGCGTGCAGTGGGCAAGCACGAAGTAGAAGAAGACCAAAAGGGAGAAAAAAATAAAAGAAAAAAAAGGAAAAAGAAAAGTATAGAAAAAGTAAAAAGTAAAAATAAAACATAGAAAAAGAAAGCAAAAATTTGGTTCGGGAAGAAGGAATGCAGAGAAAGGAGTGCAGCAGAAAAAAGACAAAATAAGGATAAGACAAAAAGAGAAAAAAAAAGAAAAATACATATTTAAAAGAAAATAAACTAAAAAAAAAAAATCTTTTTTTATTCGATGTGGGTTGGACCTGAGCTTGGATCGGATCAGCGGGTCAGATCGGTCTTACCCGGTCCGAACCCTTTTCCGGAATAAAATGATATTAGATACTAAAAATATATTCAAAATTTAAAAAAAAAAAATTCAAAAATTTAAAAAAAAAATCAAAAAATCGAAAATAATAAAAATTCAAAAAAATTTCCGAAAATTCAAGAACTTTAAGAGAACGTTAAAACTATCAGAAAATATTGAAAATTCGAATTTTGATTTTTTAAATAATAATAATTGAAATTTTTTTTTTAAAAAAATGAAAAATTAGAAAATTTTTAAAAAATAAATAAAAATAATCTATCATAAAATTCGGAATTTCATTTGAAAATTTTAAAAAAAAAAACTTTCCAAGCTATTTTCTTAAAAATTGAGGTTTCTTAACTCTAAAGTGTGCTAAAAAATTGAGTAAGCCCATAGGGCTCTACCTTAGGGCTTCAATTGTCTTCAAAGACAGTTACTCTTATTTGCATGCTTTTGCTGTTTTGATCCCTTTAGTCCGGTTAAGATTAGCATTTATCTTTTTTTTTTAATGTTAAATATTTGCTCTCCCATGCAATTTATTTAAACGCTTTCTTTAGCTGCTAATTGTTATTTTAATGATTGCGTACTCGTATGATCATCTCGAGTGTTAGTGGATTGGTCTAAAAAGATAAATGTCACTAATTAGTTAATTAGTGTAATCAAGTCCCCAACCTTAGATCTTTGGTTGCGTAGAAAGTGAGGTACACTCCTATACTTTCCTTGCTTTCTAGCCGACCCCAATAAGCTAGTGGCGACTCCTTATTACAAAATTTTTATGAATATTTCAATGTCGCGCGAGGTATGGGCGTAGGAGAGCTTGCGCCTAATCATAGACCGTAAGCCCACCTTTTAGGCAATACCCTTAAACATATTCCCTTCCCTTAGGGGTAGGTCACGACAGGGTTTGAAGTTGACACTATTTCAAATGAGGGCCCAAAGAGGATATTGTTTCAAATAAGGGCCTAGAGTGCATATATCAATATCAAAGAATGGCCTGAACTCACCAAATGTGAAAAACAATTTTCTTTTTAATTTTTTTAAAATTTTTCTTTTTTCATTTTTAGTGTTTTTTCCTTTTCCAAAAAAGAAAAGAAAAGAAAAGAAAACATAGGCAGGCCGATGCCTCATTGCCGGTGGGGCGGTGACGAAGGTCAAAGGGGTCCAGGGTCGTTGGCCTTCCCTAAGGCGGCGATGACCTCGCTGGCCTTCATCACCACCCCATCGGCGATGGGGCAGTGGGCACAAGCGAGAGGAAGCGCCCTCCCACCCGTGTTCTTTATTTCTTTTCCTTTTTTTTTTAATTTTTAAAATTCATAATCTAATTTAATTTAATTTATATTTGGATAAAAATATCCTTGATCAAGTTGGCGAGGCTAGGTTCTTAAACGGCAATGACCACTTCAGGCCATTTTTTGAGACTGATATGAGCACTTTAAATCCTTATTTCAGATAAAGTTTACTTCAGGTTCTTATTTGAGAAAATGAGGACACTTCGAGCCCTTATTTGAAATTTTGTCCTTTTTGTTTTTGTGCGGTAATGTATACATCATCTTTTTATAGAAGTTAATTCCTGCCTATATTTTATTAACAGGAGTGTGTTGGTGAAAGCATGATTGGTAGTTTAGTTTTCCACCTTTCGTCTGTATATAAGAGACTCATTTGTCTCGGTGCATGATGATGCACAATAATTCAGATTGATCTTGGTTTTAAATTTTGAAGTACAACAATTTATTGCCAGCGGTGCATGATTTAGACGCATCCTTGACAACAATCTTATAATCCAAAAGCCTAGGATAAATCACAACCGAGACTCTTTATAATTCTTTGAATAGCTATGAAGAAACAGTTGTCTGAACTTGTTCTATTGGATTAAGTCAATTATATATTGAGAATATAAAAATGATTTATATTAAACCTCACTAAGAACACAAACTTTTATATAATTTCTATATTGTAATTGATTTTTGTTCATCAAATCACTTGTACAATAAGTTTATATAAAATGTTCTCTCCTCTACTAATTATGATTTATTGTTAATGCGAAAAAAGAAGGATAAATGGAGAAAATCCATCAAGAGATGTGAGTGATGAAAGAGTCGAACTCGGCCCTCTTCCTTATCTCGTCCCCTTGCTCCGACGCCATGAGTGCCTCCACGGCACCTTGGATCGCAGATGACTTCATGACCTTGTCTTGGCTTATGGAGTCCTTGACTATAAGTCCAATCTTGATGACTTGCGATATCAAGACGGCATTGCTTGGCTGATCCGAATGCATCCGCCATGCGAGGATCGGCACTCCCATGCTGATGCTGATGCCCTCCATGCAAAAAGAGTTCCACTCGCAGCGGCTTAAGAACCCACCCGTTGCAGGGTGCCCCAAGATCTCGAGCTGCGGTGCCGAGTCCCTCACCACCACGCCTGAATCTCTAGCCTCCGCCATCTCTTCGAACCCTTGGGGCAGTTCGATCTTCCTTGCCTCTCCTCCTCCGCTGAAAATGTCCCTCTTTTCAGCTTCCCTCAATACCCAGATAAACTTCTGTCCACTACGTTCCAACCCGATCGCGATCTCACGGATCTGCTCGTCGCTCAGCGCCGTCGTGGTTTTGAACGACACGTATATCACTGAGATTCAGGTGGAGTCGATGTGAAGCAAAGCAAAGGTCCAAGTATGTAAAGCAAGTTTGTGAGAATTGGGCCCTATAGCTTGGTAGTTTTCAACTGTTGGGCTGCTGTATTGTGGCCAACAGCATAAGCACATTTTCTGAGTAGTAATGGTATGCGAATGATCTGAGAATGATCTGACTTGATCCTATTTGTGGACTGAATTGCATAGATTGAAATGACCTGAAACCAATAACAACCAACTTGGTGATCGAGCCGAGACCAGCTCGTTCGTCACCTCCAGATCCCATGCCTACACTCTCCAGAAAAGAAAAAAAAGAAGAGAAAAGAAAAGAAAAGAAAAGAAGTGCCAACCAATTTAGCCACTGGACTTTATAAATAGCTTTGATCAAACAACTTGTAACTTGCACGCGATTGGTAAATAAGAATAGGAAATTTTAGTTCCTGAATTAGAAATCTCACAGCCTTCCAACAAATCACAGCAATCGTTCCTTTTTCTCCATATTCGACATATTTTCACACCATGTGTAATTACTAAAGTGCGAGACCCTATCCACACACAGATTTAGGGATTACACTATACACTATTAAGTATGCAATGGAGAACCTTGCACGAGTGGCTTGATTTCGGGTTTTAGCTATCCACTCTCTCACTAACCATCTAATTAAGGGTCGATCAGATCGCTTATGCAATTCTTTTTCATGCGGGCACTATATGATTAAATTAAACTTTATTTAACTATCCACAGCGACACCATACATAGCGTCATTTAGAAAAAGAAAATGACTACTATGGTAAGATGGTGGTCGCTGGTTGAAGTTTCCTGGTGTCTAGAAGAAAAGACTATTATATCAAGAGGGAGGGTGGCTGGCTGGATTATTATTCTTGGGTCAGTATTCATTTTTCCCTCTAACTTTCCAATTCCATAGTCAAGCTAAACTAGTGCCCATCCATAGAAAACTAAGAAATGGCCTCATTGTCGAACATCGTATTCATGATTACCATTCACAATCGTGGCCACTTAATCACACTTTCTAAAATCTTTTGGTTCATCACAGCCATTACCTAACATGTTGCCAAAAATTTCTTTGAAAATCTAATTATTTTGGGAAAAAAAGGCAAGCCACCAGTGATCATCAAAATTTGACCGCATGAAATCATTGGAGTTAACATATATAAATTATTTAATAGTAATCACGTCAATTTGACAATTTAATATTGAAATTTTCCTAATCTAAATTTTGCGACCAAGCAAGTGACCATAGTTGAGTCTACTCTACAATTATTACCAGAATTAAAGATATATAATTTTTTGAGTGGTGATGTATACACCATCTTTGGATAGAAGTTAAATCCTTTATTTTGCAGGAGTATGTTGGTAAGAGCACGACTAGTGGTTTGGTTTTCTACCTTTCCTCCGTATATAAGAGGAGACTCATTGGTCCCGGTGCATGATGATGCATAATAATTCAGATTAACCTTGATATTAAATTTTGAAATTAAATTTTGAAGTACAATACTTTTTTCCTCCGACATCGGACGCATGATTTAGATATGTCATTCACAAAAGCTGTATATTTCGAAAGCTTAGGAGACAAATTACAATCATGGTTCTTTATAACTCTTTGCCTAAATACGAAGAGACGGATGTCTCAACTTGTTCTATTAGATCAAGTTAATCATACTTAATAGTTATAGTGTAATGAGAATATAAAATGAATTTATACTGAACTTCACCAAAAACAAAAACTCTTATACAATTTTTGTATTGCGATCAAATCAATCGTACAATATCTTTATATAAAATGTTCTTTTCCTTTCCTCCACTAATTATGATTTATCATTGATGCGTAAAAAGAAAAGAACAACGACCATGGAGAAAATCTAACTAGAGATGTGAGCAATGAAAGAGTCCACTGCCCTCATCCATCGACCCCCGAACAGCCACCCCTAACTCGGCCGCCCTCTTCCTTGCCTCCTCCCCTTCCCTGTCGCCATGAGCGTCTTCATGGCGCCTTCGATGGTGGAGGACTTCACGACGTCGTCTTGGCTCATCCAATCCTTGACAATAAGTCCAATCTTTAGGACTCGTGTGATCAAGACTGCATTCTGGGCTGATTCGGGTGCATAGGCCATGCGAGGATCAGCGCTCCCATGCTGATGCTCCCCATGCAAGAGTTCCAACTGCAGTGGCTCAAGAACTCGCCAGTTGCAGGGTGCCCCATGATCTTGAGTTGCGGTGCCCAGTTCCTCACCACCACGCCTGAATCTCGAACCTTTGCCATCTCTTCGAACCCTGGGGCAGTTCGATCTTCCTTGCCTCTCCTCCTCCGCTGAAAATGTCCGCCTTATTAGCTTCCCTCAATACCCAGATGAACTTCTGTTCACTACGTTCCAACCCGATTGCGATCTCACAGATCTACTCATTGCTTAGTGCCGTCGTGCTGCCGAACGACACGTTTATCACTAAGATTCAGGTGCCGTTGATGTGAAGCAAAGCAAAGGTCCAGATACGTCAGAAGCAACTTCGTGAGAATTGGGTTCTACAGCTTGGTAGTTTTCAGCTGTTGGGCTGCTGTATTAGGGCCAATAGCATAAGCATATTTACCTTTTTTTCTTGTAATCCTTTTCTGAGGAGTAATGGCATGCGAATGATCTGACTTGATCCTATTTGTGGACCAAAGTGCATAGATTGAAATGATCTGAAACCAATACCAACCAACTTGGTGATTGAGCCGAGACCAGCTTGTTTGTCACCTCCAAATCCCACGCCTACACACTCCAGGAAGGGGGAAAAACAACCATTTAGGACTCTGGACTTTGTAAGTAGCTTCGATCAAATAGCTTGCACACAATCGGTAAATAAGAACAGAAAACTTTAGTTTCTGAATTAGAATACCCACAACCTTCCAACAAATCTCAGCAACCGTTTTTTTAATTTTTTTTCCCATATTCGAGATATTTTCATATCATGTGTAATTACTAAGGTGCGAGACTGTATCCACACGCATATTTAGGGATTTAAGTATACACTACTAACCATGCAACAAAGAACTTTCCACGAGTGGCTCGATTTGGGGTTTAGTTATCCACTCTCTCACTAACCATCTAATTAGGGGTCGATCAGATGGCTTATGGAATTCTTTGCACATGGATGGTATATGATATTTAATTATATGAAAAAGGAGTACTGGACACTTGGAGTGTCAAAACTTGGCATAAAAGGATACTTAAGTGCAAAAAGTTAGGATAGTGACACTTAAATGCCAACATTAAAACAAAATGGATAACTTAAGTGCCAATGGCGAGAAAATCCAACCAAAATACTAGCGTGGCGATTTTTCGGTTGTTTTGCACGCTGACGTGGCTAGACAAGTGCAAAAAATATGTCGTTTTACTGCTGATGTGAGTAAATAATTAATATAAAATTAATTATATTAAATTTAAAACTAAATTTATTTAAAAAACAAAGAGAGAGAGAGGGATAGAGAGAGAGAGAGAGAGAGAGAGAGAGATGGAGACCCTCTCAGAGAGAAGAGATGGAGACCCTCCGTTGGGCTGGTGGCGTTAGGGCTCGACGACCCCGGCCAGCCCTCCCCCCACCATCGCCAGCCCTTCCCGGTGATGGCAAGGGCATAGCCCTTAACCGCTTGCAACTGTCTTCCTTCCTCTTCTCTCTCTCTCTCTCTCTCTCTCTCTCTCTAAATAATTTAATTTAATTAATTTTTTATATTAAAATTTAAATCCTTGCAAAACGATGTTGTTCTTGCATTTTTTTATCGAGTCGGTTTTCCAGCGGGCCACGTAGGCGAGCAAAATTAATAAAAAATTGTAATGTAAGATTTTCAGTAGGGTTCACCAGAGGTGGCACTCAAGTGTCCCATTTTTTTTAAAAAAAATGGTATTTAAGTCACTTTTCTAACTTTTGATACTTAAATATTCCATTGTGCCAAGTTTTGGTACTTGTGATGTATTTTTGCCTAGAAAAAAGTGACAATTATTGTAAGATGGTGGCCGCTAGTTGAAGTTTCCTGGTGTCTAGAATAAAATACTATTATATTAAGAGGGTGGCTTGTTGGACTTATTACAATTCTTTCTTCTTGCAAACTTTCCAATTCCATAGTCAAGCTAAACTAGTGGCCATCCACGGAAAACTAAGAAATGGTCAAGACAACGATTACCTAACATGTTACCAAAAATTTCTTTGAAAATCTAATTGTTTTAAAAAATAAGGTTGGCCATTGACGATAGCTAAAATTTGATTGCGGGAAATCATTGGATTCAATTTGATACTCTAACCTAGAAAATTTCCTAATCTAAATTTTGCGGCCATGCAATATTTTTGGGAAATTTTCTAATAACGGATCGAAGTGGACATTATTTCAAATAAAGGCTTGAAGTGCCATTATTTTTTCAAATAAAAGTTCGACGTGGATATTGCTTCAAATAAGGGCTTGAAGTGTATATATCAGTTTCAAAGAAGGGCCTGTACACACCAAATGTTAAAGGTAATTTCGTCTTTTAGAATTCTAATTTTTAATTTTTTAATTTTTTTTCTTTTAAAAAAACTATAAAAAAAAAAGCCGCCTTATTGCCGGTGGGGTGGCAGCAATGGTCGGCAGGGTCGCTGGCCTTCGCCTTTGATTAGCTAGGGTCGCCGGCCCTCCCCTAGGTGCTGACTAGGGGTGATCGGATCCAGAGTGGGTAGGGTCTAGACTTGGATCCTGTACCCGATCCTGTTATAACCGGTTCCTCTTTTCTAGACCATATACCCGACCCTGTTTGTATTGGACCCTATACCCGACCCACCCTGTTTTTCCGATCCGGTTCTAGGGTCAACCCTGTTTCCAATGGAACATGTTTTGCAATCTCTTGATATCCTATATGACTTCGAATTTTATTTTAATACGCGAGAAAATAACGTAATCCTCCTAATTTGTATTGAAACATTAAGCACTTGTAATAAATAAATACATGAACTTTTTGACTAAACGAAAAATTAAGGATCCACAAGGCTAATTATAATAAATAAAATCATAAGGCAAAGAATTAGAACCAAACATGGGTCTAATATTAGTTTTATTCCCATAACTACTACATGAAACTACTTATTATTGCAAGCATAACTCCTCCCACAAAAGAAAAATTAGGCGAGCCAATCCATGTGATATATAAGAATTTGGCGGCGACGAACACCGTCCGTCCATTGGATGGTGCGAGAGGGAGCCGATGAGGGAGGGAAGCAAGTGAGGAAGAGAAATGAGAAAGGAGGAGTGCCATGCGTGTTTGAAAGAGCCAAGAGGAAAAACGTCGCGTGATTGCGGGAGTAAGAATAGAAATCGGGGGAAAAAAAAGGGTTTTGAACCTCTACTTCCAAAATCGGTCTGAGAACCGGTTTCCGGGTGGGTAATCACTCGGAACCTGTTCCCGGACCAGTTTAAAACGGTTCCGAATTTTGGGAATTGGTTCTCAGACCGGTTTCAACGGGAACCGGTTCCCGACCCTATTTTCCGGGTGGGCCGGTCCAAGAACCGGGTATACCACTTCAAGTCCTTTTTTGAGATTGATATGAGCACTTCAGATTTTTATTTGAAATAAGGTCAACTCTAGGCCTTTATTTGAGAAAATGAGGACACTTCGGCACTTATTTGATTTTTTTTTTTTTTTTTTTTTTTTTTTGCGTGGCAATGTGTACACCACCTTTGTATAGAAGTTAAATCCTGACTATATTCTGTTAACAAGAGTATGTTGGTGAGATCATAACCGGTAGTTCAGTTTTCTACCTTTCCTCCTTATATAAGAGACTCGTTGGTCCTGGTACATGATGATGCACAATAATTCAGATTGATCTTGGTATTAAATTTTGAAGTACAATAATTTAGTCCTAGGACGTCCGGCACATGATTTTGATACATCCTTGACAACAATCTTATAATCGAAAAGCTTAGGATAAATCACGACTAAGACTCTTTATAACTCTCTGAATAGTTATGAAGAAACAATTGTCTGAACTCGTTTTATTGGATTAAGTCAATTACATATTGAGAATATAAAAATGAATCTATATTAAACCTCACTAAAAACACAAGCTTTTATATAATTTCTATATTGTGATTGATTTTTGTTCATCAAATCACTTGTACAATAAGTTCATATAAAATGTTATCTCCTCCCATAATTATGATTTATTGTTAATGCAGAAGAAAAAAAGGACAAATGGAGAAAATCTTTCTAGAGATGTGAGCCATGAAAGAGTCCAATTCGGCCAGAGAAACTTTGCCCTCATCCATCGACCCCGAACGGCCGCCCCTAACTCGGCTGCCTTCTTCCTTGCCTCCTCTCCTTCCTCCGACGACATGAGCACCTTCATGACGCCTTTGATAGCAGAGGACTTTAAGAAACTTTGTCCTATAGAAAACTTTTGTTTTTTCCCGATTAGAATAGCAATTATTATTATTATTATTATTATTATTATTATTATTATTATTATTATTATTATTATTATTATTATTATTATTATTAGTATTATTATTATTATTATTATCATCTCTACTTTTCTGTGTATCCAGTTAAAATACTCAATTGACTTGCTTTTTATTTCTTTCGAAATAATCATACATAAAATAAAGAAAAATTGACTATTTAGAACGAAAGTCGGAGCTAAGATGTTGTTTACTCTTATGTTTGCTACTTGATATTTAACTTTATGTTAGCAATTGCCATGTAGCATCCGCCAAGCGGCATGGCGTAGTTACGCAAATGGCTCACATTTGACTGATTAGCATTTATTTAGTGATTTTTCACTTATTTAGATTCCGGTCACATATTACATTAAAATTTCAAATAAATAAAGGGAGAGCATCTTCAAAATTATTATTGAAAAATGTACTTATTAAATACTGTTATTCTAAACTATTCATCTCTTCCGATTCATCTCATCGATTTTAAAATTAAAGAAAGCTGATCTTTTACACGATATATTCATTTCATTTGAAATTACGTGAGAAGGAAGATATATCTTTTTTCATAAATGATATCCATAATTTGAAGTATAACACATTTTAATTACTTGAAATAAATGCATTATTTGGCCATTCAACCTAACACAGAGCACAACTTATGTAAAACATGCATGTTTGTTTCCATTGGATTTAGTTTAATTTCCTTCTTCTAGAATTCAGTTATTCTAGAACAGAAGCAAATTTGTTACGCAAAAGATGAAAATGAAATAATTTTATCCAAAATTCACTACATTCGAAATCGAGACAATTTGGGAAAAAAAATAATGACATAAACGATTAAGTTCAGCTACAAGGGTCCAAGCTACACTTCCTCTCCTTTTTGTGACCGGGTGGCTCGTCTCTTCATATCGACAACCGAATTTTCCGAAGTCAGTTTCGAAATTTCGCGGACACAAGCGGCTCGACTTGTAAATGTCCGTCGGAAATTCTAGGCAACTTGAGGCTGTCCTGAGCGGTTGATGTTTCTTGTTTGATCAGTCCTTGGTTTGCTTGAAATGTTTTGACGACTCTCGGTATTTTGCACCTTCGCGATTCTGCCTTTCGTGTTTTGAGTTCGCCCTGGGGTGGAGATATAAAATCGTCCCGCGGGGGCGACGATCGGGACGATTAATCTTCTTGTAAGGGAGGAGACGAATCCGGTGAGCACCGTTGCGGTTTCGTTTCGCTTCCTTGTCAACTGTTTGATAATTTGCGGCTGTGGCTGCCCAAATATTGCAATTTGAACTTGTCTGGATTTTGGGATGTGTGCGATGAAGGTATGGTGCGGTAGTGTTTTTTGCGATGCTGTCGCCTTGTCATTTGGTTTAAGGAATTGGTTTTGAGGCTAATCTTTGATTCATGATGGCTATAAAACTGCGAAAAATGACAAGGCGATCATCTTCCCTTATGTAGACACTACTCCACTGGCCAGCCCCTGTACACTATTGAAGGACTCAGAGAGCACACGGTTGCTTTTTGATTTTTAAGTGGGAATTTGTTGGTAACACATGGAATCGACATTGATGGGATGTATCCGAGGTTGGACCCTGGACAGCACACACTAGTTTCAGCTTGTAGAAAGTGGGAGCTTGTGAGTTACACGGGGTGGTAGATTGTTTATGTGAAGAAAGCTCTTGGTTTTGCAAAGGAAAAAGAAGCAATATAAATTGTGGTAGATTACTAGTGTCGAGAGATATTTGACTTGATTCCGTTATGGTCTGTCATGAAGGGATGCATGCTTAATGTTCAGCTATGGCAATTCTTGGTATCATCTGAAGCTATCTCAAGCATTGTTTTCAAAATCCCGAGTCATTCTAAATTTTGAAGATGGTTTATCTCAAGTGGAAGGAAAATTTGTAAAATGATAGAACTAGTATAAACTTTTTATTGGAGCTCCAAAACTAGTGTAATTTTCTCCAAGATGAAGTTCTGAACTTTAGTAGAAGTTATAGGAATGTCACTAGTAAATGTGTGCAAATCGAACAGTTGAGAGTTCTTTCATTCTAAAAGTCACATTGACCTACAGACTTCAGTATCTCATCCATCATTTGTCTCCCACTGTGTCTCCTTCTATGTTTCCTGAATGTCAGTCCTCAATTTTTGTTAGCTTTCCTTTCGTTCCTCTCTCAAGAAGTATGTCCGATTGGGGTTTCATTGCTTTATTTAATTGGTTTTGCCCTTAAACTAATTCGTGTAATTTAATAGGATGACACAAAATTGACGAAATTATATTTGTTTTGAATTGTTTTCTTCTGCTGCTTTCGTAACAAATAATGTCAAAAATGGAGTGTGAAGATTGGGACGGCTTGTCAAGTGACTCTAAGTTAATGGAACAAGACTTGAAGGATGAAGAGGAATATAACTACATATCCAACTCTGGTCACATTAAAGGACGACTCTCTTGTTCTTTGGGCGTTGGTTGCTTTTTGTGACCAATTGTCACTGACCACTGTCGCGACCCGATCTCGCCGCCCTTGAAGTCAAAGGGGAAAAGGTCGAGTTTAGGGGTACTTTGATTACGAGAGTTCCCTCCACGAGATCGCGAGCTCTCCCAAGTTCGTACCCCGTGTGATAGCGAATTTTGTACAATCTAGTTATTTATGACAACCTAAAAATAGACGGGAGTCACCACTAGCTTCATTGTGGGGGTCAGCTAGAAAACCCAATCGAGGGTCGGGAGTGTTCGCTCAATTTCTACGCAACCAAATATCTAGGTTTGGGGACTTGGTTACGCTAATATTTCTATTAACGCCCTTTCAGTACCTAAACAGTATGTTGTGTTTTTCCTAACATGTCCATGCGTTTCTTTTTACATTTTCGGGATCATCATTTTTATACTAAGTGATCATGCGTGGTGGATTACTTTCATTATATTCTATTCCTAAGAAATGAAAGGAAAATAATCAATGAAATTGAAATTTGCAAGACATGAAGTAAACAATCAAGAAAAGCAGTAAACCTAAACATGCAATCCTAAAGAATATAAAAGAGAAATGCAATTAAAAAAGAAAAAGAAAGAAAACCCGCAACTTGTCGGGTTTTATACAACAAATGGAACCCAAGACATATGTCAGGAAAAAACAAATATTACATGATAACGGTCGGAATGGACATCGACCTCCACCATCTTCACGCCTTCTCCATCTTCGCGGTCCTAATCTAAACCTAATCTAAGAAACCTATAACTAGGTATATACATTGGAAGGAAACAAACAAACACATCAAAACAACCAAAAACAAGACATCACATCAAAATCAATTGTTTAAAAGAAGTACAATGCGAAAATCAAATTTTGAGTGATATCCTAAGGTTCAGCATTGTTATGTGTCGCGCCTAAATCATTCATCTAACAATCATATGCAAAGCAAATAAAATGACAAGCATTTAGGCCATATGATCTTGATTATTATCCAATCCAAACCAATGAGTGGACCAACTAAGGATCACTTATTCAAACACGTGCACCATTGAATTTGCTCATGCAACACATGTATTCAAGACATACGAAGCAGTCGATATGTAACCCACATGATACCTAAAAACGTTTTGTAGACAATTGACAAAGGACGTCATTTTAAAAGATTTGATGAAAAGAGAGATATAACTTCATCAAGTCATGGAATGTATCTAGTCATCATGAAGTGTTCGGACCCTCATCCTACTCAAATGGTGCATGAATTTTATAATATTTTGGTATGTCCTAAGTATAGAGGTTAGAGACAAATGTGATGAGAACATCTATCCTTAGATCAATGCACATAAAAAACACAGAAATTCATTAACCTCAGTAGGATTATCAACCTATTCAAAACAACATATGATTAGAGAACAGACACAGTGACTTTGACAGAGGTTTGTCATATCAAACAAAGCTCAAGTGATATGTGCTATGCATCCTTTCGAAACTCTGAAATGTCCTTTATGAATTTCTACAACATATTGAAAGCAATTAGACACATCTACTATCTCATTCAAGACTAACATCAACTAGCCACAGAAAATATAGCATTTCCCTAATCGAATCAACTCCAAAATAGAAGAAATCTGTATGTTGTAACCAAAGGCATTTCACTATGGAAATAGAACATGATAGAAGCATACATGTATGATTCACAACCATTTACATCATCCAAAAATGATCCATTCAATATGAAATTTCTACACAACATAGATCATACAATTTCCTGCCACTTTCATAAGGACATCTAAGGCTGATTAAATTCGTATGAATTTACAAAAATCACAATGCAAGCAAGTGTCCTTCAAGTCAAACAAATCACAGTGGCTAGTGCATTCAGTTTAAATGAAACAGCATCTTCAATGCTGTCAATATATGGCTGATATTCAGGACAAATACAAGCAATTTCAGCATATGCAGCATCAATATAGAACCACATTCCATTTCTCTTAGCAACTGTTGCTAGTATAGACAAAGGGATCAACTGCCGTTGAAGAAGTTGTACCAACCTTGGATGAATCGGTGAAGGATCGGAAACCGTCGTTGCCGTCGATGCTGTCTGAACTCTAAACTCCAAGCTCCTCGACCGGCCGTTTCGGCAAGTCAAATTCGGCGCGCAAGATAGAGCCGAGAGAAAATGTTCGAGTCAAAGGGAGCGAACGGGAGAGAGAAACCAGAGACCAAAATTTTTAACGGATTGAGAGAGAAAGAGGGCTCATCGTCGAGCGAGCGACAGAGCCGAGAGAGAACCGGTTAAGCGTCCTGTCGCCACCATTGTGGCCGTTGTGAGACAAAATAATTCATAATGCAGAAGCCAGAATCGTTTTATAGACAAACCTCCAGCCATTGTTCTTGTTCTCGTTCGTTGGAAAATCCTGAAAATACAAGGAAATATTGGGTACACGCTACTAACCCAATTCCCTCACGTACTGATGGTGTATTTCAAATGAGAGGGTTTGAGTTAGACCTTGTAATTGCCTCATTAGAAATGAACGAGCGTTCCTTTATATACCGTCTTCCATCAAGACAGTTACCAAATGGGCAATTGTCACGAAAGGGTATAAAATGTGGAAAAACTACATGTCGAATAACCGCCACAATATAGAGAAAATGTGGGTCCGGAAATGTGGGATCACAAAAATAAATAACATTCTCCCACTTGATCCCATCATTTTCATCATACGGATTATCCAACTAATTCCACGAAAACTTTATACTTAAAGAAAAGAAGCAAAACACATGGATCATGGCGACATGTCCTCTAACAGTGAGTAATATCTTCCATGTATCACAATGCATCTTATTTCTTTAATGTCAGCCTATATGTGACAACAAATCTTAATGAATAAACCCTATGTTTATTCCAGAACCAAGGATAAATGTTATTCTCATAAACAACAAAATGTGTACACCAAAATTGAGAATCAACATTACAACTGAATAAGAGTTTCATACAACAAAAATCGTCCATATGACGACAAATTACATTATGGGACCTACTCCCATACTAGTCACATGATCCTTATACTTCATTGGTGGCATGCCTTTAGTTAAAGGATCAGCTATCATCAATTCAGTGCTAACGTGTTCTATGACCACTTTATTCTCCTTAACACATTCCCATATGGCTAAATACTTAATATCGATATGCTTACTTCGACTGCCACTTTTGGCATTTTTAGCCATAAAAACCACAGCTAAATTGTCACAATATATTCTTAATGGCCTAGAAATAGAATCAACAATTCTAAGCCCAGCAATGAAACTCTTCAACCATACACCATGTGAGGTAGCCTCAAAATAAGAAACGAACTCAGCCTCCATAGTAGAAGTAGCAGTCAGAGTCTGCTTGGCACTTCTTCATGACACGGCTCCGCCGGCTAACATAAAAATGTATTCAGATGTTGATTTTCGTGAATCAACGCAGCCTGCGAAGTCTGCATCCGCATAACCGACTACTTCCAGGTTGTCAGTTCGTCTATACATAAGCATGTAGTCTTTGGTACCTTGAAGGTGTCTCATCACTTTCTTTGCAGCTCTCCAGTGGTCTAAACCTGGATTACTCTGATATCTTCCCAACATTCCCACAGCAAAAGCGATGTCAGGTCGAGTGCAAACCTGAGCATACATCAAGCTTTCGATAGCAGAAGCATATGGAATGTTGTACATTTGTTCCCTTTCTACATCGTTCTTCGGGCATTGGTTCATATTGAACCTGTCACCCTTCACAATGGGTGCTATACTTGGTGAACAATCTTTCATCCGAAATCTCTCTAAGACCTTATTAATATAGGTTTCTTGAGATAGTCCTAAAATTCCTCGAGGTCTATCTTTATGAATCTTAATGCCAATGACATAAGATGCCTCACCCATATCCTTCATATCAAAACTCTTAGAGAGAAATTGTTTCACCTCATGTAGCAACCCCTTATCATTGGTTGCAAGTAGTATATCATCCACATATAGCACAAGGAAACAAATTTTGCTCCCACTGACCTTCTGGTATATACATTGATCCATGACATTCTCTACAAAACCGAATGAAGAGATGACATCATGAAACCTCAAGTACCATTGGTGGGATGCTTGTTTCAGGCCATATATAGATTTCTTAAGCTTGCACACCAAATGCTCACCTTTACTAGAGGAGAATCCTTCAGGTTGTTTCATATAAACCTCTTCCTCTAGTTCTCCATTGAGGAACGCCATTTTCACATCCATCTGATGTAATTCCATATCAAAATGGGCAACCAATGCCAAAATAATACAAAGAGAATCTTTCTTAGATACAGGAGAAAAAGTCTCCGTGTAATCGATTCCTTCCCTTTGAGTGAATCCTTTGGCAACGAGTCTAGCTTTATATCTTTCAATGTTAGCCAATGAATCATTCTTAGTTTTGAAGACCCATTTACAACCAATGGCCTTCGCACCATCAGGTAACTCAACCAAATTCAAGACCTCGTTAGATGCCATAGAACTCATCTCTTCCTTCATGGCATTGTACCACAAATTGGATTTATCACTGTTCATGGCTTGTGAAAATGTTTCGGGATCATTCTCAGCTCCAATATTGTAGTTAGACTCTTGTAAATACACAATATAATCTCTAAGAATTGCCGATTTCCTTATTCTAGTAGATCTTCTCAATGTTGCATCAACATTCTCTTGAGGAGCGTGTTGCTCAACAATTTCTGGTAATTGCTGAACAATTGGATCTACTAGATCAATATCAGCAGGTTGTGGAACTTCACCGATTGGTTGTTCAATAGCCGATTGAACTGAAGGGGCATTATGAACAACAACCAACCTTAAACTTGAGGTGGAAGGTTGAGTGTCTGAATGATCTTTCTTAGGAACAAAGTCCTTCGATCGATCACTCCCACTAATCAAGTCATTTTCAAGAAATTTAGTGTTTCTTGATTCCACAATCCTAGTGGTGTAAGATAGACAATAAAACCTGTATCCCTTAGACCTTTCGGCATATCCAATGAAATACCCACTTATGGTCCTTGGGTCAAACTTCTGTTCTTGTGGATTGTAAACTCTCACTTCAGACAGGCATCCCCAAACGCGTACATGTTGCAAACTCGGTTTCCAACCTTTAAATAACTCAAAAGGTGTCTTTGGGACAGTCTTGGTCAGAACTCGGTTTAATATATACACTGCCGTCTTAAGTGCTTTAGTCCATAAGGACTTAGGAAGTTTGGAGCTGCTAAGCATACTCCGCACCATGTCCAATAGGTTCGGTTTCTTCTTTCCGCTACACCATTTTGGTCTGGAGAACCAGGCATAGTATATTGGGCAACTATCCCATGCTCTTGAAGAAACTTTGCAAATGGACCAGGTGCTTGTCCATCTTCAGTGTATCTACCATAGAATTCTCCACCTCTATCTGATCTCACGATCTTAATTTGTTTACCACATCGTTTCTCTACTTCCGCCTTAAATACCTTAAAGGCATCTAACGCTTCATGCTTATTATGAAGTAAGTAGAGATACATGTAACGTGAGTAATCATCTATGAAAGAGATGAAGTATTTCTGACCACACAAGTCCATATCCGGACTACAAATATCTGTATGTATGATTTCTAATATTTTTGTACTCCTCTTGGCACATTTCTTCGACTTATTGGTCTGATTTCCCTCTATACAATCCACACAAGTATCACAATCAGTAAAATCTAAAGTACTGAGTACTCCATCATTTACTAACCACTTAATTCTTTCTATGGAGATATGTCCCAATCTCCGGTGCCACAACATAGAGGAATCTTCTTTCACAACACATCGTTTCATACCAGCGTTATCATGAACATGCATCACATCATAATAGGCATTGTCTTGTAAATTAATTTGAAAAAGACCATCAGACAAAGTACCACTCCCAACAATTTCAGATTTAAACAATAAACAGAATGTTAAATTTGAAAAGTTAAAAGAGTAACCTAAAGATATAAGTCTTGAAACTGAAATTAAGTTTCTAGAGAAACTAGGAACATAAAAGGTCATTTCCAAATTCAAAACAAAGCCACTATTGAGAACTAGTCTACATGTCCCAATAGCTTCCACATGCGAACGCATCTTGTTTCCTGAATAGATGCTTTGTTCACTTCCCACTGGCTTCCTATGGTTTTGAAAACCCTGTAAGGAATTCAAAATGTGGATTGTAGATCCAGAATCAATCCACCAAGTGTTGTGACTTACATAAGCCATATTAGATTCATAACAAACACAAGAGATTGGATTACCTTTCTTCTCAAGCCAGGCCTTAAATCTGACGCAATCCTTCTTTACATGCCCCTTCCTTTTACAGAAGAAACATTTGGATTCTTTCTTAATGTCAGCTTGGGGAGGTATTTTACCTTTTCCCTTATACTTGCCATGGCCCTTATTATTTCTTTGTGTTGCCAAATGAGCACTTTCTCCCAATTCCATAATCAGTCTTTCCTCCTCTTGAACACACATGGTCATGAGTTCATTAATTGACCATTTATTCTTATGTGTGTTGTAAGAGATCTTGAAAGGTGCATATTGTTGCGGGAGAGTGTTCAGAATATAATACACAAGAAAGGATTCGGATATCTCAACCTCAAGGTTCTTCAGCTAAGCTGCTATGTCCCTCATTTGCATGATGTGCTCATGCGCACCTCTAACACTAGTGAGCTTCAATGATGAAAACTTCAAAATCAGGGTCATGGCATGCGCCTTCTCAGAACTCTCAAACTGAGCATCAATGGCCTCCAATAAGGCCTTAGCATTGCTATGCTGAGCAACTCAACCACGAATACTAGGAGATATCTTAGCTCTTATAAACATGGTACAAACGCGGTTGGACCACTCCCATTGGTTATAAAGAGCTATCTCAGCTGGAGTGCTCAAATCAGTAGGAGCAGGTGGTTCGTCTTTCCTTATAGCATAGTCAATGTCCATCCACCCCAATTGAAGAAGAACTGACTCCTTCCAAACTTTATAGTTCTCACCATTCAGTATGAGAACATCAAACTTAAATTCAGAGAAATTCACAGGTTGTAAAGCTGCATATCAAATAATCATGCTTATGTCACAAAATTTGAGGCATAATATACATAAATCATGTTTTACCAATGTAAACATGTCACGAATATGAATCACATAACATAAAAACTGCATGTGGGCTAAGTTTTTAATTTAAATAGATTCATAATTACATCATGAAGAAACTACCATATTATATGCCTTTTCTTAATCCCTGTGGGTCAATTAAGAAAAATAATATGATATTTCATCCTAATTACTCATATTAATATAATGAAAATTCCCGTGGGATAAAATTTATCATATTAATATAATTAATTACAATCAATGTCCATTTCTAAATATGATCCGGAGGCTCTTAATATATAATTTAATTAATTAAAGATGATGTGGCCACTCTCTAATTAATTAAATATATGGACCATTGGACATTTAATTTCATGCATAAAATATTCATAAAAATGCATGAAATGACATAATAATTAATAAATGTACCAAGGGCAGAACAGTAAATAAATTGGCCAAGGGCATGATTGAAAAAACATGAAAAGTTTGGGGCAAAAGCTTAAAAGGAGCTGCGGGGAGGGGACCTCGCCTACATCCGCCGCGGATGCGTGCCTCGCACATGCGCGTCCAACACGCAGGTGCGTGTAACGCACGCGCCTGGCAACTGCCGAGGGCAGTTTCGTGCGCAGTGGCCCCACGCGCGCAGTGGTTGCGCGCGCGTGATGGCGCGTGGCGCGTGGGTTCCACGCGCCTGCAACTGCAGCGTGCGCGTGGACCCCACGTGCCTTCTTCCTTGCGTGATAGAGCCATTTCTTCGTCATTTTTTGCCGTTTTGTTGCGGTTTCGCCAGCCGTTTCTTCTCCGGCAGCCCATCCCAGATACAAATAAATAATGGGTTTTGAAGAGCATGCCGGCACGACCACATGGGTTCAAGTTTCGGCGAAAATGACCAAGAAATTGGCCTCAAATCAAATGAAAAACTCCAAAAACACAAATCCTCAACCACCATGACTTCCGCCGCCCGATTAGCCTCCGGCGAACACGGATATGCCGAAATAACTCATGGCTAATGTTCCTTATGGCGGTGTGACCGTACGGGTCCAAATTCGATAGGTGGGTCGCCGGATTTTTCCCAGAATCGGCGAGTTTCTCTTGGCCTCAAAATTCCAAATTACTATTCATGTTCAAAAATGCCCGAAAATACACCAAAAATTCAACAAAACAAGGCAGAGGCACTAAACATGCTTTGATACCAAATGTGAGACAAAATAATTCATAATGCGGAAGCCAGAATCATTTTATAGACAAACCTCCAGCCATTGTTCTTGTTCTCGTTCGTCGGAAAATCCTGAAAATACAAGGAAATATTGGGCACACGCTACTAACCCAATTCCCTCATGTACTGATGGTGTATTTCAAATGAGAGGGTTTGAGTTAGACCTTGTAATTGCCCCGTTAGAAATGAACGATCGTTCCTTTATATACCGTATCCCATCAAGACGGTTACCAAATGGGCGGTTGTCATGAAAGGGTATAAAATGTGGAAAAACTACATGTCGAATAACCGCCACAATATAGAGAAAATGTGAGTCCGGAAATGTGGGATCACAAAAATAAATAACAGCCGTCACCGCTGATGTCGCCAATCGGCCTCAGAGCTCAATCCTTAGAACTGAGCCGGAACCCCAGATCTAGAGAGAGAATGAGTGACCGAGAGAGAGTCGGATCCGGCGAGCCTCCGCACCTCCGATCACGCACCAACGAAGGAAAACCCTAGCCTTCGACAAGATCTAGAGAGAGAGAGAGAGAGAGAGAGAGAGAGAGAGAGAGAGATCGAGCGAGAGAGAGAGAGCTCGATCGAGCGAGAGAGAGAGAGCTCGAGATCCCGATCCAAAGAGAGAGCGCTCGATCAGGAAGATACCAGGCGGTATATGACGAACGGAGGAGACCAAATCGAATGTTGCCGCTGCGAGGAATCATCGGAAAAGCAGAACGAAGAGATGATCGGAAGCCACTGCCGCCGTAGTCGTCATCACTGTCGCCAGTTCTTCTCGGAGTCGAGTCAATTCCTCTCCCACTCCCGAGCTCTGATCCCGGCTCAAGAACAGCATACGGCCGCGAGCAAATAAGGGCACTGGTCTCGATTCCGGCGAACGGTGGGACGGCGAAAGCTCGCTGGAAATCGGGGGTCTCTGGCCTAGGGTTTTGCCCTGCTCGCGCCGGTCGTAGAGCGGAAGGAGATCCATTCCCTTCTCTTCGAGGTTGAGAGAGAGAGAGAGAGAGAGAGAGAGAGAGAGAGAGAGAGAGAGTCAATCTCCAGAGAGAGAAAAAGATCAGTCGAATGGCCCCCCCTTTTTCTTTTCTTTTTTTCTCTTTATATATTTTCAAGCAAGATCAAATCTTAGCCCTTGGATTGAACTAAGGGCTAGGATTTGACCTTCCTAGTTAAGAGTTCCCCTAATTGAGCACATGCCTATTTCAATGGCCACGATGCATTTTTTATGAATGGTGATGATCAATTGTGAACTATCTGGAGTCTTCTTTCTATTTTGTTATTTTTATTTTCATAACATGCGGGGTCGATTTACGAATTTCGTAAAACCCGTAACAAAATTTGGGACTCTTTTTTTTTTTTTCTAATGATGTATCAACTAAAAATTAGGTGTCAACAACCACCAAGGCTTCGTTTAGTAACATTTTTGTTTCTCCCAGTTTCTGTTTTTTTTATTCCCCGTAATAAAAAAGAACAAAAAAATCGGTTTTATAATGTTAATTAATTTTTCTATTCCTCGAAATAGAAAAGTGGCATGGGAATAGATTTGGACATAAATAAGAAATAGAAAAAAATAGCTTCTTATTCTCGGGAACTATTTTTAAAAATAAGTTTTTTTTCTTCTTCTTTGCTGGTTGTCACCCCCATTGCTGCCGACCGCCGCCTGCCAGCTAGCCGATTGACGACCATCGAAGGCCACTGCTTGCCGGCTGGGCGATCATCGCTGTCAGCTGGGTGATTGCCATTGCCGGCTGACCATTGCTACTGCCGCTGACCAATGACTGTTGATCGATGGCAACGGCGAGCGACGGTAGCAGCAATTGGCGGTAGTTGGTGGTTGGCTGCGGCAACAAGAAGAATAAGAAAAAAAAAAATTCTTTTCTATGTTAAAAAAAGATTTGCGAATTGTACCAAGCGCATTTCTATTCTTTTTCCATTCTAAGAATAGAAATTTTATGCAGTTACCAAACACACTCATTTTCCGAGAAATTATTCTAGGGAATTATGAAAAGAAATTATTCTCCGAAATAGAAGTGTTACCAAACGGACCCCAAATTATTAATCGTACGAGTGCTTTGATGCCATTCGTGATTGTGTAATTGCGATTCTGACACTTGACCAAATTGATATATTTCTGTCTTTCAAATTCGTTTTGTCCTCTTGAGGTTCTTTGTGATTAGGGACGGACATATGAACTTCTGCCTAACGGGACAGACTAAAGAATTGGTCATAAAGTCCACGAAAATTTTATTGCTTTTGAGTTTGTCATAAGGTTTTCTACATCAGACTTAATCAAGTCCTTAAACTGATTTGACCACCAGGAAAGTCTGGGTAGAGCCTGGGTGAGGGCTCGAAAAACATCCTCCCCCATTGGAGACCCCGTCCACACCCCCTTCGGGGGACAAGGGCTCCACACTGGAGCCCGCGATGCCGATCCCCGGAACCAACCGGGGCAGGTACAGGCAGTGAAGGTGCCCGGCCAAGACATTGGCCGGGGTGAATGATGCCTCAAGCTAGACCTTGACATATTCCTTCAGCGCAGGACAAATCACGATCTGGGTTCTTTATAATTTTTTGAGCACTTAGCTTTGGAGCGACGGTTGTCTGAACTCCTTCTGTTAAAGCTGCAAGACTGCAATTCCGTAATTGAAAGAATTATAAAGATGGACTTGAATGAACTGAAGCTGGTATTTGATGTTTATCTCCCAAATGGCAAATTCAGAAAATCTTCACCTGGTGATCCAAGCTATGTGCTTAGCTTGATCAGGTAATAATTTATTAAATTTCTATAACTCTCATCTTTTTCTTAGGAAGGCCTTGCGTAAAGCTACATGTGTTTGAGTATTCTCTCTGAAATTTAAGCAGATAATCGAAATTTCTCATCGCGTTGATTGCCAATGCAAATTATTGAATTTCAATATGCTATTCCAGGACCTGAGTTCCTCATTCCTGGGTTTGGTAACCGATGTTTCCGTTAATGTAAGTTGAGAACATACCTAAGTCCCAAATTCTGCAGAGAAACATATTGTATCTGGAGAATTTGTTTTCACTTAAGTGAATCAAAGTGGCTGAATCGGCTTATCTTGAGAAAAGAACATGAAATTCCGCTAAATCTTGATGCACACGTGTGTGTAAGAACAGTGTTGATCGGCATATTTTCTGAAAAACTTTTAGGGTATTGTCAATGCTTCTGTTTCAACTTTTCGCAAATTGGCTACTTGCAGAGGCCAACCACCATCTAAAATCGAAATCGAAGCTATTGAAAGACAATGTGGAGGCATTCCACTGAAATTTTGCCTTGTGGAGCATGGGCGTGTCAGTTTCTATTCCTTCAGCATAGTGGAGCTTCCTGTCCTGCCCTGATGAATGTTTGTGCGTGCAGCTCCATAGTGGAGCACCCTTAGGGTGCACATGATAAAATTTCTGGAACAGAAATTGATTTCTGGCCAGAAATATTTCAGAAATGAGAAATTAAAAATTTTAGCTTCCGATTTCTTCTTCAAATCTATTTCTGGAATAAAAATCTGTTCAAGAAATAGAAAAATCAAATTTCATTACCAAACGGATTTCTGTTCTAAACCTGTTCCGGAAAACAGAGAAACAGAGAAATAGAAAAGTAGAAATTTTATTATGCGCGCCCTAAGAGGGCGGCTGGTTGGACTCATTATTCTTGGGTCACAATTCACTTTTCCTGCTAACTTTCCAATGCCGTAGTCAAGCTAAACTAGTGTCCATCCAAAGAAATCTAAAAAATGCTCTCGTAGTCGAACATCGTATTCGCGATTATATGAGCAAATTTGATGTCTGAACCATTCACAATCGGGACCACTTAATCGGACTTTGTAACATCTTTTTGCTCAACACAATTATTACCTCACATGTTACCAAAAAATTCTTTGAAAATCCTTTACCAAAAAAAAAAAAAAAAATTCTTTGAAAATCTAATTGTTTTTTAAAACAAAAGGCGGGCCATCGGTGATCGTCAAAATTTGACTGCATGAAATCATTAGAGTTAGCATTTGTAATTCTTTTTAATCATAAAATTACATCAATTCCGATATTCTAATCTTTAAATTTGTCATAATCTAAATTTTGCAACCATGCAAGTAACCATAGTCGAGTTTACAATTATTATCGAATTAAAGATATATATATATATATATATATATATATATATATATATATATTGCGTAGAAATGTATACACCGTCTTTGTATAGAAGTTAAATTCCAATTATATTCTATTAATGGGAGTATGTTGGTGAGAGCACGACCGGTAGTTCGGTTTTCTACCTTTCCTCCATATATGAGAGACTCGTTGGTTTCGATGCATGATGAAGCACAATAATTTAGATTGATCTGGTATTAAATTTTGAAGTACAAAACCTTAGTCCTAGGATGTCTAGGACATAATTTAGACACATCCTTCACAACAACCATATAATTCAAGAGCTTAGAAGACAATTCACAATTATGACTCTTTAAAACTGTTCGAATAGATGAACATTTGAACTCATTCTATTGGATCAAGTCATTCATATATTGAGAATATAAAATGAATTTATATTCAAGAGCTTAGAAGATTCTTCGAATAGACACATCATTCACAACAACTGTATAATTCAAGAGCTTAGAAGACAAATCGCAATCATGGCTCTTTAAAACTGTTCAAATAGTTATGAATAGATGGATATTTGAATTTGTTCTATTAGATCAAGTCAATCATATATTGAGAATATAAAATAAATTTACATGTAAGAGCTTAGAAGACTCTTCGAATAGAAACGTCCTACACAACAACCGTATAATTCGAGAGCTTAGAAGACAAATCGTAATCTTGGCTCTTTAAAACTCTTCAAATAAATATGAATAGATGGATATTTGAACTCCTTCTATTAAATCAAGCTAATCATATATTGAGAATATAAGATGACTTTATATTAAATCTTACTAGAAACAGAAGCTCTCATATAATATTTTATTTTGCGATTGATTTTTGTTCATCAAATCAATCGTACGATAACTTTATATAAAATGTTCTCTTTCTTTCCTCCACTAACTATGATTTATCATTGATGCGGGGAAAAAAAAGGAACAAGGACAATGGAGAAAATCTATCTAGCGATGTGAGCAATGAAAGAGTCCAGCTCGGCCCGAGAAACTCCGCCCTCATCCATTGACCCCCGGACCGCCGCCCCTAACTTGGCCGCCCTCTTCCTCGCCTCCTCCCCTTCCTCGTCGTCATGAGCGCCTTCACGGCGCCTTCGATGATGGAGGACTTCACGACATCATCTTGGCTCATCCAATCCTTGACAATGAGTCCAATCTTGAGGACTCGTGTGATCAAGACTGCATTCCGGGGCTGATCCGAACGCATAGGCCACGCGAGGATCGGCACTCCCATGCTGATGCTCTCCATGCAAGAGTTCCATCCGCAGTGGCTCAAGAACCCGCCAGTTGCCGGGTGCCCCAAGATCTCGAGCTGCGGCGCCCAGTCCCTCACCACCACCCCTAAATCTTGAGCCGCCGCCATCTCTTCGAACCCCTGGGGCAGTTCGATTTTCCTCGCCTCTCCTCCTCCGCCGAAAATGTCCGTCTTATCAGCTTCGCTCAATACCCAGATGAACTTCTGTCCACTACGTTCTAACCCCATGGCGATCTCACGGATCTGCTTGTCGCTCAGCGTCGTCGTGGTGCCGAATGACACGTATATTACTGAGCTCGGGGCTTGCTTGTCGAGCCACTCCATGCACCAGTGAGCCGATCTTCTCGACCTATTTTCGGGTACTTTAACCGGGTTGAACGGCCCGAGTGCCCAGTGCTTGGTTGCGGTGCCGTTCACTGTTGCGCTGGCATATAAGTCTACGAAACGGCCTTCGACGACCCTGCATGTGTTGTGGATGCACCCCGAGTTGAACTTCTTGCACTCTTGCTGCGACGCCCTGAACTTCAAGAACTCGTCGGTGAAGGAGTCCTGGATGGACGGGAAGCCCTTGGAGGAGATGAGCTCCGCGATGTCAACCTCCACCTCCGGCGGGGGCGCCATCCCTATCGTCTCCTACGTGAACCCACAGAGCGTGAACGCGGAAATAGATTTGAATTCGTAAATCTCGGCGTTGGGGACCGAGGCAGCGTCCTGGACCACAGACGCCATCAGCGAGTCGTGGACCACTACGACCCGCCTCGTCCCCGTGGACAGGGATTGGACGAGGGAGGCGACAGGGCTGCGGAGCGACAAAGCAGCATCGAACGCGGGCTGGAGGTGGGAGGGGAACTTGTGAGGGGAACCAAGGCTGGGGGCGGGTGAGGGGATGGGCAGGATCGGGAAGTCGTGGAAGCGGATGTCGCTGGGCGCAGATGAGAGCTGGACGTGGGAGCGGAGCTTGGCCTGGCGGTTGTGGGAGGCGGAACTCACGTAGTGGACGGGGACACCGTAGGAGGAGACGAGGTGGGCGAGCTGGAGGAGCTGGTTGAGGTGGCCTTGCGCCGGGAGAGGCACCATGATCACCGCCACTGATCCTGGGACGTCTTTGATATTTAGGCCATTTGGTAGATCTTGGGAGGACATTTCTTCTATGGTGTCTAATTCTTCTAAAAATGGTGTTGGCTTGAGATGCGAAATTTGGTCTGTGGTGTGTTTGAGGACCTTTAGGTTTTTATAATTAGGGAAGACGGGTTCGCTTGGAGGACATTTTTTTTTTCCTTTCAAAATTTGGGGTTTGGTCACTTTCTGTGGCCACCAAATTGTTAATCGTACTAGTTCCCTTGATGCCGTCCGCGTTTGTCTAATTGCGATTTTGATGCTCGACCAAATTGATATATTTCTATCTTTTAATTTCGTTTTATTCTCTCGAGATTCTCTGAGATGAGGGACGGATGCATGAACTCTTCTTACCTAACGGGACAAACTTGGACCTAATCAAGTCCTTAAACTGATTTGACCACCAGGAAAGTCTAGGTAAAGCCTGGGTGAGAGCTCGAAAAACATCCTCCCCCATTGGAGATCCCGTCCACATTCACTTCGAGGGGCAAGGGCTCCACACTGGAGCCCGCGATGCCGATCCCCGGAACCAACCGGGGAAGGTACAGGCAGTGAAGATGCCCGGCCAAGACACTGGCCGGGGTGGACGGATGCATGAACTCTTCTTACCTAACGGGACAAACTAAAGAACTAATCATAAAGTCCACAATAATTTTATCGATTTTAAGTTTGTCATAAGGTCTTTCTACACGCAGAGTTACTAGTGCCTCAAGTTAGACCTTGACATGTTTCTTCAGTACAGGACAAACCACGATATGGGCTCTTTCTAACTTTTTGAACACTTAGCTTTGGAGTGACGTTGTCCGAATTCGTTATATTAGATCAAATTAATCATATAGTAAGAATATATATGAATTCACGTTAAATCACACTCGTATAATTTCTATATTATGATTGCCTTTTGCGTTCGTATCACTCGCACACCGAGTTTATAGAAAATGTTCTCTTTCTATTCCGTGGGCTAAGATAAATCTTTGGTGCTAACAACAGAACAAGAACAAGGGAGAGAAGTTATCTAGAGATGTGATTGATGAAAGACTCCAACTCCGCCTGGGAAACTCCGCCCTGGTCTCCCCTAACTCTGCCGCTCTCTTCGGGCACGCATGACAACATTTTTATTTCTCGATTTTTCTGTTTTTCTATTATCTAGAACATGTTTGGAACATAAATCAGTTTGGTAATGCAATTTAATTTTTTTATTTCTAAAACAGATTTCTATTCCAAAAATAAATTTGGAGTAGAAATCACAAGTTAAAATTTTTAGCTTTTTTTTATTTTTGAAATAGAAATGAGAAATCGAAATTTTTTTCATCGTTCACTTTTATCACCGCTCATTGCCCATGGCCGCTCGTGGGACGCTGGATGCCCGCCACTCGCCGCCGCTCGCTGACCACTCGCCACCGGTTGCCCGCCGCCGACCGCCAGCCACTGGACTCCGGCTGCCCATCGTCAACCGTCGGTCGTCGGATGCCGGATGCTTGCTAGTCATTGGCTGCTCATCACCATCTGCTGGACACTTGAGGCCCACCGCCGACCACCAGACGTTTGCCGCTGATCACCCACCACTTGCCACCAATTGTTGGATGTCGGCTGCTCGCTGCCGCCTATTGGACTTCGGCTGTTGGCCATTGGCCATCTGCTGCCGGACTCTGGACATCGTACGCTAGACTCAGTATGTCGGACACCGGTCGCCAGCTAGTCGGACGTTGGATGCCGAACTTCGACGTCGAATGTTGGATGCCGGCTGCCGATTGTCGGACGTCGGCTGCCAAACTCCGAACGTCGGACGCCGGACGCTGGACGTTGAACTTTGGACTCCGGCCGCTCGCCGCCGGTCGCAAGACGTCGGACTCCAGCCATTGGACACTGGTCGTCACCGCTCCTAAAAATAGAAATTTTATTATTTTACCAAACGAATTTTTATTCTAGAAATAGAAATTTTGAATCGTTATCAAACGCGTTTCTTTGCTCAGAAACTCGTCCATGGAATAGAAATTGAGAAATCAATTTCGGGCCAAAAATTGATTTTTGTTCCAGAAATTTTATCATGCGCGCCTTCCTCATCTTGTTCCTTTGCTGTGATGCCATGAGCGCCTTCACGGTACCTCGGATCACGGATGACTTCACGACCTTGTCTTGGCTCACGCAGTCCTGGAGTATAAGTCCGATCTTGAGGACTTGCGCGATCAAGATGGCATTGCTTGGCTGGTCCGAATGCATAGGCCATGCAACGATGGGCACTCCCATTCTGATGCTGTCCATGCAAGAGTTCCACTCGCAGTGGCTCAAGAACTCGTCGGTTGCAGGGTGCCCCAAGATCTTGAGTTGCGGTGCCCCCAGTTCCTCACCACCACGCCTGAATCTCGAGCCTTTGCCATCTCTTCGAACCCTGGGGTAGTTCGATCTTCCTTGCCTCTCCTCCTCCGCTGAAAATGTCCGCCTTATCGGCTTCCCTCAATACCCAGATGAACTTCTGTACACCATGTTCCAACCCGATCGCGATCTCACGGATCTGCTCGTCGCTTAGTGCCGTTGTGCTGCCGAACGACACGTTTATCACTAAGATTCAGGTGCAGTCAATGTGAAGCAAAGCAAAGGTCCAGATATGTCAGAAGCAACTTCATGAGAATTGAGTTCTATAGCTAGGTATTTTCAGCTGCTGGGCTGCTGTATTGGGGCCAATAGCATAAGCATATTTGCCTTTTTTCTTGTAATCTTTTTCTGAGGAGTAATGGTATGCGAATGATCTGACTTGATCCTATTTGTGGACCAAATTGCATAGATTGAAATGATTTGAAACCAATACCAACCAACTTGGTGATCGAGCCGAGGCTAGCTCGTCTGTCACCTCCAAATCCCATGCCTACACACTCCCAAAAAAAACCACTAAGGACTCTGGACTTTGTAAGTAGCATCAATCAAATAGCTTGCACGAAATTGGCAAATAAAAATAGAAAACTTCAATTCCTGAATTAGAAATCCCACAACATTCCAACAAATCTCAGCAACCGCTCTTTTTTTTTTCCCCGTTATTCTATATTTTCATATCAAGTGTAATTACTAAAGTGCGAGACCATGTCCGCACGCATATTTAGGAATTTAAGTATACACTATTAACTATGCAACAAAAAACTTTCCACAAATGGCTTGATTTGGGGTTTAGCCATCCACTCTCTCACTAACCATCTAATTAGGGGTCGATCAAATCGCTTATGGAATTCTTTTTACATGGACGGTATATGGTATAATTAAACTTTATTTAATTATAGAAAAAAATGACAATTGTTGTAAGATGGTGGTCGCTAGTTGAAGTTTCCCAGTGTCTAGAAGAAAAGACTTTTATATTAAGAGGGTGGCTGGTTGGACTTATTACAATTCTTTCTTCTTGCAAACTTTCCAATTCCATAGTCAAGCTAAACTAGTGGCCGTCCACGGAAAACTAAGAAATGATCTCATCATTGAACATCATATTCATGATTATATGAGAAAATCCGATGTGTGAACCATTTGCAATTAGGACCACTCAATTGCACTTTCTTTTTGTTCAAAACAGCCATTACCTAACATGTTACCAAAAATTTCTTTGAAAATCCAACCGTTTTTAAAAAATAAGGCGGGTCATCGACGATTGGTAAAATTTAAAATTTGATTGGAGGAAATCGTTGGAGTAAACATGTACATCAATTTGATACTATAATCTTGAAAATTTCATAATATGAATTTTGCGACCATGTAATAATTTTGGAAAAATTTCAAATAAGGATTTGAAGTGGACACTATTTCAAATGAGGGTGAAGTGGATCTTGTTTCAAATAAGGGCCTGCAGTGCATTATCAATTTCAAAGAATGGCCTGAACTCACCGAATGAGAAGGACAATTTTCTTTTTAATTTTTTTAATTTTTTTTTAATTTTTTAATTTTTTTTTCCTTTTCCAAAAAAAAAAGAAAAAGAAAAGAAAACATAGGCGGGCTGATGCCCCATTGCCGGTGGGGTGACGGCGAAGGTCAAAGGGGTCTAGCGTCGTTGGCATTCCCTGAGGCGCCGATGATCTCGCTGGCCTTCATCACCACCCCATCGGTGATGGGACGGCGGGCACAAGAGAGAGGAAGCACCCTCCCGCCTGTGTTCTCTATTTTTTTTTCTTCTTTTTTTAATTTTTAAAATTTATCATCTAATTTAATTTAATTTATATTTGGATAAAATATCCCTGATCAAGTTGGTGAGGCTAGGTTCTTATACGACAATGACCACTTCAAGCCATTTTTTGAGACTGATATGAGCACTTTAGATTCTTATTTGAGAAAATGAGGACACTTCGAGCCCTTATTTGAAATTTTCCCTTTTTGTTTTTGTGCAGTAATGTATACATCATCTTTTTATAGAAGTTAAATCCGGACTATATTCTATTAATAGGAGTGTGTTGGTGAAAGCATGACCGGTAGTTTAGTTTTCCACCTTTCGTCTGTATATAAGAGACTCGTTGGTCTTGGTGCATGATGATGCACAATAATTCAGATTGATCTTGGTTTTAAATTTTGAAGTACAACAATTTATTGCCAGGACGCTCGGTGCATGATTTAGACGCATCCTTGACAACAATCTTATAATCCAAAAGCCTAAGATAAATCACAACTGAGACTCTTTATAATTCTTTGAATAGCTATGAAGAAACAATTGTCTGAACTTGTTCTATTGGATTAAGTCAATTATATATTGAGAATATAAAAATGAATTTATATTAAACCTCACTAAGAACACAAGCTTTTATATAATTTCTATATTGTAATTGATTTTTGTTCATCAAATCACTTGTACAAGAAGTTTATATAAAATGTTCTCTCCTCTACTAATTATGATTATCGTTAATGCAAAAAAAAAAAAAAAAAAAAAAAAGAGGATAAATGGAGAAAATCCATCAAGAGATGTGAGTGATGAAAGAGTCGAACTCGGCCCAAGAAACTCTGCCCTCAACCATTGACCCTTGGATGGCCGCCCCTAACTCGGCCGGCCTCTTCCTCACCTTCTCTCCTTCCTCCGATGACATGAGCGCCTTCATGGCGCCTTCGATAGAAGAGGACTTCAAAAAGCTTTGTCCTATAGAATTTTTTTCCCTTCTTCTTCTTCTTCTTCTTCTTCTTCTTCTTCTTCTTCTTCTTCTTCTTCTTCTTCTTCTTCTTCTTCTTCTTCTTCTTATTATTATCATATCATCATCATCATCATCATCATCATCATCATCATCATCATCATCATCATCATCATCATCATCTCCTCTACTCTTCTGTCTATCTAGTTAAAATACTCAATTGACTCGCTTTTTATTCCTTTAGAAACAACCATGCATAAAATAAAGAAAAGTTGGCTGTATAGAATAAGTCGGAGCTAAGATGTTGTTTACTCTTATATTCGCCACTTGATATATTGACTTTTATCTTAGTGATTGCAGTGCACTAAGTGCAAGTGGCATGGCGTAGTTACACAATACGGCTCATATTTGACTGATTAGCATTTACATAGTGATTTTCACTTATTTAGAGTCCGGTTACATATTACATTAAAATTTAAAATAAATAAAGGGAGAGCATCTTCAAAACTATTATTGAAAAATGTTCCTATTAGATACTATTATTCTAAACTATTTGTCTCTTCCAATTCATCTCATCTTTAAATTTGAAGAAAGCTGATAAAATCCATTTCATTTGAAATTATGTCAAAAAGAAAATATATCTTTGCTCATAAATGGTATTCATAATTTGAAGTATAACACATTTTAATTACGTGAAATAAATGCATTGTTTGTCCGTTCAACTTAACACAGGGTGTAGCTTATGTAAAACATGCATGTTTGTTTCTATTAGATTTAGATTAATTTCCTTCTTCTAGAATTCACTTATTCTAGAGCAGCTTACATCACTCGAAGCAAATTTGTTAAGCAAAAGATGAAAATGAAATAATTTTATCCAAAATTCACTACATTCGAAATCGACACAATTTGGGAAAAAAAAAAGATATAAAAGATTAAGTTCAGCTACAAGGGTCCAAGCTGCACTTTCTCTCCTCCTTTTTGTAACCAAGAGCGACGACCGAATTTCGGAACTCAGTTTTGAAATTTCGCGGACACGAGCGGCTCGACTTGTAAATGTCCGTCGGAGATTCTAAGCAACTTGAGGCTGTCCTGAGCAGTTGATGTTTCTTGCTTGATCAGTCCTTGGTTTGCTTGAAATGTTTTGACGACTTTCAGTATTTTGCACGTTCGCGATTCTGCCTTTCGTGTTTTGAGTTCGCCCTGGGGTGGAGATATAAAATCTTCCCGCGGGGGCGACGATTAATCTTCTTGTAGGGGAGGAGACGAATCTGGTGAGCACTGTTGCGGTTTCGTTTCGCTTCGTCGTCCAGGGCGGCTTTGCTCTTGTCCTCTACTCGTGCCTGCCAATGTTTGATAATTTGCGGCTGTGGCCGCCCAAAGATTGCAATTTGAACTTGTCTCGATATTGGGACGTGTGCGATGAAGGTATGGTACGGTAGTGTTTTTTGCCATGCTGTCGCCTTGTCATTTGGTTTCAAGGAATTGGTTTTGAGGTTAATATTTGTTTCATGATGATGGCTATAAAACTGCGAACAATGACAAGGCGATCATCTTCCCTTATGTAGACACTACTCCACTGGCCAGCCTCTGTATACTATTGAGGGATTTGGAGAGCACACAGTTGCTTTTTGATTTTTAAGTGGGAATTTGTTGGTAGCACATGGAATCGACGTTGATGGAAAGTATCCGAGGTTGGACCTTGGACAGCACACAATAGGTTTCAGCTTGTAGAAAGTGGGAGCTTGTGAGTGCGAAGAAAGCTTTTGGTTTTGCAAAAGAAAAAGAAGCAATATAAATTGCGGTAGATTACTGGTATGAAGAGATATTTGACTTGATTCTGTTACGATCTGTCATGAAGGGATATATACTTAATGTTCAGCTATGGCAATTCTTGGTATCATCTGAAGATGTCTCAAGCATTGTTTTCAAAATCTTGGGTCATTCTAAATTTTGAATTTATTGGTTTATCTGAACTGGAAGGAAAATTTGTAAAATGATAGAACTGGCATGAACTTTTTATTGGAGCTCCCAAACTAGTGTAATTTTCTCCAAGATGAAGTATAGGAATGTCACTGGTAAATGTGTGCAAATCGGACAGTTGAGAGTTCTTTCATTCTAAAAGCCACATTGACTTGTGTTGACACCTAAATTTACTATTTTATTTATGACTCAATTGCATACAAAATTAGGAATTAATCGCTAAAAAAAAAATAAAAAACAAAAGTAATGAGTAAAATAAATTTCATTAAAATGCATCGCGTATGTTTTCATTAAAATCCGTTACGCGTAGACATTAGGAGCATCTACATAACTATCACCAATTATTAAACCTAAATATTTTAAAAAAATCGAAAAAAAAAGCGGACCGGGCTAGGCCCAATCCTTCCCAATTCTCCTCTCCTCTGTATCTTTTGTCGCCTGGGCGCAAGCCCAGCCCCTCTTTTTCCTTTCCTTCCCCGGCCCAACCTTCTTCTCTTCTTCCCCTCTCTCTGTAGAAAGAAGGAAAAGCAAAGTACGAGCCAGAAGAGACTGGCATGGTGAAGGAGGAGAAGAGGCAGCGGATCGTGCAGCATGATCCCAGGGTCGGTGTCAGGCCGGCAAGGCAGCTGGCGGTGGCATGAGCCATGCGCGCTTGCTGGCCGAGCATAAAAGCGAGAGGGGGTTCTCGGCTGGTTCGGGGGGTTTCAAGCGAAGGACGGTGGGTCGGAGAGAGAGATCCAAAAGGGAGTTCGAGCGAGAGCAGCCGAGAGAGCGAGAGGGCTGAAATTTAGCCCCGGCCGAGCGTCGTCTAGCCGTCCTCGACGCAAACCGGCGCAAAGGAGCTCGCGTTTCCCCCTTCTTCCACATCCTCCGACGTTGGTTTTGGCCGAGAGGGACCAACAAGAGCGTGAGCCCAAGAGAGTGATCTGCTGTCGTCGGTGGTTCGTCAGTCAGTCGCCGTCCGCCGCAGTACCCCCACCGAACCAAAGCAGGTAGGTTTTCTCCGGTCATATATGCTCCGTTTTTGTAGGGCGTCGGACCGGAGCTCGTGGACAACCCGTTCGCATGAGCTTTTGTCCCTCCGACCCCCGTAGGTCTTTATCCAAGTCTTTGTGTGTTTTTGGTCGTTTTCCGAGAATCCCGATCCCATTTCGAGTTCAGATTGAGTAGGAAATCTAAACATTCGGTAATGCTCGCGGACTGTTTGTATAAATGCCTAAGTGAAGCCCGCATAACTATCTCTGAATCTTTGTTTATTATAGGCGTCCGTCGTTGCTAGACGTGTTTTGTTGTTGTTCTACACGCTTTTGTTTCGTCCATTCCGAGTTTACATTGTCGCGGTTAGGACTTACGGCCATATGTTGTTATTTGGGCTTATTTTTGTGCAAGTTATGTCCCGTCTTCCTCCTTGTCCGTTTAGGTGAGAGAGTGGGTGTCGGCTCGGCGGTGGCCCGAGTGCGGGCGGTGTCGATGTCGGTGACGCAAAATAGTGAGGCTCGTTTAAAATGGCACTGGTTTGATCGATGAGTTTCTGTGAAAGAGGGTGTAGGAGAGAAGGTGGCTTCGGCATGCAGAGGTCGCAGGAAGAAGGAAGACCAGAGACGGATAAGAAGAAAGCAAAAGAAAAGGCAAAAAATAAAAGTGCAGCAAAAAGTAAAAAAAAAAAAAAAAAAGAGAAAAAGAAAGCAAATGTTGGTTTCCGGTGTGCAGAGGAGTCTTCGAGGGGGAGGGGAAGGGGGAAGCGCAGTAGAAAAGACAAAAAATTAATTAAAAATTTTAATTAAAAAATATTATTAATGTTAAACAAAAAGCAAAAATGGTTTTTAAAAATAGGTTTTGTCTTTTTTAGGGTAAGTTCTGGTCGTTGGATCGGGCTAGCAGGGTCGGATTGGGTTCCGTTTTTCCGAATATAATAATATTAAATATTAAAAATTTCAAAAATTCAAAATTTTCAAAAAATAAAAAATTTAGAAATATAATAAAAATTCAAAAATTTCGAAAATTCAACAACTTTCAAAGAAAATTAAAAAAATGCAAAAATTTCAGAAAATATTGAAAATTCGAGTTTTTTTTTTAATTAATGGAAAAAGAAAAACTAGAAAATTAAGGAAAATTAAAAAATTCTCAGAAAATTCCAAAATTCAGAAAATTCTAAAAATTTCAATAGTGATTAAAAAGACACCAAAAAAATAAAAATCAAAAGGTTTTGGAAAATTCAAAAATTCAATTTTTCCAAAAAAAATCCAAAAAATTCTAAAAAAAATTAAAAAAATCTTCAAAAAGGTTTAAATTAATCTCTTGGTTTATTTTCTCCTAAAGAAATAGAAGTCTTTCAATTTAGAATTCTGCTCAAGGGGTTTTAGTTGTCCTTAAAGATGAATACTCTTTGTTGTGCAATTTTGGTATTCCCTTTAGTCTAGTTAGGATTAGTATTTTTTTGTTTTTTTTTTTATGACCGTGGAATCGCCTCGCGGCCAACAGTAGCTACGCGTAAACCACAGGGGCGCTAGCGCAAGGACCCACCTCCCACGGCTCTCCACTTTAGTCGCACATCATGACGAGTTGGGGAATCGAACCTCGGCCTTGCGTGTGGCCAACATGCAATTCCACCAACTCGGCCATCACGGGGTGGGTCTAGTTAGGATTAGTATTTATCTTTTCTTTAATGTAAAATATTTGCTTTCCCATGCAATTTATTTAAATACTTTCCTTGGCTGCTAATTGTTATTTTAATGATTGTGCAACCGTGTGATCACATCACATATTAGTGGATAGATATAAAATCAATCTAGATTTCCTGACAAAAACACTTATTTTTTAAATGAACAAGATTAGGTACCGAAAATGCATTAATTAGTTAATTAATATAATCAAGTCTCCGAACCTAGATTCTCTGGTTGCGTAGGAAGTGAGGTATACTCCCATGCCTGGTTTCTAACCGACCCCAATAGGTTAGTGGCGACTCTTTATTACAAAATTCCTATGAATCCTCCAATGTTGCGCGAGGTATGGGCTTGGGATAGCCCGTGCTTGGTCATGGGCCGTAGGCCCGATCTTTAGGCAATACCCTTCGCGACAACTTGCAGACTTTGGTATCTCATCCATCATCTGTCTCCCACTGTGTCTCCTTCTATGTTTCTTGAATGTTAGTCCTCAATATTTGTTAGCTTTCCTTTCGTTCCTCTCTCAAGGAGTATGTCCGATTAGTGTTTCATTGCTTTATTTTCATTCATTTTGCCCTTAAACCGATTCACGTAATTCAATAGGATGACACAAAATGGACGAGATTATATTTGTTTTGAACTGTTTTCTTCTGCAGCTTCCGTAACAAATAAGGTCCAAAATGGAGTGTGAAGATTGGGACGGCCGGTCAAGTGACTCTGAGTTATTGGAACAAGACTTGAAGGATGAAGAGGAATATAACTACACATCCAACTCTTCGTCCAAGTTGCAATTCAGGTCAGTTACTCTAAGATATGGCTTTTCCTTGATACTATTGAGGATGCTTTTGAATTGATATAACAATCCATGAAGGTGTGTTTTGCAGGAAAGTAACTTCAGTAGCTCGGTGGAATAGTGGGGTAGGAATGGCTGAGGTGGTGGAAAGGAAGGGTCAGTTATGGACAACAACTGGCATTGTCCGTAGCGGGAAGCTGTACTGTTCAATTGAAGAGACTTTGTAGGTGGTGCATAATGCGTTGTCAGTCTACGTTGCTTTGGTGGATCCTTGATTTTCTACTTCTCTATTCCACATTGAAGAGACTTGAGTTTTTTCTCTTGTCAACTAAGTGGTCTTTTAAACTAGAAATTTTGATTTTTAGATTCATAGACACCTATTGAGTAACACACATTTGCATAATTAAGAAGTAGATTTTCCCAGATAACTTGATGTACCGTTGATTGATTATTTCTCCTTTTTATTTTGTAGGTTCTTGATGGAAATAGGGGCTTTGCTTCTTTTGAGTGAGAATGATGAATCCATCTCCTTGGAAACTATGTATCAGCAACTAGCAGAGGAGAAGGATGGATGCTTTTGGGAACTTTATGAGGTCTATAGACACCTGAAGTCGCTTGGTTACATTGTTGGTCGGCATGGCATTCCTTGGTCTTTGAAGAGTGTCGAGAGAAACACTGGCACAGTTTCTTCTGAAGGTACTTCAGAAAGCCTGGAAGTGCAATCACCTCAAGACTGCAATTCTGTAATTGAAAGATTTATAAAGATGGACTTGAATGAACTGAAGCTGGTATTTGATGTTTATCTCCCAAATGGAAAGTTCAGAAAATCTTCACCTGGTGATCCAAGCTACGTGCTTAGCTTGATCAGGTAATAATTTATTAAATTTCTATAACTCTCATCTTTTTCTTGGGAAGGCCCTGCATAAAGCTATGTGCGTTTGAGTATTCTCTCCGGAATTTAAGCAGATAATCGAAATTTCCAATTGCATTGATTGCCAATGCAAATTATTTAAATTCAATATGCTATTCCAGGACCTGAGTTCCTCATTCGTGGGTTTGGTAGCCGATGTTTCCATTAATGTAACTTGAGAATATACCTAAGTCCAAAATTCTGCAGAGAAATATATTGTCTGGGGAATTTCTTTTCAGTTAAGTGAATCAATGTGGTTGAATTGGCTTATCTTAAGAAAAGAACGTGAAATTCTGCTAAATCTTGATGTGCACACTTGTGTAAGAACAGTTTTGATCAGTATATTGTCTGACTTTTAGGGTATTTTCAATGTTTCTGTTTCAATCTTTTGCAAATTGGCTACTTGCAGGGGCCAACCACCATCTAAAATAGAAATTGAGGCTATCGAAAGACAATGTGGAGGCATTCCACTGAAATTTTGCCTTGTGGAGCACGGGCGTGTCAGTTTCTATTCCTTTAGCAAAGTGGAGCTTCCTGTCCTGCCCTGATAAATGCCTGTGCATGCAGCTCCAAAGACTTAATTCATTGGATTTTCTTGATGCACTTCCAGAAAGGAGGATTTCTAGATTCTAGGCTTTAAATGGAGGTGAATGCTTGTTTCTTTTCTATCAAGCCTGGAGTAATTTTCTGTGATTGCTCTACTCCTGATAGTTATTAGCATCATTCTTGCAGAAACTGGTGCATAATTTGACAGAACAAATGTGGTTATTCTAGCAGCAGGACGACATTTTGTAAAGAATTGCCGAATGATTGATTATTCAGATCACTTCCTCATTCTGTTTCTGCTTTCACTTTCCCCAAGAATTTGCTCATACTGTTTGAACTTTGAATGACAAGGCTGATATCTTTCCTCTTCCTATACTTTGATTTGATCGACCTTGCTATGTTATGGATTATATATCTGTCTGGTAACTTTGTGAAAGGAACAAATGCCAAAAAGGCCAGTTGGTAAAATTTATTTGGCTGTTGATTTTATTGGTTACATGATGACATGGAATGTCGTATAACTCTCTTTGATAGCATCTTTAAGGGAATATTAATAATTTGTTTTTTGAGGTTCATAAAGGAGTGCGTTTTTCTTTCTTGTCTTGTTTCCCCAGAAAACCATTTTTCGCCATAGACCTACCTTGTTCTACTTTAGATGTGTAGAAAGAATAAAGGAGAAGTCTGTTATTTCTAGATCTACAATTGTATTTATCTTGAATGGCTTCTTTTAAGTGGAAAAACAAAATTATTTAAAAACCTCAAGATAAATCGGATCTGAAATTATCCGAATTTAAGCTATGGTTTGACTCATGGCACCCTCATGGTCCTTTATTGGACAAGTTTCTTGGAAGGGATTGTGTGTAATTCAAGTTTAGGCCTGGTTTGTAAGGTCTCAGAAGTTATGAATGGCTAGGACTGGTATTGGCCTTCAGCCAGATCTGATGTGCCTTGGGATATACAATTTGCTATCTCTGGAATATTATACCCTAACTCCAATATCTCTGATCAGCTTTTGGGGGTTCCCAGTTCTAGTGGCGTTTACATTTTTGCTGGTGCTTGGAATGTGATAAAGAGAGGGCAGTATGTGGAGGTATTGTTGCATCTGGTTCAACCAATATATTCCCAAGCACTGGTTATGGCATTGTTGGTCATTCTATCAGGCTGGCCACTCAAGATAGGCAAGCTAACTGGTGTACTTTGACATCTACGGCTTGCCCTTTACGTTGGTTGGAGGATGAGAGCAGGAACCATTTAATTCTTTGCCTGCGGTTTTTCTGACCCAGTTTGGAGGAAAGTTCTGGAGTTGCATGGCTGCAATAGATCACCCGGTGGTTGAAATCCTTTTTGGTGTGCTTCTACTCATCATCTTCAGGTGGAAAGGTAGAGAAGACTTCATAATGATCATTCTGTTTTGGATGTTGATACTGTGTTCGGCTTAATGTTTCTTATGCAAGATTCAGTTGGGTTCGATGTAAAGCAGAGCAAAGGCCCAGATATGTCAGAAGCAACTTTGATAGAAGTGGGTTCCATAGCTCAGTAGTTTTCCAACTGTTGGGCTGCTGTGTTGGGGCTAATAGCATGAGCATATTTGCCTCTTGTTTCTTGTAATCCTTTTCTGAGTAGTAATGGTATGCGAATGATCTGACTTGATCCTATTTGTGGACCAAATTGCATAGATTGAAATGATTTGACACCAATACCAACCAACTTGGTGATCGAGTCCAGACCAGCTTGTTTGTCAGCTCTAATCCCATGCCTATACACTTCAGGGAAAAAAAAAGAAAAGAAAAAAAGAAGCCCCAACCACTCGGGACTCTCTGGACTTTGTAAGTAGCTCTGATCGAACAACTTGCAGGTAAATAAGAATAGGAAACTCTTTAGTTCCTGAATTAGAAATCCTACGGCCTTCCAACAAATCACAGTAACCGTTCTTTTTCTTTTTTACCATATTCAATATATTTTCATACAAAGTGTAATTACTAAAGTGCGAGACCGTGTCCACACATATTTAGGGATTAAAGTATATGCTATTAACTATGCGACAAAGAACTTTTTATGAGTGGCTTGATTTGGGGTTTTAGTTATCCACTCTCTCATTGACCATCTAATCAAAGGATTGGCTAGATTGCTTATGGAATTTTTTTTTTCAAGTGGATGGTATATGATATAATTAAAATTTATGTAATTATAGAAAAAATGACAATTATTGTTGGATGGTGGTCGCTGGTTGAAGTTTTCTGGTGTCTAGAAGAAAATACTATTATATTAAGAGGACGGCTGGCTGGACTTTTTACAATTCTTTCTTCCTGCTAACTATCCAATTCCATACTCAAGCTACCCTAGTAGCTGTCCACAGAAAACGAAGAAATGGTCTCATCGTTGGACATCATATTCATGATTATATGAGAAAATCCGATGTGTGAACCATTTGCAATTGGTACCACTTAATCGCACTTTCTGACATTTTTTTGTTCAAAACAGCTATTACCTAACATGTTACCAAAAATTTCTTTGGAAAGCTAATTGTTTTTTTTAAAAAAAGGCAGGCCATGCACCCGTGAGCCGATCTTTTTGTATTTAATAATTAAGAATTATCCTTAAATTATTCAATTGCAATTTAAAGTGATAGTCCAAAATTACTTTCCTTTTTTTGGTCTTTCTGTATTTAATAATTAAGAATTTCACATGTTTTTTTTTTGGGTGATCGAGGAACCACCGGAGATTCCCTTTTGCTTACGCTAATAGGGGTCAACATGACCCTCCGATGCTCGGTAGCACTGTCGGACCTCACCCTAAGCCGTTATTTAAATGTAAAACCTCGGGAGAGACTAGCCAAGCATCCCACTGCCAGGGCCTCCCACTTAAATCGCGATAACAACACGGGAATTCAAACTCTCAACCGCAGTGTTGCAAGAGAGAACGAACACCAACGCGGCTGCCCATGGGTGGGTAGAATTTCACATGTTTTTTGTTTGTTTCTTATAAATTGTCCACATATATTAAAGATATTATGTTTTTTTTTTCCTATTGTTAGATATTACTTCCATAAAAGTTCACTTGATGGAAAAGAGAAATTTTCGAAAACCTAGTTCATGCAAATTTATGGTTCCAAATTTACTTTACTTTTGTTTTTCTATATCTATAAGATCCACTTACCATAATTAGGAATTTCACACGTATATTTTTTTGTTTATGGTAGTTTTTCCATGTATATTAAAGGCCTTATTTTTTATTTTCCATCATTAGATTATACTTCCATGAAAGCTTGTTTCGTTAAAAAGAGAAATTGTCAAGAAACTTAGTTCTTTTTTA
This sequence comes from Eucalyptus guilfoylei, assembly GCA_016097605.1. Classification (NCBI taxonomy): domain Eukaryota; kingdom Viridiplantae; phylum Streptophyta; class Magnoliopsida; order Myrtales; family Myrtaceae; genus Eucalyptus; species Eucalyptus guilfoylei. Next base: position 29,540,073 of record CM027860.1, read on the forward strand.
TGTCGCTGAGCTTTTATGAATAAATTGTAAATTAGAGTACATAACAAATTGGAATAGACAATCTTTTAACGCATTTTGTTTATAAATTTTCGATTTTTTCATGTATATCACCATCAAAACCATTCTTAGCGATTTTCTTGTACATACATATGTAGATAATGGGGAGAAGTACACTAGAAGTGCCTTAACTTGTATATGACGATCACTTTGGTGCCACAATTTTTTGTCAGCTCACTTAAGTGTCACATTTTTTTAAAAATGATCACTTAGATGCCAACTTCAATATGAGTCGCTGGAAATTTGACTTGACAATATTTTTGTAATTTCTCAATCCTACGTGGCTTGCTGGCGTGCCCAGTCAACATATAATCTCTAAATGACGTCACGTAATGAGTTAAAAAAGTGATCACTTTAGTGCCAGTGTTAAAAAAAGTTTGTAGTGTCAATTATTATTAAAAATGATCACTTTAGTATCAATTTTAATAAAAAAGTGATTACTTCAGTGCCAAAAAACCCCTAAACATCATCATATAGCAAGTAAAGAAGTAATCACTTCAATGCCAGTCATTGTAAAGAAATGATTACTTTAAGTACTAGTCGTTGTTAAATAGTGATCACTTTGGTGTCAATCTTAATGAAAAAAGTGATCACTTTAGTGCCAAAAAATGCCACGTCAGATAACTTTATATAAAATGTTCTTTAGGACTCGTGTGATCAAGACTGCATTCTGGGCTGATCCGGGTGCATAGGCCATGCGAGGATCAGCGCTCCCATGCTGATGCTCCCCATGCAAGAGTTCCAACCGCAGTGGCTCAAGAACCCGCCGGTTGCAGGGTACCCCAAGATCTTGAGTTGCGGTGCCCAGTCCCTCACCACCACGCCTGAATCTCGAGGCTTTGCCATCTCTTCGAACCCTGGGGCACTTCGATCTTCCTTGCCTCTCCTCCTCCGCTAAAAATGTCCGCTTTATCAGCTTCCCTCAATACTCAGATGAACTTCTGTCCACTACGTTCCAACCCGATCGCATACTCACGGATCTGCTCGTCGCTTAGTGCCGTCGTGCTGCCAAACGACACGTTTATCACTGAGATTCAGGTGCCTCGATGTGAAGCAAAGCAAAGGTCCAGATACGTCAGAAGCAACTTCGTGAGAATTGGGTTCTACAGCTTGGTAGTTTTCAGCTGTTGGGCTGCTGTATTAGGGCCAATAGCATAAAGCATATTTGCCTTTTTTTCTTGTAATCCTTTTCTGAGGAGTTATGGTATGCGAATGATCTGACTTGATCCTATTTGTGGACCAAAGTGCTTAGATTGAAATGATCTAAAACCAATACTAACCAACTTGGTGATCGAGCCAAGACCAGCTCGTTTGTCACCTTTAAATCCCATGCCTACACACTCCAAGAAGGGGGGGAAAAACCACTTAGGACTCTGGACTTTGTAAGTAGCTTTGATCAAATAGCTTGCACGCAATCGGTAAATAAGAATAGAAAACTTTAGTTCCTGAATTAAAAATCCCACAACCTTCCAACAAATCTCAACAACCGTTCTTTTAATTTTTTTTCCCATAGTCGAGATTTTTTCATATCATGCGTAATTATTAAAGTACGAGACTGTGTCCACATGCATATTTAGGGATTTAAGTATATGCTACTAACTACGCAACAAAGAACTTTTCACGAGTGGCTCGATTTGGGGTTTAGGTGTCCACTCTCTCTCACTAATCATCTAATTAGGGGTTGATCAGATGGCTTATAGAATTCTTTACACACAGACGGTATATGATATAATTAACCTTTATTTAATTATAGAAAAAAGGAGTGCCGGATACCTGGAGTGTCAAAATGGCACGAAAGAATACTTAAGTGCAAAAAGTTAGGAAAGTGATATTTAAGTGGCAAAATCAGAGCAAAATGGATCACTTAAGCGCCAGCGGCAAGAAAATCCTGCTAAAATACTAATGTAGCGATTTTCCAATCATTTTGCACGCTGACGTAGTTAGACAAGTGCAAAAACGACGTCGTTTTACTGTTGATATGAGTAAATAATTAATATAAAAATTAATTTACTTAAATTTAAAACAAAATTTGTTTAAAAAGCAAAGAGAGAGAGAGAGAGAGAGAGAGAGATGGAGACCCTTGTCGCCGCCTCCCCGCCGTCACCATGAAGGGCTGGCAACGCCAGGGCCCGACGACCTCAGCCGGCCCACCCCACACGTTGTCAGCCCTTCTCGACACGGCGGGGAGGCGGCGGTGGCGGAGAGGGCATAGCCCTTAGTCGCCTGCAACTGTCTTCCTCTCTCTCTCTCTCTCTCTCTCTCTCTCTCTCTCTCTCTCTCTCTCTCTCTCTCTCTCTCTCTCAATAATTTAATTTAATTAATTTTTTATATTAAAATTCATATCCGTGCCAGAACGACGTCGTTTTTGTTTTTTTTTTTTATTGAGTCACGTAGGCGAGCAAAATATCACGTAAGATTCCACCAAAGGTAGCACTCAAGTGTCCCATTTTTTAAAAAATATGGCACTTAAGTGTCATTTTCCTAACTTTTGGTACTTAATGTCTTATTGTGTTAAGTTTTGATACTTGAGGTATACTTTTACCTAAAAAAAAGTGACAATTATTGTAAGATGGTGGCCGCTAGTTGAAGTTTCCTAGTGTCTAGAAGAAAAGACTATTATATTAAGAGGGTGGTTGGTTGGACTTATTACAATTCTTTCTTCCTGCAAACTTTCCAATTCCATAGTCTAGCTAAATAGTGGCCATCCACGGAAAACTAAGAAATGGTCAAAACAACTATTACCTAACATGTTACCAAAAATTCCTTTGAAAATGTAATTGTTTTAAAAAATAAGACTAGCCATCGACAATCACTAAAATTTGATTGCAGGAAATCATTGGATTCAATTTGATACTCTAACCTAGAAAATTTCCTAATCTAAATTTTGCGGCCATGCAATTATTTTGGGAAAATTCCAAATAAGGGATTAAAGTGAACATTGTTTCAAATAAATGCTTGAAATGACATTATTTTCTCAAATAAATGCTTGAAGTGCCATTATTTTCTCAAAAAAAAAAAAAAAAAATCAAAGTGGACATTACTTCAAATAAGGACTTGAAGTGCAGATATTAGTTTCAAAGAAGGGCTCAAACTCACCAAATGTGAAGGGTAATTTCATCTTTTAGAATTTTTTTAATTTTTTTCTTTTAAAAAAAACTAAAAAAATGAAAACACAGGTGGGTCGTTGCCCCATTGTCGGTGGGGTGGCAACGAAGGTCAGCAGGGGCACCGGCCGTCACCTTTGATCAGCCATGGTTGCCAGCCCTCCCTTAGGCGTTGACGACCTTGCCAGCCTTCGTCGCCACCCCACCAGCGATGGGGCAATGGCCATAGGCGAGAGCGAGCGCCCTCCCACCAGTGTGTTTTACGTTTTTTTTTTCCTTTTTTAATTATTTTTAATTTATAATCTAATCTAATTTAATTTAAATTTGGACAGAAATACCCCCGATTGGTTGGAATTTTTTGTCGTTGGCAAACTGGCGAGGCTAGTCCCTTATTTGAAATGGCCATAACCACTTCAAGCCCTTTTTTGAGACTAATATTAGCACTTCAAGTTCTTATTTGAAATAAGGTCAACTTCAAGCCTTTATTTGAGAAAATGATGACACTTCAAGCCCTTATTTGAAAATTTTCTTTCTTTTCTTTTGCGCGGCGATGTGTACACCATCTTTGTATAGAAGTTAAATCCTCACTATATTCTATTAACTGGAGTATGTTGGTGAGAGCATGACCAGTAGTTCAGTTTTCTACCTTTCCTCTGTATATAAGAGATTCGTTGGTCCCGATACATGATGATGCACAATAATTCAGATTGATCTTAGTATTAAATTTTGAAGTATAATAATTTATTCCTATGACGTCCGGCACATGATTTAGATACATCCTTGACAACAATCTTTTAATCCAAAAGCTTAGGATAAATCACGACTGAGACTCTTTATAACTCTTTGAATAGCTATAAAGAAACAATTGTCTGAACTCGTTTTATTGGATTAAGTCAATTACATATTGAGAATATAAAAATGAATCTATATTAAACCTCACTAAAAACACAAGCATTTTTTATAATCTCTATATTGTGATTGATTTTTGTTCATCAAATCACTTGTACAATAAGTTCATATAAAATGTTATGTCCTCCACTAATTATGATTTATCGTTAATGCAGAAAAAAAAAGGGACAAATGGAGAAAATCTTTCTAAAGATGTGAGCGATGAAAGAGTCCAACTCAGCCTGAGAAACTTCGCCCTCATCCATCAACCCCCGAACAGCCGCCCCTAACTTGGCCGCCTTCTTCCTTGCCTCCTCTCCTTCCTCCGACGACATGAGCGCCTTCACGACACCTTCGATAGCAGAGGACTTCAAGAAACTTTGTCCTATAGAAAACTTTTGTTTTTTCCCGATTAGTACAGCAATTATTATTATTATTATTATTATTATTATTATTATTATTATTATTATTATTATTATTATTATTATTATTATTATTATTATTATTATTATTATTATTATTATTATTATTATTATCTCTACTTTTTTGTGTATCCAATTAAAATACTCAATTGACTCGCTTTTTATTCCTTTCGAAATAATCATACATAAAATAAAGAAAAATTGACTGTATAGAATGAAAGTCAGAGCTAAGATGTTGTTTACTCTTATGTTCGCTACTTGATATTTAACTTTATGTTAGCGATTGCCATGTGTGATATCCTGAAATTTGACCTCGCCTTGAATATATGAAATGGTCGTTTCGTCAACGCGCCTATGGTCATTTTACTCTGAAATAGCCCCTCATGAGTTAACTAATCTATTAGGTGAAGGCGTTAAGGGATATAAACGCGACAGACTAGAGAATTCGATCAAAAATTGATTGCTCGACCATAATAATCGGCAAGGGTCAATGCGGCCCCATTATAATTGAATTGTGATTCGATATAATTCGATTTAACGGAAGTACATAATTGAATTGCGCGTGATTCCGCATGATTGAGAAATTCGCGTCAAACGATGATGACCCGATTTTCTATCGATATTGTACTCGGAACACGTAATTGAAATCTTGCGATTTTTATGACAACCGAACGTCGTCTACGAGTCGGAGATGCACGAATGTGGATCGAAAATTATCAACCACGGGTCAAACGCGTTAAAATCCCTAAAAGCTACCCGGTAGGTTAGATCGTATTAAAATTGCGTTCGGTCGATTTTAACCACAAAATTGAATTTGGTTTCGGGAATCGGGCATTCAAGCATGTCACGATTCATTTATAGGACATCGTCTCATCTTTCGAAGAAATTTCATCGAGTCCAGAATTTTGCAAAAAAATCAATTTTGGACAAAAGGAATAAAATGGAAATTCGGATGGGCTATTCAAAGGGTTTATTTTGCTGCCTAAAAGGTTTTGTTTGTGAGAATTAAGAGCAAAATTTTCATTGGAGGAGCCATTGATTTGTGAGGATGAGACTTTGGAGGCATAAGCAATGATGGGCTTGATATTTGTTAAGGTCCCTCATTGGTTGCAGCTTGGACTTTCATTTCCCCCTCTCTTCCCCTCCAAATTTCCCTCTTGTGCGTGCAACTCCCTAGTCGACTCCCCCTTTCTGCCCAGCTTCATCTTCCTCTCTACTTCTCCTTCTTCATTTCTTCCCCCTTCAGCTACCGCACGACTTCACAGCTCCCCATCTCCATCGCCACCGTAACACACGCCTAGCCAGCCACCATACCGCCCGCTCGTCCCTGTCCGCTCAGCCCTCACCGTCTAGCTGTCCACCCACCGCAAGAACACCACCGTCCAGCACCATTGAAACACCCTCATCAGCCCAGCTCCTCCACCAAATAGCCACCACCCCGCACCAGCTCACCCGCCCAGCACCACCAGCACCATCCTAACCTCACAGCCGCGCCCAGTAGCCCCGTCTAGCCTCCAAACAGAACTGAATCTCAGCCTTTGGCTGAGACTTGTAGGGCTGTTTTCCTCAGCTGTTGAGCCTCCGTTGGGGACATGGTTGTCTCGGGTTTTCACCGCCGTCGCCATGAACCCCCTGCCATCCTGTGAGTTAACTCCCTATTCCCAGATTAGATTGTTAATTACACTTGAGGGTTAGATTAGTGTTAATTAGGATCAGTAGTTAATCCTTAGTTAGAGTAACTAGCATGGTTAGGTAGTTAGTTTGGTTAGTTAGATTAGTTTAGTTAGTGTAATTAGTTTAGTCTAGTTAGGTTAGCCTACCCTAATTAAGTTAGTTTACTTGGGTTAGATTAGTTAACCATGGTTAGGTTAATTAACCATGGTTAATTTAATTAATTTGGATAAATTTAATTAATTGTAATTTATTTAATTAATCATAATTAGCATAATTAGTGACGGATTAGCTGTTTCGTGAAATTTTATGCTCGTTTTTCGTGGATGAATTTATATGTGAATTTGATAGTTTATATGTGCAATTGAGTGCTTGATGGTAGTTGTCAATTATTATTGCAAAACTTGATTTTATGGGTATTTAATTAGAAAAATACCATGTGTCGGTTTTTGACGCCAATTTTTATGTACTATATAAAATCGTGGAATTTTAAATTGGGAGCGTACTATGTTTAATGGTTCAATTTAAATACGTGACCACTCACGATTATTTTACCGGGAATTTTTAATACGAAAGAAAGGTGGTCAAGTTCATTATTTAAAGACGAGGTATTTGAATGCAAAGCACGGTGTCTTGGCCAAGTATGTGCACGTGTGGTCACTATCGGAACCTGTCACCAGACGAGAATCGGGGAGGTGATGCCTAATTAAGTTCGAATGCCTTACGTCAACGGATACCGGTCGCAGTGGAGGCCGGGCTAATGCTTCTTTATGGAATGCCGTCTACGCGTGTAATGCTAGACATTGCCGTGCCCGACAAAGCGAGATGACGCCCAGTTATGCCGGATGACCGTTAACTTTTGAGTTGGCCATGGCCAATGGGTCGTAATAACTGGAACACGTTTGAATGGTTGTGATAGTTACACCTGATTATGGGACAAAATTGTATGGCACGGTATGTGACGTGTCATAACGGTTTGGCCTTATAATCAAGACCCATGTGATTGAAATGATGTGTTCCAGTTATTAAATTATGCTTGATGTACTAATAATAGCATATGTGATGAGCTAACGTGTAGGTACGCGCCGAGGCGAGGAGAGTTTGTATGGTGTATGCTTAGGATTGCCTTCAAGGCGAATTTGTGTTCTAATCGGGGTTTAAGGTTTTGACTTACTGAGATTTATCTCACCCCGTCGTGGTTAAATATTTTCAAGTCTCTAATATAGAGATACGTCCCATCCGTTTTGGGTTTCCGTGACACATGGACTTCGAGTCTACCTTTTTCCCTGTTCCCGGGAGCACCCAAACTCGCGAATTAGTGGTGACCACGATTTGGGTTGAAGAGGGTCACTTTCACTTGGTACCTTATCGCTTCAAAGCGTGGTTCATTAACGAGCGCAGTGGTGCTTGGGTGGGTCCCTTTCAAGGTTTTGACGGACCGCCTGTTAGAACAGAGGGTGAGGAGGTAGTTGACCCCATGGACATCGACATCTCGGACAGTGTCGTGGAGGATCCCGAGCCAGAGACGAAGGGATCAGGGGTGTAGGTTGTTTAGGGGTTTCCTTTTGATATAGACTTCTGTATAGAAACTTGTAAGACTAACTTGGTATGTTTATAAAGTGTGGTTTGTAAAAAAAAAAGTTAGATGTTTTTACTATCCTTATGTTTGATGATTGGCCGAGTGTTTATTTAATTCGCTTTTGCATGTGAGGATAAAGAGAATGGGTTGGCGACGCGTCCTGGGAACATCACATTTTTAATCGACCGCCGAGAGATGTGCGCATGCCCGGGTTCGGGGTGTGACGCCATGTATCATGCACCAAGCGACATGGCGTAGTTATGCATGACTGATTAGCATTTATTTAGTGATTTTTCACTTATTTAGATTCCGGTCACATATTAAATTAAAATTTAAAATAAATAAAGGGGGAACATCTTGAAAACTATTATTGAAAAATGTACTTATTAAATATTGTTATTCCAAACTATTCGTCTCTACCGATTCATCTCATCGATTTTAAAATTGAAGAAAGATGATCTTTTATACGATATATCCATTTCATTTGAAATTATGTCAGAAGGAAGAAATATCCTTTTTCATAAATGATATCCATAATTCGAAGTATAACACATTTTAATTACGTTAAATATATGCATTATTTGGCCGTTCAACTTAACACAGGGCGCAATTTAGGTAAAACATGCATGTTTGTTTCCATTGGATTTAGTTTAATTTCCTTCTTCTAGAATTCACTTATTCTAGAACAGCTTACATCACTCGAAGCAAATTTGTTAAGCAAAAGATGAAAATGAAATAATTTTATCCAAAATTCACTACATTCGAACTCGACACAATTTGGGAGAAAAAAATGATATAAAAGATTAAGTTCAGCCACAAGGGTCCAAGCTGCACTTTCTCTCCTCCACTAATTAACATTTATCATTAATGCGGAAAAAAAAAAGGACAAATGGAGAAAATCTATCTAGAGATGTGAGCGATGAAAGAGTCCAACTCGGCCCGAGAAACTCCGCCCTCATCCATCGACCCCCGGACGGCCGCCCCTAACTCAGCCGCCCTCTTCCTCGTCTCCTCCCCTTCCTCCGACGCCATGAGTGCCTTCACAGCGCCTTCGATAGCGGAGGACTTCACAACGTCGTCTGGGCTCATCCAGTCCTTGACGATAAGTCCAATCTTGAGGACTTGTGTGATCAAGACTGCATTAAGGGGCTGATCCGTATGCATCGGCCATGCGAAGATCGGCACTCCCATGCTGATGCTCTCCATGCAAGAGTTCCATCCGCAGTGGCTCAAGAACCCACCGGTCGCGGGGTGCCCCAAGATCTCGAGCTGCGGGGCCCAGTCCCTCACCACCACCCCTAAATCTCGGGCCGCCACCATCTCCTCGAACCCCTGGGGCAGTTCGATCTTCCTCGCCTCTCCTCCTCCGCCGAAAATGTCCGCCTTATCAGCTTCCCTCAATACCCAGATGAACTTCTGTCCACTACGTTCCAACCCCATGGCGATCTCGCGGATCTGCTCGTCGCTCAGCACCGTTGTGGTGCCGAATGACACGTATATCACCGAGCTCGGTGCTTGCTTGTCGAGCCACTCCATGCACCCGTGAGCCGATCTTCTCGAACTCTTTTCGGGTACTTTGACCGGGTTGAACGGCCCGATTGCCCAGTGCTTGATCGCGGTGCCGTTCGCTGTTGCACTGGCAAATAAGTCTACGAAACGGCCTTCGACGACCCTGCAGGTGTTGTGGATGCACCCCGAGTTGAACTTCTCGCACTCTTTCTGCGACTCCACGAACTTCAAGAACTCGTTGGGGCAGGAGTCCAGGAGGGACGGGAAGCCCTTGGAGGAGATGAGCTCCGCGAGGTCGACCTCCACCTCCGGCGGGGGCGCCATCCCTATGCTCTCCCATGTTAACCAACAGAGCATGAACGCGGAAGGAGGTTGGAAGAGATAAATCTCGGCGTTGGGGACCGAGGCAGCGTCCTGGACCACAGACGCCATCAGCGAGTCGTAGACCACTACGACCCGCCGCGACACTGAGGACAGGGAGCGGACGAGGGAGGTGACGGGGCCGCGAAGTGACGAAGTGGCGTCGAACGCGGGCTGGAGGTGGGAGGGGAACTTGTAAGGGGAATTAGGGCTGGGGGCGGGGGAGGGGATGGGCGGGGTTGGAAAATCGTGGAAGCGGATGTCGCTGGGCACGGACGAGGGCGGGACGTGGGAGCGGAGCTTGGCCTGGCGGTTGTGGGAGGAGGAGCCGACGTAGTGGACGGGGACGCCGCAGGAGGCGACGAGGTGGGCGAGCTGGAGGAGCTGGTTGAGGTGGCCATGCGCCGGAAGAGGCACCATGATCACCGCCACTGATCCCGAGACGTCTTCCATTTTTCGGTGTTGGCTTGAGAGGCAAATTTGGTTTTGGGGTGTTGTGTGTTTAAGGGGTTAGCTTTTAGGGTTTTTGTAGAGAGGGAATGGGATCCGAAGACAAAATCGTTTGGACCGTCCTTTCTTTTTTAATTAGTTTTTTTATTTTCCACTTCTCTATATTTCGTGTAGAATTTTTGTTATTGTTTTTTTTCAATGGAGATGTGTTATGGAAGGCTCAAATTCACCCCTGAAATGGCTTCATCCACACCCTAGAGGATGGAAAAGACGGAAATTATCCAACTCGTGTATCTCATTCCTCGCCTTCATCTATCTTGATGGAGTCTCGGTGCTTTACCCGTTCACCTCTATTTTGTTTCTCTGTTTCCTTCTCCAAATAATGGCGCACAAGGGACCCTCTCCTTTTTTGTTTCGTTTTAAAGTACTGAAGCAAAGTACGCGATCAACCGAATTGTGTCTGTCAGCCAATGTTGAGCTCTTCACTGAAATTGCCAGTTACATTAATGGAGGAATTAGCTCGACAACATCCAATGAAAACCCATGAAGAGAGGAGAATAAAATTTGGATGAGAAAATGAGTGTCTTTTCAGGACTCGTTGCTTGAGAGGAGATAGAAAAGGAATAATGTCTTGTTACAGAGCGAGGAAGAGGTACATGAAGAAGTTCGTGAAAGCCAGATAGGCATTCTTGATCTTGCACTTCATGTACCTCCGAGCGCTTCACAGCATCGAATATGCCCTCCGCCAGCCCACCAACAATGAGACCACCCACCACCTCCACTTTGCGGTCCTGCATCACCCGTCATCACTGTTACCCTCTTCGCCACAGTCCCCCTCAGTTCTAGCTTCAGCACCTAGACTTCCAATCCCGTGACCACCTCCCCAGCACTGCCGTCCCCATCTCCTCCGTCATTCAAGAATTTTTTTTCCCCCGTGTTTTTTATTTAAGGAAACGACGTCATTCTTTATTTGACTTAGCAACCAATTACCGGATCAATTTCAACACCATAAACAATATGGCTAGACAAATAATATACAACAGCGATTCTAACAAGTCACCAATATAGTTTAAATTGAAGAATGCCCGATCACGAAGCATCTCCAGTCGCATTACATCCTCTTGGACCTTGGAACACCGAGCAAACAGCCAAAAGTATTCTGTTCGAATGACCTCGACCCGAGCACCGCAGGCTTTGAGCTCAAAGGGTGAGGTTTGGCAGGTGAGTGTAGAGGAGCACACGAGAGCAGCAAGGAGAGAGGGGCAGAAAAGGAGGGAGATGCAAGAAGCCGATGACAGAGAGTAGGTGCAGAGTGAGGCACGTGATTTGCGTAATTTCGTCCCTTAAATTTTCTAGAGGTGTATTTAGAGTGGCCCTGTATTATTTGCGAAAGATTGTTGTATGTATACTTCTCATTTTACCATTGACTTAAGGGATAAAATTATCATTAAAAAGAGGTGACTTATATCCATGTCTTTTTCGATGACATGTAGTATCAGTTTCACTATTTCTTTAGATATTTTTTATTGGATCTATCAAAATAACCTCTCGTCATCGAACTCTATCAAGAAATTAAAACTTTCGGAGAAAATAATTTAGTTGACATGGTGTGAACATTGCTGTCTCGCATCGCTCGTCATCATTGCTACCTCTCCAGCTTCAACACCTAGCCTTTCAATCCTGTGACCACCTCCTCGGCCTTGTTGCCCTCACATCCTCCGTCATTCAAGAGTCTTTCCTCCTATGTTTTCAATTTAAGGAAATGATGTCATTCTTAATTTGACTTTACAACCGATTGCTGGACCAATTTTAATACCATAAACAATATAGCCAGAGAAATGATATACAGTAGCTATTCTAACAAATAAAGTCAACTCTCATCATGGAAGTCACAATAGAGTCGCAATTGAAGAATGCCCAGTCACAAAGCATCTCCAGTTGCATTACATCCTCTTGGACCTTGGAACACCAAGCAAACAGCCAAAAGTGTTATGGTCGAATGACCTCGGCCCGAGCACTGCAGGCGTTGAGCTCAAAGGGTGAGGTTTGACAGGTGAGTGTAGAGGTGCACATGAGAGCAGTGAGCAGCAAGGAGAGAGCGGGAGAAAAGAGGGAGATGCAAGAAGCTTATGACAGGGAGTAGGGGCGGAGTGGGACACATGATTTGCGTAATTTCGTCCTTTAACTTTTCTAGTGGTGTATTTAGAGTGGCCCTGTATTATTTACGAAAGATTGTCGTATATATACTTCTCATTTTACAATTGACTGCATGGATAAAATTACCATTACGAAGAGGTGAATTGTAACCATGTCTTTTCGATGAAATATAGTATGAGTTTCACTATTTCTTTAGATATTTTCGATTGGATCTATCAAAATAACCTCTTGTCATCGAACTCTATCAATAAATTAAAAATTTTGGAGAAAATAATTTAGTTGATATAGTGTGAACACTGCTGTCTCGCATCGCTTGTCATCGTTGCTACCCTCATCGCCTCGGTATTCCAGCTTCAACTCCTCGCCTTCCAATCCTGTGATTACCTCCTCGGCCTTGCTGCCCGCACCTCCTCCGTCATTCAAGAATCTTCCCCCAATGCTTTCAATTTGAGGAAATGGCGACATTCTCCATATGACTTTACAACCGATTGCTGGATCAACTTTAACACCATAAACAATATAGCCAGAGAAATGATATACAGTAGCTATTCTAACAAATAAAGTCAACTCATAACATGGAAGTGATGTGGATGAGCATGTGGATTTAGATGGAGCAAAGAAAGCCGAATTTGTCAAGGCGTTGCATGAGAAGACACGCAAATATTGAGCGCAAGACTGAGCAATATGCAAGGCAAGCCAACAAAAGGCGCAATGAAGTGGTGTTTGAACCTGGCGATTGGGTTTGGGTTCATATGCGCAATGAGCTATTTCCTGAGCAGCGACATTCTAAGTTATTACCGCAAGGGGATGGACCATTCATGGTGTTGGAAAGAGTTAACAATAATGCCTATAAGCTTGATCTTCCAAGTAAGTATGACATTAGTTCTACATTTAATATTTCTGACTTGACTCTTTTCGATGCAAATGATGATTTGAGAGCAAATCCTTTACACAGGGGAGGGAATGATGTGGACATCGAGCCATATCGAGGAGGTGGTGCTAGAGACCCATTGTCTATTCCTACTGGTTCAATTACTCGAGCGTGGGCCAAGTAATTCAGGCAAGCTGTTGGCATCATGGTTCGTGATCTTCAGCATAAAGATGACCTTGGATCAAATCGTGAAGAATCTTGGAAATCTTGGCGTAATTTGATTATCTAGTCACCAAATATTTGACCAAGTCAATATATATATATTCTTAGTAGGTATATTCTAGAATATGACGCATTAATTTCTAGGATTGGTTTTAAGGTTTGTGTGGCGGCTAGAAGGCTTATATTAAAGACTGATTGAATTTTTTTTGGGGATATATTTTTTTGGAGGAAAAAAGTTGAGAGATTCTCTTCTACTATTCTTTTGAGGACTTGATCTTATCAAGGTTCCCTTGTGACAGTCAATTCGACTTATCGAGCGAGATAGCGAATTTTTTCGCTCGTGGCGTCTATAACTTTGGTTGGTTGACACGCATTCGTCAACAGGTCACGTTCATGCCGAGATTGCCAATTACAGGCTTGATTGGAGGTCGAGGTTCGCAATTTGCACCATCCGGGCCTTCGTAGAACGATCTTTCTGCAACAATTCACTTCAGGAAGTCACCAATAGAATCGCAATTGAAGAACGCCCAATCACAAAGCATCTCCATTTGCATTACATCCTCTTGGACCTTGGAACACTAAGTGTCACGCCCCGATCCTCGAGCGCGTGCCCATCCCTCTCTGGTCAATAAAATTTTGCGACATTTTAGGACGTGTCGCCAACCCTTTCATTTTATTACACATGCATAAACGGATAATAAATCCCCTGACATCAACAGCTTGGGATAGAAAAGCAGGAAATAGATTCACAAACAAAACACACATTTATATACATATTGAGTCACATACAAGGTCTATGACCAAAAGACTACAAAGACTAACTTTCCAAAAAGAAACGGTTCTAATTGACCTACACTTCAGATCACCTCATCTCAACTCCAGGTCCTCCACTCGACGATCCTGAAAATTTAAGCCCACGATGGGGTGAGATATAAATCTCAGCACATTCACGCTCTAAACCCCGATTAGAAGGGAAATACGCCTAGAAGCATCCTAATCACATAATCACACAATCATAGGGACTTACCTCGCCTCAGGTCCACCCTGCAGGTCAGTACAATCAAATACTTGACCAAACAATTCAATTCGATTCGATTCGATTCAACCATCAATCAGTCGACTCATTCAACTCCATGTCATTGATGCCATCTATAAATTCTTTCAATTCGAACACTGCTTGCCTAAGCTGAAATAGATATATTCATATATCATTGCTCCCCAAAGCTGATGTCTAAAATTTGCTCACCGAAACTGCTAGATCAATTATTGCTCATCAAAGCTGCTAATAACATTTGCTCACCGAAGCTGCTAGATAACTATAATGCTCACCGAAGCTGATATCTACAGTGCTCACCGAAGCTGCTAAAGTATTCTTGCTCACTAAAACTACTATAGACCTATATTGGTGTTAATGCCCCCCAAAGCTATGATAGATCTATATTGCTCACCTAAGCTAAAATGATACTTAAAAACCACATTCGGTGTCAACACCTGACACCCAGTATATTCTAATTAAAATACCTATATATCACAAACATCACTCAATTCAACAATACAGCATTCAATTACAGAAACTAAACACATCACTGCGATCAGCTCGAAATTCTATCGAGCGGCTCTCCCAGTATAATTTCCGGAAAATATTAATTAATTAATAATTAAATAAATTCCGAAAATTAATTTAATTGGAATATAAAATAATATAATTAAATAATATTTAATTTAAATAATTAATTAATTAAATGCAATAATTAATTAACAGTCTAATTAAGATTACACCAATCTAATTACATAATTAGATTAATTAATCCATCTACTAATTGAATCATGCACATAATCTAATCAACATTTAATTAAACTAATCTAACCACCTAATCCCTAATTAAATTAAACTAAAAACCCCTTAAACATTATTAGCCTACTAAGAAAAGTTTAGTGCATAAACTCATCAGTTTATTGCGGAAACTGGTTCACCGCGACGACAACGCAACAGCGGCTGAAATCCGAATTTTCGGCGGTGTCAAGGGACACTCAAACCAAGCCAGAAAGCCTTGCAAGCCCACAGCAAGTGCCAGGCTTGATCTCAGGCTTGGGCTGCAGCTAAATTGGGCTGCTTCACGGGCTTGGGCTGTTCAAAACAAAAACTTGCTGGGCTTCGCTGGAGACGCTGGGCTTGGGCTTCAAAACTGGGCTAAACCAAGGCTGAAGATGGGCTGAAACAAGCTAAGCTCGCAGGCTTTGAATGGCCCAACTACTGGGCCGAGCAAAAAAAGAAACCGCTGGGCCGTTGATGCGGTTGAACAGGTGAAGGAAGGAAAATTTTAGGGCGGCTTCAATCGAAGGGAGGGAGTAGCTTCGGGCAGCTTGCTGGCATGAGATGGGGAAGACCAAAGATGGTGGGGCTGCTGCATGGCTGCTGCAGTGTTCCGTCTATGCTAGGGGAACAAATTGACCTGCTGAAGTTGACTGGAGGTGGATTGGCGTTGGACAAATGGCAGTGAAGTGGAGAGATCAATTGTCTTCGATGGGTGTTGGGGCTGACCGATCCAACTAAAGACACGAAGAAGCAGCTGTGTCTTAGGCTGCGTGGAGAAGAGGGCAGCTTCGGTCTTCAATGGGCTGGAGGAGACGTGGACTGAGCTAGCAACTGTTGGCGTTGAATTTCGGTGGAGAAAGAGGAATAGAGCGGTGTGAGGCGGTGACCGATTGAAAGAAAGAGACAAGCTGGCGTGTTGTAGGCTTGAGAGAAATGAATGGAGAGAGAGATGCGAGAGAAAATGAAAGCAAAAACATAATAGAAGGGAATCGAGGAAGAGGATGCTCGAAGGAGAAGGGGACGACAAGCTATGGCGTGCTGAAGAAGCAGTTGGTGGGGGGCCCAAAATCAACAAACCTTAGCCACTCCATTAAACCTTTGTCCCCTATTACTTTCTTGAAAATAATTTCACCATTAAACCCAAATTTTGATGCAAAATTTCCAGCCCCTTGCTTAGCTCCAAATTCTTCAAATTAAACTTCAATATCCTCACCCATTCTCCAAATCGAGGTCCAATTTCGTTGAAGAAAAATCCCGTACAATTTTCTGCAAGTCCCCGACACTCAAAGGCTCGACTTGGAAATCCAAATTTCCTTCAACTTAGCCCATCCGAATTTCCGTTAATTTCCAAAACGTCCGTATCGATTTTCCGTAAAAATCTCAAACTCTCCAAAAATTCTTCGAAAGATGAGTTGATATTCCCAAAATAAATCGTGACATGACAGAACTTTTAAATTCTGAAATCGGGTTCAAATTCGTAATTAATTTCAATCCGGCGCGATTTTAGCGTGACCTAATCTACCGGGTAGCTTTTAGGAATTTTTAGTGCAATTGACCAGTGATCGATTTATCTCGAGTCACTTTATACATCTTCGACACATTGGCAACTCTCGGTTGTCGTGAAAATCTCAATGTCTCAAATACGGACACAAGGTACCCAAAAACGACAAAAAATCGGTTTAATGCCGATCGACGAGAATTTTGCAATCAGATGAAATCACCCACACTTAATCACACATCTCAGTCGAATCGACATATCTCTGGTCTCTAATTGATTTTTAATTGTGTCGTAATGACCCTTGCAAATTAGCACAGTCAAGCAGTCGAGTCCTGATCGAATTCTCAAGTCTTTTGCGTTAAAATCCCTTAATGACTTTCCCAAATAGTCTAGTTATCTCATGAGTGATCGGCTCAGAGAATAGCATTATAGACGCGTCAATGAAAGGCCTGATTTATTTAATGGAAAACAAAATCTAAAAATTCAGGCTGTCACACCAAGCAAACAACCAAAAGTATTCTGGTCAAATGACCTCTACCCGAGCACTTGTAGGCTTTGAGCTCAAAGGGTGAGGTTTAGTAGGTGAGTGTAGTGGTGCACACGAAAGCCACAAGGAGAGGGGGAGAAAAGGAGGGAGATGCAAGAAGCTGATGCCAGATAAAAAAAGGTGGGGAGTGTGACCCATGATATGGGTTAGTTCGTACTTTAAATTTTCTAGAGGTTGATTTAGAGCGGCCTTGTATTGTTTACGAAAGATTACCGTATATATACTGCTTATTGTAGCAATGACTTAATTGATAAGATTACTGTTACGAAGAAGTGAGTCATATTCATGTTGCGTTTCATGATGGAATGTATGATGGGTTTCCCAGTTTCTTGAGACATGTCTGATTGCATCTACCATAATTATTAAGAAAACTCCATAGAGATTTTGAAATTGACCAAACTTTCTAGTCCAATACTTATGTTAGAACATGTTTGGAACAAGTATATTATTCTGAGCAACTGTTGAGAATTTTTGGCAAAGTCTATTCTATTCTAGAAGCACATATACAATATCCTACTCTGATAGGTTCAGAACATGTTAAAGCGAGGATGAGGAAAAGTCCAGAACAAGACTTTTTGAGGATACAACACGGAACCAAAACAAGACTGATTTAGAATGTAATCATCAAACAGCTAGTAATTTGGCTAAGGATTTCACTTTCCATTAATATATAGTGATTGAGTCAATCACTGATAAAGCTAGTAAGCACACCCAGATGGGTTGAATAGGTGTTTAAAGTAAATTTTAACAACCAATTTCAGAATAACGTGAGTAACAAGTAAAGTCTAGATAAGAGAAGGAATTAGTTTCGTGAAATACCATACTTCTGGTAGATATTCAAAATTTGTTATGCAACAGGACAACCTTACTCAATAACCTGTAATATTGCAACAAACTTAAAAAAAGGAGTTAAGGAAGAAAAGATTGCACGTGAAATTTATAGGGGTTCGGCTTTAGTTTAAGTTTACGTCCACTCTCCCACATTGATAGCCTTTTGGCTGGAATTCACTATAAAGTCAACAGAAAAATATAATTTATGAGTACAAACACTCAATGGAAGATCCCTCTAACTTACTAAGTCATTTTTTTGTAATTTTCTCTCTTGAACACAATTTGTAAAGTGCACCAAAGAAAACAAGTAATCGAGAGAAGCTTTAGATTTTGGAATTCTAATTTTCACGTCCCTCTTTTTAAATAGATTGAATGACCTCCTTAAATACTCTTTTGTGCCACACTAGCCGTTGACATTTTCCGAAGGAATTTCTTCCAATCAATCCATTGGACAGAATCGATTAAAGTGATCTTGTAACCATTTGAAGATAGAGATGGAAAATCCACTGATTTTGGTTGCCCATACAATCAGAATCTTGGTTTCCATATGTAAACGCTTCAAAAAAAAACTTGTCTTCAAGATTGATTTCATTAATTTATGATTGATTCCATTAATGAATTTATAAAAGGTAAGTGAAATCCTTGGCAAGAGAACTAGACTTTGTAGAATAAATTCCTAATAAGTTCATTCAAAATCCGCGTCGCAAAATCGATAAGTCTGAATCTGATTTCTTTCTCGTTCTGGACACGATCTCAGTCTGGATTTTGTTAGAGTGGGAAATACTTCTAGGAACAAATAGACTTTGGAAAAAGTCTTCGATATAACCTCAGAAGCAACTTTAAATGCATTATGTTTTTCAAAATAATAGAAAGAACCATAAAGTTTTGTCAATTTCAAAAAGTTTTGTCAGTTTCAAAACTTGGTAGGAGTTTTCTCAACAATCACAAATTGATAAAATCAATCTTGGATATAAGTTCCAAATGAGGAAGCTACTCTTATAGAAACCAAGATTCTGTTTGTATGAGCGATTGAAATCAAGTGGAAATTCTATCTTTGTCTTTAACAGTTACAAGATCTCTTTGAATCATTCTGTCCAACTTGTAGATTGGAAGAAAATTTTCGATGATCAACTAACAGTTAGTGCATAATGAAGGAGTATTTAAGGAGATTAACCTATCAAAAAGAGAATGACATGAATATGAAATTCGAAACTCTAGAACTGATCTCAATATTACTTGTCTTTTTTTGTGTGCTTTACAAGTTGTGATCGAGAGAGAAAAACATAAAAAAGAGTGACTTAGTGAGTTAGTGTGATCTACCACTGAGTGTTTACACTTACTGTTGTAATCTATTGTTGATTATATAGTGGAATCAAACCAGTAAGCTGTTAGCATGAGAGAATGGATGTAGATTTACTCTAAACTAAACCATTACAAATTTTATGTGCAATATTTTCTTCCCTTAACTCATTTTACTTAAGTCTATTGCACACTTACAAGTTATCTCAGAAATCTAGTGACTTGTATAACGGGCTTTGATCTTTATTCACACTTTGCTAGCAACTTATTTTATTCCGCATTTATTTGTCAAGATTTTATTTAAACACATATTCACCTCCTTTAAGTATTCATACTAGCTTTATCAATTGGTATCAGAGCTTAGTGCTCGTCTTATTGAAGTGTTTTTACTTCTGAGGTAAAGATCATTTATGGTTGTTATCTTGGCATTAGGACTTGTTGAAGGTTAAAGCAATACTAGACCACCTTATTTCGATGGAAATGAATACAATATTTGGAAAAACAAAATGAAGACATTCCTAAGATCCATAGATCTTCTAGAATGGGATGTAGTGGAAAAATGAATTAATCCAAAAGCCGCGTCTGCTTCAAACAAGAAGAACGAAGTCATAGATAAAGATGCTGAAGTGACTGAACAAGCATAAATAACAAAGAGAGAAGCTCTTGATGCAAATGCCATTTATTATTTATACTGTGCATTGTCTCATATTGAGTATAACAGATTATTTTCATGTAAAATAGCTAAAGAAGTTTGGAATAGACTTCATGTCACTTATGAAGGTATAATGTGTAAAAGAGACAAAGATGAACATTTTGCTTGACCAATATGAGTCTTCCAAGGTGAAGCCTGGAGAATCCATCGGAGACATGTTCAGTCGATTTACAAAAATTTTAAATGGTCTGGCATATCAGAGACAACCAATTTATGCTCTTATGGAAGTCAACAAATTTCTACGAGAACTTTCAAAAGACTGGAATCATGTCAAAACGTCAATCCGAGAGAGACAAAGAATTATGCCATTATCCGTTGATGAAGTTAATGGCAGTCTTCAATCCTATGAAGTAGAACAAATCAATGATGAAGATGACTCAAGAGGTCAAAAGTCCATTACACTTAAATCTAATGCAAATTCTAATGATACAAACTCGGAAAATGACATGACAACAAAAGACTTGCCCTCATGATCAAGAAATTTAGAAAGCTAAATAGAAAAGAAAGAAGGTTCAACTGGAAGAAACAATACAATATGAGTTGAGCAAATATGTGATATGTTTTGAATGCAATAAAAATGGACATATCAAGCCAAACTGCCATTTACTGAAAAAGAAGAAAGGAAAATATGAGAAGTACAAGAAGGCTTTAAAGACTAAAACTTGGAGCAACGCAGAATGTGAAGAAAGTGATGAGGAATACGCAAACATTTGTTTGATGGCCCATTTAGACTCAGACTTTGAAACTAATACAAACACAGACTCAGAATCTGACAAGGAAATTGAGGTAAGTCATCCTAAAATTCTTATTAAAGTATAAGTACATCAATGAGTTTTGTTTGAATCTCAAATCCTCTCTTAAAAATATCTCCGAAATAAAGAAGGAAAATTCTCAACTGAGACAACAATGATATTTCTTAAAAGGAAAAGTTTGAAAGTTTACAAAACAGTTTCAAGGAATTAAGGAAAAATCATGGTTTGCTTTCCAAAGCAAAAAAAAAAAAAAAAAAACTTTGAAAAAGGAATTTTCGGACATTACAACAAAATTTTCAAAAGATTTGAAAACTTTAGAATACATTCTTTCCATACAAATTCCTTATTACAATAAATTTGGCTTAGGTTTTAATAAATAAAGTGATATTTTAATTGATTTTCCAAAAATCAAGGAGAGACTTAGATACCTCTCAAACTTGCTTACAAAAGGCACTTTCAAAGGATTTTTTTGAAACATGTTGTTCGAAGTGCTCTTAAATGTTTAAAATGTGGATTCGAAATATTTTAAGAATGAATGTCCTAAAGATTCAAGTAATTTGAGTACCAATGAAAGTTTGAGATTATTTACCACTAACTCTCTAGGACCCAAGAAAATTTAGGTACCAATGAAAATTTGAGATTATTTTTTGATTGCAGGATAACATAAAAAGGATGAGCAAATGGTACTTAGATAGTGGATGCTCAAGATATATGATAGGAGATTCAAGTAGTTTCATCAAACTCAAGAAACAAAGAGGGGGAAGTGTTTCCTTTGGTAGAAACAATAAAGAAAGAATTGTTGGATAGGGAATAGTAAAGATAGGAAGCTTAATCATCAATAATTTGTCTCTCGTAAAAGGCCTTAATTACGATCCGTTGAGCATCAGTCAACTGTGTGACACTGGATTCATAATCAACTTTCAAGAAAATATATGTTTCGGAGTTACCCAAGACTTCTCTCAATCATTCATCGGTCGAAGGCACAACAACATATATCTTTTGGACATATATCCAAATAACACTCAGTGCTTAATTTCTATCTAGGATTAAGCAAACTTATGGCACCGAAAGCTAGGACACGTCAACATGAAGCAAATTGCCAAACTATTTTCTAAGAAGCTGGTTAGTGGTCTTCCAAATATGAATTACCGGAAGATTGGACCTTGCACTGCATGCATTTTAGAAAAACAAGTAAGAAGCTCATTTGGACCCATAAACCATGTCTCTTCTAATCGTGCTTTGCAGCTTCGTCATAAAGATTTTTTTGGACCAACTAGAACTCAAAGTAATGGAGATAAGAAATATTGCTTAGTGACTGTGAATGATTACACAAGATTTATATGGATTTTCTTTTTGGAAAATAAAGCAGAAGCCTTCTTTTACTTTTCAAAATTTGCTAAAAATGTTCAAAATGAGAAATGTTATGTTATCTCTAGTATTAAAACAAACCATAAGGGAGGATTTCAAAACTAATATTTTATAAATTTCTATGATGAAAATGGTTTTCAACACATTTTTTCTCCCCTCCCTACACTCCAGAACAAAATGGAGTAGTAGAAAGGAAAAATCGGTCTTTATAGGAAATGGTCAAAACTTTGTTAACTAAGAGCGAGTCTCTTCTCGCTTCTAGGTAGAAGTAGTCTCAACTGCTTATTACATAATTAATAGAGTCTTTCTAAGACCCATCCTAGAGAAAATCCCTTATGAGTTTTACAAAGGCATAAAACCAAATATTTCTTATTTTCATATCTTTGGTTGCAAATGTTTCATTTTGAAAAATGCAAATGATTGACTGGGAAAGTTTGAAGAAAAGTCAGACGAATGAACATTCCTCAGGTACTCAACTACAAGCAAGGCATACAGAGTCTTCAACAAAAACATCTAGACTGTTGAAGAATCTATGAACGCTAGATTTCAAGAAGTCAATCAGAATTAATAAGATCGGACTCAACTTGAAAAATCTGAATTAACCTTAGACTTAGTAAAATCTGAGACTCTCAAATAGAACCTGCCTCTTGTCAAACAAGATCCTATTGAAGAAAAGCAAGAAGAGTTGACTTAAACTCAAGAGATTCATGAAGAAGGGGATAGATACAACAAAAATTAGAAACACAAGTCAAGTCATCCTCAAGATCTCATAATTAGCAACATAGAAGAAGGAATTCAAACTAGATCTAAAGCCAAAGTAGACTCAAATGCTCTAGCACTTATCTCTGAAGTTGAGCCAAAGGAAATAGAAGAAGCCTAGTCTGATGAAAGCTAGATAGAAGTAATGCAAGAAGAACTCTGGCAATTCAATATCAATGACGTGTGGGAGTTGGTTCCCAAACCAACGAGAAAATTTGTAATTGGAACTAAATAGGTGTTCAGAAAAAAGATAGATGAAAAAAAAATGATTAGAAACAAAGCAAGGCTCACAACAAAAGGATACACTCAAGCAAAAGGAATAGATTATGATGAAACATATACACCAATGGCCAGGTTAGAAGCCATAAGGCTATTACTTATTTATGCTTGTTTTCATAACTCTAACCTAGTCCAGATGGACGTCAAAAGCGCATTTCTCAATAGATTCATCTAAGAAGAAATCTATGTAGAACAACCATCTGGATTTAAAGATTCTAGGAAAACAAATTTTGTCTACAGACTAAAGAAAGCACTGTACGATCTAAAGCAAGCATCTCGTGTCTAGTATGGAAGATTAAGCAAGTTTCTAGTGAGTAATGGATTCAAGAAAGATATGATCAACTCTACACTTTTTACTAAGAAAGAAGGTAAAGACTTCTTACTTTTCCAAATTTACGTAGATGATAAATTCTCTAAGTCTATGTAGGAAAAATTCGAAATGAGTATGATAGACAAATTGACATTCTTTCTGGGTCTACAAGTCAAATAATCCAAAGAAGGGACCTTCATCAATCAAGAGAAATATGTTAAAGAAATCGTAAAGAAGTTTGAAATAGAGAATTGCACGAAGATTGAAACTCCTATTCAAGCTCCTCCAAACTTGATAAAGATAAATGTGGTAAGAAAGTGGACCAAAAGATATACAAAAGCATGATCGATTCTCTAATCTATCTCACTGCATCTCGTTTCGATATTTTATTCAGTGTATGCATGTGTGCAAGATTTTAGGTTGACCCTAGAGAATCACATCTCAGTGTAGTCATGCATATTATCAAATATGTTGCCACTAACCCAAAATTAGGTCTCTAGTATCCAAAATGAGAAGACTTTACTTGGATACTCGGATGCTGATTTAACTAGTTGTAGAATTGACAAGAAAAGTACCTCAGGACATGTTAACTTCTGGGACAGACATTGGTGTCTTGGTTCTCAAAAAAACATAACATTGTAGCTCTCTCAACCGTAGAAGCATAATATGTTGCTCTTGAAAGTTGTTGTTCTCAAATTCTACGTATTAGACAACAATTGAGAGATTCTGGAGAGGAAGAGTCTTGTACTAAAATCAGATACGACAATACAAGCGCAATTAATCTCATAAAGAATCCTATTCTTTATTCAAGAGCAAAGTACATTGAAATTCGATATCATTTCATAAGAGATCATGTGCAAAATGGTGAAATAAATGTCTAGTTTGTTGACTCAAAGAACCAACTAGTAGATTTTTTTACCAAGCCTCTAGAATAAGGTACGTTTGAATATATACGTGAAAGATTGCATATTATTTACCCATTTGTTTAAAGTCTATGCAAGTCGGGGAATAAAGATGCAATATTTTGGAAGCATACCCAAATTAAGGTACATGTGTTCTTGCAATTCAAATTTTGGTGCGAAATTTCTTTCCTTTTATCAAAATAGGTATAAAAATCTTAAATTTATTCTAATTTTTATTTTCCTTTTATTCGTTCTCACAATTTATATTTATTTCCAATTATTTTCAAATTTTCGAATTTTAGATTAAAAAAATCCCAAAATTACAGTTATTGGATTGTGCTTGTTCATTTGCCTCTCTTCATTCTCTTTAAAGACCCTAAAAATCCTATTTTTAATCATGATCATTCACTCCAGTAACTTTCGAACAGTTCTCTCTCTTTCTTGAATAACTTTCCTCTTGATCGCTCTTAAACCCTTCCTCACCACAATGTCGACAAGATCCTCCAAGTCTGTTTTGGTTTCCTCTCAACGGAAATCCTCTCGCATTGCAAGTAGAGGGCCTCGATCAATGGCAAAAGAGGAAACCCACTTCAATCTCAACAAAACGTCTAGGGATGAGTCTCCAAGAAGTTCAACATGACCGTTTGTAGAAGAAGAAGTCACTCAAGGGCCCAAACCCTTCACCCCTATTCTGGTAAGAAAACCACATCTTGTTCTTAAGAATTATGAGCTTTTGAAGAAAGGAGGGGCTTCGATGATTTCATCATAGATTTCTTGAGAGATAATGGATATGGAAATGAGACGAAACTCATGCAAGCAATAAAAGCTATGAAAAAGGCGAAATCTTCAAAAGGGAAGGCAATAGTGGAATATGTGCATTAGACCCCTGATCCAAGAGGTGGGTCGGAAAGTCAGTGGGAAGGAAAGAAGGAAGATGATGATGAAGGGTTGTTCAAAAATTTTCAACCAAAGATAGGAGTTGCTGCTGTTGTGGATAATTTGAAAAGAAAGCTGTTTCGTTCAAAGAACACAAGGAAGTTTATGCCTTAATGCGGAACAAGGGTGTAATAAATCACAGAACTGTGGATTTTAAGTTTCTGGAAAGCATAAAAATATCTCCTGGGGAGAAGTTTGCACAGTTGCAAATGGAAAAATTCTATCTGGAATCTTTTGAAGTATACCCAGAACTAATAGCCTACTTTTATCGAATCTGTCTGTCTTATCCCCTATTCACATTCAGTTTACTGTGCACAATAATGTGTTTGATATGGATGTGAATCTCTTGGCTGATATTATAAATGTGGAAACAAGTGAATTCAAGCCAATTGATGTCTCTACTGAAGAAGTAAGTAAGTTCTTTGTTAAGGATAAGACTTATAAGGGAAGCATATCCTATTCAAAGTTGTCCACCACCAACATTTTGGTTCACAAAATTGTGATCAACTGCATTAGACCCAAGGCAGCCTCCAAATAGAAGTATCAATTTTTGAAGCAAAGATGATGTGGGCAATTGGAAATGGGCTTGTTTTCTCTCTTTTCACACTATTGTGTTGCACATGTACAGGACAATGATGAAGGAAAAAGGTCAACTTCCATGTGGGGCCTTATTGACAAGAATTTTTAAGCATTTTCAAATTCAACTACCATCCAGTCTTTGCATAAGAACTCTTCTAGTGATGCAAATCAGAGTAAGGATGATCTCGAAGATGAGGTTAAAGGCATTTCAGATGTATGGAGTGATGGTTTTATTTATTAATTAATGTGAAGGGCCTAAGTTGGCCCGTCCGCCCATGTTGGGCCTAAAAGCCTGGCCCACAAAATTAGGACCCATGGATGGAGGGATATGTTGAAGGGTTGTAACTTTTGGGGGAACGTCTTTTACCAAAGGGACACGTCCTTTGGAGAGGACGTATTTAAGAGAGAAAAGAAAAAAGAGCAACGTACCTTTTCAACGTATGTCAGTCTCTCCCTCTCCAAGAAGCGTAAGACGCTCTCTCCCCCTCCAGACAACGTAAAAAGACAGAAAAGAAAAGATACGTTCTTTTCTCCCCCTAATAGCAACAATGCGCTCCTTGATACAACGAGATCAGAATTTCTTCCTCGATCTTCAGCATTGCTGTTTAATCTGTGGACAACAAGGTACGCTCGATTATGTAGTGTAACTTTTGATCGGTGATACATGTTCTTCCTGGGCTCGTCTTCCGCATTCGTTTTAGGGGTTCAATTTGGTGTCGAATCCGTTTTAGGGAGTCAGAAATTCCCGACATTGGTATCAGAGCCCTAGTTCATGTTTCCCGACCCCATTTTTATGTTATTGAATTGTCTTTTTTATTGAAAATTCGAGAAAAGCGCTGCCGGTCGATCGGGGACAGAAAAATCCCGACACCCGATTCTGTTCATCTTGTTTTGTGATTTTCTGCAAGTCAAAATTCGTTTTTGATAGCTTAGGGTCGAAGGGCTCGTCGATACGAGAAAATCGAGTGGCGGATCGCCGCCGGGGGCCGCCTGACACTCCTCCACGCGCGGCCGGAACGAACGCGTTGCACGCGCCGATTCGGACCCTCGCAGGCGCCGTTTCAGCCAAAGGCGCATACGACGCACGCGCGGAAGCCTGGCGCGTGCGCGGCACGCGCCATCTGACGTCTGCATGACGTCAGCCCGCGCACGCGGGCGGCACGTGCCGATCGGTTTGTCCGACCGGCCTGACCGGTCTAACCCAGTTCGACAGCCCGACCAGTTCGACCCGGTCCAACCGCCCGACCGGTTCGACCCGACCCATTGACCTCGACCCGTCTGACCGTTGACTGACCGTTGACCGACCGTTGACCGTTGACCTAAAAAAAAAAAAAGGGAAAGGGAGGAGGAAAAGAATGTGTTTCTTTTACCAAGTAATTCTATGTGAATTATATGTAATCCCTTATTTATGTTGCATTTGTTGCATGAACCATGGAAAATTTTGTCCATTTTTTGTTCTGCATTTGTTGCAAAAACTATGATGCGCTATGCACACATACCTGCATTTCCGAGGACGGACGAAGAAAATGCAAGACTTAAAAGGTTAATGACAAAGTTAGCTAATTATCGATGGCATGACGGTGATGTAGTATCTCACGTGATCGGGGTCAATCAGATGATACAAGAAATCATCTGGAATGGTTATCTTATGCCGGATTTTGAGAAGGTGCCGGCCTTGATGAACACTTTTCCACCTGAATGGCAAGCAGTGTTAGATCGCCTATGGGAGGTCAACGTGGTCCCGGGTTATAGGATGCTTACAATAGCTTTTGTAAGAGAATACTATAGGATCGAGTTAACCAAAACTTCAACCCTTGGGATGAGTGCCACATGGCGCAGAGTGAATGCGCCTTGGAGGTGGCATGAGAGCTCTCCAAAAGTTTTTTCGTGGTTGTCCAATGTGCCTTCAGAAATCTTAGAGAATTTTACTAAGAGATTAGAAGAGACTTTCCCTATTTATTTCTTAGATTAGTTTGAGATGTTTTAGGTGTGAATATCTCTTTCTATGTTAATATTTTTGCTTTGAATATATTACTTAGTGTAATGGACATGTTTAATTATTGAAAGTTCAATGTTATTTATTGTTGTAAATTAGTATGTTAATTTACAATTAGTTGTGGGAAGTTCGAGAAAGTTTTAGTGACTTTACTGAACTTTATTTTGCATAGAAGATTATATTAATGATAGTTTTGAGTTAGAATTTTTTGGATGATGATTGGAAACATAGTGACCTTTTGATTCTGAAACATTTACTTGAAATTATTCATTAATATGATGGGTTTGTGCAAAATGGATGCATAAATGATAAGCATTAATAATTCGTGCATATGTGTCTGATATGTTCAGATAGATGGCTTCAGCAACTAAGAACATAATTGCTGATTTGAACAAAGAAGACAAAATGAACGGCGAGAATTGTAAAATATTGAATATGAAAATTCAATATGTGCTTGAAAAGCAAGAAGCACTAAAAGCTCTTGACCATGTTATAGAAGATCTTGAGGATGCTGTGCGCCACCTTGAGCTAGTAGAGGAGCGCCTCAAGGCATTTGAGCGGGATACAGATATTTGCTGTGTTGCTTTTAGCTCAAAAGGGGCTTCGAGCTCTAAGCGCAAGAGCATTGATTCGTTCAATATGTGGAAATGCAAGGAATCAAGTCCTTCTTGCAAGAAACCAAAAGTTAACCAACATGAAAGAGGAAAGCGTCCTCAAATGAAAAAGATGACAAGGGTGAAGTGTTACAACTGTGATCAGAAGGGTCACTATGCTCGCGACTGTCGTGAGTCAAAGAAGGTACTCACCCCTTGTACTCTCAAAAACTTTGCTAATGTGTCAAGTTCTGTATTCTTAGCTGAATATAATCCTTTGTGGACTGTAGATTCGGGAGCGACAGATCATGTAGCAAAGGATAGAGAATCCTTCGTGAAATTTCGATGAGTACCAACTGGAACTAAGTGGATTTATGTAGGAAATAACTCCAGAGCTGAAGTTAAAGGGATTGGCACCTGCCAATTAAACATGCGTGGTGGACGCACTTTGTTCCTACATGATGTTTTATATGCTCCGGAAATTCGTCGAAATTTAGTGTCTGTTTTGATGTTGGTTAGGCTTGGTTTTAATATGAACTTCCATAATAGAGGTGTGGATTTGTATTTGGATACAAATTACCATGATTATGGTTATTTTCTGGATGGTTTCATTGTATTAGATATTGACTATGTTAATGCAAATGTTTGTTATTCCCTTCTCACGTCTCCTAATTCATATGATAATTATATGAATGTGTGGCATGCTAGACTTGGTCATATTGGCCAACAACGTATGAATAGACTAGCCAAAGAGGGCTTGTTGGGCAACATTGAAAAAGTCGATTTGCCCATATGTGAGCATTGCCTAGTAGGGAAAACGACAAGGAAACCATTTGGAAAAGGCACAAGAGTTGAATTTCCTTTGCATTTAATTCATTCTGATATCTGTGGTCCAATAAATGTGAGAGGAAGGCATGGGGCTATTTATTTCATCACATTTATAGATAATTATACTCGATTTGGATATGTCTATTTGATTTCTCATAAATCTGAAGCATTGAGTTGTTTCAAAAGATTTATGAACTTGGTAGAAAATCAATTAGACAAGAAAATAAAAGTATTAAGATCCAATCAAGGTCGAAAATATTTATCTGATGAGTTCAGAAAATTATGTGATAAAAAAGAAATAGAAAGACAGTTGTCTATTCCATATACTCCTCAACAAAATGGTGTTGCAGAGAGAAGGAACAAAACCCTACTAGAAATGGTTAGTTTCATGATGGCGCATGCTAACTTACCTATCACTTTTTGGAGTGATGCGTTATTGACTGCTGCCTATATACTTAACCGAGTGCCTTCCAAATCAGTTACTTCCACTCCATATGAGTTATGGACAGGTAGAAAACCGGACTTAAGTTTTCTTAAGCCATGGGGCTGTGCTGCCTATACTCATGAGCTCTCTCACAAGTTTGGGAAATTGGGTCCCAGAGGAAAGAAGAGTATTTTCATATGATACTCTGAACACTCGAAAGGGTATGTGTTCATAGGTGAGCAGGAAAGTGGAAGTATAACTGAATTCGAATCACGGGATGTCACATTCTTAGAGAATGAATTTCCTAAAAAGGGCGAAATAGGTGAGAATTACTCCCTATTTGAAACCTTGGATCAAGATAATGAACTTAGTGGAGTTCATCCAAGTGGGAGTAACATGAGAAGTGATGAATTTAATTCAACTCACTCTCAATTACAACCACATGATGAGATGATATCGTCATTATCTAATCCGAGTGGGAGCATGATGAGAAATGATGTGCAAGGTGCACAATCTCCCATACGGCGAACAAGTCGCAAAAGTATTCCCCATCGACGTTTTGACATTGAAGGGGAAACTTTTATGGTTGCTCCACAAGATGAAGATGAGCCGAGAAATGTTAGCGAGGCTCTAAATTGCCCTAGTAAGGAAAAATGGATACATGCAATGGAAGAGGAAATTGAGTCAATGAAGTCGAACCAAGTTTGGGAACTGGTTGATCTTCCGAAGGGACGCAAAGCCATTGGGAACAAGTGGGTTCTCAAAATAAAGCGTAAAGCTGATGGCTCGATAGAAAGGCATAAGGCACGCCTTGTGGCAAAATGGTATAATCAACATGAAGGAATTGATTATGAAGAAACATTTTCTCCTGTAGTGAGATTTATCTCGATTCGCATTATTCTGGCAATAGTGGCAAGTATGGATCTTGAGTTACATCAAATGGATGTAAAGACTGCTTTCCTCAATGGAGAATTAGAGGAAGAAATATATATGGAACAACCTGCTAGTTTCATTATGAAAGGCCAAGAAGAAAAGGTATGTCGACTTTTGAGATCGATATATGGCCTTAAGCAGTCGTCGAGACAATGGTATATACGTTTTCATAATGCCATAATGGCATATGATTTTACGATGATTGATGAGGAACATTGTGTATATATCAAAAGATCCAAAGATCAATTTGTGATCATATCATTATCTGTTGATGATATACTAATAGCCGGAAGCAATAAGAAGTTTGTTCATACTGTCAAGAGTTGATTATCCTCCAACTTTGAGATGAAAGATATGAGTGAGGCTGCATACATTCTTGGAGTTAAGATTTCAAGAGATCGTTCGAAGAGATCATTATCTCTTTCGCAAGAAACATATATAAATAAGGTTCTTGAACGATTTCGTATGCAAGATTGTAAACCCATTGATACTTCTATTGCAAAAGGTGAAGGATTGAGCCATAAACTGTGTCCAAGGACTCCACAAGACAAGGAACAAATGAAACATGTTCCTTATGCTAGTGCTGTTGGGAGCTTGATGTACGCTATGATGTGTACAAGACCTGACATATGATTTGCAGTTGGAATGGTGAGTAGATACAAATCCAATCCAGGTCAAGCACATTGGAAAGCCGTTAAAAGAATACTGAGGTATCTGAGGGGAACTGCTGATTACAAGCTAAATTACCAAGGAAAGGATCTGCGACTTGAAGGCTATTCAGATGCTGATTGGGGAGGAAATTTAGATGAAAGGAAATCTACCTCTAGTTTTGCTTTCTTATTGAACAATGGCGCCATATCTTGGAGCAGTAAGAAACAAACATGTATAGCCTTGTCCACAATGGAAGCAGAGTTCGTGGCATTATCAGCAGCAGTACAAGAAGGTGTTTGGCTTAAGAGATTTTTGGATCATTTAGGTGTTATTAGGTATGCTGCAAATCCATTATTGGTTAACTGTGATAGCCAAGCAACTATAGCGTACACCAAAGATCCAAAGTATCATGGCAAGACCAAACATATAGATACCAAGTATAATTTTGTCAAGGATATGGTTGCGCGAAAAGATGTGAACTTACAGTACATATCTACGCATAGAATGGTAGCAGATCCTATGACAAAGCCAATACCTAGAAATATGTTTTGTGGTCATGTAAAATCTCTAGGGCTGCGTAGAGGCTGATGTACTGAATATTGTAATTTCCCTGAAGTGTTCACATCTTATGAATTTGCGTTTTTTCATTACTAATGCCTATGATTCTTTGTTTGACGTTTATGCATCTTAATGCTCAGTGCATTATATTAAGTTAAGAAAGTATGTCAAACAGATAAAAGATTAGCCCACTCATACGGGTAATTGCCTCTATTTACTATGTGATAATAGAGATGAGACGGTTTTGTAAGCTTATTATATAGGTGATAATCAAGAGCTTAAGCTTAAAATATATGTCGCCTTAACTAAGTGTTAAGATGAGGACATGATATGTACTATGTCCGAAAGTAAAATACCCAACATATTTTACTTTATCTGTCTAAGATGCCAGATGTGAGTTCTGATGAATTTTGTGAATGAGTAGATACGTGAACTCAAGTTAGACATTGGGTATGTCTGAACTATCATCTGTACGGTATTGAAGGTGTAGACATATGTTCCATGGGAAAAGAGTTAATACCGTAATACGTATTTCATACTACGTATGCATGAGACGACCAATAAGAGTGGCAAAATTTTGATCTCAACTTTTATGTCGTGTGAGACTCTTAAGAAAAAGAGTTCCTCAATTTTAGTACCCTCATGACTTTTACTTATTCTCAAGATTTCTATTTAGTGTTTGCTATCTTAGGATGTTGCCAATGGTCATGAGTTGATTCGATCTAATGGGACATTTCTAGAAAAGCAAGCTGAACTGAAA
Organism: Eucalyptus guilfoylei; assembly: GCA_016097605.1. Classification (NCBI taxonomy): domain Eukaryota; kingdom Viridiplantae; phylum Streptophyta; class Magnoliopsida; order Myrtales; family Myrtaceae; genus Eucalyptus; species Eucalyptus guilfoylei. Next base: position 29,572,694 of record CM027860.1, read on the forward strand.
TTAAGAGTTTGAAAGAAAGAGGAAGATCGAATTTGAAGAATCACATATTAGTTTTGTGTTCACTGGTCGACCAATTATGACTGTCTTTGGGATAATCATAATTGTGAATACAATATATCATTGTTTAAAAAGATATCAAGATAGATTTAAATGTGATCGATCGATCTAGGGTACTGCATACTAAATCTACTCAGAGTGTAATACCCATTATGAGTTGCTATATATTCCTAACAGATGTATGGCAACGAGCTCTCAAAGTATGCTGGTCGCACGGATTATTCACCGGTATGGATGTTGAAGAGAGGTAAAAAGGATCATGTTCGGCCCACCATGTGCGAGTGGGAGATGATGGTTTTATTTATTAATTAATGTGATGGGCCTAAGTTGGCCCGTCCGCCCATGTTGGGCCTAAAAGCCTGGCCCACAAAATTAGGGCCCATGGATGGAGGGATATGTTGAAGGGTTGTAACTTTTGGGGGAACGTCTTTTACCGAAGGGACACGTCCTTTGGAGAGGACGTATTTAAGAGAGAAAAGAAAAAAGAGCAACGTACGTCAGTCTCTCCCTCTCCAAGAAGCGTAAGACACTCTCTCCCCCTCCAGACAACGTAAAAAGACAGAAAAGAAAAGATACGTTCTTTTCTCCCCCTAATAGCAACAGCGCGCTCCTTGGTACAACGGGATCAAAATTTCTTCCTCGATCTTCAGCATTGCTGTTTAATCTGTGGACAATAAGGTACGCTCGATTACGTAATGTAACTTTTGATCGGTGATACATGTTCTTCCTGAGCTCATCTTCCGCATTCGTTTTAGGGGTTCGATTTGGTATCGAATCCGTTTTAAGGAATCAGAAATTCCCGACATGGAGGAACTTGAAGAAGGGATCAGCTAGTCCTGTCAAAACTAGTGCAGTCGCAAAGAAGAAACGAAAAAGGAAAGAGTAGTGCTTCTTAAGCTCCCCAAAAGAATAAATCTGACCTCTTGGTAAGAGACGAAGATGAGGAAGAAATTTTATCTGACATCATTGCAAATATAGGGAAGATAAATCATGCTACAAGGGCTACTGAATTTGATGAAGAAGTAGAAGAAAGTGAGAAAGATGAACAAAGTGAAGGAGAAGGAGATGAAAAAGAAGAAGATGACAACGAAGGAGATGAGAAAGAAATAGAAGATGATGGAGAAGGTGACGAAGCATAACGAGACAAAGAAGAAAAAGATGAAGAGAATAATCAGGAGAAAGATGTTGGGGATACAGAGAAGGATGACCAACCTATTAATGTGGAAGAAGGAGATCTTAACAAGCAAGATGCAGGTACAAGTGTAGGGGGAGTCTCTGAGAAAACTCTAACACGGATGAAGGCTTTAGGATAGACCTACAGTGAAATTCAAGTTAATCAATCTCTACATAATGCAGAAGATATTTATGCATCTCACTTCCTAAAAGATTCGATCGGAGACAAGGAGAATGCTAATATTCAGGGGGAGCTTCATTCTTCAAAGCTACAATCTGAATTTGCTTGTGATTCGAACATCCCTCCAGTCCGTTTTGCAAAAACCAGTGCTCAGACTAAACCCAATTCTAATAATCCAAGGATTATTGAAATGCTCATGGAGATAAAGGCACAGTAATATAGCATGGAAGTTGAAATTCAGAAGCTACACTCGTCTCTTGATGACAAGATGCAAACTATCGACCAGCTGGCTCCACAAAACATGGCCAAGATTGAGACTGCTTCTGGCCAATTTATGTCCAATATAGAGGAGACTGTGTAGAACCTGGAAGGTTTTCACCTTATTCAAATCCCTCGCAATCCTTGACCTTTGAAAAACATCACTCTTTTAATATTTCTCTTGGAGTTGGTTTTAAACTTGGTGTCTTTTAAATGTTTAGTTTGAAGTTTATGGTGTGTTCTACAGACTTTTAGGACCCTTTTGATGCTAACAAAAAAGGGGGAGATCTTGCAGATTCTTATGTGATATGTAGATTGTGCAGACTTTCATAATTGTGATTAGTGATCTTTGTGCTTATTTAATTCCATGTCTGCTTTCTTGCCTGCTCATAAATTATATATATAGTTGTGCTGTGCTTAACAATTGTTTTGCAGGATAGAATAAGCTTATTGTTTAAATCTACATAAAAGTTTTGTCACCATAAAAAAATGAGAGATTATTGAGAAAACTCCATCTATATTTTGAAGTTGACAAAACTTTCTAGTTCTAATACTTATGTTAAATCGTGTTTCAAACACGTACATTAATCTAAGCAACTATCGAGAATTTTTGGCAAAGCTATTCTATTTTAGAAGCATATATACAATATGCCACTCTAAAGGGTTCATAACGTGTCAAGACTAGAACGAGGAAAAGTCCAAAACAAGACTTTGTGAGAATACAACACGGAATCAAAACAAGACTGATTTAGAATGTAATCATCAAACGGCTAGTTATCTGGCTAAGGATTTCACTTTCCATAAATATATATTGATTGAGTCAATCACAAATTGACAAAATCCATCTTGGAGACAAGTTCCCAATGAGGAAGTTATACTTATGGAAACGAAGATTCTAGTTATATGGGTGACCGAAATCAAGTAGAAATTTTATCTTTGTCTTCAATGGCCATAAGATCTCTTTGAATCATTCTGTCCAATTGGTAGATTGGAAGAAAATTTGGCTAATGTCTAATGTAGAATGGAGGAGTACTTAAGGAGATTAACTGATCAAGAAGAGAATGACGTGAATCCAAATTCCAAAGTCTAAAGCCAATGTTAATATTACTTGTTTTTTTTCTGTGTGCTTTACAAGTTGTGATCGAGAGAAACACAAAAATAGTGATTTAATGAGTTAGTGTGATCTATCACTGAGTGTTTACACTTACTGTTGTAATTTCTTGTTAATCTTATAGTGGAATCTAGCCAATAGATTGTCAGTATGGAAGAGTGGATGTATGTTTAATCTAAACCGAACCACTATAAATTTCGTGTGCAATCTATTCTTCTCTTAACCCATTTTACTTAAGTCTGTTGCACACTTACAAGTTATCTTAAAAGTCTGGTAACTTGTATAACAGACTATGATCTTTATTCAGACTTTGCTAGCAACTTATTTATTCCGAATTTATTTGTCAAAATTTTATTTAAACACCTATTCACCTCCATCTAGGTATTCATACTAGCTTTATCAACAATGACCTCTTCTTATTGAGCTCTATCAAGAAATTATACATGAGCCGTTTTTGTAAGACCCTTAAAAACTTTTGGAGGGGACGATTTAGCTGACGTCAAAACCCTAACATTCTCTCTTACTATTATTATTTTTGCACGTTCGATTGTCTCTAATTGTTTGTCTAATTCATGTCGTGATTCAAAGTCTCGTATTTTCACTTTTAGCGATCGACTTTTGTGCGAGGGAAAGTTTTAAAGAAATATACATGTTAGATAAGTGCTCATATCCTAAAATTTAAATTTCTTTAAGAAGAACGGTTCGCTTAACATGCTGTCGCAAAAAAATAAAAATAAATTAAGAACAAGATAAGAACGTACGAAGATTTGTCGTAACCACCCAAACGGAGAAATTAAGTTTGCGTTGATGCGCTCTAATACACCTATCTATGACAGGGTAATTATCAGGGCCCGAATGCTGAGGTGCCTCCTTAGGGTTCACATGAAACCCCATTTGATGAGAGCTTTGAGCATCTTTGTCGTGTTGATAGTTAGGCTAAGTTGGTCCGCATGTCCAACACCTCTCCTTCCATTTCATGACTCGCTAGGCCTGCAGTGTCCTGGAAAAATGACGTGGAGTATAATTTCTGTTGACGCAAAACGATTGCCCTATTTTCTGACCGTCGATTCGGACTAGATATGATCGAGCAAAACATGGAAAAGGTAGAATTTAATAAGTCCTTTTGGTCCACAACTATGGGCAATCGACAAAGACGACGAGAAGCTGCCAATAGGTGATACGTTACTTAGCGTCGAGCCACAAGTGTTGGTGAATGGGAATTAGTCTAGTCAACGTAGGAAATGAAGCTGAAGTGAAGATCGATGAATGGAGAATAAGACAAGTGCTCGAGTCATGAAACCAACAATCTCAGGAACTGCCATAACGATCCATTCAATCGTGGAGCTCGCACAATCATCAGATTATGGAGCCATAAATCTTGAAAGCCATGAATGATAATAGTCGAGAAACATGGGTTGTAGTAACCATCAAGAAGAATAATTGCAAGCTGCTGAAGTAACCGTCGATGTGGCGCGAGTGGCGATACCATGATGGTAGAGTAATAGGTCTTTTAGTAACCTTCTACAAATGCAAGTCGCTAATTTTTAGAAGTAATGTAGGATGCTATTTGCTTTCTTTATAATCGCTGTTGAAAACTGGTAGTAGTATAAACGCTTGACTCATAGTTTCTAGAACGAATTGTCAATCAATCAATGAACATCAATTCTTTAATTTTATGTTCATATTATCTTTACATTTTAGTACCCCTTTACATGGTTGGCCGCCATTGCTATAAGTCTTCGTACTTTCAATTTTCTCATCGGTTCCCCTTTCCTATAAATAAAAAAATAAAATAAAAAATCAGCAAAGGGCTCCCTTAAATCCTTTGTTGGTTGGTTTATCGATCCATCCATCCTTTAAAAGGCATTTTCTCAACAGTTTTCAACGAAAATATTTTAAGAAAAACTAGTGGAGGGGCCATGAATCCGTATTTGTTGTTAGCAGTTCATAACTCTCTCTACATAAGGTAACAATGTCTAATAATAACATATATATATCAGTTTGAAATTTACTCATAACATGACTCGGAATTTGTTATCTTGAAAAACAAATTGAGCTCTCCTTTATGTTTCCTAACCTCTCATAAACTTGCTTAGGCACCAGCATATAATCCAATTTTCCCATCCATAAAAATCCGAACAAGTTTAATTATATTGAATTACTTTTTATAAAAGCATCCTATATTCGTAATTTACATTGATTACTATCGCATGAATAGAAACATCTCTCTGCCCGATCTCATACGATCTCAAGCATAGGGTCTCAAGCATTGGTGTCTCGAAATTTTTCCTTCCGGCATATATTCCCCACAAGAATCTTGACTTTTCCATTCAAGCTAAAAAAAAGTGCCACTATTGCAGAGATAAATGCAATTCACACATGCACGTCCAGCACACAGCCTCGGGTATCGTCCTAGTACATTCATATCGAATCTTCAAAATATGCGTCATCAAATGGAGAGAGATTACTGGGAACCCAGTTAACTTTTGCTGGATTTCGACGATATATTGTTTTCGGGTTATGGTCTTTATCGACAAACCCACAAATGATTAAGCAAACACAAAATCAATCGAGAGATATCCCGAGTTCTCACTAATAGAGTAATTAAATATTAAACAATACTTTCATCTAACAGTTTAAGCTTTTAGAACATGTGATAGTGGTCCTACAAAATCTCATATGATATCAGAGTTAAAGGTCCCGATTTCGAATTTTTTTCAAGTTTCATTTGCCTCCCCAATTAAATATGTCCACATTTAGTACTATGTAAAAAGAACAAACTAAGTATGGGGGATGTTAAAGTAATTAAATATTAAACTATACCTTCATCTAATAATTTAATCTTTTAAAAATGATAACAGCAGTCCTACAAAATCTCATACTCACAAGTAGAGATGAAATAGAGATACTCGTCATGATTTTCTACTGCTATGACAACGACAACATTAAAGGACAACTCTCTTATTCTTTGGGGGTTGGTTACTTTCTGTAGCCACCAAATTGTTAATCGTACTAGTGCCCTTGATGCCGTCCTCAATTGTCTAATTGCGATTTTGACGCTCGACCAAATTGATATATTTTGTCTTTTGTTTTTGTTTTGTCCTTTTGAGATTCTTTATAATTAGGGATGAACATATGAACTCTTGCCTAACAGGACAAACTAAAGAATTGGTCATATGGTCCACAAAAATTCTATTGATTTTGAGTTTGTCATAAGGTGTTTTTACACGAGGATTTACCGGTGCCTCAAGCTAGTCCTTGACAACAACTGCATATTCCTACAGCCCAGGACAAATGAAGATCTGGGTTCTCTATAACTCTTTGAATACTTAGTCTTGGAGCGGTATCGTTGATGAATGGGACTTAGTTTACCCGACGAAGGAAATGAAGATGTTGTAAATATCGATGAATCCAGACTAAGACAAGTGTTCAAGTCATGAAGCCAACAATCTCGGGAGTAGCCATAACGATCCATTCAATCGTGGAGCTCGCACAATCATCGAATTGTGGAGCCATAAATCTTGAAAGCCACAAATAATAATGGCTGAGAAACATGGACTGTTGTAACCGTCAAGAAGAGGGACTGCAAGCTACGGAAGTAACCATTGATGTGAAGCAAGTGGTGATATCATGACGGTCGTGTTAAAATATGTTTTGAGTGTGAGTCCGTGAACAAAATCCCATTCAAGATAAATTAAAGAAAAAATATGATAACTGAATATTTGTGGACGTGCACAAGATTTTCTATTCAGCGTTGGAGTTCCAAAATGAATATTTGGACCATATATTTGATTAGTCGAATAAAATTCCAGGATTTGTAGATTACGGAAATCAAATTCCGTATATTGCTTGTTCAAGATAACAACAAAATGAGAAAGTTTGATGTTGACTTTGACATGCACCTTAATTGGGATTAATGTTTTAGGCAAGATAGGAAATACAATCCTATGAGAAGTTGGCAAAAGAAGAATAAGGGCCTCACTTATACACATAGAGAGACTTGTGGCCACGGGTGGCGGAGTTGATCAAGTGATGTGACATCCGGAATTTCGACCCTGTTCCGAATATATGAAATAGGCATCTCGTCAACGCGTCCATGGTCCTTTTTTCTCTGAGCTGATTACTAATGAGTTAACCAATCTATTGGGTGAAGCCGTTAAGGGATATAACCACGGTAAAATCTCTAAAAACTACTCAATAGATCGGATCGGACTAAAATCGTGTTCGGTCGATTTTAACCATGAAATTGAATTCGGTTTCGGGAATCGGACGTTCGAGCATGTCATGGTTCATTTATAGGACGTCGTCTTGTCTTTTAGAGAAATTCCATCGAGTTCGGGATTTTTTACGGGAAATCACTTCGGAAGATTCGGAAAATAACGGAAATTCGGATTTATCAAATTAAAGGAAATTTGGACTTTCGAACTGAGCTATATGGTGTTGGGGACTTGTAGAAATGTTATGGGCTTTCTCTTCTATAAAATTGGACATCAAATTTGGGAAATTTGGTAAAGAACGAAAGCTTATTTTGAAGAAATTCGGAGCTATAGAAGAAAGCGGCATTTTTGGCATTCAATTGGATTATTGATGAAATTACTTGTTGGAAAGTAATTTGGGGACACCATAGGATAAGCATGAAAACTTGTGGGATCAAATAATGATGAAATTAGATATTTAAATTGACTTTTAGTCCCCTCCTCCTCAGCTTCTCCAACACGTTTGCTGCCTCCTCCATCCTCTTCGAACGGATGCTTCCACGAAGCCAGCACATCCGCAAGACCGCCTGCCCATTTCTTCTTTCCCTCTCGTTGACCACCACCATCATCAACCGAGAAATTTCCCTGCAGCTCCACCGAATTACCCCTCCTCACTGCCGCGCGTCCTTCACGCCTGCTCCCCACCGAACTCCTTCATCCACCGGATTTCCCTCCTTTGTTGCCACCGCCCACTCATGTGCACGTCTCCCACTCCAACGAAGCCGCAAGTCCAGCGAATCTCCACGCCAGCTGCCCTATCTTCGACTGCCATCCCAGCTGTCGCGCATCTCTCGATCGACCCAACCGTCCGCAAGAAGCCCCAGCGGAGTCCGAATCGAGCTCGCGTGTTCGAAGTCGAGCTGCTGCTCCATCGTTCTCTCCACCGAAGTTTGTCTCCACCCACCGAATTGCGTTCCAGCAGCAACGTCCCCAACTTTGACGGTCAACTGGTTGCCGGTTTGTTGACCCAAGCAGCGACGTGATCCCCTGCCATGCGTCTCCACCGAATTTGCTGCCGTTGCCACGTCCATCAAGACCAAAGGCAGCCGCTTCTCTGTCACACGTCCACGATTCAATTTCCCTGATTCAAACCCGGCAAAGCTTCTCTCGAAGTCACGCCCGTATCTCCCCTGCATCGGCCACGTTTCCTCCTTTAAACCCCCACGCCCGTGAGCTTCAGCTGTGCGAAGACCAGCCACCGAAGCTACTTCTTCGCAGCTCATCCTCCACACGGCCCAGCCCACTTGAAGCCGCATCTTCAGCTCGCGTCTTCAATTTCTGCCGCAGCCCTTCCACGAAGAAGCCCATGCCGTTGAAGCCCACTGGAAGTCCACAAATCAAGCCCACGGCCCGCATCCTCAGCCCACAGTTGGTGGGAATCAACTCAGCCCAGTTTAGTTTAGTTCAGTTCAGCCCAACGAAAGTCTTCATCCAGTCCAACTTTGAAGCCCAGCAAGTTGTCAATTTCAGTGAGGCCCAGCAAATTCAGCCCATAGTCCAGTGAAGTCCAGCAGCCCAGTTTTTAAGGCCCTAGCCCATCAACCAAGCCCAGTGAATTTCTGCGGGCTTGTAAAGTTTCTTAGCCCGGCCCGAGTGTGCATCGACGCCGTCGAAATTTTGGAATTCGGCAGCCGTCGCGTCGCCGTCGAGGTGTTAAGGTCTTCACTTTGCGCAAGTGAGTTTTACTCACTAATGCTTTCTTAGTTTGCTAATGATACCTAAGAGTTGATTAGATTTAACTAAGTGCAATTAGGTGGTTAGATTAGTTTAGGACAATTAGATTAGTGATTTAATGATGCATGTTAAGTGGTTAGACTTAGTCATTAGCAAGTAGAGAGCTTATAATATTTATTGAATGCATCTCAGGGTTTTCCCGACCCGTTTCGGGTTCCAATTAGGCATCACGGGCGTAAATTGGATTTTTAATACTTATTTATTTAATATTCGAAATTAATTATTTAATTATTATTTTTCCGAAAATTCAAGCGGGATGGCCGGTGACCGGAATTTTATGCTAATTGTCGTAGTGCAGTCCGTTTATTTAATTGAGCTTTATTTTGTGTTAAATTGATTTATGAGTGATTTTAGGATTTATTACTAAATTGAATAATCTTTGGTTATTAATTGAAAAATAACCGGGCATCGGTTGACAATGCCAAAAATGTTTTGGTAGACTACAGAAAATAGTGGGATTTATAGAAAGGAATTTATTCTATTTTGGCTAAGGCCGATCGTGTACCCACGCACGATATTTTATCAGGTATCTTTGATACTAAGGAATTAGGCCAAGATATTATGAAATTGAGGAATTTAATTATGAGGTGCAATGTCGTTGGCCGTAGTTGAAAGGGTCGGGTGGGACCGTAAATCCATCAGATCTTGAAAGGGTCAGGTGGGACCGTAAATTCATCAGATCTTGAAAGGGTCGAGTGGGACCATAAAGCCATTGAATCTTGAGAGTGGCATCTAAAAGGGCACGTGAGCTCGGTGATTTGATGCATCACTTTGGTGAACTAGTACCTTAGAGAATGCACGTGGCCCCGGGTATCGTAAAAAGGGCACGTGGGCTTGATGATTTGATGCATTACTTTGGCGAACTAGTGCCTTAGAGAATGCACGTGAGCCCATGGAATTAAGTGAGGCATCTTGGGAGAGACACGTGGACTCGGTGATTTCATGCATCACTTTGGTGAACTAGTATTTTAGAGAATGCACGTGTGCTCGGTGACTAAATAGACATCGTGGGGAATGTATGATCTAATTGACATGTAATCGGCTAAGTCGATTGATCATTGCTTTAATCTGATGTTGTGAATTGGTTGATTGAATGGAAATGACCGATGAATGGTCTTGTTGACACGTAATCGACTATGTCGATTTGATCGATGCTTCGATTAGTGTTGTGATTGCTTGGGTGTCTATTTGATCGGTGCTAATATACAGGTGGAATCTGAGGTCAAGGTAAGTCCTCTAACTCATGTTGTACATAGGCAGCCTTAAGGTGTATTAGTTTACTAATCAGGTCTTAGGGGGTAGAAATTGCTGAGACGTTGTCTCAGTTGTTATTGAATAACCATTTCAAGACCCAGATGAGGAGCCTAAGGAGGAGGAATCTAGCGAGGAGATCCCTGATGAGGAAACCGAAGAGGGGTACGTGGAGGAGGACCCTGAGGATGACTCCGAGTACGACTCAGATGAGGATTGAGATCCCGTCCTGTCTTGTCAGACCTTGTCTGCACGTGAATAGATGTTAGATCAGACTTACGTATATATAATATTGTAGAATACTATGAGATGCGTGTAAAAAGATGTGGTTGTGAATTTTCGCTATAAAAAATATGGTCTGCTTTTATATCCCATTATTTTATTGTCTGGGGATTTATAACTGCTTCCGCATGTGCATATATAAATGAAAGGATCGGCGATACATAGTTCTGGGATATCGCATTTTAAAATTGACCAAAAGTAAGGGATGTGCGCGTGCCTGAGGATCGGGGTGTGACAAGTGGTCTTGAAGCGTCGTTCCTCGAAGAGTGCTTGGGAGTGATATTTCTTCATTGTACTTATTCGTGAATTACATCCAAGAAGATTTAGTATTCAAGCTAATTAAATCTTATGAGTTCAAGATTTGTTAATTCATTCGTGACATCAAGAGATTATTTTGCAAAGATTATTAAAGGGTTAAACGATGTGTGCGTTTTTGGTGTAATTAGGGTTTAGGAAACACCAAGAGTGTTTGAGTGATTCGAGTGTGTAATTTATATTAATTCGTTTAATCTATAGTGAATTCATCACTGCTTTTCCCATGAACATAGGTCTCTACAATCAAACCACAAAAATCTCATGTTCGATATTTTCTTCTTCTATCTATATTATTATTCGATCGCTTACTTTCTACAATTGGTCGAGTAGTGGGTCTTTAGTAAACTTTGGTAAATACATATCGTTAATGTTTAGTAGGGATGAGCATAGTTCTAAGGTATAATCTAAAACTTGAGAACCGAATCAATGGAACCTGTTTGGTTCCAGATTACAAGGTATGTAAGGTAGATTCCAAGTTTTTAAAATTGGGGAACCTATTTTAACGTGTAGGTTCTAGGTTCTAAATAGGTGGAATCTGGAACTTAAAACCCAGAATTTGGAACAAGTTTTTTTTTTTTCTTGGTTTGTGTTTTTGCACAATCTTATAGTATTCAATGGTGTGCAATGATGAGTGTATAATATGAAATTACTAATCTAAGTTTCCATTTTATGATTGAGACTTTTATTTAGCTATGTTTCATATATTTCATGCGTCTAAATATAAGTTGTGGTTAATTAATTATAGTAGCAAGTGATGGTAATAAAATGTGAAGTTTAACTGCAATCGTTCAATTAATGATATAGGTGGAATCTGGATAGACTTTGAAATCGACCCTAAAACATGTGACAATATAGGTTTTAGATTCCAAAAAAATGAGAACAAGTGCATATTCCTATGGCCAATGACAAATCACAATATGAGTTCTCTTTAACTCTTTGAATACTTAGTTTTGGAGCGATAACATCGATGAATGGGACTTAGTTTAGCCGACGATGGAAATGAAGATGTTGTAAAGATCGATGAATCAAGAACAAGACAATTGTTCGAGTCATGAAGCCAACAATTTCGAGAGCGGCTATAACAATCCATTCAATCGTGGAGTTCGCAAAATCATCGGATTGTGGAGCCATAAATCTTGAAAGCCACGAATAATAATGGCCAAGAAACATGGACTGTTGTAACCATCGAGAAGAGGAATTGCAAGCTACAGAAGTATATATTAATGTGGGGCGAGTGGTGATACCATGATAGTTGAGTGGTTGGTCTTTTATGCCTCATTTGGTAACATTTTTTTTCTTTTTTTTTTTGTTCCCCAGAACAAAAAAAGAACAAAAATCTCTTTGAGAACGTCAGTTCATTTTTCTATTCCTCGAAACAGATCAATGGCCAGGAAATAGATTTGGAACAGAAATAAGAAATAGATAAAACTTACTTCTTTGTTCTTGAAAACAAAAAGAGAAATAAAGTCATTCTAAAAAAAAACCCAACATAACCTAATGCTTGTATTTACACAATCAACACAAGGTCCAATCTCTTGACCTAATCCAAGCCCCCATTTTTTGAAAAAAATAAAAATTCAAAAGTTCAAAAATTTAGGAAAAAATTTACAAATTAGATTTTGAGTAGTTTTACTATATTTTAATGTTAATTCCAGTTTAAAATCAATTTAGCATAAAAATGTGAAAATATTATGATGAAAATAGGATTCAAAATTGAATAAGCTTTTAGGGCCTTACTATAGGGATTTTTGAATGCCATTTTCTTTTAGAGACAATGTCAGGTCACAAAAGCTTGGTGATTCCAAGCAACATATGCTCTTCTTCTCAAAACATCTATACACTTGTTTATTGTAATGCCTAAGAATTTACTAACAACATCTTTATATTGTGAGTTATAAATCAATAGGACTCTATTGACATTTCCAACCATCCATCTTTGACTAAGTATTATGTTGGATTTTCTTAGCTCATTTTAATAAAATTATTACAAAAGTTCAGTTTTATCCAAACATGAAATGTTAAGTCTCTTTACAATTAAATAAAAAATTGGGAATAGAAATTTTTATGGTTGTACCAAAGCATTTTTATTCTTTTTTATTCCAGGAATAGAAATTTTGTATAGTCGGCAAATGTGTTCTACTCAAGAACTCATCCAAAGAATAAAAATAGGAAAAAAATTATTTCTAAATAAAAATTGTCCTTTGGAATAGAAACGTTACAGAATACATCCTTAATAACCTTTTGTAAATACAAGTTGCTAATATTTAGGAGTCACACTGGATTTTATTTACTTTCTTTGTAACCGTCGTTAACTATCGATGATAGTATAAATGATCAACTCGTAGTTTCTAGAAGGGACCCCAAATTAATCAATAAACACCCGTTTTTCATGTTCATCTTCATGTTATCTTTAAATTCCAGTATCCTTTTACATGGCTGGTCATCATTGCCACAAGTCTTCGTGCTTTTAATTTTCTTGCCGGCTTGCATCTTTTGTCCAAAAATTAGCAATGGGCTCCTCATATTCTTTGTCAGTTGGTTCATCAATCCATCCATCCTTTAAAAGACATTTTGTTGATTTTTTTTTGGCAAAACAATTTTCAGAAAAACTTGTGGAGGGGCCACGAATCCGTCTATGATGTCACCAGTTCATAACTCTCTCTATATAAGGTAACAATGTCCAATAATAACATACAAATCAGTTTGAGATTTGCTCACGATGTGATTCGGACTTTGTAATCTTGAAAAACAAATTGAGCTCACATAATTACTGAATTATCTAGACTCAGTGACCAAGCCTTATGTCGACGAATGCTTGCGGTAACTAAATGCTCTCTTTTATGTTTCCTAACCTCTCATAAATTTGCTTAGGCACCAGCATATAATCCAATCTTCCCATCCTTAAAAAGCCGAACAAGTTTAATTATATTGAATTGTTTTTTATAAAAGCATCCTATGTTAGTAATTTACATTTATGACTATCGCATGAATAGAAACATATCTCTCTGCTCGATCTCATACGATCTCAAGCATTGATGTTTCGGAATTTCTCCTTCCCGCATATATTCCCCGCAAGAATCTTGACTTTTCCATTCAAGCTTTAAAAAGTGCAACTATTGTAGAGAAAAATGCAATTCACACATGCACGTCCAGCACACGGACTCGGTCGTCGTCCTAGTACATTCATATCGAATCTCCAAGACGTGTATCATCAAATGGAGAGAAATTACTGTGAACCCAGCTAACTATTTTTGGATTTCGATAATATATCGTTTTTGGGTTATGGTCTTTATCAGCAGACCTGCACATGATTAAGCAAACGAAGAATTGATCGAGAGATTATCCCGAGTTCTCACAAGTAGAGATGAAATAGAGACACTTGTCGTGATCTACTACTACTACAACGGCGACAACATTAAAGGACAACTCTCTTGTTCTTTGGTGGTTGGTCACTTTCTGTGGTCACCAAATTGTTGATCGTACTAGTGCCTTGATGCCGTCCCCGATTGTCTAATTGCGATTTTGAAGCTCGACCAAAATGATATATTTTTATATTTTCGTTTTGTCCTTTTGAGGTTCTCTGTGATTAGGGACCGACATATGAACTCTTACCTAATGGGACAAACTAAAAAATTGATCATGAAGTCCACAAAAAATTCTATTGATTTTGAGTTTGTCATAATGTGTTTTTACACGAAGAGTTACCGGTGCCTCAATCTAGTCCTTGACAACAACTGCATATTCCTACAATCCAGGACAAATCACAATCTGGGTTCTCTGTAACTCTTTGAATACTTAGTTTTGGAACGATAGCGTACATGAATGGGACTTAGTTTAGCTGACGAAGGAAATGAAGATTGTAAAGATCGATGAATCGAGAATAAGACAAGTGTTTGAGTCACGAAGCCAACAATCTCAGCAGCAGCTGTAACGATCCATTCAATCGTGGAACTCGTACAATCATCGGACTGTGAAGCCATAAATCTTGAAAGCTGAGAATGATAATGGCCGAAAAGCGTAGATAACCGTTAAGAAGAGGAATTGCAACCTACCGAACTAACTATTGATGTGAGGCAAGTGAGGATATCATGATGGTCGATAGTGGATCTTTCAGTAACCTTTTGTAAATACATGTTGCTAATATTTTGGACTCACGCAGGATGTTATTTGCTTTCTTTGTAACCGTAGTGTAAAATATTGAGTCGTAGTTTGTAGAAGCAACTGCCAATCAATCAATAAATACTCGTAGTCAGATGTAAAGCAAAGCGAAGGTCCAGATATGTCAGAAGCAACTTCGTGAGAATTGGGTTCTATAGCTGGTAGTTTTCAACTGTTGGGCTGCTCTATGGGGCCAACAGCATAAGCACACCCCAATCCTCGAGCATGCACTCATCCCTCACCTTGGTCGATTAATAGCGACGTCCCAGGACGCATTACCGACCCTTTCATTTTAATACGCATGCGGAAGCAGATAAAAATCTCTAGACAATAAAACAATGGGATAAAAAAGTAGGGCTATATTTTTCTCAACTGAAAAACCACAACCACACTTTTATACAAGGCAAACCACATAGTATATATTACAATACTATTAACAAGGGTCTGATCTATCTCATAACACTTCACACTCAGGGTTTGCAAAACAGGGTGTGATCTCAATCATCATCCAAGTCATACTTCAGGTCATCCTCAGGATCCTCCTCCAGTTCCTCATCAGGGTCCTCCTCTTCAGGTTCTTTTTCCTCAAGGTCCTGAAATGTTGTCCCACAACCGAGATGAGATTACATCTCAGCAAGTTCTACCCCCTAATACCCGATTAGGAAGCCAATACACCTTAAGCTACCTAAGCACAATACAAGTCAGAGGACTTACCTTGGCCTCAGTCCCTACCTGCACATTAGTTCAATCAATAAACATTAATAACCACATCAACCAATCAATTGCGATCAAACTATCGATCAATCGATTTAGTCGATTACATTTTATCACGACCATTTCTTGGTCAGCCCATTCCATACTATATATAAGTCTGATCAACATCCAAGACTACTCACCCTAGGTGATATATAGATAGTATATTATCCTATCTCCAGATGACATATAGAGTCATCGAGCTGTCAAATCATACCGTCATGTCTCAAAATGACAAAGAGAGTCATCGAACCGGTATATCAATATCATACCGTACTGTCTCAAGATGACCTATAGAATTATCGAGCCGATATATCATACCGTACTGTCTCAAGATAATCTGTGGAATCACCGAGCCGATATATCAATATCATACCGTACTATCTCAAGATGACCTATAGAATTATCGAGCCGGTATATCATATCGTACTGTCTCAAGATAATATGTAGAATCACCGAGCCGGTATATAATACCGTCCTATCCCAAGATGATCGGTAGAGTCATCGAGCCAGTATATAATACCGTCTTGTCTCAAGATGATCTGTAGAGTCATCGAGCCGGTATACATGCTATTCCAAGCAAACAATCAAATTACCATTTTTATCATTTCCGATAAAATGTCGTGTATGGGTACACGGTCGACCCTAGCCAAAACACAAGATTTTCACTTTTAAATCTCCCATTATTTTCAGCTATTCCAAAATAGATTTTTAGCGCTATAGACCGGCGCCAAGTAATTTTCCAATTAATTACCCAAAATTAATTAATTTAGAAATAAAATCTTTTAATCACGATTAATTCAATTCAGCACAAACCAACGCTCAAATAAATAAACAGACTGCACCACAATAATCAGCATAAAATTCTAGTCGTCGACTATCCCTGCCTAATTTCCAAAAAATAAATAATTAATTAAATAATTCCGAAAATTATTAAATAAATACAATAAATCCAATTTAGGCCCGTAATGCCTAATTGGAAGCCGAGACGGACCCGGAAAATTACTGAGACTTGTTCAATAAATAATAGAGCATGTCTACTTGCTAACTACGCTAACCATTTGCCTAACATGCATCAATGAGTCTCTAATTTAATTACTCTAATCTAATCTATCCACCTAATTGTACTTAATTAAATCTAATCAACTCCTAAGCATCATTAACCGACTAATAAGGGATTAGTGAGCAAAACTCACTTGTGCAAAGCGAAGACCATAGGCGCGTCGACGAGATGCCTATTTCGTTTTATCGGGACGGGTCGAATACAGGATGTCATATATTTGCCTCTTTTTTTCTTGTAATCCTTTTTTGAGTAGTAATGGTATGCAAATGATCCGAGACTTGATCCTATCGGTGGACCAAATTGCATAGATTGAAATGAGAAGCCAATACTATCCAACTTGGTAATCGAGGCCAAGACCAGCTTGTTTGTTACTTCTAAACCCATGCCTACATACTCCTAAACATAAAATAAAAAACCACTTAGGACTCTGGACTTTGTAAGTAGCTCTGATCAAACAGCTTGCACGCAATCAAGCAATTGGTAAATAAGAATAGGAAACTTTAGTTCCTGAATTGGAAATCCTACGACCTTCTAACAAATTGTAGTAACCATTTTTTTTTCCATATTCGATATATTTTCATACTATGTATAATTACTAAAGTGCGAGACCCTTTCCACACACATATTTAGAGATTAAAGTATACACTATTAACTATGCAACAAAGAAATTTCCACGAGTGGCTTGATTTGGGATTTTAGCTATCCAATCTCTCACTAACCATCTAATTAAGGGTCAATCAGATTGCTTATGGAATTCTTTTTTACATGGACAGTATATGATATAGTTAAACTTTATTTAATTATCCGCAATGACACTATATATAGTGTCATTTAGGAAAGGAAGATGACAATTATGTAAGACTATTATAGTAAGAGGGAGGCTGGTTGGACTTATTATTCTTGGGTCGCAATTCATCCTTCTTGCTAACTTTCCAATCCCGTAGTCAAGCTAAGCTAGTCTCCATCCACAGGAAACCAAGAAATGGTCTCATCATCGAACATCGTATTCACAATTATATGAGAAAAGCGGTGTATGAATTATTCACAATTGGGACCACTTAATGGCACTTTCTAACATCTTTCAGTTCATCACAGCTATTACCTAACATGTTACCAAAAAATCCTTCGAAAATCTAATTATTTCAATACTTTAATCTTGAAGTCTTCCTAATCTAAATTTTGCGACCAAGCAAGTGACAATAGTTGAGTTTACTCTACGATCATCACCAGAATTAAAGGTTTTTTTCTCTTTGAGCAGCAATGTATATACCGTCTTGGGACAGAAGTTAGATCCGTATTATATTATATTAGCGGGAGTCTTTGGATAGAAGTTAGATCCTTATTATATTATATTAGCGGGAGCATGTCGGTGAGAGCATGACCGGTAGTTCAGCTTTCTACCTTTCCTCCGTATATAAGAGACTCGTTGGTTCCGTGCATGATGATGCACAATAATTCAGATTGATCTTGGTATTAAGTTTTGAAGTACAATACTTTATTCCTAGGACGTCCGGCACTTGATTTAGACATAGCCCCAACCACAACAGTATAATTCAAGAGCCTAGGACATATCACGATCAAAGTTTTTTTATAATTCTTCAAATAATTATAAATCTAAACCCATTCTATTAGATCAAGTCAATCATATATTGAGAATACAAAGATAAATCTATATTAAACCTCATTAAAAACACAAGCCCTTATATTATTTTTATATTACAAATCTGCGATTGATTTTTGTTCATTAAATCACTCGTACAATAGGTTTTTATAAAATGTTCTTGTTCTCTCCTCTCTTAATTATGATTTATCATTAATGCGGCAAAAAGAACGAGGACAATGGAGAAAATCTATCTACAGATGTGAGCGATGAAAGAGTCCAACTCGGCCCGGGAAACTCCGCCCTCATCCATTGACCCCCGGACAGCCGCCCCTAACTCAGCCGCCCTCTTCCTCGCCTCCTCCCCTTCCTCTGACACCATGAGCGCCTTCACGGCGCCTTCGAGGGCGGACGACTTCACGAGGTCGTCTTGGCTCATCCAATCCTTGACGAGAAGTCCAATCTTGAGGACTCGTGTGATCAAGACCGCATTCCGGGGCTGATCCGAATGCATAGGCCATGCGAGGATCGGCACTCCCATGCTGATGCTCTCCATGCAAGAGTTCCACCCGCAGTGGCTCAAGAACCCACCGGTCGCCGGGTGCCCCAAGATCTCGAGCTGCGGCGCCCAGTCCCCACCACCACCCCTAAATCTCGAGCGGCCACCATCTCTTCGAACCCCTGGGGCAGTTGGATTATCCTCGCCTCTCCTCCTCCGCCGAAAATGTCCGCCTTATCAGCTTCCCTTAATACCCAGATGAACTTCTGTCCACTATATTCCAACCCCATGGCGATCTCGCGGATCTGCTCGTCGCTCAGCACCGTCGTGGTGCCGAACGACACATACATCACAGAGCTTGGCGCTTGCTTGTCGAGCCACTCCATGCACCCGTGAGCCGATCTTCTCGACCTCTTTTCGGGTACTTTGACCGGGTTGAATGGCCCGATTGCCCAGTGCTTGGTTGCGGTGCCGTTTGCTGTTGCGCTGGCATATAAGTCTACGAAACGGCCTTCGACGACCCTGCAAGTGTTGTAGATGCACCCCGAGTGGAATTTCTTGCACTCGTTCTGTGACGCGGCGAACTTCAAGAACTCGTCGGTGGAGGAATCGAGGAAGGACGGGAAGCCCTTGGAGGCGATGAGCTCCGCGATGTCGACCTCCACCTCCCGCGGGGGTGCCATCCCTCTGCTCTCCCACGTGAACCAACAGAGCGTGAACGCGGAAATAGGGTTGAATTCGTAAATCTCAGCGTTGGGGACCGAGGCAGCGTCCTGGACCACAGAAGCCATCAGTGAGTCGTGGACCACTACGACCCGCCTCGACCCCGAGGACAGGGAGCGGATGAGGGAGGCAACGGGGCCGCGAAGTGACGAAGTGGCATCGAACGCCGGCTGGAGTTGGGAGGGGAACTTGTAAGGGGAACTAAGGCTGGGGGCGGGGGAGGGGATGGGCGGGGTTGGTAAGTCGTGGAAGCGGATGTCGCTAGCCGCGGATGAGGGCGGAACGTGGGAGCGGAACTTGGCCTGGCGGTTGTGGGAGGCGGAGCCAACATAGTGGACGGGGATGCTGTAGCAGGCGACGAGGTGGGCGAGCTCGAGGAGCTGGTTGAGGTGGCCTTGCGCCGGAAGAGGCACCATGATCACCGTCACCGATCCTGAGACGTCTTCCATTTTTGGTGTTGGCTCGAGAGGCAAAATTCGGTTTGGGGTGCTGTGTGTTTGTGTTCGAGGGGTAAGCTTTTTGGGTTTTGTAGAGAGAGAATGGAATCCGAAGACAGGATCGTTTTGACCTTTTTTTTTTATTGATTTCTTATTTTTAACTTCATCATATTTAAGGTAAAAAAATTTTAATGGAGATGTGCTATGGGTGGCTCCAAATTTACCCTTGAAATGGCTTCATCCACTCCCTAGAGGTTTGAAAAGACGAAATATCCAACTCCAACTCGTGTATCTCATTCCTCGTTGTCGACTCCAACTCGTGTATCTCATTCCTCGTTGTCATCTTATCTCAATCGAATCTCCGTGTTTCACCCGCTCACCTCTAATTTGTTTCTTTGTTTCCTTCTTCTCCTAATAATGGCACGCGAGTGGCCCCCTCCCTTTTTGTTTACTTTTAAAGTACTAGAGCAAAGCACGCGATGAACGAAACTGTGTCTGTGAGCAAATGTTGAGTCCCTCGCTGAAATTGCCGGTGACACTGATGGAGGAATTAGCTCGACAAATCCAATGAAAACCCACAAAGATAGGAGAACAAAACTTGGTCGAGAAAATGGGTGTCTTTCCGGGGCTCGTTACTTGAGAGGGGAGAGAGAATGAATGGTGTCTTGTTGCAGAACGACGAAGAGGTACATGAAGAAGTTCGTGAAAGCCATATCTTGCATTCCATGTGCCTTCGAGCACTTCACAGCCCCTGATCTACCCTCTGCCAATCCACCAACAGTGAGACCACCCTCCACCTCCACTACCGTCCCGTATCACTCGTCGTCACTGCTACCCTCTCTCCCTCGGTCGACCCCACCCCATCTCACTTCCAGCTTCACTCCCCGGCCCAGCCGCTCCAACTTCCTGTCATTGAAGAATTTTTTTCCCCTATATTTTCTTTTTAAGGAAATGATGTTATTCTTTTTTTAACTTCACAACTGATTATCGGATCAATTCTAACTCCACGAGACAAATAATATACAATAGGTATTCTAACAAATAGTTAACTCTCAGCATGGAAGTCTTCAATAGAGTCGAAATTGAAGAATGCCAAATCACAAAACATCTCTAGTTGCTTTACATCCTCTTGGACTTTGGAACACCAAGCAAATAGCCAAAAGGATTCTGGTGGAATGACCTCGACCCGAGCACTACAGTCTTTGAACTCAAAGGTCGAGGTTTGGCAGGTGAGGGTAGAGGTGAACACGAGCAGCAAGAAGCTGATGACAGATAGAGAAGGTGGGGAGTGGGACTCATGATTTGGGTGATTCCATCCAAATTTTCCAGAGGTGGATTTAGAGCGGCCCTGTATTATTTCCAAAAGATTATCGTATGTATTCTGCTCATCGTACCACTGACTTAATTAATAAAATTACCAGTATGAAGAAGTGAATCGTATCCATGTGTTTTTTGATGAAATGTACGACGGGTTCCCTTTTTTTGAGGCATGTCTGATTGCATCTGTCACAATAAACTCTTGTTATTCAACTCTATCAAGAAATTATACTTGAGCTGTTTTTCTAAGACCCTTAAAACTTTTGGAGAAAACGATTTAGAGCAAAAATTCAAAACCCTAACATTCTCTCTACTAATATTTTTGCGTGTTCGATTGTCTTTGATTGTTTTTTTAATTGATGTGGCGATTCAAACTCTCGTATTTTCACGTTTAGGGATCAATTTCGTGCGAGGAAAGTTTTAATGAAATATACATGTTAGATAAGTGCTCATGTCCTAAAATTTAAATTTCTTTAAAAAAACAACGATTTGTTTAACATGCTATCGCCAAAAAAAAAAACAAAAATAATGATAAGAACAAGAATAAGAAACGTACGAAGTTTTATCATAACCAACCAAAAGGAGAAATTAAGTTCGCGTTACTGTACTATGTACACCTACATATAATAGAGTAATTATAAGGGCTCGAATGCTGAGGAGCCCATATTAGGGTTCCCATGAAACCACGTCTGATGAGAGCTTTGAGCATCTTTGTCGTGTTGATGGTTAGGACAAGTTGGTCTGCATGTCCGACACTTCTCCTTCCATTTCATGGCTCGCTAGGACTGCAATGACCTGGAAAAATGACATGTGGAATATAATTTCTGCTGACTGTCGCGACCTCCCCGAAGCGGGTTGGACCACCTAAGGGTTAAATTAATGGATTCTTAAGCTAGACTTAACTTCGGGCTCTCCTGCGCCCATACCAATTCGCGACTTAAGTTCAAATTTTTTAACATGCAAATGATTTTTCAATTAGGAGTCGCCACTAATCTATTTTTGGTGGGTCGATTAGAAACCCAAATAAAGTAACGGGAGAATTACTTCACTCCTACGAACCAAGATTAAATGAGTTCGGGGACTTGATTACGCTAGATTTCTCTAACGCCCTTTCGGTACCTTTCTCTTTTATTTTAGAAAAAATGTTTGGCGGGCGACTTGGATTGATTTTAATTTATCTCCCTAACATGTGAAGCGATCACGCGGGTGCACAAACCACCAATTTAACACCCGAGATAAAGCAACGAATAAATTGCAAGACTTACCTCCTAACAACGAAAGCATCTGCGTTGTTAGATCAAAATTCACATCAAGCCGATCCTAAATATGGTTTCTAATTAACACGCAATTTCTTTTTCTTTTTCTTTTTTTGTTTTCGCTTATTTAATGAAAATCATGCAATATGCAATGCAACATAACTAAATGACCTAATACTAATGACATGTAATTTGGATGGTCCTAGCAACAACTACCACATGACAGGCATTTCAACGAATCTAATCCTAATGACGTGCATGTGACATTTTTTTTCTTTTTTCTCTTTTCTTTCTATTTCCTGAAAGAATGCAATCTATCCTAGAAAATAAAACTAATTTAACCTATGGCATTTTTGTATTTTTCATGAAATTTGAAATTAAATAAATGTAACAATTAAATATGCAATCTAAATTAACCAAATAACTTGATTCTAATGACGGGCAATTTTTAACTAAATGAACCTAACAACAATCACTAAATGACATGCGTTTCATGAATCTAATTATATATGACATGCACATGACATTTTTTTTTTTTCTTAAAAGATGCACTTTATCCTAGAAAACAAAACTAACTTATTCTAAGACACATTTTTTTTGTATTTTTCATGAAATTCGGAATAAAAATGTGAAAACTATCTATCTAAATTAAAATATCATCTAATTTATATTAGGAATGAGGTTAAGCCAAATCCTAATTTAGACTAGAATGTTATCCTTACTTAGAAATCTCTAACTAAAATGCAATCTATCTAAAAAATTATCTAAACTTATAATAAATTAAAAATATTATATAGAATTAAATTATATGAAATTTGACCCTGAAATACAATGACATGCAAAGAGTGCTAAAATTCTAATTTTTTTTATGTTTTTGTATTAATTTCGAAATTAAAAATTGTCAAGTAATTAAACATGAAACCTAAGTTAAAAAACTAGCAACCTAAATTGATTGATTTGATTTTTTTTTAATTCGAAATAAAATGCCTATTCTAAATATACAAACCCTAAAACAGGAAATAAACCTAATTCTAACCCACATTTTTTTTTTTTTTTTTTTTTTGAAAATTCGTAATTAAAAATGCTAAAAAAAACTAGTTAAAGTGAGATATTATCTATTTTAAGTTAGGAATAGACTAATCTAAATCCTATCTTAACTTAGAAAATTACCTCGTCATGCCATTTAATTCAAAAGATATTATCTAACCTAGATACCATCTAAACATGCATTTTTACATTAAAAATAACTATTTTATCATGCAATTTTATCTAGAAAAATCAATTCTAATTTACGTGAAATGCAAATGCAGTTTTTTTGTATTTTCGGGATAAACAGAACAATTAAAAGTTAAACACCAAATCATCCATGGTCATCAAAAATGTTATCCATCATTCGAATTTAGATTCAAAATTAATTATTTCGCTAATAAAATCGATAAATTGATCTTAAGCCTTAAAGATCAAGATATCAATTTTACTCCCGCGTGATTAATTATTCCATCTAAAGCCTTATAGATGGAATAAAAATTCGTGTGCGGTTGCGAATTAAGTGGTACGTCGGGATTTTCAAACATGCATTAAGAACTAATTCAAATAAAGAAACGAACTTAAAAAGAAATGAAATAAGTCTACCTAATAAGATAAAATAAACTTACCTAATTTGGACTTTTTCCAAATTTGCCTCAACGAGTGATGCTTTGTGGACCACGACAGGGGCTCAGCTCACGGCCGGGGTGGCTGCTGCAGCTACAACGGGCAACCGTGTGTAGTGGGCACAGTCGTCGGAGCTCCGGCGAGGGGCAGCAAGCTCGGAACGGGCCGCGAGCTGCTGTGGTGGCGTTGCTCAGAAGGGGACGGCGGCTGGCGGAGCTAGGCAGGCTCGAGCGATTGCTGCAACAGCGTGCAGCGGAGTCAGGCAGAGGAAGGCGCGGCAGCAAAGGGGACCAGCAGCAGGTCGAACGGAGGCGTGGCTCTTCGTGGTCCCGGGAGTGGCGGTGACGCTCGGGGTTCCGAGTGGCCTGCAAGTCGCGCGGCGTGGCGGTGCGACAGCGGGCGCAGCAACGGGCGGGACTCAGTGACGGGTGCTGTAGCTTGCGGGCGTCGCTCGTGGCTTCGAGATGTAGGAGACGGGCGAGCGAAGGCACGGAACTACAGCATTGGCGGCGTTCGGAACTCGCCGGAAGGAGGGAGTTGGCGGCAGCAGGCGTTGGTGACGTCGCAGGTCGGCGCGAGTTGCAGGCGGAGGCTGGCGGAGCGCGATGGAGGCGAGCGACAGCAACAGCGAAGGCAGAGGGGTCGTCAGGCGCTGCAGGTGGAGGCGAGGCGGAGGCGAGCAGGTTGTGGGTCGTCGGGTGGAGGTGTAGGAACGGGCAGAGATGGTGGCTTCACGGGCTGCTGGTGTTCGAGCAAAGACGGTGGCGCGCTCGGACCTCGCTGGAAGGAGATGCTGACGCCGGGCAGAGGTGCAGCGACGGGCGCGGCGATGGGTTGGGTGCGGCGGCGGGCGAGCAGAGGCGCGGGTTGTCGGCTTAATGCAGCCGCGATGAACAGGACTCGGCGGCGCGACAGCGGGTGCAGCGACGAGCAGTACTCAATGACGGGTGCTTCAGCTTGCGGGCGTCACTCGTGGCTTCGAGCGGTGGGTGCAGAGGTGCGGTGGAGCGGCGAGGCAGCGAGCGGGCGGAGAGAAGAGCAGCGTCGGGTCTCCGTGTGTCGGTGTGCACAGCAAGGGCGGCGGCGCGCGCGGGAGGTGGAGGCGCGGCGGTGCGAGCGCGGAGGCGCGGCGCGCGGGGCGCGGCAGCGCGAAACCGAAAGAAAGTCCAACGAAGAAGAGCTCCCGGAGAAGATGAACAGTAGGGGTCTTGTCTTTGCCTTTTTTATTTATTTTTCTCTCCCTCTCTCTCTCTCTCTCTCACGTCTTCTTTTCGGTTTTTCTCTCGACAGACCTCTATTCATCTCTTTTTTTAATATCCTCCCCGGCTTCATTTTTTCTCTTGTCCGAAAGAGGAGCCCCTTTCACAATGAATATTTTTTTAACTCTCTCGACAAACCTCTCGAATGGCTCTCCCCCTCGACAAACCTCTCGAATGAATCTCTCCCCTTTTGCGTGGCCTCCCCCCTTGCGTATTTATAGGCGTCCCACCGCCTTTAGTGTGAACATGAGGCGCCGCAATTCTTTCTTGCTGTTCACGTCCGGTCTTTTTCAAATAAGGAGGCCACCGCAAAGGGAAGTATTATAAAAATGCTGGCCTATCCTCTTGCAGGCTTTCCCCAGAATTTTCGTGTGTGCAGTGGAGTCTTCTTTCTTCGCTTTCTTCACGCTTGCGGCTTCTTTAGAATTTTCACGTCCGCTGAATTTTGTCCATGCATGTGCATGCATTAATGAGGGAGAGACAATGGACGTGAAGAACTCTTCTTTCTTCTTCTTTTTTTTTTTGACTTTCATTGTGTGTTTTCAAGAGAGAGACCACCTTTCGCGCACCTTATTGATCGAGGGCCCCTACTTCTTGTCATCTTTAAATGTAAACGCAACTAATTAAATGACACCTACATGTATTATTATTTTATTATTATTATTTTTTATGCAACTAATTACTAAATGATCGTTAAAATTTAGGTGTCAACAGTGCCCCTCTTTGAAGGTGAGCTCGCAGAGGTTGCATTCAAAGACAATATGATACCTAAATTTTGACCATGCGCATGCAATTGATGGTATTTTGGCAGGATCATGGATCCTTTTTTTTTTTTTTTTTTATATGCAATGTCATGAAAATGGTAATGCAAATGTGAGATGTTGAAAAGGAGAGCATACCTGTAATTACTTACCGCGAGCATCGGGACGAATTTTCATCTGCTCAACCAGTGTCCAGTTTTCATTTCGGGTTCCCCGAAGAGTCCACGTGAATTTATCCAACAGACGCTCAATGTTAGGTGAGATGCCTTGTTGAATTCAGATTACTCGAAATACCTAGATCCATACTAAGGTATAGCGAGTAAGATCGATGAGATTTGAGACATCCAGATCCAGACTGGGATGTCAAGAAATTGGGGCCTTAACCAATAGACACTCAATGTTAGGTGAGATGAATATTGGATTAAGGGGATTCGAAATACCTAGATCCAGACTAAGGTATAACGAGAAAGATCGGAAAGCATTCATATCCAGAATGAAATGCTTAACGAAGAGTTTTGGAACTTAACCAATATACACTCAATGTTAGGTGAGATGTATATTGGATTAAGAGGATTGGGAACTTAACCAATAAACACTCAATGTTAGGTGAGATGAATATTGGATTAAGAGGATTGGGAACTTAACCAATAGACTCTCAATGTTAGGTGAGATGAATATTGGATTAAGAGGATTGGGAACTTAACCAATAGACTCTCAATGTTAGGTGAGATGAATATTGGATTAAGAGGATTCGAGATACCTAGATCCAGACTAAGGTATAACGAAAAAACTCGGAAAGCATTCATATCCAAAATGAAATGCTTAACAAAGGGTTTGAGACATCCAGATCCAGACTGAAATGTCAAGAAATTGGGAACTTAACCAATAGACACTCAATGTTAGGTGAGATGAATATTGGATTAAGAGGATTCGAAATACCTAGATCCAAACTAAGGTATAACGAAAAAGATCAGAAAAGCATTCATATCCGAATGAAATGCTTAATGAACAGTTTTGAAACATTCATCAAGAATTTAGGAATACCTAGGACAAACCTGGGATATTCGTGAAGGTCACTTACCTCTTGGTAGAAAGAAGTTTTGAGACATCGACGATGTACCTCAAATAGACATGAAGGTTTCTCACCTCGAGGCTTTTGAAAGCAACATAAATGTCAGGAGCTCTTGGGTCTTCAAGGAAACATTACCTGTTAGACATTATTAGAGCAAAAATACATGCATTTACCAAAGAAGTGAGCAATTCAGCATACTCCAAAGTCCACTGAAGTTTTTTATCCATTCAATCAAGATTTATGAATGATGGTTTTACCATATTTGCACTACCGAATTTCCACTGGGGAGGATCATCATTTAAGACCATTTCACTCATGACATGGAATTTCAAGAATACCAAATGAGAGATCTTCAGTTAGAAAGGACTTTCACTCACTCTCATGAAGAAGGTTATTTTGTCCCAACCATTAATGTGGGATCACAGGAATCACTCCATCTTATCATCATCATGTTGACAAGGGTTTGAGTATTCTCGCAAGCGGTACGACCTTATCAATTTGAGAGGTCTTTATTAGGACTGTAATTCAGGCTTGGTCAATGGCTCAACAAAGATGGACCCTTCGAGTCAAGGCTAATGAAAGAACAATACTTCGCAATCATCTTCGGGTTTACAAGTCAAGGAACCTGTGAAATGAGATAGAAATGGTCTTGCTCGCACTTCTTCGAGCGATGCTTATAAGCATATGAATCCCTACATTAATTTCAGTGCCCTAATCTGAAGAGACTTCGTAAGGAACGTAACGTAGGTTAAGTTCATGGGTTGAGAAATGAATGGATCATTAGGCTCAAAATGTGTATAGGGGGATGAGAATTGATGATCATCTTGGCATTGTCACCGGTCTTCTTCTTCACCATTGGGATTTTCCTCATAGGTACTATAAAAACTTGGCATTTGAGTTCTTTGAGTACCACTGCATTGGGAATACTCCCTTTTACAACTGATAATTATCTATCTTGACTCTTTCTTTCATTTTCTATGGGCATTGGCCTTGCTTTTACCAGCACACTACTTTTTCATGCCCATCATTCATTTTTTTTTTTTTTGTGCACACTACATGAATTGAATAATCACGTAATGCTTTAACATTTGGACTCTTGGAGATTTTCAATTTTTCCAATGCTCGGACTCGGCTGCTTGAGCCTTTGCCTTTTGCCTTGCCCCAGTGTGGGGGATGATCAACAATTGGGTTTAAATGAAATGACTTTACAGGCTCAAGGGGCTACGCAATGGATAAAGTGTGTAGGATAGAGAAAGAACTGCTCTTCATCAGCCTAAGGCACTTAAATTACTGTATGAATTCAATGTAATAACAACACTTGAAGATTGATGCGAGTGAGAGCAAGAATATTCCTATCAATTTCCTCACCTCATGATGTCGTCTTACCTCCAGCCTGCCCCAACGTGGGGTGGTTCTTGACAGGGTAATTTAAAAATTATCCACATGTGTGGGGCTCAAAAGGGTTTAAACAATGGATATGCATGTAGTATTTGGGATAGAGAATGAACTCGCCTCTCATCATTTTGATGACCGCACCTTTTGCGAGAAACTCTTTACCTTACAAACATGGAACTTCCTACACTCATCTCACCAGTATATGAGCAAGGGACTGTGTATAGGATAAGGCTTGCCTTTCATCATCCTGACATGTCTCATTTGGCATGTTCAATCCATTCCACATCATTCATTAACTTGATCGATGGTGACAATCCTCAGTGGAATTGGTAATTAAACAAGTAAAACTATCATGCAAAATTTTCCTTTGAAAGGTCACAATTACTTCATGAACTCATCAGCTTTGAACATAAAGAGTTTGCAGCTCAAAAAGAAAGGAAAGGATTGATAAAAAAAAAAAAAATTTTTTTTTTGTTTTTTTTTTTTTTTTTTTTTTTTTTTTTTTTTTTTTGTGGCAAACTTGTTGCCATTTCCAGGGATCGAACCCTGGTCGTTCTCGGACCCTTTCATTCCCCATGCCACCAGGCCGAGGCGCTGGTGGTGTTCTCAGGGCATTTCTTTTTTCATTTAATTGAACTGACTCTGGGTCAACATGTCTAATATGCCGAATCAAATGAATTAGATATGTGTATGGAACAGGGCAACAGGGCATACTTTTCATCTCATTCAATCCATTCCCACACAATTCAATGAAGAAATGATTTACCTTCAATTCACAACAAATTCTATCAAGGGTAATACTTCTTCACAGCATCAGAGTTAACAGGATTAGAAAACTCACGACCATCCATTTCTGTAAGGATTAAGGCACCTCCAGGGAGTACCCTCTTCACCATAGACGGGCCGCTATAATTTGGAGCAAATTTGCCTCCAGGATCAGGAAAAATCGGCAACACCTTTCTTAGAACTAGATCATTCACTTCAAAGTGTCTCGGCCGTACCTTCCGATTGAAAGACCTGGCTACTCTTTGTTGATACGCCTGACCATGGCAAAGAGCTCTTAACCTTTTCTCATCGATCAGGTTCAACTGCTCAAACCTTTGTTGTGTCCATTCTGCCTCGGACAATTCCACCTGGGATAAGATTCTCAGAGAGGGGATTTGTACTTCCACAGGTAAGACTGCCTCCATGCCATAAACTAAGGAGAAAGGAGTTGCCCCGGTAGATGTTCGGATTGATGTCCGATATGCTATCAGAGCAAAGGGTAACCTGTCATGCCAATCTCGATAATTCTCGGCTGTCTTAGCCAGGATCTTCTTGATGTTCTTATTAGCTGCCTCAACAGCCCCATTCATTTGTGGGCGGTATGGTGATGAATTCAAATGCTTGATTTTGAATTCACTGAACAACTCATCGACGAACTTGTTATTCAGATTTGTCCCATTGTCAGTGACAATTGCTTCAGGGACACCATAACGGGCGATTATGTCACGCTTAATAAACTTCACAACGTTTCGAGCCGTGACGTTAGCATATGATGCGGCTTCAATCCACTTTGAAAAATAATCTATTGCCACCAATATGAATCGGTGCCCATTTGAAGCTTTGGGATTTATCGGGCCAATCACATCGATCCCCCACATTGAGAAAGGCCATGGCTCAAATAGCTGGTGTAACTCCGTTGGAGGAACATTTATTTTATCTCCATGAATTTGACAACGATGGCAACTTCTTACATACTGTATGCAGTCACTTTCCAGTGCAAGCCAATAGTAACCTAGCCTCATAATCTTCTTGGCTAACATGTGCCCATTCATGTGTGGGCCACAAACTCCTTCATGTACTTCTTGCATGATTTGGGTAGCTTCTGCTTCATCTACGCATCTCAACAAGACTGAATCATAAGATCTCTTGTATAAATTCTTACCACTGACGAAGAACTTTGAGGTCATCTTCATTACGTATTTTCTATCTGCTGGAGTACTCCCTTCAGGAAATTCCTGCTTTTGAATATAGTTCATGATGTCGTAATACCAGGGCTTCTCATCAAGCTCTTCATTCACGACCATACAATAAGAAGGTTTGGCTAGAACCTCAATTTTCAGAGGCTCAACTTCTAAACCATCAGTAACTTGCAACATAGATGACAACGTTGCCAGGGCATCGGCGAATTGATTATGAGATCTAGCCAAGTAGTCAAACGAGATTTCATCGAACTCCTTCACCAACTCCTCGAGGTACTTGTGATACGGCAGTAATTTGGCATCCCTGGTCTTCCATTCACCTACAGTCTGGAGTATGATCAGTGCAGAATCTCCATATACTTTCAATTTGGCCACTCCCATTTCAATTGCGGCCTGAAGTCCAAGAATACAAGCTTCATATTCAGCTATATTGTTAGTGCATGGGAATATTAATTTCGCGGCCACTGGGTAGTGTTGTCCGTCTGGGGATATCAGTACTGCCCCAGTACCAGAACCGGACAAGTTCACAGCTCCATCAAAGAACATAGACCATGCATCTTCATTTATGGCCAAAATACGATCATCCAGAGGACAATCATCATCATCCGAGGTTTTAGGATTCTCAGCTAATATATCAGCAATTACTCGGCCTTTAACTGATTTTTGTGGCATGAACTGTACGTCGAATTCCGAAATCAAGACTTGCCATTTGGCTAACTTACCCACCAAAGCTGGTTGATTAAATAAATACTTGATGGGATCGTTCTCAGTCACAAGAAACATCTGGTAATGCAAGGTATCTTGTCGCATGATCTATGCAATACCCATACTAACGCAGCACAAGTTTTTTCAGCATCAGAGTATTTTAGCTCTGAGACAGTGAACTTTTTACTCAGGTAATAAATGGCCCGTTCCTTCTGATCCACGGGACTTTTCTGAGCTAACATCGCACCTAGTGACTCACTATGGATTGTGAGGTACAAAATCAAAGGATGCCCCGATATTGGTGGGACAAGAACGGGTGGATTCATCAAATATTGCTTCAGCTTGTCGAACGCTTCTCGACATTCATCATTCCAATCAACTTGTGCGTTTTTCTTCAAGAGTTTGAAGAACGGTTTAGCGGTCTCAGAGAGTTGGGAGATGAATCGTACAATGTAATTCAGTCTCCCTAGGAGACTCCGGACTTCTTTCACTGTCAACGGAGGTTGTAGCTCACATATTGCCTTAGCTTTAGATGGGTCAATCTCAATTCCTTTACTACTCACAATGAACCCAAGTAATTTTCCTGACGTTGCCCCGAACACGCACTTGGCAGGATTTAAACGAAGCTTGAATTCACGGAGCCGATCAAATAACTTCCTGAGGGTTTTGACATGACTTCTCCCAGGTCGAGTTTTTGCAATCATATCATCAACATATACCTCAATTTCTTCATGCATCATGTCATGGAACAACGTAACCATGGCTCGTTGGTAAGTTGCTCCTGCATTCTTGAGTCCGAAGGGCATGACCTTATAATGAAAGGTTCCCCACGGGGTGATAAATGATGTCTTCTCTTTGTCTTCATCCTTCATTCTTATCTGGTTATATCCAGAAAAACCATCCATGAAAGAGAATAATTCAAATCCGGCAGTACTATCCACGAGAACATCGATATGTGGCAATGGGAAATCGTCCTTTGGGCTGGCCTTGTTCAGATCCCGATAATCAACACACACTCGGACTCGACCGTCTTTCTTCATGACATGCACTATGTTGGCCACCCATTCAGGGTATTGCGAGACTTCGATGAATCCCACTTTGAGGAGTTTCATTACTTCCTCTTCTATCTTCTTTGAGAGCTCCGGTTTAGTCCTCCGAAGTTTCTGCTTCTTAGGGCGCATGTCTGGATTAGTGGGCAAACAATGTTCCACAATTGACGGATCTAAACCTGGCATATCAGCATACGTCCAGGCAAAGATATCCTGATATTCTTTTAGCAACTGAGTCAGGTGCTCGGCCTCATCTTTGGGAAGATTTGCCCCAATTTTTATCTCCTTGGGCTCCTCGGCATCACTCAAATTGATAGTGACGGTTTGCTCGGAGGTGAGAACTTTGGGTTTTTCATGCTGCTCCCAACTATGTTGCACTTCAATGGAATCACCATTTGGATCATCAGGGTCATCACCGTCATCGCTCATGGCATTGGATTCGACCATTTTCACCTCTTTGCCTGCCATAAGGTTGCTCCTGAAACGTAAAATGGATAATTCAGAAAGACAAACGGGGCTAAACATCATGGATTTTTTATCTATTATTATTTTTTTTGAATTTTTCTTCCTTTTGATTTTTTTTTTTGATTTAAAATTTTTATTTTTTATCTTAAAAAAAAAAAAAAAAAACTTTGGCAAAACATTTTGGAAAACTTTTTGACACGAGGAAGCATGATGAAGCCTAGGCCTCAGAATTCTCCTTGGATTTTTCTTTTCTTTCGTTGGTTGGCTATCATCACCGGGCTGGTTTGGTATACCTCATCATGCCCTCAAAATAAAGTTTGTAATTGTAATTGATATTCATCAATCAAATTACATTTATTGGAATGGAAAGTACGACAATCAAAGTGAAATGAAACATCGACTCCTAACAAACGATATGCAACATGCGATAATCAAAGCGAAAGCAAACCCTAGAAAACATAAAATCCTGAAAACGATAAGATTCCCGCGGGGAGTGCAGAAAAAAGTAAACGTGTTACTCTTGTGGGCTAGCACCCATTTCCTCCGATGGTTCTTCATCAATGGCACCTATAAGGAGATCATCGAATAGGGTCGTGATCCCTTCCATCCCATCATCCGGATCCTCTGTCCTTGAAGTTGTCGGGTCATCCATGCCACTCCATCCATTGGGCATGATACCTCGGGTGTCGATCACTCCTCCTTCATCATGCATCATTCTAGCAGGGCCGGGGAATGTCTTGCGGATGTCGAGGATTTGTGAGTTTCTCCTCTCTTGTTCATGTCCTCCACCTCTTCCATGGTACCCTAATCCGGCGGAACGAGACCTTCGAGGGGCTTCAATAGGGTTCCGAATACCCTGTTCTCTTTTACCAAGTCCACGGCCAGGAATAAAGCCGTTTCCAACCATCACTCTTGCTACCATAACTGCTGCATTCGACACATCAGGGATGAGTGCTGTCGATCCTTGAGATGCGTGAATAGTGGATACGAGCTCAAACGATTGGTAGCTCGACTCCTCCCTATGTTCCGGCTCGACATAGGGGATGGCCGTCTCATGATAAATCCGATGATCCTCCTCGCCATGAACAATGACTAGCTTTCCTTTGACAACAAATTTCACGCTTTGGTGGAGACTTGATGGCACAGGCTCTGCGAGTATGGATCCAGGGACGACCTAATAGGAAATTGAATGCTGTAGGAATGTCCATCACCTGGAAAAGGACGTTGAACATCACCGGCCCTATTTGCAAATCAAGGTGGGTCTCCCCTATCACCTCCTTTCTAGTACCATCAAAAGCTCGAACAGAGGTCTTTGCAGCATTTATTTTTGAAGGATCTATTTTAAGGCGGTGAAGAGTCGCCAATGGACAGATATTCAGGGCAGATCCATTATCAATAAGTACTCGAGCCACATGAGAAGCTTTGCACTTGACAGATATGTATAATGCCTTAGTATGTCCCCTCCCCTCAAGAGGGAATTCTTCATCAGAAAAGGCTATTAGATCCTTGAGAAGGATCGACCCTACAAATTCCTCCAACCTGTTTTCCTCGATTGTCTCCGGTACACGAACTTCGCTCAAAACCTTCATTAGGGACTTTTGATGCGTAGGAGACGTTGCGGAGTTCAAGTAAAGAGATTTGAGCGGGCAATTTCCGCAACTGGTCGACAACGTTATACTCACTTGCTTTGATTATAGCCAGAAATTCTTTAGCCTCTTCATCAGTAACTGGCTTTGCCGGTTGGGTATTGGTTTGAGCATAGGTTCGACCAGACCTTGTAATCAGGTCAACATCTAGCTCATAGGACCAGGGGACTGCTTTGTTATCCTTGTACTCATACAACTGGGGCATCTCAATTATTATTTCTTCATCAGTTGAAGGCACTTCCACTATCAGTCCTTCATGGTCAGAGGCGTCCTCAAGTGGGGGCATGTCCTCGATCAATGGATCTGGTTTACTCTTTCCAGTACTCAGCTCAGCAAATTCTTTCTCCCAATCGATGACGACTTCGGAGATAGTTGACACTATTCCAGCTTGGTCAGCATACACGATTACGCCAGCCTTAACCATTTCTTGAACCCTTTCCTTCATGGTAAGCAAGGGAGGATTCTCATCTATCGGATAGTAACCAACTCTAACTAATCCGCTGTAGATATCTTTGACAGACACCTTTAAGTTCATCTTTTTGCCAGCATTGAACTCAAAGATTGCATTCACGTTTCCCTCATGTTCAGGCAACGGATTCTTCTTGACATTTGGTTGGGTGGTACGAAAAGAGAATGCCTTGGTATCCAATAAATTTTGGATCTTGTGCTTCAAAGTCATACAGTCATCGGTCGAATGGCCCACCTCTCCCATATGATACTCGCATTTTTTGGAGGGATCATAGTTGAAGAATTTTTCAGCATTGGGCCGCTTTGGTTCGTTGGAAATCAATCCCTTCTTTTGGAGTATCGGCAGGACCTGAGATAGAGAGCCAGGAAGAGGAGAGAACTGCCGTTTTGTGAATTGCCGCGGTGCAGGCACTCGACCTCCATCTTGCTGATTCCCGGGGACACGAACCATCGGAGGCTTACTAGAGGCTGGTTGCGCATATGCAACATTAACTTCAGTGATTGGTTCTTTGTCTTTCTTTGCAGTAAATCTTTTGCCGGCAGTGGTTGGTTCATTAAACCAGCCATCTCTTAGTCCTGTCTCGATTTGTTCACCCACTGGGATGAGTTGATTGAAGTTCTCAACATACGTGCTGGCCATCCGATTGCGAAACTCGAATGGGAGAGTCTTGACAAACAACTTCATCAATTCTTTGTCGAGGTTCGGGAGTGATTTGGGCAGCTAGATTCCGCCACCTTATGGCATATTCTTTAAATGACTCACTCCTCTTTTTCTCCATTCGTTCGAGATCCTCTCGTGAAGGTGCAATGTCCATATTGAACTTGTACTGCTTGAGAAATGCATCGGCCACCTCATTCCAAGTGCTGAGGAGGTTTCTATTTTTCATAATATACCAGTTCAGTGCGGGCCCGACCAGACTCATTTGGAATGATTGGATCATAAGGGGCTCATTTTTGACATGCTGAGCCATCCTTACATGGTACATCTGCAGGTGAGCTTTCGGGCAGGAAGTACCATCATACTTCTCAAACTCTGGCATTTTAAACTTATTTGGCATTTTGACCTTCTCATAAACCGACAAGTCGAACGGGAGTGAATTCCGCGACTCTTGCAATTGTTTCATTTTCTCTTCAAGTTTGGCGACGCGTTCATCTTGCTCCGCCTTAGGGACATTGTCAGGCTTAGCCTTTTCGGCAGTGACGAACAATGGGTCATCTTCTAGCTCAGGCATGTCGTTGTCACCCATCTGGGCCTTGTTCGTTTGCTTTGGGACTATTATCTCGGGGAGAGCGGGTGCAAGAGTCTAGTTCACTTGGAGGGATTGCATCTGATCTGTCATAAGTTGCATAGAGGTGAGCAACTGCTGGAGTTGGTTTTCCATAGCGGTCATACGATCACGCATTTCAGTTTGGTCGGCCATTTTTGCTCTCGATCGTGTAATGATGGGCGAACGTGGAGGATCCGTTATCACCTAATTTGAAGAAATGAATACACATAAGCATTTCATATAAAACATGTCAGTCCATGACGAAAGTCTAACTGCTTTTATTTAATGAAATTGTTTGACATTGACAATGTAAAAACTTGAAAGGCCCTAAACAAAAAACTAATCAAGTAAAATGACTCAACTTCCTAAACAATAAGCTAAAGTAAAAAGATTAAATAGATTCAAGCCACTTTATTTGGCCCGATCTATAAACAAATGGGAAGTCAACGCTCGACGTAATTGCCTCTTCTCTTTAGCGTCCTTCTTGGCTTGCTTCTCAAGTTCTTCAATCTTCCTTTTGTGACGATTAAGCTCTGCTTGTCGAGTGGGCTTTTCAGTCACGTCCGGCACTTTTGGGAGAAACTCGGTCGGGATCTTGTGCTGACGGATGTACCGAGCCGTGGCGTAGTAAGTCTTTTCCCTCCCCTCAAGCTCATCTTCAGGCAAGCTCAACTTTTGTTCGTGACATGCAAGCCAAGCTTGTTCGATGCAGCGAAGCTCCTTTTTGTGATCATCCTTGGCAGTGAATCGGACTTGGAACAAACCCAACTTAAGAGGGGGCGGTAGGTCCTGCACAACTTGATATTGACGAGCCACTCGGAGTGGGTAGTAGGAAGTGGCACCAGTGATCCCCAATAGCGGGATCGGCTCATTATCGCCATGAGAGAGACGTGCCTTGGAGACTTGGAACCATTTAGCATGCCATAGGAAAATCTTGGTTTTCGGGTTTTTCAACAATTTGACCCATTTTGAGAAAGAAAGATTTGGAGTTCGATCTTGATGATTTTTGAACACCTCGATGGGATGATGGGAATCAGTGATATTAATAATTTTCATGCGAATATCAATCCTACTCATGTGAGAAAAGAACCAAATTTGTAAAAGCTCAATTGGTGCACGAAAGGTTCTATCTTTATCTTCCTTAAATCGGGTGAGCGACAAGAATGTTTCGGCTAAAATAGTGTTGACAAAACTAATCCTTGCACATACTTGTTTGACTACCCATGCGATAGAAGGATTAATGGCGCCTTTTCGAAGAGGAAAAACAATAAATCCGAAGAAGGCTAAAAGGAAAATCTTGCTTTTTAAAAGAGTGTTAGCCTTGGCAAAACTTTGATCTAGGAAAGAGAAAGGACATGCATGACAATTATCTTTTAACACTCTTTTTATTTGATTTTTATCCATCCTAAGAAAATCCGACAAAATTGATTCAGGTTCTAATCCAAGGGGTGGATTTATTAATTCCAATTCCAAAGGTTTTCCTATGGCAATGCTGTATTCTTCCAGAGTCGGAGTCAACTCATGCTTACCAAATATGAACGTTGATGTTTGGGGACACCAGAAATGAGCAAGTGCTTGCATGACGCCGCTTTGGACATCGATGTCAAGGAGGGGAACAAGGCGACCAAGTCTGCTTTCCACATAACTTTGACCATCGGGGCCGAGACGATCCCACCATGATTTGAGTTCAACCTTTGGTGCAGGCACGAATCGAATGTCAGACCTTCCCATTGTTTATAGACCGAGACTCGACCAACCTAATGTCATGGACCGACCAAAGACATAATAAGGTAAGTAAATTGCAAAGAGTAAAGGGTAGAGAACTTACTTTACTAGGCGATTAAAGCAACCACATAGACAAGCACATGACATGTGAGGTTCGATTTCTATCTAAAGCGGCTAAGCAAGTGGAGTTAAAAGGGTGGGATGACTAGTCGCAGCCTCGCGTACTAAGTCAAGTCCTCTTAACTCCGACTCAGTCAAGAATGATACCCCAATGCGGTGCAGTCTCGCGGGCAGAGGTAAACATTCTTGACACCAAGAAAGAAGTTTTCGGGATTGAGTTGGGCAACCTCTACTACGCGGCCTCGCGGTCGAAGTCGTATCCAACTCAATACCATCCTAAGTGTCCTAGTGCGGCCCAGGTCCGGCGGCGGGTCGTGTGTGCAATAGTGTAGTGTTAAATGCAAGGCATGCACAACAGTTTATATCAAACAACACTTCGTTCATGAAAATAAACCATACATTCCTACACCTCCCTGCAAAACAAAGGTTAGCAAACACTTCCCCTTATACCTCCCATCCTGCAAGACCATTTAACACCTTAAATGTTAGGGACGTACCTGGGATCCTCGCTGCCAAACAAAAACATTTTTTTTTCAAATACAAGAGAAAATTGGCCTAAGTCTACTAAGAAATTTAACTCAACTCCCCAGCGGAGTCGCCAAGCTGTCGCGACCTCCCCGAAGCGGGTTGGACCACCTAAGGGTTCGGCTAATGGATTGCTAAGCCTAGACTTAACTCGGGCTCTCCCAGGCCCATACCAATTCGCGACTTAAGTTCAAATTTTTTAACATGCAAATGATTTTTCAATTAGGAGTCGCCACTAATCTATTTTTGGTGGGTCGATTAGAAACCCAAATAAAGTAACGGGAGAATTACTTCACTCCTACGAACCAGAGATTAAATGAGTTCGGGGACTTGATTACGCTAGATTTCTCTAACGCCCTTTCGGTACCTTTCTCTTTTATTTTAGAAAAAATGTTTGGCAGGCAGCTTGGATTGATTTTAATTTATCTCCCTAACATGTGAAGCGATCACGCGGGTGCACAAACCACCAATTTAACACCCAGATAAAGCAACGAATAAATTGCAAGACTTACCTCCTAACAACGAAAGCATCTGCGTTGTTAGATCAAAATTCACATCAGCAGTCCTAAATATGGTTTCTAATTAACACGCAATTTCTTTTTCTTTTTCTTTTTTTGTTTTCGCTTATTTAATGAAAATCATGCAATATGCAATGCAACATAACTAAATGACCTAATACTAATGACATGTAATTTGGATGGTCCTAGCAACAACTACCACATGACAGGCATTTCAATGAATCTAATCCTAATGACGTGCATGTGACATTTTTTTTTTTTTCTCTTTTCTTTCTATTTCCTGAAAGAATGCAATCTATCCTAGAAAATAAAACTAATTTAACCTATGGCATTTTTGTATTTTTCATGAAATTTGAAATTAAATAAATGTAACAATTAAATATGCAATCTAAATTAACCTAATAACTTGATTCTAATGACGGGCAATTTTTAACTAAATGAACCTAACAACAATCACTAAATGACATGCGTTTCATGAATCTAATTATATATGACATGCACATGACATTTTTTTTTTTCTTAAAAGATGCACTTTATCCTAGAAAACAAAACTAACTTATTCTAAGACATTTTTTTTTTGTATTTTTCATGAAATTCGGAATAAAAATGTGAAAACTATCTATCTAAATTAAAATATCATCTAATTTATATTAGGAATGAGGTTAAGCCAAATCCTAATTTAGACTAGAATGTTATCCTTACTTAGAAATCTCTAACTA
Organism: Eucalyptus guilfoylei; assembly: GCA_016097605.1. NCBI lineage: Eukaryota > Viridiplantae > Streptophyta > Magnoliopsida > Myrtales > Myrtaceae > Eucalyptus > Eucalyptus guilfoylei. The sequence goes on from CM027860.1 coordinate 29,612,430, forward strand.
AAATGCAATCTATCTAAAAAATTATCTAAACTTATAATAAATTAAAAATATTATATAGAATTAAATTATATGAAATTTGACCCTGAAATACAATGACATGCAAAGAGTGCTAAAATTCTAATTTTTTTTATGTTTTTGTATTAATTTCGAAATTAAAAATTGTCAAGTAATTAAACATGAAACCTAAGTTAAAAAACTAGCAACCTAAATTGATTGATTTGATTTTTTTTTAATTCGAAATAAAATGCCTATTCTAAATATACAAACCCTAAAACAGGAAATAAACCTAATTCTAACCCACATTTTTTTTTATTTTTTTTTTGAAAATTCGTAATTAAAAATGCTAAAAAAAAACTAGTTAAAGTGAGATATTATCTATTTTAAGTTAGGAATAGACTAATCTAAATCCTATCTTAACTTAGAAAATTACCTCGTCATGCCATTTAATTCAAAAGATATTATCTAACCTAGATACCATCTAAACATGCATTTTTACATTAAAAATAACTATTTTATCATGCAATTTTATCTAGAAAAATCAATTCTAATTTACGTGAAATGCAAATGCAGTTTTTTTGTATTTTCGGGATAAACAGAACAATTAAAAGTTAAACACCAAATCATCCATGGTCATCAAAAATGTTATCCATCATTCGAATTTAGATTCAAAATTAATTATTTCGCTAATAAAATCGATAAATTGATCTTAAGCCTTAAAGATCAAGATATCAATTTTACTCCCGCGTGATTAATTATTCCATCTAAAGCCTTATAGATGGAATAAAAATTCGTCAATGTGCGGTTGCGAATTAAGTGGTACGTCGGGGATTTTCAAACATGCATTAAGAACTAATTCAAATAAAGAAACGAACTTAAAAAGAAATGAAATAAGTCTACCTAATAAGATAAAATAAACTTACCTAATTTGGACTTTTTCCAAATTTGCCTCAACGAGTGATGCTTTGTGGACCACGACAGGGGCTCAGCTCACGGCCGGGGTGGCTGCTGCAGCTGCGACGGGCAACCGTGTGCGGTGGGCACGGTCGTCGGAGCTCCGGCGAGGGGCAGCAAGCTCGGAACGGGCCGCGAGCTGCTGTGGTGGCGTTGCTCAGAAGGGGACGGCGGCTGGCGGAGCTAGGCAGGCTCGAGCGATTGCTGCAACAGCGTGCAGCGGAGTCAGGCAGAGGAAGGCACGGCAGCAAAGGGGACCAGCAGCAGGTCGAACGGAGGCGTGGCTCTTCGTGGTCCCGGGAGTGGCGGTGACGCTCGGGGTTCCAGTGACTGCAAGTCAGCAGCTGTGGCGGTGCGACAGCGGGCGCAGCGACGGGCGGGACTCAGTGACGGGTGCTGCAGCTTGCGGGCGTCGCTCGTGGCTTCGAGATGTAGGAGACGGGCGAGCGAAGGCACGGAACTACAGCATTTGCGGCGTTCGGAACTCGCCGGAAGGAGGGAGTTGGCGGTAGCAGGCGTTGGTGACGTCGCAGGTCGACGCGAGTTGCAGGCGGAGGCTGGCGGAGCGCGATGGAGGCGAGCGACAGCAACAGCGGAGGCAGAGGGGTCGTCAGGCGCTGCAGGTGGAGGCGAGGCGGAGGCGAGCAGGTTGTGGGTCGTCGAGTGGAGGTGCAGGAACGGGCAGAGATGGTGGCTTCACGGGCTGCTGGTGTTCGAGCAAAGACGGTGGCGCGCTCGGACCTCGCTGGAAGGAGATGTTGACGCCGGGCAGAGGTGCAGCGACGGGCGCGGCGATGGGCTGGGTGCGGCGGCGGGCGAGCAGAGGCGCGGGTTGTCGGCTTAATGCAGCCGCGATGAACAGGACTCGGCGGCGCGACAGCGGGTGCAGCGACGAGCAGTACTCAGTGACGGGTGCTTCAGCTTGCGGGCGTCACTCGTGGCTTCGAGCGGTGGGTGCAGAGGTGCGGTGGAGCGGCGAGGCAGCAGTAGCGGGCGGAGAAAGAGCAGCGACGGGTCTCCGTGCGTCGGTGTGCACAGCAGGCGAGGCGGCGCGCGGCGGAGGTGGAGGCGCGGCGGTGCGAGCGCGGAGGCGCGGGCGCGGGCGCGGGCAGTAGAAACCGAAAGAAAGTCCAGCGAAGAAGAGCTCCTGGAGAAGATGAACAGTAGGGGTCTTGTCTTTGCCCTTTTTATTTATTTTTCTCTCCCTCTCTCTCTCTCCTCACGTCTTCTTTTCGGTTTTTCTCTGACAGACCTCTATTCATCTCTTTTTTTAATATCCTCCCCTGGCTTCATTTTTTCTCTTGTCTGAAAGAGGAGCCCCTTTCACAATGAATATTTTTTTAACTCTCTCTGACAAACCTCTCGAATGGCTCTCCCCTCTGACAAACCTCTCGAATGAATCTCTCCCCTTTTGCGTGGCCTCCCCCCTTGCGTATTTATAGGCGTCCCACCGCCTTTAGTGTGAACATGAGGCGCCGCAATTCTTTCTTGCTGTTCACGTCCGGTCTTTTTTCAAATAAGGAGGCCACCGCAAAGGGAAGTATTATAAAAATGCTGGCCTATCCTCTTGCAGGCTTTCCCCAGAATTTTCGTGTGTGCAGTGGAGTCTTCTTTCTTCGCTTTCTTCACGCTTGCGGCTTCTTTAGAATTTTCACGTCCGCTGAATTTTGTCCATGCATGTGCATGCATTAATGAGGGAGAGACAATGGACGTGAAGAACTCTTCTTTCTTCTTCTTTTTTTTGACTTTCATTTTGTGTTTTCAAGAGAGAGACCACCTTTCGCGCACCTTATTGATCGAGGGCCCCTACTTCTTGTCATCTTTAAATGTAAACGCAACTAATTAAATGACACGTACATGTATTATTATTTTATTATTATTATTTTTTATGCAACTAATTACTAAATGATCAGTTAAAATTTTGGTGTCAACACTGACACAAAAAAAATCCCAAATCTCTAACCGTCGATTCGGACTAAATATGACCGAGCAAGACATGGCTAAAGTAGAATTTGCTAAGTTGTTTTGGTCCCCTACTATGGGCAATCGACAAAGCGACGAGAAGTTGCCGATAGGTGGTACGTTACTTAGCGTCGGTGAATGGGACTTGGTTTAGTCGATGAAGGAAATGAAGTTGAAGTGAAGATCGATGAATGGAGAAAAAGACAAGTGCTCGAGTTACGAAGAGCCAACAATCTTGGGAACCGCCATAACAATCCAAGCCACGAGTGTGAGTGAATGGGACTTGGTTTAGTCGACGAAGGAAATGAAGTTAAAGTAAAGATCGATGAATGGAGAATAAGACAAGTGCTCGAGTCACGAAACCAACAATTCAATCGTGGAGCTCGCACAATCATTGAATGATAATGGCCGAGAAACATGGGTTGTAGTAACTGCCAAGTAGAGGAATTGCAAGCTGCGGAAGTAACCGTCAATGTGGGGCGAGTGGTGATACCATGATGGTCGAGTGGTAGGTTTTTCAGTAACCTTTTATAAATACATATTGCTTATTTTTTAGAAGTCACGTAGGATGTTATTTGCTTTCTTTATAATCGTTATTAACTACTGGTAGTAGTATAAATGCTTGACTTATAGTTTGTAGAAGGACTTGTGAATCAGCCGATGAACGTCAGTTCTTCGATTTTTATGTTCATGTTATCTTTACATTTTAGTATCCCCTTACATGGGTGGCCACCACTGCCATAAGTCTTCCCACTTTCAATTTTCTCCTCGGTTCGCCTTTCCTATTAAAAGGTCAGCAAAGGGCTCCCTCAAATCCTTTGTCGGTTGGTTTATCGATCTATCCACCCTTTAAAGGGGTTTTGTCGACAGCTTTCTATGAAACAATTTTAGAAAAACTTGTGGAGGGACCATGAATCCGTGTCCGAGGTCAGCAGTTCATAACTCTCTCTATGTAAGGTAACAATGTCCAATAATAACATACGTATCAATTTGAGATTTGCTCATGACCCGGAATTTCTAATCTTGAAAAACAAATTGAGCTTTCGTTTATGTTTGCTTCATTAACTTGCTTAGGCACCAGCATATAATCCAATTTTCCCATCCTTAAAAGGCCGAACAAGTTTAATTATATTGAATTTTTTTTTATAAAAGCATCCTATATTAGTAAGTTATATTGATAACTATCGCATGAATAGAAACATATCTCTCTGCTCGATCTCATACGATCTCAAGCATTGATGTTTCTGAATTTCTCCTTCCGGCATATATTCCCCGCAAGAATCTTGACTTTTCCATTTAAGCTAAAAAAAAGTGCCGCTACTGCAGAGATTAAATGCAATTCACACATACACGTCCAGCACACGGACTCGGTCGTCGTCCTAGTACATTCATATCGAATCTCCAAGATATGTATCATCAAATGGAGAGAGATTACTGGGAACCCAGTTAACTATTTTCGGATTTCGACAATATATCATTTTCAGGTTATGGTCTTTATCAGCAAACCAGCACAAGATTAAGCAAACAAAGAATCAATCGAGAGATTATCCTGAGTTCTCACAAGTAGAGATGAAATAGAGACACTCGTTGTGATCTACAACTACTACTACAATGACGACAACATTAAAGGACAACTCTCTTGTCCTTGAAGGGTTGGTCGCTTTCTGTGACCACCAAATTTTTAATCGTACTAGTGCCCTTAATGCCGTCCACGATTGTCTAATTGCGATTTTGACGCTCAACTAAATTGATATATTTCTTTTATTTTCGTTTTGTCCTTTTGAGGTTCTCTGTGATTAGGAATGGATATAGGAACTCTTGCTTAATGGGACAATCAATGAGATTACTAGCCATTTTGGGGTTCTAGGGGAATTTCAGGAAAAGCAAAATTGAGATCGAAAACCCCATTTTTCTTTAAATAACATAGATACGCATATAGACAGATGGGTGAGGATTTATCTTTGGTACTCAAACATGTGCCAAGACTCAATACAAGCTTTTCGAACCCTACACGACAACATATCATGTGTGAATCAAGACCAAACGATAAGGTTGAACGTCACATGCAACCCAAATAATCGAGAAAGAATCATTCATGGCTCCAAATAGGAGCCGTGTCCATTTCACAAATAAAAGATTCGAGTCATCTAGGAGTCAGCTTACACGCGAGGGGAGTGTCAACTGTAATCCTTCATTGCTTAAATATACGGTTATAACGTGCATATATGCATATAGTCTCCTCTACCCAATGATTTAAGCTTTTGAATTGGACATTTTAGAAATCATCACAGCATGCCGTGCTAGGCTCAGTTGGATGCCCCGCTTGGAAATAAAATGCAGTGAGTCCACACGATTAGATATGTCTAAAGATTACAAGCCAGACGAAATGAAAAACATTGTTGAATCCTGTTCGTTGAAATTTTCTTATTAATATCGTTTGGCCAAATATATTCATCATAGTTTATGAGTACAAGTCTTATACTACCAAGTACCATAACAAACGTTCGTCATTAGATTGAATCTATAGAAAAGAGAACCTTATCTGGGTTTTTACCATACTCTACAATTAATAGACAAAGATGAAAACTGCATTATTTTTTTTAATTTGCCCTCGGATATTAGTCGGAAGGTCAGTTAAGTGCCAGCTTAATGATTTTGGATGAGCCTTTTGAATGTGCTTAAGTACGTCCTTGACAACAACTACACATTCCTACAGCACACAGCAAACCACGATCTAGGTTCTTTATAACTCTTTGAATACTTAATTTTGAAGCGATAGTTATCTAACTCGTTTTATTAGGGGAAGCCAATCATATATTAAAAATACATATTAATTCATTGAAATCATACTGAAATTACAGACTCTCATATAATTTCTACATCTGTGATTGCTTTTTGCGTTGAATCACTAGCGCACTGAGTTTATATTAAATGTTCTCTTCCTATTCCATCTGCTAAGATATACCTTTGATGCTAAAAACAGAACAAGAAAAAGTTATCTAGAGATATGAGTGATGAAAGAGTCCAGCTCGACCCGAGAAACTCCGCCCTCATCCATGGACCCCCGTACGGCGGCTCCTAACTGCGCCGCCCTCTTCCTCAACTCGTCCCCTTGCTCCGACGCCATGAGCACCTCCACGGCACCTTGGATCGCAGACGACTTGACGACTGTGTCTTGGCTCATGCAGTCCTGGACCATAAGTCCAATCTTGAGGACTTGCGTGATCAGGACGGCATTGCTTGGCTGATCCGAATGCATAGGCCATGCGAGGATCGGCACGCCCATGCTGATGCTCTCCATGCAAGAGTTCCACCCGCAGTGGCTCAAGAACCCGCCGGTCGCCGGATGCCCCAAGATCTCGAGCTGCGGCACCCAGTCCCTCAGCACCACGCCTGAATCTCGAGCCTCCACCGTCTCTTCGAACCCTTGGGGCAGTTCGATCTTCCTCGCCTCTACTCCTCCGTTGAAAATATCCGCCTTATCAGCTTCCCTCAATACCCAGATGAACTTCTGTCCACTACGTTCCAACCCCATCGCGATCTCGCGGATCTGCTCGTCGCTCAGCACCGTCGTGGTGCCGAACGACACGTATATGACCGAGCTTGGCGCTTGCTTGTCGAGCCACCCCAGGCATACGTGAGCAGATTTTCTCGACTTCTTCTCGGGTACTTTGACCGGGTTGAAAGGCCCGATTGCCCAGTGCTTAGTCGGGGTGCCATTCGCGGTCGCGCTGGCAAATAGGTCTACATAACGGCCTTCAACGACTCTGCATGTGTTGTAGATGCTCCCCAAGCTCAAGTTCATGAACTCGTGCTGTGACGCCATGAACTTCAAGAACTCGTCTGTGAAGACGTCCAGGAGGGTCGGTAAGCCCTTGGACGAGATGAGGTCCGTTACATCGACATCCTCCTCCAGCGGAAGCCCCATCCCCGTGGCCTCCAACGTGTACCAATAAAGTGCAAACGCAGAAACCGAGTGGAAGATGTAGGTCTCGGCACTGGGGACTGACGCAGCGTCCTGGACCACAGACGCCATCATCGAGTCATGCACTACAACGACCCGCCTCAACTCCGAGGAGAGGGAGCGGATGAGGGAGGCGATGGGGCCGCAGAGCGATGAAGTGGCATGGAACGCTGGCAGGAGATGGGACGGGAACTTGTGAGAAGAATCCGGGTTCGGGGCAGGGGAGAGGAAGGGCGGGGTTGGGAAGTCGTGGAAGCGGATGTCGCTGGGCGCGGACAAGGCCGGGACATGGAAGCGGAGCTTGGCCTGGCGGTTGTGGGAGGCGGAGCCAACGTAGTGGACGGGGATGCCATAGGAGGCGACAAGGTGGGCGAGCTCGAGGAGCTGGTTGAGGTGGCCTTGAGCCGGGAGAGGCACCATGATCACCGCCACTGATCCTGGGACGTCTTTGATATTTTGGCCATTTGGTAGATTTTGGGAGGACATTTCTTCTATGGTGTCTAATTCTTCTAAAAATGGTGTTGGCTTGGGATGCAAAAATTGGTCTCTGGTGTGCTTGAGAGGTTAGCTTCAGGTTTTTAAGCTTAGGGAATGGAATTCTGACCTTTTCTATTGGCTTCTTCTCTTTTATATACTGCTTATTTTACCATTGAAATGCAATATAGGTTTCGCTATTTTTTGAGACGTGTTTGATCAGATCTTTTATGATAATCCCTTGTTGTCGAACTCTACCAGGAAATTGTACACGAGCTGTTTCCCCAAGACTCTTAATGTTCTTGGAGAAGACGATTTATCTGATATACTGTGAAAATTTGACTGCTATTAGTTTTGCTTTTCGACTGCCTTTGATTGTCTGTCTAATTAACGTGGTAATGACCTAGAAAAATTGACACATGTTGGGTAGAGGGGCTTCATGACCGAGATCCTTGGCTAATGTCAGCAGTTCGTAACCCTTTCCACACAAACTAGCAACGCCCAAAAGCACAATTCGTTCGAGATTTGCTCATGTGACTCGGAAATCATAATCTTGAAAAAATAACTGTATTGAAGTAAGTAATTAAAAAGGGAAAGAATCAGAGAAGATCTTAAAATGATCAACTCGTTATACTCTACTTAATGTGTTATCTTCATATTGATTTGTAAAAGATTCTGCACTGCAAAGTATCAAGCATTGTTGATGAATACTTGCGTTAACTAAATGCTCTCTTTATATTCGCTAACCTCCCGCAAACTTTCTTAGGCAATTCCATATAATTCAATCATCCCATCCTTAAAAACCCAACAAATTCGGTTATATACACACGCGCCAACCACATGGACCTGGTCATTGTCCTATTCCATCCATATTGAATCTCCAAGATATATATCATCAAATGGAGAGAGACTATATGAATATAGGCAAGTATCTTCAGATTCTTACGACACATCGTTCGTTTTATGTTGGCAAACTCGCACATGATGAAGCAAACGGACAATCGATAAAGAGATTACCCCGAGTTCTCGCGAAGTAGAGATGAAATAAAGCGTGGTTGTGTTCTGCTACTGCTACTACAGCAACTACAAGAACAAAGGGACAACTCCCTTGTTCTTTGGTGCTTGGTCACTTTCTGTGGCCACCAAGATTATCATCGTCATCTCGTCCTGCGTTAGGAAAGGTCCGCTTTCGACTTGAGCTTTTGCGCGCCTTTTGAGAGTTCGAGAGAGACGCATGAAAGATGCTAACAGAAATCTTACGCAGCCTCAATTCATGGCTTTTCATTTGTATGTATCGGTGCGCGGACTAGGCAACCGGCGATCGCCACGATGGAACATCGTGGGGGCTTTTGTCCTTTACGCTCGTAACGTCCCGCTACGTGCCCCTTTTGATGCCGTCGGCGATTGTCTACTTGCGATCCCCACAGTCGACCCGATGATATATGTGTTTGTCGTCTCTTTTTGTTTGATCCTTTCTTGTGAACTGTAAATAGCGACGGACCTATGAGCTTTTTCCTAACCGGACAAACTACACAGTTCGATCCGATTCCACAGAATTCTATTCAGTGCCTTGGTGCTTACTCATCAAAAGAGTTTTGATGGGAAAATAATCTAAAAAGTTTTAAATCTATTATATAGTGTCCAATTCAATTCTAAACCTTTTAAATATATTGGTACTCAATCATGGCCGATGACCAGCCAAAGGCAAGGTCGGCAAAGGTTGGCGAGCCCATTTGGCCACCATATAATATGTTGAGACTTTTTTGATAATTTTTTTGAGAATTGATAGTTACTGAGAGGAGTGAATCGGTGATTGTTTTCAATGCGTGGGTTATTTGAAAAGGGTTGATGAGATCTAAGAGCCATTTTTGTGGTTTTAGGGGCATTTTGGAAAAGAAAACGTGAGATCTAATGAATGATGTGGGATTTCTCTTTGGTACCCACATTATTACGGAAGACTCGCTAAAGATTAACATTGTGATTTTCTAATTTTGGTGTATTTCTTATGATTAGTGAGGGTTTACTTTTGTCTTTTAGTTAGCATAAATTTACTGTATCTCTTATAATTAGTTAGAGATATTTGGTAGAGCTTTCCTTTCCTTTTTTCCATTTAAGCAAGAAGTTCTATAAATATTTGTACTATATGTTGAGCAAATTATGAATTATCTCATGATATTAGAGTAAGATGTTCTGAGTTCAAATCTTTTCGAGCCCCATTTATGTCACAATTAAATATGTCAACGCTTAGTACTAGGCAAAAAGATCAAACTAAATGTGAGGTAGAGTGATAAAATATATCATTATTAAATCATGTCATTATCTAATAACTTAAACATTTAAGTAGTAGTTCCATAGAATCTCACTTGAAATTGAAGTCATTCCTGAGAGTTGATTGGATATCCTCCAAATTAGGAGCCAAGGTGAGGTGGAAAGGAACACGAAGGGAACCCTTCTACAGTTGCATAGGCTAGCAGCGGCAATTATGACAATATTGTAAATAATAGCCAAGGAGATCCAAAGGGGATTGATACAATAACAAAAATTGGCAATAATTAATATCGGCATTTGGTCAGTCTGCTCACAACGATGAAACCTCCCACTTCAAATGATCGACTCACTAGTAAGGTCTATTGGCCCAATGATTTTTCCACAAATCGAATTATCAATAGTGGTGCCCTTGAATAGATGATAGGGTAGCTTTTGATTCTAAATCGACCGAGGAACGTCGGGGGTGCTTATCCTTTACAAACTTTTGATGGAAAAGTGACTCATGCCATCAAGAGAGGCAATGTTTATTTAAGCCCTAATTTTATTTTGCACAATGTGCTACATGTCCCAAACTTTAAGTGCAGTCGTATTTCTGTCAGAAAATTGAGTTCGAATTTGCAATACTCAGTAACGTTATTCTCTTCTCGATATGTCATACAGGACCTATCCTTGAAGAGATTGATTGGAGTGGATAATCTTCAAGAAGGGGTTTATCATCTTGGATGTGCAGGCTCTGATTTGACTTTTCCAACGGTCAAGGGATAAAATATTGACATTTGGCATCAAAATTGGGGCACCCGTCATGGCAAGTTTCGAACTTGATCACCAGTGTTAAAATAAATAAAAAAAGGTGTTGATTTGTTTGATATATGTTTTCATGCAAAACAAGCCCATTCCTCATTTATTTTAAGTTAAATAAAGTAGGTGGATGTTTTGATTTGTTGCATTGTGATGTTTGGGGATTATAATCAGACAAAGTCTCTTTCCGGTGCACATTATTTTTTAACCATCATCGATGATTATAGTCGGGCAATTTGGGTCTGTTTAATGAAGAAAAAATCAAGGGCATACAAAATCTTTATTAATTTTTATCATATGGTAAAACTCCAATTTGGTAAAGTAGTTAAAATGAAGCAGAGTCATAATGGCCGTGAATTTCTTTCTAATTTCCATGAAGCTTCTTTTCTCCCCCAAAAGTGGAGTCATGCATTAGACGTCATCGCACCACCGTTGAATGGGCAAGTTGAAAGAAAATACCGACGCATCCGCAATGAAGCATGGACACTTCATTTTCAAGAAAATCTACTAATTTGTTTTTGGGATGATTGCATATTAACGACTGCTTATCTAATCAATTATACTCCAACTTGGTTATTATCTAGAAAAACACCTTTCGAGCTTTTATTTCGGATTATAGTCATTTGCAAGTTTTTGTTGCACTGTGGTATACTCAAAAACTGTCGAAGGGCACAAATAAATTTGAGGCAAAAAGGGCAAGAAATTGTGTATATTTGGGATATCCAAACGGCTTGAAGGTTTGGAAGGTTTTTGATTTGGAAAACCGAAGAATTATTTGTATTTCGTGATATTGTTATCTATGAAGAGAATTTCCCATTTGCTCAACACCTGTACATGAGAATCAAGACTCTCTTCCTCTTTTACCACCAGCTTGTGAGCTAGGTTCTATTGATGAGGGTTGAATCAACTCCAGTGGGAGGAGAAAAGGGTACCAAGCCAAGTTTGTCAAGAAAATGGGCAAACAATGATATAGGATTGTGATGGTACAGTCCAAGTTAAAGAGCAACCTAGTGGGCAGCCCAATGACCAAATTCCAGTCCCAACTTGACTGGCACGACAAAAAAGACAGCCAACCCATCCGTCAGATTATGTGTACTGTATGGTCCAAACGAAGACCCCAACTCCTCAGCCCACTCCATTGATATCTTCAGGTATGGTCTATCCAATCGAGAAACTTATTTCTTATGAACAATTTGTCAAGCCTCACATCATCTTTTTAGCTATTGTTGATTCTAATATTGAACCTAGGAATTACAACAAGGCTATTAAAAATCCTTTGTGGAGAGAAGCGATGGTGGCAAAATTAAAGCACTCGAAGGATAAGACTTGGACTTTGGCAACTTTGTCGGAAGGTAAGAAACCCACAGGGTGCAAGTGAGTTTACAAAATCAAGCATCAAGTTGATAGCAATAGTGAGCAACATAAAGCTCGTCTTATCCCCCAAGCGATTCACCTAGATACAAGGCGTGGAGTTCCATGAAACCTTCCTACCGGTGGCTAAACTAGTCGGGTGTCTTTTGGCAGTTGCATTAGCTCGTAATTGGGAGTTGTATCGGATGGACATCACAATGCATTTCCACATGGCGATTTGGATGAGGAAGTTTATATGAAGCTTCCACTATCTTACACAACAACGGGCTCAAATCGTGTATGTCAACTACAAAAGTTCTTATATGGTCTTCGATGAGCATCTTGAAATTGGTTTTCAAAATTTTCTAATGTATTGAGGGAGTATGGATTTGATCAATCTTTAGGAGATTACTCGTTGTTCACATGATGGTACTTTTCTAGCCGTGTTAGTATATGTTGATGATCTCATCTTGGCAAGCAATAATTCAAAACAGTGCACAGTGCTCAAATGGTACCTTAATGAGCATTTTCCTATCAAGGACCTTGGCCAATTAATTACTTTTTGGAAATTGAAGTAACGCGAACGGTTTTAAGATTATTTCTATGCCAGAGAAAGTATGTACATGACATCCTATCAAAATGCGATATCCTATCAGAATGCGACATCCTAGCAACTAAACTAGTGACTTCGTTGCTGGAATAACAACACCGATCAGCTACAACAACTAGACCTACCATGATAAACCCAAGTCACTATTGTCAATTAGTAGGACGTCTACTTTATCTCACTGTCACTCAGTTTGAATTATGTTATTTTGTCAACATAATTTCCTAGTTCATGTAGGAACCGAAGAAGTGTCATCTGGAAGCAACTATATGAGTTTTTTGATATCTCAAGAAAAAGCCAGGACAGGGGATCCTATTATCAATCTTGGCTTCACTTCACTTGATTGCCTTTTGTGGCTTCGACTGGGCAAGTTACACAATCACTTAGCGATTAGTTACTAGTTACTTTGTCATGCTCGGTGGTTGCCCTATGTCTTGAAGAACCAAGAAGCAGACCACAGTTTCTCGGTCCTCTGATGTAGTTGCATATCAAGTTATGGCAATTGCATTAGTGAACTAGTTTGGTTGCACACTTTACTTGCCTCCCTCAGGGTATTGCATGAAAAACCAATGGGTCTTAATTACAACAACCAAGCTGCCTCACCCATCGAGGCAAACCCAATATTTCATGAACAAACAAAGCACATTAAGATGGATGGCCACTTTGTTCGCAAACACGTACAACCGGGCACCATTAGAACTAATCATGTACCCACTAGACTTCAACTCGCGGACATCTTTATTAAGGCACTGGGTCAAGATTGATTTGCATTTATCGTCAACAAGCTTGGCTTTTGTGATCTCCATGCACAAACTTGAGGGAGAGTATTTGCGGAAAATTTGCTAAAGATTTACATTCTATTTTTCTAATATCTAGTGTATTTCTTATTATTAGTTAGGATTTACTTTTTGCTTTGAGATAGCATAATATTCAGTATATCTCTTATATTAGTTAGAGATATTGGGTAATCTTTTCTTTCCCTTTTCTGTTAAGCAATATGTCGTATAAATATTTGTATTATACATTGAGCAATACAAGCAAATTATGAAGCAAGGTTTTCGAATCTAACACGACAGATATCATGTGTAAATTAATACCGAAGATAAGAATGAAAATCGCTCGCAACACAAGTCCCATCGGAGGGCCCAGTTCCTCGTCGCACGCACACACATTCATGCACTAGGAAATTTGCTGGCTGACCTAATGAGTGGCATCAGACTTAGAGAGAAGGCGGCTGTTCCCTACGTCGCCACGTCTATCCGACAACATCGTGTGAACAAAGGCAAACGTGCGTCCGAAACGTAGAAAAATGAGCGCTCGTGTCAGTCTCACCGATCTTCCCCGTCTTCTAGTCGCGCAAGGAAGGTGATGTGCACAAGGGGCAAAGAAGGGGGACGCATTTCGTCTCCAAAACGTGATGCACCCTAGGGTTTTCAGTACTAACACTGGTCATCGTCGAATGACTGGAGTTCCAAAACACTGATGTCGATCCTAATGGCGGAGGATCTTCAAAGAGGTGCGGTGGCCCCCTGCGTCCCGGTTCTTCAGCAGAAGTACAAGGACTACTTTCAACTCCTACTGACAGCAGAAATCACAGGCGTTGTCGTCGGCAGAATCCACTGCCTGAATAGCCCCCAGAACAACAAGTCCGCACTGCTAAATGGAGTTCCATTTTCCTACGACTACTTAGAGAAAGTGCTCCGACAAAATCTATGAGCGACAAGTTGTACTCCTCACGTGTAAATATATTATTATAGCATAAATTAAATGTGGGTGACAGATCAGAGATTTTGTCGGAAGAAGTTTCATTCAACAGGGATCGAGAAAAATATGATTGAAAATTGAAGGAAACGTCTTTTAAAGAAAGAAGAAGAAAAGTGCAGGACGATTCTGAATTTCGAGTAAAGGCATTTGGACATGCCGTCCATGAGTGATAGGATTTTGGTGTAATTTCCTTTTAGCTCTCCTTTGTTCCTTTTAGTTTAATTGTAAAATAGAGTACTGTTAAATTGCTGTTGTTTTCTTTATTGTGAATATGATCCATTTTTGTATGCATATGCATATATTTGAATTCAACAAGGTCCTCGCGGTTTTGAAATAACCTTGAGAAAGACATAATTTATACATCAAGACTCAAGAGCTGCCCTTGAAAATAAAGTTTTACAACTTAATTGGACAGCATAAGTAGACAATTCAAATTCTTATGGGTGATAATCAAGCATATGACAGCATCAATTATTGTTAACTATAATCTCAATGCATGTAGCTTTAAGCTTTTAAGTTGGACATTTCAACTTGGTATCAGAGCAACCATCAGGAGTTCAAATTCTAGCGCACTCATCTCACACTCGTGGTAGGTTCACAATAATTGGCACACAAAAAAGGAACCATGCCCATTTTCACAAATAACTAAGATGACTCGCACACATTATAGGAGTAATTAAGAGATGGCTACATACGAGGGGGTGTTAACTGTAATCTCGGCACTTAAATACGTGGTTGTAACGCGTCTTATAGATATGAAGTCTACCTCTACCCAAAATTTTAAAATTTTGGATTGGACATTATGATAATCATCACAACATGCTGCGCAGGCCTGGCTAGGTGCACCCGGTGAAAAGGAAAATGCAGTAATTCTACACAATGAGATATGTCTAAAGATTGCAAGCTAGACGAAATGAGAAACATTTATAAATCATAGCACAATGACGACTATATGTGTTAGATTGCACTAGATATTGATTTTGGTTGAGATATCCAATTTAATATAGTTTGGCCAAAAAGAATGATCATAATTTATCAATACGAGTTTTATGCCACCACACATCCTAACTTGCGCTCGTCATTCGATTGCATTAACAAAAGAGGAGAACCTTATCTGGGTTGCTCGCCGTCATTGTCAATCGATGGTGCAACGACAAATATATGATCATTTGATAATTTATTGATTACAAATGTCGGCAGTATCAAAGATGAGTCCCATAGAGATCAATGCTCACCAATACAACTAACGACTGAAGATGCAAACTGCACCCTTGGATATTGGTCCGGAGGTCAGGTAATTACCAGTTTAATGTTTTTGGATGGGCCTTTCGGACGTGTTTAGGTACACGTCCTCGACGACAACTGCCCGCTCCTAGGAAGTCTCGCACGTGTTTCAAGTACGTTCGTGATGACAACTACACATTCCTAGAGCCTAGAAAATCAGGAGGGCCTTGGAACTTGCTTGGGTACTGTCCTTGACAGCAACTATATGGTAAGTCTCGCACATGTTTACGTCCTTGACAAAAACTACATGTTCCTAAAACTAGAATCCAGGACAACTCGCAATTTAAGTTCTCTATAGATCTTCGAATACTTAATTTTGGAACGATAATAATCTAAACTCATTCTACTAAATCAAGCCAATCATATATTGAGAATACATACAAATCTAAATTAATTGTTAATGAAAATACATGCTTTCATATAATTTCTATATATTGATTGCTTTTCACATAGAATCACTTGCAGACTGAATTTATATAGAATGTTCCCCAACTAAGACATATCTTTAATGCTAAAAACAGAATAAGAGAAAGGGCGAGAACTTATCTAGAGATATGAGTGATGAAAGAGTCCAACTCCGCCCGAGAAACTCCGCCCTTGTCCATTGACCCCCGTACGGCGACCCCTAGCTCTGCCGCCTTCTTCCTCATCTCGTCCCCTTGCTCCGATGCCATGAGCGCCTTCACAGCACCTTGGATCGCGGGCGACTTCACGACCTTGTTTTGGCTCATGCAGTCCGTGACAATGAGTCCAATCTTGAGAACTCGTGTGATCAAGATTGCATTCCGGGGCTGATCCGAATGCATAGGCCATGTGAGGATCGGCACTCCCATGCTGATGCTCTCCATGCAAGAGTTCCACCCGCAGTGGCTCAAGAACCCGCCGGTTGCCGGGTGCCCCAAGATCTCGAACTGCGGTGCCCAGTCCCTCACCACCACCCCTATATCTCGAGTCTCCACCATCTCTTCGAACCCTTGAGGCAGTTCCATCTTCCTCGCCTCTCCTCCGCTGAAAATGTTCCCCTTATCAGCTTCCCTCACTACCCAGATGAACTTCTGTCCACTACTTTCCAGTCCGATCGCAATCTCACGGATCTGCTCGTTGCTCAGCGCCGTCGTGGTGCCGAAGGACACATATATCACCGAGCTCGGTGCTTGCTTGTCGAGCCACTCCATGCACGCGTGAGCAGATCTTCTTGAACTCTTCTCGGGTGCTTTGACCATGTTGAACGGCCCGATCGCCCAGTGCTTGGTTGCGATGCTGTTCGCTGTTGCGCTGGCATATAAGTCCACGTAACGGCCTTCGACAACCCTGCATGTGTTGAAGATGCACCCCGAGCTTAACTTCTTGAACTCGTGCTGCGAGGCGATGAAGTTTAAGAACTCGTCGGTGAAGCAGACCCGATTGGACGGGAAGCCCTCGGCAGAAACGAGCTCGGCGATATCGACCTCCTCCTCCTCCTGCGGGAGCACCATCCCCGTGGCCTCCCACGTAAACCAGTAAAGCGCAAAGGCGGAAACCGAGTGGAAGACGTAGTTCTCGGCGTTGGGGACTGAGGCGGCGTCCTGGACCACGGACCCCATCAGCGAGTCGTGGACCACGACGACCCGCCTCGACTCCGAGGAGAGGGAGCGGATGAGGTTGGCGACGGGGCCGCGGAGCAATGAAGCGGCGTCAAACGCCGGCTGGAGCTGGGAGGGGAACTTGTAGGTTGAATGAGGGTTCGGGGCGGGGGAGGGGAAGGCCGGGGTTGGGAAGTCGTGGAAGCAGATGTCGCTGGGTGAGGACGAGGGCAGGATGTGGGAGCGGAGCTTGGCTTGGTGGTTGTGGGAGGCGGAGCCGACGTAGTGGACGGGGATGCCGTACGAGGCGACAAGGTAGGCGAGCTCGAGGAGCTGGTTGAGGTGGCCTTGCGCCGGGAGAGGCACCATGACCACCACCACTGATCCTGAGACGTCTTTCATTGTTAGGCCGTTTGGTAATGTTTAGACATGAGTTTTGTTGGTGGGAGGAAATTCTTGTTTTATAGGGTTTGAGACCGTTGGCATAGATTGTCCTATCTACAAGGATGCAAATTCAAGACGGGATCGTTCCGATCTTTTTTACTGCTTTTTATTTTTTCATTTCGTGTAGAATTGTTTGTTGAGATGGGTTATCTATGAAACAGTATGGCATGTATACTGTTTGCATATGACCTAATGGATAAAGTTTACCATTTACGAAAAAGTGAATTGTATTGGCATATATATCATTTCGAGAAATGCCGTATAAATTTCGCTACTTGTCAATACGTGTTAGATTGGATCTGCTGTCACAACTTCTTGTTAACATAACCCGCTTTTCATGGAACGTGGCGTGAAACGTCGACATCCCGGCCTTCTCTCCAACTAATAATTTTTCATCGTCTGCCCTGCCTTTGCTTGTTTTAGGATCGAGATTGAAACCTCATGCTCGCGCATCTCGAAGCGCACTTCCTCGTGGATCGTGCGGGTTATGCAGAGTCAAAACGCTCGAAGCTCGACCCTCGTGGATCGTGTGGATTATGCAGAGTCAAAACGCTCGAAGCGCCCTCCCTCGTGGATCATTAGATTATGCATAGTCAAAACGCTCGAAGCGCCCACCCTCGTGGATTATGCAGAGTCAGAACGCTCGCGGTGGCTAGATCCCATCGCCGTTTACTAATACGGTGTAACAAACATAGGTACACGTGCGTGGACTCAGACAAGCCGAACCTATCTAAGGCTACCCAAAAATGGTGTCTCGCTAGTGGGAAAGAGAGGCAGCCGAATCCTAGGACAGAGACAACTGAGGAGAAGAAAATTGAACAGGGATGAAACGGGGGTCTAAAGGAAAAGCGAATCCCTAGGGACGGCCACGTTCTACATGGACAGAAACCAAACACAGAATAACTCATGGACTGTGGTCCAAACATAAGACTGGTGTAACCTCGTTTGGAAACTCCAGTTCACCTTCCAATAGCCTTCCATGGAACTGTCACCCAGGTGACCTGAAAATAGCGCACAGAGAGAGAGAGAGAGAGAGAGAGAGAGATCTTGCATGACACCGGTATTCTGTAGTTGAGGGCCAAAAAGAACTTGAACGCGGCCTTTCAACTGCTTTGAATGACAAAGTTTTCAAGATATCTTACAACAATACAAAAGTGAAAGAATTAAGAACCACCATATTCTTTATGACAAGAATTAAAAATTCGAGATCATTCCGATTTCCAAAACTGACTGAAAGTTAACTAATACGATTCCATTTGTATATTTATACACACTCAAAGACTGGAGAGACCCCTTATATCATCTTCCTTGGCGTACCAGCTTGGTATTATCTTGGAAATGTGAGGGTACAGATCCTTGAAGGAGTTCCTAATTGTCCCCTCAGCAACTCCAGTAGCAAGTGATATATCTGCATAAATATTAGCTGTTTCAGATGCCATTTACATATGCACCTTGATAATTAAAAATGGAAACCATGACTTGAATTTCTTCATCATAATAAGTTTGTATTATCCAGTTATTTTATCTGACAGGATTTATTAAGTAAATAACCACTTTGTCCCGATTCTATTTGTCTCCATGAACAATTAAGATTGTGAGACTTGATTTATTAAGTAAATAACCATTTTTCAAGATCTAACTTCACAATGTATCTGTGAACAATTAAGATTGTGAAAACATATCTTTAAATGTTTGAACTCAAATAGGATTGGAGAAATTAAAACCTCGGAGAGGCTTCTTCTCATCAGAAAGCTGGGTAATAATGAAAATAACAGCTGCTGCAATGGATATGGGGCTCCTCCTGCAAATCAGGGAACAAAAACAGAAAAGAGAATCGATTCAGCACTTTTAAAGGGAAAAACAGTAAAGCATAAGTTTGAACTAAACTTGGTAAGCAATCCTTATACACTTGAACTAAACTTGGTACGTAATCCTTATACACAGCAGGCCCACATTGAGGAACCTGCTTAAGTCACGATATCTGTCAACCTTCAGCAGGAGAAAGATGAAATGTTGTCAACCAAGTATTACAGTTTTCAACTCTTCCTCCAGCTTTACCATTAAAGTTACAGTCGAGAAGAAAATAACCACCGATATATTCAAGTAGCCACTAGCCAAAATGGTAACCACAATAACAGCTGCCAATGTTTCTCAAGTCCCCATCAGTTCGGGTGGCAAGTCAAAACAGAGGAAAGCACCATTATCCGTTAAAGTGTAGACTCCTATATCCTTAGGAGCCATGATATTTTGCTAGTCTTCCACCATAAAAACACCCAAATTTCTGCCAGAAAGGATCCAATCCAAAGAACGATTACATGACCAGCTCATTTTTAGTGGCAGCAGCCCAATGATTATAAGAGTGCATTCTTCTTTTTTTCCATTGTTTTTTTGAATTCCCTATGTGGTTTTGTTTTCTTTGAAACTTCCTATGAAAAAAAGTCCTCAATGTATTATTTTTCTCAGAATAATTATCTGATCATCATTATAAATTCTGCAAATATCTCCACAAGTAGGATGATGGATGCATGAGTTCTTCTGAAAAAAGGGGAACTTGTGCAATGAGCTGGATAATCACGAGTACCTTATGTCAAACTCTTCTGACTTCTGCACAGATTCTTGAGCAGCTTTAACAGCTTGGTTGTTCATCCCAACATTGGAACAAAAACGCCTCTTAAAAATCAAATTAATCTCAGTGTCAGAGAAAGAGCGAGATCATACAGATCAAGACGGAAAAACGTAAAGAAGCATAAAGAAGGATCCTTTACCATGAAATCTGCAGCATGTATTGCTCCCATTTCTACCGACTGTCCCTTCTCTAAACCCAATTGCTTCACAATGTACTCTTTTGCCCGGCCTATTTCCTTTTTTGATGCTCCATTGGCGACAGAGCAAATTTCTAGTGGAAAACCAGATTCAGGGAAATTGACACATGGGAGGGCTATATCAACAGGAAGCTTCCAGACATTAGAAGAATTAAGCCATACCCTTTACAGTACGTGGCTTGTCTTCTTGTCGACATGCAATGTAAAGGCATGCAGCCAAAAGAGCATCTTGATTTCTTCCTCTACTAGACTTTTGATCTTCTACTTTTTTGAATATCTCATTTGCCCGATCCTACATTTGGAGAAAAATTGGCTTATCAAAACATAGCTCAGCAGCAAATATACTTCCATACGAAAGAGATATACACACGAACAGTAAGAGAATGTGCCTAGGTCTATATATGTCCTTACTTACATCAGAGCTTACAACATACACTATTAACAAAGGATTGCTAAGTTATTTACAAACAAAGGCATGTGCATAAAAAGTAGACGCAGGACAAGTCAACTACTACGAATAGGTAAGACAAATTGCAAAAAGATCTTCAGTATATAAACAAAGAGTGGTACTTGAACAATAAGGACTGCAAGTAAGGAGTGCCACTCCCAACATCGAAGAAGAAGAGTGAAAAAGTAAAAGCTAAACAATCTCATTCAAAGCACACTATTGTTGGATAAATGAAAATGCCCAGGTAGTGGGACAAGTCACAGAGTATCCATATGCAGCAAATCCTTCGCAATGGAAAATCAGAGAGCTAACGAAAAGGCCAATAAAGAAGGGTCAGCAGTCTCATCTCCCACATGTAGGATAAACCACACGGCTGCTACCCATTATGGGAAAGGAAAATGAGATATAACTCGATCAATTTTTATTTAAATATCAGATTGCTAATCAATCCAACACTTGGGAACCAAGAATGACAGGCAGAAACACCTTTTCAAAAGAAAAGTGCTTCAGGAGTATTTGTCAGGCTTTCCACATATCAATAATAGAAAACTGCAAGATCTGATTGTGCTTAAGGAACCAAGAATGAAGGGTGGAAACGTCTTTTACCAAGAAAAGTGCTTCTGGAATATTTGTCAAGCCACCCGCATGTCCATAGTAAAAATTGCAAGATCCACTTGTGCTTATTACAACCAATAAATTTACTCATCACCTCACTATCAAGACACAATCACAATACCAATCAGGACACCTTTTAAAGCTCTGCTTATATCAATTTAACGATACATAAAATTCCTCTAAATATCATATGTAGTTCTGTCAATTAAAAAAAACAAATCCTTCTTAATGATGAGTGCCAATAATTTCCATCTATAGTGTCATGAGCAAATACTGGAGAAAGATCAAAGAGAATGTATAAAAAGGTACATGATTAAATTTCAGAAGAGCAATCGCCTTTTTCCAAAAATAAACGAGAATGCGAATGTACTTCCTTTACATCTTAGAGGGTATTATTGCAATATTTCCTGCCATAACTACCAGTAACATTTAAAATTCCGAATTTGCTGTTTCTTTTGCAAAACAGGACGCGTTGTTTGTGATCAAGGAAAAGTCTCTTTGCTTTGTAGAAAGCCCAAGTAGCATTCTTTCCCCAATGTATATCACGTAAATCTAAAGAAATTAAAGGCAAAAATGTCTACGAGAAGCAAATGAGCAAACATAGCTAAAAGGACTCTTTCAAATAGGTTGGCAGAAAACAACCCAGTTCTTCTATTATCTTAGCTGGATGTGTAGATATGCTATCTATTGCTGATAGGTTGATGCAATCAAGGATCTATCTCGAGGGAAGATTCCATTAGCATTAGTAAGTGGATGAAAGCCATGATTTATACTTTTGACACAGTGAATAATATTACAAATCAGGATGATAAACCTGTAGACATGATACAGAATGAATGGACCCAAAAAATTATAAGGAATGATAGCATACCTTGATGGTTGCAACAAGGCCCAACCTGAAAGCAAATAAGCAATGTAAGACATTAATGGAAAAACAGATTAGGAATTTAAACTATGTTATGCAGTTTAGATTATTCTGTGGCAAGTAAACTAAAATGTACGACAGTGGCGATAGCAAGCAAAGAACATACCATCTATCAACTACCAAATAGATGTCCAGGACATGTAGTCATCATATATAAAATAACGAAGATTCTAATCCAATACCACCTGATACCATTTCTATGTCATGATCACAATGAAAGAGAGGCCACTTGGATATAACTAACCAAATCAAACCAAGGTTCTATCCCCTTCCCCTCTTTGGCTAACTCTCACTTAAATAATCATATTTCAGCAATCAAAAGCCCTAAACCTAGATCATTCCCCACAAAGTAAGCCGCAACAGCAATCCCAAACTATCTCAATTCCAGTCAAATCAATTCATCTTGTGATTTCCAATGCATATCCAGCTCTCGCTTCCAAAATACTTTAGTGAGTTTAGATATTTACACTCGAATAGATGCAAACACATGAAAAAGCCACGGCGATCGTGTAACCAAGACAGTTCGATCCATCGTCCACGCTTCAATCTAAATCTACCAGGAATATCGAGAAAATAATCACGTCCAATTCAGGTTGCACAACCCCTCATTTTTTCGCACTTCGTAATCATCTCCAAAACCAGCGCCCTTCGCTCAAGCAAGAACCGGCTAGCACCGGAGCTCCCGCGCCGCAAAAGGAGAGAGCTCTCACCTGTCGGACATGGTCGCGATGGTCTTGAAAGCGAGGATGAGGCCGCGATCCGGATTCGAGCCGCGGTTCTGCCACCGGCCCAGCGACGAGGAGAGGAACTCCCCGGAGGTCCCGTTGGGCTTCGCGATCACGGTGGACAGCCCGCCGTCGGTGAGGAGCGGGTTCGTGGGGCCGCCGACACGGACGGGGTCGTTGTCGCCCGATTCGTTGGCGAAGGTCCTCCACTCGGAGGTCTCGTCGATGGAATGCGACTCGAGCACGAGGCCGCACTCGGAGCATACCGTGTCCCCGGCCGAGTGGTCGAACACCACCTCCGTCTGCCGCTTGCAGTCGGTGCAGAACGCGTCCATCGTTCCGGCGGGGCGGGGCGGGGCGGCGGCTCCGGAGAGAGGAAGGCAGGATACCGAATCGCGCTCGCCGCCGTCGATCGTCCGGAAGGTTTTCGTGAACTTCACGTTCCGGCGACGAGGAGAGAGAGAGAGATCTGCAGAGCGCAGAATCGGAAGGGAGGAGAGGGAGGAAACGATGGGGAACGGGTCGGGGTGGGTGGGTATTTATAGAGAGTTGTTGACTTCGGGTTGGACGGCCAGGGGGTTGGCCAAGGACGGTGTTTGGAGACGAGGATAGTGGTGGGCTAGGTTGGGGATGTGATCGCGTTCCGTGATGGGATAGCGGCTCCCGCTGTCCCCCATCCTCCGATACGAGCAGTCCCATGCGGGGATGTTTTGTCTGGTGGACGCGAGCCGTTGATGGGGAAAGTACGAATTCTGCCGTGCGGTTGCGATTGCCTTCGGATAGGGTTAAGGATATACATGAAGCTGGATAGGATTCTCCGTTATTCCATCCCTCGTTTGGCAGCTAATGAAGCGTAACGCTAGATGTTAATAATGAATACTTATAAGTTACAAGATCGATTTGCGTTAGATCTAATGAGTTCAAATTGAAGGGAAAAAAAAAACTTATATTGATCCCACGATTATTGCCCGTTGAGGCAAGTATTGTAAGAAAGATTTTTTCGTGTAATCCAAACCCAAAAGTTAGATGACAGTTACGTGCTATATTAATTCTACATAAAAAGAGAGAGAAACCGTGCAGTGATGATGACAACAAATCATTCAACAAACCATTACAAATATCGAATTTTGATAAGACTATCTTACGTCATATCTTCATCAAATAGACTAAGAAGCTCGAGTCGACTAATTTTAAAAAATAAAGAAATACCGGCTAGATTCAAGGAAGGTATACTCGCCGCCGTAGTTCATGTCCAGCTACGTAATAACTAGATCGAAAGGTTCGATTCGCATATAAATAATTTAAAACACAAGGTCTTGTCCACGTAATCTCGGATTCTATGCCTGCACTACGTAATCCTGTCACATTGATGTTAAATTACTTTCCACCGTCCTCAATCCATATTCTCAGGTAAATCTTTTCCCATCCCAACCACATCGTTAACCTCGTGAGAGCTCTCGTAATTTCTCGGTGGGCAGGGGATTGGAGAACCATCTGTTCGAACCCTTTGGACACAAGATGGAGGGAAGTCTTTTCACTCGCGCTTCCATTGCATCCTTGAATTGAAAACTACGCTCCGTGGGCTGCTTCGGTGTACCATTTTGGCAGCCCAATAAAGGAGTCCCTTGTAGTAGTCGTAAAGGGAAAACTTGGGCTACTTTGGTACTACGAAATGAACTATTTCATAGTTCGTACCAGACTCTGGGCTTTAGCTCTGGGCTAAGTCGTACTGAAATGCCCCGCCAGCCTGAATTTCAAAACCTAATCAGGGTAGGCAACTTTACAGTGAAAGATTTCTTTGCAATTGCACTGCCGGAATTGTTTCCTTTGCGACTCCAGACCATATAGAGTTCCTAGAGAAGTCACATGTCAATTTCGGGTCTTTATTAGGTCGAGGAATAAGAATTTTTCGCAGCTTGGTTCAATCTGGCATGACTTGGCGCCGAGATGACAGACTATTCTTATTTTGGAGCCGAACCAAACTAGGTAAAGGAGGAAATTCAACGCTAAAAGCAAGCAAACTTAAAACCCGATGGCAAATCCTTTCAAAAAAACTCAAGTTCTTCATTAATTAAAATAAATTCAATGGCCAAATTTCAAATCTAACTTTTATTCTAATCCCCTCATTTTTTTCAGTATGATTAGACATGATGAGGTTAGATACGAACTTCCTCGATGGGAACCCACTTTAGAATCGATCGATGTGCATGGTCGCATGCTATAATTGCCGATCCTTCTCTTTTCCAAGTTCTTTTTCACAGATTTGGAACAAGTCACCCGCTCATGTCTCATGCGTCACTTCAGTTAGATCTGCGAGTGAGAAAAATCTGCAAATCCCCATGACCACGAGCCCCGTGATTGTTGCAGGGCTGCTCAGCGATGCCGAAGCAAAAAGCTTTATGCACGTGATCGGAAAGAAGATGACATTACCCACTCGACAAGCACGTCCAGCTTTCGGGATTTGTGAACGAATATGAACACGCTTTGCTCGACTCCTACAACGAGTGTGGTCCACCGATTGATTACCCCACTTTTATTAAGCACGAGCTCCACGCCCATGAAATCTAGGAATTTCACAATTTAGGTTATTACCAATTACGCAAAAAATTATCTAATTGGTCATGAATTTATTGTACGGATGTCAATTTAATCATAAATTTTATAATTTTACCAATTTAGTTATGAATTATTGTGCGAAATTTCAATGCATTCATTTAAATCAATTTTCATTAGAAATCGTTGGCGTGATATTCAACCGCCACTAGTTGTCCTATTTGGCACACCACTACATTAGTAGTTTCTAGTGAAGATTGAACGAAATGACTATGTGGGAATTTTATACAACATTTTAGAACTTAATTTGCAAAATTGGAAAATTTATCACTGAATTAATATTAGTAAAATAAGGTTGGAATTGATTGGATAATTTGCTTACCAATACCATGTTAATAAAGAAAAGCTCGATCATATGATAAGTTTAGAATTAATTGGATAATTTGCTTAGTGTTATATTGTTGTTCGACCACCTTTGCATCACTTGACGAATGTTTTTCTATTGCTACAGTGTAAGGGCAATAATCACTGTAGTCTTCGAAGATGGTGGAGAAAAAAACCTAGGCATAATGAACAGTGACATTGGCTAGAAATTAAGAGCATGCATGACAACATTTTTATTTCTTAATTTCTCTATTTTTCTATTACTCGGAACAGGTTTGGAACAAAAGTCCGTTTGGTAACATAATTTAATTTTTCTATTTCTAAAACAAATTTCTATTCTATAAATAGATTTGGAGTAGAAATCAAAAATTAAAATTTTTAGCTTTCCTATTTCCTACAACAAGTGAGAAATCAAAATTTTTCTCATCATTCACTCTTGTCACCGCCCATTGCCCACCGGCCGCTTGGGACGTTGGACGCCCGCCACTTGCCGATCGCCCACCACCGGCCGCCTGCCATTGACCGCCGGCCATCGGACTCCAACCGCCCGTCGTCGACCATCGGCCATCAGATGCCAAATGCTCGTTAGTCGTTGGTCGCTCATCACCAACCGCTGGACATTAGAGGCCCATCGCTGACCACTGGACGTTCGCTGCTGATCGACCGCCACTTGCCACCGGTCGTTGGATGTCGGCCACTCGCCAAACTTCAACCAATGGCCATCGGCTGCCAGACTCCGAACATCGGACGCTGGACTTCGGATGTCGAACGTTAGTCGCCGACTAGTCGGACGTCGGATGCCGAATGTTGGCCGCCGACCGTCAAACGTCGGATGCCGGACTCCAGACGTCGGATGCCGGACACCAGACGCTGGACATCAGACTCCGGACTCCAACCGCTCACCATCGGTCGCCGGATGTTGGACTCCAGCCACCGAACGCCGGTCGTTGCACACTCCTAGAAATAGAAATTTTATTTTTTTACTAAACAAATTTTTATTCTAGAAATATAAATTTTAAATCATTATCAAACACGTTTCTTTACTCAGAAACTTGTCCATGGAATAGAAATTAATTTCTATTTTAGAAAATTTTGTCATGTAACTCGACACGATGCAACTCGAAATTGCCCATGTGAATTCTTGCAATATTCTCAGGTATGTACGAGATCAAATATCAATGAACTTGGTAAGCAAAAGGGGATCCGGGGAAATCGGATTTGTTGATTGAAGTCCCGCCGTGGAGACCGACCGATTCAAGTTGTAATTAAGTGCGGAGAAAGGGCGGAAGCAAGGGAGCCAGGAATCAAGGCGATTTGGCTCGCCTCCAAACGAAGAGCGAGGCCAAAAATCAAGGGACAGAGCTTCCAAATGATCAGGCCTGCGGATCACATGTCCCTTAAAGCAGAGGTGGTCTAAAGTCACCCGTGATACGTGCTATCTTTGTCTAATCTTATCCATCTTTTCTCGACATACTCTTGACTTTTTGAGTTAGCACACTCATCTTTCTTTTTCTTTCTTCTTCTTTCACGAGAATGTGAGGCAATCACGAGGAACATGATAAAAATGTCTAATCAATCCTAAATTTATCACATGAAAATTTTCAAGTTTACTAATTTAGTTCTCAACATTTATCTGAAATTTCAATTTAATTATTCCGACCAATTTTCGTCAATGATCACTTGTGTCGGCGAATTTTCGAATTCTCTCGAGACCTTACTACAACATCATTTTGAATGGGGAACTGCCATTTATTGGGTTGTAGGGCAGTGAGTCTTCTTATATATTTGCATACCTATCGTCCGCAATGAGGATCGACCCGTCATGTAATTTGTCTTGCTTGACATTAATCTCGACCACATGACTCAAATTCGAGGAACTTGTTGAAGATTGGTGACAAGATTTGCGATGAAAGACTGGATCAGGGAGTTCTAACATTTCTTTCGAGAAATTTAAGGAAAGGTTAGCCTGTCAAAAAACATCGAGTTTTTGTAAAGCCCACGGCCATGCTTCGTCTCTCTCTCTCCCTGTCTCTCTCTCCCTCTCGTGGGTGGCCTTTGCGTATGTATTATATAGTAATGGAATCCAAGGTTGCCTAGTTCGGCCGGATGCACGTGCGTTCCCACGTGATTGAACCTGGCCTCTCGGGGGTCCATTTCAAAGAAGTCGGTTCGGAGCCAAAACAGTACCTTCATATCGTCGTCTGACGGTCAAATTCCGCGAGCTCCATGAATGAGATGGGCTACCCCTCGACGACCCTTTCTCAGTTGTCACCTCTGGGAATTTCAAGGTATCCCGTCCCTCACGTAAATAATATCCGTAGGGAGAAAGTTCCAAGATGAACTCTAGCCCTATTTTTGTTGTATTTGTTTATGGGATTTCGATTAAATAATACTCTTTGGGCAACTTCTTAAGAAAGTCATCTATGGTCTATGTTTAACGTATTCAAAATCCAAATATTCCATTTGAAGTATACTTGGCACTTGTTACTGCTGCCTATATACTTAACCGGGTGCCTTCCAAATCGATTACTTCCACTCCATATGAGTTATGGACGGGTAGAAAATCGGACTTAAGTTTTCTTAAGCCATGGGGTTGTGCTACCTATACTCATGAGTCCTCTCACAAATTTGGGAAATTGGGTCCTAGAGGAAATAAGAGTATTTTCATGAGATACTCCGAACACTCAAAAGGGTATGTGTTCATAGGTGAGCGGGAAAGTGGGAGTATAACTGAATTTGAATCACGGGATGTCACATTCTTAGAGGATGAATTTCCTAAGAATGGCAAAATAAGGGAAAATTACTCCCTATTTGAAACCTTGGATCATGATAATGATATTAGTAGAGTTCGTCCAAGTGGGAGTAATATGAGAAGTGATGAATTGAATTCAACTCATTTTCAATTACAACCACATGATGAGACAACATAATCATTATCTAATCCAAGTGAGAGCATAATGGGGAATGATGTGCAAAGTGTACAATCTCCCATCGAAGTTTTCAACGGAAAGAATTAATTGTGAATGATTATTTTCTCTTGTAGTGAGATCCAACCTGCTGGTTTCATAGTGAAAGGCCAAGAAGAAAAGGTAGATATATATATTGATAATGATATGATTTTACAATAATTAATGAGGATGTTATATATCAAAAGATCCAAAGATCAACATATCATTATATGTTGATGATATACTAATTGCCGGAAGAATAGTTTGTTAGAAGAGTTGGTTGTCTTCCAACTTTGAGATGAAGGATATGGGTGAATACATTCTTGGAGTTAAGATTTCAAGAGATCGTTATATATAAATAAGGTTCTTGAACGATTTCGTATGCAAGATTGTAAATCCATAGACACTCCTATTGCAAAAGGTGAAGGATTGAGCCATAAAGCGTCCACAAGATGAAACTTGTTCCTTATGCTTGCAAGACCTTTGTTTTGCAATTGGAATGGTGAGTAGATACCAATCCAATCCGGGTCAATTGGAAAGCCGTTAAAAGAATACTAAGGTATCTAAAGGGAGCTAGCTGATTATACGAGTGTCAAGGAAAGGATCTGCGAAATTTAGATGAAAGGAAATCTATCTCTGGATTTGTTTTCTTACCGAATAATGGCACCATTTGTTGGAGCGGTAAGAAACAAAAGTGTATAGCCTTGTCCACGATAGAAGTTGAGTTCGTGGCATTATCGGCGGCGCGAGTATAAGAAGATGTTTGGCAGTTTTTTGGATCATTTAGGTGTTATTGAAGTGCTGCAGATTTATTGTTGGTTAACGTGATAGCCAAGCAGTGTACACCAAAGATCCAAAATATCATGGCAAGACCAAACATATAGATACCAAGTATAATCTTGTCAAGGATATGATTGCACGAAAAGATGTGAACTTAGAGTACATATTACGCATAGAATGGTGGCTATGAAATCTCTAGGATTGCGTAAGATGAATTTGTGTTTTTTTTAGGTCATTAATGCATGAATCTTTGTTTGATCTTTATGTATCTTAATGCTCGATTACTTTAAATTGAGAAAGTATGTCGGAAATCCACAATAAATGTAAATCTAGGTGATAATCACTTAAAACTCAGACTCTTACTATGTCCGAAAGTTTAGGTTATTCGATGAATTTTGTGAATAAGTAGATACGTGAACTCAAGTTGGACATTGGGTATGTCTGCGAACTATCATCTGTACGGTATTGAAGGTGTAGACATACGCTATCCAAACTTGTTAGATTTTGTAATATTTAATTGAAGAAAAGTGTTCAGGATCAACGTCCTGCGAAAGTAGAAACCAAAATATGAGAGTATGCTTGCTTTTCAAATGTGGCAAATATTTTTCAGTTAGTTGAAATTGGCTTTAAGAACAAGTTTGAGGTTGATGCAAATCCACAAAATGTAAATCTCACCTCAGACTCGAATTTAGGTTATACCCATATATCAATCGCCAATATTTGGTCAAGTTTTCCAATAAGTGCTCAACACTGAGAAATAAAAACAGGTTTGCCTCCATCCTCTCATCTTTAACCGATTCTAAATGTTCTATGGATATCACAGATTTTTCTCCTCTCTCCGAACTAAGAAAATATTGAAACTAAAAGATGCTATCGAATATTGAAACTAAAAGATGCCATCGATTTTCCTTTCGTCTATCATTTCGTCCAAGTCTATCATTACAAATCAGGCTACCATCACTTGCCAAAAAGACCGAAAACGATAAGGGAGATGTGGTGCTAATTCAAAAGACAGTAATCATCAACCAAGCATAATTTCATTGAAAATAATCACTCGGAATTCAAGAACCACAGGATTAATTCCAAATTTTAGGATAGGAACATAAGAGCTGACTCATTCAAAAATCGATCAATTCTATTGATCGGGCATAATTTCATGATAGCAACCAGACACGCGTAACGTGTATTTTGGAGCGAGTATTCATCATACAATTATTTTGCTGTTTTAATCGCCATTTCATTACTTGGATGACCGGGACCCGTCCACTTGCGGCCGCCTGCCGCCTTTCAGAAACGGCTGACAAGAACTCCAGCTTCTTCTTTCTTTCCCATTGCGGGATTCGTTGGAAAATTTTGCACATAATTAATTAAGCATTAATTAAATTAAACAGCGAACTGCAGAAAAAGGTAATGGCGATTAGCCTGTTATACAACCGTGCCAATGCGAGGCTAAGCTGTCCATTCACAATAATCAAGAAGCTTTTAAACAGGTAGCTGAGCCCACCCTCTAAGTCAAATCAAATGTTCCTTCTCCAACTTAATATAATTTTTTTAATTTTTTCTAACATACAATAGATGGTCAGAATTCCAATTTTCAATGGTTTGGAAAATGATGTTGATTTTTCACCGTCTCCCTCCCCTTTTTTCCTTACGTTTTCATAACGGGCGGTTTATACTAATTCCAACGAAATTACGTCACGCTAAATATTCCCAAACATAATTTATGTTCCGGTCAAAGGTTTGTTATGTAGTTTTAGACCATCGCCACCCTACGTAAGCACATCATTTAATCGAATCCCGTGGCCTTCGGCTGTGGACACTTCAACCGCAAACAATTCTAAGTTTCATCATAGAATCCACAAATATATATAGTCGATATACAATGTATATTATATTAAAAAATATTATTAAGGATAGCTTTTCTTTTTTCTTTTTTTGGACGGCATTGAGGATAGCTTCAAAGGGGGACATTCTCATGGTGGAGAGGAAAGAGCTGGCTTTTACCTGACGAATTGCACGAGGTATGCTAAAGTCGAGACTGAAATAGAATAGAATAAAAAAATGAATAAGAAAAAGTCTAAAGATAAATCAAGAAATTGATGAAAAAGGGAAAGGAGAGAAGCATGTGGTATGTGGTATGTGGTATGTGGTATGTGGGATGTGGATGCTGCTTCAGTCCATCTTACTTTGCTAGGCCTTTTTAATTGTCCAGATTCATTTTATCTATTTAAGTAAAATCATATATTAAAGTTAGAATGGAATCCCTTCATTCTTACTAAAACAAATTGATATCCCTGGATTTTATAAATATACAAATATTTATTTCCTCTAGTACATACAAATAGTTTTTTTTTTGGTAAAGACTAGTACATACAAATAGTTTACTCCCTTTATAGTAAATAAGGCCAAATTAGGGCTTCTTCTTTTTTTTTTCCATATTTTGCGGGAGATGAATGATTTGGAAATTATTTTATTTAAAAATTTAGATTATATTGCATACAAAAATAAATAAACAAAAAACATTTTCACCGTACATGAAAATATTGAAACATAATTAATTATTGATAATAAAAATATTTCTTGTTGATTTATCATTTTAATAGATACAAGTCATCGTTTTTAAAGATAATATTTTTCAAATCATTCATTTTTCGTAAATCAAATGATTTGTAGATTCGAATGTTTTCGTATATCATCCTAAACCATATATCTGGAGATTGAGAAACCTTGCAAGATGGATACTGAATCCAATGACTTGATTTTTTTTTTTTTGGGAGCAAAAATCCAATGACTTGATTTGACGTGTCATTTTTTTAAAAAGAAACTCATGGTGTCTGTAGAGCATTTATTGAGTTTGATTTGGAATTTCTACTTATTAATCTTCTTATAATGCATGTTTTCCCAATCTCTGTAGCGGCTCAAAAGGATTTTTTTTTTTTGATAAATTTAATTAGTGCTCTCGGCCACAACTAAGACAACACACATCACACGGAAGATATATATGGTGATGGTTTTTCTGCGGTTGAAAGAGGAAACCTTAATAAAAAATAATAAAAAAAAGGTGTGAATTGATTATTTGGTCATTTAAATTGAAGATGAAAGCCATCCTTGAAAGGGGGAAGAACTCAATGGCACCATCAGCGGGCGTGAAAAATGCGAATTACAAGGTCTCTCCATCCGATGCATGTAGTCGTACCTAGGTCAAATTAAATACGCCGTAACCTTGCCTAAGTGAAATTTATATTCGTTCCGACACCAAGACGTTGGACTTTGCATGCAAAATGCCAATTTCTTGGAGAATTACCACGTCGCGTGCTTATCATATTATATTTATTTGTATATATATATTTACTTTCTCTTGCACCAACGTCACCTCATTTTGTCCCTCAAAGATGAGAATTCGAAAAATTAATTTTCTCAACCCAATAAAAATCAGCCAGTTTGAGCGTGTTCTCGCGTGCATTTCAGGCAACGTGGATTGATGACCTACTTAGATAGTTATGTATAGAGTCAGAACTTTGAAGCTAGTCACCAATTCGTGTATTTTCCTCGATATATCGACTTCAATTGAGACCTGTGAAATTATATATAGTACCTCAGCTGTTTGAAGAAAATGCTTCGATGCTACTTCTCTGAGTGAGTCAGATACGGTTTTTGGCTTGTGGCTTTTGGACTGTGTAGAACTATTCCTATTCTTGATACACACTAGTTGCTTTATGTTTTTACTAACTTATATCGCAACAATATATGTTATTCTGTCTATAAAATGTGTATCATGAGCTGCATCAAATAAACATGAATTACCACGCAGTCATGCAACATCATTTTGCATTCCAAGATAAGGTCTAGTTCAATAATAAATAAATAAATAACGAGGTTCAATTCAAACCTCTAACATGACAGCAAAATGTACTATATTAATTTCTTTTCTTAAGAAAAATTAATTTTCTATTTTTTATGAACCTCGAGAACCTTGTCCTCTCGCTAAGGTAGTGCAAGTAAAGAAGTAACTTTTGCTGATGATAAGCATAATTTTCACATGTATATTAATGAAAATGATTAGGTTTGATTAATTGCACTACGCTAAAACCACAATATACCCGGCGAGAACACTTCATTCAATCGTTAGAAGTCATGAAATCTCAATCGTTTAAATAATTTGGCAAACAAAGCAAATGGGTGTGTAAAGTACTAATTGAATAATTCGGACTTTAATGTGCTGCTGGCCATTGTCGTTGTCAAAGAAGTTAATACAAGAGCCTGGGAATCATGTGCTCTACACCTTTTCTTTGGTTGACGATGTAAATTATCCTTTTGAACGTTTTAAAATGGAAAATCATATCGTATATTCTTATTCTTCTTTTTATGCTTTGTGATTTTTTTTTATAGTATAAAAGCCTCAATCATAGTAGAGCCAGAAAAGCAGAAAGTTTACAGAATAGTGCTCCAGCTAAAAGTCACCACACAACAAAGATGAAAAGTCACAGGCGGAACCAAAAAATGTCACAAAAAAAGTAATATTTGCAGACGTATTTTCCGAGAGAAAAAAGGAATATTCAACATCCTAAAATTATTAATTTCGCTTGCCTTCTAGAATGAGCGCTATGCAAGCTACTTGCACTCGAGGGTGACTAATTAAGTGCCTGGGTTGAAGACTCGTTCGTAATTTTTCCTAAGACTAGAACATGGGAAATATATGGTAAGGACCACTCCAAAATCACGGAAAAAATTGTGAGACCACCATCGACCAACGAAAACATGATTTAATAGTTGAATATTTTAATGACTAGGTCACAGACCATGCACTAAATTCATTTCATAGAGAACCATCAAATTTTCAAAGTACTTCTTCACAGAAAAAGAGAGAGAGAGGGGACTCACCTCCCAAGACATACGCTTGCTTTTAATCCCTCTTGTTGGGTGTATTAGACTCCAAATAGGTATTATCCGGACTAAAATTCATAGGCTCATAACCTTGCTTTTAATTCATCTTATTAAGTGTATTTGACTCAAAATAATTATTTTAATCAAATTATCCATGAGCTCAAGACCTTGTTTTTAGTCCCTCTTATCGAGTGTGTTAGACTCAAAATAGAGATGATCCTAATTAAATTATTCACAGGCTCATAACCGATGTATTTAGAGGGGATCCGTTAGATGCTTTTTGCAAGAATCCTGGCAAAAAAAATAATTTTCTCGGTATGATGTGATGCTAATCAATTACGGTAGGTGTTTTCAATACGCCTAATCCAAAATGGACATCTCACGAAATTATTGCAAATAATTGGAGTTTAAAGAACACGCGGAATACTTTTCAGTTGCACCTAAAGTCAACATGCATCGAAATCATATATTTATCACAGACGCAAAGTGATACATCTTTATCTTGATCGATCATTGCGCCAGTCGATTTCTGCTAGGCGTCAAGCTGGAGCGTAGGCTTGCGGGTTCGAATTGGTAACAAAGTTTCGCGAAAACGAAAGGAAATATTTATATAATCAAATGTCAACAACCATGCTCTTGCTCACGCTTTCCGAACAAGATGGGAATTTCGTGCTTACGGTGGTAAGGCAACTCGCACCGGTCAGTTTCTACGGGCGAACTCCTCGGAAGCCCAGGATGCGACACCGTACCCTACACTTGAATATCACAACTTCAAATTTTTAATATCATGTAAGATTTTATGGGATTATGTTCTAAAAGTTTAAATTATTAGATTAATGTATGGTTTATTATTTATATATTCTAACAATTATGCTTCTCTATTTTTCTATTTTTCTGGTCTCCAAAATTTGGAACATAAACTTATTTTGTGGCGCAATTTCATTATTTTATTTCAAAGGCAAATTTTTAGCTCATAAATAGATTTTCAACTTTTCTATTTTTGAAATAAAAATAGAAATAAAAATTATTTTTATCATTCGCTCTCGCCCTCATCACCCGTCAGCTGCCGCCCCCCTCTTGCCTACGTACGATTTATGGATCAACACTTTTAATTCAATTGAAAAATGATGTTTTTATCTCATGAAATGCCTATTAAATGAATTTCTATTTTAGAAAGAAAATTTTTATATCATTATTAAACACGTATCTCGATTCAGAAATTAGTCCAAAAAATAAAAATAGAAAAATTAATTTTTGGCCACAAATTATTTCTAGAAATAGAGTGATCATCATTCGGATGTCTTAAACGCGGATTGAAGTCTCTTACACGTATGGGTTGACATTATTCGGAGTGTCTTGAGCGCGGATTGAAGTCTCTTGCACGTATGGGTCTCGGTGGCTTATGTTAAAAAGCAAACAACTTGCGACGGAAGGAATTTAACCGACTTTGCCCTTTCGCGAGGGGCACTTTGTCCGATGCTGCGTTAAGCCGTGTAAAGCAGCTCACATTACAAGAATTGCCGGCCAAATACCAGCTGTCGAGTCAAGGACGTGTCTTGGCGATTCGGCTTTTTTTAACGTGAGCTAGCTAGCTAGCTGCCCAAAAGTCAGGCTCCAGAGAGAGCAACAGGACTTTCCCTATCGAAGTTTCTTAGCAACACCGGATGTCGAAATTCGATAAATCAGAAACTCATGTCGTTTGGAAGTCCAAAGCAAGGGGAGTCCGGAAAAGGCAATGTGGTCCGATTCAAAAACTCATGTCGTTTGCTAAAAGGACAGTAAATATACATAAGGCGCATTAAATCACGTATTTAAGCAACACCGGATGTTGAAATTTGATAAATAAAAAACTTAGACCTATAGATTGGTAGAATGAGATTACATACGTGCAAATCGCCTCGAAAATATGAGGAAACCAAAGCTCAATCATATGTAGCAATCAAATCAAGCGTGAAAATAGTAAGAATAAAAAGAATTACAACTATATGTTTAGGCCCCGTGGCCAACAAACGAACCGTGTTCAAAAGCTATGTATTGTAATTTAATCTAAAATCGATGAGCAAATGAGGAAAAGAGCGCGTGGAGGACTAGGGTTAGCACTTAGCAGGTTTGTCTAAAGGAGGAGCCTGCCAGCCAACCCAAATACACCGAGTCTGCACTTCTCTCCCCCACGCCATTGACCCGGATTGAGACATTCTCTGTCTCTCCCCCACTTTTGTTGAATGGACTTTGAATCTATCCATGCCTCTAGAAAAAATAATAATAATTGTTCCATCACCTACGAATCAAATGATATCGGTTCACATTATTTATGAACTATATAGTACTTTCCATGCTCCGATTTAAATGAAGAAAAAGGCTCGGCGTGCACTATCCTGGTAATTTGTCCATAACATGTCATGTACATCACCAGTAATATTTGAAATTACTAATAATTTTACAGGTACAGAGCAATGAGCATTAGCTTATAAAGGCCCAACGCGTTTATTTCAATAGAATAGGCACCTTTATTAAGGGAGATCAGCTCGTGGAATCCCAGAAACCTCACATGCATTCTGCAGTGGGAATACTGAACATCATTAGTGGATGAACCTAATTTGTTAATGGTTGTTATTATGGGATATTTTTGATAGAACGGGCGCTGCCACAACGATATATATAATCCCTGTTCAGACGCGTCCTCAATATCGTCACCCTCTATCTCTCTCCGTCTTTCTCCTTCATATTTGACGGCCGAGGAAAGCTCTGCCACCTTTCAACAGAGGAGAGGCACTGCCTCATTTGCAGCTTCCCTTCCTCTTTCCTTTTCTCGAAGCACTTCAAAAGAGAGAGAGAGATAAAAAAAAGAGAAGGAAAAAAAAAAAAGAGCTCCCTTAAACCTCTAAAAAGCAGGACTTTGTGTTTCTGCTGCTCACGCAACTCTCTCTCTCTCTTTCTGGGGAAAAACCCTCTTGAGGAAATCCCTTTTCCAGTTGCTCTCTATCTTCCTTCCTTACGTGTTTCTTGCAAATCCCAGTTGGGTTCATTCCGTTTCAAAGCAAGAAGCTTGGGAACAAAGGCCAGGCGAAAGGAAAAGATCTGTTCTTTCTTATCTTTGTTTTTTGGGTTTGTGAACGAACGAAATTTCTGGGGAATAGAGAGAGAGATGGTGCACCACCAGAGGTTGCATCAGTGGAGGAAAGGCGAAGCCCATATCTTCGGCGACGAAGAGCATGGCTTCGTCGTGCTTGACTTCGCAAGCTTCGGTCACAAGAGGAAGAAGCCCAGGCTCTTCTACCTCCTCCTGATCTCTCTTCTGTCCTGCAGCCTTGTGTTGTTGGTCCCTGAGCTGTTCGGTTCAAGTAGCCTCTCTCTCTTGTGTAAGCTCTCTCTCTCTCTCTCTCTCTCTCTCTCTCTGCTTATTTCTCTTTGTTTCCCTTTATTTTGCTCTGTTTTTATTTTTTTCGCCTTGTCTTGATGGTCTCTTTGGTGGGTTTTGGCAGATTCTTTCGGCGTGGACAGTGAAGTCGCTCGTGAGAACTACGATGCAAATGCCCCTCCTTGTTCTTCGATGTCTAATGGTGGGTACTCACTCCTGTCCTGCAGCTAAAAAAGGCAAATAAAAAAGAAGTAGAAAAAATTTATACGAGATGTTATAACAAAATACATTTTTTAGCAGCTAAAAAATGGTGAACAACAAGATGTGTTTTCGGAACTTCGATACTTCATAAGCTGCTCTGTTTTTTGGCCCTCGGTTCCTCTGTTGGGTTGAAACATAGATTAATCAGCGGGTATAATCATCCGAGTTATTTCATTCGTTATGACTTATTCTTTTGCGCGTTATGGTATGTTGTGCCCTCATTGCGTAGATAAATTCTAGGTTGGACTACTTGAATCTCTCTTAGCCTTTTTCCAATTGTGAATTTAAGCGTTTTGTCACAAAAAATTGCAGGGACCATATGCTGTGACAGAAGCGGCGTTCGCACTGATGTGTGCATCATGAAAGGGGATGTGAGGACACACTCTCCCTCTTCCTCAGTCTTCCTTTATAGTTCCAATCAGACGAGTGGGCTTGTTGACTTGTTCTCGAGCTTTCTCGGAGTAGCCAAAGACCGCGATGATGACGAACTCCAGCATGAAAAGATAAGGCCCTATACCCGAAAATGGGAGAGCACTACCATGGCAACTATCGATGAACTAGACCTTGTTGTGAAGAAAGACATTGCGGTTGCTCGCCCTCGGTGCGATGTCTGGCACGATGTCCCTGCGGTGTTCTTCTCAACCGGAGGCTACACGGGTAATGTCTACCATGAATTTAATGATGGGATTCTACCGCTGTACATAACTTCGCAGCAATTCAAGAAGGAGGTGGTGTTTGTCATCCTTGAATATCACAATTGGTGGATTACAAAATACGGGCAGATCCTTTCTCACCTCACGAATTATCCGCCAATCGACTATAGTGGAGACAAAAGAACCCATTGCTTTCCTGAAGCCATCGTCGGTCTGAAAATCCATGATGAGCTCACCGTGGATCCGTTGCTGATGAAGGGGAAAAAGAGCATTGTCGACTTCAGAAATTTACTTGACCGTGCTTACTG
Organism: Eucalyptus guilfoylei; assembly: GCA_016097605.1. Taxonomy (NCBI): domain Eukaryota; kingdom Viridiplantae; phylum Streptophyta; class Magnoliopsida; order Myrtales; family Myrtaceae; genus Eucalyptus; species Eucalyptus guilfoylei. Next base: position 29,651,522 of record CM027860.1, read on the forward strand.
GCCGCGGATTAATGGTTTGATACAAGACGAGGAGCGAGAGATGCAGCTGAAACTGAGCCAGCCGCCTTCAGGGTCAGCTCAGGAGCAATTGATGAAAATCAATAAACAGGATCAGAAACCCCTACTGAAGAAACCGAAGTTAGTAATATTTTCGCGCAGTGGGTCAAGAGCGATATTGAACGAGGATTGCTTGGTTAAAATGGCAGAGGAGATGGGGTTCAAAGTAGAAGTTTTGAGGCCTGATAAAACGACTGAATTGGCGAAAATTTACCGCGTGCTTAATTCGAGTGAAGTCATGATTGGTGTACATGGGGCTGCGATGACCCATTTTCTCTTCATGAAGCCTGGTTCGGTGTTCATCCAAGTTGTTCCTCTTGGGACAGATTGGGCAGCTGAGACATACTACGGCGCGCCTGCAAGAAAGCTCGGTTTGAAGTATATCGGGTATGAGATTTTGCCTACAGAGAGCTCATTGTACAGTGAATACGATAAAGCCGATCCAGTCCTTACTAATCCAAAGAGCGTGACAGAGAAGGGATGGGAATACACTAAGAAGATCTATCTTGATGGCCAGAATGTGAGCTTGGACATGAGGAGATTCCGCAAGCGGCTGCTTAAAGCTTACGACTATTCCTTCATGAAAATTAACTGGCATTCCAATTTTCTGCTGAAGTTCGATTAGCTTTGTTGTTCATGTATTCTTTGCCATTTTTTGTGGATACATTTCATTGCTGTACATTGCAACCAGGACAGTCCTTTTGTAAAGGTTAGAGATTTTATTCAGTCTTTTTTTCATGTACAGGCATGCACCAAAATAAGTTCTGTTTTTTTAGTCTGTGCACAATCACAATGTAGTAGATAGACATGGTAAGCGAGGTTTCGATGAGCATCTTTTGTTGTTATGTACTAAGTAGATAGAAATGAGTTCCTTAACTGTCGAATTAGTTACAATCAAACTACCAAGTTGGCCAAGCCTTGCTGACTACTCTCTTCTCTTCTGCTTCCTTGAACTAGTGTTGGAACTTTGTCCATTGACTTTCTGGCTGAAGTTGAATAGACAATCTCATCTGTAGTTCAGTTTCTTAATTCTTGATGCAAGTCCAAGGCATGTTGAAGATAAACATATGCTTACAATCGAGAGAGACGTCTCGTTTTCCCCTTTCAGATTCATCGTTAGCTTGTACAGAGGGCATCTTCAGTAATTTCCAGGTCCCATCTTCTTTTAAAGAAATTTGAAAGCTTTAGGACGACCGATTTCCAGGTCCCCTTTCATGTGTGTTTTCCTGACAGTGGGACCTCTGAGTCTCATAATGAAGTTATTCTATTAGTATCTTTTGGATGATATGGCAGTTTCTGGAGCAGAGTGCTGTCAGAGTTTTCAGAAATCTTATTTTTCTTCGTAAAGTTCGAGGGTATAGTGGAAATCTAAGGTAACGGCTATCTTCTTGGTTGTATCCTTAACTAAATTAAGCAGAAATTGGAAACAAATGGGCGAGTTCTTTTTAAATCATGAAAAATATAAGTTGCTGCTATAGAGTTCTTTTTAAAGGGTAACTGATGGATCCTAAATCGCGCTGTATTGCTTTTATTGAACTAAGCCAACGATGCAAGTTCAGATATCCACGTGGGGTATCATCATTAATGCCAAAACCAAGTAACCTCCTGCCATGTTGGTGTCATGTGATGTGTGTTTATTCAATATTAAAATCACATTTTCGTTTAAGAGTTACAATTTTCAACATCGTTGGCGGTGGTTGCATAAAATTTTATAATATGAATTTTGAGCTTCAGTTTATCCCAAATTCTAGGCTGTATGTATAGAAGAGCGGGGGCAGCTGTCATGTTCCAGGAACTATGTTAAACTATGCCGACAGCTTCAATGACGGACAGAGATTCTGAGAACAATAGACAGGAGCAGTTGTGTTAGGAAATACTGGCGTGGAAAATCTGAATTTCATTTCAACACTTGGGTCGATTTATGCGCACATGAACAATGTGTTAAGCCCAAGAAATTTCTATGGCATTCGTCCAGTCCATCGATTTTCTAATCTCTCTCGTGTCAGAACTTCAGTCAACTCCGCGTGGAAACACCACTGCAATAGGCCATCGAACGCGTAAATTTCGCCATATATAGCTATAGCCAGCACCCCGCCACCGTGTGATCTTTTGTATCTTATCCAAGAACAAAAGTGACACTTAGATGATGAAAAACGCCACCGTGTGATCAAAACTGCCATGTAAAGCTATAGCCAGCACTTTGCCGTCTTCGATGATGGGTGAGGCTGGAGGAGGCGTCTCAGCAATCCTTGTGTCTTTTATATCATATCCAAACAGCAAAAGCAGATACTCAGATGAGGGACAAAAACGAGATGAAATCATACATTATTGTTTAATTATCATGATTCTGACTGGCTGGACTTGGTGGGCTTGCCACCGGGAGAATACCTGTGAGACCGGTCTGAACCGGACATTTGAACCGCTGTTGGTGATTGTCTCCGAAGTGTCATTGCGTTAGCTGCAATTGCTGATCCTCCATTGTGAATGAATGTGGTCGAACTTGTGACAGGCGAACAAGCTTCTGTCAAATTTCTTTGGTTCCTGCTGTTGACCACAAGTTTTAGTGGCAGGACACCGATGTAAACGAATTCACACATCTTTCAATCAGAATTTTGAGTCGCATTATGTGCATTTTATACTCTACTGAATTTGTCGAATGCAGTGTCGAGACGATTATAGAAAAAATGACACCCGACCTCTTTTTGGATTCATTGACAAGCTGTGATTTCCTTAACATGAGATAAGCTGCCAGTGACGCTTCTGAGTGTTCGAGGATCGGTACAAAGAGTTCGCTCTCCTTGCAACACAATCTGGGTCTCATGTCCGCAAGCCATGAGCCGTTCAGGACTAGGAGTCTTCGTTCGCTCGGGGGGGTGGGTGTGGAATTCGCATTTCCAAGGAATCAGTCAGGCTCTAGCGGCCTTTCAAAGGGGGTCATCTGTCGTGGAATCCTGCTGGTTTAGTCAGACAGTCGCAGGACCTCGGAACTGCCCAGATATCTGATTCGATACCGCCTCGAGTTTGGGGGGGCGCTTAATCAAGGCATCTTGATTTTTTCATCTGAGTAACAAATCCGCATCAGAGTTCACCTAAGCAAGCATTAGTTCTTCAACGCCACAGCATAAAGGAGCAGAGTCATCTCTCATTGTATGAGATGCTGAGTATTTAGCACTTTAATCGTAAAATGAAGCATCGCCAGCTCGTGAGACAAATGGACGATTTGAAATTGGTACCTAGAAAAAAAATCATGTAGGAGAAGCGTTAGGAAGCTTGCTACTCAAGTGAGTGCGAGGGACGTGGAAGTTCTGCGCCCAAAGCCAAGATAACATCTCCCAAACAGGACAGAGGACCTGTTAATGGACTGTGCCTCCGTCAGCCGCCGGAGGCCAATTTACATAACACTTAAAGGGTATTCAAAGGATGGAGCTCCTTATAGTAGCGTAGTAGCACAGACTTCTTTGAGTAGATGGTTGAGATAAATCCCGAAAAGTCATCAATAAATGACGAACCCCTGGTGAAGTTTCCCATCGTGTGGTGCGGGGAGGAGCAGAGTCATCAATAGGTAAAGAAGGACAGACAGAAAAGACCGGAAGAAGGACACCCACTCGCCCTAAACAAACGAATAAGGTTGGAGAGGGCTTTCGCTCTTGACCGTGGGCTGCCCCTGGAATTCGTTGGTTTGTTCGCCCGGGCGGTGAACCATCGATCAAAACAAGGCAAGTCGTTCAGTTCATGGTTAGGATTACCCGACCGGACACGGATTGGAGTCATAACGACGAAAGGGAGGCAAAAGAAGATCATGAAGATTGTTGCATATGAATAGAATACCATGGAATCAAAGGAAACTGATTCAACCTGAACTACGTGAGAGCTCAAAGCTAGTCGAATCCTTACTTTTTGTTATCCCGCTCCTGAGCCATAGCCACTAGGATCAGAAGCAAGGGTTACTGATTACCTGACTGAACCACCTTGAGTCCTCCTTCTCCGCCAGTACTTTCCTCTCCGGGGAACCAATCTGATCCGTCTCCAAATATATCTCCTGATGGTGACGGGCGATGAACCAGGAACGAAGTCCAATCCGTCTTCTGAACCAACTCGGGCCTGGAGGTGAACGTGACAACCGTGTGTACGGCAGCATAAGCATATAAGCACAGGTCAGGCCGAGGGAAACTTGAATAAACTTGAATCCATGCCCAGGGGAAGAAGGCACTGCTTGCATTATTCTCGAAAACCGTGGTAGCAGTACGCATTCGTTGTAATCCTAATGTGGAATGTCGTAATTCTCGAACGTTTGAAAAGGTGTCCAAAGGTCGATCATGAAATGCATTAGTATTCGAACTTCGGCTTATGAGGCTTGATCCAAACACTGATTTCAAAAGCTTCGATCAATGATGGAAAGTATAATTAGCTTATAAGGTCACCCGCATCTCGTATGCCTCCTTCCTGTATTCTGACATGCTATTAACCAATAAATGAGATGTTCATCATCTTATATGGTAGCTTTCACGTAGAAGTTATTCCCATCTTATACTCTCTCTCTCTCTCTCTCTCTCTCTCTCTCTCTCTTCATATATGACAGCCCAGAAAGACTCTTGCCACCTTTTGAACAGAGAAGCGCTTATCCATTTACCATTTCCAAGTCTTGTTGCTTAGTTTGGATGAAATTTCTGTTTCAGTCAAAAAACAAAAAGAGCATGCACTCCAACCTCAAAAAACACTGTTCGTCTCTGCTGCTCACGCAGCTCTCTCTCACTCTCTCTCTTTCTCTCCCTGAGAAAATCCCTGCGCACCCGCTTCCAATCTTCCTGGATTTACGTATTTCTCTCAATTCTCACAAGGCCTGAAACAGGCGAAGAAAAATCTGATTTTTCGAAAACTATCTGCGGGCATTGGTCCGAAAGACAGAGATGGTGCACCGCCGGAGGTTCCATCAATGGAGAAAAGGCGAAGCGCATATCTTCGACAATGAAGAGTCGCATTGCAGGAAGAAGCCCAAGCTCTTTTACCTCCTTGTCTCTCTTCTCTTCTCTCTTGCAGCTTCGTGGTGGTCCCTCAGCTGCTCGGTTCCAGTAGCCTCTCTCTGTTGGGTTTTGCTCGTCTCTCTATGTTCCTCTTTCTTTTTTCCTTTTTTTTTGGCTCTGTTTTGTTATTCTCTTGACCTTCTCTTGATGGTTTTCTTTCGTGGGATTCAGCAGATGCTTTCGGCGTGGACAGTGAAGGCGCTCGTGAGAACCACAATGCAAATGCCCGTCCTTGTTCTTCAATGTCTAATGGTGCGTATTCACTCCTTAACTGCATTGAAAAATGGCAAACTGAAGAAAAGGAAGGGAAAAAATCCTAGACAAAACCTTGAACAAAATGAGTTTCTTGGAAACTGCTTTTGTAGTTGTTCCTTGGAATTATTCTTTATGCGTGTCTACCAGTTACAAAATGGTGGAAAACCAGTCGAAATTATCAGAACTTCGTATGCTGCTGCTCTGTTTTATGCCCTCAGTTTCTTGGTGACCGTTTTCTCCATTTTGCAGATGCATTGATTAATCAGAGCCCATAATCATCAAGAACATAATGACAGTTTCTTTTGTCCTTGATTGTTCCCTTATTGCATGTAGAAATTCTAGACTGGAGCTAAACTACTTGAATCTCTTTTGGCCTTTCCCAAAAGTTTGAATTAAAGCATTTTGTTGCAAACAATTGCAGGGACTATATGCTGTGATAGGAGCGGCTTTCGCTCTGATGTATGCATCATGAAAGGGGATGTAAGGACACACCCTCCCTCTTCTTCAGTCTTCCTTTATCATTCAAAACAGCAAAGCAAGTTCATCGACTTCATCTCAATTGTTCACCAAGCCGCCAAAAGGCACGATGACGAGGAACTCCAGCACGAAAAAATAAGGCCCTATACTCGAAAATGGCAGAACCCTATCATGGATAAAATTGATGAGCTTGACCTTATTGTGAAGAAAGATACCATGGTCGCTAACCATCGGTGTGATGTCCGCCATGACGTTCCCGCACTTTTCTTTTCGACCGGAGGATACACGGGTAACCTCTACCATGAATTCAATGATGGGATTCTGCCGCTGTACATTACCTCACAGCATTTCAAGAAGGAGGTTGTGTTTGTCATCCTTGAATATCACAATTGGTGGATTATGAAGTATGAGAACATCCTTTCTCGCCTCTCGAACTATCCGCCCATCGACTTTGCTGGAGATAAAAGAACCCATTGCTTCCCGGAGGCCGTTGTTGGTCTGAAAATCCACGATGACCTTACTGTGGATCCTTCACTGATGAAGGGGAATAAGAGCATCCTCGATTTCAGACACTTCCTTGACCGTGCTTACCAGCCGCGGATAAAAGGTTCAATACCAGACACGGAGCAAGGGGTACAGCTGAAACCGAATCAATCGGCTTCAGTGCCAACTTTGGGGCGATCAATGAAAATTAATAAAGACGACCAGAAACACCAGGTGAAGAAACCGAAGCTAGTGATATTATCGCGCAGTGGGTCCAGGGCATTAGTTAACGAAGACTGCTTGGTTAAAATGGCAGAGGAGATGGGGTTCAGAGTAGAAGTTTCGCGGCCTAAGCGAACGACTGAACTGGCGAAGATGTATCGCTTGCTTAATAAGAGCGAGGTTATGGTCGGTGTACATGGGGCTGCTTTGACCCACTTCCTTTTCCTGAAGCCTGGTTCTGTGCTCATCCAAGTCATTCCTTTAGGGACGGATTCACCCGCTGAGACATGCTTTGGTAAACCTGCCAGAGAGCTTGGTCTCAAGTACATTGGCTACAAGATTTCGCCTAGAGAGAGCTCACTGCATAATGAATACGATAAAGATGATCCAGTCCTTACGAATCCAAAGAGTGTGACTAGGAAGGGATGGCAATACACTAAGGAGATCTATCTCGACAGACAGAATGTGAGCTTGGACATGAGGAGATTCCACAAGCGGCTGCTTCAAGCCTATGACTATTCCTTCAAGAAAATAAACGGGCAAATTAGCTACAATCAAACAACCGACTTGTTTAAGCTTTGCTAACTACTTCCTTCTCTTCTTCCTTAAATAATTGTCGATATTTCTTTCCATTGACTGAATGGTTGAAACTTGAAAAGTACACTCATCTGTGAATCAGTTTTTCAGGTTCATCATAAACTTGTAAAGAAGGCATTTTTAACAATTTGGTGAACTGGATGACTTGTTAATGATTCTCCTCTTAACCTTCACGTCAGTTTTCCTGACAGTAGCACTTTTGGGTAAATCTAAGGCAATGGCCATCTGCTTGTTTGTATCCTCAACTAAATTAAGCTGAACTTCAAAGATGGGCATGGGATCCTGTTTTGGAAAATGAAACATGGAAGTTGTTGCTATAGTTGTGTGTGTTTCTTTAACTGACGAGCCCCTCAGTTACATTGGAGGTTTATAACTGAATAAATCCACTATGTATGATCTATAACACGCAAGGTGTCACTGGATAAACTGAGAGATCTCGGTTTCAGGGCCTGTGAAGCTATTATAATCAACTATACTAAAAACAAGAACACTTGATTCTATAGTACCACGTTGGCGTCACATTATATGAATGTCGTGCTATAATCTTTGATTTTTAGCTAGCTATACAATAGAAGAGCAGCCGGTTTATTAGCAGAGGCACCTGTCATTTCCTCCATTTCTGTTGAAAGATGCCGATAGCTTTGATGACTTAAGTCAGAGATTCAGAGAACAATCGGCAAGAGCAGTTTGAAAACATTGGCATAGAAATTTCGGGCATTATTTGAAGAACTTGTGTCAATATGTACATAAGCAGTGTGTTAAACCAAAAAATTGCTATTGCGTTTGTTGGCTAACTCTGCAGTCTTTCCCTCGTCAATTATCAGTGTCTCATCTATCATGTCAAAACTTCAGTCAGCTTCGAGTCAAAGCATCACTTCGCTGGTCATTGAACACTAAATTTCACCATCTATAGCTACAGCCAACGCTTCGCTATCGTAGATGATGGGTGGACTGGAGGAGGCGTCTTGGCATTCCTTGTGTCTTTTACATCTTATTGAAGAAACAAAAACAAATAATCAGATGATGGACATAATGAGATGAAATATATACTGTAAATTAAATTTAATTATGCTGATTCTGCTTACTGGAATTAGTGGACTTGCCACCCAGAGAAGACCGGCGAGACTGGTCTGAACCAGCACCTGTCAGTGATTGTCTCCTAAGTGTCCGTGTGTTGGCTGCAATTGCCGATACTCCATTTTTAACGCAAGTAGTAGAGCCTCTGACAGGTGAACGAGCTTCTGTCACATTTCTTTGGCTCCTGCAGTTGCATAACAACCAAGTCTTAATGGCAAGATACTGATGTGAGCAAATTCTCACAATACCCGTCATTTTGGAATTTTTCAGTTGCATTTGTGTATTTCATACCATGCTAAATTTGTCCAATCCAGTGTTAAGACTAGATAGTTAAATATTTCACTGACCTCCTTTCGGATCCATTGATGAGCTTCCTCCCTATGGTGCGCAGCGATTTCCTTAGGTGAGATTCCTTGCCATTCATGCTTTGAATGAGCAAGTTGGGTGTTCGAGGATCAGTACGAAGAGTGCTCTCTCCTTGCATCACAATCTGGATCTCATTTTTGCTAGGTAAGACTGGTTCAGGACTAGGAGTCTTTGGCAGCTCAAGAGGGGGAATTTGCAGATTGAAGTAATTAGTCGGGCTCCTAGTGGCCTTTTGAAGGTGCTTGTCGGTCACGGAAACCTGATGGTTCAGACTTTGACAGGACCGGGAGATTTCTGTATCTTGAAACAGCCCATATTTCAGATTCGATTCTGGCTCAAATGGTGGGGGCTTCAATTCCTCTTGTACTTTGACATGCAGATTATTATTTTTGGTGGTTCTTGGGCCTTCCAAACTCAATCTTTGTGTGCGAGTAGATGAAGGAGTTTTTCTTGCCTTCATCTCAGCAACATTCATCGTTCTCCCAGTTTTGATTGTTGGCGTACTGTTTTCAATGCTTAATCTCCTCAGACGTGGAGGTGTGCGTTCGTTTACTGCTTTTGGTCCATTCGGAGACTTGGGTTCCTTTGTTCTACTGAACTGCATGCTTTGCATTTCCTTGCTCGCCAGTGCCTTTTTAAGATTTTCAATCTGTAAAATTTCAGCAAATAAAGTAAATTATATCCAAATCAGAACTGCAGCTAAAAGGTGTGTTGTATGTGGACATAACAGCGCTTGCACATTATTTCCATTGAGAAATCATGAAGCTTAGAGTATGATGACATGGTCTATTCATTGAGATGCTTGAAAACCTACTTATAATCTCAAGACATTGACAGGCTGTCGAAGAATAAGTTTACAAATGGAAACACTGAATAAATAATGATACAAAAAAGCTGAGAGAGAGAGAGAGAGGAAGGGGGGGGCGGGGGAGGGAGGGAGGGAGAGAGAGAGAGGGGGGGGGGGGGGAGGAGGGAGGGAGGGAGATGGCAATTTATTTGTAAGTTACTTGGACAATGGATTTCAAAACCAACCAGCAATACTGAGAACATTTACTTGTTAATCTCCATGCTCAAATCAGAAAAAGATCATGTCTGTACAAAACAAATTGATGTAATCCAAGTTATAATTAGGAAGCCAAATCGACAGATCCAGCCCCCTAGAATTGTAATGTTGATTATTGTCAGAAAGGCATCTGAAGCATAGAGATTACCCAAGTACATTTACCTGTTCTTTGAGTTGCATGACCTCACTGGTCTCTTTGTTCATGCGTGCAGCACCAAGTTCAACCGTTGAAACTCTCTGGGCAAACTTCAAGGTACTCATTGATTCCCCAAATGAATCTCTCTCAGGGTTCACATGAGCCAGCATCAATGTCTTTGCATTTCCTCCTAAAATAAAATGCATAAAAGCAATGTCACCATTACCCAAAGATCATAATCAGAGTGTCTCAATTCTATGAAATGCTCACTCTGGGAATTAGTAATTTTATCCTAAAATGAAGCTTCAATGACACCTGACAAAGTTCAAAACTTCGAAATAGGTACCTAGGGAATCTTGCAGCAGAAGCGTAAGTTTGCTATTGCGGTAAGGTACATGGGAGTTTTTCTGGGCCAAAGCTGTGATAACATCTCCCAGACAAGACAAAGACCGGTTAATGTACTGTGCCTCCTTCAGTCTCTCTCCTGTGACTTCAGATTTATCTACCCGTTCACTTCCTGCAAGATCAACCAAATGCAGGCAACTGCGGAGGATGGATCCAGATACATCTTTCCCTTGAACATGTACTGTCAGCACACTGCAAGGATGCATCCAATGGACATCAATATCACTCTCTTGAATAATCTATCTATTGGAAACTACATCAAAATTTATACCAAAAAGAATGGGAAGGAAACTCTGCCTGTCCAAAAACTGACCTGTGAGACCGGCTACTTCTATTGTTCAGTGCTGTAGAACTGACGACACGATTCATATCACCAAGTTTCATTAGGTTGACCACATCAGCTGTGGACTTGACAGAATGCATGGTAGCATCTGGAAGGCTCAAGCCACCGTCACTGGTACAGCTTCGAATCTCTAATTTGTGCATAGTCAAGGAACCCAAATTTACATTTCAGAAACTTAAGCTTTCTTCAGTCTTTTTATCTACTTATTTGACATCAAATGTATCTATATGAGACAGAATAATCCATTTCAAAGGATATCTTGAGGATGCTGAATCCTCAGCAAGGAGATCACGCACTTGCTCATTATATATTTCAACCATCTGAACGTAAATATCATAAGTCATAATGTCCTTCCTTCTGTTAGACAACTCGAAGAGATCGTTGAGAGCCAAATAATTAATCCCCATGTCATTTGTCAGTTCGCCTGATGGACCACTCTGCAATTCCAAAAGGCAATAAGTAGTTATTCCTCAAATCAACGTAAGCAATCTTAATCATCTGCTTAGATTGAATTATGTTCATTCTTTGCAGGTAGATATACGAAATTAACAGTACATCCATCTAACACCAAGGAAAATGCACACTTTTTATTTTACACAAATTATCTAGGAGCCTAGGAGGTGATCTGGCACAAAGGTTGGATCTACTAAAGCTACACTTAATTTCTTACCATTGTATGTGTTTTACCCGATCCTGTTTGACCATAAGCAAAGATGCAAACATTGTAACCATCCATAACTGATCTAATCAAAGGTTGAGTATCCATGTACACATCATCTGCAAAGAGGGCCGCATGGTGAAAAACAATTACATTGTTATTTAGGAGCTGAACATCAACTTGCAGGACAATCACTTGGTCAACGATATACCCTTAGACAGTAAGATGAAGTGTAATGATACCTTGAGTAGCAAGTGGACTGAAAACCCGATTAAACTGAAACACTTTCCTTCCATCTCTATGGGGTTTTGAAGGGTCAACAATCACAAGTGAACCATCTTCTCCAATAAAATCTACCACATTTTTGGCTTCTGCATTAGAAATGGGTCTAATTCTGCAGTATACTCGTATATTTCCTGTAAAGATTTTTGTCAAATTAAACTCGTAACATTGGAAATAAAACCACAAAAGCTCCTTTACTTAAAAGCAAGTGGAGAGTGGAGACTGCTCAAAAAATTGAGTCATGCGATCCAATTCATAAAAAAATAACTCTACTTGAAAAAAAAAAAAGCTAACCTTTTAAATCCTGAACCATGTTGTAAAGGTTTCGATTTTCCTTCACCACTTTATGATATCCAAGGGCAGCAGTAGACATCTCCTGGACTTGATTGCCTGATCCATTGGAAAAGCAAAAACACATATTAATGCTCAGGAAGCATGTCACATCTAGCTTTTATTCTGCTTAATAAAATGCAAAAGCAAAAAAAAGATCGTAACAAGATCCCATAGATTCATTCTTCAAGTTGAAATTTGAGATTTATTGCCAAATCTTAGGGAGCATATTAATGACAATGGCCTCAATCTGAGATAATAACATTCAGCGGAGGAACTGTAATATAAAGTATATAGACGACACTCATCTAAAATGGTTGACATTCAATGCAAAAGGACAAGGAACATGCAGCTCCATGTCCTAAGCCTCGCCTGTGCTCAGAAAAAAAGAACTAATTAGACTACTCCTTTTTAGTCTACTTTTCCTACCTAGCTGTTTTAGATCTCTCTGAAACTGGGACTGCAGATCTTCAAACTCCCTTTTTGTCTTCACCAACAAAGTTTTAAGATCCTGCAAGATGCAAATATTAGACTTTCTCGTCCTTTACAATTGTTGACGGGAACATGAAATCACGTTAACTTAAAGACCTTGCTTCATTAGTCTATCCTGCAAGCAAGTTTAAATGAAAATTGAAAATATCTATTATAGTCCCAACCACCCCTACTAAAATCTTTTTATCAAACAAAATCTTTCCAATTCATTTTGCAAAAATCAGCAAAAGAATTCCGCGAGCTTTTCTTTCCTAAAGATTTGCTGCATCATATAGAGAGGCACTCACCAAAAGTTCTTTCTCTTGCATCTCAAATACATTTCGATGATCGCAGTTACCCTCTTTCGAGCAGGTTCTGCAGCACTATGAACAAGAAGAGTGCGGAGGCATCAGATTACAGTGATGATAGCTACTTAATTGCGAGCAGAAAGATATTCAGGTTACCATATGTACTAAGAACTAATTTCTAGCTTCTATAATCAAGTGATCGTTGACCAATGAGCCGCTTAATTTTTTCTTTTCAGAGTACATAATAGAAAGAGAATGCGATACCCATTCCAATAAGGACAACAACCCACACCTGATCGTGCCAATTGACCAAAAAGTCATCATAAAGCATCAACTAATGTGATGACAAGAGCAAATTAAGGGAACATAATATATATAAATTTCTTGCACAAATTATCTCATGCCAATGGACAACACTATATGACAAAGGCAGGAAAAAGGATATCGATAATCGCAACTTAACGCAAGGGAGTAAGTTCACAAAGATAACATACCTTGGATCCTCGAGTGGACAAATCCTCCAGGGGTGAGGATGTTGAAAGCAACCTGCCTCTTTCTTTTAGTAAATCTCCAAAAACTAAATCCAGCTGAAATTGGATGTTGAAACAATTCATGTCATTTGTGATTATGATAGGAAACAAAAACCATCAGTATCAAAAAGTGAAAAACTTAATAAACTCAAAGTTTCTCATCCCTATATCAATTATATTGGACAGTAGATTTGAGTACAAAATGTTTCCCTGATGGTTGAACATGACATATAGTTCAGCAAAGAAGATTTGCCGCTTATTTTATTTGTAGGAAAAAAATGGAAACGCCACTCCTGTGACGTTTAGTGCACTGTATTTCTTGCATGGATGCAAAGGAAGCACTGGAAAAAAACAACATATTTACCCCTTTGGTTAGTCTTACAACTATAATTTTAATCTCATACACATCAACTAGGCACAAAAAGCGTGTGCAAAATTTCTACAGGCGATATTTGCTCTATCTATGCGATAGAAGAAAGCAGTGCCTTCTCACTCAATCTACGAGCTGTGCGATTTGTACTCTTTCTACCTTCTAGTACATTTGTGAAGAAATACTTAATAGATGTGAGGCATATAGGCAATGAGCAACCAATGCTGTTATGGAAGAAAATCAAACTTCTTACCTCGGGGTGCTTGCCTTGAGGTTGCTCCTCCAAATAACGTGAGATTATTTTCATGAAGAGCTTGACTGAATCCTATGACAGAAGAAAACAGCATAGAAGAAATATCAGGAACCAGGCCTGCAATTTCGTAGTGATTTTGTGAAAGTCTGAATTCTTACCTGTGTACCATTAGCAATGGTGGCAAAAAGGTTCCTGTCAACGTTTTCCTTCGCCTCAACCATATAGTCAGTGAATAACTTGACTATTGATCCTATGATACCAAATGAAGCACCAAAAGATTGTCAGTGGGGAAAAAGTGAAGGCAATTGAGGACTAAACTGACATGTAGATTCCATGTTCAACCAGCAACGTAACTAGTCGAAACTGGTACGGTCTTCCAAGGACAACAGGACATATACTTTTTAGGCTCTGCAGTTTTGATCAAGTCATGTAAGAAAACCTATTATTGTAGTTGCAGAATATTTCTAGTGAGGTGTTTCCATGCACACCAAAATCATTTATCCATCGAAAAATTAAATTTCAATGGCCCATATTCCCACTAATATTTATCTTCTTTTTGCCATAAACGAAACAACATATTATTCCATCAAAGAGAGCCTAGGCATTACAGTGCTTAGCCTACATAGAAGAAATGAAGGTTGTCCTCAAAGACATGTGAAGTAATTTAACCTTCAAAACTTCCACTTTCTCCAATAGGGGGCTGTCTTTCATTTGCGCAGGATGCATCGAACAATTGTCTGCAAGAGTCCAATGGAGTCGCAGCTGCGGATCTAGCATTCATCCTATTAGCAGAATGCATGACCAGAGGAGATCTCATATGTTTATGAAATCCATCACCGCTATTCATTTGCTTCCACTCGTGGTAAGCTTTGAGGCCCAAAATGCAATCGACGACCTTACCCGCTGATCCTGCATCCAAAGTGTCCTGCGAGATCCAATTTAAAAAATCATTCACCCCTTCCAATATAAACACATTAAAAAGCACAAAACCGTAGTGAGTCTTAACTTACCCTTTCAAGATCCGAAGCTTCAAATGCCGGGAGCTTTAAATCTTCAACCGCCACGAGAAAGTTCCGGACATTCTCAAAGTACTGGTAAGCGGTCAATGGTTGGGTTTCGCCTGTGTAAGATAGCTGAGGAGAGATATTCTCCACCACCTAACAATCATTGCAAATACAAGGTAAATCAAATTGACAAACAAATCTCAATTTTCCCATCTTGGTAACTGTGTTTTGAGAAGAGATACAGGCCAAACATCTCGGTTACTCCACTTGACCCCAACAGAGATGCAAGGTGGTCCAATGCTAACATGATCACACACACATTCCATCTACTCTATATAAACAAGCGCCTCTTTTTCCTCGACCAACTGGAATATAAATTCTAGGGCAAGAAAACAATCAATGAGATGGACTCAATACCTTGGGAACAGCTCCAGGCTGAATTCTATTGATGGCATTGCACAAAAATTGGCCATTCCTCAAACAAGATATGAACTCCCTCTCCGACGGCTGACGTGGCAATCCGAGCGGACCCACGAGACCTTCGAGCCACTCAGCGGCCTGATACCGTCTCCAAGCTGCCAAAAAGCACATCAAACAAACCCGAAAAACCGACAGACCCCCAGTCCCAAAATTCATCAAAAGAAAGGATCTTTAAAGTCGGACAAAGGAACCAACCTGCTTCTTCAGCTTTTCTCGAAGCCAAAGTCATGTCGTGCGTCCTCGCTCTCTTCGAGTCCTCCACGAGAGCCATTCCCTTCGCCCACTACCAACCAACGGACATGCAGCATTAGAAATTCGAATCAAATCCCGAACTCGCGACGATTCAGCGATCAAGAACTCGCCGCCTCATCGCTTTCCAACGGGCAAAAGCGAGGAACGAAACGAAGCAGATACAGGAACTGGGTCCTCGACATATACGAAATGGGTCCGAGAATATACCTCTCGTTCTTGATCTTGGAGAGAGAGAGAGAGACTTTCGATCGGGGAGAAAAAGAGAGTGGACCCGCTTCAGCGATTTCCTTTCGAGGATCGAAGAGTCGTGGGGGTTCGAGTCCGACTGCAGAATCGTAACGTTGCGTTTTGAACTTTTTGAATTCAAATCCGCCGGGGAGGGGGCACATCTCGCACGGTCACTTCGAGCCGAGATCGTGGCCGTCGAGTTCGGTGCGGGGCGACGGCCGCGATCTCTTCTTGACTGGGCCTAGGGCTTGGGGGATGGGCGATATGGGCTTTGGGAGTTCGGACGATTTGCGGGAGCGAGCGATGGGCCCTTGATTTCAGGACGGCGTTCGGGTTTAATTTAATTAATCGAACATCTAAATGGTCAAAGGTGCACGGATCCTAAGTAAATTATTTTTATAAAAAAATTTTGTTTAGTTTAAACTTTGCGCGTCGCACTGAAATTCTCTGATCCAATCCGTCAAAAGCCGGCCAGGCCGGCTACATCGAGACAAGGGGGGATTCTTGAGGAATTATTTCCTTATAGCCAAGCTCCAAGTAGTTATCTCGAGTAGAAAATGAATCCAGGATAATCATATGGGTCCGGCTTAACTGACTGACGGAGTGACGGTCAACTAAGGACCACACATTTTGGATGGAAACCAGTTGACTTTTTTCAACCGGTTTCCATCTTTTATCCTCTCTCTCTCTCTTTTTTTTTTTTCTGATTTTTATGTTTTCTTACTGTAAACTTAAATTGAGAGATAAAATTGTAAGAGGGCCCACATAATCAATTTTCATGAATATAATAAAAAAATAAATACCAAAATATAAATAATTACAAGTAAGAAATATTATCACTTGTTAAAAGAATTAATAATGTCGTTATACATATCTATTTAAATTTAAAAGATGAGAAAACATTTGAAATGTTGGCTTCCTCAACCGGTTTCATTTTTGCTCTATTTTTCTTTATTTTTTTTTCTGAGATTTGCAACCTCAAATTGAGAAACAAATCAAAACAATAATATTCACATAATTAGAAACAAATCCTACAATATTATTCAAATTATAAAATATATGAATAATTCAGTTGCAACTTTTAAAATAGTAGATATTAATCTCTAGTCAAAGAAAAAGATTATGTAGATATTTTTTTTTTGGTGACCTAGGGAACCCCGCATGGCCGGCAGCATTATGTAGATATTGTTCTCAAATAAAAAAAAAAACTTAATAACTCAAAAAATAGGAATGTAATTATTATTTTTTTTTTCGTGTAATCGTCTTGTACGCTTTTAATTTCGATCATTGTACGATTTTGTAATTGAATAAGTCAAAATTGTGGAGAAAGGTTCGTTAATCTCTACTTCATTTGTTTTATGCATAATTGATGTCACTCCTCTTAATTTTAGATCATCGAAGAGTCCTTCTAGAGCAATTTCATTTTGGCGAAAGGACTACATTTAAAAGATAAAAAAACACTTGAAACGTTGACTTTACAACTAAAAACAAAATCATTGTGCAATGAATTGACTTCTTATATATATACATATATATATATATATATATATATATATATATATTTATATATATATATATATATTCTTTTTGGCAAGTGACAATTTTTTTTACTCGTAATTATTTATATTTTGGCATCTAATTTATTTTTTCTTTCATCATATTCATGAAAATTGATTGTGTGGGCCCTCTTATGATTTTATCCCTCAATTAAGCTTGCAATAAGTTATTATTATTATTATTATTAAAAAAGAGAAAAAGAAAAATAGGGTAAAAGATGGAAACTGGTTGACTTTCCATCCAAAATGTATGGTACTTAGCTGTGACGAGTGACGATGAGCTAAGCTTTTTCCTTTTCATTATTAGTGGATTGGTCGCTAATAAGGAAAGTCAAAAGCAGTTTTTTAGGAGGGCAGAATACCGCTCGCTGCACTGAATGTGTGTATTGAATTTCAAATCTCAAGCCAGCTGAATGCTCGAACTACTAAAACTCGAAAAGAATGGCGATTGAGTTCAATTAATTTTATGAGATGATCAATAAGTAGCCTGACATATTTATTACCTACATTTTTCTGACAAAAGCAAACTCAAAATCACTTTCCAAACTGAATTTTTTTATGATAATTTCAAAAAAGCTCGTATTTATTACGAGATAAATAATGTCGGTATATAGATGAAGGAGTAGATGCTCAATAAATTGAACGGCTATAATTATGATATAATCCTTTTTTTTTTTATCTATATGCTGTTTCTTTTCATTTCCAACAAAGGATTAGCAGAGTCAACTTAATCACACGAATAAGCTAAAGATCTGACATTATAGAGGCTTATAATTCATGAATCTCTGCGGTTTCTATATTATGATCAATTTCATCTCAACATAGTAAGACGCACACGTGCCAAATTTGTTGGATCACTGTCATCTCAAGTGCTTGATCTGCGAGATCTATGAGGTAGGTACTTCTGTTATAGCAACTTGAGGAAAGTCTAGATTGCACAATGAACGATTCCAGGTTGTACGAAGAATGGTTTGACAAAATTTACTTATGAACCGACGTGACTAAACTCTCGTGTCAAATGCTTGAAATCTCTTGGGCTGCGAGGTTAATTTGCCATTGTATTGCCTGAGCTTAACCTCCTTAAAAAGGGTTTTCTCGTTATGAAAAAAGAAGAAAAACTCATCGATTTTAATTCCGTTTGATATCTGTCGCTAGGGAGTAAGTTTGTTAATGAATCCTTCGTGCCCTTTACATTGCGGAAAGGATGGTACTACCATTATTAGTGCAGGTGATTCTTTGAGCAGGTAGAGCTTGTCAAGGTGCCCCTCTCTAGATGGTCCACGCCGAGCACATCAAACATAAAAGCTCTTGAAATGGAAAGTGCAATCTAACCTAATACTTTTATATGGCAAAAGAACGCCCCAAGTACCAAAAGTTAGCACAAAGAGATACTTAAGTGCCAAAATTTACGAAAGGAACACTTAAGTGCTACTTTTTATGAAAATTATGACACTTAAGTGCCACATTTGGTGAACCTTGTTGGAAATCCTACATGCTAATTTTTTATTAATTTTTTCACTTACGTGGCTCGCCTGAAGGTTGACTCAGCAAACCACACACAAAAACGATGTCATTTTGGTATAATTAGAATTTTAATATAATAATTAATTAAATTAAAATTTTAAAAATTAATTAATTATTTAAAAAAAGAGGGGGTGTGGGGGGGGGGGGGGGGGAGGAGCCCTCGCCGCCGCCGCCTCCCCTTCGTCGCCGAAAGGTGGGGGAGTGTCGACCAGGGTCGCTGAGACCTGGCTGGGGGCCGGCGCTTGGGTCGGTCAGGTGAGGGCTGGCGACCCTCGCCGAATATGGGGGAGGACTGCAACCCTCGCCCTAGATCTAGGCGAGGGCATGCAAGCCCTCGCCGCCGGTCGGCTGGGGTCGCCGGCCCCCGGCTAGGGCTCGGTGGCCTCGATCGACACTCCCCCACCTTTCCGGCGATGGAGGGGAGGCGGCGGGGGCGAGGGCTGAGCCCTCAGCCACCGGCTGCTTCCCTCTTCCTCCTCCCCCACCTTTAAAAAAATAAAATAATTAATTATATTTAAAATTAAATTAATTATTATATTAATTATTTACCATGTCACTACCAAAATGACGTCGTTTTAACACTGTTTAGTCACATTAGCAAGCAAAGCGACGCCGTTTTGCACTTACTTCGCCAAAAATTGCGCACGTTAGCATTTTGGCCAAATTTTGGTCGGATTGGCACTTAAGTGATCAATTTTGCTCTGATTTTGGCACTTAGGTGTCACTTTCGTAAATTTTAGCATTTAAGTGTCTCTTTGTGCCAACTTTTGGCATTCCAGGGGTCTAGGTGTCGTTTTATATAGAGACACCACTCTACTACTTATTCAAATATTAAATTAATCCATTAATAGCCCCGTGAAAAATTGTCTTCAAGAATCAACTGAGTAGTTAAGCGCTTGATTTGAATCTAGGCGATCTTATGTTTAAGTTTCAATGATGCCAACTTATATTGCCAATTTATATTAAGGGCGCGAATGATAACCATTCTGGTTAGAAATTGATTTTTGGAAAAGAAATAGATTTTTCTATTTCTATTTCTAGATGAGTTTCTAAGCAAAAATAATCGTTTGATAATGATATAAAATTTCTACTCCAAAAATAGAAATTCGTTTGATAACGACAAAAAATTTCTTCCTTTCGGACAGCGGACCGGTGGACGATGGTGGGCCGAAGGCCGGCGACTGGTGACGAAGGCCGGCGACCGTGGTGGCGCGTCAACGGCAACCGGCGACTGACGGACGGTGGTTGGCGGCGACTGACGGACGGTGGTTGGCGGCGACGGATGGAGGACACGATGAGGAGAATTTTTATTTCTCATTTCTATTCAAAAAATAGAGAAGTAGAAAATTTTTACTTCTAATTTCTATTCCAAATCTATTTCGGAACAAAAATCTATTTCAGAAATAGAAAAATGAAATAATTTTATTAAACGGATTTCTATTCCAGAAACAAGTCTGGAATAGAAAAATTATTTTTGGAACAGAAATTACTGGTTGTCATGCACCCCTTAACTAGCTTTAGGTCATAGCCTTACTTGATATATGTGGATTGACGATTTACATATATCTGTAGAGATTTATTGAATCTAGAGGAAAGGGGGTGGGAGGGAGGCAAAGCGCTACACAAATATGTATTCAAAAGTCACAAAATAGTCAAAGCTTTTTCCAATCACTAAGGGCGCGCATGACAAAATTTCTATTTCAGAAATTGATTTCTGGCTAGAAATTGATTTCTCAATTTCTATTCCTCGGACAAGTTTCTGAGCAAAGAAACCCGTTTGATAACGACTCAAAATTTCTATTTTTGGAATAGAAATCCGTTTGATAACAGAATAAAATTTCTATTTCTAGGAATAGAAATTGATTAGATAACAATATAGGAAATCCTCAAATACAAAATAATAGTCGAAATAGTACTAAAACAACATAGGAAATCGTCAAATATAAAATAATAATCGAAATAATACTAATACATTACAAAAGTTGAAAATACAATTTCATGGAATTTTTGGCATATTATTATCCATTGCCATTTTATTGGTAATGGTTTTCCTAAGCGTATTTATTTGGTTTCCCTCCTTGGTTAATGTATCGTTTGCAAGCTCATCCTGCGTAGGTTCAGACAAGTACTACAGAAGCATGAATATGGGTGCCATCAATGGCGCCTATATAGTCCTGTCATTTTCTCAAAGACTAGTATTATACAAGATTATCAACAAAATAAAATTGATGGTGTAAAGGAATATATGAGGATTCTACCTTGAAGTAACGTTTATGGTTAGGAACCAATCGGGGAAGATCGGTTTATTTTTTTGATTATCAAATTGAATCAGTCCAGTTGCTCATCCCTAATTTCTTTATTGTTGCTCAATGAACCTTTAATGGCCCTTGCATAGCAAAGAGAGAGATTCTCTTGAATCTCTTGCCTTCCAATTAAAATTCAAGATTGTGTAACAATCTAATTATTTTGATTTTGCAAGAATTTTGAATCTGTAAAGAAACAAGTTAAATTTCTAGGCACGTTTTTTATTCATCTATTGCGTAAGAACTTTTTCTTCAATTGGCCATGCGAGTGCCCTTTCTAGGAGGAAAGAGCCCCATTGTTTTTAAGTAAGCATTTAAGAACTTTGGTCATTTTTGAAAATTGGGGACCCATTCAATTGCCTTTCATCCTAAAGAAGAAGTTATCAAAAAAAAAAAAAAATTGAAAAAAATGAAAAAAAAAAACATGAGCAAAATAAGAAAAAGAAAATTAGCAATAATTTGTGAAGTTGTGGTTATGAGTGAATTAAGTTAGCAAGAAAGGTTTGATTTCAGCTTCTGATTTCTTTGATTTCTCTATTTCTAGAATAGAAATCTTTTTCAGAAATAGAGAAATCAAATTGCGTTACCAAACGGATTTCTGTTCCAAACCTATTCCGGAAACAGAAAATCGAGAAATAGAAATTTTGTCATGCGCGCCTAAATTAACCTCAAGGATTTTTTATAATAAAGGAAAAATTATTAAAAAGAGTTATAAACCTATTGCAATTATGTCAATTCAGTCATAATTTTTTTTTGCCAATTCATTCATCAATCTTTTGCATTTGTGCCAACTCAAATTATCTGACTAAATTTAGCTTGATGATGTCGATGTATAGTCGATGCCGACATGATAATTTTTTAATAATATTTTATTTTATTATAATTAATTAATTAATTATTTTCCCATTTTCTTTTTTCCTTTCTTTCTACTATTCTCCTTCTTCCCCCACAGTGGCCGACGAGGCTTCTCACCCATCCCCAATCAACCACCACAAGAAAGTTCTAGACATTCTCAAAGTATTGATAAGCGGTCAATGGTTGGGTTTCGCCTATGTGCAGTAGCTGAGGAGAATAATTCTCCGCCACCTAACAATTAGCACGAAAATAAGGTGAATCAAATCGAACAAACGAATCTCAAATTTCCCTCCTTGGTAACTGTGTTTCAAGGAGAGATACAGGCCAAACATCTCGGTTAATCCAATTTGAAAGAAAGCGAGGAAGAGAAGGGAGAATGAGAAAAAAAAATGGCAATCTATTATGTATTTCTTTTCCGCATCGATTCAATGTACAATGCTCTACAACTATAGCACTAGACATGTACAAGAAAAGGAAATAAAGTACATTACAAAATCAATTCCAATATTAGATTGACATTGATTGATCTAGCATATCAATCTCAATCTCAAAGAATATTTCACAACTCGCGCATATTTGCCGACATTTTCTCCCAAGCTGGTGGCTTGTAGATGTCGAAGACACCCAACTTGCTTAATAGATGTGTGTGTTGTCTCTAACAAAGTGATTTGATGAAAGACATTTGCAAGCTGTCCTGTAGTCCTAATTCCTCTTATTTCAATTACCCATTCTTGAATCTTCTCTTAGATGAAATGACAATCCACTTCTTTATGCTTTGTTCTTTCGTGTACTATGGGATTGGACGCAAGTTTGAGAGTTGTGTCATTGTCATAAAACAACTTGGTTGGTCCCTTTATTTGTACCCCAAGGTCCCGAAGTAAGCCTCACACCCACATTATCTCACAAATGGTTTTTGCCACAACTCGGTATTTTGCCTTTCCTGAAGATAATGAGATGGTTGGCTGATTTTTCATCTTCCATGAGAGTAAGATTCTTTTAGCATGATATAGAATCTTGTAATTGATCTTCTGTTCATCGAGCAAGTCGCATAATCAATATCACAATAAGTCGTCATTTCCATATTGCACTTTCTAAAAAGGAGTATCCCTAGTCTTAAGCATGTCTTCAAGTATTTCACGACTTTTAAGGCAGCATTCATTTGGGATTGCTTCAGCTTATCTGAGTGTCTGCACAACATAATATATATTTGGTTTGGTCATTTTCAAATGTATGAGCATTCCAATGAGCTTTTAGTAACCTGATGGGTCTTTGAGGATAGGATCATCTTGAGAAGTTCCCTCATCATAGTCCATCGTAGTTAACCTGACATTTTGCTCGATTGGAACAACAGCTGGCTTGCATCTTGACAGACCTACTTCTGATATGATTTCTAATACAAAGTTCCATCGTTGAGAGAAATCCCTTGATCAGATCAGGCAATTTCAACTCCTAGGAAATATTTAGAGATCCCAAGTCTTTTATGTGGAATGTAGAGTGCAAGTAATCCTTAAGGCTATTTATGTCAATTGCATTATTTTCGATAATAAGTATATCATCAACATATATTATTAGGTAAATGGATGACGTACCTTTTGTCTATGTGAAAATAGTATAGTCATATTTGGATTATTTGAAACATGTTGCTGTGAAAGCATTAGCAAATTTTGCATACCACTACTTGGAATATACCTCTCGTTCTTGATCTTAGAGAGAGAGAGAGAGAGAGATGCTTTCGA
Source organism: Eucalyptus guilfoylei (assembly GCA_016097605.1). Lineage (NCBI taxonomy): Eukaryota > Viridiplantae > Streptophyta > Magnoliopsida > Myrtales > Myrtaceae > Eucalyptus > Eucalyptus guilfoylei. The sequence continues at coordinate 29,675,164 of CM027860.1, forward strand.
TCAGAGAGAAAGAGAGCAAACAAGCTTTCGCGATTTGCTTTCAGAATCGAAGAGTCGTGGAGGTTTGACCGTCTGGCAGAATTCTAACGTTGCGTTTCGAACTTTTTGAATTCAAATCCGTTTTTATTTTATTTTATTTTATTTGGGGTTGTGGGGTGGGGTTGAACATCTTGTGCGGTCACTTTGAGCAGGGATCGTGGCCGTCGAGTTCAGTGCGGGGCGACGGCCGGGATCTCTTCTTGATTGGGCCTAGGGCTTTGGGGATGGGCGATATGGGCTTTGGAAGTTCGGACGATTGCGGGAGCGAGCGATGGGCTCTTGATTTCAGGACGGCGTTCGGGTTTAATTTAATTAATCGAACATCTAAATGGTCAAAGGTGCACGGATCCTAAGTAAATTATTTTTATAAAAATTTTTTGCTTAGATTAGACTTTGCGCGTCAACTGAAATTCTCCGATCCAATCCATCAAAGGCCGGCCAGGCCGGCAACGTCGGGACAGGGGGGGATTCCCGAGGAATGATTTCCTCATAGCCGAGCTCCAAGTAGTTATCTCGAATAGGAAATGAACCTGTAGTAATCATATGGGTTCGGCTTAGCTAAATGATGGAGTGACGGTCAACTAAGGACCACAATTTTTGGATGGAAACCGGTTGACTTTTTTCAACCGGTTTCCATTTTTTATCCTATTTTTCTTTATTTTTCTGATTTTTATGTTTTCTTATTGCAAACTTAAATTGAGATATAAAATTATAAGAGGGCCCACACAATCAATTCTCATGAATATGATAAAAAGATAAATTAAACAATGAAATATAAATAATGACAAGTATAAAATATTACCACATGCTAAAAGAATGCGTTAATGTTGTTATATAGATGTATTTTAATTTAAAAGATGAAAAAAGACTTGAAATGTTGGCTTCCTCAACCGGTTTCATTTTTACTCTTTTTTTCTTTCTTTTTTTCTGAGATTTGTACAATTCTTTATTGCAAGCTCATATTGAGAAACAAATCAAAGTAATAATATTCCCATAATAAGAAACAAATCCTTCAATATTATTCAAATAATAAGAAATATATAAAGAATTTAATTACAACTTTTAAAATAGTCGTTATTACTCTCTGGCCAAATAAAAAGATTATGTACATATTGCTCCCAAATAAAAAGAAAAACTTAATAACTCAAAAAAATGAATGTAATTATTATTGTTATTATTATTATTATTATTATTATTATTATTATTATTATTATTATTATTATTATTATTATTATTATTATTATTATTATTAAAAAATGTGTAATTATCTTGTATGCTTTGAATTTCAATTGTTGTACGATTTTTTAATTGAATAAGTCGTAATTTTGGAGAAAGGTTGGTTAATCTCTAATTCATTTGTTTTATGCGTAATTGATATCACTCGTCTTAATTTTAGGTATTGGAGAGTCCTTATAGAGCAATTTGATTTTGGCAAAAGGATTTAGAAGTCAATTCATTGCACAATGATTTTGTTATTAGTTGCAAAGTCAACATTTCAAGTGTTTTTTCATCTTTTAAATTTAATAAATTTATATAATGACATCAACGAATTCTTTTTAGCATGTGATAATTTTTTTACTTGTAATTGTTTATATTTCGATATCTAATTTATTTTTTTCATTATATTCATGAAAATTGATTGTATGGGTCCTCTTACAATTTTCTTTCTCAATTTAAGCTTGCAATAAGAAAACATAATAATAATAATAATAATAATAATAATAATAATAATAATAATAATAATAATAATAATAATAATAATAATAATAATAATAATAATAATAGATAAATAGATAAATAAATAAAGAGAAAAATAAAAAATGGGGTAAAAGATGGAAACCGGTTGACTTTCCATCCAAAATATATGGTCCTTAGCTATGAAGGATTGACGACAAGCTAAGCTTTTTCCTTTTGATTATTAGTGGATTGAACGATAATAAGGCAAGTCAAGAGCATTTTTTTTAGGAGGGCAGAGTACCGCTCGCCGCACTAAATGTGTATATTGAATTTCAAATCTCAAGCAAGCTGAATGCTCGAACTACTAAAACTCGAAAAGAATGGCGGTTGAGTTCAATTAATTTAATGAGATGATCAATAATAAGTAGCCTGACTTATTTATTTCCTCCATTTTTCTGATAAAAGCAAACTCAAAATCACTTTCCGAACTGATTTTTTTTTTCTGATAATTCCAAGAAAACTCGTATTTATTACAAGATAAATAATATCGGTATATAGATGTAGGAGTAGATGCTCAATAAATTGAATGGTTGTAATTATGATATAATCCTTTTTATTTTATTTATATGCTGTTCCTTTTAATTTCCAACAAAGGATTAGTAGAGTCAACTTAATAATACGAATAAGCTAAAGATCTGAAATTACATAGACTTATAATTCACAAATTTCTGCGAATTCTATATTATGATTCATTTCATCTCACCATAACTATGTACACGTGCCAAACTTGTTGGATAATTATCATCTCAAGTGCTTGATCCGCGAGATCTATAAGGTATTTTTGTTGTAGCAGCTCGACAAAAGTCTAGATTGCACAATGAACAATTCCAGTTTGTATGAAGAGTGGGGCAGTGAAATTCACTTGCGAACCAACACGACTTGACTCTCGCGTCAAATGCTTGAAATGTTTTGGGCCGCGAAGTTAATCTGCCGTTGTATCGCCCAAGATTAACCTACTTAAAAAGGGTTTTTCGTTATGAAAAAAAGAACTCATCGATTTAAATCCCCATTTGATATTTGTTTCTCGTGAACTAAGTTTTTTCAATGAATCCTTTGTGCACTTTACATTGCGGAAAGGATGGTACCACCATTATTGGTGCAGTTGATTCCTTGAGTAGGTAGAGCTTGTCAAGGTCCCCTGTCCCGCCTCTTTAGATGGTCCACCCCAAGCACATCAGACATAAAAACTCTTGAAATGGAAAGTGCAATTTAACCTAATCCTTTTATATAGAGACACCACTGTACTACAACTTCAAATATTATGTTAATCCATTAATAGCCCCTAGAAAAATTGTCTTCAGGAATCGATTGAATAGTTAAGCGCCTCATTTGAATCTAACCTATTTTATGTTTAAGTTTCAACGCGGTCAACTTATATTAACTAACTTCAGTTCATAACTTTACTTGATATGCATGGGTAGGCGATATGCATGTATCCATAGAAATTTATTAAAGTTAGAGAAATTGGGGTGGGAGGGAGTCAAAGCCCTGCGCAAATATGCTAGGATACACCAACACTTTGTAGGAGTTTTTGTGTTATGTCAAACATTCCGACATGTGTCCAGCACTTGATCAACATATGTCGAAAAATCCAATACCTGGTCAATTCTCCGACATACGAGTTGAGAATTCCGACATGCGAGTTCGGAATTCCGACAAGTGATTTCGATATGTTTATGGTCAAAATTTAAAATAAAATCAATGAATAAATAGTCAAAATATAAATATGCAAAAAAATAAAAAATAATAAAAATAATAAATGGAGAAAGAATAAAAACCTAATTTTCTCTTCTCTTTTGACTCTTATTACCCGCTACACACAATTCACCCTCTAAGTTTTTTTTTTTCTTCTTCTCTTCGACACGCGAGTTTTGATTGGGAATTACTTTTTTCTCTCCAAGTTTTATGTATCATTCAAATGGAGTTGAATTTGTCAAATTAAAATAATGAATGATATTGACAAATAGTAGATTAATGTTTTTAGTGTAAATTCGTTCCAGTCTCTCTTTTTATTATGTATTTACTTGTGACTTTCAAGTACATATTTGCTAAGTCCTAAATCTATTACAATTCAGTCATAAACTTTTTTTTGCCAATTTAGTCCAACACTATTTGGATTTGTGCCAATTTAGTCAATTTGGCTAAATTTGGCTAGCTGGCGCCAACCATGTGGTTAGTACTGATGTGACAATTTTTTAATAATATTAATGTTTTTAGTGTAAATTCAAAGAGCTCGCTGGTCAGTAGGCAAGAGCTGCGAAGCCCTCGACAATCGCTGGTGAGGGTGGTGGGCCCTCACTCGACCTCGCCCGGAGGCCTAAGGGCCACAAGCAGGCTAGCCTCGCTTGTTGCAGATGAAGGCAACCTTGCTTGCAGCTACGAAGCCATGATCACCTTTGCCCACGGCCTCCAAGCCTTCGCAAGGCGTAGCCGCCTTAAATTGAGGTCGAAGTGCGGTGGCGAGGCTCAATCAAGCTTGACGATCATTGGGGGAGAGAGAGAGAGAGAGAGAGAGAGAGAGAGAGAGAGAGAGAGAGAGAGAAGAGAGAGAGAGAGAGAGAGAGAGAGAGAGAGAGAGAGAGAGAGAGAGAGAGAGAGAGAGAGAGAGAGAGAGAGGACCATAAGGCGCCTCGCAAAGGCCTGGGGACCACAGGGCTTCTCTAGCTGCGGACGAAGATAGCCATGGCCTCCCAATTATGGTCGAGACCACCTTCACCGCGACCGACGAGGCCATGGCAAGGCTTCCCTCGCCTGGATCTAGGTAAGGCCGCCTCGCCGGCCATTATGGGGGGAAGAAGAAGAATGGTAGGAAGAAAAGAAAAAAGAAAAAATTAATGAAAAAATTCGAATAAAACATAATATTTTAAAAAATTGTCACGTTAGCGTCAATCAGACGGTTGGCGTTAGCCGCATTCGTGTTAGCGCCTAATCGCCAAATTTGGCTGGATGGATTGAATTAACACAAGGACAAAAGATTTAGGATTAAATTGGCAAAAAAAAGTTTAAAACTGAATTGGCATAATTGTAGTAGATCTATGACTTTTTTGATAATTTTTCTCTATAGTAACTATGCTTAATCTAATTCATACATGGTTAAAATTTTTATATCTTCTTTTTCCATACAATAAAACAAAACTAAAAATCAATTTCCAACTAACTATTTCCTGTTAATCCTAAGAAAGCTTGTACTTGTAACGAGATGAATAATAACAATATCGACTAAATGGTGAAATACAACTTCGAACAATCTTTAACGACATGATCTCTCGAACGTGGTATAAACGGCATCGGGGTGGTATTATTGTTACACCAATCATCAATCATCGAATTGATCCGGACCTCTAGATAACATAGAGATAGATTTCATTATCCCTATAGGCCAAATCATATTTTATGGCCTCCTAAGGCATTGAGGACCGACACGGGGTTTCACCACCATTTTTTTATAAAGAAGAGACTAAGCAAAGGTCTGAAAACCATCCAAACAAAAGACAATCGTAATCCCTACTGTTCATGACGAAGCTTCGATGCTGAATCGCGCATACATGGAGAAGACGACGACGACCTTGCTTGAAAACAACAACTACGTCCTCCGCTCCTGGCCATGATCTTGCCCGCGTGGCACGACCTCGAAATTTTTAATTCGAGCCCTCAAAAATTTTGTTAGGCCACCAGTCCCATTGGTCATGAGGCATTTTTGGTGCTCCTTTGGTTTGGAACCGCCCAAAAAATAAAAATAAAAAAATAGAAAAATTCAGATTCACACCGTATTGGGCCTACGTTCATGATAACGACCGATTATCATGATTAGTTAGATGGCTTTATTTAATAAGCTCGACCTCTTTGTTTCTTTCGAAACGGGACAGGTAAGAAGTTACAAACTTTGGTCCTCTTCGGCCATATAAATAATCCAATTTTCGCATTGACCTATGCTGTTGCCCGTATGCTCCGTCTCTCGAGCCGTAGGGTTCGCACACCTTCCGTTAACATTTCCTTAAAACTATATCATGAAAGTACGCATGCTTGAAGTGAGTACTCTCCAACCTTAAAATAAGGCTATTGTTGAACAAGTTTATTTCCTCCCCCCCCCCCCCCCCTTTTGTTTTTTTTTTTTTTTTTGGGGGGGGGGGGGGGGGGGGGGGGTTTTCTTAATTGGAGTGTTCGTGAGGACCCAGCAAGCAACACACGCACAAGAATTAACAAATTTGGGATGCTTAATTAGTTGGACGAGTATCATGTTATATATATATTAAATGTCCGGGATAAAAGGTGTTATGATGAGACATTCTATAAGATGGGAAAGAAAAGGGCCGTTCCATTTGGTAAAAGGAGCCAATGCTCCCCACCCTTATAAAACCCTAAAATTGCCCATTGATGTCCTGGTAATGAAGGCAAATTCTTTCTCTCTCTCTCTCTACCTACAATATATGTATATGTATAATAGGTAAAAGGTCGCATGATGGGGCGTTCTATAAGATGGGAAAGAAAAGGGTCATTCCATTTGGTAAAAGGAGCCAATGCCACCCATATAAAACCCTAAAATTGCCCATTGATGCCCTGATAATGAAGGCAAACTCTCTCTCTCTCTCTCTCTCTCTCTCTCTCTCTCTCTCTCTCTCTCTCTCTCTCTCTCTCTCTCTCTCTCTCTCTCTCTCTCTATGTATAAATGTGAGGTTAAAGACCGCTTCGTTAGGGTTTTTTTTCTTGTAATATATATGAGCGTGGGGACAATGATATGCATAGTTTATGCTTTACGTCTTCATCATGTTCCTACCACTTCCGAGGCCCTGTGGCATGTTTGTGTGGTGATTCTGATCCCGAGGGTCAACCTGATACGTCTCCCTAAAATAATGTTATTCGCCCCCCGAGAGAAGAGAAATCTCAAAGACACATGCAAGGTTTATGTGTGATCGAGGAAGCACTAATAGACAAACCTCAGCAATCAAAATCATAGCCGTTGTATTAGCTTGAATTCGAATTGGCCGGTTTTATTACTCGATGAAGTTGATGGCAAAGATTACGATTTCGATGTGTTATTGGGGGCTGAGGACATAATGTCGTTTTCTTCACTTCTTTTTTTATGTACGTGGTAATCAAAATTTCAAGCTCGATCAATCTCCAAAAATGTACACAGATTGTCTCGTCCATCCCGCTTGATCAATCTCCATAAATGCACACAGACTGTCTCTTCCACATATAACTAATAAGGCTCAATCCTTGGAATGGTGAGGGTGATTCCAAAAATTACCTTGCGTGGAAAATATGCTATTTGAATTTAGGGTTCTCCACATCTGAATCGAGCGATTACCTATTCCACCAATGAAAAAGATTAGCCGACTATCCCCTGTTAAATGACGGAGTGACGGTCAACTAAGGACCACACATATTTCGACGAAACCGGTTGACTTTTTCAATCGGTTTCATCTTTTACCTTCTTCTTTTTTTTTTTTTAATGTTTTCTTATTCTAAGCTTTGGTTGCATTGTTCATCTCAGTTGAATTGTTCATCTCATCTTCATCACCATCATTATTTTTATTCGCGAAGTTGCTTTCCATATGAACTCCATTCATTTGAACAAGAGAAAAAAATTAAGAATTGTATGTCTAAAATATATAGATACAAACTAAAATTCAGCAACAATGAATACCTCTTACTTTCTTGTAATAAGAAAAGTAGGAGCGATGACACCCCAAGTACCAAAATTTGGCAAGAGAGACACTTAAGTGCCAAAATCAGATAAAAATGGATCACTTAAATGTAACAGCGAGAAATTTTGACCAAAATGTTGACATGGTATTTTTCCGATGAGTTAAGTGAAAAACGACATCATTTTGAGATAAGCCAAAAATGATATTGTTTTGCACACGATGTGTTGATAAGCCAAAAATGGCATCATTTTGCCTATGATTTAAATTTTAATGTAAATATTAATTAAATTAAATTTAAACCAAATTTAAAGAAAAAAGGGATTGCAACACCTGTTTGGCGAGGGCTATGCAAGCCCTCGTCATCATTGCCCCACCGTCATCGAGAAGGGTCGGCGATGGTAAGGGGAGGGTCAGCCAAGGTTGCTAGGCCTTGGTCCCAGCCAGCAACGACCCTTGGCCTAACTATGCAAGGGCCAACGACCCTTGTCGGATCTGGGGGAGGCCCGTGACCCCTGCCCAAGATTTGGGTGAGGGCTTGCAGGCCCTCACCTCCAGTCGGCCAGGGTTGCTGGCCCCTAGCTAAGGCCTAGTGACCTCGGCCAATCCTCCCCTCATCGTCATCAGCCCTTCCAGAGATGGCAGGGTAGCGGCGGCTTGCATAGGTCTTGCCGAACAGGTGCTACAATCTCCTCCCTTTTTCTTAAATTTAATTTTAAATTTAATATAATTAATATTTATATTAAAATTCGAGGCAAAAGGACGTTATTTTGGCTTTTCTTTGCTAACTTAGTTTTCTGGCGAGTCACAAATGCAACTTGTATTATTAAAAATAAGCCATGTTGGATTTATGGTACTTTTCGCTGGAGTTGATACTTAAATGTCCAATTTTTCAAAGAAATTGACACTTAAATGTATATTTCGGAACTTTTGGCACTTAAATGTCCCCAATGCCAAGTTTTGGCATTTGCTTTGTACTTTTGCTAGAAAAGTAGAGATTAACTAACCTTCTCTACTGTTATGACTTATTCAATTACAAAATAGTATAACAATCGAAGTTCAAAGTGTAAAGATAATTACACATTTAAAAAAAAAAGATAATTACATTCCTATTTTTTGAGTTATTAAGTTTTTTCTTTATTTGGGAACAATATTGACATTATTTTTTCCTTTGGCTAGAGAATAATATCCACTATTTTAGAAGTTGCAACCGAATTCTTCATATATTTCTTATTAGTTAAATAGTATTGTAGGATTTGTTTCTTATTGTGTGAATATTATTACTTTGATTTGTTTCTCGATTTGAGCTTGCTATAAAGAATTATACAAATCTCAGAAAAAAGAAGAAAAATAGAGTAAAAATGAAAACGGTTGAGGAAGCCAACGTTTCAAGTGTTTTTTTCATCTCTTAAATTTAATGGATCTATATAATAACATTAATGATTTCTTTTTAGTAGGTGATAATATTTTTTACTTGTAATTATTTATATTTCATATCTAATTTTATTTTTTCTTTCATTATATTCATAAAAATTGATTGCACGGGTCCTCTTACAATTTTATCTCTTGCTTCCAATAAGAAAACATTTAAAAAAGAAGAAGGTAAAAGATGAAACCGGTTTCCATGACGGTTAGCTAAGCTGGACCCTTCCGCCAATTGTTTTTAGGCTCCTCTTTTTCTTTTCAATGTCTAAATCTCAATTTGGATATATTTGGCTAACAAATTTCATCCTGATTAATTTCTCGTAATCATGAATTTATCAAACGATTGGTAAATTATACAGTTAATTCATCTTAGTCGCTTCTCGTCTAAAATGCTCTCCAGGCAGGCCATTGAATCGCCAAACTCACGACCAAGTCTAATGAGGAACTTCGAGTCAGAATTAAAAAATGTGATGCGACAACATTGATGTTTGACAGGTTAGATGTAGAGGTCCTCTATTCAATAGCTATATTTACATTGATCAATCAGCTCCTAAGGGGAGAGAGAACACGGAGCACTATTGACTTTGCATGTACATGTGTAGAGAATTCGTTAACCATGGTTAACATTTATTTTTTGGGTATATGTCATCTCATTGAGAGAGAGAGAGAGAGAGAGAAAAGAACAGAAAGAAAAGTAGAGAAAAAATGGGGTGAGCATGAGCATGCACAAGCAAATGATGATAATCATAAAAACACACGAACCCACAACCCTCCACAGTTCGCCCTTTATATATATATTTCCCCCACCTCTCCCCCCAACACCATCATCATCTTTGTCGGCCTTCCCCACTCTCCTCCAATCTCCCTCCTCCTCCTCTTCTTCTTCTCCCTCTCCCTCTCTCTCTCTCTCTAGACCTCTATCCCTCCATAACGAAACTACAGAGCAACACCAGAGCAAAAGCTTTCTCCCATTTCGTCAAATTGTCCTTTCATCTCTCTCTCTCTCTCGCACGCACGCACTATGAGATCACAAGAATTCGATCTCCAGAGAAACAGCAGCAGCAGCAGCTACAGAAGCACCAGAAGAATCACTCCTTCATCGAACTTCCCTCGACCACGGAAGCCGCCATCGCCACCGACGCCTTCTCTCTCCCACCGTGAAGATGTGGCCGCCTCCGTCCCCTCCAACAACAAGATCCTCCTCCGCAACTCCTCCAGATCGTCGTGTTCATCCAACAGCTCCATTAGGATCCGCTCCCTCCTCCGCTCCTTCCTCAGCCTCTTCTCCTCCTTCCAGCTCCAAACCCTCATCCCTACCCCCGCCGCCACCCGCCGCTTCCTCTCCCTCTCCTCCCCCTCCTCCTCTTCCTCTTCCTCCCTTCGCCGCAAAGTCACCGGCACCCTCTTTGGCTACCGCCGCGGCGCCGTATCCTTTGCGGTCCAGGACAGCCCCCAGTCCGAACCCGTCCTCCTCCTCGAGCTCGCCATCTCCACCTCCGCCCTTGTCAAGGAGATGTCCTCTGGCCTTGTCCGCATCGCCCTCGAGTGCGAGAAGGCCGACGACTACGCCGACCGCCCGCCGAGGCTGTTCCAGGAACCGGCCTGGACCATGTACTGCAATGGGCGCAAGTGCGGGTACGCCGCGTCCCGCGAGTGCACAGAGTCCGACCTGCACGTGCTGAGGACGGTGCGGTCAATGTCGGTGGGAGCCGGCGTGATCCCGGTGCTGGCGGACGACGGAAAGAAGGCCGACGCCGGCAGTGACGGCGAGCTGCTGTACATGAGGGCGAAGTTCGAGCGTGTGGTTGGGAGCCGCGACTCCGAGGCGTTCTACATGTTGAACCCAGATGGCAACGGAGGCCCCGAGCTCAGCATCTTCCTGTTGAGACTATGAGAGCGGTAGAGATAGAGAGATAGAAAGAGAGAGAGAGAGAGGAAGCGACGCGAAGCGAACTCAGTCTCAAATCTCGCCGGTCGAGAGGGCGAATGGAATGATCCGAGCCGTCAGCTGTGGCGGAGTTGAAGTTCTCAGGAAGAAGACGAAGAAGAAGAAGAAGAAGAGGAAGAAAGATGGTCAGTCATACATTATACACACCATCATGATGTAATTCAATATAGTCTGTAGTAGTTGTGAGATCTTTACTGTTTCTCTATTCGCATCCGATGGTGACGATGATGTTTTTTTTTCAGACGTATATGTGGCATATACTATTGTCTTTTTTATTTGTTTTTTTTTCCACCTTTCTTTACACACATGCATGCAGGAAAAAGAAAAGAAAAAAGAGTTCAATTTCATTTTTTCCAGTGAGCTGTTATTTCCGATTAATTTAATTTAATTAGTTCGATTGACTAAGGTGGGGGTGTCGTTGCAAGAGATGTCTTTATCGGCGTGTGATCATCGTCGCCTCCCCATCATCATCGCTTTCCTATAGTTTAATTCTCCATGCGCATGCTGCCGCTCTCTTCATAGAAGAAACATAGACTTTTATAAATACCTTAAAAGAGAGAGAGAGAGAGAGAGAGAGAAAGAAAAAAGAATTGAAGAAATAGAGGATTGAGCATCCTCCAAGTCAAGCATGGATAATCTGCAAAATTTGACCTCAACTGCCTTTTTTTTTCCTTTTTCTATTTGCGTGGATAATCAATATACAATTCTTACAAGGACAGGAAAAAGCCAATGAGTTTTCAAGCAATATAAAAATTTAGAATTGACTAGCCGGCTACCTGCGTGGTTAGAAGGGCGGCCTTATGATTAACAAGTTTACCTGTTACTTTATAGAAATACGTGTTTCGCATACACAAACGCGCGCAAAGACAATATGGGTACGTAAGAGACATTTCCTTACATCAACAATTAAGAGATTCATTTAAAAAACACGGGGACTAGTTGAAGTAATGAGCATCCCAATGTTGGGAGGCTCATTACTTCAATTCAATTGATATAATGAAAAATCATTTGACCTTTTTAGTTGGAACTTTAGGTGCTTCTCGAAAAAAAATAGCGAACAAAATTATCCCTAGAGTCGAGACTAAGAGGAATGTATAAACCAATGCTTCCATAAATTCGATCGTGCTTTACAATTATAGCTTCCATACCTGTTCTGTTTATTTGGGATTCTCTCCCAAAGAGCAAGACAAAAAAATAAAGGAAAAAGATAAGAGAGAAATCTTGTATCAGACTACTCGTCTTCTTGTAGTTGGATCTCCAAGTTTTTGGAATGCTCCGAATTCCACTTGAGCATCCAAATCAGGGTCAATACCAGCAAAAACATCTCTGAACAAGGTTCTAGCACCATGCCACATGTGTCCGAAGAAGAAGAGCAGAGCAAACGTAGCATGTCCAAAAGTAAACCAACCCCTTGAACTGTTACGAAAAACACCATCGATTTCAAAGTAGCACGATCTAATTCAAAAATTTCATCTAATTGGGCACGTCTAGCATATTTTTTCATAGTAGCAAGATCACTATAACTGACTTCATTGAGTTCCCCACCATAGAAATCAACAGTTACACCCACTTGTTCAACACTATAATTTGATTCCGCCCTTCGAAAAGGAACGTCGGCTCGAACAATTCCGTCTCCGTTTACCAAAACAACCGGAAATACATTTTCTTTTGTTGGTTTGTAAATGTGAGCTTGAAGTCTTGGCGATCTCAGTGTTGTTGTGGTGTCATCTTTATATGTAGGAAATGTAGCCATAAAACTCAAAATCTTCTACGTGTCTTCCTTTGCCATTTCTGTTAGACGCGAAAAATGTTTGCAACTGGTATTTGAAGTAAATTTAGATATGCAACATATTCAATGCGCAATCCTTTTTTAGATTATTATTAATATATTGAAAGTCACATTCTTAGATTTACTCTCATTAATAAAAAAATTCCATAGTGCTGACCTTGAATTTTTAATGCATGCATTCTATTCCGTGGACTTTTGCAAGGTTGTGATCGACACAAGTTCACGATTCTTATTAATTGGTCATAATACACTAGAGAATGGCTGATGGCCAATTAATTATTAAATACGACTTAGAAGTGATTCGAGACGGTCGGCCCGTATTTTAAGTCTAACGTGAACGATATCATTACGTTCGATAGAGTTCGAACCACCACATCTCACATATTTAGGGGAAAACGGTTGGATGACACAAAGTTCTTTCTAAAAAGAAAATATCTTTCGACAGTATCAAGTTCGGATATACCGGATTTGATTATAAACTTCTATACGTAAGGGCTACGCCTAGCACATAGATATATAATCTAATCTCTGACCAAGAAAAAAGAAATCGATATGACATGATCAAGAGAGAGGGGGAGACCAATTCGTGGGATCATGATTTGGGAAGATTTTTTTTAGAAAAGTACGGACAAAAGTATTAAAACCACTCGATCAAGGAGGAGAAAATGGGAGAGTTTTCTCTCTTGAGGAAAGTGGGGGAGGCGCCGATCGGGTGGGCGAGTTCCCACCGTCAGGATGAAATGACACTCGTTGAAAAAGAGGGAGGGAGAGGGGATCCCCACCGGCTCCTTAACCTTTACGTCCTAAATGGAGGGGAGCATCTTTTCTTTCCCTTATGACTTGTATTAGAGGGTGCAAAATAAGTCTCCTTTCCGGACACATCATTGTTCACTCCCGTTATTCGTGGAGAAAGCGACTGAGCCCATTGTCCACCACCGCGTTGACGTCTACCCAATCTTTCCATGTCCTTCTAAAAACCTTTTCCCAAAAAATATTTTTCGCAAAACAAACGATGTGATTGATTACTTTCGTGTATTGTATTGTTTGCAAAACGAGTTGAAATGATCTACTACAGCTGTCATTTTGGCTAAAGTAAGAAAAATTCACAAATGCATCCTCAATTTGAGTGCCAAGCATTCCTTGGATTTCTTGAAGTTTCATAGTCTTATAAAGTAATTCTGAGGGACTTTTCAAGAGGTACCTTCTTATTCTAAAGCTAAATGACGATACTTCCGATTATGGAATATGAGGTAATTAAATAATTGGTTGCTTCGGACATGAGAATTGCATATGACAATGTCTTTGACATTTGAGTCGATAGCGTCACCCTCGGGCATCAAGAACGCTCCCGATTTGTGCCATTAGTCAAAGCTAAACCTGTGCTTGAGACATAGCAGAATCATTTGCGATGGGATCAAAGAATTCAAAGAAACCTTGGAATTAAAGATGTGCAAGCTCTCTCAGTCATTACATTACAAATACCATAAGGTAGGACCTAGACCGTCACATTGAGATGAAATATTATCAATATATATTTTTCTGATTTGTTGTAAATACTATCGTACGAACATCAGACTTGGGCCGGAGCAGTGAACATATTTGAAGTCACTCATTTTGTTTGTGAGTTGCTCTTATGGAACGAAGATTGAGTTCCACCTATAATTCTATAGTGAAAGACTGTATGGCCGTGCTTTATGGCATATTGGTCACCACCTATGGTGTGGCGCCCACTGGTTCGCCATGTCTCTAGGATAAATCAATGCAATGCAATTGATTATTTCCAACTTGAGAAATAACACTTTTTCTTTTTGCCTATGGGAAGGTTCTATTTACTATCAGATGTAATGTTGGTAATGTTAAGTATCAATTAAAAGTTTGCGTCTGTTGACTCTTATAAGAGACTTTAGGAAAGAATCCCATTGTGAATCTTGTGATTGTAATCGTAAAAAGTTATTTTCATGATTACTAAGCGAGTCGGAAATCCATAAAAAATGACTTTGAATATTTTTCACTATCTATGTTATAGATAAACATCTTTCTAACAACAACAAAAATACATCTTTGTCGCATGAAATAGATTGTAATTAGAGAAAAGAGAATTCACTAACTAAATTTACCTACTAATCAATATGACATATTCACTAAATAATTTGTCGCATTTGGCTTCCCAACGTACTTGTTCTAGATTCGGTCATGACCACGATCATGGATAGAATTGGCAGCAATCCTCCACATTGGCTAGATTTATAAATGACGATATCATATCAAGTAAGTCTCCCTTAGATTTGTTCTATTAGATCAAACAAATCATATGTCGAGAAATCTAGTTCTCGTCTAGATTTATTCTATGAGATCAAGCCAATCATACGTTGGAAATTTTGGAGCAATCACTTTCTTTTTCACTCATAAAACACATGCATATGGAGATTAATTACATGTTCGAGGTTGTATCGAGACATAACTTCCTTGCGAGATTATATTTATCGGTTGAAGATCACGGCACGTCACGTAGAGATCGTCCTAGAATAATCCACCAGAAGACTCGTGTAGAACTCTCTCGCCCTCTCTCTCTCTCCCCCCACTCCCCACCCCTCTCCCTCTCTCTCTCTCTCTCTCTCTCTCTCTGAATGAATCTGAGTGCAAGACAAGAGGAAACAAGTTGATGTGGCTGAGTTTACACCATGGAACAACAGTCGACGACAAGATGTGCGATTTGAATATGCAGCCCAAAATAAAATGTAGAAAGGAGGGGAGATCAAGGGGAATATCTGCACAGATCTCGCATGCATGCAAAGGCATGGGTGCGTCACCCATGTGGGACGTGCACATAAAAACATCAAAACAGCTAGGCGAAGAATTAGTAGTGACAAGATCCGAGGATACAAAAGTCATCTCGTTGACATAAAAAGATCAAAGAGAAAAATTTTGAAAAAGGTAGAATGTGGAGTAGTGCTGAATTCAGTAATTTAAGTAAGGGAAACGAAATAATAAAAAAATAAAGTTCATGATGCTCCAACTAGGCCGACCCAATACATGAAGCTTTATGCCGAATCTCGGGGATTATAGTACATATTTCCCAAAAATTACACTCGGCGTTAAGCAAGTAAAGAGACGACAGCTTCCCCTAGCCCCTTGGTATGCCGATGACATGCATTTACCAAGATCACATGCATTTTTAAAATCACCCTTTTCAGGCACTATCTTTTCTAGGATGGATGCATATATAAGCATTGATCTGATACATTTCCCTTTCCATGAATGTTTGCCAGTGCCACCCATGGTGCATGAAAATAATGGAGGACAAACTAAGACAAGAGGATATGAAATATCTTTGTGGGGGACCAAGGACGAGAACACAAGTCAGAGTTCTCGAGAATACGGTTGACTGAGGAAAAGGTTCATTACAGGAAGGAGAGGCACATGGCAATGCAATAATCTTGGAGGAGATAAAGTTTTCCCGAAATACTCTACTTTCAGTGTTGACAATAGGACAGAAAAGGTGCAACTTATGTCAACAAACGAGCGGATAGATGTGGCAAAAAAAGGAAAGGGAAAAGGCCACAAAAATCTTCAAGTTGTGTCCACTGTAACACCTTAAATTACGTCTATTGTGACACAATTATCCTAAACAAAAAATTCACAAACTTGTAGTCGTGCAACATATTTACCATCCTTCAAAATTCCATCAGATGATTTTTTAATCAAAACAATGCTATTTTTATTTTACTTAAGTCACATGAGTACCATGTCAACACCATTTGCTTTCCAGTATCCATACAGACAAATTTTTAACATAGCTCATTAACGAAACATTGACAAAGAGTAAACGTATCATATAAATATAAATTTAGAATTTTTGATGTTACAATAAACAAAAATTACAATAAATGTCACAATGACCATATTTTGGAATTTTTTATGGCTTTTTTCCAAAAGAAAAATTAAATTAGTCAAACCTACTTAAATAAATGTACTTTAGCTCCATTTGTCGAAACATCGAACTGGCGTGGGTTCCTCTCGAGTTCCAGCAGCTCAAACGCAAAAAGGAGTCGAGTTTAAGCTTCTCAAATACTAAATTGGAGCTACGACCCAAAAAAATAAAAAATAAAAAATACTAAATTTGAGCGATTCGCATGCGAAACCGCATCTAACACTGATCCTCATTTTTGCATCACATTTAGAGCACCGATATAGAAATTTATATTTCAATCCGAGACACACTTCTTCCCGTTTGTTTTCTGCGGTCTGTAAATAACTAATGTGCCGACACAGTAACTCGTCGTTCAGTACAAAAATATTGATATCAGGCCGAAATCAAGCCCGCTCAATTCGCGTGTCCAAAATCTTGACCTTTTTTGAGCTGAGCCATGTTCGAGCATTGAACGTATTGACTAAACTCCGCTCGATTATTCCTATTTCCTAATAGGCAGCAAAATCAAGGTAAAACGGATAATGAACTTTCAAAATGTTCGGTTCAACTTTAAATTGACTTCAGTAAAACGTGACTGAGTCGCCATTCTGCTAAGCGTGTTATCACTCATGAGTTCACTCCCTGTCCAAGGATCTCCACAGACCGAAGGACGGACCAAAGGGCTTGCTAGCTTTATTAGTTTACTAAGGATCAATCACGGAACGACCCTGCCTTAGAACTAAGTATCTCGTATAATGGATATCTGATGTGTCACCAATCCAAATCTCAACATATTCAATTGAAAGAAAGGTTTTCTATCTCTCCATTTTATCAATTCTACATTTGCACAAAAATTTGAGTTAACCATGCACGTACGGAGGGTGCAACAAGAATGATTAGAGAAGATTCCACTTTTCCCTCTATAAATCTGTCCAAACTTACACGAGATTTTCAATGATTCAATCAAATGTTAAATTTCTCTAATTTACTTTTGGAACTCGGTAGAAGTATAATCCATTGGGATTGATGAATAGAAAGATCTCATCGAATAGAATGGGGCATTATTCGACCGGCTAGCTTGGACGGAACAAAACTGAATTGACAAGACACTGTCAGCAACTAAACAAGTACAGGAAATGTTCTCATTTATTTGCCTCAATAAATTCCCTGTACTCGTTCTTCATTTTGACTCCTGGGACCATCCTGTAACACCAGCATAGAATAATTTGCACCAGCAATTAGAGCTAGCTCACAATGTCAGTGATAGAGACAGTGAATTTGACAAATGGCTATTCCTGAATAGAAAGAACTCTCTGAATGGGGACGAAGATAGCTAAAAGTTATCAAAGATGTCATAGAATTGCCTAAATAAACCAAACAAGACAGGATTACTTTGTTTGATCTCAAACCAACATCTAAAAAATATTTCCCAAACATGCAGAATCAGTAAATAACTAGCTCAGTTATAATAACGATACGAAGCCTGGATGCAGAGGCAAACAAAGAAGCATGGAATGAGAGAACTACATAATCTTACCTGATCATCTCCTTATTCTTGAAAAATTGCACGCACGGTGTGCCCATAATTCCTGCTGCTTCTGCTATTTCTTGATCTTCTTCGATATCAATTTCAACGAAATGTACATTTTCATCAAATTCATCTATCACCTGTTAGGGGGAAATAAGCAAAGCGACATAGTTAGCCAAACAGGTGATCACGATCAGATATTTGCACAATATATAAGGCCCATTAAATGCAAAGACAAAAAAAAATCAATATATGCCGAATAATAATAGTAGCTTAAAATGTCATGCATATCCCCACAGGTATTGTGGGGCACTAGCACCAGCACACAATTTTACTACTCAGCACCCTAGAGTGAGATTAATGCAATTGTTGAGAATGACCCAAAACAAAGCTATCCATATCACACTCAAACCTTAGGATGGTCATCGATAAAGCATTCATCGCCTAAAGACACATTCCGATTTCTCTAAGCTACTAGATCTTTGTAGTCTTACCACTCATCAACTTCTTTATTTTTATAGAAGTTCTCAGAAAGAAATTAGAAGTCTCAAGCAGAGTCGTTATCTCCAAAAGTATAATTCCTGATGTGAGATGCAGTAGCCAGGAAAAAAGGAAAGCAAACTGTGCAGACAAAATACATTTATGAAATGCCATGGGTATTTGAATTGAAGGGAGCACCATGAAGTACCTTGCCAAGAATAGGCTTCAAAGTCCGACAGGGACCACATGTTGGTGCTGTATATAGTACACACACAAGCCGAGGGCTTTCATGGTACAACTTCCGCAGAGCATACTGAATTAGGGGAAACAAAAATACAAGTTAAGAAAAAACAAAAGGCCTGAACTTTAAAATTCCCAACAAAAAATTATTAATCACGATGTGCTAATTTTTGCGTCTGCATAAAAGCACACCTGCCCCCGGTGCTTGGTCCGTGTGATGTCAAAACCCTCTTGCACATCTCTGTCTGTGATTTCTTTCTTAACTTCTTCAGTATGTGGCTGCCAAAAAGTTTACATGAAGAGGATGTCATCAATTTTGGACAATTAAAAGTTCCCACTTCATTGATGGGTCCAGAACAGCAAAGAATTCCAACACAGCTCAAAGTAGACTAGATCACAACGAAGTGGTTCAGACAGTTAATGGAGAGGCTTCTGAAAATCTAAAAGACCAATTTTATCAGAAGATAATTTAGCCAGCCAAGATACTGAAAGCACATCTAGGCCATCGAAGATGTACAAGACACACACAGAGCAACTAATAGCAAATCTACGCTACAGTGAACGTGTCAAACAACCGCACAACATCTTAAATGCACATATAAAAGACAAGGCAGCCACAAATATTCATTAGCTATGGAATTTGCATCTCTCGTTATGCTTTCTGAAGAAAAAAGAATATAACCATTACCGTATTTTGTAGCTTTCTCAATAGAACCATATTGATCATGGCAGATTAGTTTTATAAAGTTCTCTAAAAGAAAATAGAGAAGCTGCAACGAAATTTCTTCAAAAGTTCAAATACCTGATGAAACTCAATAAGCAAATTATTGCTTGCAAGATATCTTTCCACTGACAAAGCAGCGATACATCCCGATCCAGCAGCGGTTACGGCTTGCCTCCATTCATGGTCCTGTTAGATAGGCATGAAATAACAATTATTAAGAATCTAGGTCATATGGTTATTTGCAAAGAATAATAAGCAAAGAAAAGGCAAGTTAAATCAAGCTCTGGTATATATTCTGCTTTATACTGGTTTGGGCAAGGTGAACTGAATCGCTGGATTCCCCAAAGAACATGTGACCGAAATAGGCATGACATAACAAGAATGCTCCTATGTTTAAGAAAGCAGCAGAATAGGAGCAGAGCCAGTGACCAAAATAAAAAAGGAGCGGAGAAAGTATGAGAAAGCTTAACATATATTTTGACAAGCCTCAAAAGACTCTAGAGTAGAACAATACTAATGCACAAATAAATCTTGACTTAATTACCTGTACATCTCCAGCAGCAAATACACCTTTTGCAGAAGTCTTTGCAGAACCCTCCTCAACCAACACGTAACCTGAATGATCAAGTTTAACCTGCCCTTCCAACAACTGACTGTTTGGAGAATGGCCTATACCGTAGAATAAACCCTTTGCCTCGAGCACAGACTTTTCTCCCGTGTCAACTCTTTTAAGTAAAAGGCCAGACATTTGACCTTTTGAATTGCTCTCAACATCTGCGACCTCCGTGTTGAAGTGCACGGTGATATTTGGACTATTGTACACTCTGAAACATTCGCGATAATCAACCTGTTAAACAAACATTCAGGAAGTTGAAAACTCAAAGTACAGATGGTTCATTAGTAAGGTAAACTTCCCAACACTAATGCAGCAAATCTAAGGAGAAGACTGCCCAAAAACATTTTTTAGCACCTTCCAGATTCAATATCTAGGTGATTTGCTTAATACTCTAAGTCAACAGCATGATATGCTACGTTGTGTTACAGTGACAAGAATTTTCTTTAGCAGCAAATAAGTTGAGGCCATAAAATTTACGATAACTTTGTGCAAGCAGACAACTATTCCTAGACACACACCATACACTTAAATCTGAATTGACCGACTATGGAAAGATGTTAAATTTATCATTTTAAGGGTCTAACAGGAGGAGGTCTCATTCATTCAGTCTTCACAATCTAATCTGAAATGACCAACTATAGAAAGCTTATGACTGCAAAATCTAGTGACCCGGCTATTAGAAGTTCAAAGCGTAAACACTCATGAATTAGGTAAAACTACATTAAAAGGAGATGCAAGACAACTTTTTTTCAAGCAAAGAAGAAAGCAGCCATGCCTTGTCAAGAACAATCCAGAAGGGACCACAATAATAAAGAATATAAGTTACAACAAATCACTGACTAAAAGAGAGATGAAATATTAAAGATGTTCGACGATGTCAGCAACATATTTCAACCTACTCGAGCAATTGATAATTGTCAGTGCTCACAAAAATAAGTAGTTCTTAGATATAAACATGAAATAATTGACAGAGTCTCACCGATCTTGCATTGCTTTGGATGCTCTAAGGTGGTCCCTACGTACGAGCAAGTGAACATGACGAGCATATTTAGTCAGGTACAGTGCTTCCTCTGTAGCTGTATCTCCCCCTCCAACCACAGCGAGCACTTGCCCCTTAAAGAGTGGTGATGCACCATCACAGATAGCACAAGCACTGATTCCCCTACTCCAGAATTCATCTTCACGGGGTATCCTAAGTCTTTTTGCTGTAGCTCCGGTAGCATATACGAGACTATGGCACTTGACCTGGAATACAACCGCAATGCAAATTCATAAGTGCAGCTTTCTAGCATCTGCCGAGCCAACTATGAATCCACAAGAGCAAAATCATGGAACATTAACAAGGCTAGCTGGCTATGTCATACTTCTTTTCCCTTTCCAGTAAAAGAGGATGTATAGGACATCACAATAGAATAGTGAGAACATTCACCACCGGATTATTTGATTATCAAAGAATATCCTGCAACTTCTTGCTTTACGGTGGCAATAATATGCATGTGATTCTAATGCTGAAAATTCTTATGTAATATATGCTAATGGTTGAGATTCGGTACACTAGTTCTGCTCAAATCTTACTCTTGTGTTATACGGAAAGGTTAGCCATGAAGGATACATTCATTATTTCACAGAGAGATTTCTCTCTGATAGTAGCAGAGAACTTATTTCTAAGGCATTGAACTAGCATGATCAATCTTAGACCCCAAAAAAAAAAAAAAACTAGCATGATCAATCAGTTGCATTTCAAAAACATTCCAATTTCAAGTTAGTATTTCCAATAAACAATAGTCAATAAATCACCTCACGTTCAGCACTTCGCACAGTAAAAGGGCTATTCTTCACATCAAGAAATTCTACATCTTCTTGATATAACTCTGCTCCCCAACGCTCAGCCTGCCGCCTCATCCTAATAACAGGACCAAGCCACGCCAGATTCTCATCAGCACCATCACATAAATTGAAAGAAGAATACAAGCATTGCCAAATACATGATGACACAAGATAGACGAAGTAGTGTCCAGCATATATCTTTACCTGTCCATCAAATCTGGACCAGTGATTCCATCAGGGAAACCAGGAAAATTCTCCACTTCAGTGGTGGTCATCAACTGTCCTCCTGGTACACCCCCTACTTGATACCCCTCAAAAACTACCGGTTTCAAATTGGCACGAGCAGCATATATCGCTGCTGTGTATCCAGCAGGACCCGAACCAATGATCACCAAATTCTCCACTCCTCCGGCTGCAAAGCCAAGAAAGAGGGAAAATATCAACTAAGACTGTCATTTATCTCATTTCTCTAATATCAACTGACATCCAGAAGATATCAAGGATAAGCAGATTAATTCACATAGCTGGATCCTACGCTGCACACAGGATTTTTACGGTTATAAAGAGCCAAGACAATAGTTAAGATGAAATTCCCACACCAAATGCTTTCCCATTCAGGCAGCCTAAATCAACCTATAAAATGGACACCAAACTCAGGCAGGAGAGATCAAATCCTACTTTCCACTTTCCTAATCCTTAGGCATCAGAAGCAATCCTAAGTAACACAAATTCTTCATCCATAGAACGAAGAACTATCAACGGTGACAGACTCCGCAAAAGACGCATGCCTCAACTTGAAAGAGCGCAACTCGACACGTGAAATGGACACGAAAACTCGAAGGCCATCGAAGGCCGGATTTCACGCCTTCGGAGCTATCCAAAGTCAACGCGAATAGTTCCAACGTTCCAGCAGGAGGCAATCCGACGACCGCGACCGCATTGTACTCATCGCTGACGCAACATCCTCACGAACAAGACCGCATACAATCGCTAAGCACGCAATTGGATACGGAAAATCGCGAGCGCCGCACCTGCGGAACTGGACGACGGCGGCGAGTCGTCGGAAGAAGCCCTGAGCCGGAGAGGGAGGAGAGAGCGGGGGCGGGGGGAGCCGAGGCGGGGGGAAGGGCGGCGAGCGGAGGACCAGCTGTTGAAGTAGAGGAAGGAGTGACGGTGGGGGAGCGAGGCGGCGATGGACGGGGTCATCGCGGCGGCGGCGGAGGCGGCGGAGGAGGAGGCGGCGGCGGCGGGGGCGGGGGCTCGGGCTCGGTGAGTGGGCACGGCGGCGATTCCGAGGGGGGCTCCTATCCTCGCGCTAGCGCTCGCAGCCATTTGTTTCGGACCATACAAAAAAGGCTGAGAAGAGGATGGTTCGATGATGACCAGCGGTTGAATGTGGGTTGAAGGCCACGTCGCGGTTGCGGCGCACGCGCTGGGTGGCCTCCTGTCTACAACGGGCGCGAGTAGGCAACAGGCCTACTCGCTCATTTCCATTTTGGTAAATTGACTTACGCTGGTGCATTTTGAACAAAGCCTACGCTCCAAAATCTCTTGGATTCACATATATTTTTTATTTTTATTTTTTCCTTCTCCTACTGTAACTTTTTAATTCACTTTCAGACTTTTATACTATCATTTACAGAGAGTGGAGTCGAATATTATACCTGAAACTAAACGTCACCACCCCAAACTCTAAGTAAGTGGAGTATCAAACTTCTCATATTTTATCTTCCTCTTATCATAACTGTACCAAGTTGGAATTTTCTACGCCTAATATAACTTGCTCGCCTTTGCACACCAAGTTGACAGCACCAAAGTGAATATTTCCCCGAGTGCGGGAAAACTATAAAAAAAAAAAAAAAGGGGAAGGGGGGATTTGCATTCTACTTTATGCTTTATATATATTAAGTACTCAAAATATTGCATATAATTATATTGTGATTTAAAAATTTTGCAATTTTCTTTCAATGGGAAGATGAAATTCCACGGTTGGGTTCAAATCCATTTTGTATAAAAAGTTCATATAAACTTTAGAGGAAGATCTGATTGGTGTTGATATTTATTTTGTCATAATTTTCGGTATATTATTTGTCTTGCGAAAGTTCGCGTCGGTACCAACATTTTGAATAATATAACATATATAATTATTAACCCAAACAGCATATATAGAAAGATCTCGTTAGTATAAGTGTATTATCATCATTACTTTGCCCAACAAAGAACATAGGCTAGTAACACTATAACGCCTTTCCTTAGAAAGTTAGTTGATGTTTGCAAATACCCACCAGATCCATCCATCCCCAAAAGGCATAAATTGAAATTTATTTCCCTATCTACTCCAAGTTATACATTTACGCCCATTCAAATTGCACTACGACACTTCAATTAGCAAGATGGCCCAATTTGAAAACTTGATTATAGCCCATTGTCCAAGAAAGAAAAAAAGTAGCGGACCAGGGTAGGCTAAGCATGTATAAGGTAATTATCTTCCTAGAGATTGGCTTACTAATCCTCCTAATACTTTATGGGACCTTATTGTTTCTGAGGCCCGTGTTTTTTGCGTGAAGTAATGAAGCTCAACTATATTTTCTGACCAAAAAGAAAAGAATAGCGAGGAAATTAGATAGGAATTATCTAGTCACAAGGCTTTTGGGAGGCTTTAACAGTCTATGTTCAGTTCAGTACATGACTAGACTCCCGATGTCTCGATCCGAGATAGTACCAAGGAAACAAGAGGAAGAAAAAAGAGAAACGAAGCTCTTTAATACCGAGCCCATTTACTATTTTTCCTTGTGCTTCGGCAGCCTACTATTCCATCAGTGAAATCAAAACCATGGGCCTCAAGTTGGTTGCCCTTGGCCTATTATTTTACATCAAGTTTCGCATAGCTTAGTCACATCACGATGGCCTACAAACTCTGTAAATTTTGTGGGCAAGGAAACTTTTCTGAAAAGGAGCAAAGTTAGGTTTAGCTTCTTGATTAGTCACATCATGATGGCAAAATACGAAGATCTTGATTCACGACATTGATTTAGGAAGCCATCGCAATAAACTTTGATTAAACATGTAACATGTCGTCATCGACTCTTACACAATCTACATGCTTAGGGGCTCTCGCCGAACCTCCAAACCTCTTGACATAAAGAAAACGCTAAGAGTTTTTTAGATTGGTTCATGATATGTCAGGTTATTATTGACTCTTGAATGCAGCCTAGTTATTTAGAAAGATGTTCGCAATCTGATACATAGCTTAATGAATCAATTCTGCAAATCAATTTTAGTATGTCTATCATTTTCACTACATAAAAGATTATATATTGTGGTTCTAATTTGCTAGAAAGAACACATCTGATATTTTTTAGCAATATTTCGCAAGAAATTAAAAAAAAAAAAAATGGCCCCTTTGCTCAGTCAATCCTCGTTTGCTCCCAACGCGACCCTTTTTTAGTATAGCCAAGTTATCCAAATTTTCAACTTTATATTCAAGGGGTGCTCATATTTTTTTTTCCTTCCATTTTTTTAATGCATTTTTTACATGATTAGGGGGCCCTTCCCCACGCAATCCCTTGATCAGCCAATGGGAACACGAAGCTGCGGATCAATTGTTCCTTTGGACTACGTACAGTGACGAAACCGGCAATTACCAACGAAAAGATAACACCTCGATAATCGACGAGAGAGAATTTGAAAAATTTGAGTCAAGAAAGCTCAGCTGCCTACCAAATTTCACTACCTTCCAAAACTTCCCCAATTATTCCTTTCCTATATTAAATCGTTACTAATTGATCGATTGGATTTTTCATCTTCCATCATTCGCTTTGATCTCGTCGTTCTCTCGATGGTGTCAAAACGAATTTGTACGCATGATATACCTTTTCACATGACGTGTCATTATGTCCTTATCCCTCAACTTAATAAAGAAAAGAATACAAATAGCCACTAAATTTTGATATGTAATTTCGTTCTTAATTTTTTAATTCATTCTATGTAATTCTTGAATTTTGATCGAATATTAAATACGGTTCTTGAGCTTTTAAACATTATCAATTGTTTAGGGACTATGTTAAATGCATTAGAATTCTAAGGACGACATTGTATATCGGGTCAAAGTTTATGGATCATATTATATAAATTAAAAATTTATGTACCAGATTGAACATTGTATCAAAGTTCAAGGGCCGTTCATGCTATTATCCAATTTATGATTATATTCTTGGGACTTCGAAGTCTTGAACAATTGCTGATTTTCGTCGATCTGGATTAATTTATTTTTAACCAACCACTAGTTTCGTTCATTCAACTAAACCCCATTCGATATCTACTTTTAATACTATGCATCAGCATCTGGAAGTAAGAAATGATCGACATAGGGTGTTTGACCCTTCTTTCTAGGTTTACTTTCCTAGAACTTAAGAGGTTACCCGTTCTTGCTTAAACTGGACCGAAAGGCCTTGGTGATTTGACTCTTAGGGAAAACAATCTATTTTTCCAAAACGCAAATCATATAAGATGACTTTCAAAGGTTAGTCTCATATTTTTAAAGACCCACGGCGTTTAATTCTATGCCAAAGTCCAATTTTCAAACTCTGAAATTGCTAGCAGAAGTTATATCGAAGCAACCGAAGCTGAAAGTGACTCAATTTATTGGCCGAAATACAATTGCTCGAGCTACAGGTATTCAAAAGGAAGAATGAACGGTGTGTATATGTGGATTTTTCATCTTGAAGCATGACCTAAACTTTCATGTTCCGCCATGATATTTGGTGATTGCGGAACACGGATCGTGTCACGGAATTCCAACCGCAGACTCGGCTTTCTCCCCGCAGATGTCCCCTTTGACTTTGAGGGCTAGATTTTCTACGTGACGCGTTTCTGCAATGAGGACCGAGAGGAGATAGTGGTACTGGAGAAATTCAGATATGAAACATCGCAGAAAGTCAACAAAGCGACCTCTCTCTCTCTCTCTCTCTCTATGAAGAACAAAGAAGAAGAAGAAGAAGAAGACGTCCAAGGCGTGCGATCACGGGGGTTGAAATTCTGATCAACAGGGGGAGGCTTTTAGATAGAAGAACTCTCACGTTAGATATTGAAATTCGAATTTTTTTAATGAAACCGAAGGAAGCAAAAGGAACGTAGAAAGCACAGCACACCAGAAGAAGTTAAACCGGCAATTATTTATTTAGACGGAGAACAACAAATGGCCGCCACCACGACGAGAGTCTTTCTCTAAGTGAACAAGCCTAACTTGCCCCACCCATTTCCATTAGAAAAGTTTCAACCCACGGCAAGGTCTGAAGTACATCAAGATGGAAAATCTTTTCTTTACAGATTGCTTGTCCCACTCTTGTCACCCGCACTATCTCATAGAAACTTCGCGGATCAGATTGGAGAAGTCGATCGCGTTCTTTGTCTTTTGTCTCGCTTTGCAACAGTAGTCGATTTGGATTTGTCTAGATGTCAGTGTTCCCACTAATGCCCTGTGAATCCGAACAACCCTACGTCGGCTAGGGTTTTGCGTGATATTTTGGGTCAGCTGACTGTATTGATAAAGCGCGTGAGATTATGAAGACACACGGACCGGGCGGGAATCGCTTAGACTCAATAGACGTTTCCAGGTACATGACGCGCTGCCTAGGGCTAATGTGAGGCGATGGATAGATGGATGTTTCATCTACAATTGATGCATAAGTATGCGGTTTCTGAAAATAGCTAATCAAATAACCTGTGATTTTATGCAGCCCATGCATAGAAACTCCTCTCAAATTAACGTTACGGTAGGTATATATCCACACTAACTAATAATACACCCCACATATTTATAAGAAATTTTCCAATAAAGTTTCAAAAACTATTATACGGTAGTCAATTTAGCCTTAAATTTTTTAATTTGGATAACTCGGTCCTAAATCTTTTAGCGATTTGTTGATATAATTCTTTATATCAGTAATTTGCAATCAAAATTAGTTAGAAGGACTACATGGACAAGTCGTCAAAAGGTTTAAAACTAAATTGATTACATCGAAAAGTCTATGAATGAATTGATGACCGAACGATACATTCGGAGCTTTTTGGACAATTCAATTTACAAAAACCGTGTTTATGAATGGCCTGTCCTTCCTTTTGGTCCCCCCCGCAATATTTCTTTCATCTGGACACCCGACCGGTCAAACAACGTACGCCATCCAAACGAGGAATTTTAGCGAAAAGCGGGGGTTGTTGCGTTGCATAATGCGTTGATGTGGCATTAAGAATGAAGCGGTGGGTGGTTCTATTTGGACTAGCACTGGCTCCTTCCCTCCATACATGCTTTGTCTAGGGTTACGTGCGGAATGTCAAATTATTTTGCTTGACTCTCCCGAAGAAAGTCTACGCCCTCTGCACCATATTTCCTGCACACACTTGAAAAAGATTTAAAACGAAGAAGAAGCTGATCAAAGATAGATTTCAAAGTTAGGAGCGTTCCATGATCTTTCTCGAGGCTATAAAAGAAGAGAGATGATCCTTTCACGTACGTTTTCAACCATTTTTTTCTTCTATTTTGTGTGAGAGAGAGAGAGAGAGGAAACGAGAGAGAACAAAAGCGACTCTTGCAAATCTCATGAACTGTGGAATCGTGTTGGGCTTCTATTGCTGGGGTTGGGAGTTCTTAACTGCCCTTCTTCTCTTCTCCGCTGATCATCTCCTTCGTCCTTATTAATCACCTTCTTCTTCTCGCTTCATCTTCTCTCCCTCTCTCGGCTCGCAAACTGTGAAGAGAGACACGTCGAGAGGTGACTACAGTTATTGGTATCGTCGTCATGGAGGCGAACGGCGATTATATTTCCGAGAAGAAGGGCCTGCTGCTGGAGTACGTGAGGAAGTCGACGCCCCCGCCGTTCCTGCTCAAGACGTACATGCTCGTGGAGGACCCGGCGACGGATGACGTGATATCGTGGAATGCTGACGGCACCGCCTTCGTCGTCTGGCAGCCGGCCGAGTTTGCAAGAGATCTCCTCCCGACGCTCTTCAAGCACAGCAACTTCTCCAGCTTCGTGAGGCAGCTCAACACTTATGTACGTAACGATAAGCCTTGCTTGCTTGCTTCCCTCTTTTCAATCTTCCTGATATATGATGGTCCTCTAGAGTTCAAAAGGGTCGGTGATTTTTTCACGTCATGTGGATAGTTAAACTATGTTCAAACTTAAATTTGTCAGCATCATGTATCATATGAATTGGAAAAAAGGAAGGAAAGAAAGTCCCATGCAAATGCTAAAAGTTCATTAGCTAGAACTTAATGGGGAAGTGAAGTTTTTCACGTAGGATTTGGTTGAATTAAAAATGAGGAAGTGGGGGAAAACTAAGGAAAGAAAATCAGCTAGTACATATGTGTTGTATAACGTAGAACATGGGGCGACTAATTAAAAAGAAGAAGAAGAAAGGCAGCTCTACCAAGAAAGTTGAAAATAGTAATAAGATAAAGGTTGAGCAGAAAAGAAGAGAATCTCTATTCTCCATCCTCCAGCACATGTTAGCTAGTAGGCTAGTTTGACTGGGGATCTGGTGTTGGATCCGAAGAACTTTCAATAAGTTCAACTTTGATTATCTTGCTAGAGGTTTAAAATATAAAAGATAACATCTATATTTTTACCCATTTTTGGTAACCCTCTGGTCTGAATGCAGATTATTCAAAGCACACACCAGCACGAAGCATTGGAATATACTGTGGACGATATAAGCCGGTCAAAAGTTGTAAAACATGATCTATACTCGATAATCATTTGAACCAATAGCAGAAGATTGCATATACACATGGATTTTTCTCTTTAGATCGAGCAGAAATTCATCTCAAAGCTATGCTTTTCCAGCCACAGAAATCTGGCAGACAATATTGACTTCTAAGCAACCGTTCCCATTAGTCTTACCTGTGTATGCATATGCCGCAGCTGCACTTTAGCTCAATGTGGTTTACTGTAATTGGTTCATTTATGATACAATTATGTCAATTTTTGTCGATCGCTTTCATTAGTTTTTTGTCATGTCATTAGAGTAGTGAGAGTCGATCTGCGTATTCGTTCAGAAACAAAGGCGCAATTTAATAATAGAAATTTGCATCCTTTTCATGAAAAACAGGGTTTTCGCAAAATAGCGACAAGCCGATGGGAGTTCTGCAACGACATGTTCCGAAAGGGGGAGAGAGAACTGCTCTGCGAGATCCGCCGCAGGAAGGCGTGGGCCAACAAGCCGCGGAACGCAAATTCGAACCCTTCAACGCAAGCTCATCAAGACAACAACCACAATCACTCCTCCGACGAAGACCAAAGGTCGTCGTCGACATCCTCCTCGTCCGAGTACAGCAATCTCATCCACGAGAACAAGCGCCTCAAGAAGGAAAACGGGGCCTTGAGCTCCGAGCTCACCGGCATGAAGTACAAGTGCAAGGAGCTCCTCGAGCTCGTCGCGAAGTACACGCGGCACGAGGACGGAGACGGCGAGGAGGAGGAGGAAGAGAAGGGAAACAACAATGGCAGCGAAGGGCTGAAGTTGTTTGGGGTGAGATTGGAGGTTAAAGGAGAACAGAGAGGGGAAAGGAAGAGAAAAGGTGCACGCATTAGGGAGAGCGCAAGCATTTTGCTTTCTCAGTCATGCAAGTAATGATAATCAAAAGGATATATTATCGCGTTAGAGAATAGTGAAAAATAATTATTCAGGAAAAAAATGAAAGAGGCCACTATGATTTCAAGGAAAAAAGAAATAGTGGCCCTAAGTGTTTTTTTATATAATGTATATATTGATACGCGAATGTGTAAGTAGTTCGTGGATCAAGGTAGACGTGTAACTTTCTACGGCTTCAAATTGAATATTAGAATAATTCTATCGTTTCATGCTCTAAAATGGGATTTCTTTTTTCTGTGCTAGTAAATTTTAAAAAGATTGGGTAATATTTACAAAGCGATTGGTGAAAAAATAAAATTAGAGGTCGCTTTTTTTTTCCTAGTAACTTATCGGTAAACTATTGGTATTTTTCATGAATTTTTTAATTCGTACTTGAATTGGTAAATGAGCAATTAGTGAATTAAATCAAAGAAATTTAGGACGTGACAATGCTTAGCTATAAGCGGGAGAAGCTCGGTTTTGATTGGTAGTTAGTAGGGGTGAGCATGGTTTTAGAGTAGACATTAGACTAGAGAACTAAATTTATGGGAACTTGTCTCGTTTCAAGTTCAAGGTATGTAGGACAGGTTTTAAGTTCCGTGCCGTTGTGTTAAAATCGACTGGACAATTTTGTTAGAAATTTTAAAACTAAATTGACAAAATTAAGGAGTTTAAGACTGAATCGGCATCCGTGCCATTGTGTTAAAATCGACGGGAAAATTACCAAAAAAGTCCTAAACCTATTGCAATTGTGTCAATTCAGTCATAAACTTATTTTTTAACCAATTAAGTCCTAAACCTTTTACAATTGTTCCCGATCAGTCCATCCGGCCAAAATTGACTGATCGGCGCTGACGTGGCAGCCGGCCAGCGCCGGGGAGCATTTTTTAATAATATTTTATTTTTTTTAAAAACTTTTTTTATTTTTTATAAAAAAATTTTTTTTTCCTTTTTCCTCTTTTTTTTTTTTTCCCTCCTCCCTCTTCCTCTCTCCTCTCTCCTCCTCCTCCTTTCTTTGGCTCCGGCGACCGCCAGCTTGCCGGTCGCCGAACTGAGGCGATCCAGCGAGGGGGGCTCGCCGTCACGTCGGGCGAGGCCTCCTGGCTAGATCGCCTCAGTTCGGCGACCGGCCAGCCTGGCCGGTCGCCGGAGCCAAAGAAAGGAGGAGGGAGGAGGGAAAAAAAAAAAGAGAGAGAGAGAGAGAAAAAAAAAAAAAAAGAAATAATAATTTTTTTAAAATAAAATATTATTAAAAAATGCTCGCTTGCCGGCCAATTTTGGCCGGATGGATTGATCGGGAACAATTATAAAAGGTTTAGGACTTAATTGGTCAAAAAAATAAGTTTATGACTGAATTGGCACAATTACAATAGGTTTATGATTTTTTTGGTAATTTTCCCTAAAATCGACTGGACAATTTCACAAAAAATTCCTGTGAAATTTCAAATGGTCGGTGATGGTGCCCTTTTTTTTGGTGTGGGGGTCCCGGGGTGAAGGAGTGGTCGGTGATGATTTTGCTAGAGTCCTTTATGTCCTTAAAAAATGAACAACTTTCAGACCATATCGGATATCAAATATAATTTATGCACCTCGCCACGTGAAAAACGAAATCGACATATTGTTGAAAATACCATTTAAACTCCAGGGTCAATCTTACCCACTAAGTATATATAATAGCAAGAAAGTCATGGACACACATAGCCATGAAATTCATGATTATATCATTAGCCTTTGGAGTACCTAAAGAAACAATTATCCGGACATAAAATATGAGCGAAAACGAAGGGGAAAAAAAAAAGAGGACGGTGAAGGTAAAGAGCGGCGATCTTATTTTGACCCATGAAGATTTCATGATGGGAACGTGATGACGATTTATACAGCATTGAGAATGTTTGACCTGGTGAAATGATTTTTCCCCCATAGAAATGAAGCTAACTAGTAGTTATAATAAAGAATTGATAGCACAGAAAGAGATGCACGACATTGCGGAAACTGTCCATTGTTGATTTTAATGAATCCCATGCAACAAATATTCCGCAGGAGCCAAACATTTCCAATAGGGCATTTTAAAATCCACTTGACCAATCAAAATTTTGACTACGGGATAATTACCAAAAACGAAACATCTTAAACTCAGTGTATGAATATTAATTCAATCATAAATATTTTAATTTGGCCAATTCAATCATAATTCTTTTAACAATTTGCCAATATAATCATTCTCACTAATCTTGACTGGCTATCATTACCATGGATATCAATCGTACTAACTAACACAATCGACGTTAACATGAACAACTTTTGCAAATTTTCTTAAGATTTTGTGAATTATTTTTTATAATTTTTTTTTTCTTTTCCTTTTTATTCCATTCCAATTTTGCCTCACATAAGCACTCGTCCAACTACAGAGAATGAATCAACTTGTCATTTGGTTCCCTGTTATGGGCAGTGTAGCTTTTCCAACGTGAATTCCGTTCCATGTGAAACACAAGAGAGAGATGATAAATGTGTTGACGAAGGTTGTCTTCCTCTATCTTGCATCAATTGTTGAACGTTTCTTTTCTTTTTTGGTCGGTTCATCAACCGTTGAAGTTTAAGATGCTGCTTATGTAATCATTGCCCTGGTCTTGTCTAATGGACTCAATTGATCTTATCTTATTAAAAGTGTGATCTACACTTGCCAAAGACAAAGTAGTCTATGAACATAAAGACACCAATGTCGACTAGCTTACTTCATGTGTTTAAGTCAGCTAAGGCAGGGCGTGGAAGATTCCCCTTGGTGCCCATTGCAATGCCACAAGAAGTCATTTGAGCCATAACAAGCAAATTTATCTCTATTTAGGGTTTAGTAGTGAGAAGTAGCGTCGGTTGATTAGAACTCTTCTAGAGTAGAGTTGCGGCCGTGATACATGTACAATTATCAATTGTGGCTCAAAGTTCGATCCGATTTGATCTGGAACCGACATGAAAATGGAGTTTGTGAATATCCTGCACGAAGAAAATGATCAGAATGTGAGTAGAATATAGCATTGTGGTTCCAACTGATGTTAGCACAGCACTAGATGCCCTGCAGTGTCCAAAACCTACGGTATTCTCTCGGCTCTTGGCCACAATCCGTTCGAGCCTACGATCAGGCAGCCAAGTTCTCAACTAGGGGTCTAAGAGCCCGGCGAAACCTTTTCAAGTGAGCATGCGATATCCAAAAAGCTTCATATTTTGTTTGATTGTGCTTACATGGAATTGATTCAAAACGAGATTTTAACCTTATTTTGCATTGTTTGAACTCCGGAATACATTCTAAAAGTGTTTGAGTAATTGGATCACCGTCGTACCTGTCCATTTTCTCAATCGAATGAACCACATAATAACTTACGTATGTTTTTATGTTATGCACTTATTTCTCATCCTGCCATGGTTATCGACAAAAGTATCTATCCAGCCCACCAAGATACATAAGATTTGAAGTCAAAATCACACTTGGTCATGCATTAGGTGGGGAAGAAAATGGGTTTCTTCGGCATATGATGAAAAGATTGCATGTCTACACGGTCGATCTTTGATTTGGATTGCATGTATATAACCCATTTTCCTACAAGAAGACCTCAAACCAACCTGACCAATGAGAAATACTCCAGCTGCCTCGCGAATGTACTTAAGGCAGGATAGTTACACCAATACGAACAGATTATTTTCTCTAGTGGCGTTGAATTTGACGATGCGATCTAAGCTGTCTTATACGAGTTCTCAATTATCCGTTTTCGTTTCCAAGTTCCAGGTGAAAACCTATGAACAAACGATGTCAAGCAGTTGGCAAATTCTCTCGTGGAGCAGATAGCTCATTGGATCGATTTCCTTCCCGAGTGTCGACAATCTAGCGAGGATTTGGTAGCTCAGTATAGTCTCATGGACTCGGATAACCTACGGAAATGGGAGCCTCCAAAGGGGAAGAGAGACCGCGAGTACACATCTATCCACATCCGTGGACGCGAGGGCTAATGGGTCCGGCTTAATATACTTTTTTCTGAGCCAACGACAATTTAACATAATGATGATAACGTTGAAGCCTCTTTTTTCTGCCGAAAATTCTCCCCAACGCGCGCATGGGTCCTCCCAAAAGAACTCACTGTGAGAGAGAGAGAGAGGGTTCCACTTTCTCGCGATCATTGTCTCGGAGAGTCCGTCCACTACATAAAAGTTTTTCTAGCATTCACACACGTAAGAAACCCGGGTTTCTTTCTCTTCCTAAAAAAGAAGTTTTTGCCTTAGGTGTCAATCATGTACTTGTTTCTCTGACTAGAGTTGAGGCGGAACTAAATTAAAGTCCATTTGATAACCATTTTTTTTTAAATAATTTTTTTATTCCATTTTATAAATGAGTTTTCAAACTTTTAAAGACGTTTGGTGACTATACAAAATTTTTTTTTCCGAAATAGAAATATTTTAGATACAAATCTCAAAATTTTTTGACTTAATTTTTTTTTTTTTCTTTTTTTCCTTTTTTTCTTTTTTTTTTTCTTTCTCCTCTAGTCAATTGGCAACCTTGGCCATGGCCGACAACCGGCTAGACGAGAGCCCACAACCTTGGCCATGAGCTTGCAATCTCATAGGCCTCGGGGGAGCCTCGCTGGCACCCAGCAAGGAAAAAAGAAGAGGAAGACAAAAGGAAAAAAAATAATAATCATTTGGGCATGATTCTTAAGTTATTTCCAAGAACCAAAAAGATATTTTTTTCTACTTGCTCTAAATTTATTTTTAAAAACAAATTTATTTCCTCAAATAAAAATATTACCAAATAAATTTTTATTTTTTTATTTCTTAATTTTTTGGTCTTGAAATAAAAATATATATAATTACTACTTGACTGTTACCAAATAAGCCCAAGTAGGAAGAATGCGTGGGAATTCCTCCTATTCGTTGCCAGTTAGAAAAGACCATGTCACGTGTTTACTCTATGGCCACGCGTCGAGTCCAGTCCTTCGAAAAACCCAAAATTCTCGCTGACTTTTTGAACCATTCTGTCAGGGCTTAGTGATGTGATGGTATATGGGAGTAATCTCAGGAGTGTTTTAAGGTGCGAACGTGACTTGAGAGCTGAGTTTCTGGAGGCTGACAACACCTCGAAACTTCGGCCATCTTAATTTGACTTCGATTTGATGTTTGTGTAGAGCAGGAAAGGAAGACCCCACGAGGGCATCTCTTTTTCCCTTATCCTTATGTACCCGGCTTCTCAGTGGACGAGAAAGAACGAAAAAGTATCGCGAAGGATCCACAATCTGAACAAGTGATTGTTCAGAAACAGAGATCCCACGTCATGCATGCACATGATAAAAAATTTCGAACAGAAATTGATTTCCGATCAAATATTTCAAAAATTAAAAAGTTAAAAATTTTAATTTTTAATTTCTTTTCAAATTTATTTCTTCAATAAATATTTCGGAATAGAGATCTTTTTTAAAAATAAAAAATTAAATCATGCGTTATCAAACGATTTACTTTCAAACTTATTTCGAAAAACAGAGAAACAAAAAACTAAAAAAATCGAAATTTTATCATTCATGCCGTAAGGTTCTGGCTATTTTCCGTCCGTTGGATCCGCTTTTTTCTCTGCCATTTCCCGTGACCCTTCTGTCTCCCTCCTGTTCACTTTCAAGATCCAAACCGAGAGATTTTTTAACGCCACAAGCATCCAAATCCCACGAAATCATTTACCCGCACCGTGCACATTTCCAGGAGGCAATAACTCTTTTACTCTTATAACTTTAATTGTACAGCTTTTAGTGATTAGCTAAGACCACAACTTTTAATTCTCGTACAATGTGCCATTTCGTTCTATTCACAAATGGCTAAAAGAATTGCACAAAGGAAGCGCTCAAGAAAGACGGCTCTTCCTGCCCGGAAACTTGTGGCCTATAGCTCATATCTTTTGCCGCCCCCCTCCTAATCAACGCAAAATTGCCGCTACTTCAAGCGTTTGCTGCAAAACGATTGAATATGGATTCTAAAGTAGACTGACTAATACTGTACTCCGATATTCCCAACCGGCTCCTGACATGAATACAATGTTCAGAATGTCAACAAGCATGTTAAGAAAGAGAAGGACGAAAGAACCAAGAACAAAGGTTACCTGTTTCTTTCCAAATGCCCAAAAACATCGGCAAGTGAGAAGCCTTCTCCGTATGGCAACTGCAGAAAATACTCCGTTTAAAGTTCGATCTTACTCAAGAAACATAAGTCAAAACTTAAAGAAAAGTCCAGCGAGGAACAAAACGAATTAGTCTAAGTACACGAGAACAACAACAGATAAAAGACATGCACTTGCCCACAAACATGGTGTTATTCTGCAACAATGACCAAAGTCAGAGCAGCCTACCAGCCACCAAGAGAAACAATCAACCTTGAACCAAACTCAATCCACTTTGCCGACAAGCAAGCACCCCAACACAGTTAATGATCAGAAATGGCTAGTTTGTATTAAATCCGTTACAAACTAATGGATGTAAACAAATAGCTAATCCTTCCACTCAAATGGGTTGAAATGCTTAGCAATCATTAGCAGTCTTGAAAAAGGCAGTCAAATGACAGTTTAGGAACCCAACTTTAAACTTCTTCAAAACTGATTTCTAAGCAACTTAAATATTGTTAACCTGGCTAACACCAAAAACAATTTCTTCACCTGACTATTTAACAATTAACACAAGTTTTCAGTTACCAATGTGTGTATCACGCATTGACTAGAGGTTGACATGAGGGATTTCTCTCCAACTCAGGTCGGAGGCAGATAGAGCTTATAGATTACAATTGTGCCTATGCAAGATTTTCTTCACAAGCAGTCCCACCGACCAAATAAAGGAGAGAATGAGAGTGTTGGATAGTGGATGACCAATAACTCTTTTCTAGTCAAATGCCTTTGAAATAAGCAGCGCATCTATTCCCTTCTCACCGAGATTATTTGGAAACTCCAATTTACAAAATGGCTTCATAGTTCAGTGTTTTCTTTTCTCAAAAAAAAAAAAACAAAGAAAGAAAGAAAGAAAGAAAAAAGAAGCCTTATCAGAGGACCTAGTCTTTTGTCAAATTTGGCAACCGGAACGACATTAAAAAATGAGCCTCCAGGATTAAAAGGCTCCTCTTGCTGAATTTAACACATCTTGTAATTAAAACCTCACTAGGTTTTTCGTGCATATCCTAGGAATAATTTCTCAAGTTTACTAAGGAAAACAAAACGAACTATTTAAGCACATTAATTGATGCGATGAAATGAATGATACGTCAAAGTAATTGATGAAAAAAGAATAATTCAAATTTCACTGTTATTGATCAAACGACTGTTCTCCTATGAAGGTGGGAACTTCAATGTTTGACCTAATGGTCCAAGAAATTATTAACTTTTTTCTTACAACACCTCTTTCATCACAAAATTAGTTTATTTGGATTAGATGCAATGCATTTTATTGCTCAGAACTGGAGTTAGAAAAGGAAGTCAGTAAATAGATCACATGACAACCTAAGATGGCTGCAAGATACGCCATTACAGTTTGCTTTTCCTGCTACCACTACTAATGTAAATGACATAAACTAGGTATGATTCAGCAGATTCATATTTTCCAGCAAACTGCCACAAACTATGAAGTCATCATGACTTTACCTGATATTTGACACTCAACCCATTGTAATTCTGGAATTTTGCACCAGGAAAGGATGATGCAACAAATGAGTCGATGACTGAAAACTTTTCTTTGGTTAACCACCACTCGCAAAATATAGGCAATGGTATACTACCTACACGAAAATCAAAACAAACAAACTGGTGAGGTTAATTTCTTCTCCAGTAAACCAATGAATATATGATTGTAACTTTGAAGCTCACAAAAGCTTTATAATTAACATAAGAAGACTGTACCATCTCGAAACAACTGGTCTGACAACTGTTCTCGAACAACCCCATCAGAAATGTGCACCTCCATTAGAAGTGTCATGGCCCTTTCTTCATTGCCAAGCCAGTGTCCAACTGCCATTATCATTTCTTTTGATAAGCTAATCTCTGCCACTGTTGCATTTTCTGCAGTAATGGAGTCCATGCCCCCAATGCAAACTTCAAGGTCGTCAAGTATGCTTCTGGGTTGAGGAATATCAAAAAGTTTTCCTCGGATAATTAGGCAAAGGTTGTCCAGTTCTATGTGGTCAACTTCAGTAGGTTTAACCTGAAGAAAAAGCAGTAGCAATGGGTATTTGAAAAAGCCATAAGAAATTCCTTTCACATTGCCATACCTCTAACTCAAGATGATTGCCAAAGCGAGTTTTCAAATGCTGGGGACTCCCAATGCATCTTAATCGGCCTCCAACCTTCAATTATAGCAAGAAGAAAAAACAATAAACCCACACTTGACCAAAATATTATTTTCAGCTCATAGAAAACTACTAATACGATCAGTACCATTATTCCAATCCTTGTACATAAAGCTTGAGCTTCATTCATACTATGAGTGGTTAGAATAACTGCAGTCTTTCCTCGTCTGGTTGATAAACGGGATATCACGTCCCACATGAACCGTTTGGCAATGGGGTCCATACCTGTCACCGCAAAAAAACATTTGCATTTCAGTATTTTAATGAGGTATCATAAACTGCACATCCTCTTAGAACAAATGCCCATCAACCAAAGCAAATAACTGTCAATAGTTTGCATCACCTGCCGACAATAGTTATTAACATACCTGTAGAGGGCTCATCGAGAATGACTATCGGAGGATCTCCAATCATTGCGATTGCAACAGACAGTTTGCGCTTATTTCCCCCACTTAGAGTAAATGATGGTCTTTTTGCATATTTAAGCAAGTCAAACTCCATTAACTTCTCCATAACAACCTGCAAAGACAGAGGAGGCATTAGCACTCCACCTTCGAGGCATCACTGATTTATACAATAATTGAAAAGGGCTAGCACTACAGTGAATTGCAATCTGCTCAACACTTTCTGTACAAGTAATAAATAATCTATAATCCGATTCTATGTATATACATAAATATTCAGTAAGGAGCCATCTCTTTAGCATACATAACAAGAGCAATTCATTTTGACAACGTACATCATTAATCCTTTGGTCTGGGACTCTTTTGATCCTTGCATAAAGCTCAAGATGCTCTTGGACAGTAAGATAATCTAAGAGTGCGTCAAATTGCGGGCAATAACCAATCTGGAAAAATATGACATTAGCAAGCTTCAGATATTCTAGTAGTTGAACATCAACAGCAAACAATATAAATAGTGCAAAATATCAAAACATACATGTCGCCGAGCAGCTTTGGGATTCGAGCGGATATCTTTGCCAAATACAGAAGCAGTTCCACCAGTTGGATATTCCTCCCCTGCATGCATGTCATTTGATCAAAGGAAATATCGCCTCTTCCACTACCCAGATTACTACCTTTTTCTCTTATTTCATTTTTTATTACTATTTCCCTAAAGGGAAAGATGGAGGGGGTTTTGGGAAGTTTGATAAAGAATATTGTTTTTCTTTTAAGGTTCAAAGGATAGATATTATTTATCCTGCTTGGTAAGACTTCCTCCACTTATTGGCTTTCCGTTAATTGCAAAAGACATGGAGAAATCCATGAAAGATCTAGATAAACAGAGAAACATCGACTTATTAAGAAAAAACTGCAGGAGAAAACATCCTTTTTTCAAGACATTCTACTGTTTCTTAGAAAACAACTCCCTCAACAAAGGGGGACATGCACAAAGGGACATCTAAGATATGATATTTGCAGTAACAAATCTTCAGTGCTACAAATTAGCATTTGTGAGAAACATTTGCACCAACCAGTCAGCATTGATAGTGTTGTTGTCTTCCCTGCTCCATTTGTCCCCAAAAAACCAAAGCATTCTCCTTCTTGAACTGAAAAGGTCAAAGAATGTACTGCAACCTTTATGCCATGATGGTTATCTCCAGAGTACGCCTAAAAATTTTGTGGATGAGGTTAGAAAAATTTTAATGGACATGAACATTCCATTCACAAGAAGTATAGTAGTACCTTTCTAAGGTCCCGCAAATAGAGGATGGCATTATCAATGGAACCTGAAAGTACCCTTTTCCGTTCCATAAGGACATCAATGTCTTCGTCGTAATCAAGAGAACCACTTTTGGAAGAAGATTTTAGGAGAGGCTCTGAGTAACTAGCGGAATTATTAGAAAGGTTCCCAGTAATTTTTTGCCAAGACTGTTTAATTGCAGCCACTGTCAGCTTGTGAGAAGGAAAGAGTTCAAGTCCAAGAGTCAAAGAGAAGTAGACAATACTCTGCCACGACAAAAAGTTAAACTAAATGAGAGTTGGCCCATTTTCAATGGATCAACAACATAACATGCTATGGCAAAAAATTGACAAAAAGATTTCGATATCTAAAACAAAGTCCATAGACTCATATTTAGTGCATGTTTGCATTAGTACATGTATGAATGCAAACATGCACTTGCGATATATGCTGCGAATAACCATGCACCTTTCTAATAAAGATTTTCTTCTTTGTTTTAGAAAAAGAAAAACAACATGCAAAAGGCCTCAAGAGTCAAGATGAGAAATACCTCTACACCAAGGTAAAAAAGAGAGGCGCCAGTCACATTCCAATCAAAAGCTCCTTTGCTGGAGTTATCCTTCATCCCTTGCCGTAAAAGAGCTAGTGAAGCAAGTCCATCAGCAAAACAAAACCCTGGCGATACTCTAAAGAAGTTCTGAGAGAGAAGATTATCATGTGTCAAAATCTTGAGATCAACATATGACTTACCAACATGGAGTTTTGCCGGAAACAAATAAGTGAGACAGAATAGAAAAGACACTTGGCTCTCTGAAAATGTAATTTAACTTGGGATTTAATCAAGGATATGCTGTCACTTGAATTCAACAGATTTAACAGATTGATCTAACCTTTTCTAGAGAAGTTAAGCATGGTGATAGCCACATCCAAGTACCACATTAACGAAAGTGAGGCAAAAGTATGCATTCCCAAAAAATTCAAGACACCCAATGTGTTTATCTAGACAAAAAGAATCATCAGCACATATTCCAAGGGATCAAAATGACAATCTGTATTTTGGCAACTCTCTCACAAGAAACATAGGCCCAAAGGTGAGGACGGTCCAAAGTAACCTGGAGGTAAAAGGCAGCGAACAAACTTTCTTTAGACTTCAAAAGGGAAAAACTTGACGCTAAGATTCTCGTTACCCTATCTCATGGAAAAACAAGACAAAATTATATAACATGATTCTGGCAGTTAATATTTGATCTGAGACACACTAAGGTCTTACCAGACAGTTCACCAAGCATCAAAGAAAATAAGTGCTTGGCTGACACACACACTTATCGCAGGATATTTCCTAGTGGAAAAAAATGCATAATCCGAAGCATCCGAAACATCATCCAACACACACACTTATCTCAAGTCTCCACACTGCTATCTTACAAGCATATACTCAATTAATGACATCATGACTGATCCCTGACCAAGATAAGAGACATTCATATAGCATTAACTTGAACCTTGAGAAAATCGTTTGCACTTCTTGTTGTCGGCAAGAGCCCCATGATGAATGAGATGATCATGAGAATGAGGCCAGTGAAGACGTGAACCAGAAGAACCACATTCTGCAAGTTTATTAACATCACCAGATCTAGTAAAGCTCAGTGACTGAGAAGCGAAATAGCACACTCATGGAGATTTGCACACCTGTGCCATGGTATGGTCCGTAAAGAAGAATGTGAGGCAATATGTTGACGAAGCAATTGCCAGGCCATACTCCAAAAACATCAGGAACGTTGGAAGAAAGCTACCAGCTCCAATAAATTGATCCAAACCTAATAGATCAAACCAACTATTACATATAGGTCAATGGAATATTTAACCATGGCTAACTAGTAGAAAGCAAATTCCCGAGAATTTGTTAAAGAGAGTCTTCCAGAATAGTTCCCCCACCCCTCTCTCTTGTCAGGCTGGTGTATCTGTCTCCATTACCCTTACTACAAATTTTAACCTCTGCCAATGCAGTGATTAGAAAGGGAGGTTGAGAAAAGCGCCCTCACTAAGTTTTATATTATCCTGATTTTTCAGACCATTTTCAGGTAAGGACTTAAGCCCTTTAATTATGTACAACCCTCTCTGTACTCCCAAGCCCTTGCCAAGTAGAAGCTTTCAAAAAATCAACCTCCCATTGATAAAAAACAATCAAATATTCAAATTCTGCCTCTAATTTTCAAAGTAGGGTGAACATAGACAATACTGTAAAAGGTAAGTCGTGATCACTTCAGATTAAATTGATGGAGCAGCCAGTATTACATCCTGTACTGCTGTTTAAGGTCTTGCTTTACAGTTATTTAGTATTCAAAGGCCAGCTATAAATGGCAGGATTGAAGCAATGGCAGAAGGTTCCTAAATTAGAAACATGGATAAAGTTGTTTCATTTGATTAAGATGGCAAGAATGAGTCATCAAACAGAAGCATAAAGCATAGTCACATCAATTAATCCATCCAGGCAGAATGTCAAGTGCATACCAAAGATGTAGAAGAGAACAATTGCAAAAGATGAAGGGAATAAGAAGCTGATGAAGTCCCATGTGTAGATAGAAGTCCAATATGAGAGTATGGAAACCTGAAAGTAAAATAGGTCCGTGAGCTTTGATTGTACATTGTTTATAGTCGCAAATTACAATTAAAGCCTCGTACCCCACTAATTAGTTGCTGGTGTTTAGCTTTCACTTCCCGCTCCTGCATAGTGTAACGTCATACAATAATTAAACAAATACTCACATGGTTCCATTTCAAAAGGCTAAGGACAACTTAAGAAGTGGAAGCAAACTTGGTATGAGCAAGACAATGCAT
Organism: Eucalyptus guilfoylei; assembly: GCA_016097605.1. Lineage (NCBI taxonomy): Eukaryota > Viridiplantae > Streptophyta > Magnoliopsida > Myrtales > Myrtaceae > Eucalyptus > Eucalyptus guilfoylei. The sequence goes on from CM027860.1 coordinate 29,718,570, forward strand.
ACTCTGAATCTAAGCTTAACTAGGAATGCATGAAGAGGCAAGTTGCTTGCAACAGTGAAGTAACAGGTCAAGATGATAGATAGCACTTTGCTAGTAGCTACATCCTATTAGACCTCACACCTCAGAATGGAAGGGAAATATATGGTGCTCAAGAATGGTTAGATAGAAGGGGAAGTTGGTGGACAATAACTACCTAAATCTGTCAGTCCTCTAGGAAAGAGAATCTGCATGTTTGCTAGAGAAATGCTTAACAAAATAATGTTGTAGGAGACATGTATTTAGGACTTAAATGAGCATGCTACGTATCAATTAACATAATGCTTAAAGGAGTACATGAAGCTGGAAAGGATCACTTAACATGCTGAAGAGCTTGTGTGACCAAAGGAAAATATAAAGCAAAGCATACAAATTAGAGAATTGCAACATCAAGAGGCAGAAATAATAACAACTAAAAAAATCTTGCCTACCTAAGCTATTAGTACAGGAAACAAAGATAAAATTGGTGCAGTTCCAAGGCATTAAACTAGTTTGTATGCTACAGGAGAAAATTATACCTTCACAATAGAAACAGCAAATGAAGCAGGAATAAATGAGAACGCAATATTAATTATAATTGCAGCAGAGAAAGCATCCAGATCCTGCAATTTACAAACACAAAAGAAATGTGTTAATCAAACGGCCATTTAAAAATTTTAGAGCCAAGAAGCATAGTACACAGGGAAGAGGCATGCATACATGACGCTGCAACCTCTGGCTCTTTGTCAATGGAAGAGGGTGATTGCGAGTTCGAATAGTCATGTTTTTGTCTTGTGTAGCTAGCCTAAGTATTGCGGAATTCATTAAATTGATGAAAGTTGGAGCAGCATGTTGACAAGAACAATTGTGCAGTACCGTGTAACCTAAACTTCCGTCATCATTTTGATCATCCATCACAATAGCCCCATACCTGAAAATAAGACACAAATCAGAAAGACCATGTCATTCAAGGCTTAAATTGATTTGTCATGCAAGATAAGATACGCAAGCCACACTGTTCATATTGAGAATCGATACAGAAGTTAAAGCATTGATTGTGACTCGTAGCTTTAAAAAAAAAAAAAAAAAGTAAGAGTTCAGATTATCAAATGATACACCAGTCCTCAAGATGAAGCAATCTTTAAATGCCAATCTATTTCTGCCACTGTTTGTATGAAAAGAGAACAGTGTGAATTCCGGGGCCTCATAGATGCTTATTCCATGTCTAATCAATACTTCTTTTGGCCAAGGAAAAAAAAGTGCACGGATGAACACATGAATAAAATCTGGCTTTGAGGCTACTTTCCAGACCTAAAATGTTCATCCAATCACTGCACCATTTAGAGGGACGAAGCTAGTCATATTTTGCCCTTATTGAGAAATTAGATCATTCCAATCCAAATGCTACTTAAGGTCCAAGTACCTTAATGGTGAAAGAAATATTGCTCGGAAGTAAAATCATCGTATCACACCATTCAGATTTATAGGATACCCTTAAACCAGGAAAAATGTGATGTCATGCTGAAGATAGAAAACTGCCAGAGAAAGAATCATCAGAGAACTGAACTTAAGCACCTTGCGGGGATTCATTGATACTAGAAATGTGATCACTCAAGGAAAGTAAATCCAAAAAATGTAATGTCATTAGAAAGAATCATCAGAGAACTTAAGCACCTTGACTGGTAGGATTCATTGAAACTAGACATGAGATATTCACTCATGGAAAGCAAAGCTGGTCCTAAATTAGGCCCAGCAGCCTCAACTGCATCAGCATATGCCTTTTGGGAATCAGGGAATTTATATGTACTCAGTTTGGGTCTCTGAATCCATCCTCCTTCAACATGTTGGGCTACCTGGAATATCAATAGCCGTCAGAGGAAGGGATGATTGCATTGGTCAACAAAACACAAAGCTAGGTTGGATATTCCTTACTTACTCCTTTTTCACCATCGACTGTCTTACGTTCATATATTAATCAAAACCACACATAAAAAAATGTCATGTGTATCTTACATACCTCATTTGCTATAGGCCATGATAGATTAAAAGGAATTGGACCACCACCCCCACCACCACTTAGTAGAGGATTAAAATGGGAAGTTGTGAAAGTGATGGACGGCTGATCAGGATGTGGCTTAAGCTTCAGCAGTAGAAGCCCAATAAATAGAAAAACTGCTGGTATCAGAAGCTGGAAAACAATTGTTTTGTGGTCCCTCCGAGCGGCAATGGCCCTCTTTATGAACAAAGCTTTACAATGTTGCCAAAACATAGACCTTGAAATGATGGCACAACAACAGCACTGCATACTTAAGAAATTCAACACACTTAAAATTGCTGCAACAAATAGACTGCACGCTTTCCCAATTAAGGCAGGCAGAATCCACACGGCCTTTTTGTAATTTCCACAAACTTTATTGTGGTAGGTCATTTTCATAGTACTGCCATGAGGAGCTTGAGAGAGACTGTGATTAGCCGAAACAAAGATGTTCTCCTCTGTAGCAGTTTCAGCTTCCCCATAATCACATCCGGCTACTCTTAGGAATACTTCCTCCAATGTCGTGACAGAAATACCATAGCTTTCTATGCCAAGATTTTCATTGACACCTGATTTTCCTGAGGAAGGCATTGATCTCTTCATGCAACCTTCAATTTCCCTAAACATACTCTCGAAAAAAGGAGAAGACGCCAAAGGAAGCTTGAAGGAAATTTCAGTTCCAACCTGGAAAAGCACCAAATAAGAATCCTGTGAATTCACTCACAGCTTCAGAAAAAAAAAAGGCTGATGTAGAGAGAAAGATAATTGGCATATGGAGGAAAGTCAACACAGAAATCTTAAATGGCATATTGATATCTAATATGCTTAAGCTTTCAGCCAGGACATCAGTGAAGCCTGGCATATCATGGAATAGTATGCATCACATGAAACTTGATCTGCCAATGCACATGTGTGCATACATGTGGCTATTATCATGACAATTACCTCGCTTATACATATTGCTGATGGAATATGACGGTACACAATATCAGCAGCAACAGATGCAGTTGGAGCAGACTGCATGGCAATAGCACGAGCAATTACAGAGAAGGGATGTCAGTGTGAATAAACAACCTGTACAAATCCATAGGACATAGGAAATGAACACATAAATGAATATACCTTCACCAAAGTAAGTGTATAGCCCACCCCAAATTGATGCTTCAAGAAAAGGGAACTGGCCAAAATCATTGTCCAAGGTAACAACCATAAGAAATTGAAATTCACTTTCAGAGTACCAATGTACTTAACTGAATACAATATACCATTCAAACTATGAGAAATATCAAGCATTCGTACATATATGGTTCCACATTATACTGAGGAAAAGGTGATACAAGATCCTCTGACAGAGACAGAGAGAGAGGAAGAGAGAGAGAGAGAGAGAGAGAGAGAGAGATGGGAAGACAGGGAGATGGAGAGACAGAGAGATACCATAATATAAAAGTCACATGCTAATTATTTCAGGTCTCAATACTTCATGACCATTCTCTCTTACATCTGAGGTTCATTTATGGCCTTTTCCTTACTTTGATCTTCTTCATAAAAACAAAATCTGTCAGCAAAGGGCAAGACCTTTCCAAGGAAAAGGAAGGTCCAGAAAGAAAAGGTTCGAAAGCATGACCTTTTGAGATCAGGCCCTTCATCTTTAAGCACGTTTCCTAATGTCAACTTTCTTGCGCAAAAAACATGGGACTGTTCACGGAATATATCATTTACAAATGGTTTCCCTCAATCAAAAGTCACGGACTTCCAATTTTTTTATCCACATGTCTCGGTTCGCACACTCAAGTCTTTGATATACTACCAACCTTCACGTGAGGGCGTTAAGATATGCAACATTATCTAATAGCTTATGTTTTTTTAAACAAAAAGTGGTGCACTCAACTTCAAGAGATCCAAGTTCTGCACCGTGTTACAGTGTCTATACAGTATTTGATCAGAATATCTTTATGCCGCTCCACCAAACTCAAATCTCCAACATTACTTATAAATATGTTACGAAAGTGATTAACTCTTCCAAATCGGACCAATTTAAAAGAGCTCCAGTTATATGTCGTCCATATATCTATGCATTCATGAATAGTTGCAATAACTGCTCCGGAAACCAAGCATAGCTCGCTCCGGAAATTGGAATATTAGTAACTAGGCTTTCCACATTCAAACATCCCTTTCTGATGACATGAGCATGATGTCACAAAAAATCAAATGAGAATGAAATCACTAACTTTTTGCAAGTAAAGTAGATCAGACTAACCTTCCACAGCATCTTAAGGAACCATTAGCCATTATGGCTATCCGGTCTCCCAGCTCATCCGCTTCATCCATGGAATGTGTGGTTAATAGAATTATTCTTCCTTTTTTTATTTTTTTAATTAACTGCCATGTCAATCGCATTGAATATGGATCCATTCCACTAGTTGGTTCATCAAGAATGATAACCTGGGAACAAATTTAGTTTGTTCAACAGTAATTACTTAATAAAACTAGGGAATAGGGCCTCCAAAAGGAAACCTAGAAGAAAGTATAACCTTACTATCTCCTATCAGAGCAATCCCAAGAGACAATTTTCTCTTCATTCCACCGGAAAGAGCCCTTGTGCAGGTGTTGATTTTATCAGCCAGACCTACCTGGTCAAAATTAACATAAGAGTGATCCTTGTGGTATCCTGCAATAAAAGAAAAAAGGAAAGGAAACTAGGGCAGCATAACTTTCCTTTCAGGGCCTACATTGTGCATCTAAATTATGGGGATACACTTAAACACCATTTAGAGCTTCTTTTATAAAATGACCAAGCAAGTCATCAACGTAAGCATGTAGAGAAACGTTCTCTGATGCAGCCCCCAATTGCAAAAGGCTCAAAGCAGCAGCTATTGTTTCCCAGGATCAGTGGGGGATTTAATAGCACTATTTATCCTTATTATTGGTGAGAAAAGCTAAAGCCCTATAAATCAATGTTGTAGTGTTGAGAGACTGCCCCTGACAACTAAGAAGTGCAGCTTGAACTCCTCAAGCCTCCACACCCCCCAATTTCATGCAGCGTATGGGGAGGGGCGGCTCACACATTCTAAGAGCTTTTTACCAACCCACAAAACTCTAGTTATGGATTTCCTCCTAGTTAGCACAAAACAAAATAAAAGAAAAGCTACCCTACAGCCTCATATCAAGGAAGAGGCTCGTAAAAAATACTTATAGGTCTATACTTCCCAAATGATTAAAAATTAAAAAAAAAGTTGAAAAAAAATAAAGAAGGTAAGCTGTATGTCAATTGTATAGAGAGGACTCACTTCATCAACCATATCAGTCACAACATGTTCCACGAGATCTTCCTTGACACCCTTCAATACTGCATATATCTCCAAGTGCTCCCGAACCTGCCAACGATAGTCAAACAGGTCAACTGACAATAATTAAGATAAATGCAAAAGCATTGAAAGGTAGTCAAATAACAAGAATAAAGAAGGTATATCAAGCAAATGAAGTCAGATGTACAACATACTGACATGAAGGGAGGAGAATAAGACAAATGTTACTCCATTCTTAATTCTATAGGGATACAAGGATATGCAAAGTAAACCTGCAAACACTATCGCAGTGTTGTTCCATGCTAAGAAGAAGTGAGAACTATATAGAAACTTTAAAAACGGAGGGTGGCTCAGTTATGCAACAATAAGGCCGAGTGGAAACCTAACCATTGAACATTGACTCTGGCACATTTCCTGACAGTGGCATTCATAAATAAGGCCACAAAACTACCAATTTGAACCAGAAGTTATGCATCTCACAGATCAATTCTGACTTGCCAATCTACTCAACGCTCAAATACAAAGGTAATTTGCGGTAATAGCACTTTCTGTGTTGGATAACCACAATTATCTGAGTCATGTGATGGGCATAAAAATCAATAGTCGCAAACAGAGATCACAAATTACTAGTGGTCCCCTAAACCTAGTGTACGGATACCACTTCAATCCTAAACTTTCCAATTTTGTCATTTTATTCCTAAACTTTGACTCGAAATTTCAATATAGTCTTTTCAGACAATTTTCGTCGGAACTCACTACGTGGCAATCTAATCATCACTAGCCATCCCAAATGGCACACCACCATGTAAGGGATATCCTGCAAACTTTCACCAGAAGGACTACATTGGAATTTTGTGCAAAGATTTAGGACTCAACTGGCAAATTTGGAAGACTTAGAACTGAATTAACATCCATATAATAGGTTTAGGACTGATTGGACAATTTCCTCCTTTTATCAATGTCATCTCTTGATAGAAATAGGATCTTCCTTCAAGTTTCTCTTACATGATAAGTGCCACAAAGGATGGTCATGTATGCTTCAAGTATCATTTACAAAAGTATTGTATTCTGAAGATTACTTCAAAATTTGGAAGAGTAACTAATGTTCCATGCAGCATGAGAAACAAAATTGACATTGAACTATGAGAAAATACATGAACTGTTGTCTGAAAAAACAGCCTTGATGATGCAGTCTAATTATTCCAAATGAGAGCCATCCACATGACTAAATTGAGACACACACATCAAGATCGTTATCACATCCAGTTCCAGAAGTGGGGAAGAAACTTGTGGACGGTTTAATTTAGTATTTGCAGCATATTCTACTGATGTAATTAAGAAATAAACAAAGTGCTCACTTACAGTCAGCTCAGGAAAAAGTATATCATTCTGAGGGCAAACTCCCAGACATTTCCTTATCTCATCCTGCAGAAGATTTCATCCATTGCAATAAATACTCTTATGTTTGGATAAAGAGGAAAAGATACGAATTGTCTAAGACACTGAGGAAAAAATCCTTCAGGCTTCATGATTTTATCAGTCTTCAAGTGACAAGGAGTGTTAAAATAGAAGAATAAACAGCATGTTGTCCAACAACTTAAACTTTTACAATAAACAGTTGCCCACTCAACTTTAACCCAAATAATACAAAACATCAGGCAAAATAAAAATAAATCTCTGATTATAAGCCCCATCAAGCATCTAGCATTACACCACAAATAATCATTCAATCTTACCATGCACACCCTTTCCAAGAAAATGCATAGGTGTAAACAGAGAAGGTTAATATGTTCGGAACTCAGTGGACACACAGGACACCGATGCCATCTTGGAGAAAGATGGATCGACACTATGCAGTTTAAACTCTAAGTTTTCCAGAAGACTGACAACAAGACAAGCGTTAGCAAGCTAGCAATACTATATGCACAAACCTCCCCTTCCCTGACATGCTGGAGTCAACTGTTTGGGTACCTTCACAACATTTGAGGTTCTTTACCTTGTAATTCATTTCCTCCTATGTCCACCACACCCACTTTTGACTTGATCTAAGTCACGTGTTCAAATAGAATTATCTCACTTTCAGCGCCTCTGGGCTCAAACCAACTTCAAAAAAATTGGCACATATCACAGGAACGAGCAAATGAAAGAATTTGGAGGTGGTATATCACTTGAAACGCCTTCCTCTCTAGAAAAGAGTTTCTCTTTCTACATTCCTTAGTTCTTAGATTGATAAGGGAAGCAACATTCTACAACGCAACAATCTAAATTACAATAAGACTACATCTCCGCATGTGACACCCATTTACAGGGAAGGCAAACAATTTTAAGAAAGAACATAGTCAGATTATTTGCTAAACTTATCAAACAAATAATCCTACTACAATAGCTGAAATATGAAATGACGAGACAATATTGGATAATTAGGAAACAGCTGGATTATTGCCATAAATTAAGAACGGCACCCAAGTTCTCCACATCATAAGCAGAATGGAATGACCAGCACAGAGAAACTATTTTGGAAGAGATAGTTACCATTTCCGTCGTAATATTTCGGCCAAGCACCAAAGCATCCCCCGATGTGGGAGAAAGAAGTCCAACAAGCATCGAAATTGTTGTGCTCTTACCGGCTCCATTATGTCCTTCATACAGAGCGTTCGCAGATTTCAATGACAAAAAAGTAAACATTAAATTGACTTGATTATTTCCATTGGAAAAGGTGAAAACTCATATAGAAGCTTTTTTGAGTGGACCTACTGGGCCAATGCATACACTAGAATGAACATAGAGGTCCACATAGACGAAGTTGTAGCTACCAATATGCTCTGTAGTGAGTTATGTGTTGTTTCAAGAGAAAGTTGGGCCTAAAAGAATCCAATTAACAGGATATCCCTAAATGAGCTGGAGTTAAGACAGTTATTATATGAAGAGGAAATAAGAGTGTTCACAAAGAATATTTCACTAGACAATCATGTTAACATTGCCCAACAGAAGTATAGCCATTCATTTGTTAGCCCATGATCTTCCAGCATCATTAATCCAAAGATTTGATCATTTGTTTGCTTTGGAACAATATTAGGGAAAAGGCTCGATATGAAACATTTGCACCATACAGTTTAGCATAGAGATCACAAGGACTTGCCAGAAATCTAACAGAAACTGTGCAATTAACCACAAGAAAATCATTCCTCCATTATAGACTAAGTAATAAGCCCGATAAGTGAGAATAAAGCCAAAAAGTTGACGACCTTAAATATAGATGAAGCACAAGAAAGACACAACAAGGCACTAACCTAGAAGAGCTAGTATCTGATTCTCATATAGGGTTAGCTGCAGTGAGTTCACTGCACAACATTTCCCCCTCTTTGTGGCATACACCTTATGCAAGTTCCTAATTTGTATGCATCTGCAAGTTAATCAGCTTAGTGTGTGAAAGCCAGAGTCGGAAGAACATAAAAAAAGGTGATCCTATATCAACAGTTCTATACCGCTGATCAAGCTCCTGTTGTTTCATTTCCAAGCTTATTGATTCGATAGCAGGTTCACTATCTATTTCAGGAAAAGTGGCCCCCTTCTTCAAAAGTTTATTTTTGTCCTGTACTTCCACACTGACGGCCTGGTGCTTTGGACTATTCTTCTTCCGTCTGAATCCCTTGTCAAGTATAAAATCCAAAGGATAAAGCACTCCGCACTCACCCGTAAGGACCTGACAAGCTGAATACATCAATAAAATAGCAATCATAGAAGTTTAAAAAAATAATAGACAGTAAAATTCCAAGAGAAGCATAGATCAATAGCAGCAGGAAGGTGTCAGCAAATTGAAGACTCGCACTAAAAGATGAAAGTTGTCTAGCATCTCATAACATATGCAATAGTCAGAAATCCAAATATGGTTGTAATTCAAAAGTTTCTATTTAGACTTCTAATATTAGAGTAGCAAACTTAAATGATACCCAATTTAAGTGTTAACGGTTCTTAGATATAATATAAGAAGATTACATGTATCTTATTGGCTTTTTATTTTCATTTTCTTATTGTAGCTTATTCTAATTTTCTTTTTGACAACTGTGAAATTTTGATAGAACCACTGCCCATTGTTCTAAAAATTTAAGCTGTTAGATGAAAGCGTGACTTACTATTTAGATATTCCAACACTCCCCCTCATGCTTAGTCCGGTCTCCTGCCTAGTATTAAGTGTGGAAATATTTAATTGGGGAGACAAATGGGGCCTAGAAAGATTCAAGCTTAGGACCTCCAGCTCTGATACCATGTGAAATTTCAATAGAACCAATTCCAACTATTCTAAAAGCTTAAACTGTCATATGAAAGCATGGTTTATTATTTAAATATTTTAACAACAACTAAAGTAAAGCTTATCATGTCATGTCAACTATGTTTTTTTACTTGGGCGCTTACGGCTGCCTAAAGATTTAACAGCGACTTTGCTTGCCCTCGCAAACTTGTAGTTTGAAGACGGGTCCCACAACAGATGACAACCTTGAGGATTCTGTACTTGAGAAGGCAATTCCCTTCAGAGGACAACTAGGACAAGATTTCTCTGACAATGATGCAAAAACAAGACAAGAATTGGAGCAATGCTCTCCTAAAGCTTCTTCTTTTAGGAGCTCTCTCAAGGAATAGAAGACGAATCAAATAAAGACCCCACAAATCATAGAAATAAACCACAACAATAGTAGCTGACAACTGGCAGACTTACAAACTGTAACAGTGAACACGATAATCTGATGGACAGTGGAAATCAATGGTAATGGATGGTGGTTCAAGCAATGGATATCCTTATCAAAAGCTCATCTGTGATAGATCTACATTGAGGAGACGTGGCTCGCCAAGATCAATTTTGGCCTAACAGAAACAGAGATCGACAGTTCAACAAGGACGACTCAGGGACAAGGACGTCTGGCTATGGCTTGGCAAAGATGATGCGCCTACTCTTTGCCTTTCTCTAATGCTGATGACTAAGTAACGAGATGAACAGAAAGAATGATGCTGTGCAGGTGGTGGGGAACAATGGCAACTTGATTGTGACTGTGTCAACCTACAACAATCTTCTCCAACAGCCAAAAAAGATGTGACGAGTGGCTGAGATCAATGGTGGCACTCAACACGACAGCAACTCCATCAAAGGACAGAGAACATGCAAATCAAAATAACTTGACAAAGGAAATCAACACTTGAAGATGAGAATTGACGGGGAATAGCATGGGAGTTGACAAAACTTCACTCTGAGTAGCTCGACGAGGCAAGCTAACCAAGTAAAGATCACGAGAAAGAAGCAGAGGATATCAACAGCTACATCTTTACTCACTTCTTCTTTTTTTCTTTTTTTTTCTTGGTCGGATTACTCACTTCACTTAATGCAAGATTACATAGGACGATCTACTTCTAGTACGTGCAAGAGAGAATCTTGTATAACGTCCTTAATTAAAATACTCGACACTTATCTAGCAACCATAAATATCTACTTACCAACATTTAGTTACCGGTACTACTAAAAATTGTTACTATTTCTAAGTACTCTTCAAAGAGGACATACCTTATTCAGGTAAAAACCAATGAGACAGTACACAAGTGAGTCAAACATCATCATTACTAGACAGACCAGAAAATTCGCTCCAGATGACGCCTGCATGATCCATCATCATGAACAATTAGCATCAGTAATATTAAACAGTACATAATATCAAGACTCCAAAACACAAAGGTACCAGCCAAACGTTGCTCCACCGAAGCCCAACATGAGCACGTTCATAATCAGCAAAGTTAATAAACCCCAAAGCAAAGGCCGTTGGTGAAAGCAGAGAAGCAATGACTTTCAGAATCCTATATGCAGAAAACTGTTGCATGAGTAACCTGGTACTGTGAATTTAATCACAAATAGGATATCCTGAATGAAATATTTTAGCATAATTACTTACATAGGAACACCTTCATCATTCACCGTGTAATAAGGAAAGAAGGCCCCAAGGAAAGAAAGGGTACCAACTGCAACAGCTGTTTTCGCTCGTGTGAAAAATGCACATATCATAAATGACAGCATGATTGCACTCAGTCCAAAGGAGAAGAAGTACACAAAAACCAAGGATTTGTCACTGTACTTGAAAAGGTTGTCCATTGTACAAACAGTGATAATTCCAGAGGAAATTGCAAACTGCAGAAATATCAAACTAAGAAAGTGAGAAGACTGTCAAAATATGTTCCCATAGTAAGTAAGAAGCTAGATAGAATAAATTGGTTCGTGAGTAGTAACACTGAAAGAATACATGAAAATACAAATCAGTAATTGTATGATCCAATTTGAACTGAACAAATGATCGACCAATTAAGAGGCCAGACAGAATAATACCAACTTCTAGAAGAACCTAATAGCCATTTCAAACCCAGCTCTACTGGTACTTCTTGCAGAAATAGTCCACTCTTGGTTTATATCACTTCACATGTAAGTGACAATGTGGATTTGGTAAAAAAGCATTGTCTCGTTCTATACATACTAAGGACAAAGAGTGACAAAATAAATAAGATAAGCTACATTTACCTGCAAAGAATATGCAATAAACCAAGACAGGTGAAATATCCCATCTTTCAAACCCATCATGTAGAGACCTTCTTTTATCTTCTGTTCCTGGAATTTTGTGAACATAAAACAGATAAGCTGGGGCTGATAATGGTTTTCTCATCTCTAATTTAAAATAATAAATACGAGATAGTCATTTAGAGTAATTTATGCGTATAAACTATCATCATTGCACTAATGCAGACATTATTTTATGTACCTTCTCAAACACAGAGTAGCTGATTAGGCGAGAAATTGGATAGAGAAAACCCAAAAGGTACCTGTTCATTTGGTTCCAAGGAGAACTTAATTAAAGGATGATCGGCATTTACCAGAACAGCATCTTCCCAAGATTAACAGTACCAGAATGCAAGTGAAATAGAATTTCAAAAATGAAAATCTCTGGGAATACGTACAATACTCCCATAACACTCTTGATGATAGACTGGAATTCATCATCAGTGTATTCACGAGTTGGAAATGGCGCTATCCTTATGTTGGAGGGAATGAATTGTTTCCAAGATAGATCAAGTGAGGAAGGTCTCTCAGACGATTTTGACAAAGGTTCAATGGTCATATTCAGCATGTCACTCTGGGTTTGCTGAGCAGACAGAATGATAAATGAATCTAAGACCTGTTGAAGCTGCAAAATATTCAAAGATTATAATCACATCAGTCTTTTAGCTGAAGTACAGAAACTTCAAGTATTAATTTCCAAGATGCTGAAATTACTCTTTTCCGATCAAAAACAAAGTTAAAAGTCATTTATTTAGGGTAACCAGATGTATGTAAATCATAAAGAGTACAATCCTCTTTAACTTCCAAAAGGCTCGCTCTCATGCCGTACAAATACTGTGCATCGAACAAGGAATCATTGCCTTGACAAGTAACTTGAATTAACAATTAACAATCATCAAATAGAAAAGCATCATTTTAACAAAGACCTTTTTTTAGCGTCAAAAGGAGCCAAGGAAACAGATCTGCTCAATAACTCATTTCGCATCATCTTCCATGCTAGTTACTATCTTTTTCTTTTTTTGACACAATCATCAATGAAAAGAAAAGAAGCAGTACATATCATATACAAAGAGGTGAAAGACAAGGAGGTACAAAGAGAAGAGAAAAGACTACACTAAAAGTGACAATGCAAACAAGTTACTCATTATGAGACCAAAAATCGCACTAGGACATTAGTTTTTCCTTTTGTCTTGGCTAAGAGGCATGAATGAGTGTTGCTATTGAAAGGTAAACAGTAAAAAGACTAGCAGGTCACAGCAACATGATGAAAGAACTGAAAAAGAAAGAACTGGCAAAGAAACATAGTTGTAAGGATAGTGCTGCATACAGTATAAAATCCACTGAAGCTATACTGCATCGTTGGTATGATACTAACACCCAAATGCAAGTCGTTGGCGAATGGGCCATTGGTGTCCATAATGGATTTAGGGTCAGGAAACCCCGAAAAAGCCCATGTATGGTTGAGGCGTATACTGTAGTCATATATTCGAGGGCCTTGACCATGAAATACGACTGCTCCTTTAATTTTAGGATTTGAACAGTTCCTGCAGAAGAAGTCAATAAAATCCATGTTAAATGCCACAGATCCAACAAGTAGTTGCTTCCCTTGTATGAAAGAAGAAGAGGTGAGGTTACTTTTTCCAGGTGTTAAGCACCCACACACCTCCCCCCCCCCCCCCCCCCTCAAAAAAAAAAAAAAAAAAAAAAAAAAGCTTCAGATCAGCGACCATGATGGGATCATCTAAGTTAAAGTTCTTCCTTACAGAAGCACTCTGAACAATGTGAACCAATAGTACATAAATGAATAATAGAAGGCAACCTTAGTCCAATTCAACAGTTAATCAAATGTTGGATCCAGCTATGTGAAGAAGAATAGAAACGGTGGCAAGAAATCTCATTACAATTACACATATTGATCATACAAAGAACCAAAATTCGTGAAATGCAATTGACAGAAGGGAAAGGACCTGGCAAGACTCGAAATCAATGGCATAGCACAAGATTCCAAACAAAAGGTGATCCAATGAGCTTTAAGAAGTACCACCGATTAAAAGCTATAACTCAAAAAATTACTCTGTCCTCTGATTAGCTCATCATTTCAAACGAAATAGAAGGCAACAATGACAAAAAGTTGCCTGTAGCATGCTACCTCATGTTCAAACCAGCAAGAATGTAATACTCACTTAATCTGACTGCAGGTTCCAAAGATGTCTGACCGAATGTAGGTTTCTAGCTCTTCTTCATTGTTATATATTTTATGTACGAGCTGCATCAGAACAAAAGTAGTCATTTACATTGCATCATGTATACACATCACATTCACATCTGAGGAAAAAATTTCATCTATATTATATAGCTTTGGAATAAAAAAGACAACCCATCATCAAATGCAAGAGAGAAGAAGAAACTTCCAGTGAAAAGATGGACGATTATAGGATAAAGTCATGTCTCTAATGGAGAGGAGAAAATTCAACTTTGTCTCTATTGGAGAGGGGAAAATTCAACTTTGTCTCTAATGAAGAGGGGAAAATCAACTTTGTCTCTAATGGAGAGAGGAAAAATAAACTACTTCTGGCTAGAAACGCCAATGCAATATTTTGCTTTTTCTTATGCTCAGGCTGTTGCAATTTTTGCCTTCCGAAGTGCTTGGTTGTTGAAATAAGAGTCATTGCATCATTAAATTTGATGAGTTGACCATCATGGAGAACATTATTGTCTGGACTATAAATCCTCCAACCAAATGTCACGAGAAAATCATTAAATCCAAAGCACACTTTTTGCAAGGCAGAAATGTAAGGATTGATACTCTGTATGGGTATAATAACAGCAAGTCCTATCAAAGAAGAAGGATTTCTATTGACGATAAAAGGGGAAAAAAAAAAAGAATCCGGTTGGGTACCAATTCTCAGCCGCCAATGAACTGGAAAGTCCTGTCGACATATTTGGAAACTAATACTTTTGTCCCCAAAAGCTTTACGTCTTAGATAACAAGCTCATATTGTATATCAAGCCCAGGTCAGAAAATTCCCCATTTGTATGACCAGTATGTTTAATATAGGACGTGGACTTGACCACATTAATTGAAGCAAGAACAAAAACAAGACAGTATTAGGACCCAAAATAGGGATGAGCTGTGCTCTATACTGTGTTAGATAACATTTTTCTCCCAAAAGGTTTAATTGTGAGGTAGCAATTTCACGTCCTCACATTATATATTAGGCATAACTCTAAACAATTATAAAGGTCGAGAGTTGGCTCCATTAAATCGTCCTGGAATAAGATGTGCTACTCAATTAACAAATCGAAACAATGCTGCCCTCCCTCGCAGGAGGTTGTCCAAGCCAATCCTGCAATTTGATTCAATCTTCATACACAATGAAGCCAGTGTCCTCTTGGGATCAAAGTTAAAAAACTAAGAAAGCATAAGGCTGACAGAATCAAATTCAATAAACTCAACCATAACATTTAATTAACAAAGTAGGATGATGGCACAGCTGGTAGTCGCTGTACAAGCTAAAAGAAAGGAAAATTCTAAATTAACAAGGACTGTAACACAGTGCCTGCACAGATCCATATGTGCATATAAACCTAGAAGGCAAGAACTACAGGTACCTTTAGCAAGGGAAATTTTATGGACATCCAGTTAATCATCGTTCTGGTCTCTTCTGTGTCGGGTGCGAAAGCCAAAAACTCCCTCTTAGAGTATAGTAATTCCAAAACCTCCTGAAAATTAGGGGATATCCCTTTGCCAATTTCCATTAACATATCCTTCCGGATGTACCTGGAACAAGCTCTTGCCATCATCTTATTTGTACAATGCTATACATCGTCATATCAATTAAGCTGCAATTTCATAACACCTACATCTAAAGCAGGAAAAACTTCCCACTGACCGGGTCTTACACGAGTACCGTTAATTATGCTCGTCACGAGGCATTAACATATTGGGGCAACACAAATTTAACCGTAACTTGAACACTAGTGACGATGACAACAAAAGAAACTCACGCTTGTGCAGGATGAATCTGCGTGTCCACCCGCGTCCTGACCGCCACCAGCAACAAAATGACGATCGTGGGAAGCAAAATCTGCCAGAGCAGAACACGCCCGTCAGTCGAGCCGTCGATGACCCCTCGGGCGAGCTAAAAACGGCAAGTCGAGCGAGAGAGAAAGCGAACTGAACAAAAAAAAAAAGGAGAAGAAGGTCCGGCAAACGTCATCTCTCGGCAGACTCCGAACCGACAGGAGTCAACAGCTATCCGCGATCGAAGCGGAAGGAAGGAAGACGCAAAGTCGGAAGCCGCCGCGATCGACGATCCGAGAGCGAGTCGGATTCACTGATCACTCCAATTCGATCAAGTCCTCGGCGCAATCGGAGGAAGCGCGGGGAGCTCTCACGGCACATCCCGAGCTGAATTCAAGTCTAGAGATAGAGAGAGAGAGAGAGGAACCTCGGCGGCGGTGACGAAGGGGTGACGTATCTTGAGGAGCCAGTTCTTGCGGAGCATGACCTTCAGCTGCCTCCAGGATTCCCCCATTCTCGCTCGCCGCCGCAGTTCCTCGAGCACGCGCCCCGCGGTTCTTCTCGCAAGCTCTCTAGCTTCAGCCTTCTCCGCCGGATTAAACCCTAGCCATCGTCCGGCGAGAGAAAGAGAGAGAGAGACGGAGAAGGAGGGAGGAAGCAATGGCGTTTGGAGCGGAGCGAGGAGGAGGTGGCAGAGGGGCGAGGAATGTCGCTGCTTCTCGGTGACTGGTTCGGTGGTTTGGCTTTTCCAAAGCTCGGGATATATTTGGAATTTCCTGACGCCCACGCTTAGTGACGCTGCTAAAACGGCAACGCCCTTCTTGCTCAGAACGAAATTGCAAAATTGTCCCTCGTTTTTCTGTTTTTTTTTCTTTTTCTACTCTCGTTTTTCTCATTTTCCTTTCTTTTATTGTGCCAGGGACAGGGAGGGCCATGTTTGACTGTTCCTCCCCTTTAACCGGAAAAGCTTCCTTCAGTTCATTCTCCCCACCTAAAAAAAACAAAATAAAGTAATCATCCTAGCGTTGAGAATTTATATAAACGAAAAAAAAAGCGACTCAAATCTGTATATTAATAACAAATTCACCCCGAACCATTTTTGTTGCCACTAAAAATTCTCAAATTTTTATATTTTTTATAAATTTACCATCCGTCAATTTAGATTAATATCATGAAAAATTACAAAGTATTATAATTGTGAGAAATTGAGGATATAATCCCAAACCGATATACTTGTCATGTATCATTTAACTTAACAATTCAAAAATAAAATTTAACAAAAACTAACGGAACATGAATTTATCACAAGACACATTTTAGGATTTTTCGTGATATTAATTCGAAAGAAAATTTCATGAGCTTTTTAAAAATTCACGACATTCAATGTTTGCAACAAAAAAGTGAATTTGAAGGTTTCAAGCGCTAAAATGTCAAAAGTAAAAATTGCTTTGAATAAATTATTGTTCCTGTATTTTTTTTTTTTGTTTTGGTCGAATAATTTAATTTTCTTTTTTTTTTGTTCCTGTTGATAAAGGGCAAAAGACGCGATTTGTGCACAAAAATGGAAAGCCTTTCGATGAGACGCTTGTTTCTATTAATAAAGTGGAAAGTACACAAGGGAACAACCTTGTGAAAGCTGCTTAAAAGTTTACTTATGGATTGGTTTAATGTAGAAAATATCTGTGAAGGCTAAATCGGGAAATGCAATCGTGATAAAATAGTTGAATTACGTCTGTTGCCATTCAAGTCAACAGGCTTCTGATAATGACATTTAATTGAATTGAGTAGTTTCCTTGCAAGTTAAAAATGCAAGTTGCGTACACTACACAAATCATCGTACGTGGCACTCTGAGGAACCATACTTTATTTGTTCCCGATTGACTGAGAGCTGCCCGCGATGTATTAGCTTCCTATGAATTTATAAGTTATGAGTGACTTTACTACTCAAAAACCATACCTCGGGCGCTTGGAAAACCGCTTCTATTCTATTTTCAAATTATCGAGGAGATGATCATTTGTATCCTTTCCAAAAATGAACGGACGGACAACAAATATTTTTACTATATAATGAAAAAAAATCATTGATTAATTATTTCAAATGACATAAGTAATCATTTAAAAAAAATAAAATATTAATTTTTTGTAAAATGAAGGGAGCCTTGGTCTTATTCTGCTCTCAATAAGTCAATGCCCAAACCAGGCTACTAATTAGATAGAAATCCCATTAGTGAAGTCACTCTCGAAGCCGATAACGACTAAGCCTTTTTTCATGTTAGCTTTCTAAGGAAATCTTGCCTTCTTTCCTTGGTTTGGTAGGAAGGGCTACTTGGAGTGGTGCGTCCCACCTTTCGAAATGGGAAGAGTAGCATAGTAAGCAATGACCCTTGAGCATGAGCTACACTTACCCTTATTAAATATCTTGAGGTCACAAACCCACTTTCTGCAGGGATATGATAGATGTGAGCTAAAGTCGTCAAAGCTGGTCGGATTTGGATTTGGATCTGGCAATATCGAGCTCATCAAATTCGGCGATCTTAATCACGAAAGACTCATTTCAAACTTTCAACGAACAAATTTAGAGCACGAAAAGGAAAAGGAAGGAAAAGGACGGTGCACGTGCTCCCAACACATCTCTCTCGTTCAAAGCATTGAAGCCGAATTTCATAAAGAGACGTGACCATCGATCTAACAAGACAGTAATGCGATGGTGGCCCACAGAATTCACCGAATTGTAATTGCATGGTGCTGGTAGCATCCAAGTACCGATTATCAAGTAATTATACTCAGTGTCTCCATTGGTAAACTTGGTAGGGACATAGGGGAGCTAGATTACAGCCCAATGCCGGGGAACCAGTTCAATTCCCTATCCACCCCATCGTCCAAAGGGAATATCTCTAAGCATATGCCCTTTCAAATGATACTTGCATGGTCCCTTGGACTATATGGACCCACCCCTCGTCGTTTCATGATACAAAATGGGACCATGGGTTGAACGGTGATGGGGCAACCACGAGACAAGGTAGGTTTCGATCAGTCCATATCAGTTATCGTTCGTATACGAGGTAGGTTACGACATTTATGGCACGAGATATAGCTACCCAACACTGGTCGGACCCCCCACTAGATGATTCGAGATGGGTGAGCTTCTCGTCGCTCCTCACCACGTTGCAGCACCTAGCGTCGCTGCAACCCCATTTGCTAGCCGGCTGGCCGCGACTCCATCATCGTGAGGTGAGTTTTACAAGGAGGGAAGTGCCGTCCTTGCCATGTCCACGCAATGTCAAACTTTCACGCTGGAAAATGGGCTGGAAGGGAGACGGCAAAGAAAGAGACTGAGCAATTTTTCATTTTATCTTGATAGTCAATGGTGTTTGGGGGAGCATGCTTTCTACTTTACCCTTTTGAGTCTGAAACTAGACTTCTTTATATTATGAAAACATCTTGAACCAACCACATAATTCATAACCTATAAACTTATTCTAGAATTTTTCATAATTTATCGTAAATTGAGTTGTTATTTTTATTTGAGTTAATACTATGAAAAAGCCAAAATTAATATACCTATGATAAATTTATCCTAAATTAATTTTTTTGATCACAAAAATCCCAAATTAGTATACATGTGACAAATTTAATCCTCATTAGTTTTCGTTAAATTTTACCATCAAATTATTGAGTTGGAGGACACGTGGCAATTAACAAGTGTATTAATTTGGGTTTACCCTCCGTTTGTCATAACTCATAAGTGTATCAGTTTACATGTTATTAATCCAACTTAACGCATAAAATTTGCTAAAAATATACAATTTTTGGTTTGTGGCTGTCAAAAAATTAATTTTGAGTAAATTTATTTATAGTATACCAGTTCGAGATTTTTTATGGTAAAAATTAATTTGGGATAAATTTATTATAAATGTACTCATTTGGAATTTTTGGTGACATTAATCTTTTTTATTTTAATGGGAAATTGAAATTAAGCTTATATTCGATAGCTTTATCAGCCAAGACAAAAGAAGCATCTTTACCTGATGTAAAAGGACGAAGATATTTCAATGGATTTTTAACTTTGGGGGCAAAGCATCACCGTCCACTTTAACTTGTCGTAGACTGTAAGGCAAGTGGAACAAGCTCATCAGACGCAAAGTACGGTCGACATTCAGACAAAAAAAGAAGAAGTTGGGACCCAAAAAGGTTCGATCTCTATCATCGTTTGCATCATTAATGCCTTGTTTTCTCGGTTTTCTCGAACTCCATTCAACATAATTAAATTATTACTTTTTGCCCCCTACATAAACAATGCCCATTGTCCCCGACTAGGATGTTTGGTTGGTTTTCGGACAATATTATTTTTAATTACCTGATTAACAAACTTAATCGTCGAGATCGAACAATATGAAAAACCGGACACTTGTTGACTCCACATGGGACTACTCTCTAATTTCCAAATTTTTTTCACTCTCTTTTTATAATATTTTAAAATGGTCAATGTATGATGATCACCTTTTTGTATATTATGCTCGAGTGCGCACATGCCTCCCCCTGCGAGAGGGGTCAAGATCTAGATGGTTTAACAACGAGAGCTTTCGGTTCGATTAGGTTTGGCACTAGAGCCAGATCATTGGACCACTCCCACCAACTCTATAAATAAGCTAACTGTCCGAATCGAGTTAAATCTATCTTTTGACTATCCGATAGCCAAACAATTTCATTAAGTCATGAGCGATAGAATTAATGTCACGAAAAACCATGAACTAGTATATTTGAGAAAAATTTATTCAAAATTAATTTTTTATCACAAAAAACTCCAAACTAATATATTTATGACAAATTTATCCTCCGTTAGTTTCTATTAAATTTTACCATCAAATTACTGAGTTTGATAATATATGACAATTAATTGATGTACCGATTTACGGTTTTACCATTTATTTGTCACCTGGTATACCTGTTTTATGATTTTTTGTGATATTGATGTAATTTAATGGAAACTAATTGAGGATAAATTTATCACAAATGTACCAATTTCAAGTTTTTATGATCAATAAATTAGTTTAGGTTAAATTTATCACGATATACCGATTTGGAGTTTTTTATGATTAAAAAATTAATTTAAGATAAATTTATCACAAATGTATTAATTTGATATTTTTTGTGATATTTGCCCTCAAATATAAGCGACGACATACCACCCCACGGTGGACAAGTTGGTTCGCGCCTTGACCCTTTAGCCGGAAGGGTAAAGGTTCGAAACTTCTCGCCCCATTGCGCAACTTACCTACGACGCTGTGGGAGGTGGGTTCCTGCGGCGCTGCATCGGGTTTATGTCACGGTTGCCGGCTGTACGGCAATTCTCGGGTCACCAAAATATATAAGCGACGACATGATTGATTTTGATCGGGATTAGCAACCAAATCTCTAGGTGGTCTCGAACATGCGCACGACTTTGTAGGGAGATAATGAACCAATCCAAAGGCGTGAGCTTTGCCCTTTTCTTTGAATTATGACATATTTCTAGTTATGATTTTATTTCGGAAAATTATTTGAAATTTTCACTATGAACTCGCGGTTCATTTTTTTTCCGAATTTTACAAAAGAAATTGCTGGACCTTCTGATTTCGAAAAGTGACTTTGGGGCCCGGTTTTGTCGATGAAGAATGTCGGTTCAACCGTCCTTCGCGACTATCGACCGCACGAAGTCCCGCTCGCAAAAGCATCGCGAGATATTATACCTGTATGGCTGGATTTTTTTTTTTTTGAGTTAGGTAGTCCACAATAAAGATTCTGCCATGTTAACCATATCCGGGTCGATTTTCGCATGTATCGATTAGTCTTCCACCTCTTTTAAGCGATTTTAAGAGCATCGAGTCCCGTACCTTCTAAATTTTTCACACCCGACAAAACTTAAATCAATGGCTACTATTAATAGAGCAAATTCTGATGTAATCTAAGCCATGATATTGTTAATAGATATAACCACGTCGCTTAATGGATATATCTAGTAGGCACGTGTTACCATATTTATCATAATTCAAAAAATTATGTACATATATTAGAGTTAACTTTTACATCAGTTCATATACTTTTTTTATACATATGTTATTCGTTTATTTATTTATTTAAACTTTTCGATTGGACATTCTAACATTATATACCCGTATGACATATTTCAATAATCCTACTCACTTGTAAGTCAGATTAGAAGCAACAAATACCATGCTTAAGACTCTCTTGCTGGCTACACCACATGTGTTATCGCATGTGATTTGCTTGTTCCGATCGAACAACTTCGTTAGAGGTAATGTAATGTATATAGGCAATGCCCATTCCATGTACGGTCGCCAGTCTCCTCAAATTTCCACTCGTGTACGGCGACCAAAGGGACCATGCACTGTGCAGGAAGCTTCCTAATAGAACGAATTTTGGTCTGTTTTCTTCCTCTAGAAGCCCCAACTTTTGATTTCTTCCTTGTTCTTACTAGTAACTTTATGTCGCTCGATGCTTTCTCTTGCTCCGTCGCTACAAACTCTCTTTTCCTGGCCAGGACTTGCTTGCCGCACGTCAATTTGTTTATCATCTTCGATCTATATGTTAGGAGGATGGTTCCAAACTAGAACAAGATTTTGTGTTTTTCTAGTTCTCATGTCTTCACGCAATCTTATGACATTTTAGGGTGTCCAATGGTGAGTGTGCAATTTGAAACCATTAATCTAAACTTTCATTTCCGGTGATATCTATAATTAAGATTTTTATTTCATTAATATTTTATAATTGTTGTGTGTCTAAATATGATTTATAATGAATGAATTGTAGTAATTGATATAGTTATTAAATGTAATGATTCACTACAATCATTCAATTAAAAGTACGTGTGGATAAACCTTAAAACTAACCCTAAAACCTATGACAGGTAAGTCCTATATTCCAAAAATCAAAGAATCTGTTTGGAGATGTAGGTTCCAAGTTCCAAATTCTAGATAGAACGTGGATAGAACTTGAAATCTAGACTGCTCACCCCTACTATGGCACATGGCAACAGACAATACGAAGGTACATATCACATGCATATATAGCCAATGAAACTTGGGCAATGAAGTCCGTTATTCCCCTTGAAGGGAAAAAAGCACTTGGATAAGCAGATAAAAACCGCACACTGATGGCTTCTGCTAATTTCATGAAGCAAGTCAGCCAAAGTCAAGATGGTGATTCAAACACGTAATCGTCTTGTATTTCGTCGTGCGGGGGTAAATCCAATGCGTATTATGCGCCTTATAAACGGGCATGATCCCTCTTAAATCACTAAATTAGTCGCGGGTTATGGGAGGCTTTTTCCCATTGGTCATTATGGAGCCAGCAATCTTTATTGCCATGAAATCTCCCTCTGCTCACTTACGCTCTCACCTTTTTTTCTTAATTGAAGAAACCTTAAAACAGATGGGACAATGCCGGAATCATCCCCGGCAGGAGGGCCATCTTATTATGACTGACACGGCATATTCCTCGGCGAAAGGAAGATGGTGAAAGTTGGAAAGTTAGTTAATTAACCACCCTGCCCTCTCAGTGACTAAACTAAATAGATTATCGTGTCCTTTTGACCCTTTTTAACTTTTGCCAGTGATTCTCGAGATCCGTGTGTTCCAATGATTCATCGATTGAGTCTGAAGTCAATTATCGTCCCTTCTTCCTTTTTGGCTTTAAAAATCAAAAGGGGGCGTGTGGGCTCGGATGACAAAAGAATCTGCTCCTCTATCAATGAAGTTGTGGGTTTTATTATTATTTAGTGCAGGCAATCACGAGGTAAAATCTTAAATGCATCACTCCGAAATTGAGAAGTGTGTTTTAAAATCGTCCCTAGAGATAGATTAATTAGGATGTGTGAAAGGAGGATACCACCTAACCGTTAATTCGAAAAATAAATTAAACGGAGAATATTAGATGATTAAAGAGTGTTATACTCACAAAACCGACAATTACCCTTGTTTGATGAAACTTATATTGAAATTGAGTGTAGGTGAAGAACATTCGGTAACCATACAACTTTAAAAGTTATGGTCGCAAGATTGGTTGTCGTCATAGTTTGCTTAGATTTAGATTGAAGTTGAGTTGAGGTGGAGAATGTTAGGTAACTATACAACTTTCAAACCAGTGGGCCAAAGCAATATGGATTTTATAGTCATTGGTGGAACGTGACTTGTACGTCTATCATGTCAACGTGATGAGTACCTTACATCGTCATTTTTCTTTCTTTTTTTTTATTTTTATTTTTATTTATATTTTTTTTATGGAGCGGCTCATGGTTATGTGGCGTCACTTTTGCATTCATGCCATGCGTTAAACCGTTCTTTTGGCTTGATAAAAGATAGAGCTTTCCGTGCCTAAACTCGAGGGAGTTCATGAGAAGTTACTTTCGCATGCCTTGACCCAAGAGATTACGGTAAGAACTAATTGAATTTAGGACACGGTGCTTCTTTCAGCTTCTGGAGGCTAGGGCTATCGACTTGTTGAGCTTTCTCTTGCTATAGGACAATGATTTGTCAACATGTCTTAAATGGAGGTGAAGGAGCAAGTGGAACTAGACTCTACAGTGGGGGTGATTGGATCCTTGTATGGTCATTTTCAGCCTAGAACAAGAAACCAGCCCTTTGACTCTACTCCCGATTCTACTTGGGAATCGGTCCACCTTCTGTTTTGCATAAAAAATTAAATTCTGATAAATAATATAAAAATTGCACCATTTCATTACCACAACATATGTTGGTCAAGTAGCCATGACAATTATTTCTTCCCGGTTCGATTTCTAATGAGTTCAAAAGAGTGTGTGTGTATAAATTGCTTTAGAACTGACTTAACTAATCTGGTTTCTAGATAGAACAGTAGTTCCGACCTTGGGACCCAGAACTGAATTAGTTCTCCTTAGAATTGGCCTTGAATCAATCGGTCCAAGCCAATTCGATCTGGTTCTCGAGTTGAACCAGACTCGATACTCACCCTTGGACTCTAAAGCATCTCTAATTGGCTTTTGGGTCAAGAGGACATAACGTAGAATTGATTGCCCGGATTGGGCTTGAAATAGAATTTACAAAAGGCAGCACTATCGGGGACGGGCCCATGTTAGAAAATTATAAATTCGTGGGCCTCGGAGGGGCAAAATTCTTCACGTTATGGAATGATGGTGTTTAATTATTACTAAAAAGATTATTTCATGAGAACTTCTTAATTATACTCCAACCTTTAATGTTCCTCGTTTCGTCTAAAATTCTCCCGCCCAGCTACTTAACAACACGCTTTTACCGATGTGTAAATAAGAAAAAAAAAGGTTTAGTCAAATAAATCACACATTGGCATAGAAAATACCACGAAGATTGCAATGGAAACATGTTCGCTTCTCTCAGAAGCATCTAGTTTCCTAAAAAGGTTTCCAATCTCGTTTCCACATTTGGCCGAGCTTTTCTGTGACTCCAATTTGAGAGGAGGGGTTATAGTTATTATCGCAACAAAATGCGCTGCACGTAGGGGCGAGCATGGTCCGGATGGACGGTTCCCACTTTAAAATCAGGAACCGCCCATTAAGAACTGGTTTTGAAAAATTGAAACTGGAAACCGACTATTGGTTCCATGAACCCACCTAGGAACATGAAGCTTGATGAGACCAGTTCCATGAACCCACTTAAAAACCAGACCATCGAAACAAATAATTTCCATATTCTTAGTTGCAATATCGGTAAAAAGATAAAGTTAATAGTCAAGACCGTAAGTCGATAAGTGTTGAGCTTAAGAGTAGAAGCCGTAAATTAGAGATAAAGAGACAACTCAAACGAGGTGAGAGTGAAACAAGACGAACACTCAATTAATGGGAATTTAGCTCCAAATTAAGAGTTTTAGGGTTTTCATTTTTCTTAAATTATTTTTTGGTCATAAATTTTTCTTAAAATTTAAACATGTATATTTATATATTACTAGTCCGATTCAAGTGGGCGGGTGGGCAATTCCATATTTAGGACCGAGAACCAGATTGTTACCCACTAGTTTCAATTTATTGAAACTGAGAACCGGACCAGTTCTCTTGGGAACCGCCGGTTTCGATCCGATCCACTCTAGTTCCGTGTGGTTCTCGATTCTTTTGCATACCCTAGTTGCCCCATTTCATTGATTTTTCTTCTTTTCAAATTTGTTTGTGTTGGATATAAATTATGTCATCTAGAGCAAATTACCTTTGTGATTTCCCCGAGCGCATTGCATAATTTTTGGTGAATCAAAACCTAAAAAAATAAAATCACAACTCATTTCAAACATGCGTATTTTGCGTACCATTTATTTTTATTCTCTTCTTTTGATGGAACAAATCCATTTATAAAATCAATTTTATCAAAAATCAAGTGGATCTGAAATTGATTATAAAGACAGAGAAGATTGGATGATAAAATTTGTAAGTAAATGGTATGAGATCCTTTAATTCAACAAGTATTTTTATTTAGATGATATATGCTCTTTAATTCAACCAAATGTATCAAACGAAGAGTGAAATAACTAATACAGTTTAATTAATATAGCAAAACTAACTTTGAATTTTAAGAACAATTTATTTGAAACAATTCGTTTAATTTTTCCTTTTGAGATCCACTTGTCTTATATACATCTTATACCATTTATAAAATTCGTCTATCAGAAAATAAGAATCAAAATATTATATGTAAAATCCACTTAATTTCAAATCCTTTCGTAAGAGCAGACAAAAGAAAATGGTCATAAGTTTTAAACACATAGTTAATTATCCAACAATTTGTCTTTTAAATCTTAGTTCGGTCCATAAATGCTCAAATATTTCTCTTTCTTAATATGCATATTTCACGACTTAAAATGTTATTCAGTAATTACATCGAACACTTGTGACAAATAGATTAAATGAGGACTCGACTAGAGACAATTCAATTGAAGAGAACTAAGATTTCCAAAAGTTGAAGACTAAGTCGGAAATTTCTCAAGATAAAGTGGATGTGTCTTCTCAAAAGATGCCCGAAGTGAATGTTGTCTCAACGATAATCGCGTTCTCAAGCTCACCAACGAGACGAGCCACCAATGGGCCATGCATTCTACTCCTCTTGCTCCGGTTCAAGAACTATTGGGGTGGCGACATCTCCACCTTCACGACCTCCTTCGTCTTCGCCATTGTCACCGAGTACTCAACTCTCGGCGGATATGACCCCGCCTTCGATGTCCTGATACCATGGACCTCAGGGCCTTGCCCAGCTAATATTTGGGGCTCCTCAATGCTGGCGACTCAATTCTTCAACCACGTCTTTACTTTTGAGCTCGATGAACTCTAGAACTTCGAGTTCGGCAACATCAATGACAACCACGTCGGGACCGGCATCAATAGCTTTGTGTCAAACGCTTCTACTCCGATTGCCTAGTACGTTGTCAATGAAGACTTGACCAAGCCAGATATAAATCTAAAGAGAGGGAAGGCAATTCAGCCTTGGATTGATTGCTATTCGATTGAGAAGGTGATCACTACAATGATTGCTCTTGATTCAGCGAAACCTGAAAAGTCAATATTATCCTTAAACATGGATCGATTGCCTATTTTTAGCGAGTTGCTTGAATACTGCTTGTCATTCAGTCTATCAGTCTAAGCAATTTTAATTGTTTCCTTTTTTTTTCTTGGCTCTCGAGAATCTCCAATTCACAAGATTAGGAGTTCAAAAAGCCATTATTATTCATCAAAATAGGTACCTGTAATAGCCTAGACGCAGCGGCAGTTGCCTTGTCATAATCTTTCCCCGCAAATCCACTTGCGAGGATTGCCTATTTGTAGAGAAGGGAGATCTTAGTCAATGATCACTACCAACATTATAAAATTTTAAAAAAACTTCTATCATGATCGATATAGGGCCAACGGTAGATGTTATAAGATAAAGGATAATGATATGATCCGAAGCACATATGAGGAGGCTTTAGCACTATTTTTACATCAAACAAGAAAACTTTCAATTGAACATTTATAAAAATCATGGCCAAGAGGTACCCATTTGAGTGTTATAATATTTATGATTGCAGTGGTTTCTCTATATTAAGTTATTAAATGACTACTACCTGCTAATTTAATGGATCATACTTCTCTTTTGCATTTGGCTAATGTCTAGGTGGTTTAGAGAAGCTTGTGGGAAATCCTTTAAATACGGTATGCTAGCACTGAAAAATAATTCAAGCCAAGATTGACACCTCTTAAATATTCTTCATTTCCTTTTGGTCTTTGATACCAAGCTACACTATGTACTCTATTTGAGATCTTTCTAATGTGCTCAGGTGGATGGTGACCATTTTAAAGCAAGATTAGAAGTGGATATCAAACTAAAAAGTATAGAAGGGAGAAAACAAAAAAGAATTCTAGACATGAAACTACATTTTTCCAAGAAAGCGACCAACACTTGGGGGAATTCCTATTCTTGTTTTTCTAGAAGCTAATTGCCATGTACATTGCATTGCTTCACCTAAAGATCTAATGAATGTGTCACACACTGAGAAAGTGCATTCGTTTATAAAAAGTTTACAAGGAAGTAGTTTTACCTGTCCAGCAACAGCCAAACCATTAGCAGTAAATGATAATATTGTCCAAACCATTAAGCATGCTTCATTTGCAGCCGTAAATGTTGAGCCCAAGTGTGCAACTAGAATGGTAGCAAATGATGAATAGGTTGTGAGAGCTATCACCCTTGCCAACACGAGAAGTCCTGTGAATGAACACACGTATACATTTAGAATTGGCTATATTCTCAAATTTCAAAAAAGAGTATTTTGCAATATAAATACAAAAGACAACTCATTAATTGCATCCTTTTCATTAATCGAATCCTTTCAATGAAGGATCAATCGGGCGCCATCATCACAGACCCGGTTTTGGTGCCTCAGGTGTTTGTTTCTTATTTCTCTGACCTATTATCAGCTCGGGTGGGTCTTATTAAGCCCACTCTTCATGAGTTAAAGAAAGTCATTCGTTGCCCCCTCTCGGATGCACAAAAATGCTCAATTGCTTCGCTGGTTACTAAATCGGAGATTAAGGATACGCTTTTCTCCCTCGCAAAAGGAAAAGCACCCGGCCCCGATGGATTCTCTGTTGAATTCTTCAAGACCAATTGGCAAACGGTAGGATCCCTTGTTATTGAAGCTGTTGAGGACTTCTTCTCATCAGGTTTTCTTCTAAAGGAGGTAAATACTACTATCCTTGCATTGATTCCTAAAGTCCCAAATGCCTCTACTGTCATGGAGTATAGGCCTATCGCTTGTTGTAATACCATCTACAAGATCATTACAAAAATTTTGGCTAATCGAGTGGCGCCTGTTTTGAATGATGTGATTAACTCGTCCCAAAATGCCTTTGTCAAAGGTCGAAGAATCAGAGATAATATCCTTCTAGCTCAGGAATTGTTCACTGGTTTTCACTTAGAACCTTTTCTGCCGAAATGTGCAGTGAAAGTGGATTTCCAAAAGGCGTATGATACTATTGATTGGGATTTCCTCGAACTTACGCTTTCGGCTTTCGGTTTTCCTGAATGGACCATCCGATTGATTATGATATGTGTCAGAACGCCGAGATTTTCTGTATCTATAAATGGTGAGCTTCATGGTTTTTTCTCTAGCGGTCGTGGTATTCGCCAAGGCGACCCCTTGTCACCATATCTATTCACTCTTGTTATGGAAGTCTTCTCTGGAATTTTAAATGGCCGAACTTCGGTTAAGGATTTCAAGTACTTTTAGAGATGTAAGAAGGTGAATCTTTCTCACCTTTTCTTCGCTGATGACGTGTTTCTATTTTGTAATGCCGACTGGACTTCGGCTACTATCCTTAAGAGAAGCTTGGACATTTTTTCATCTTGGAGTGGCCTAATTCCAAACAAGAACAAGAGCGAAGTATTTCTCTCGGGAGGCCCTGTTGCGATTCGAGATAATATTCGGCTTGCCTTTGGTTTTCAGGAAGGTAGACTTCCGGTTCGCTACTCGGGGGTCCCTATTATCACTTCTAGACTTGGGAAAGTAGACTGTATTACACTGATCGATCGAATCACCGCCAGGATTCAATCTTGGGTTCATCGGTTTTTATCCTTTGCAGGAAGGCTCCAACTTATAAGGTCGGTGTTGCATTCTATCCAGGCTTTTTGGGCTAGTGTTTTCTCTCTGCCTGTTTCTGTCCTTGATAGGATTGAGCAAATTTTAAGGCAATTTTTGTGGAAAGGCACTTCTCTTGATCGTGGCGGAGCCAAAGTGTCATGGGATGATATTTGTCTTCCTAAGGACGAAGGTGGTTTAGGCATTCGTAAGTTGAAAGATTGCAATTCCGCTTCCATGCTTAAATATATTTGGTTCCTCTTCACCGATAAGGAATCTCTTTGGTGTCGTTGGATTCATTCTTATTTTTTAAAGAAGCACAATTTATGGATTTTGCCCCAACCTGCCGTGTGCTCTTGGGCATGAAAAAAAATCCTACAGCTTCGTAGATTCTTTAGATCGGCTTTTTCTTGGCGAATTGGGCACAGCTACTCAGTCTCCTTATGGTATGATCATTGGCTAAGCTGTGGCCCGTTACACTTGTTCATACCACCGGCTATTGTGGAGAGTTTCGACCTTCCTACCTATGCGGTGGTCGCGGATCTCTTCTCCCCTGCGGGTCTTTCGCTCAAAGTCTTCCTTGAAAGCTATGGCGTCCTTATTCCCAACCTATCCCCGACTCTTGACCGTTTCACTTGGAGTAATGATCCTTCAGGTTTGTTCTCGGTTGCTTCCACCTGGAATGCTATCAGGATTAAAAAAGATTGTGTGCCTTGGGCTGCTTTTATTTGGGACAATGCGATTGCCCCTCGGTTTCAATTTAATTTGTGGCTCATTACTAAGAATCGGCTTCCAACTCAGACTCTCCTTCTCTCGTATGGAAGAATTGAGTATACTTTGTGTGCTTTATGCAATACCGTACCTGATTCCATAGATCATTTGTTCTTTGAGTGTGATGCCTCCGCGACTCTTGCATATTTTTGGTCTTCAAGGTGTAACCTTCCTTGGAGGAAAAGATCGTGGAAGGACAACCTCTCTTGGGCATTAAAATTCCTAAATGGAAAAAGTTTCTTTCATAGTATCGCTCGATTCTCATTTGGAGCCATGTGCCATCTTATTTGGAAGAAGAGGAATAGCATCATTTTTCGGGGCAAAACCTTAGTGATTTCGGCTCTTAAAAATCACCTTATCAAGGTTGTGAAGGACAAAGTGCTGGCGTTTACAAGCGTTCCGCCTACTCCAAGAAACATAAGACTCCAAAGAAGTTGGGGCTTTGATCCCTCCGTGTTTGCTTCGGCTACATCTTCCTAACATCCTCTCCGTTCTTCGCCTTTCTTCGGATTGGACCTTGAGGGTTGGTGGTTTGTAATCTGGTTGTTTCCTTGTTCTGGGTAGTATAGCTTAGTGTTATTATTGCCCTGTATCTTTCGATTCGGCTTCCTCTCACTCTTCTTGTTTCTACAGCTAGAGTGTGAGTTTTGGCGCCGAATTTTTTGTTGTATATTTATCCAAGCTTATATATATTCTTACCTTTTACCAAAAAAAAATACAAAAGACCATCAAATTTGTCCTTGTGGCAGCTTTTTTGTATTGTAATACTGGGGGAGCACATGGCTATAATACCATGAGCAAATAAATTATCAGTATTCATATTAGACAATGGTAGAACCTAAAGGGCAGCTCTAGTCCCTTTGTCTAAGGAAGAAGGAAGACGAAGTGATAAAATATTCACTGAAATTTCTTTAGAAATTGATGAAAATCTATATCTTTAATGCTTGGAGGTAAAAGATAAACTTTTTTTGTCAGCCTCCACAGGAGAATAAGAAATATTAAGTACTTGGTGAAATCACAAGACAAATAATATTGTCATTTGTCAATACTTTAAGACATTACAACATGTGTATGAATAACTGATTCTATTTGACTTCTTGAAACAAAAATACAAAATCAAAGAAAATTATGAAAGGATGGCACTACTCACTGAGAAGAGACATACGCAACTGTAGCACCTCTAACCCCCAATTTGCAGACAAAAAGTAATATTGGATCCAATGCAATATTTGCAAGATTTCTTGCAACTGTTATTAACCAATCAATAAACAATCAAACAACTACCAAGAAATAAGCATAGTTCTTAATTTGCTTAGCCACAAAGACCATTAACTTTACTGCGGTAATGAAGCATGAGTATAGCCTAAAAATGTAAAATGCAAGATAGGAAATCTCTAGACCCTCCTATTGTATTCGCTTTCCTAGCTTAAAACATTCAATATATTTTTGTACTCTTGGCTTAAATTAATTAGAAAATGAACTTGTAACAACTTTATCTGGGACAGGAACTACGCATTTTACCCAAACATATCATCCCACCATCCAATCAGTATAATAGAGTCAATTAATTGACAAAGAAATGCATAAATATGACATGACTTACTATAAGTGGAATGGTAAACCTTTTCAAAAAAAAATTTGAGCCATTCTAGGATTTGTAATAGTGCATTATGTAATATATAATGACTGTTAGTCTTTTTGTTGGCATGATTATCTTTAAAAGCACTCTTCCTCCAACCTAGACTTTTAATAATTGGAAACTCTGATGCTTTGAAGCTCCAATAGAACGACTCTAATTAATCTACACTCAATTGTTTTTTCTGTCTCTCTAGTCAATAGGTGATTTCTCCTTATCTTAGGCACTTTCATTGTAAACACATTTTTACCCTATGTTAGACACATCAAATTTGCTTTCACATTTTATGTAGTGAATATTACAAAGACATATGCTATATATGCTAGTAGACCTATTTTCTAACAGGCTAAACTTTTGAATAAAAAAACTTTGTCAAACCCTTTATCAAAGCATATGTGTAGATTTCAGGTTGTGACATCTCATTTATTGCAATTTTGCCTATTCTCTACTTTTGGTATTCCTGCTTTTAGTCATCTAATTGATTTAAATTTCACATATCAGACTCATTTACGCACAACATAAAGTATTAAGAACTGTGTTATGTATATATTGTGAGCCCATTTCTCCATACCTTTAAGTTCTCAACAAGAAAAATAGTCTAAAGTAAATAATAATAACTAAAATGCAAATTTACCTTTTTGTCACAACAGCTGGAAAAATAACTTATGAGGAAGAGCAAGAATATTATCTCCCATACCAGTGGCATAAAGAGGAGTTTTAGTATCATTGAATCCTCGAAACACGCATTGCATAGACTTAGAAAGGAGAATAGCAGGAGCCCTAATGGATCTCAATCGCAAGTAGCTCCTAGTTGAGGTTTGTATGGGAGCCTATCCAAACAAGCAACAGCTGCAATTAGTCAATGTAGTGTCAAGGCAATCCAACAATTATATCTAGAAGGAAGACACTTCCAAATCTTACGCCCATAAAAGCAAAGAAGCTTTTAGCACCAAATGCTAGAGATAATAGTAGCAAAACGCGAAGAATCCCTGCAACTACTAGTGAAGTAGATGGGGAAGAGATATATTCAATTTTCTTACTACATGTAGTTGCCGTAAAATCTAGTCATCCAAAAATACAATCATTAAAGAACTGACATATTGCCAAGTCTTTTGATTAAATGGTGAATTTAATAAGATGAGATTAGAACGTACCTTCTGCCGAAACGATTTCATCATCAAGCCTTGGCTCTTCTATTTCTATGATTTCATTGTCGCTAACAAGATGAGATAGCTCTTCTATTTTTATGATTTCATTGTCACTAACAAGATGAGATTGGCCATCTATCTCTAGAGATAAATCACTTTCATCATCATGCGTCGACTCTTCCATTTCTATCTCCTCAGTTGAGCATGTCTTGATGCTTTCATCTTTTGCTAGGTTGGCACATGTTTTTCTAAGAGTTTTGTCTTTGGCAACAAGTGAAGCTGTTACAGTGGCCAGAGGGAATTTAAAATGTTCACAGCTTGATTAAATAAAAAGATAGAATATCCTGCAGCTGCAAACTCCACTGGACTTGCCAATGACAAAGTTGCTATAAGTTACATATAGTAACCATCCAATTATCATATCTCTTGAATATCATCGCACGATCGTCGCACGACCACTGCACGACCACTGCACGACCGCCGCACGACCGCCGACCGCAGGATTGCCGCCCACAGCCCATCGGCCACGGGAGGGGGCAATTATGCGGCGGTTGGAAAAATTTACCAAATGCAGATTTACCATTTTGTCACAATAGCTGGAAAAATAACTTATGAGGAAGAGTAAGAATACTATCTATCATACCAGTGGCATAAAGAGGAGTTCTAGTATCCTTGAATCCTCGAAACACACCTTGCATAACATTAGAAAGGAAAATAGCATGAGCCCCAATGAATCTCAATTGCAAGTAGCTCCTAGCTGAGGTTGTATAGGAGCTTATCCAAACAAGTAACAGCTGCAATTAGTCAATGTAGTGTTAAGGCAATCCAACAATTATATCTAGAAGGAAGACACTTCCAGATCTTACACCCATAAAAGCAAAGAAGCTTTTAGCACCAAATGCTAGAGATAATGGTAGCAAAATGCCAAGGATCTCGGTAACTACTAATGAAGTAGATGGGAAAGAGATATATTCAATTTCCTTACTACATGTAGTTGCCGTAAAATCTGGTCATCCAAAAATACAGTCATTAAAGAATTGACATATTGCCAAGTCTTTTGATTAAATGGTAAAACTAATAAGATGAGATTGGAACGTACCTTCTGCTTGAACGATTTCATTATCAAGCCTTGGCTCTTCTATTTCTATGATTTCATCGTCGCTAACAAGATGAGATGGCTCTTATATTTCTATAATTTCATCGTCACTAACAAGATGAGATTGGCCATCTATCTCAAGAGATAAATCACTTTCATCATCATGTATCGACTCTTCCATTTCTATCTCCTCAGTTAAGCATGTCTTGATGCTTTCATCTCTTGCTAGGTTGGCACATGTTTTTCAAGAGTTTTGTCTTTGGCGACAAGTGAAGCTGTTACAGTGGCCAGAGGGAATGTAAAAATGTTTACAGCTTGATTAAATAAAAAGATAGAATATCCTGCAGTTGCAAACTCCATTGGACCTGCCCATGACAAAGTTGCTAGAAGTTACATATAGTAACCATCCAATTATCATATCTCTTGAATATCATCGCACGACCGTCGCACGACTGCCGCATGACCGCTGCACGACCGCTACACGATCGCCGCACAACCGTCACACGACTGCTGCACGACCGCCGTCGCAAGATTGCCGCCCACAACCCACCGGCCGCAGGAAGGGGCAGTCATGCGGCGATTGGAAAAATTTACCAAATGCAAATTTATCATTTTGTCACAACAGCTGGAAAAATAACTTATGAGGAAGAGTAAGAATATTATTTCTCATACCAGTGGCATAAAGAGGAGTTCTAGTATCTTTGAATCCTCGAAACACGCCTTGCATAGCATTAGAAAGGAGAATAGCAAAAGCCCCAATGGATCTCAATCGCAAGTAACTCCTAGCTGAGGTTTGTATGGGAGCCTATCCAAACAAGCAACAGCTGCAATTAGTCAATGTAGTGTCAAGGCAATCCATTAATTATATTTAGAAGGAAGACACTTACAGATCTTACGCCCATAAAAGCAAAGAAACTTTTAGCACCAAATGCTAGAGATAATGATAGCAAAACGCCAAGGATCCCGGCAACTACTAGTGAAGTAGATGGGGAAGAGATATATTCCCTTTCCTTACTACATGTAGTTGTTGTAAAATCTGGTACTCCAAAAATACGGTCATTAAAGAACTGACATATTGCCAAGTCTTTTGATTAAATGGTGAACTTAATAAGATGAGATTGGAACGTACCTTCTACTGGAACGATTTCATCATCAAGCCTTAGCTCTTCTATTTCTATAATTTCATCGTTGCTAACAAGATGAGATGGCTCTTCTATTTCTATGATTTCATCATCACTAACAAGATGAGATTGGCCATCTATCTCTAGAGATAAATCACTTTCATCATCATGCGTCAACTCTTCCATTTCTATCTCCTTAGTTGAGCATATCTTGATGCTTTCATCTCTTGCTAGATTGGCACATATTTTTCCAAGAGTTTTGTCTTTGGCGACAAGTGAAGCTGCTACAGTGGCTAGAGGGAATGTAAAAATGTTCACAACTTGATTAAATAAAAAGATAGAATATCGTACAGCTGCAAACTCCACTGGACTTGCCCATGACAAAGTTGCTATAAGATACATATAGTAACCATCCAATTACCATATCTCTTGAATATCGTTGCACGACCACTGCACGACCATCGACCGCCGCCGCAGGATTGCCGCCCACAGCCCACTGGCCGAGGGAGGGGGCGGTCATGCGGCGGTTGGAAAAATTTACTAAATGCAGATTTACCATTTTGTCACAACAGCTGGAAAAATATCTTATGAGGAAGAGTAAGAATATTATTTCTCATACCAGTGGCATAAAGAGGAGTTCTAGTATCTTTGAATCCTCGAAACACGCCTTGCATAGCATTAGAAAGGAGAATAGCAGGAGCCCCAATGGATCTTAATCGCAAGTAGCTCCTAGCTGAGGTTTGTATGGGAGCCTATCCAAACAAGCAACGGCTGCAATTAGTCAATGTAGTGTCAAGGCAATCTAACAATTATATTTAGAAGGAAGACACTTACAAATCTTACGCTCATAAAAGCAAAGAAGCTTTTAGCACCAAATGCTAGAAATAATGGTAGTAAAACGTCAAAGATCCCGGCAACTATTAGTGAAGTAGATGGGGAAGAGATATATTCCCTTTCCATACTACATGTAGTTGCCGTAAAATCTGGTCATCAAAAAATACAGTCATTAAAGAACTGACATCTTGTCAAGTCTTTTGATTAAATGGTGAAACTAATAAGAAGAGATTGGAACGTACCTTCTGTTGGAACGATTTCATCATCAAGCCTTGGCTCTTCTATTTCTATGATCTCATCGTCGCTAACAAGATGAGATAGCTCTTCTATTTCTATGATTTCATCGTCGCTAACAAGATGAGATTGGTCATCTATCTCAAGAGATAAATCACTTTCATCATTATGTGTCGACTCTTCCATTTCTATCTCCTCAGTTGAGCATGTCTTGATGCTTTCATCTCTTGCTAGGTTGGCACATGTTTTTCCAAAAGTTTTGTATTTGGCGACAAGTGAAACTGTTACAATGGCCAGAGGGAATGTAAAAATGTTCACAGCTTGATTAAATAAAAAGATAGAATATCCTGCAACTGCAAACTCCACTGGACCTGCCCATGACAAAGTTGCTATAAGTTACATATAGTAACCATCCAATTATCATATTTTTTGAATATCATCGCACGATCATCGCACCATCGCCGCACTACGCCGCACACCTTGCTTCAAACTGATGTGCTCACGAGCTCTCATTACGTGATGTGTTGGAGTTTTTGCATAGACAAAGTAGTGAGAGCTCTTAAGATTTTGTCTCCATTATTTTTTCGGGGTGCAAAGAAAAGCATCCCCACACAACTTTAGCAATAGTAATCTCGATGCTATCAATTGGTCTTGCAGTATCTACGATTTTCCTTGTAATCCTTATCGTTCAAAGGATCAAGAACGCCAACGTTGTCAAGCAGTGGGAGCTCGAAATTAGTCCCCATCGGCTCATCTCATTAGTGAGCTAAAATGAGCATAGGACTTGCAACTTTCCTCTAAGCATGAAGAAGATAAAGAGTGAAAAGACCCTTATTTAAGATTATATAGTCATTTTAGACTCATATTTGAGACAACCTTTAAGGTACATTATTTTTTCGAAAAAATACATCCCTTTTTTGAAATTTTCCCAAATGACGAAGACCACTTCGATTCACTCCTTTTACGGTCAAATCTTCTAATTCCTCAATTTTGTCGAAAGAAGAGAAGTCCCAATCCCTCTCTCTCCCTCAGTGATCTCATCAGCTCGTCACTGTTCAGCTATCTTAAGCCGTGCGCCGTCGCCCCATTCCTCGAAGACCCGAACTAGAACTGCCATCGCCCATCAGCTCAACTGAATTTTCACAAACAGTAGGCGGGCATCGAACGATGATACCCAGGGAAGCAACGATCGCCGTCCACGCTCCCTCCTCCCTACCATGACGACCCTCCTCCGGCCTCTTCGGACCGCCTTCCCTCGCTTCTCTCCCAGACCTCTATGGCTCCACAGCCGCGCCACCGACGACCTCTTCGCCTCCAGCGAGGTCCTCGCCATCCTCGACGCCGCCGCCGGCCCCGTCGAGCCGGCCCTCGACCGCATCTCCCCGTTCCTCTCCCACGATGTCGTCGAGTCCGTCGTCCGGGACCAGAGGGACCGCGCGCGCTGCTTCCGGTTCCTTTTCTGGGCAATGCGGGACAGGAGGTTCCGCGTGTGGGACTCTCACCGCTTGGTGGTCGACGTGCTCGCGGAGGAGGAAGGCGCGTTCGATGTGTACTGGAGGGTTCTCGAGGAGGTCAGGAGCTGCGGCCTTCGGATCGTTTCCGACGCTTTCCTGGTGCTGATCTCGGCGTACTGGAAGATGGGTATGGCCGAGAAGGCCGTGGAAGCATTCGAGAGGATGAGGGATTTCGATTGCGAGCCCAATGTTTATACTTATAATAAGATAATGCACGTTATTGTGCGGAAGCAGATTTTTATGTTGGCTCTGGCGATTTACAATAAGATGGCGAAGTCAGATTGTTTGCCGAACCGAGCTACCTATACTATTTTGATTGACGCGTTTTGCAAAACTGGCAAGATTAAGGATGCTCTCAAGATGTTTGACGAAATGACGCTGAGAGGTATATCGCCCAATGAGAGGACTTACACAATTGTAATCGCAGGGCTGTGTCAAGCGAACAGCACGGATTATGCTTATAAGCTGTTTGAGTCTATGAGGGAGAGCGGGTGTAGTCCTGATACGGTTACTTACAATGTTTTGCTTGATGGGTTCTGCAAAGCAGGTAAGATAGATGAGGCTTTGTTGGTTCTGCCGACATTCGAGAAGGAGGGTTATGCACTTGGGTTGAAGGGGTATAGCAGTTTGCTTAATGGGTTATTTAAAGCTGGGAGATATGATGAAGTGGATGTGTGGTATAGGAGGATTGTTAAGGAGGAGGTCACACCTGATGTCACCTTGTATGCCATAATGATTCGGGGTTTGTCAAAAGCAGGCAGGATGGAGGATGCAATGAGTATGCTTGAGGAAATGACCCAGAGAGGTCTAACCCCAAACTCATATTGCTATAACGCTATAGTAAAAGGGTTTTCTGACGCGGGTCTTCTTGACGAGGCCCGGTCTCTTCAACTTGAGATATCGCGACGTGATTCCATTCATGATGCCTGCACTTATACGATTCTCATATGTGGTTTGTGCAGGAATGGGCTAGTTGAAGAGGCTCGACAGATATTCGATGAGATGGAAAAACATGGCTGTTTGCCTTCTGTCGTGACCTTCAATGCTTTAATAAATGGGCTCTGTAAGGCTGGCCAGCTCCAGGAAGCCAACCTTTTGCTCCACAAGATGGAGATAGGCAGGAATCCTTCAATATTCCTTCTGCTTTCTCAAGGTTCCAAGCGGGGCTCAGATAGCGAGAGGCTCAAAGAGATGGTGACGCAGTTGTGCGAATCTGGGTTGTTTCTTAAGGCCTACCACCTTCTAATGAGGCTTGCTGACCATGTCGTGCCAAGTATTGAAACATACAATACATTGATAGATGGTTTATGCAAGGCACACAAGATAGATGCTGCTCTCAAGCTGTTCGAGGAGCTACAGATTAAGGGGCTTGCAGATTCGGTGACCTATGCAACTGTTATCGATGGGCTACAAAGGGTTGACAGAGAAGAGAAAGCATTTAAGCTTTTTGATCAGATGGAAAGGGTGGGCATCCCACCTAGCTCTTCAGTATATAAATGTCTTATAACTTGGTCGTGCAGGAGACAAAAGCTTCCATTGGCATTTAGTCTCTGGTTAAAGTATCTGAATAACCTTCCCGGCCGAGATGACGGAACCCTAAAAGTAGCTGAGGATCATTTTGAGAAAGGAGAAGTGGAGCAGGCATTCAGACACTTGCTACAGCTGGAGATGAGTCTGAAGGACTTTGATCTCGCACCATACAACATTTTGCTTATTGGCATGTGCCAAGCATTGAGAATTGAAGAAGCTCTTAAAATATTTTTACTTCTAAAAGAGAACGAGCTCGAAATCACTTACACGAGCTGTTCGACATTGCTCCCTGCTCTGTGTAAGGAAGGATACTTGGATGCATCGGTGGAGGTTTTCCTTTATATGCTGGAGAGAGGATTCCACGTGAAGTTTAGACACTGCAACCAGTTGATTCGCTCTCTTCTACTCTCTGATGATAGAAGGCAATGGGCCTACGGTCTAATGGATAAAATGGAATCCCTAGGATTGAAATTTCATCTATATGAATCTACGGAATCGCTCCTACACAGGCACTCAAACATGCGTAATCTGGAACAAGTGGTGCCTGGGTAAACGCCGGCTTCTCAATTTCCAGGGCATCCTCAACTTTTCTCCACATCGAGGTGGAAATATTGGTGTGATTGCAACTGAAACAAGCTTCTAGTTTGCTCTTTGGCCTGCTCTACATCACTGTGGCAATAGAAGTTACCATGAAGATGGGTTTGTCGGGGTAATCCCCGAGCATCCGAATATTTTTGTAGTTCTTACTCTGTAACATTAGATGGGGACAAAATTAGCAGACAACACATTCGTTGTTTTTCTACGGGATGTTGTGTCGTCAAACATTTCTTCCTGGTTTGGATATAGGAGACATAGAGTCCATTAGGCGGAGGTAAACACATTCTTTTAAGGCAAGCAATTTCAGGATGTCGCAGTTGCGACGAATGTGATGTGCTTTTGTTGTCTCGCTTTGTTCAAGTTGTGATATCTTGGAGAGGAGAAAGGATCAACCAAGATAAATTGTAATTACCCCGGATCATGTTTACTCAGACTCTGTAGTAATAAATCTTTTCTGTTTCTTGATATTCCTCAATTGAATGGGTTAAAGTACCGACCCGCAACAAGCGCGTTGCAAGTGCCTGGGTCTTATGTAATTCTTGGAGACCAATAAAACTTCCCTCTGTTTGCATTAGTCTTTTTATGCTTGTAGTCCAGAACTTGCAAAAGAACAAGAGTCGACACACTGCTTTCTAGGGAAAAAGGAATTTATATTCATGCCTAGTTTTCTCTGCAATCTCGTATTCTTTGCTCTGTAATATATAGCGATACAACATCTAAATCATATACAGCTCGGCCCTTTGTGCTTCTGGTCCTCCGCCCGGTAGAAACCATGTCGACCCCACAAGGGAAAAGCCACCTTTGGTTCTTGAAGAAACTGAGTTCTCTAAGTTATGTTGACTTGGCAGCCTTCCGCTAAATCTCCGAATGGAAGTCTGAGTATGCAACTCCATCTTTACACAAAATTTGGTACCAACAAGTGACAGACAGATCACTCCTGCGGCTGAACAAACGTGTAAGTCGAGCTGGTCTCGGTCTTCGGAACCTGCATTTGGAATTTGAATACTTTATGGGCGAGGTAGATTTCCACAAGAAGAATGAAGTTCGTAGATCAAGGTTCGGATAACACAGAAAATTTTAGAGAAGCAATTCTTGTGAATCTTACCAAATTGATAAGATCACTATAACACAGTAATAGCACAATAGTCGTAGGGTGGATGACTATTGTAGATTATGTCCCCTTCATTTTATTAGAGTTAGGTCAGACAAGTCATTGAATGGGAGGAACTGGCTCGCTTAGGGAACTATCCATCCTTGATTTCTCACATGCCCACAACAGCTATCATATGAATGTCAGATGTCAATACTAACCGAGACAAACTACATTTCTCTTTTAATCTTTTAAGTCCAGTTTTCATGTACAAGTGCAGGTACACATGCAGATGAACAAAGTTTGATAAATTTATTCCAATATCAAGAACACAGCGGAAGGGCATCAAAGGCTACAAGAAAACAGACCTATCTTTGTTAGTGCATCTCAATGGATGTCTATGTGAATTACAGCCAACAATTTAAAAAATTCATGAAATTGTGTTGCCTGATTTTAGGATTTTATCCAAGTTCTTCAATCAATGAATTGTTACGAAAAGATGCTTCTTAATAGCCTAGCTAAGTCTAAAGCAACAGCACCAACCTCAGCAGTACGCGAGAGTCCAGCAGGAAGCACAGGAACAAGAGACGACCACAGGACAGGATCCGCCATTGGGTCGATACTGCTGTAATTGGTCAGCAAGGGTGCATTCAAGAAAGAAGTTAAGGGATAGAGGTTTCTTTGAGGCGGAGGCGTTCCACTCATTCCAACTGTCGCTCCTTGTTTCTCGCTAGCCTCATGGCTTCTAGATTTCTCAACTGGCTGTCCATAATCCATCCTGTTGATAGTATTCTTGTTTTCATCATCATTGTCATGGTCCTTTTCTTGCTTTTTAAGCGCTTTCTCTTGCAAGCTTTTGTAGGCAGCCGACTGTGACAAAACACCAAGGGCAGATAAAGTGGACCCTTTGTGCCTTCTGCCATCACGAGGTACTCCTAAACGGGGCATCTGGTATGGTTCTGTAGCTTCCCATTCTGATGTTTTTAGTTCAGTATTGATATCATCAGAGGAACAGTGTTTTACTTCTTCACTTGATTTTGTGGCCAAGTCTAGTTGTCGGGTTTTGTTTTGGCCCCACCACTTTATGTAGCTGGTTAGGTCAATCTTCCTATCAATGCAAAAACTGCCTCCAAAGTCACTTTCTATTGCTGGATCTTCGCCTGCACCTTTTCAATTTAATTTTGTGGTCAGATATTTGATTTTAAGGTCAGATTAAGATGACACTTCATAGATAGCTTGTTTCCTAGACAAAAACAGAGATGCTTAAAGCTTTAGTTCCCCACCATAAATGCTGTTGAAGTATTCTGCTCCGCCAATGCGACTGAATGATGACTCCCATCGGCTAGTTTATCAAAAGCAACAGATAAACAAAGCGTTCAATAAGTTCGAATTATTTGAATCTCTCAAAGGAAATGAAAGAAAAGAAAGCAGAAGTTTGAGCTGGGATCATTGTTAGAATCGATATTATGAATGCTGCATAACGTGAACGGGACCGCAAATTAACTGACAGATCAGCCTATCCAACTATAATATCCTAGAAAAGATGTTCAGTCTAGAAAATAGATTCTAGAAAAAAATCTACTCGTGATGAATCCATAGCTCCTAGCACCTGCTAATCTTAAGAAAGTTGATCATATGTGGTATGTACACACCCATGTATACACAAAATTAATCAAAAAGGAAGTTCATATCGTAGTAGCAAACCTAGAAAGCCCTCGATATTTGGAGACTCCTCTTGAAAAACCACTGCTCTTTCTGCAAGAATATTTAATGGGCAATTGAATAAATTTAGTGGAGTGTATAATGTAAACAGATTGATGATAAATCATTTATGTTCACTTACCTACGAAGAGACACGAGGTAGTCTTCTCTAGAGACATTCTGCATTTCTTCAAGATCTCTGGCATAGTCTTTGACCTGCGTAATTTGTCAGGCTTAGTAGACTGTACCATACATCTAATGACCTAATTAAGTTGGCAGGTCGTGTGAGAAAAATTCTACTTAGATGACCAATCAAGAAATTAGTGAAACGGGTGTTTAGCGTGATATTTTTCTACTTCTTTCTTTGTGGATAGATGTCCCCTTATATAAAATTATGTAAACTTAAGATAAAGCAGGATACCACACGCAAGACTCAATATTTTAGAATGTTGTGCAAAAGGATTGAGGAAAAGGCTTGGGAATGGGATTTTCTAACTGGAAAATTAATGAGTGTCCCAGGTCCCCAATATTTCAATGCAGCGAGATCATAGGCTCTTGCTGCAGCCTCCTCATCATCATAAGCACCTGTCATTGTGTAATGCGAAATGAGAGAGAGCTTATAAAAGCTGGCAATTGGTATCAATCTATTTCAAAAAGCACACATATCAACTACAGCTTTACTTACCTAAATAAACTGGCCGAGTAGATTGTTCAACAAACCATTCCACGGACATTACGAAGAGAAAACACGACATCAGTTTAATAAAGTGAATAATCCAGATTTGTTCAAGCAACATGTTAGAGGTTTTGTTGACAGAACGAGAACAACCTTGCTTCCCTTTCTTATTCTGATTCTGGTTCCATGTACTTTTATCCCAGAGATGAGCTTCATATCGACCAGTCCATCGATGCCTACACTCCATCAACATCAAAAGGTTTAGCATCAGTTTTGAGCAACAGGCCGATCAGGACAAACATAACCTCTGGTCGATTAGATCATCACAACATACATATGGAAAATAAAAGTTAAGGCATCCAATAACCCAAAGAGAAATTTCAACCCCATTGGATTCACCAGTGAAATCGATGCAAGAACTACGCAGTGTTTAAGTGAGGATCTACAGTTGAATCAAGCTGACTCGTGAACTCATCAAGCTTAAATGTCTCGTAAAGAACTCTTGCACCATCACACTCATTCACTCGCCAGTAACATTATAACTAATATCAACACCACGTGTACACACACCGCATACCTATATACTCGCACCACTAGTTGCGATACATCTATGCAGATATCCTACTATTCGCTCTACTTCCTGAAATTTAGCCAGCACTTCAATATTTCTTGCGGTAAGTACCACTTCTATGTTAACCATGGAACTCGCGACATGACGTTTTTGACAGCGAACACGACCTCATAGTCGTATCGCAGT
The DNA here is from genome assembly GCA_016097605.1 of Eucalyptus guilfoylei. NCBI lineage: Eukaryota > Viridiplantae > Streptophyta > Magnoliopsida > Myrtales > Myrtaceae > Eucalyptus > Eucalyptus guilfoylei. The sequence continues at coordinate 29,763,340 of CM027860.1, forward strand.
GACTCTCTACTCAACGATACGTCGGTGCACGTCCTCGAATCACAAACCGCACGATGATGAACGACGATCGTGCGTAGCATAGACCTTCTTAAGCACAAGCGGCGGCTCAGAAACTGCAAGAATCTATAAGAAGGAACCCGATCGATTTTACGTATGCAAGCTAGCCGACTGACCATAAGCTTCTTCAGCGCACATAAACGACTACCTGGTGACGCCGCGGTAGATGGAGCTGCGTTTCCCGGCGGCACAGGGAGGCATCTTGCTAATACGCTCTTTGGCGGTGCAACCTCTCTCCTTCTTCGCCTTCTTCAGCCCCCGGTAGAGCAGCAGCTGCTGATCGCCCCCCGCCGCCTCCGACGCCTCCCCGCCGCCTCCGCCGCCGCCGCCGCCGCCGCCGCCGCCGGACTCGGACTTCAGCCCCGGCTCGGAGGAGGAAGAAGCCATGGCGGAATCGGAAGGAGTCACCAGCTCCCGAAGTCCTCGAAGAGAGAGAAAGAGAGAGAGAAACTCTGGAGCGAAGTGCAGAAGAGAGAGAGAGAGAAGAGAGAGAATTCAAGTGAAAGTGTGGGGTTTCGCCGTATATGATTCGCAGGAGAGGAGGGGGAAAACTACAGTGAGAGCGAAGAAGGGGAGTGGGGGGAGAGGAAGAGGCGGGGAGGGGAATGGACGAGAATGTCCCCGGCCTGCGGTGGGAGCGACACGTGGCGGCCCGAGCGCAGGTCTTTGAAAGGGGGTTCGTAACGGCTAGGATGGCCAGGAGAATAATTGGGTAATTTCATCGTTTTGTGTTTTCCCTCTTTTGCCCTTTTTTCCTGAGGAGGAGCACGTGGAGGGGTAACGCCATTTGTCTGCGATTTCTTGTCAAAACGCCGGGGATCGTGGTTGGTCGATGCAATGCATGTCAGTGGTGCTAACCGTTCGAAAAGACAAAATGGCCCCCTCCTTCGGCGAAATTGCCAGCTCTTTTCGATTTTTTTGGGTGCCGGGGCTGTTGGGTAAATAAGGGTGAATTGCTGACCAAAAAGAAGAGCCCACTTTTTTTTTGGACTTTTTTACGATGGCCGAACAAACGGCTCGCATTGACCCACAAAAAAAATAAAAATAAAATAAGGAACAAACGGTTCACCTTCCATCATTAGTCGCACCTGGGTGTGATCATTCCACTCTCTATTTAGTATCGTACATGGAATGATCAGATCGCAAGGTTGATCGTCATTCTTAAATTCATTCTTCAAACAAGAAAAAGAAAATATTTTATTTCATTAGTAATTTTGACTACCGTTTCATGGTACTGAGTTGGGACCCACGAGCCTACTAGGCCAAACCGATTCAGCAACGTCTGCATAGCTCGAGTCCCCCGGCTGAAAAGTCAGTCCAAAGCACCCAACTCGATTGCGCAATGATTCCGAAAGTAACGACAGGGTTCCTCTTCTCATGCGCGACTTTTCGTGGTGACTCCCATTTGTTTCCATAAAGTAGATGTTTGACGCGATGAAGGGTTTGAGGTAAGCAAAACGGGGAAAAAAGAAGAAAATAAACATGAAATATGAATGAGAGACGAGGGAAACGTTTCTTTAATTTGAATGTGAATGAAGGAGTCGTCCGGAGACGTGATACTTTAGCAATCGCATTCAAGGCAGCAGTGGTATTGGTACAATATTTTTTGGCCGTGGCGAATCCACGGGACGAATTGGAAATACTGTTTCCAACCGGTTATAATAGGCGTCTCGCTATGGGATTCATGGGTCGGGATTAGGGTGGTCCCATTAAGAACGAGGTTCCTGTTCAAGGGCAGGCCCGATCACTGACCCTTGTCGAGCCCTCCATTACAGGGGACGTCTGCTTGGGGCCCATCTGTTGGCGGGTTGTCCCTCATCATCATTATGTTGAAAAGAGTGGGGGACTTCTCGGTCGTCGTAACTTCGGCAGGGCACACCGCAGTCGGGCTCTTCCCAGGTATTGCTTTGTGGAAATAGAAAGTGAGGCGTGTCGTTTTTTGGCTTTGAACGGTCGAGCTTGGCGAAACAAGTTGCCACCTTCTGGGGGTCAGCAGCTATGGCGCAGGCGAGCGGCACAGTTGCAGTCACCAGAGACCGCTAGTGCTAAAATTAGCTCGGCTTGTTCACTCTCTTTCAATGAAGTTGGAAATATTGTACTTTTGAAGAGATTTTACTGGAGAAAGTGACAAGCACCTATAGACACTACAAAGTGTTACCGCGTTCAACATTTTACTTTCCAGTTTCCACTAATTATATAATATATCTTACGTCTTTCTTTTGCACCGTCTTAGATTCTTTACTAATTGTAAATTCATATCTTACTCTAAAGTTGCTGGACTAGTCCAAGACAAGACCTCTCAATCCATATTACCTACCGCATCAACTTAAAATTGGCATGATCCGAACTAAAGAGAGATGATGAGCACATTAGTTCAACCTCAAATTCTTCCCCCATGCAAAAGTTCGAATTAAAGCTCTTTCTTCTATATTTTCTATTATTGCTATGGAGAAGGGGCCCTTCTCAAATTTTAATAGATCAATAAGCCGAAACATCACAGGAGCTTCATCTACAGGAACTTCTTCTTGTGTAAGAAAATGAATGGCCAAGTGGATTCCATCACAAAATCCTTTTCATCTGATCCAAAGATCCAAGGTTCCAATGTTGCCAAATCCTGGACCTCTACCATTCCAAAGAAGGCAGATGCCATTGAGTCAAAAGCCTCTCCTCCTTCTCTTTCAGGGTCTTGGTAAGAGAATGGCCAAGTGGATTCCATCACAAAATCCTTTTCATCTGATCCAAAGATCCAAGGTCCAAAAGTCGTCGAATCCTGGGACTCTACCATTCCTAGGAAGGCAGATGCCATTGAGTCAAAAGCCTCTTAGCTAAGGACTATCTTCTTTAAGCTCCACCTTCCCACATATGCTGGTTCATGAGCTACTATGCATTTTGATCACCACAATATTCATCCTATCTGCAAGCTTGATCCTTTGGATGTGAAAGAGTTGTCACGAGCACCTCGTTGGCTTTATATGAAGATGCCAGTGGTTGAATGCTATGATCATCAACTAATGCCAAGTCAGCCGACTTCTCTTTTAACAACCCTGAAGCATAACATGACAAAATAGAGGAAATGAAAAGGAGGAACTTAAAACGGATAAGATAGCATGGGGAAGTTATTTAAAATGAAATTAGAAGATAAACAAATGAAAGAAATGAAGTTAGAGACAAGGGATTTGGACGTCAAGGGTGAATTTGCAATTAAAAATCTTACTGCGGGCAGACCATGCACTCAAATTAGACAAATGCTTAGCATTATGCAAGTGATGAGGATTGGAGGGGAAGAGAGAAAATGAGAGGTGGAGGAAGGGGTAAATTTTAAAAAAATCCCTTCTGCCAATGAATTTTCTCTCCCCTCCCCCCTCCTAAACAAAGCCTAAAGATATAAATTGCACTCTCGGCTAATATGCACAACCAATCTCTTTTCTGCAGTTCAGTTAATGCACAGAGAGAGAAAAGGAAAGAAAACAACATCATCAACGTCCTCCTCGGTCCATCAACAGAGCCATGTCTTTCTGCTACTACATGTAAGCTCGCAGATCACGGTAGGAAACGAATGTACCGATTATGAGGAATAACATGCATCATGCAAGCAAGAAACTATATCAAAATGTGCAACCGAGATTCAAAAACTCAAGTTGCATTGGGAAAAGGAACAATGCTAAGTAAAACCAGTATGATATCGCCACAAGTCACTAGAGCTAATCAGACCCCCATTCTGAGTTGAAGTGCGACTCAATCATCAATAAATCCACAAAATGATATTGAAATCATAATGCACATGTCCACCATTGAAGTGGCCAAAGAAATAATAATCATTGAAGATGCATATCATAGAGAAATACAAAATCCAGGTGAGAGAATCATGAATCTGCTTACCAACTCGATGATATATTGAAGCAGCATGTTCAGCACCAGCACTCCTTTGGGCAAAGGAGAATATGTCATAATACATTCTACTTGAAGGTTGAACTCCTGCATCTTTCATCCATTCCAGTACCTAGTCATGAAGATGCCTTTTAGTTTCTATTCATACTGGCCCTCTTTTCATTGCTGTAATACTTTCTTCTGGCTGAAGATTAAAATATTACTTGAAATAGCAAAAATTTGTTACCAATAGGGCAGTCACTGATCAGCTTTCCCGAAGAAAATAATTTCAGGAACTCCATCAGACGACAGAATCCTAATTAAGGACATGACGAGATAAGTTCATCGAACTTTTTACCTCAATATATTTCCTCCAATTTCCAGCAGCCAGAAGATTTTTCAACACTGTTGTGTAGGTGGAGAAGTTCACTTCAGCACCAGATGCCAATAGCTTGTAGAAGAGCTGCAAACCACCAAAATACCCCATATTAACCAATTTTGAACCATAATCAACAAAACCTCATAGAAATAAAAAAGAAAAAAAAATGCAGCCACTTTTTTGCAGATTCTTAAGCATAAGTTATAATAATTCTCAAGAAATAATTCAAATGAAGGGAAGCTATATCAAGATTGGCAAAAGAAGGTACTTTGCAGAGGTGGAACCTCACACCATTCACGTGTTTTAAGAAAAGCATGAGCTTGTTCACTTTACAGCATCTGTTCTAGGAGAAACAACCATAGCCACTTTTTTTCTCCATTACCTTCATCATTGCCTCAGTTTTCCCACTTTTTCCAAGAAAATGCAAAAGTTGATTTAGCAATCCAACTGACGCTGTAGATAAGGAAGGCTCTATCAATCCAGCCATAGTAATTGCTGTCCTCCAATCCCGCAATCTTCAAATGTAACTCAAATTAGATTTTCAGGGGGAATTGACAGTGAGTATTTGAAGAAAATGTGGAAAATCAATTTTACAGAGAGGCGCCCATCAGAACTTGAACAAACATTTATCAAAATGAGATGGAGTCATACCAGTAACATGAAAAGCATACAATATTGAATTCTCTTCAGATACATAATCAAGTGATACAGCCATCATTTGCAGCTACTAGTTTATATCAACTATGCTAGATAGAAGTTCAAACCAATGACTGGACGTCCAAACGAATATTTGGAGACATTAAAGAGAACTCATAAACATTAAATCAAAAAATGATCGGTCGTAGGAAGCAGTAAAAATGCAACGAATGAAAGCAATAGCATTGTGCAATTTCTCATCCAGTGATTATTTTCTGACTAGCCATTTACCAACACCAATCACTACCAATTGAAACAGTAAAAGTGCTTCTGTTGGCTTTAACCAGACAACATCCTATCGCTTTTTGCAAGGATTGCTTTCTTAGTCTTCCAATAAATAAATAATAAATACTAAACATGATGAGATCCCCATGAAGCCAACACGTTATGCATGAGTATATGGTCATTATGCCTGATGAACTTTATGATCCAAAAAAGGGAAGCACACGAAAATTTTATCTGTTAGTGTTAATAAAAACTGCTTTACAATGGTTTTTGAAAAAAGAACAAAAGGCGCTAGTGCAGAAGGAAGCATCTGGAGGTATTATCACGTTGCTCTGACTTAAAACTACTTTAAAATGGTTTTTACAAAAAGAATGAAAACTGCTGATCTAATTAATTTACTAAGGGTACATCTATGTGATCGACCAAACTTTGAACAGTTTTCTCGTTAGGTGCATCTTATACACCAATAGATACAGAGAAGTTCAAGCCAGCTAAAGAAAATTCTTCCCTCTTTCATTTTACAAGAGACATGCCTGTGGTCTCCCATTTGTACAGGTTAGTGGAAACTTTAAAAGGAACTTTAAAGTATACAGCCAAAGTAAATATCAAGATCCACTTTTCCAGCCTCCAGTCATATTACACTCGTGGATGGCTGCTACCCTGGAAGATTGCCTCATGAATTCCAGTAGACTAGTAACATTTTGCCCATAAATAAACAAAATAACTATAAGAACATAAGTGAACTGACAAAGATATTCAAAGCAACAACAGCACTGTCATGAACTAGAATTGCTAAGATATTTCCTATATAATGTAAAAACAATTCGCACAGAAGAAGAAAGAACTGTAATCGAAAGTTAGAAAAAGGAAAACAAGCACATTTAGGCTTACATGCTACATGCTGACAGCATTTCAAATAGTATAGCATCATTGAAGGGTAGGTTCTTTTCTTTCATATATTCTCCGAGGATTAGAACCTTAGATGGCTGACCTCCTTTATTGAAACTTCTCATCAGAGCTGAGCATGCTACTGGGTCCAGATTTACTTTGCTCATTTCCATTTCCTGGAATAATAAATAGGCTTTTTCCCAGTTCTCTGCATTTGACAGAATGTGTGAGATTTAACCTGGATAATTTTTATCATCTTGAAAGACTAGAGAAAAAGAAAGAACTTACCAGCAGCATTATAAGCATGTATCATTGCTGTATATGAAACAACATCAGGAGAACAACCAGCCAGTTTCATCTTGCTGAACATGGATTCGGCTTCAGTGAGCTGGCCCTGAAACATGACAATAGCAGGAAAAAAAAAAAAAAAAGTTAGCTTCATTAAGTTAGCATCACTATTCAAAGCATGTCTTTCCCAAATTCTTGCCTGTCTGCTGTAGGTGCAGATTACGGCTGAATAAACCTCCTTTGTCAAGGAACATTCAAATTGATCATCTCATGGAAAAATTCAAGCGCTTCACTGTATTTTGACATCTTGTAGCAACCACTTATCAACACGGTGTAGGTAATGCAATCGGGTTTTACTTTCCTTGCTCTCATAGATCTGTACATTTTAGTAGCTCTCTCAAATTCCCCAACATTCATGTAGCTCCCAATAGCTGAATTATAGGCAGCTGTATTGAGTTCTATTTGTCGCATCTGTGCCGCTGTAAGCACAGTATCAATGTTGACCTTTTCCCTGCAACGGCCACAGGCTGCTAATAGTGTGCATATAGAAACAATGTTGGGCTGAATCCCTTGCTGCTCCATTTCTCGCAAAACCTCAACAGCTTCAACAATCAAACCATTTGATCCATAAGCATCAATTAGTGCATTGTAGCTCACTATATTTGGCTTGCATTTGTTTCTTTTCATCATCTTAAATACATCCCTGGCCTTCTTTGGTTGCTGGGCTCTCCCATAAGCATTAAGTAGAGAAGTATAAGACACCACATCTGGTCTGAGACCACTTCTTTTTATCTCATTAAACACTGATAAAGCCTCATTGCTCATTCCATGAGAAGCATATGCACCTATTAGTGCATTATATGAGACGATATTAGGTTTCACACCTTCAGCAAGCATTGTGTTGAAGACAGCCCTGCAGTTCTCAATCTGTCCACAGACTGAATACATATGAATGATGGTAGTGAAAGTTACAATATCAGGACGGCACTCTGCCCTCTTTACCTTCATGGAATTAAAGATATTGGTGGCTTCCCCATATTCTTCAAGCTTCACTAAGCAATACAGGACAATGTTAAGAGTAGTGGTATCAGGACGTATGTTTGTCCCTTTCATCAGTTCGAAATAGGATAAAGCTTTTGAGTACTGAGAGCCACTCTTGTATGCAGATAAAATAATATTATGTGTCACAAGATCAGGACCAACTCCATTTTCTGTCATTTTCTGGCACACTTTGAGAGCTTCCCTCCAATTTCCACTAGATCCACAAGCATTGATCAAGTTATTATATGTTGATCGACTAGGAGGAATCTGCAAGCACAGGATAGTGTCATAATACTTTATTTAACATAATGTGTTAATGCCTAATATAAGATGCAATAAAGGGAGAAAAATTGAAATCGGCACCGACATGGCAGGTTTGCATATTCACATAAGAGCTAACCCATATGGTTGCTTGATGGGAACTGCTTTTCACACTACCATCTGCTCCAACAAGTACTAGCTAGTAACAGAAGTCCTAAGTTGCCTGACAACATCCAAGCAAAGTTGTCCAGGAAGAGATATTCTAATTTTTCTACTCTTTCATATAGTGCAAATATATGATTGAGAAACATAAACTCCAGAAATGGAAATGGCGTGCTTATGAACGCAATCAAGGACTACAGGAGGTATCCATCATGAAACTGAGAAAGCGAGAAGAATAAAACCATCACTAAATCCACTTTCATTCACTTGAACTTTCTAACAGCAATTTTAAATTACAGGTTCTCCTTCCAAGATACCATTTCGTTTTGTCTCTGAAAAGAATGGGTCACACAAGAAACAAAAAGTTTACTTCAGAAACAGGAGAGAATAACAGCTGGAAGAAGAAATCCATTTCATGCGAGAATAAAATTAAGCAGTTCCCACCACATGAAAAAAAGATACTGGGAAAGGCTCATCCTAAGTACTTCGCAAATCTTAAAGGTTATAAATGGAAGCTTGCATGAAGTCAGCATAATTTCTTATGAAAATGTTGCTGAAGGAAGCTCGCATTAAACCACATAAGAATCACAAGAAAAAAAAATGAAAATACCCACAGCCTCGCGGAGCATATCTTCCATGATATTCATAGCCCAGCGCCATTGACCCGCTCGTCCATGTACATTTATAAGAGCGTTGTAGGTTTCAGCATCAGGCTTGCACCTGCAGAGAAGAAACTTAAGCTGACTTGGAATCATCATCAATAAGGGGATTTCTTGGCTTATGGCTCCTGAGCATACACAACTTTCAATGCAACAACACTGCATTCTAAGATAAGATAATATGCAGGTGAAACAAACAAAACAAAGAGTCTATGTGCTGCTAAAGGGAAACCATGGTGCAAAATCTGAGATATTACTAAGGTCTGCTGATGCTCATCCGTGTAAAACAAATTGTTTTAGCCCTCCTATTTCAGTGACCATAGCTTAATCAGCATTACTCCACATATTACACATAAAAAGAGCATTGAGAGAGAGAGAGAGAGAGTGTGCCTTGGAAACTATGTGATTGCCACAGGAACATTCTTGTCTTCTACCAAGAGAGATTCGAAGCAATGGAAGACTACAAGGAGGATTAAGGAAAGCATAAAGGAGCAATTTAGCACATTCACAGTACCTCCACTTTTGCATCTCAAAGAACAAACCACGAGCCTGATCTGTCAGGTTATGCCTAGCATGCAGCCTTATCATCATATTGTAGATGTCTTTACGAGCACAGTAGTTCTTTTGATTCTTCATCCATTTAAAAACTTCATTGCTATGTCCAATAGACCCCGTTTTTGTAATCTCCTGCAAAACATAAAAGACAAAAAGTGAGTGGTTCCACTCAAATTCCATGAAGGATTTAACCAAGAGAGAAACATCAGCTTCACAAGCAGAATGGGAAACAACATCCAAACATCAGTCTGTTTTTGTTTGACAAATTAATGAAGAAACCTGTCTATTGTCGTGTTCTAATTCGAATAAGAAGCGACATGCAAGTGTCATGGTCCGTGAATTCTCCCGTACTCGTGACACTTGTGAGTGGCGCTTGGGGTTATCGGGTGAAGAGTGAAGAGGTAGAAGGGTAGAACACAACTGGTCCGTGAGAGTGGCGTCAGGACGGTTGGTGCTAGGAGTTCTAGAATAGAAGGATTACATCACTTAGGAGCTCTGAAGATGGGTAGGTCTCCCGTGCACAAACTGGTCGGGAGCTGATGCCGCTCTCCTGACGAGGCCATGGCAAGCCGAAACCAGTTGTTGTGCCTAAAGAGATCTGTTGTCTCACTCGATGGACTAGATGCCCAACGAAACTGGGCGTGGTAGGATCTCGCACAAAGAAGCATTCACCATATTGTTCGTGGAACAACTAACACAAGGAAGGCTGGCCTGGCGAATTCCGCTCGCCAGGCGCCCAAGGTCATTCCGAGGCCAAGGAAACTCTTGGCCCATGACACAAGAATCAGACTTGTTCCTAGCTCGAAATGATACAGCCAACTGCATTAATACCTGTTAAACCTGGAAATGAACTTCACGAAGTTCCTCCCCCACAATCCTACTCAATACATACGCAAAGTAAAGTGTACACGCTAATGTTGAATTTCTCCATTTCGAACTTCGAATTCAATGCCTCTCACCTCTCACATGCAGATCATATCCTCGAAACTAAGTAGTGACCACCAAAAATCAACCGGCACACTCAACTCTCAAAGCCAAAAGGATAACACTCCTGATTTTACTAACAGGTTCTATACCTTACGACGATACCTTGATGAGAAGCGGGAAGTTCTTCCTCGCAAACCTTCCGACCCAGCGATTCAGCACCCCGTGAACATCCTCCCAGTGCTTGATCTCCATGACCTTCTCGACCACCACCGAGACGGTCCAGTCCTTCTGGAACCGGTCGCCTTTCACGCGTATCCGGTACCGCATCGGTATATCATTCTTCCTGAGCCCGCTCACTCGAGTCCAGACCTCGTGCCGCCCCTCGTCGTAGTCCACGTGCACGGACTTCTTTGCCTCGAACGCCGCCGCCGACTGGTCCGCGGCGGACTTTTTGCATGTGACCCGCGCTGCGGAGCGAGGACGGCGCGGGCGAGGAGGGAGGCGAGTCGAGTCGGGAGGGCGAGGGTGCTCGGCGAGGTGAGCACGGGGGATGGGGGCGGGAATCATCGCCGCCATGAGGTGGCGGAGCGAGATTGGTGGTGGAGGTCGCCGGACGGATGAGAGTTCGCGGTTGCCGAAAAGCCGTCGAATATCACCGGAGATGAGGAGAATGCTCGAGGACTAAACGAACCGGTGGCGGCAGATGAGGATAGGGAGAAACGGCCAAGTCCCCGGATTTTTTTTTTCTCTAATCATTTTATTATATTTTTTTATATGTATAATCGAGATTTTGAATTTTGCTTAATTTCTTTTGAAAAAAAAAACCATCAATAACCCCAAATTTTGCCCAAAGTAATAAATTTACCCCAAACTTTTTTTTGTGATAAAAAACCCGAACTTTCGTAAACCGTAATACATTTATCTCAAACTTTTTTCACAAAAAATCCAAACTTCTATCCGTATAACACATCTACCCTAAATTATATGGCATTTTGATCTTGTTACTTTTTAAATTTTTTTTATTTTTTTCTTCTTCTTCTCTCTTCCCTCCGCCATGGCCGGTGGAGGGAAGCCGACGTCGGGCGAGGTCTACCCTCGCCAACGTCAAGCGAGGGTCGCCCTCGCCTGGGCTAGCTAGGGCCGCCCTCGCTGACGTCAAGCGAGGGTGGCCCTCAGCTGGGTCAAGTGAGGGCACCCCGCGCCCAACACAAGCGAGGGCCATGGGGCGAGGGAGTGCGGCCCTCATCGGCGTCGGGTGAGGGCCATCCTCGCCCAACGCAGGCTTTGGCGAGGGCACCCCTCACCCGATACTAGCAAGGGATGCCCTTGCCTACGTCAGGTGAGGGCCGCCCTCACCTACGTCAGCCCTCGCCGACGTCGGGCGAGGGGTGCCCTTGCCTGCGCCAACCCAGCCAAGGGCTACCCTCACCCGACACCAGCGAGGGCGACCCTCGCCCGACGCCAACGAGGGTAGCCCTCACCAAACGTCGGCTTCCCTCCGCCATGGCCGACGAAGGGAAGAGGAAAAAAAATGAAAAATAGAAAAAATAAGACAAAAAATGTCCTTAATAGGGTAAACGTGTCACAGTTTGAAAAGTTTGGGGTTCATATCACAAAAAAAAAAAAAAGTTTAGGGTCAATTTGTCATTTTGGACAAAATTTTGGGTTTTTGGTGTTCTTTTCCCAATTTTTTTTAATTGACTCTGTTTGCCTCTTAAGTCAATTTAATTGGAGCTCATGTGTTTTTTTTTTTTTTTTTTTTGTCGGTAGAGCTCATGTGTTTAATGAAGCAAATAAAAATTTAATTTTAGAAGCTCAGGGTTGATGTTTCTTGTTAAGAAATTTGATTGCTCTGCATTTGATTATATTCTTTACTTTCTGGATTTTTAGTGTCGTGCATTAATTGATTTTGCAAAGGCAAAACAATAATTTTGGGTTGTCCCGTGTCCTACTCATTGCTCTTGGGCGTGGAGAAAGATATTAAACCTGCGAGAACATTTCCAACAATACTTCAAGTGGAATATTGGGAATGGACGATCGGTTTCGTTTTGGTTCGACCCATGGCACCCAAATGGCCCTTTATACAGATCTTCTCCAACCAAGATATATACCACTCCGGTATCTCCCGACTAGCGACGGTTGCTAAAGGCTTTACCACGCCCATGGGCTGGTACGTGATCAACATCTTGGCCAATTGGTGGAATCCCCTCCCGGTGTTTAACCAAGAAGATGATCATTTTCATTGGCTGCCCCACCCCTCTGGTCGTTTTTCCTCCGCCTCTGCTTGGGAGTTGATTCGGCCAAAGGGCAATGCTGTCACTTGGGCCTCCTTTATTTGGAGCGCTTCCTTGCCCCCAAGATATCAAACTCATCTTTGGCTTATTACTCGCAACCGGCTGCCCCCTTTGCTCGTGTAGACCGGATTCTGTGGATCACTTGTTCTTTGTATGTCACATTTCGAGTACCCTTGCTTCTTTTTGGGTAGCAAAATTTAACCTTGTTTGGCAAAACAAGCAGTGGATAGAGAATCTTGTATGGGCATCCAAGCGGTTTGTGGATGCACCTCCAGAAGGCGATTAAAGATAAAGCTATGACGTTTAAGCATGTTGCTGACATTCCAAAGAATAGAAGACTTCAACAGAGCTGGAATCTTCATCCTTCTATCTTTGATTGATGGAAGTTTCTTTAGTTTGTTTTTAGTCTTCCTTTCTTTCTTTTCGTTGTTTGTTTTGTTTGTTGGGAACCTTGGTACCCCTACACTCGCTTAGACTCCTGTCTTCTTGAGTGTCTGGTTTTTGTTGGTGCCGGGCCTCCTCCCCTTGTATTCTTCTTCGCAAAATCTATACTATACTTACCTTTACCAAAAAAAAAAAAAAACAATAATTTTCACATTAATCCTATCGCTTTCAATGGACAAGTCATCCCTAATTATTAGGATTTGAAGTTAAAAGCCCTGATTGGCAAAAATTGTGAAATTTCAAAAATGCTTGAGACCCCAATGTACTTTGATGTCCATGCCTAGTTCCCTAACAACCATGCGCATGCATCTTACTCCCATGCCCAAGTCACCAGGGCTCTAGCTTAGGTCCACAAAGACTAGGCTTAAGTCCCTTAAGGCTAAGCCGAGGACCCTGAACCCTTCGCTCAAGTCCTCGGCTCTCTTGCCCAAATCACTAACACTTGAGGTGGGGTATCCAATGCTAGGCTCACTCGATGCCTAGGCCCGACAAGCCTTGGCAACTAGGAATTAAGGATTTGTTTGATAACATTATGTTTCGGTAAGCGATTTCTTTTTCGAAATAGTATTTTTCTATTTTTATTCCCCAAAACAATTTCTCAGTGAAAGAATACGTTTGATAATTATACAATTTTCATATTATCGAAATGGAAAGAGAATAGGAACGTGTTTGGTATGATTTACAAAAAAATTTGTAATGTATAATTTCTTTTAATTTTTTCTTATTCTTCCTCATCTCTCGCGTTGATCACTCGCAATGACCGCCAACGCCACCGCCGGCACTAATGCCCCCCCCGCCAATTGGTGGTGGCGGGTGGGGGCATCGATGGTCATTGACAGTAGTGATGGTCGACCGACAATGGTGGTTGGCTAGTAGTGGTGGGTGGTGATTGTCGGTTGATCTATGGCGGCAGTTGGCTAACGACAACGGGTAGCAATCAACAACAACCAAATAGCAGGGGTGGCGACCGCAAAGAAGAAAAAAAGAAAATAACTTATTTATAGAAATTATTCCCGATAACAATAAACTTTTTTTTTTTCTTTTTTTCTATTCCAAATCTATTATTCGCCACTTTTTTATTTTAGGGAATAGAAAAATTAATCAACATTACAAAACGGATTTCTGTTCTTTTCTTGTTTGGGGGAACAAAAGAATAAAAATTGGGAGAAATATAAACATTATCAAACAAAGCCTAAGTTTTCACTTTTATAATAGTGAAAAATAATGGAAAAATGGCATAAACAGATCTTGAACTTTTGCTTATTATGCAATTTGGTTTCCGAATTTTAGCTTATTGTGTGATATGGTCTCTAAACTTTTAATTTGGTCGAGATAGTTTATAAACTCTTAGTACGTGTTCAATATAGTCACTAAACTATATAAAAATATTTATGTAGTCCCTAGTTTTGAATTAATTGAATGATTACATTAAATATATTCATATAGTTCAAGGACTGTATTAAACATATACCAAAAATTTAAAGATTGCATTGAACAAATTGAAAATTTAGGGATTACATTAAACAGATTAAAATTTTATGGACCAAATTGCATATGAACCAAAGTTCAAGATCCATTTGTGTCGTTTTTAGATTTCAACCAGATATGAAAATATTATCATTTCCAAAAAATGACTTCTTTGAATATATTTTTTGTAAATATTTTATAGAAATCTTAAATTTTTCACAAAACAAGCCAACTTCATATGCATTGAATTAGAATCTAACGAATTGTACTGACTAACGTCTTCAAAATTTCTCAGTCAATTAGCTCAAAAAAAAAAAAAATCGCGCGGTAATGCCCGCGCGATTTTTTTTGGTCCTGGTCGAGTTCTATTAAAAGAATAAAAAAAGATGAAAAATCTGCCCAGGAAAGGCTGTTTGGGTTGAGAATTGGGCCCATCGGAAATTTACAAATCTGGACCGTGCAGTAATAACAGCACATGGGAGGTTGCGGCGGGACCCACCAATGTGGTCATGCCTGGGCTTTTATCGGATTTGAAAAGATCTCTCAATTACAGGCCTTTCCGTACCGTCCGACCAATAATTGGTGGCCAAATGGCCCATCACATTGAAGTGGACCATGCCGAGTATCGCCCCGAACCGAAGCGTTGGCGACGGAGGAAGCCGACGTTCAAAGTCCGTCAAAACCGGGTCATCCACGTGTATGTCCCCCGGCAACGTCACTCGACACCAAATACGAATCCAGTCTGGTCTTTACAGTTCGAGAGATTATCGTACGAATTGTACAATTGAAATGACGTCGCGGATACAAGGATGCAGCGCACCTCGCCCCAAGCACCGTGAGGCATACATCCTTCCCCAATTGCACCATAATAAACAGATTCAATGTCACGAAAAATCATTACTTGATATAATTATGATTAATTTATTTCAAATTAAAATCTCATATAAGTATATACATGATAAATTTATCCTTCATTAATTTTTATTAATTTTACCATCAAATTACTAAGTTAAGTGATACATGTACGATTGAAAGATATACTAATTTGGGATTTTATCATTTATTTAAATTTATAATTTTTATGAGTAATTGGATTGGATTAATGGTAAATTTAGTATAGATATACTAATTTGAACTTTTTGTGATAAAAAATTAATGATGGTGAATTTATCATATATATAAGTTTAGGGATTAGTTTTTGGTAAATTGGTAACAATGTATCGATTTGGGATTTTCCATAATATTAATTTAAAATAAATCAAAACATCTCTCAACATTGAGATGAACAATGATTAATTAGAATTTAGCATCTCGGTCGAATTCCCAAGCAAGGGCTAATAGTAGCCAGAGGACGTATTGAAAATTTTTCACCTTTTTAAAAGTACCAGCTTTTCTAGCTACACGTCTGGAGTCTAGCGCTTTGAATATTGAGTCATCTTTATCTTTAAAGCACGCTTAAGATAATCCGTTTTTGCTTAAATCTAGGAGCACGCGCTCTGAATGGCCGATGAAATCCACGTTTTGAATGCAATTAAAGAAAGGGCGCGGATCTAAATCCTCCTCGCGCGTCACGATGATTCCCCGTTAGCTTTTCTCCCACGCCTATCTATTACTCTGTAATATTAAGAAAAGCCTCGTGCTTCTAAAAAATTCCCAAATTCCTCTGCTGGACTGACATTTTCGTGTTTTAGATGTGCAATAAGATCTAGCCGGCTAAGGCCAGGAAAAAAAAAAGAAAAAAAAAAGAGGGGGATTGCTCCCTTGACTTTTCAAATCCCAAAAACCAATTTCTATCGGGCATTTTAATTTACTTGCCGATTTAATTAAGTGATAGTAGAATGTCACGTCACTTGATAAATTGATTTTGCAAGCGAATCTCATTATCTTAGACATTGCTCTGTTTTCTGCATTTTGAAGCACGTCGAAAGTTTCATATGATCGTGTAATTTAGCGCTTGAAAAATTACCAAAACAGATTTGCCGTTTATGAGCTTTATATCAGTTCAATTGGACCTTTCAAACTTTTATTTACCGAACTTTTGATTAGTTCGGTTAAATCTTTGAATTATGATGGCGTGCTCGGCATCAACTTTCCTTCAACGAGATAAATTGACGTCATCATGAAAATTCCTGTTTTCATTACTAATGATGCTATCTTTTTACCTTGATCTTCCAATCGGGAGATCCAAGTTGCTCATTTCGTTGAAATTCAATTACCAAATGTCCATATACTGAAAAAAAAAATCACCAACTAAATGATGGTCGGTTTTATTTATAACAAAAAAAGGAAAAAAAAAAGAAATTGGGGTTTTAGAGCCCCATGCAGAACTGAAGAAACACGTGGTGCTTCGGCTTCGTGGAAGGTTCCATCGGATCTGAGCAAAACTGTTTCGTTCCGGTCCTGTCCGGTGGGTCGCGACGCAATAATAGCGACGGTGTTTCGGTGCAGGGCGCCTCACCGTAGGAGTGGCTACGCGCGCTTCAAGGACTGTCGAGATGGGAAACAGAGGGCCGGGGGGGCCCACGCCGCCCGACCGACACTCGATGGGGCCTCGGAAACCGGAGAGCGGATCGTGGCCGTCCGATCTTCCCGCCCATCACCCCACTCTGTCGACCGACGGTTGGTAGTGCAGTACCCGCATTAAGGTCCCTGTCCTCTCCTCCACGTGATTCTGCGGCTCCTCCTTCCAGCTCCGGTCCAGCTCCCCAACCAGTCGCAGAAACTCTGCTCTGTCGTGAAGAGGAAAGTGATAATTCCAATATTTACATAAAATTAGAAAAAAGGGAAAAAAGAAAAAGAGAATTACACGCCTTGGATATGGTGAAAAATCGTGACATGGGTTATATTACTAGAGAATAAAAATGTTATAAAATATATCCGAATACGTCTTTTGGAATAATTTCACTCGTGGTAGAATGAAAGGACGGGAGATCTATAGGGTAATTGAGAATTATTATGAATGCAAAATTATAAATTAAGAACATCGTTGACCGCATGATTCTCCCCCCCGCGGGCATGCGTGCATAAATGTGCTTAGGTACAGAGGGTGATCACGACACGGATTTGGATTGGAAATTGTTCTTTTACGTGCTTATGATGATATTAAAAGTTAGATCGTGTGTTAATGTGGCATAAACTTAATCATGATAAATGATAAACATGTTGGGTATGCATTGACTATCTTACCTGTTTATAAATACGTTTTCACTCGTTTATTTAAAAGCATTTATTATGTTAGCATGACACGTGTAGGTATAAATAATGTAAACATAAGTAAACATTTTAAATATGCAAAAAATCATTTTTTATCCAGCATAGTCCGTCCATTTTTTTTGTTGGTGTAGCAATTAGATGGTGTCAAGGTCAGTTTTCACGCACCTTGACTAGTCTATTTTATTTCACTAACCATCTTAAAGACGTACTCCTTCGCATCAATTTGGTGCATTCAGCATTTACTTCTTGAGTGCTTCTAATTGGCCGAGATTTAGGTGTCAATGTCGTGGCATCATTTTGTGGTGGGATTTAATTAAAATATGAAGTGCCGTGATTGAGAGCAAATAAAAAAAATATTCGAGGGACTTAATTGAACATAAAGACAAAAATGAATAGAAATAATAATAATTCACAAGGTAAATGAGATATTATATTTGCGTCAGCAATGATTCTAATGGAGGATCACGTCTAACTTCTTCTTAAAAGTTTTAATGACAATGGTAAACTAAAAAACAATATACTGAACAAAGTCAAAAGTTCCAAAGCATCTTATGAATGCATCACGCTCACTCTTATTCGCAAGTTATCACTAGTATTATCAAATGTTGTGTCAATCTCTCCGCCCATAAAAAATCTCTTCTTCAAAATGACGAAAATATTAATAAATTCCCATACCTTTGATATAACAATCCATGACAATATCAGTACATTTGATTCTTTCGCTACATGCTGAATTGATCTAATAGCAACTCGAAATCGAGATTCCGTCGTTTTTTTGATCAGTTAGCTCTAAGAGAAGCAATCAATAAGATTAATCGCTTAAGAGTCGAGAATCTAAAATAACATCAACATCACAGATTATTATAGTAAAGTGTACCCAAAACACCGATTCAAGAAACTAGACATACAAAAGTATTACGATGGCTCAATTTGTCGATTTGGAAAATATTTTTTCAAAAATGGTTATATATGGCAAGTGTACTCGGGCAAAATCCAACAGCACGAGATATGTCTTATTGGAGGGCCCCGCGGAAGAGGTGACTTCTCACGACCACTAAATGCGGGTGAGATGTGAACCGAATTGGATCCGAGCAGCTGCTCTCTCGCCCAAACTTGTCGGCACCGAGCCCCATTTGATTGATCCTCATTCAAGGCTGCATGCAACCCCACAAGTGATCTTAGATCTTAGATCTGATTTTTTCAACTTTTTTTGGGTGACGAATGCAACCCCACCTTCCCGATCGTCGGTCCCCTTCTGGAGCCTCCCCCATCGTTGCCCCTTCGCGTCCTTTGATCAATCGGTTCATTTTCATTCACGTGGACGGGATATCACGACGATTGTGAATGGTTTGATGATAGATGGCGGTGGGAAGATGTTTTTTTTGAAGAGGTATGTCCAACTAATAACTTGTCCCGTGACTTGTCTAGACATTGAGATTTAAATTGGTTAGAGGCAAAAATTTCAAAAATACCCGATCCACCATTGTTTTGATTGCTGATGAGATGGAGGTGATTTAAAACAATGACGGCAACAATTTTTTTTTTTTTTTTTTGGGTTAGGAAATGGCTAACTTTAGAGGTTATATTTTTAAACAAGCCTCACTTTTGGAGAAATTTGAGAAATCACACCTAATTTAAGGGGATTTTAGAATGTTTTAAAATATTTAGCGAGACGATCAATTATTAAGGTTGACATTTCAGATTTTAAAATGATCCTATAATTTTTTTTTTTTTTTTGTGCTTTGAAGCAGAATTCTACCGAAGCAATCATTGATGATCAATTTACTACCATACCATAAGTTGGAAGTATCTTATCCCACAAAACTAAGTTAAAGCTCGAGTGTTCCATAATCCTTTTTCCTACCTCACTAGAGGCATACATGTAATACACAAGATCTCCCGTGAAAAATTAAGTCCTTGCGATTGCCGGCATCTCCATTCTAAAGGTAACAAATTGATGGGGGCAAATACATCAAATCACATACATCGGATATAACCTAAATTTGACCTCATGTCTCGTGTGAATCGAGCATACAATTCTTAATGTGGAAGCAATAAATCCTGAACACCAACTAGGGAGTCAGACGGTTCTTTTCCCCCAATAATTGTTCAATATAACCCATGAATTTTGCTTTTTTGAGCTCAATCTAGTTTCCAACTCACAAAGTTCAGGGATCCGGACATCCGCAACAATGCACGATTGGCAAGAGAAACGCAAAACCCTGTCGACATGGCCCTCCCTCGTCCTCCACGTCCTTTATTACAAGGTATTTTACAGAGTGGAATGGATCCACTCATTAAATGAGCAGCAACAGAACCAGAACGAAGCGAATGGGACGCGTCGGGGCCGCGTCCCTGTAGGGACTCCACCCTTTTCCCCACCACTCTCCGCGGTTAAAACGTTTTGCTCCCTCCCATTCAAGAAAATTCTCTTTTTTTTTGCACAAAATTATAAAAAAAAAAGATATTCAATTTCCACTCTTTATGGTTCGAAAAGTACTTTTTACAAATGATGAGTCTTTAATTTCCATTCTTTAGATTCATTGTTTGCGAATCAAAGGGATTATATGAAAATAAAATGATGTATTGAACAAAATATTTTTAAGTTTATGACTAATATTACGAAAAAACTCCAAACTTATATACTCACGACAAATTTATTTTAAATTAATACAGTTGAACAAATTTATTCTTCGATAATTTCCGTTAAATTTTATCATCAAATTATTATAGATGTATTGGTTTGTGATTTTTTTCGTGATATTAATTTAATTGAATGAAAACTAACTAACGATGAAATTATTAAAAATATAGTAATTTGTGATTTTCAATATAAATTTATTATAAATATATTTATTTAAAATTTTCTTAATATTAATCCTTAAACGTATGGTAGGTACTTGAACCGAGCCGAGTTTAAAATTACGGCCCCCGGTTCTGCGTTTACCATTGAAAAACAGGACGCTACTCCAACATTCACAAGCACAAGCAGAATCCAGAAACAGAGACTCCCACTGTCTCTTTCCCTCACGCACGCACCGTCGCAATCACCAGTTCACATTCGCGATCACGGTTCATTGCACACCCAAAAGATCCATCCATCCATCGATCGATCGAGAGAAGGCGAGAGCAAATGGGCATATTAGCGACGAGCAAAGGCAAGAGCAGCGACCAGAGCTCGGGCATGGGCTTCCTCCTCGTCTTCTTCCCCGAAGAACAGCACCAGCACCAGCACCAGCACCGCTCCGCTTCCGGTTCTTCCGACATTGTTGACAAGCCCAAGCTCTTATGCTCCTCCTCCTCCTCCTCCTCCTCCTCTCCTCCTTCTCCTTCTCCTTCCCCCTTCAGAAGGACCCACTCCGGCCGCCTCCTGAGCAGAGCTCAGTCCACCATCTCCATCTGCGCCCTCCTCGTCGCCCTCACCCTCCTCGTCTTCGCCCTCTCCACCTTCGACCCCCCTTCTTCCCCCTCCTCCGTCCCCGTCCCCGCCTCCGCCGTCTATTCTTCCCGCCGCTTCTTGCCCGAGCAGCAACCTCAGCCTCTCCTCGCTCCCCGGGCCCGAAACGACCGCGCGCCTCCGTCGTTCTGGTCGTTCCCCGCCTTCTCCTGGCGGACCAGGCCCAAAACTGGCGGTTCCAAGCACCAGTTCGCGCTGCAGGGGATGGGCACCCTGTACAGGAGGGGCACGCGCGCCATGAATGACCTCGTCGTCGCTCACCTGGTCGAGAGCCTCTCCGAGGAGGAGCTCCGGTTGTTCCTGCGGACGCTGCATCGGTCCGGCCTCACGGCGAGAGCCGACGTCGTCCTCATCTTCCCTTCCCGCGCCGCGGCCTCGAGATTCGGTCCCGTAATTCGGGAAGAGGACGAGTCGTTCGCGAAGCTGCTTCATCACTACGCGCAGCGATTCAACGCGACCGCCGCGACTTCGAGGTCTCCCGCGAGTTTCGACGCGACCCATTTCGTGAAGCCGTCAAAGGAAGCCGGCGAGCCGCTGTGGGGCAAGCGCGCGCGGATTAGCAATTCCAGCAGCGACGCCGCCCCCGCCGCCGCCGGCGGGAGCGGCGAGGCGGCGAGTCCGGACAAGCCGGCGCAGCCGAGTTACGGGTCGGTGGTGGGCTTCGAGGCCGGTGAGCTCGACCCGGAGAACTCGCTCTCCGGGTTCATGGACCACGTCCCGATGAGCCTGCGGCGGTGGGCATGCTACTCGATGCTGCTCGGCCGAGTCCGGCGGAGCTTCAAGCACGCGATGCTGATCGACGCCAAGACCTGGGCCGTGCTCGGCGACCCGCTCGGCCGCGTCAGGAGCCGGAGCCCAGAGACGGTGCACCTGCTGGCGGCGGCGGCGGCGGCGCCGAGCAAGGCCGAATCGGGCAAGCACGGGAGGAGGGGCTCGGGCCGGGCCCAGCCGCCGCAGGGTTCGGTGAGCCCGGGGGTGGTGATGGGCGGGACGCGGGGCGTGCGGCGGCTGGCGGCGGCGATGCTGAACGAGGTCGTCCGGGCGTCCATGCAGCAGCAGCACAAGAGGAAGGGCGCGGTGACGGAGGCAGGGGTGCTGGGCCAGCTCGCGAGCAACGAGTTCGTGCTGATCAACGTGAACCTGGTCGTGTCGCCGGAGGACTCCGGCGGCGGCGGCGGCGGCGGCGGCGGCTCGGGCTCGCCGCTGATCAAATACGGTAATAATGGCAATAACAACAGTCATTTTCGCGACGTAAAGGGTATGATCATGAGGCAAATATGTTCGTCCGAGTTGGATTCTTCTGTTTATAGCGATTGTTAGAGACTAAAATTTGGAAAAAAAAAAGAAAAAGGAGAGAGGGAAGAAGTTTATAGACAGAAAATAGCGAATTACATTACGGTCAGATAAAGAGAAATGCCAATCATCGGTTCGAATTTCGTGTTTTTTTGTTTTCTCCCTCTTGTTTTATTTTTTGGTTCCTACGAGATTTTGTTGATATAAATGTACATAAAATCCGTGGCAATAAGAATTGGCATTTCGCAAATTCTAATTTTATAGCATCGGAGCGATTCTTTTCTCCATGTTTTCGTCAATTTTAATTTTTCGAAGGAGGCTTTTTTGGGTGGGTCGGGTTCTTGTACCGCAGGTCGTAGGAGGGGGGTATAGTGTCCTCTGGTGTAGGACGTGTGGGCTCGGTGTCGGCGCATGTCCTCCATCCATTAATCGGCATGCCACTTAAGCCGGTCGATTTTGCGACCTCGATTTGTCGGGAAAAACCGATTCCACCCGGGTCCCCATTCGGGTCGACGCGAAATAGCGATGCGAGCGATTGGAAACTCGACGCGTCGGAATCCCCTAGATATACCTCTAGCGGGGCATCGATCTCTTGGCGGCCACCCTTCCCCGGAAGACGAGCCGCTCCGCCGCGTGCGGCGGCGGGAGTTTGGGAGGGAAAGGCTTGAGTTATGGAGGGAGGGGGGAGCAAAAAGATGGGATGAACGCGTGAATGGATGATGAAAAAGGGAAAGCGGGCATCGGCGGGCATGTGCGCATGCGGGTGGTGGCGCGATCCTTTATGCCCTCCTCCCTCCTCTCTCCCGGCTTTTAATGCAACCTAAAGCCCGGCTTTTATGCCCCCCACCCTCCTCCCTAACCCCGTCCATAACCCCCCTTTTTTTCTCTTTCGTTAAAAGCGTTCTTGCTAGGAACATTTCTTTTTTTTAACCGAAAGAAAGACCCATTCATTTTTGAGAATAATACTCCAAGATACATAGAAAGCTTTCAAATCTAGCAAACCCCAAATAACCATTGAACAAAGCAAATGTTCGAATACAAATTACAAAGAATAGTTTGTAGTTGAAAGCACGCTCTTGTCCCCTCAAGAATGGATCCGTTGCTGTGAATGTTCGGCGGCTGATCACCAGATTCAGTGATGAGCACACGTATGAGATCCCTGTTATCTATATTTTCGTGGGTGTCTTTTGAGAGCTTGCCCGCCTTCGACACTCCCGACACACCCGATGAGGAAGTATCAAAGATCGGGTCTGTATGCATTCAAAGACGGCACTTCTTCACTGATGATGATAAACGAATCCGACTGTGCTGTGTGTGATTATGTGGTAGCCGCATCCAGGATTCAGAACTTTGTCTCTCTGCCATGAGATTTTATCCGATTTATCTAATCTCACCAATAACATTGATACTAATAATTAACTATATACTTAATAATAATCATGGTCATCATTTTCACCCTTTTCGGAGACTGGCCTGACCCCATTATATAATTAATGAAATCACAAGACAACCAAAGAAATTGCCATTGACCCCTCTCGATCTATTCTCGATCCATTATATAAATATAATTGCCATTGACCTCCCTCGATCCGTTCTTGGACTTCGGTCAGGAAATTGCCGCGAAAGAAACAAAAGAAGCTTCCACGGTCATGCTGAGCACTGGACTCGAACAAATCCAACCCGCATTAGACGCTTTTATCACCTTTTCTTTTGTCATTTCATAGACGGGTCGACCTGTTTATGTCAAATCCATATCCGTATGATTGCGAATTGTGTCGCGCAAATAATTTGTGTCGAGAATCGCTGAGTCTTAAAATAGTCGAAAACGATACATGCGAATGTCGAAATCCTGTAGTTTTTCCAGAGGCTATTAATCGAATATTCGGCGGCTTCTAGCTTTAGCCCGCAGCATCATCAATCACAGTAACCCCAATTTTTTTTTTTTTTTCAGTAACCCCAATTTTCGCCGTGGAATTTTGTACTGAGTTTGATTCTAACTTCTCCTTCAATCAATTCACGTGGTAGGAAGAAAAAGAGCAGCGAGCCATGTGGTAAGAATTGGTCCGTGATAGATATAATATCATGCCGAGACTCGCAAGTCAAATTCTCACTATTAAACAAATAAATAATCATTTAATTAATAATTTCAAGAGGACCATACCAAATCTAGACGACCTTGTTCTGTATTTTGGCGTTCCTCCCACGACATTGAAATTCCAAATCCGTTAAGTTTTCCATGGACATATAGATTCAAGTGCCTGGCTCATTAATTACTTTAGTCCTTAACATTCACACATATATATAAGTAAATTTATTATTTTTTCCAAATTGCAAAGTGGTCATAAGTCTAGTTATCTCATAGCTATCCTCAATTAGAAAGAGAGAACTGCGAATTTATCAAACCCATGAAGTATCTGCGTTGCTCTTACTCTTTCGCCTATGAAGTCGAGTTTTTTTTAGACCGGATATTTTGACGTGACATTTTTGGTCCCGATTTATTTCGCGGGTACGGCCTAATCGCTTGGATTGGTGAGTGATCTAATCGGATCGTGGGTCGTGTGATTGATGAGTGCCAATAATAGTGAAAATAATTATTGGAAAACAGAGGAAATTTGGGAGGCTTTGGATTCGATCGATATCCAAAAACCAAAGGGGCAAAAGGCCAAGTCCACCGACACCAAAATGATAAGGATGGGAGAAGAGCTTTCTTCTAGTGGCACCCCGTTATTCATATGAGACAGCCCCCCACTCCCCTTTTTATCCTTTTTTGGTCCCCCTCTTTTATTTATTTATTTATTTATTTCCTTCTTTTTTATTTCTTTTTTGATTTTATTGCCTTTCTCTCTCTAGGTTGCTTCTTTCTAGAGAGAGGGAGAGAGGGAGGGAGGGGGCCTCACAAATTTGTGTGAAACGAAATTGAGATTGGGGAGATAGATTGGGGGATGGACCACGAGCGGATTTGAGTGGACTCGGTGAGTTGGTAACAACGGCTTCCTCTTTTATTATTATTATTATTTTTATTATTTATTATTTAAATTTTGGAGAATTTGTGTGAACAACTGAACATTGACAAACTTCTTTTTTGATGTTGATAGCGGACTTCGAGTATTTCGCAGGTGGCAGCCTTTTTTCGTTGTAACCCTTTGCTTTTCTATTCTATTAGTCCAAAGGTAACATTGCTAACTCAAGAGTCAAGACAAACAGTGACCGAAACTGAGTACAGTGGGGAACATCGCCCTTTTTCCCTTTTTTTTTTTTTTGCTTTTCTTGTATTTTCCTGTGGGCACATGACAAAAAAATAAAGTTGACTTTTGTAAAAAAAAAAAGAAGAAAGAGGGTGAATTGAGAAGACATGACCCTTTCTTTTTTCGCAAAAATAAAATAAAAAATGACAACATTTTTTTTCCCTTTTATGACCAAAAGAAAAAAAGGACAACATTTGTCCTCGACAGTGGCTTTTGTGCTTCAAAGGAACTATTGGAATAATTGACTTTTTGCACGGTTTCTTGCTTCATTACCTAATTCTAAACTTGGTCTTTTCTTAAGGACCAAACAACAGTTCGTGTTAGCTTCGTCGTGGTAAGTGCCCTTCTAATTCCAGTCAATTCGCGCTGAGAACGAATTGGAATATGGCGAAATTCAACTCAATCACTAGCGCAAGTCAAACTCTTGACTTTCCTCAAGTGATAGTCGTTTGATTTGAAGTAGATTGGTAACGGGAGAAGTGTAACATCCAATGCTTTGAATTTCGAATCAAATTGTGTTTATACATAGCTAATTTGGGTCATCTCTAAAACAGTCTGCTTACAAATTTAGATACTTGACATCATGTTAAACATCACATTTTCATTGATTTGATAGATATCATGCTGCCTTCTCTTTATTTTCCTTTTGCCTTTTCGAATAAGTTCTCGCATTAACGGGGTGGAGGTTACTATTAGTCTTTGATATATAGATTACAAACTAAACCATTTAGAAGTCATTTTTATGTATAAGAATTTTTTAGTATAGTTTTCCGCCGGTCAACAATCTAACGGCATTTGGGCTCGATATTCTTTCGACGTATTGCCAAGGACCGCCATCTGAGCATTCCTCCTTAATACAGTTCGCATAATTTCAATTGGGTTTTGACAAAAGCGTTATTCTAGTTGAGGTTGATGACCATTGTCGATACTTCTCACAAAACTTTCTTTTAAAAATAAATCCTCCTCCTCTAATGCGATCCCCCAAACCTTGTCATAAAAAACACAAACAAATCGCAGAAAATCATTAATAAGATCTTTCCAGAACGAGAAGTGGACAACCGAAATTTACAACTTTTTTGCCCTGTCATGACCGACCATATGGAAAAATTAAATAAGACAATATAGACACCCAAGCTGTCAATTAAATAATTTCTTATCTTTCTTCTTTTCCAAAAAGAAAAAGTAAAAAAGTTGGAATTCTCCATTCACCACCATCATTGCATCATGTTGACCATAAAATTACACCGAAAGGGCCAAAACGCCGGTCCGCATGTAAAACATGGTCCCAAAGCTTTGTATTTTTTTAGTTAATCTCTCTTTTTACAGGAAAATTGCATTTTAATTAGGAGATAAGTGTAGTTGGATGGGTAAAATTACTTATAATTCCAAAAAGAGTGGCGTTAAAAAAATGATTTTTTAATCGACAGGCAAGAGACTGTGAATGATGATCACATGGTGTGATTTGTTTGGATGCTGTGACTGGCAAGCATCTTGTGGAATTTCGTTGAGGAAAATCCAAAAATTTATAATTAGCTAATCTCACGTAATTGCCTTCTTTAAAGAATAGGAACACTTTGTCGTATTTGCTATATAGTACACATAATAAGTCGTTGATTATGTCAATTTAATATCAAAATGCCGTATCCTTCTTGTTATTCTACCGACGTGATAGTCACTTGGGCATTGCTTGATCAATAATTTGAATATGCAAACAAACATTCCACGTTGATCGCTCATAAATTTAAACTTAGAGTTCGCGTTTTCATACCGAATGAGTATATTTTTTTTTCCTTGCCTTTTTTTATCATGAATAATCTCCAAGATGCGTCTAGAAAAGTGGGAAAGTTACTTCGTCTTAGATCTTAACAACATCGCAATTAATATGTTGTATTTAATTAGTTTGGTTTCTATGAGATAAC
This sequence comes from Eucalyptus guilfoylei, assembly GCA_016097605.1. Classification (NCBI taxonomy): domain Eukaryota; kingdom Viridiplantae; phylum Streptophyta; class Magnoliopsida; order Myrtales; family Myrtaceae; genus Eucalyptus; species Eucalyptus guilfoylei. The sequence continues at coordinate 29,790,677 of CM027860.1, forward strand.
CTAAACTTTACAACTGGTTTATATTGATGAAATGCTTTTTGGGAAGTGATATAATAATATCAGTTCCGTGAGAGAGAAGGCGCAGTTCTAGTCCGCAAACGTGGTCCGTCCAAAAACAGCAGCTTGCAGAGCCCTAATCAGACCCTATCTTCTTCCCTGTAAATCACATGACGCCAATTTGTTTGATTACCGAGATGTCCGATTATGATTGGAATCTTCTCTATTTATTTTATCAAATGTTCTCTGGGGAATGAAAGTCATCAATTTTCCCCAATTGCAGAAGCGCCAAGCAGAGCAGCCCCCGGATGCAGACAATACCCTTTTGATTGATCCCTGTGTAATGCAAGAGAATCATCGCCATTTTGCTGTTTCTTGAATGGGTTCATCAACCCGTGCCGATGATTCGATCCGAACAGAATTTTTCCTTGTGTTCATGTGATCAGAAAAGGATCTTCATTGGGTGAAATATGTTGGACACGATAGAGTTACAAGGAAAGTGAAAACTTGTGTAGAGCCCCGACATAACACGAGAATCTAGATATAATCATCATCATCAAGATCTTCACCGATCAATCCAAAAACCTGGTATTTAATCCAATTAGTGGGTCACCAGGTCGCTTTCGGACGTATTTATTGATCAATATCCAAATGAGGAGGTTCTACCGTGCTACAAGCAGTAGCCACATGACTTTTTGGGACCCCACCCAAAAAACAAAAAAGAGGCATATATTCTCACGGATGGCATATGATGCTAGGGTGGCATACGGGTCATGTTACATCCGTGTGGCAGATCATGTGAACCTAGATATGTACTTAGCTCTAGCTCAAAAAACATTAATTGCTCCCGCCGTCATCTACATCTTCCATGGCTGCATCATAGATCATGCCAAGCGCGACCCATTTCTTATCCTACTCTATCCAAGCAATAGAAGCCAGAATTATATAATAATCTACGTGAATATTACGCTCTTCTCTCTTTCTGTCTCTGTCCCTATCTTTCTGTCGATGTGGGGAAAGAGATGATAGGTTGTCACTTAACGTGCAAAAAGAGCTCCATAGTCTCTATCCATGACGCTTAAGTTAGTAACAAGACGAACGACATAATGAGAGGGGAGCGTAAGCTTGTGGGCGACCCCCCAAAAAGAATAATCCACCCTTGGCGTCCGATTGAGAGATGTAACTGGCCAATCATCGCGATTTATTCGGGTTGGTGGCAACTTTGGATAAGGGTTTTTGGTTGGAGTGCGAGTGGCTGGAGGCTTCTGATTGACGGAGAGGGCTTTATCACGAGGAATAGGGGGGTTCACTTCACTTGAGAGATGGATTTTTCTCTCTCTAAGGATAGTCCGTATGTAAAGGCAGGCAAGAAAAGGTTAAATCGGTCGGGAATGATTAGCGTATATTGTTATTTTCTCTTTTCCAATTTGGGGCTCGCAAGTTAAATCGATTGTGACTTTTAACCTCAAATGATGTTGGCTCTGGCCCCATGAGGACTGCCCAAAAGACCTGCCACAATCATGAGTTCCGAGCTCAATGATGTTCGGCGATCGGCGCAATTTCAGGGCGGAAATGGCCTTTTTGAGGTCTCGAGAGTTCAATTAAAATGAAGTCATCTCGATGTCGTATAATTTGACCTTAAAGATGTAGGCACTTTTCCAAGCATTTCTTTTTATCTTTATGTCATAGAAAGTTGACATTCGAATCTTTATGTCTTGGAAAGTTACATTTGAAGATAAAAAGAGCGATTCTTGACGAAAAAGAACAAGATCGCATGACAGTTATCTTCATGTCGTACTAAGTTTTTAATCTTGAAAGCATAGCTCTGAGCATCCCCTGTTCAAGTGTGAATTTCAGCGACCGAGTTGAATGAGTACGACGAGAAGAAGAAAAAGAAAAATCCGAATAGGACATGGATCCGAGTACAAATACAAAACCAATCGCCATATTTTACATTAAGTCGAGATCAAATGCAATACATGTACATTCCTTTTCACAAGTTCGTCTGGTAAAAGAGTTGAGAGGAAAAAGAAATGAAAGGGAAAAAGAGAGACCGAAAATGAACTATGCTCGACCGAATAAAAGAATTTTGACCTTTGTCACAGTCCTTCGAACAAGGAGGTTGAAAAAATGCGAGACATTACCTTTTCAGGAGGAAAAAAGCAGAGACCGTCCTTCCTAACAAACGGCAAACACAAACTTAATTCTTGCTAGAAACTACACATTCATTGACGCACAAAAAACGATAGACGAAACAAACCCACGCCTGCTTGTCCAACGTGACTCCACACCGAACCCTGAGCGGCCCAGGAAAAAAGGAGCATAGGAGGCAGTTCATGTATAATTTAGCACCTAAAATAAATCAACCTTCTTCTTCTGCATATCTTGCTTCCACTTCGGCAATTTGTAAAATTGTTCTTTCGCCATACCTAACACAGTCTGAAATTCTTCATCGCACAGATAGGCCTAAAAAGAATTGCTTGGAGTGAATATGAAAGTTCAATTGGGAACCGAGAAGCAGGTAAACCTGTTGGCTTTAAGGGAGTCGATAGCAACTTACCTCTCTCCTTTTAAAATCAATTCCAGTCACGGGATTGTCGGATTTAGCCTTCAGTTGTTCATAGGTGAATATCGCTCCGCTGCCTCCATTATCATTCTCATCCTGCTCTGATCCTTGCTTTGGTTCTGAATCATTTCCTTCTGTTTCACTAGCCTGTGATGCCTCTATTGAGCTTTCTGTCTCAGAAAGGGGTTTTTCATCTTTCGGTTCAGCTGCACATACAGTGTAAGTCAGAGAGAGAGAGAGAGAGAGATAGAGAGAGAGAGAGAGAGAGAGACTAGTAGCAATACAGGCACATAAAATAAAGAATTCAGCCAGGTCACGTTTAGAGCAAGCAAAAGACTTGAACATAATGCTAATCCTATCGAAATAGTAATCAACCTATACAAAAAGTGCAGATTGTGAATTATTACCTGGTGAGATGCTTTCTGCAGGAGTTCCACTTGCTTGAGTGGGAGAGGTATCTGGTGACTTCTGCTTTTCAGCGGAAAGAACTGAAGATAGAGCAGCTACAGCAGCAGCTCGCTGTGATCCCTGACCTGCTGGAGATGGCCTAGGAGCAGAGGCCTTTTTCTCAGATGATTGATTGAATGCAGAGGATAATGCAGCTAAAGCTTCAGCTCTCTGCCTTGCACCACCTTGATTTGATCCATTGGTTTTGTCCTCGCCCTATAATTTTCCATACAAATCAAAAAGCTGAATTCTCAAGATGAACTTCGACTCTCCAACTAGAAAAATAGCAAAGACACTCACATCCCGTGGACTTCAAACTTCAAACTATTCATAATCAGACAAAATTTACAAGCTTGAAATAACACTTTAGAATAAGAACGATTTAACTATAAGGAAGATTTCATTTCACACTCCTAAGGTGAAGCTAATGCCAGAATAGCAATCTTACTGGAGATGATATGCCAGGAGATGCGTTAAATGCCGGGGACAAGGCTGCCAAAGCTGAAGCTCTCTGTGTTGGTCCTTCTCGACTCCCATTTGATCTATCCTGGTTCTACATTGAGACAAGTATACAGCCATCATGATAATAATAATTACTGATGTATGTTGGTGCAAGATATACCCATCCAAGTGAAGCACAACCCAAGAGTCATACTGTGCGAGATTTTGCAGACCGAGACTATAAAAGTGAAGAATGGGCGCAATCAAGAGTTAGATAGCTGGGTGCATAATGATCACAAACATGGTTTGGGCTATTTCAATAGTGTAATCTTCAGGGCAGATGACTGGAATTAATTCACATCCGCAGAAATCCAGAGTCAAGCCTTTTTACCTCTGCAGAATGGCCTATCCCCAGAAGTAATGCCAACTTTTTCTGGAACGAGTTTCCTTGAACCTGCATTGTTTGGAAAAACATTAATGGCGAAAAGATAAAGTCAATTTTAGAGTGAATGTCTACATCCATGGTAGGGATAGCATGTTTTTCATCCATTGAAAACCTTAAGGAATAAGAAGGATGGTGGGAAAAGTATAAGAGGATTTTTTTTTTTGGGGGGGGGGGGGGGGGGTGTTTCAGAAACATGTATTTTTGTTTGCCATAATCTCACCATATTATTAAGCGTACTAGAAAGACATAGGCATGATGAAGATGATTACGTAAGAATAACAACAAAATAAAACCTGCTCTGAAGCAAATGAATGGAAACTTGATGCTTCACATTGAGTGAATCTACCATCAAGACACACACTGAGCAGCCCAGTCGGTACAGGCAAATATGGCAACTCCATGATAAATATCTTTCTCCTCCACTACACATATTCAGTATTCTGAAGCTTCCACTCACTAATCACTGAATTTACTACTTGATTCATCCGCTAAAAGAATCAAGAAGAACCTCAACAACTACTGGGCAAGCACAAAAAGACCATGCAGCTCACTTTGATTCGGCAGCTACATGAGTGTTCTTAACTGTTAATGAGAATAAAGAAACCGTGCAATACAAGAAGAATCCAGCAATTGATGCATCGGTTCCCAAGCAAGGAATGGGTCTCCTAGTATGGAGTAGGTTTAATCTCAACGGTAACCATTAGCAAGCACAAAAAGAATCAACAAGAACCTCAAAAACTATTGAGCAAGCACAAAAAGACTATGCAGCTCACTTTGATTCAGCAGCTACATGAGTGTTCTTGAAACCACGTAATAAAAAAAGAATCCAGCAATTGATGCATCAGTCCCTAAGCAAGGATTGCGTCTCCTATTCTGGAGTAGGTTAATCTAACCGGTAATCATTGAACTGGTGCTTAACAAGTGCCTCTAAGTTATTCGATAACAAAATCACTTTTAAACCCCACTAGTAAATAGAGTGGGATGTTTTCTCACGTGTGTCAGGCGGCATCCTCCCAGTGAGAAACATAGGACGCCACACCAGATTTCCAGTGAAAAATCATTTGGAAAATGTTTAGCATGCATCAATGTCAAAGTGATAAAAGTTCAATGTATTGGTCGGTTAACAATTAAAACCACGACTCAAAAACATGATTGAAAGGGCACCAGAATTCAGCAATGACAGGTGGATTTTACCTAAGTTGGGTAATGAAATATAGGACCATAGCAATAAAACATGGGCAAGAAGCAACTTTAGCATCTATTCAATGACATTCCCACAGGAATAAGCATCGCCTTTACCTCCGTCCTACCAAAACTGCCTTGGCACTAAAAGCTCTACAGTCTACCTTAGACTCTGGACGCTGGTCCATATGTTTTGTTTCACATCCTAAGCTCTCTCCACACAAACAACAGGGGCATTATCTTTCATCTGACATAGTCCCACGAATTTTTTTTTTTTTTTTGGTAAAGGTAATAATATATTGAGCTTTAAACCGACAATATACACAAGATCCGGCGCCACAAAACTTGCACTCAACAAGACAACAAGTCCCACGAAATTTTCTTCAGTGTAACCAAGGAAAAGAAACTGATGATTCAATTTGAGGACTCAGCTTCAACGGTCATTGCTGTTGCCAGTCTCAGCTGAAATATTTTGGGTCAAAACAGGGTTCCAACAGAAACATTTCATGAACGTTTATTCTGTCTCTTCTAATATGGCCAAACTGTTGTGCCTGCATGTATTAATCCTGGCTCTCATTATAGATACAATCTATATTTTACCAGCTACTTCGGAATTCAACTATCAGTTCAGAAAAAAGAAGTTGAAACTGGATTGATATTTGCTAAAAAAGTTTCTCGCGACTATGTGAGTGGACATTATGCAGCTTTGGAAGCAAAAACAAGGCAGAAAAACAAAATGTACCTGCAGTAATTAACAAAATGCATTTGCAATTTTCAGTAATAATGTTGAATGTGAGAGGGTATAACCAAATAACTGGAATCAAGGCAAAAGCGAAAAGACAATGCCCATTTTTGAAACGCATACCGTTGCTTTTGCAGAGTCCCACGAAAAATATACTGTGAAAAAGGATGGCTCATTTCCTTCTGTAACTTTATAAAGTGGTACATCTGGAGACAAATTCTCCAGAGACACAGCCATGTCAATGTATTTCTGCAAAGAACAGCTAAAAGTGAGCTAAGTGAACAACAAAGAGAACTGAAGACGTTATTTAACTAAGTGGTCATACCTGACCAACTTCGAAAGCACTCTGCTTTTCTTTCGAGTCCACAGACTGACCAACCCAAACAAACACTTCAGCATGTGTATCCAGTATCATGATATCCTCCGTTAACAAATCATCTTGTGAAAAGTTGTGTACTTCTTCAACCTACAAAGAAGAATCATAAGAAATATGGCTGTTTGTTTGTGGGGATTTCTGAAAATTCAGATGGAATTTTTCTTTTATATTCCTGCCAATACCTAAAATATTTTTTTTATTTTAAAATTATGCATAAATTTATGTGGAACAAGCGTCAACATTTATATATTATGACCATGTCAGACGTTTAAGATTGAAGAAAAAGCGACAGTAAAAGCCACTCCAAGCAAACTCAAAAATAATTCCCAAGATCAGCTGGAACTCACCTCAAACTTTCCTGTGGTATCCACGAGATAAAGGAAAAAAGAGAAATCAGAATCTAGCCAATTTTATTAAAGATCTGCAGTCGAAGATGAGAAAAGAATAAAAAGGACAGTCTTTGGTCAATATCCGCACCTTTATTAAGAGAATATGCGAACAAGTGGGGGTCCCTAACAGTCTCCTGGGAAATCTTGTTACTAGTGTAACTTTGTTTCCCTCCAAGTGGAAACCAGAAGGCTGAGCTCTCTGTACCCTCTTTTGCATGTTTCAAAGCAACCCCAGGCTGCACTTTGACACAAAAATCATATATCAAACAAAAATATCTGGTAACTGAAACCTGAATTAGGCAATATATAACATTTATACAATTATGCATAGCCTAGTTGGTTTCAAAACTTCCATAAATAATTATTCAACTAGCTAAGGCATTAAGTACTGAAGGTTGTGTGACGCAACTCCATCTCCCTCTCTCTAGACACCTCACCCACACACACACACACATCGAAGCATAAAGTTTAATTACCAATAATGGGAAAGGAAAGAACAAAGTAATAGGATATGAACCCAGGTTCTTAAATTTTAATGGAGAGACTAGCTTCGATCATAGTGTCAACAGCTTGTCTTTTTAAGAAAATAATACAGCTTCATCAGATCCGACAGAACCTTTTCCAGCATAAATAGGTATCATGCTTGGATTGAAGGCCCTAACTATAAGAATGGTCGCATTTGCACATATGGAAGTCCTTAGATGAAGAAACTTCTAAGATAGTCTTTGAAGTCCCTTGTCACTAGCATGGTTGGTGATGAAGAAAGTGGAGAGAGAATAAAGGCCATGGCAGGATTCCTACTTTTCTGAAAAAGAAAAGAAAAAGAAAAAACACGTCGACTGCTATACATAATTTTTTTTCTGGTTATGCTTTTGAAGAAAGGGAAACTATTTTCTGTCAATTTAAATGATTTTATGCCTGTTTTTTCCGACGTTTCTCTTTCTCGGAGGCAAGACCAGTTTTACACCCTCTAGGCAAGGTATTATGTAAATGATCTTCGAGGATTGGGACCTAGGTACCTCTTGAGACCAACATTTAATTTCCTCATATTAAATGCTCCCACAATGCTGCGTCCATAAAAAGGGCACACTTTATTAATCCTCAGCCTTTCATTGCATAGAGGATTTTTAACAATGTGATCCGTTGATCTTGGTTACGTAAGTTTTTTCTTGCTTTTTTCCCTTTTCTGGGTCTGATATTATGACTTCAAAATCTCCATGCATTCATTGAAGAACGAGGATGCACAAATCACTCAACACTAGTTGTGTTTTCAAACAGCTGCATTTATCCTAAAATAAGAAAATATGAGAAAATGAATACAGATAGTACCTTTAACAGCTCTGCAACTTTTGCAGCAAGTTGATGGTGCTCAAAAGTGCTCTGATTGCCATGCCATGTGAAAACTGAAGATCCAGATTGAAGAAGAAAACACTCAGCAGAATCCAATGATGTTGCCACCTATTCATTGTGCACTTTGTAGTTAGCATAGCAAGGAAGATGACTGCATTTGAAATCATGATCTCCATGTTTAAGGCTAGAGTTGCGAGTGAGAACTACTGGCATCATATAATAATGGAGTTTACCCTTAGGATAAAACAATATTTGCCTCCAAAGGTTCGGAATAAATCTATTCGGAATAAATCCAGAATTTAATTGAATAGATGTATCTAGGGAAAATTCACTTTGAAGCGACTATTCCCTAGATACCTAAGTTGTGATATTTTATTTCACAATTGAATCAATTTAAAAAAGACCTAAAGTTAGGGATTTATCAATAGGTAATGTTGCTCCAATACCCAACCAAAGGGCCACTACGGTACCAATCAAAAAGACAGTTGTCGCTACTGGACAACGAAATGGATTTTGAAATTTATTAACATTCTCCAAAAAAGGTACTGTTAATAATCCCGCAGGTACTGAAACCATTAAAAGAACACCCAATAACTTATTAGGTACTGTACGAAGTATTCGAAATACGGGAAAGAAATACCATTCGGGTAATATTTCCAAAGGAGTTGCAAATGGATTGGCGGGTTCACCAATCATTGATGGTTCTAGAACCGCTAAGCCTACATTACACGCAATAGTACCTAAAATTACTACTGGAAAAATATAATAATGGAGTTCACCCTTAGCATAAAACAATATTTGCCTCCAAAGGTTACTCCCAGAAGGAAGAACAATAACAATTCCTATGATCGTATGATGAAGACAGTATGTACAGAATCAGTCCCAAGTTTGGATTTCCAGCATAGAAATCCAAAGCAGGTAACCATAATCTACTGATGTTATGTTACAAGGTGTCACGGTAGGCATAATGATAACAGAGAACAAATTCATCCAACTGATAATAACTTCAACTAAATTCTGCCTAACCCATTCACCTTTTAAACAGAGCCCACAAACTATCATATTGCACACTCCACTAATTCGACAGAGGAAATACTATAAGGAAGATATTCAGGCATGAGAAGAAAAAGTAGCTGTTTGAATGACAAGGATCACATGGACAAATGTGAAGTGTACATCAAAAGGTACTCAACAACACTTACTGCATCAACTTGGACAACTTTACTGTTGTGACTGGCAGTACCAGAAACCTTAATGAGAGCAATGCTTTCTTGTGTATAAGTTTCATCTGTCAAACCTTTCTCTGCAATGAACTTTTTGTAACCTGAGCTCAAACCTCCCTGAAGAATAATCAGATTAAAAGAGAGCAATTTAAATTTCTAAATCCTTCAATTCAACATATGCATTTCATTGCAGAAGTTACAACATTATTACGAAAAAGACAAAAGGATACCTTAAGGACTACCATGGGCTGAAAAAGTGCAATGAATTGAGGTGGCTCTTTATCTTGCAATATACGGCCCTGCAAAAGCATTTATTAAACAGAATGCTAGAGAATAATTTGTTAAATAGAAATCTTAAGTTTCAAGTTGACTAAGAAAAGATGTACTTGAACAGGTCTCCCTTTCAATGAGTTGGACATTGTGTTAGCCAAACGAGCAGCCATTTTTTGGTCCTCCTAGATAACAAAATTATATCTTGTTAATATTCTTGCATCAAATATGGCATCCAGCCAAAGCAGCTGTTCCAAAGCTGAAATTGAAGGATGGCACCAGCATGTGTGAATACCTATTTTGAACCATAGAAAATAACTTATGAATGCCATGAGTCCAAGCAAATTATATTATGAGAAGAAAGGATGGATAAATGACTCATAAACTTAGAATTAGTGATGAATCTTAACCTTCCAAGCATAGCCAGAATGCTATTACTACTTGACAGACAATAAAAGCAAAGATTAGAGAGACCCACTTTGTGTGGATGACTTGTGCAACTCGCTCTTTTATGAAGAAACAGCATGTTTACATCTAATATTGGAACTCTAGCATCTGAGAACAATTTGGTTAATAGATCATCCATCATCATCCTTTGTACTATTCAATGGACGTGCATAAAAGAGGAACTATAGCATCTATTTTTTTTCGGCATTCATATATACCTAGACAACTAGAGATTCATAAATAGTTATCTACAAAATTTTCGTGTCATCTCTCCTTTGTTATCCAATTATTTTCTTCCTTCCTCCCTCTCATATACAGTGAATCCAGACTCCCATATGACCATAGCTAACTTACATCCCCATATTTTTCTTATTTGTTAAAGGAAGCAACAGCAACATGATATTTTCTCATGTAAAACATATTGCCTATTTTGAGTTTTTAAACATTAAGTGCATTAAATTGCTTAGCACAACTTGGCAAGACATCAATTACCTCAATACTATCTTTTCCAATCCAACAGCACAAAAAGTAATCCTCTTTCCTGTCTCCTGAATGGTATGTATAAAGAACAATGTAGCAATCTCCGCTAAAGAATTTCCCAACATCCTCTTTAGGCAATGGCGTCTTAGCACTGCCATTTATGCGCCACACCTGGGTATAATTAATGAAGAATATTTAGAGAGATGTCACCTCAATCAGCCTCATTAAGAAACTAAGAGAGGGAAACATCCACTATACCTCCATTCTTCCACCTCCTTCAAGCAAAGGTGGGACTTCCTCATTGACAGGAGCACCTTTTGCGATTCCCTTCAAACCGATACCTTGTTGCTTCAGTAGAGCTAGCAAAACGTGAATTGTCCTTCAGTAATTCAAGAAGGAAAGCATTTAAAAATAAGACGACAAATTTGGAAGGAGAAGTGACACCTGCTACTTTCCCTCTGCCCTCCTCAGCACCTGGAGCAGTGGATCCAGCTGGCCAAGAATCAAACTTGGATTTAAATGCCCGTGTTTCATAACCTTGGATGACCCTGGTTACACGTGTTGACTTTGGTCTGTTTTGGCTAGCGACAAAACCCTGAATATAAGTTCGAAAATGAGCACATGAAACCTCTACATTGTGAAGATTAAGCTCCAAAGACTACAGATCTACCTCAGCCACTTGGCTGGAAGCTTTTCTCTCATCCACCGTTGTTACACGGCCAACCCACACAAAAATTTCAGAACCACAATCGAGCATGTAGCATTTGTTGTTTTCCAGAATGCTTTTAGATAGTTCACCTTCAACAGCCTTCACATCTCCCTCAATGATGCTACCAAGGGAAACCATACAAGATGGTAAATGTACGTAATTGTCAGTAGAAAATAATCAGATGGCAAGCTCTCTTGCACATACTTAAGAGACTCAACAATGAAAAACAATTGCTACACATAGAAAGCATTAAACACAATTGTTCTTCCTCATAGAACAGCATGAACCAAAGTTATCTACTCGTGGAAAGAAGCAGAATGGGGTCGACAGGATTGGGTTGATTTCATTACTTGACCACTATCCTCAAAACATGCTGGTAAACCAGAAGAAGGGAAGAATGTGAAATCTCACGTCTTGACCATATGCAAGTGCAAGGCATACACAAAAGCATCTGCAAACTTGGAGATCAGTTTTCTTGAAGGTATTGGTATCCTTATGTACGCTTGAAATAAATATGGGGATACTGAAAAAGGAGGCACTGTGCCCCGCAACTAATTGAGCTGTGTTTATTCTTACTTCCCATATACAAAAGGGACATACCTATAAAGCTTGGCTGGAGTTGTTACTGGAATAACTTCATCATCACTAACCACCTTCTTGCCAATTGGAGCAAAGCCGCCAAAGAGAACCCAGAACTCACCCGAGTCTGACTCTGTATCTAACTTCCCATCGTCTATCATGATAAAGGAAACATGGATACATAAGAAGGGAGATCATATAATGGCAGTGCCAAAATCCTCTTCGTGATTCTATCACGGAAAATCATAAATTTAACATCCCTTGCTTTCATCAAATACAAAAATAAAAAACTCCAAAAACAAGCAGGAGGTCATCATAAGTAAATGCACTCTTACCAACAATGGCGACGTCACACGTCCCCTCATGATACTTTTCCTTCAAAAATTGAATCACTTCCAAAGCCTTTGCCCTTTCCTGGATATTGGAATTTGTGCCATTGAACTGATAAATCTTATTCTGAGTATCCAAGATGAATACATCATCGTGATTTAATGAGGATCGAGCAAAAGGGACCTGCACAAGTAAAGGTAAGTAACTGTACTCTGTTGATTAAAGCTTATCACGTCCAAATTAGCTTGCTGCGAGAATACGTCAAAAGTTCACTAACCTGCTTCAATCTCACAGCTCTTTTTCCTTTACAAACATATAAACGAGTTTCAAACTCTTCTTCCTCAGGTTTTTTAAATCCAGATGCTACACCTCCTTCCAATGGTATGATACAAGGTTTGAAATAAGACAAGAATTTGTCAGATTCATGGCCTTGGAGTTCCCTGTGCTGCACAGCACGACCACCTAGAGCTGCATCTAGTTCGACAGTTTTTATGGCAGCTGTTCCAGCTTCGTCCTATGAAGAGAATTCGTAATTACAGGTATACCTCATAAAGTTAAGGCAAGATGAAGATTTTAAAGAAGAGAAGGCGCTAAAATGTACCTGACTTGTGTCTTTTCCAATCCAGAAGTGTATGTCATATAGGTAAGCGCCGCCCTTGCCAGACGTAGTCTAAGCAGTACACAATTGGAATAGGATTTGCAAACATAAGTATCTGGTTCTTCAAAAGAAACCACTGAACTTTATTCCAATTTCATTATCCCACAAAAGAAAAAGGGAGAGAACTTTTCTCCCATTTCTGTGTGTGCTTGCACACCTCGGTGTGAGCGTGTACATGTGTTCATATACTTGATTACTTTTATACTCCTCAATAGAATGTGGAGGAACATGGCATACCTGTAGAACAATGTAAGAATCCCCCATGTAGAATTTACCATACTCGGACTTTGGCAAGGCTACTGGTTGAAAATTCTCAATTCGCCAAATCTCAGTCCCACTAAAAGCTATTAGGGTTAACAAGCTTTAAATCAAAAGCAGCATATATAAAAGATAAAAAGAACTTTGATTTTTTGCCAAGAGCCACATCAAAGATCTTGAAAAGAAAAAAATAAAGTCAAGTAAATTTAAAGATCAAAGATTTTGGAAAAGAGGAAGAAGATAAAATCCAGTAAATATAATGTTAATTCTTTTATAAATAGGATACACTCTCTGACCAACTGATTGAAATGCTGGATCTAAAACTTTTGCAGGGCTAGACATCTTGCAAATTCCTTCGTATCTTTGTCAGCGGAATCAGAAACCTCGGGATTCTGGTGTTGAGATTCACAGGAAACCACAGTTAAAGCAGAACAGCCACTCATGAACTGTAAGAGAATTGGGGGTGAAGTACCTATCAAGAACAGCAGTAACAAAACGCAGAAAAGTACATGGGTAGTGCCGCCGAAGCTTAAATAGACTGCCGACTATGAGCTTTCTCATGGCAATAAAAATAAACCAGTAAAAGGAACAACACAGATGCCAAAGATAAATAAAATAAATGAAACCTTGGGCTACGTGTGCTTCTTGACTAAGTCTACTTGTTTAGCCAAATACAGAAAGGCAAAAACCAGAATTTAGATTTGTGGCCTTGAATTGAAGAGCTCTTTCCCCATCTGTGATCTACATTACATTCAGAGCAATAAAAGGTCCATAACATACTAGCATTCACAAAAATATTGTACTCGGAAGCGCCTTCATGTCACAAAAGACTACATCATTGGGAGTATGTAGCTCTCAGGTATCTTGTCCACCAGATTTTTAAGATCAATTTAGAGAACAGAATAGAAGTGAATCAAACACTAGCTGAATCTTTTTGGAACATAGTTTTTTGATTGATTGTGTCACATAGAGTTGCTTGCTAGGCAGATAGTTTTTTGACTGATTGTGTCACAAAGAGTTGTTTGCTAGGCAGTTATACGATAGAAAGCATTGTTCTAAAGGTCTATAGATCCGTGGGTCTTTACATCTGCTTTGCTATTTAAGTAACCCAGATGCAACAAAGAATGACATATCTACTCTGTTTAATCTTAAACCAGCTTATCATTTGCAGACTAACTTTTATGACCAAATATCAGATTGCATGACTCTCTAATCATCTTTCACAAAGACAACATTTACTATCTAGGACATCGATTAATTATTATATTGCTCTCATCGAAGCCTGAACGTCTCAGCTTGCTTATCCCTATGGTTTAAAGAGGGGAGACCTTTCTGGTTCCACATCCTGCAAACTTCTCCACTACCTTCCACGGTAATTGTCACTCAAATGGTGATAATACGTGTGCCTTTGCTTTTGAATTGTAGATGACAAATAAAATAGATACTTAAAGTTGCGAAATTCCTCAATGTCTCTAGGTCTTTGATGCATTACGGACTTTAGTTGGCCATTTCCCTTTTTCCACATAATGCAAGCATAAAAAGAGCTGAGTTTTGTTGTTCTTTTAAAAATAAAAAATAAAAAATATACAAGACTTCATGAATGATCACAAACCCCCACAGGTTTCAGATGAGTTTCACCCAAGAACTTGGTAAACTTCTATTCTCTGCATATTGGGCCCACTTTATCCACTATGAAAGCTCTGACAAGCAGTCAACGTATGCGGATGCTACAGTCTTCTTCAAATAGCAATTAATTGGTTATTAATCAAATGTCCAGCATCAATTGCATACTAGCACTCTGTCGTCCTAATTGAAAGACAGTGACATTTCTGCATGATTCGGATGAATCTTTATGCTCCAAATTATGGACATACTGGCTTTATCTTCAGAGAAAACTGACTCTTTTCCTTGCCGGAGTCAAAGTTTTTTGGAGTTAATGCAATGAATCGCATCCATCCCAACATCCAATGTGTCACATGGCTGGGAGCACTAGAATGCTCAACCAGCAACATTTACTCCCTAACTTGTCAGCAGCCAGAGAGGTAAGCATTCCAGCTCTCCAAAAGCTTTCCATGGTTATTGTACATGAGATACAGAGAGAATCCCGGATCAGTATGGCTTATAGATTGCAGCCATGAGGAACTAACACTAAAACCACCGGACTACATCAAGTGGCAGGACAATTACACCGCACAGCGTCCAAAGAAATTAACAGAACCTAATGTAGCCACCATTCATAAGAAAAGAGCAGATTTTTCAAGAACAGTTCCCTGCCAGATTCAGCTACACAAGCCGCAACGAAGCCTACCAATCTCATGCCAAATTCAACATTTCAAAAGTTCAGCACGTTTCAGCCGGAATTCATATTCGCGAAAGGGGCGACCGCACGCCCGGGGACAAACAATGCGTCCAGAACTCTCGCCGAGCTTCCCGATCAGAGCTCGGGCCAGAACCAATACATAATCAAGCAAAAACGACGACGACAACAGCAACGAAGACAGCAATACAACAGAATCAGCATCGAACATCAAGAAGAGCCAGCTGGCCAGTCAGAGAATCCATTCAACACTCGCGAAGAAGCAACGGAAACAAAGCACGGCGCCGGTCCGTTCGGATTGCGATCGGAAGCAGGAAGATCCGCAACGCGAGCGGAGGACCGATCGCGAGAAGGAGGAGACTCGAACGGGAGTTACCTGGCGGCCCCGTTCTCCTCTCTCTCGGAGCAGGGGACGGATGGAGAGACGCGCGCGGCGGCCGGAAAACGGAGGAAGTCGGAGCCGTTGAGCTTCCGTCGGGGGCGAGCTCGAGCTTCCGTCTCTCTCTCTCTCTCTCTCTCTCTCTCTCTCTCCTGGCTGTTTTCGAGGCTTCCGAGATTTTGTAGTTCAGAGGTGGGAAAAAGGCGAAGAAGAGGAAGGAAGGAATGGAATGATGATTAATCGAAGGAAATTAGAGAGAGAGAGAGAGAGAGAAAGAGGGGGGTTTATTTAAGGCAGAGATCCGGTGAAAAGGCTTCTTCTCTCCCTTGCTTCCGATGCCGATTGGATTCGATGGATTTATTTGATTTTCCGTATTTATCTCTATTTTCTCGAAGGACGAATAATAATAATTAACTTAATAAGTAAGTTTCTCTCTCTCTCTCTTGAGTTGAAAATAATGAGTAGGTTTTCATAGCAAAAATTCTTCGATGAAATTATAAGTTCGAGTCAAGTTGTGAACATTTATCGTCTTGTTCGTTCGCAATTCTAGCACGGCAATAGGGCTACAATGTGGACAACAAGCACTTGTGAGTGAATTAAATTGTTAAGATTCAAATTGAATTATTTCAATTGCGGGTGCTGAAACCAAGTGATGATGGCGACAATATGTTAGTGGTGATAGTTATAGCGGCATACTGGTGGTGATTGTTGGTGGCCACTTGCGGTGGTTAGTGGCGGCTAAAGTGGTTATTAATGATGTCATCGTTGTAGTTGTCGATGTGTGGCGACGAATATGATCAGAGTCACGATAGAGCAAGTGTTGGAGCGCCGGTCTTGTGCCGATGGTTATGATGAGCAATAGCAAGAGTGGCGATAGGAAAAATGGGTAAATTTGATTATTTGATATTGCAAATGATGGTGATTTGCAGGACTATATATTTTATAAACTAAAGGCTCACTGTGTAAACTGTAATATACCATGATGTATGTGTATTTAAAGGAAATCATATAAGATGTAGAGAAATTCTACGACGCATCCTCACATAAAGCCTTTATTTATTTATTTTTTATTGGTTTGCTTTGTAACTATGATTTTGAGATTTCTTTTTATGTATTAATTTGGTCATGAATGGAAATTTCTTTTTCACAAAAAGAATTCCTCAATAGCTAGGTTCATTGTAATGATTGATTGTGTGCGCTCCATATGTTAATTTCACATGATCACTTGTTACAATTATTTTGAGTTCAGGAGTTCGAATTCAGATAAAAATTTTCCTTAGAGAATGGGAGAATTCACACATATTTCCACACATATTTCGCTCGGAGGGAT
Source organism: Eucalyptus guilfoylei (assembly GCA_016097605.1). Taxonomy (NCBI): domain Eukaryota; kingdom Viridiplantae; phylum Streptophyta; class Magnoliopsida; order Myrtales; family Myrtaceae; genus Eucalyptus; species Eucalyptus guilfoylei. The sequence continues at coordinate 29,807,592 of CM027860.1, forward strand.
TAGGATGGAAAAGAAGTGATTCTGAAAATGCAATTTTGTTCGGATGAAGTAAAGAAAGGGAGAGATGATTAGGAGGGAATAAACCAATTTTCTTCCTTCTCATATTGTAGTCTTATATCGAATAGTACAACGCATTCTTTTCATTTCTTTTTCTCTCGCCTACATTCAAATTACGCATACACTTGATTTTTTTCAAACCCTTTCTCTCTTCGTTATTTTCTCAAATGATGACACAGCCCTTTTTTTCCATTCCAATCACTTTCAACAAACATAACGTTACGCAAATTAAACGCAAAGAGCACGTTCCCCAAAAAAAGCAGTTGATGTTTGTGCCCGCTGGACCTTTCCTTTTTCTTTCCATGACAGGTAATTGGCCAATCGCTTGTTCCAGGAAAATTCTCTCTATATTTATATGAAAATTGTGGGCTCCTAAAACTGAAAAGACAAACAGAGGGGGTCCCCTTCTGCATCAAAATGTGTTGGCCTTGGTCCTATGAATTGCAGGATGATGCGATGCGATGCGATCCGATCATGGTCAAGGATCAGAAAAAAAGTGGCGCATCATTGGCGGGAGGGGGCCGGTGGTGCATTGACAACTAAATTTTTTTGCCCAAATGATTATTTTTATGGAACTTGTATTTATTCCCCCCCCAAAAAAAAGGAAATTTTTCATTTAGCAAATATTCCATTCTTGCAATTTACAAGCATTTCACATGTTGGGGTTAGAATTCTAGAAATTGATTCCCAGCCAAATATGTTATCATGTCATATGGTGCAATTTTTTTCATTTAAAGGCTCTTGGGTTATTTTAATTTATGCAATCTTGGGGTGGTTGTGATGTAGAATCGCATCCGAATTATTCACGTATAATTCTTTATAATTTCAGACGTACTTTTTCTTTCTGTTTAGGAAACAGATTGTTCAGATGACATCAAGCATGGAATTCAAAAGATTCGGTTTCCACGTTGGATCAGAATACCACCAGGCCAGGACATTGCAGGATGCGAGAATGAAAGCGCCGAGCGAGGTTGGTGCTGGGCGGTTTGGTCGGTCCTGATTCTGTAAAAGTCGAAGGCTCTGAAAGCGACGTGGTAGGAAAACCAATCCCTTTTTTTCCTCGTCGGTGGGCACCACAGCCTCTGGAACAAGAAGGGTTTTGGAGATTTCAGAGGATGATCAAAGCAAAAGATAACTGAGATGCGAGGACCATTGAGAAGAATCCCCCTTTCTTGTGCCCCCACAACATGCATGTGCAGTCAGTCGTATGGGTTTCCTCTGTTTTCCAATACGGCTTCTTGACCATCTTGGGACGAACTCCATCTGCACAGCACCAATGCCGACATGGCAGTGCCGTAAAAGAGCGGACCCAGATCAAGATAGTTTTGGAGAAGTACAGACACCAGCTTGAAGTTGATGGTTCGATTCGCACATATCGGAAAGCAAACCGATTCTGTGCATATGATTCAGCAGTGACGTGATATTTTAATGTCTGGCAGACAGGCTCCCTTCGTTTTCACTACTATTTCAATGGGAAAACCTTTAAGCAACTCCTCATTCACAGGATGCTAATTACATGCTCCACTATTCTGTTTAACAATCAAGAAACTGACCTCCCACCTGTGCATTGACCATTTAGGTTCCCTTTGATGGGACACAAGATAGATTCGTTTTAGAATGAAAATTGCATCCCAAGAATAAATATTGATACCGACAACATAAAGGGGCCTTCAGTGATGGTATATATCCGAATCAGCGCTCTTTTAGAACCTCATTACTTAAAATCTCAGGATCCACAATCAAATTTTTTGCTAAAACTTACATAACAGCTTGTAGCATTAATATGATTCAATCAGAAAGAAATGAGACCAGTTTAGACTTGAAACTCTGGCACTCATCAATTCTGTGCTAGCAATATCACCAGATTTCTGCAAAAAGAGCTAGGTGACTGGTAATCACAATAAAAAGCCCAGAGATGATAATCTGCACCAGTCTAAAAGATTAGAAGATTACACTCCTTAATGTAAGACACTGAGCGTTAACTTCCCGATAGAGTAACTCGTAGATGTCTGCTCCAGAGTAGTTGCTTACAGAAGCACCAATTTCCTCTGAACAGCCATGAGAATGCCTATACAGAAGAACCTTTATCCACGGCCTGACCCGGCAATCGCATGTCTGGATGCCTTCATCTGGGGGCACATGATAAAGAACCACTTGTCCCGAGGAAAGCTCTCCGACTCTCCTGGGGTCTCCAAAATGCCCCAGCAGGATATTAGCTCAACACCGGCTCTGTCACAACTAATCCTATACTACGAATTTCTCACTGATAACACAAAATCTGCATCACAAAGAACGCACTACACATTCTGTCGAGCCGCCGCCATGACATTCCACCAGACTAACACAGATCCAACTGCTTAACTACACTCATAACGTACCCAGAGGCTGAACTAGACAAGAGCATGTCGACCCATGCTCAAAATTATCGTCGACTCAAGTAGGTCCGATGTCAAAAGGAACTCGATCATCAAAACTGATATTGGTCACCACCTACACAAAGAATGTCGTGCAGTTGGACATCGATGCCCGCCAATTCATTGACTGCTAATCAGATTTTTCTTCTTCTTTTTCTTCTTCTTCTTCTTCTTCTCATCCCAGGGGAAGCAACTAACAAAGCATAAGAAACAACCAAAACAACTGAACAAAACCAATTCTCAAAATCCCATCTTTTTCTAACAAGAGTGGACAAGTGACTTCACATTTGGAGCTGCTCACTCTGCTCCTGCTCCTGCTTCTGCTCCATTTTCTTCTGTTGCCGCACTCTGCTTCCCTTTCTTCAACAGCTTGTTCCTCGGCTTCACGGGCTTCAAGAAGCTCGCCTGCAACCTCACCATCTCCTTCAAAACCCCGATCAACCTCCGCTCGACCTCCTCCCCGTTCGCCTCCACCGCCCTCAGAACCCTAGCCACCGCCTCCATCGTGCTCACGCACCCTCCGTACGGCTCCTTCCGGAGCAGCAGCTCCGAATCGTAGATGCTCCCCCCGTCGACGCTCTCGTCGTAGTCGAAATCCAGGCACACTCGGACCGCGAACCGCGACAGGTACTCCTCGCTCGCGCTCACCATCTCCCGCGCGTGCTTCCACGTGGCATCGAAGGCGATCACTACGAGCCCCTCCGGCTCGGCCCGCCGGAGGGGGTCGGAGGCCCGGAGCTGCGACAGGGTGAGGCAGGGGGAGGCGGTCGAGGAGGAGGAGGACGGACGGGAAGAGGTAGATGGAGGGAGGGGACCGGTCGAGGAGAGGGGAGAGCCCCGGGCGGAGCTTGCGGTGGAGGAGGACGGTGGAGTTGAGGAGGCACCGGGAGAGGACGGGGACGGTGGAGAGCTTGTGGCGGGACTCGTGCGGGTGGTGGAGGACCACGACCCTCGCGGCGGTCGGGATCGGCGGGACGGGGATCACGTGGCAGAGGCAGACCCGGGCCGGGCGGTCGCATCCGGGGCACACCACGCGGCGGCGGGGCTGGGGCTGCTGCGGCGCCACCACCGCTGCCGCCGCCGTGGCGTCGGAGGGGAGGCGGGCGGCGGGTGGGTCCATGCGCACGCTCGCGAGATGAGATCCTCGCGAGGGTTTGTTGGGCTCGGGCCTGTATATGGATCGTGCTTCTTCTTCTTCTTCATGCATTTTCTCTTGTTGGACCGCGGACGTTCGACAACCAGAAAGCCACGCGTGGAAAACTTCCTTCCATTTCCGACCATAAGAAATAAAAAACCTTCCTTTCGTCGTTAACCACTCGCTCCGACACGACAGCTATAAATTCGTCGAACGTCGATTGTCGTCCTGGCGGGTGTCGACTCGACTCGACTCGACTCGGGTGATATAAAGGCCGGCGCTTCACCGTTCACTCGGGCGGGGCGAGACAAGCGGGATGGCGAGCTCGGCAGCCGTGGACGTCTCCCAATTCGACCACACTCCTTATTACTGGTAACGATCCCGAACGCTTGTGGCCGATTGGGTTCAGCTCGGCCAATTCCTGCTTTCCCTATCCATCATTCACGTTCTGTCGGTTTTCATTCTTCTCTTCTATGAGCGGAACCGGGGGCAGCAGGGGTGACTCCATCGCTTGTCTTTTTGAAACTTTGATTGTGTAATGGCTGCGTCAGTTGGAATCTTTTACCCCAAAGAAAAAAGAAGGAAGAAGAAAGTGGGATTCTCTTGGATTCTATGGAAAGTTGGGTCTTTGGTAGAATCATTTTGTGAGCTTCAGTTTTGCATCTGCAATAGGAGATTATATATGGGGAAAGGGCGCTGCTTCCTATCAGTTAGAGCTTTTTATCTAAATCCTGCATTCATGTGTGTGTTTTTTTTTCCTGTTAATTTCGAGGGTGATATTGCTGTGTTTTGGGTTTGTGGATTCTCTGTTGAGTTAATTCAATTACTTAAAACTGGTTGCGATTGATAATGAAAAATGTTTAAGGTATCAGATGACCATGTTTTTGAGCTCTCAGTTCTTCTTCGACTCAGGATGTCGATACACAGAAAAAGTTCTTGCTGTTGCTGATCTTCCTTTTTGTCTGCTGTACTCTGACTTCTCGGATGATAAACATGGGATTTGTAGTAGTATGCAGGAGATGATAAACTAATGGGTGCCTTTGAGTTTTACGCTGTTATGTGAGACTCTGTGTCTCTTTTTGGCAGTGAGGAGAATGCCTACTTTCTTTGTAAGAACTTATGTGCAAATGGGATGGCTCAACCTGATGGATCCGACCTTTATATCATCTTCATTTCCAATGACAAGAAGCAGGCATGTACTTCTTTTTCATTGAAACTTTCCTGCCATTTTGCTTCTCTATTTTTCTCCATATTCCTTGGGTGGTTCTTCGCGATTTTATTCCTTCTTTTTCTGTCCATACAAATTAATTATAGGTCTAGTAGAGACTTTGAAGGAAGAGAACAATGGTGACGCACTAAAAATACTATCCCGAGCAATTCAAATGCCCTGCGTTCACTTTTATTCCTGAGATGGAATATGGGCTATCCTTCTCACAAGCTGATGAGAGCTAGCTGTATGCTGGGCTTGTTCTTATAAAAGATACTAGACTTGGAAACTGAATTCCTTGCTAACATAAAAATTGCAAAGTTTGAATAGTGTAATCTCCATATTGGCTTGATATCATAGAGTTTTTTCTCTTCTTTGGAGTCAATCTTAAATGAAATTGGGTTCTTTAAAATCTTTGTATGGTGATGCCTGGGGCATGTTATTGTTGCTTCCTGATATCTGCAGATTGCACTGTGGCATCAGAAGGCCAGCAAATTCACGGATGGACTTGTACTCTGGGATTATCATGTCATCTGTGTTCAGGTGACTGGCTAGATTCCACATTCATGTGTACTCTGATCCATTTAATATATTCTTTTGGGAGCATAAACTGTCTCAATTGTACCTAGTAAAAGTACTAGCAAAATGCTTTGTTTCTCGGCATAATCTCGGAATTTTGTGCAGAGAAAAACAGACTCCTCTATTGTGGTGTGGGATTTGGACTCTGCCCTCCAGTTTCCTTCTCCCTTGGCTTTCTATGTTTCTGAAACTACACGACCCTGGTTTCAGCTGTTTCCTGAGTATCAGAGGCAAGTCTTTTTCCTGGAGTTGTAAATTATAATACCTACATAATTACTAATTTGCTTCCGAAAGGAGGTGAGCAATGAGTTAGGTCAACAGTGTTACAACTTTTTTATTCCTGATTGGCATTTCAGGGCTCGAACTACAATACTTGAAAACACTAGCATGTGCCTTTCCGGTGTTAATGAGATAATACCGAGGTCAAGTTAACATGACTTTATCTGACGCAGTGTTCTTTTCCTTTCATAGTTCAGGTTCTTCCGCATTGTGCATGCTTCAATATTTCTACGTCACTTTGCATCTGATAGAAGACATATGAAAGAGCCAGATGGGACCTGGCAAGCTCAACCTCCAGCAAATGATCCAATTGTTGCTGAAGGTAAATGCTAAATTCTGAAACTCAGATTTTCATGCCTGTAAATGAATATGATGTAATTTTCCCTGGTTTAGACAATGCCATGCATACGGTCATAGCACTCGTATGTTGTAGCCACTCGCCTGTTAGTTCCATGATGAATGACAAAAATTTGAAGAGATAAAATTAGACAGATCCAACTACTGGTATTTTCTGGGCTTTCATGGTATTTCTTGTGTCTCCATTAAAAAAAAGGTCCTTTCTAATTAACTGAATACTTAAGGGTCATGAAGTAAAAGTGAGCCAGATACATGGTACAATATCTGATGGGAGCTTGAGGGGATGCTAGGTAGGAGAGAATGGAATTCTATCATATTTCTTTAACATCAAGCTTAGGAGGTCAATACTAATACAAGCTTGAAATCTAATTAATCTGCATATGCTGATTTTCACGACTTTTGGCTTCCTTTATCATTACTCAGAATCAGAGATGTGTATAGGAAGCATTGCCTCAGTAAAGTCCTATGTTATTTATGCTCATTTAGCTCCCTAGGTAACTATTTATCTATGAAAAATTTGAAAAGACACGGTATAAGGTTGTAGCTTTGTTTGGATTTGTTCGTGCAGATGGAACAGTGCACAATCTGAATGAATACATGGACATAAGGGCTGCAGATGCTGTTGAAAATGTGGACGACGGGGTGATCAATACAGTTCACTCGGAAAAACTCGGCATCATTATAAAACAAGATCAGTTGGAAAAATTCTTTACGCACGTTGCATGATTGTATGGCAAGTTCTTTTGATCGAGAAGGCTCCTGGTACAGGTTGGACAAGTTTCATCCTTTTGATGGCATTGCGTGGATTCGGATGCTGCGGGTGCACCTATGAGTGGACTTGCTATTGTTGAGTGGATGGAGTTGGCTTGGAAATTTTGCGATGTGGAGAAGTGTTGGACCATACACCCGGAACAGGGTTAAATGTAGGTGGAATTGAGTTTCTTGATGAGCTTGGGTTTGATTTCTTTGTTTTTCCCTGTCAGGTTTGAAATGCAGAATCCTGGCATATTGAAGGTGGATTATCAAACCTCCGCGATTGCAGTTTTATCTTTTGGATTACACCACCACGAGCACATTTGCTTGTCTTCTCGCATTAGTTTCTAGTAGAAGAAAGGACTTTAAGCTAGTAGGCAGCGCGAAAAAAGTTTCTTCTAGCCAAACGCAGATCATCCCTCTCTTCTTCTTTCTCGTTGGAAGCCATCTTAGAAGAGCGAAAAACTTAGGTCTCAAATGAGACATCAATGCATCAGTAATTTAAGCACTCACATGAAGGTGCAGGGGATTCTAAATATAATCTACCCATACATAATTCAAGAACAAAAACATTTTAGAACAAAAAGAAAACAAGAAAATGATATTTGAATACTAATAAAAAATTTCCCCTTATTTTACAGGCAGCCAAAATTTTCTGCAGAGGTCGAAACTTGATAATGGATAAATGTCCCAGAGCCGCCTAGTAAATGAGAACCTATTTCAGGGTATCGCCTCTGCACAGTTGCTCGAGCACAGGTCATCAAACTGAGCAATGCATTTAAATGCGACGTCCAAAAACAGCGATGAACTCCTGCTCGAAAGAATGATGCTATCAAAATTGACGCCATAACAGGACTATTAACAGTATAAGACTTTAAGGGTCAGTCTCACTGTCTGAAAGCAAGTAATCCTGAATTTGCTCCCTGAAAGTACAAGCAGTGAAACAATGGTAAGATTGCTCACAAAATACTTCCAGTCGGAAATAGGAGACTCAAAGGAAAAAGGGTTTAGATTATGAGATGTTGCAAATTTATGTCCCCTGGAAAAAATCAAAAGATACATCGTGGGATTGTAAAAGTAAATCCTCACCTTAGTGAGCCAAAATCATATTTATTGGTTTGCTTTGCTCGGGAAACCAGTGCCTCAGGTAAAAGTGAATAGAACTGCTCTATATCAGAGGCATCCCGAGGAAGTATTTGGAACTGACAACTCGAACAGCAGGCAGCACCAACATCAGAGGCTGATTGTTGAGTCTCGAGACTGCCTAAAGCGGGCAAGTCAGATTTGCTTAGTGGGCTGTAGCATATGGGACAAAAAGATTCCGAGGATATGGATCCATTAAGCTTGAGATTGGACCTCTTCTGTCGTCGTCGGGTTGCCAAAGGAACATTACTATCATTAATCTCTGGAATCCTATTAAAGTGAAATGGGGTGAGCTTTCCAGCGGTTCTCACAATTGTGCACTCACGAGAAGGATTTTCTTCCTGAAACAAAAGTTTCATCAGCAATTTCTTCACCAAATAAGAATGAACACTAATAATCAGACTGAAACAATTGGAAATCTTTCACAAAGGAAATTTATAGGTGATCCTCTCTCAAATTGTATTCTTACTCAATGTCACATAACCATGGCAAATGAGCTTCAATTTCTCCAATCAACAGTTCAAGCACTTCCCTTTCGCTTGTACATTGATCAGAGGCAACAATGGAACCAAAAGGCCAACCATGGGCTACAGGAACAAAAGAAGAAACATTCTTTCTCTATGTTTATCATTTTCCAAACACTTCTAGCCACCATAGCAAATTAGTCACCCTACCAGAAGCAGTTCTAGTAAACAAATGAGGGCAAGAAGAAAGGGCATCACCTGAAGTAAAGCTACGAATGATGACACCAAGCTGTTGATGCTGGAGCATGGTCCATTAGGCAACTCTGCAGTCTTAAGGCTGCCCTGCCAAAATGACATAAATAAAGCCCATGATCCACAGTACCATGATCTCAGCATTAAATCACAGATCAACGGCACAAAAAGGAAACTTACTTTAAACCGTTTGTGCACACTAATGTAAAGATACAGTACGCAATTTTGAAAAACACTTCTGAATATCACAGGTAGGTTGACAAGAAAAAGAGTACTAAAGGAGTAGTTTACGAACCCATCTAGACGGCATAGCATGCGGAGCTCCTGCGCAAGACAATCATGAAGTGGAAACACTAAAGGAACCTCCCACCTAGCATCAACGTACTGTATATCTGCAGGTAATGAATAGCCCTGGCCCTGTTAAACACATAGATAGCCCATGGTGATGAATAGCCCTGGCCCTTTCATCATTAATCAGAGATAATAACTGCTTACCAAAACTCAGTTACTTTTCACTTCATGTTAGATTGGGAAATTAAAACAAAGAAAAGCTAAAAGACTGTAAATTGGGCTCCCATGAATAAATGGGGATGCATCAACTGCAGCTCTATTATCAAAGTCAGGCAAAATGAAGCTATTTAAAGGGGATTAAGTATCTACTTCCATCTATAAAGGAAACCAGCAAAGAGAAGATAGAAGGCATCACAATGCAGTGTGGGCTCACACAAACACACATGTTTGCGGCATGCTTGCACACGCATCCCTCAATGCCATTAGAAGGAGATCTAGATTATTTTCTACTTGGTTGGTAGAGATTGAAAATATATATTGGTCCTCAGCCGGACCAACAGCCTCATCTAAACATGCATAAACAAGGAGTTCCATTGGTAGAGAGTACCGCATTAAGAAGAAGGGCTAGCCAAAGGGTAATTGGTGCCATTGCTCGTCCCATGCATTAATAGTCTCAGGAAATCAGTCCAGCCTCAACTTATCAAATTAGATACTAGTTTTTACTGAGTGCAGTTCACTGAAGAGAACATCAGTTCTGACGCTGCTCCAGGAAATTGATCTTTAGTCATGTGGACATAGGGTAGTGGTAGCAAGAAAGCAATCTACTGGCAAAAACTTTTATTGGTGGATATAAAAACATTGCATGATGGTCGTTTCATTCAGATACCTGCAAAACACAAGGTGTGGCTTGAAATGATAGTACTAAGCCAAGGATAAGTGACCTTTGCGTTAAGCAGGAATAACATATTGTTCTAATCCAGGTGAAAGAAACATTTATAATATAAAGCACAGAAACTCATGAGTTGTAACGAAACATGATTGTACTCTATTTTGCTCGCAAAATTCATAGTAATTTCATGCTCAGAATGCCTAAGCAAACTCTATCATCTATAATTATCAACAGGCATCACTCCAACGAGATCATTTCCATGGACAGGTCACTAACTTTGAAAGGAAAAGCTATGCTCAATTAAAATAATTATTGAACAGATGTGAATCCGAACCTTCACAGTGGCAGAGAGAACATGGCTAGCAATTCTTGAAGTGCACGATCCCAACACGATTCTATTGTATCCATAACTGGAGGCAATCTACATGATAAGCAAAAATTCGGCATTTATGAACCTTTTCAATCCTCCTTAAAACTTTGCATTAACTCAAAATTCCATGGTCTAACCTTTTGCAAGGACAACATTCTCAAGTGCGCCAGGAGATCTTCTTTCCCAGTAGCATCACTAACACTATCTAGTAGCTCCTTTATCCGGTCCCTGCTGTCTCTTGAACCTTCAGAATAGACACTTTCTACAGGAAAGATATGCAGCTCTTTATGCGGTGGGGATAGTTGTGATACCATTAACTTGATATCTCCAAGTACTCCATCCATTTCACTCGACGGAATCAGATAAGCAGCGCTTTCATCGATGAAAGCAACCCCAACACCAAACACAGGCAACGATCTATCCAGATCCCTACTCGCATCAAAGTTCTTCTGCGCCTTGGATTGCATATCATGCACAAACTGCAGAGCCACCCTACGAAACATGTCGCCAAAAGAAAGACATTCAGACGTCTCATTTGATGATTATACCAATCAAAGTTCAATCCTTGCTAGGATTCTCCCTCTTTCCTAACTAATTCATGCAAGCAAGAAACAAAAATCACAGCAAAACACACCCCGGAATGAAGAAAGAACAAAAAGTTTAATCATTCCGTCTTCAAATAGATACGCTAACAGCAACGCCACCACTTGAACTTCCCCCTACTGGCACTACATATCCTACGCAACAAAATACGAGCACACAACGAGCACACAACACGGCACTTTTGTTTTCAGGTTCGAAGAAGTGGACGGACCTGGAGGCATGGCCACCGGAGAAGGCGACGAGAACGTTGTCCGCGGGGGAGATCATGGCGTTGGAGGCGACGGCGTGCCTGAACTTGCCGAACAGGTTGCTCCGGAAGCAGTCGGCGCAGAACCGCCCGTCGGCGGCGGCCGCGGCGGCAATCGGCTCGTTGGCCTTGCACTTGACGCAGACGGCCCCGGTGCCCTCGTCGGCGGCGGCGGCGGCGGCGGCGGCGGCTGAGCGGACGTCGTCCGCCTTGGCTGAGGGCTCGTCCTCGTCTCTGTAGCAATTGGATTGGCAGCTGGCGCCATTGCAGGCCATGCTGGTTCAGGTTCAAATCCAAAGGCGAGAGCTTTATCCGGGGGGTTTAGGGTTTAGAATCGGAGATCGAATGCTTCGATCGGCTTCCCAACAACGATTAACAGGGAGATGACGTCATGAAATTCGGTTGTCAAGTAGACCCTTTAGAAGATTATTAGGGAATCTTTACACTTGCGCCCCGGAAGTTCGCCTCTTATTTCACATTGTACCTAAAGAGTTAATTTTTTTTGGGCACTTTGCCCCTAATCTTTTTGCAAGTTGGATCATGTGACCTGAACTTTTGATAATGTCGTGCATTCTTAGCATGAACATAGTCGCTTTCAAACAGCGTGCTAGTGATTATTCGTTCAGCGAATACTTCTTCGAGAAACGAAGAATGATTCACAAATAATTACCCGATTTTTTTTTTAAGAATGAATTGGTCGATAGATTTTTATGAAATATTTATAATGAAGACAGCATTGAATATAGATATCGCCAAATGAAGCAAACTCATAACCTTGTTTTCTTTCGCTACACGTTATCCTTGTTAACGTGCCCTTCGATTGTCTTGTAATTAGGCTAACATGAGTTGATTGCAATAATTGTTGACATAAAATTCTTGTGGTTTTAGCAAGGAAAAGGTATAATCAGCCTCCCCATTATAACGCATAGTTTTGCAAGACTCCATTAGAGCTGATCTTGTATCCAAAAGGAGAATATCACCGTTCATAAGAATAATCCCGTCTTAAGTGCTTGCTTTGGACAAATTAAGGGGAAGGTTAATTGTATAGTATTCCTTCACTTTCATGTCAATACCAACCAAGCAAGAAGAAGAAATTCCTCCTTTGTCCTCTCTTCTTTGGGACACATTATTCGAATTGACAGATTTGATTTAATATTTTATCATAAATAATTATACTTAATTCTTAATTTAGTACGGGATGGTCCATTTGTCAGCTCAAACTCTCCTTTGAACAAACCTATGATGTTTTTCACATGTTTGCATGATGAGAGGACTACATTGACATAAAATTGTGTTCATAGTCCTATGTCCTAGAAGAAAACTAAACCGAGGCACGAAGAGAGCAAGTATTGGGCCTGTTCAACCTCAAGCCTTTTGGAATAGCCCCAAAACACATGGCCTTTGGATAAAAACTCCCACCAATTTTATGGCTAATTCGACGTAAATAGGTTTTGATTTTGATTTCGATTGCGAAATTGAAGACAAATTCATGTATACATATTGTTTTAATCAATACAACTTACCATTACCTCTGCGCTCATCACCTTAATAAAGAGCATCAATATCTGATTGCGTTAGCCAAGCAGCAAACATTTGAGACTTGCCCATTTTCTTTGTTTTTCAATCAATCCCGGCAGCCATATTGACTCTCTCACCATCTACCTTTTTGCTTACTCAATCAAATCCCAACATTCTGAAGTGATCATAAATTTTGTTTATATACCCTTTAAATGCCAATTCAATTGCGAGCGTGGTTAATCTTGAATTGGGAAATGCGATTCTTATCGGAACCTCTGAATTCATGGACTCGACGCAATTGCAATCACCGAGTCCGCGGAGCCCGTGTTCGTATGATTTCCGCGATGGATGACAGACCACGTCGAGGTAAGCACTTGCGGAAGAAGAGGGGCTGTGCAGAATGCAGATCACTTGGATGGCATTGGCAAGCAGGAGACCTGGTTTCCTGGCAGTCCACAGAAAAAATATCAGGTCACTTTCACCGAGAGACACAAGCTCGAAAAGCAAAGAATCTTTACAAGCAAAGGGAGGGCCCCTCCCCTGCAGAGTGAAAAAAATCTTCGACACCTCCACTTCTACTCTCTCTCTCTCTCTCTCACATCATCAGCCACTTGGGTCCATTTATCAGCTCAAACTCTTCTCTGAACAAACCTATGATCTTTTTCCAATGTTTGCATAATGATAGGGCTACATCGACAGACAAATGTGTTCAAAGCCCTAGGTCCTAGGAGAAAACTAAACCTAGAGGCATGCAGAGAGTAAGAACACTTGATGAACTCCTACCCAGCTCATGGCCAATTCGATGTATGTTGATCTCGATCTCGATTGCAAAATACAAGTGAAATTCACGTATCATCTAACGAATTTAGCTTACCTTTATGCTGCTCACCTTAATAAACAGTATTGATATCCAATTACGTTAGCCAAACCATAAATATTTGGGACCCGCCTATTTTTTGGTTCTTCAATCAATTCTAGCAGCCACATCATTTCTCTGGATCAAATCCCAACATATTGAAGTCATCATGGAGTTTCTTTATAGACCCTTCAAATGCCAATTCCATTGTGAGCATGATAAATGTCAGTTGGGCAAATTCGATTCTTATCAAGACCTTCAAATTCATGGATCTGATCACGCAATTACTCTCGTCAAGTCTGTAAAACTCATCTTGTCCGATTCTCGCAATGGGTAGTTTTCATCGATTCGATGGATTGTAGGCCACGTCGAGGTAAGCATTCGGGAAGTGAAAGGGCTGTGCAAGATCACTTGGACGGCAAGTAGGAAACCTGGTCTCCTGGCAGTCCACAGAAAAGAAAAAAATATCAGGCCACGCAAACTCAAGAAGAGCAAAGAATCTTTACGAGCAAGGGGAGGGCATTTCCACTGTAGAGTGAGACAAATCTTCGTCACCTCTCCACTTGGGCTCTCTCACTCTCTCTCTCACATCATCATCCATTCATGCCCTCCTCCTTGTGACCCGCTTGATGGAGAAATCCAAACTGGCCAATCAGAATTCAGGAAACTCCATCGCCATGACCCTTGCAGATAGATAAGCCGCGACACCCAAATTCTCTCTCTCTCCTCTCTCTCTCTCTGTCGCTGTCTCTGTCTCTGTTCCGTCTCGCTCAAAAGCCTCAGAGCAAAGCTCAACCGCAAAGAGGGAAAACTCCAATCGTAACTGCCTGACTACCCTTGTTGCCACGTGTCCCTCGCTTCTCCACTAAACCAGACAGCACCCTTGAAACTGTTTGTATGCCCTCTCTCTCTCTCTCTCTCTTAGTCTTCAGTGCGCTCTGCGTCGAGACTGGAGATATAAGCGGAGAAGCTTTCATATCCTGAAGTAGGAGAAAAGCGTTTAGTGTCGCCAAGACACGAATTCGACGCTGAGGGGTCGCCAAAAAACTTGATCTTTCTTCTCTCTATCACTTCTTTCTGCCCTCTCTGTTCGTTTGATTCATTTTTTTGCCAGCGAACGAGAACAGAGAGTTGTTTCGTTTTGAGCGTGATCACAGAGATGGCTTCTTTGTTATCCTCACAATTCACATTACCAGCTCCCAAGGCTGATCAGCTCTCCTCCCTCTCTCAAAAGCACTACTTTTTACACTCCTTCCTTCCCAAGAAGACGAACCCAGCAGGCAATTCTTCGAAATCCGCCGTGAAAGTGAAATGCGCAGTGGCGGGCAATGGCCTCTTCACGCAGACGACGCCTGAGGTCCGCCGTATTGTGCCGGAGAGAGACGGGAGCCTCCCGGCGGTGAAGATTGTGTACGTGGTCCTGGAGGCTCAGTACCAGTCGTCTCTCTCGGCTGCAGTGCTATCGCTGAACAAGAACAAGAGGTATGCTTCGTTTGAAGTCGTGGGCTATTTAGTTGAGGAGCTTAGGGATGCGAATACGTACAAAACTTTCTGCAAGGACCTTGAGGATGCGAATATCTTCATTGGGTCATTGATCTTCGTGGAGGAGCTTGCACTGAAAGTTAAGGCTGCAGTGGAAAAGGAAAGGGACAGGCTTGATGCAGTCTTGGTGTTCCCTTCAATGCCTGAGGTGATGAGGCTCAACAAGTTGGGCACGTTCAGTATGTCGCAGCTCGGGCAATCGAAGAGCCCCTTTTTCCAGTTGTTCAAGAAGAAGAAGTCGTCCGCAGGGTTTGCAGATAGCATGTTAAAGCTAGTGCGGACGTTGCCAAAGGTGCTCAAGTACTTGCCAAGCGACAAGGCTCAGGATGCTAGGCTTTATATCCTCAGCTTGCAGTTCTGGCTTGGTGGGTCGCCGGATAACTTGCAGAATTTCTTGAAGATGATCTCGGGGTCTTATGTTCCGGCACTGAAGGGGACTAAGATTGAGTACTCAGACCCAGTTCTATTTTTGGACAGTGGAATTTGGCACCCTTTGGCTCCTTGTATGTATGATGATGTAAAGGAGTACTTGAATTGGTATGGCACCAGAAAGGATGTTAATGAGAAGGTTAAGGGGCCGAATGCCCCCATAATCGGGTTGGTTTTGCAGAGGAGCCACATTGTCACTGGGGACGAGAGCCATTATGTGGCTGTGATTATGGAATTGGAGGCGAGTGGGGCTAAAGTCATACCCATTTTTGCAGGCGGTCTTGATTTCTCAGGACCTGTCGAAAGGTTCCTGATCGACCCGGTCACGAAGAAACCATTTATTAATTCAGTGGTCTCTTTAACTGGGTTTGCTCTTGTGGGGGGACCGGCAAGGCAGGATCATCCAAGGGCGGTGGAGGCGCTGGGAAAACTCGATGTCCCTTACATAGTTGCAGTGCCTTTGGTGTTCCAGACCACGGAGGAGTGGTTGAACAGTACTCTGGGTTTGCATCCAATTCAGGTAGCTCTGCAGGTTGCACTTCCCGAGCTGGATGGCGGCATGGAGCCCATTGTCTTTGCTGGTCGTGATCCTCGAACTGGTAAGTACGATGCCTTTATTCAGTTCCCCTTTTTTCAGCCGCCCTATTTAGCTGACGGAAGTGCTTTCCTGACATCTATAAAAGGACAAAGCAAAACTTTTTCAATGGGCTGATCTCTTCTGAAATGATACTAACATCCACTTCACGAAGTCGATGTTCTGTGTTCCTGATTTGACCTCTCTCGGTGCTTTGTTTTGAATCTTCAAGAACAGTAGAGATACCCACTTCACCTTTTTGCTTCCATGTTGCATTTCCATCTCTTTGCGATCCTATCCTCATTTATCACACATCAAGTGCTGAATAATATTGTCATCGCAGGGAAATCACATGCTCTTCACAAGAGGGTGGAGCAGCTCTGCACTAGAGCAATCAGATGGGCTGAACTGAAAAGAAAATCGAAGGTACTTGCTTCACTGCAACATGCCTGTTTTTTTCACATTCGAAAATCATCTTATTTGCATTTAGTTCTATTTTCTGTTCCTAGATCTGATATTGCAGAACTGTTTCCAATAGGATGTGATGATAAAATAGCTAGTTAGTTCGGTTGCAATATTCCCCTCTTTCTAGGCTTTCTTACACCATATGTAGAGCAGGTGAAAAACATCACTCCTACCCAAGTAAAGTAGTGTCTGCCTTTATATTAATTACTACTGCTTGTAGTTTCTAGTTTGGCAAAATATAATGTCCTCTACACTCTATCTTTAACCCAGCATTTATATGCACCTAAACATTAATGGCATGGTAGTCGAGGGGGCAAATTTGATACAGATCAACCTTTATGACATCTATTCTTATATCAGACATGATTTCTTTGGCTAAGTAACCAAGTTCCTGTGAACTGGAAACTCTACATCTTTGAAGTAGAGTATACCTTCCTCCCGGTGGTTTGTCTTGGTGGGAAGAGAGAGATGTCAATAGCAAAAACTCATTGGACTACTTGAAACTATACTCAGTCTTTTCTGACGTAAATATGTGCTGCTGCAGGCAGAGAAGAGACTTGCCATTACTGTCTTCAGCTTCCCTCCGGATAAAGGAAACGTAGGAACGGCAGCATACCTTAATGTCTTCTCTTCTATCTACTCCGTTCTCAAAGAACTTAAAAGGGATGGCTACAATGTGGAGGGCCTTCCAGAGACTTCTGAAGCTTTGATTGAAGAAGTCATTCATGATAAAGAGGCTCAGTTCAGCAGCCCAAATCTGAATGTCGCCTACAAAATGGGCGTGAGAGAATATTATGACCTCACTTCTTATGCCACCGCATTGGAAGAGAACTGGGGTAAGGCGCCTGGTAATTTGAACTCTGATGGAGAAAATCTCTTGGTCTATGGAAAACAGTATGGAAATGTCTTTATCGGAGTTCAGCCCACTTTTGGATACGAGGGCGATCCTATGCGGCTTCTTTTCTCCAAATCGGCGAGTCCACACCATGGATTTGCTGCTTATTACTCTTTTGTGGAGAAAATATTTCAGGCCGATGCTGTTCTCCATTTTGGCACCCATGGTTCACTAGAGTTCATGCCGGGGAAGCAGGTGGGAATGAGCGATGTCTGTTTTCCGGATAGTCTTATTGGAAACATACCGAATATCTATTACTATGCAGCTAACAACCCTTCCGAGGCTACTATTGCCAAACGTCGGAGCTATGCTAATACCATAAGCTACTTGACCCCTCCAGCAGAGAATGCAGGGCTTTACAAGGGGCTTAAGCAACTGAGCGAGCTCATCTCTTCATACCAATCCCTCAAAGATTCCGGCCGTGGACCGCAGATTGTCAGCTCCATTATAAGCACAGCTAGGCAATGCAATCTCGACAAAGATGTGGATCTCCCGGATGAGGGAGCTGAGATCTCAGCGAAAGAACGCGATCTGGTTGTTGGAAAGGTTTACTCTAAGATAATGGAAATTGAATCCCGACTTCTACCTTGTGGGCTCCACGTCATTGGTGAGCCCCCATCAGCGATGGAAGCGGTTGCCACACTGGTGAATATTGCTGCTTTAGATCGTCCTGAAGAGGGGATATTATCGCTCCCATCTATATTAGCTGAGACTGTTGGACGGGACATAGAGGATGTGTACCGAGGAAGTGACAAGGGAATATTGAAGGATGTAGAGCTGCTTCGACAGATAACTGAAGCATCTCGTGGTTCTATCACTGCCTTCGTAGAGCGAACAACTAATAACAAGGGTCAAGTTGTTGACGTCACCAACAAGTTGAGCTCCATTCTTGGGTTTGGAATAAATGAACCCTGGATCCAGTACTTGTCGAGCACTAAGTTTTACCGTGCAGATAGAGAAAAGCTTAGGATTCTCTTCGAGTTTCTTGGGGAGTGTTTGAAACTTGTCGTGGCTGATAATGAGTTGGGGAGCTTGAAGCAAGCATTGGAGGGAAAATATGTCATGCCAGGGCCGGGTGGTGATCCTATTAGAAATCCTAAAGTACTGCCGACTGGAAAGAACATCCACGCACTGGATCCCCAAGCTATTCCAACTACAGCGGCAATGCAGAGTGCGCAGGTTGTCGTGGATAGGTTAATTGAGAGGCAGAAGGTTGATAATGGTGGAAAATATCCTGAAACAGTTGCTCTTGTACTTTGGGGAACAGATAATATCAAGACGTACGGTGAATCTTTGGGTCAAGTTTTGTGGATGATTGGTGTGAGGCCGGTTGCTGATACCTTTGGACGGGTCAACCGTGTAGAACCAGTAAGCCTTGAAGAGTTGGGAAGGCCGAGGATCGATGTGGTCGTCAACTGTTCTGGGGTGTTCAGAGACCTCTTCATCAATCAGGTATGGCACTTTACCCACTATGAAACTGAAGGGTCGGTAGATTTTTTTGATTTTTGTGTTTGATGAAAAAGTATCCAAGTCCTGTCTTTACAATCAAATTAGAATTTAAATGTGTTTCATCATCGTGAATTATTTAGATCTGTTCTCGTCATGCAATCTGGAACATACCCTTTAAGATCAGTTTAACTTTTGCAGATGAACCTACTGGATCGAGCAATCAAGATGGTGGCTGAGTTGGATGAACCCGAAGAACTGAACTATGTGAGGAAGCATGCATTGGAACAAGCCAAGACCCTAGGCATTGATGTTAGAGAAGCTGCCACACGTGTCTTTTCTAATGCATCAGGTTCCTATTCCTCCAACATCAACCTTGCTGTTGAGAATTCCACCTGGAATGATGAGAAGCAGCTCCAGGACATGTACTTGAGCAGAAAATCCTTTGCATTTGATTCCGATGCCCCGGGTGTTGGAATGACTGAAAAAAGGAAAGTCTTTGAGATGGCTCTCAGCACTGCTGATGCAACATTCCAGAATCTGGACTCTTCTGAAATCTCGCTCACTGATGTGAGCCATTACTTCGACTCAGACCCTACGAATTTAGTGCAGAACTTGAGGAAGGATGGGAAGAAGCCCAGTGCGTACATTGCAGACACTACAACAGCTAATGCCCAGGTGAAGATCACTAAACAAATTTCTGGTTTTTTCTTGCTTCAACCTTTTCAGACTATGCCTCCAGAAGCTTGTTTTCTGATTCACTGCCTTTTACTGTACACGAAGTCCCAGACATCATTTTGCTAAGTATGAACTATTTCTGTGATTCAGGTGCGCACACTTGGCGAGACCGTGCGATTGGATGCACGAACGAAGTTGTTGAACCCAAAGTGGTATGAGGGAATGATGTCTAGTGGGTATGAGGGTGTGCGGGAAATTGAGAAGCGGCTGACAAACACAGTCGGGTGGAGTGCCACATCAGGCCAAGTCGACAACTGGGTCTATGAAGAGGCTAACTCTACTTTCATTCAGGATGAGGAGATGCTGAACAGGCTCATGAACACAAATCCTAACTCCTTCAGAAAGTTGCTGCAGACATTCTTGGAAGCAAATGGGCGTGGGTACTGGGAGACATCTGAGCAGAACATCGAGAGGTTAAGGCAGCTCTACTCCGAGGTCGAGGACAAGATCGAAGGGATAGATAGGTAAATAATAAAAATTCGAGTGTTTATTGTAGTGCAAATATCTAATTCACAGTTTGTGATTTATTTGAGCATGCCCTATCCAAGGAATGGATAGACATGTAATCTACGGGAAAATTTGTAAAATGACTCTCCTCAGGTTTCCCAATGCGATTAATCTGTTCAGGCTTTTAGCAATGGTAACCGACAAGTCGATCCATTTACAAATTCCTGGGATTTGAGTATGACGTACCTTAACAAGTATTTTCAAACTGACGATACAGAGAACAAGAAGTCATTAAGTATAGTCATTAAACAGGAGTCAGATCCCCAACCGGGGAAAAATAAAATAAAAAATGCAAGAGCTGGCAAATGAATACCTGGATGGATGCCTAAGGTATCCAATAGTAGTCGTAAGATAAGATGCACCAGAAATATGTTGTTCCAACCAATGGAATGCCTCATTATCCTCGAAGAAATGAAATGGCAGCAACGTAAGCACTTCCGCGCTGCTAGGAAATTTCTCTATCAGAGGTCAATAATGGTAAAGTGGAAGACTGGCGATTAGTGAGTACAGATCATTCATCAGGTCCTGTTTGGTGATGTTTCCCTCAACTTTTAGGCCGATTCCAACCGAATAGACATGACCGATGATTTCAACACTGCCAATATTGTTGTGGCCTCTTTTTTCCGGTAAGGATCGTTGATCAGAAAAATCTGATAAGGCAATTCAAGTCATTAACGAAGTGAAGATGTCACTTCAGGTACGCCTGGGCCATTTTATCAGTGTTTCTACGCCATCTTTCTGGCTCAGGAAATTCCACCAATAGGGCATTAAAGCAACTTCAGACAAAACCTCCTTCTCCCTTCTCGGAGGACTTTAAGAACGAAGGGAGGGAAACCCTAGGATTTTGTCGGGTGAAAGATGATGAATGGCGATAGAATTTCCTCACTTGTCATTAATGCAAACTCGTCAAAGAAAAAATGCATTCCCATCATGGTCAAAAGCAACCGTCGCAACAACAAGATAGCTTAAAATGGCTTCTTGGAGCAGCCCCAGCAGAACTCCTGTCAGAAAAGGAAATAAGGGAAAAGACGAGTGTCTCAGCAGCTCCATATATAAAACTGGGGTAGACCAAACCTACAAAGAGGTCATCGAGAGAAACAATTTTCCTTTCAATATATTCACGAGGAAATTACGAATGAAGATATCATGTCCTCGGAGAGGCTTCCCAGTCACAAAATGAATGGTACAAGGCTAATATACAAGAAAAGAAAAAGAAGAAGGGAAGATAGTTTCTTCCTCCCAAGGTTAAAATTGTAAAGTTAAAATGAAGGTCAAAAAGGACTTATCGATACAATTTAACCGAGCGATCTTCGTTTTCAGTACAAAAGTCTCTGTTCTTTCCCCTGCAGCTCCTCTATGTGTCCATTCCTCTGCAAAATCTGACAGCTTTATAAGTTCAAACCAACTCCATCAAAAGAGGGTCGCCTTCTGCCATTAGCCTGATGAGTTTAATAAACTCCTGTTCACTTAAGACGTTCCAAGGATGTACTGCCGGTGCTTGGGCAGAATAAAATGTCGAATTACTCGATGGAGGTTTTTTTTTGTAGATCATTGTGCTAAAGACCGGGTCGAAATTCTGAAAGGAGTCCATCGACAAGAAAAACATGGGTATTGCAACGTTGTGATGTATATCTAGATCGCCCACCAAACTAACAAGATCATCATAGTCAGCGACAAAAGGCCTGGGGATGTAAAACACTTCAGAATTGCATATAGCCAAGCTCTGTTGACTGTTGACAGCTTCTTTGTATTTGACCTGGAAGTGAGCTGGCATTGAGCTAACAACCTTCTTTACCAATTCCCCTTGTTTTGAGATCCAGTCGGAGTTGCCACTCGCGGAGACCATGGTCCAAGACTTAGATACCTGGTTCGCCAAAGTTTTGTTAGTCATGAGTGAAGGAAAGAGGAGAGCTTAATAACCAAAATATTGTGCAAAAGTGAAATTCGGGAAAGAATACAAGAAAAAGTTAGTGATGGATGCATAAAGCATGTATTAAGCATGTTTGAGTGTAATGACAATGGCTCCGTGG
Organism: Eucalyptus guilfoylei; assembly: GCA_016097605.1. Taxonomy (NCBI): domain Eukaryota; kingdom Viridiplantae; phylum Streptophyta; class Magnoliopsida; order Myrtales; family Myrtaceae; genus Eucalyptus; species Eucalyptus guilfoylei. Next base: position 29,829,632 of record CM027860.1, read on the forward strand.
CACCAAAGTAATGGATGCATAAAGCATGTATTAAGCATGTTTGAGTGTAATGACAAAGGCTCCATGGCACCAAAGAACTTGCTAAAGGAGTCTCCACAGCTATCAACTGTTCTTTTGATAAGCTGCTTTATCCATTTGATTAAATCGTAAACAATATAGGCGAGAAAAAAAAGGAACACAGCTTTGATCCTAGTAGTTTCAGAAAATGATCCAAAATCACCACTCAAGAGAAATTTTTTTAGCAGTCAGTCAACCTACTTGATGCAGAGTATCTGCCAAGAGAACATAAAAGAGGGACCACTATCCTTAAGAACCAGAAATCATTAAGCCGAAGGTGCTCAAGTAATTTTCCATTGAAAGATGAGTTGGAACGTTTTCAAGTTTTTCGGGATTATTGTCCAACTCATTGCCATATAATAGATGAAGCCTAATTGAAAATTTGACCATTTCCCATTCCCATATTCAATAATGATGTGGTTACAGAATGTGTAAAAATTCATTACCTTATCAGTGATCCACAGTTTATTTTTGTCTGCTTGTAGCAGATTCCAGTAATTAAGAACTGTGTCATCCTGCAGGAACAGAAATCCTTCTGCACTGGGAAATCTATTGAATATAGTTGGCAGCTGTCTGCAAACAGAATCAGATGGTATGAGCTGTATATTATCTAGTTGCCTCCTCAGTTAAATATGAAGTGTGAAAAACAAAAGCAACAAAGAAGGGACCAAATATGCAATTTTAGCAGATAATCACCAGACCTCACTCTTCTAGATTTTAGTATAATGGCAGCCCAAACCAACACCTTGTAAAGCACAAAAGAGTGACCTCATACAGGCGAGACTAAATCAAAACACTATACTCAACATATTGATACTGTAATTGTACAAAAATACTTGAGGACATGCAATCAATCTCATAATCTAACTTCCAGATTAAATATCTATCCTATGAAAACTGTTAAGTATACCCAAATCCTTCTGCCTTTGAGACCCAAGTACAAGTCACCCTTGAACTTTGTAATTATTTTCCAAATCTTGAAGATGACATTTCAAAAGACTAAGAGCATTAACCAGCAAAGCTTTTGTGTTAATGTATCTGGTAGGCATGATAGCTATCAGAGAAGATTTTTGCTCGAGGGGATAACTCTCAAATTAGCAACATCGTTCCAAATCCTAAAGACCTTTCTAAAGTCCTCAGGTTATCTCAAAGGCGGGGTATCACAGTTGACATTTTACTCCTTACATGCAAATCGAGCAGCCTGTACAATATATATATATATAGCGTGCATTCTTTCCCCATATCTTCATGCATACAGGTTCTAACTAGCGGTTGTCATTAAATGGTGATATTCCATCTAAATGACAGATAGCTTTAGTTTGATCCAGCTGTCACCAGATCACTATAAATCTGGGCTTTTAGTTACAATAAGCTCCAACATCTTTCACTGAAACATCACAAGCTTATGTCCTATAGGAAGTGAGTTATGATCCCCACTACAATTAATCTGAATGCTACATTGCTGGAACTGATGCATGATCCAAAGTGGGCATACTCACTCCATGGGTATGAGATAAGTGCAAGGCAAAACAGGGAAACGACATACAAAGAACAATGCATATGTATAAACTTGACTTACTTGTACACTTGGTCTAGGTGACCCTCTTCAACAGCAAGGTCAGGATTTCTTTGCTCCGACAATATGATAACGGTTTTGAAAATCCGGCCATAAAGCAATCTCCATTCAAGAGCTGTGCGCTCCACAGGCCCACTGCAGTACATAATAAGCACCACATTCCCAAAATTCTTTCTCCAGCGAATCAAGTTGCCAATCTCATAGTTAACAGTCCCAGTTTCCTCAACTCCCAGATGAACTGATGGCAACTTTCGAGGGATGAACTCCTTCTGATCCCCATGGCCAATGCTTGCTCGAGGCCGATCCAACTCTAATGACATAAGTCTGGGTTGTTGGTATCCAACAGAGAGCAAGTCCTGGAGCCAAGCAGCAGTAAACATCACATCCTTGTCGGTCCAAAAACCCTCCTCTGCCATCTTATAGCTCAACTCCAATATCTTCTCAAACAATCTGTGCTTACTTGATCTCCACGAAACTAAAAACTTAATTAGACGGCCAACATTAATGTGAAGATCCTTCTCCTCGGAAAATGGATATGCCTCAATTCTGTCATATCGATGGACGGTAGGCGGGTAAACAACGACATAACCACCGATTTCCCACAAGAGCCTCTGTGCCCAATATCCCCTCAGTACATCAGAAGCCATAGTGCTGACAGAGACGGGGAGCATCAGACCCCAAAATGCTGAGGAATGATACATAGTATTGAACGAATTGAGAGGCACCATCATTCCTTGCGGTAACGCCACTTTTGGAGCGTGGCCATCAAATCTAATGTCAAAGGCCTCCAAACCCGACTTTCGAGTGAAATAAAACACCGAATCAACATCAGGCAAGCCATTTGAAATACCCTGTTGTATAAATTGCTTCCCACCAAAAACTTGAGTGTAGAACTCCTCATGACCGACTTCACCCACATTTTCCAATGGTAATCCCCTAGGCCATACAGACCGCTGTCCGAAATGAATATACGGATTAACAACAGTCCTATTGGGGTTCTCGTGACTATACTGCAATATTATATCCTGCCTAGCAGCCTCACCAACCAACTCAACATCAAAATGCTTTCCCAAATCCCCATCGATCACCTCCCCGCGATCATCCACATCAAAGATCTTGGTCGCCCCATGCTGGATCGCAAACAAATACCCAACACTCTTTCTAACATACGAATCATAAGGCAAGAAATCAACCACCCGAAAACCCAGAGTGGCCTGTTGCTCCAGTGACAGAAAAATCGCACCTTTGAGGCTCCAGTCGGCCGGGGTCCTGGAATTACCGATCGCCAAGACCTGCCACCCCTTGAGCCTCACGAGCTTTTCCAGCGAATCCGACGGGTAACTCGAGACCGAGACCACGATCCACCTCTCCGATCGGAAATTTGCATAAGGCGAGGACTTGTCGGCGACCCGGGGGACGGAGCCCCAGTCGACGCGAGGCAATTGGAGGGCCTGGAGGCTCTCGGCCTGGGTGTTCTTGAAGCAGAGCAGAGCCGCCGAGTCGCCAACATTGTAGAGGAACAGAATCGCGGCCACCCCGACAATGAGGAGGCCGACGGTGAAGATCTTGTACAGATTCTCGGACGCCCACGTGGAGAAATCGAGGCTCTTGGGCTCGGAGAACCGATGGTTCTGATGCAGGGTCGGGAGGGTCGCTCTGATCTGGGTCTTGGGCGATTTGGGAGCGGCCGGCGCCGCCCGGTCCTGGACCAGCATTTCCACGGGGAGCTCAAGCGGAGGACTAAGCAAATCGCACTCGCACTCGCACTCCCAGCACCAGTTCAGCTCGAGGTCAATCTGAAGTTTGACTCGGAAGTAAACGACGCAACCAAGACGACGAGCTGAAACCGAGCGAACCCCACGAAGGAACGGAACCCACGAATCAAGAAGCGAAGAACTCAAGAACCCAGGAACCCAAGAACCACCAAGAACCCAAGAAACCTCCCGCCGACGAGCTCAGCTCGATGCGGTTTCTTGTTGCCGACACAGGGCGGTGGTTGTGTCGGGTCGCGGGGCTGCTCTGTCCTTTCTTTGCTTAAGATGCAATCTTGGACTTGCTTTTTCCACGGGCAGAAAACGCTGAGCTGCTGCGGGTGTTAATTAATTAGCGAAGGCGAAGCGTTTGGTACAGCCCGCTTTCTTCTTCCCCCTTTTTCTTTTTTTTTTCGAAGTGGGGTATGATGTCCCTGTCCGGATCTGCTGCACAGGGCATGTGTATGGCGTCTGTTTTCTTGCCTTCGTTTTCCCGGTATTAATTTGCTAACGTGGGAATCGACGGATCCGCGGGTTTTTCTATTGCATTATTATATGGATCGGATGATTTGATTTGAAGGACGATCTTTTATTAGTGGTTGATCTTGATGATGATGTTCTCGTGGGGATGATCGTCGAGGTTCGGACACTGGCGGTTGGGCTCATCTGCTGCGTGATGGCGAGAGGCGACCTGCCAAGTTGAGAGGCTCGGTTTTATGCCCTCTCTCTCTCTCGAATTGTCCGAATTCTTTTATGACCAATCTTGGATGGAAAGTACAGGAAAAGAGAGGGAGAAATACAAGGACCCGAAATCGTACTAGGTAGAGAGCGTGTTTTATAAGCATTAAGGCTACATGAGTGAGGTATCATTTCGCCATGCAATGTTTTGGATTAAACATTCTTGTTGGTCATATTCATCGCGAGTTGAGTTTTTGTTCTCGAGCGATGTTCTTATAAATTGATGAAATTGATTCGCTTTGTTTTAATATGGAAATCATTCGAAAGACTTAGCATAGACGAGGACACCCTCATGGAATATGTCTTCATGATGAGCTTCTCTCGAGAGCCAATAGAAAAATTGGCAAGCAAAGCTAAATTTCCGACCTAATACTAAAGGACTTGTGGTTTTCGCATGAACATTGGGCTTTCGTGCTTGAAGGAGCTCGAGATATTTGATTCGGGTTCATGATATTGTGATCTTCGTGAGATGAGATAGAAGGGAATATCTTTTATTCGGATATAAATCGTTTACGTTGATTCAATGGAAAAAAGAGTGTTTTTGTAAGAGTATGTTTTGCAATAAGTTTGACTTGAAGAATATTCCTTTTCCTATGTTTGTTGTGCGGATATGAGGTGCAATGAATGTTGCACATGGAATGTCCTTTCCACATCCAGAAAAGAATCATGATTTGTTTTCATATTTTTAAAATAAAAAATCAATTAACTTATACCGATAACTGTTAATTATTATTAACTATTCAGCTGTAAACAATCAATAAACTTTAATTAATAAAAAATTGTGATTACTTTTAAATAATTTATAAGTTTAAATCATTATTAGAAAGATCAGTTAATATACTTCTTGATAATAGATGATGCTTGATAATTTTATGTTATAGTTAAATTTTAATAATTGTTAATGTCATATAATTAGTAATATGAGTCGACTCTTGTGGATGATCAGCGTGTTAAAATGTCCATACATGGTAACGTGCTTTAGACAATACGAATAACTTCATTTCAAGTGACTACGGAGCCGGAGTTTATATTTTGCTCTACGATTTCTGTAACTTTTTATATATTTTCATTTACCCTTTTATTTTAGGCGTGTTCATTTCGTGAAAAAAAAAATATTTTGGAAAAATTTATAAAAAATGTTCGCTTATGTCGTTTTGAATAACAAATGAATGGAAATTTTTTTCATCACTGCCGAAAATAGTTAGATATAGATTGTTATCGATGTTGAAAATATTTCCGTTAATTAATTTGTGTAAAATATACAAGTAATTATCTATTGAAAAATATTTTTTAAATCACTTATTTTTCATGAAATGAACACACCATTAACACTAGTGTTACTTTCGTAAACTCTTAGGAAAAAAGTGCCTTTAGACTTGAATAACGCACATAATCATGTCATGTTTGGAAAAAAACACACATATCAACACGTGAGCCTAAATTTTGTCAATTTGAATTTAAACTAACAAGCTGGCTGAATATTGTGGGACACAAAATTCGTCATGCATTTATCGTACATGTCAATTTATATCAAATCCAAACTTATTTGATTGTGCGTAACATCGTGCAGATTGGTCGTGTCGAGGATTATAGTACCTTAATTTTCTCTCTTGGGCATGTTGGTGTAGGAAATTTTGTCTTCACGTCGAGCTGCCGTTCCGTTGCCCAGCGAAATTCCTCGAGGACGTGGGCCAGCTTTGCTTTTCCTCCGAAAGCGAATCGGACCGAGGCGGCATAAAACGGGTCGGAGTCGGGGCTTGTCCCCGGACAGTCCGTGGGAGTTATTCGGACCCTTGTGGGCCGCACCCGGTCCGAGGCAAGCAGCCCATTTCACCACTTCCGACGGACGAGATGTACTCGTCGTTTCTGAAATTTTCTTACACGACTCTGGGAGGGTGATGAAATGCATCTCCACCGTCTGATCGGATCAGACACGAATTTAGTCATGGGTTCGTGTGATGTTATTTCCACGTGATCTCTCTCTAGTTACTGATTTAAATTTTTGGTTAGATTTTTTAACATGACATTGGAATTAGGTTCCATTTCAATTTATTTTGAATGTGCATTTTCCCCGTTTTGTCAAATCCTGTGTATCTGATTTAAGTTTTTGAGTTCGAATTTCTAAGAAAAGTAACTTTTGATTTTGATAAGTAAGTAATTATGCAAAAGTATGTTATAGGTTCGGTAAAGACTAAAAATTTTGATTATTGATGGATCAACAAAAACCACACATAATCATAATTGAAAATGAAAGCGTGAAAATTTTTGTATTGACCTCCAGCCATTGATGAAATTTAATTGAAACCAATTTCATAAAGACTTGAATGATTGTAAATGAACATTTCTAGCCAATTGCTCTTTCAACGTGGATGATGTGTTTTTAAATTATCAGATAGTAAGAAAAGTTGGCTTAGACTTATTTGTATTCCAATTCAAACCCTTCAAATGATTTTTTCCATCAAGGCAGTTATCTTAATATTGGGTGATCACCATAGTTATTCTGCAACTCTATATTGATGATAAAACGTCAACAAAACTAATTAACAAAAGCAATAATAAACCAAGATATCACATTAGTAGTATCATATCAAGGCATCCTTCACTTTGTGGTTAGTAAGGTAGCGTATAGTAACGCTCCCGTTTCTCCCACTTTACGTCTTTTGTTAACAAAAAAAAAAAAACCCGTTTGGTAAAAACATTTGTTCCGGGAACAATTTCTCTAAATTTTTGTTCCCAACGCTTTGAGAAGCAAAAAATTGCTTCTTGTTCCCGGAACAATTTCTAGAAATAAGCTGATTTTCTTTTTTTCTTTTATTTCTTTTTCTTGCCGCGCCACCGTCAACCGCCTAGAGCCGCGCCGCCGCGGCCGCCCGCCCGCCGCCGCCCCGCCGCGTCGCACAACCGCCGGCCGCCGACCGCCGCGGAAGCCCATCGGCCGCCCCTCCCGCGGCCGCTCGGCCCGCCTCCAAAGGGCCGGCGGGCCGTCGTCGGCGGCCGATGGGCTTCCCGCGGGGGTCGGCGGTGACGGTCGGCGGCCGGCGGTCGTGCGGCAACGGCGGCGGCGGGTGGCGGCGATCCGTAAACAAGAATAAAAAATGAATAAATACAAAAAAGAAATTGTTGCGTTACCAAACGCATTTCTATTCTTTTTCTATTCCAAGAGTAGAAATTTTATGTAGTTACCAAACAGGTTCTTTTACTTAGAAATTGTTCCCCGGAACAGAAATAGAAAAGAACTATTTCTGAAAAAAAACTCTTCCCCGGAACAGAAGCGTTGTCATGCGCACCCTAACTTTCTTGTTGCTTAGAAAATATGTTACCCCTAGCAACTGGTAATTTTAACATGTAGTAAGTAACTCGGAACAAAAAAAATCAAGCATCCACTTATTCACTATTAGTAAACTCTTAGCTCGTATAAAATTACACATTTGACCGTCTTAATGAATTTTCTTAATATGGCCATGAATTTCGATTAAAAAAATCAATAGTTTTTTTGAGTAATAAGAAATTCACGTGACTCCATGCAAAAAGCATTCACCAATAGTTACATTAGTATTCATACATTATTAGTAACTGACTAAGTGTCCTATATACTATGTCACAAAAATATATCTATGGAGAGTTTTTTTTTACCGAGATTTTGAATTTTCAAGTGATATAAGCGAATATGGATTGATTTTCCACCCAGCTCGCACGAACGGTTTCGGTTCATTCTCCAAACGCCTCGCGAGCGTGACCACCTCGACAGACAGAGAGAGTTTAAATTGAACTTTTGCCCGCCATTTCCCTAAAAAAGGAGAGAAACGAGTAAGAGGATGACGTCACTGACTCCATTCCCGTGCTCCCTCGAACGCACTGCTGCTTCCGCTCTACTCCTCCTCTCCGCCAAGCCTCCCTCCCTCTCTCCTCCTCCTCCGTATCTCTCTCTCTCTCTCTCATCTCTGCATTCTCTGCATTCGTCGTCTTCGTTGCATCCGCCATTGACGCCTCTCTTATTGCTCTGTTTCACAAGGCCCCGCGAGGACGCCGCCGCCGCCGTCGCCGTCGACCCGATCAAAGAAGGGAGCGCCGGCTCCGGCTCGACGCTGAGCTTGGAGTCGGCCGATTCCAAGTCGTGCACGTCGTCGAAGGCCAGCGGCGCCTCGCCCGAGGACTTCCGGGCGCAGCAGCTGCGGATCATCGCCGTCGCCGCTCGTTTCCACGAGTTCAAGCTCCAAGTGATCTCGCGCTGTCGCTTCTTCTTCTTCTTACTCGTTCGTCCGCTAGATGATCTTGCTTGGATTAGAACGGCACGTCGAGCTCCGAGCTCGCGAACCTGTTTTTGTGGTCGCCAGCTCAGCTGTCCTCGCTGATCGTCATGCATGATGCATCGATGATCGTCGTTCTGAACCGTGTTTGTTCTCAGTGGAGCATACGGAAGCCGGTCCTTATTCAGTTCCTTGTGTTTTTATGGCACGACTCGATGCCTCTGATGCAGCGAGCTACGCAAGCGGAAGTGACTTCTGTTTTTTCTTTCGTCGTATATTCATCTGGATTTTGAACTTGAAATTTCGACATCGTAGTTCGAGTTGAATCATCGAGATTTCCTCTGCATCTTCATGCCTCTGTTTTCTCCACTGTCGTTTTCCTTTCACTATTTTCTCCTTGGATTTGAAGTCTGGACACCGCGCGATGAGGTCGTCAGTTTCGGCGACTTTCCGAGAGGATTTCTCTATTTTCAACTCATTACGTAGTTGGATTGCTCGTTATTCTTTCTCGATAAACACCGACTATTAGCTAATGCAATCCACTTCCGTCATCATGTCATCTTTGAGGCGGCATGGTACTCTGCTTGAATTCGCTCAGTCTATACACAGATTACAAAAATGCCTGCAACAGTCAATTCCTGTTCTCTGAATGTTTGCATTGGTCTTTTCAAATTCCGATTTATGTCATCACTTGGCAAATTGCACGTATCGGTGAATGCGACTTCAAATTGATAGTCTCTTGCTCATAGGTGGCCCGAAGAGCTCGCTCGAAGATCATCAAGAGCTCTGATGACCGGAAGTCCAACGCCTGCAAGATGGTCCCGACATCCTCCTCTGAATTTGAATGGACAAAGGCGGCTTCAGGTATAACTAGTAGCTCCAGCGAGGGTTCAAGCGCTCAAAACCTTGGAGTCCAGAAATTCAAGAAGAAGCGTGAGGAGGATCATTGTGATGTGCTCAGTCGGAAGCGCGCTGGCTCAACGCACATGCGCCGTCAAGCTGATGCCATTCTGACCTTCCTCTCTGGAGGTTGTGCCTCTGAAGTGAAGATCCGTCAAGTTCTTGGTGACAGCCCTGACACCAGCAAGGCTCTCAGAATGTAAGTGCTGCTCAACTCCTTGTGCATGCTGTGGAAGAACTCTTGCTGGTTTATGGATGACTTGGCAAACTAGACTAATTGTCAGAGCTGCGATTAACATATCATTCATGTCTTTGGGCAAGTGACTCATTGTGGAATCCTCATGATCTAGGAAATTCTATTAGTGTTCACGAGATTAAGTCTAGGCAATAATCACCGATGTGACTGCGGTCGAGCTTTGATACCATGTCACACAACATTTTAGCAACAATTCAGACTGCTTGTGATGCTTGCAGCATCTATAACTTGCATTGTGAACTGAATGAACCAATCATTACAAACAGTACGGTGATTGTGTAACGAGTTAGTTCACTGCGAGTTTTGCATTGTCATTGATAAGTCTATCATGTCCATAAAAGTCTATGATCGTGCAAATTCCTTTTCATTGTTTTCTGACGTTTATGTGTTACTGCACCTGCAGGTTGCTTAAACTAGATGAAGTCAAAAGATCTGGGACAGGAGGAAGGCATGACCCCTATCTTTACGAAGTAAGTTCTTCTCATTGACGGATTCAATAATGACGATTCATGGGAGCTGTGCTAGAGTGGGCATGTTTCTGCATATAAGCTTGCGCTAAAGCTGTTCTCTACATGATTCTTATCTGGTGAGTGTCGATCTTACTCCTGTAGGTCACGCAAAGGGAGTAGCAAAAAGCTGTTGCTGGTAAGTAGACTGCATAACATGATGACATATAGTAGTATCCTCTGATTTAGGAGAGCCAATAAAAATCATATCACTAAAGATATATTCATCCTACAGTATATAGAACTTGAGCATAGAAGGCAAAATTAATTTTGTGACAGACTAGAGTATTCATTCTACGTGCTTGTCTCATTTGGGACAATCCTTAGATCCACAGAATAAGTTGAATTAGTAACAGAAATATTAGTTCATATCATAGTTATGTTCATATGTGGGACACTCAACCTGTGGGAGCAGCAGTGCTGCATTAACATCCACATTTGGTGGATGGTTTGTCAAACTAAGAACTCTTTATTGTGCAACTAAGAAATAGATCAGTATCCAAATGGCTGATGAAATAACTGATCATTTCGTATTTCCTGTTGTGATGTGAAGCGGTGAAGCAAATACGATTTGAAATTTACCTACCTTGGTTTCCAAATGCATTACCATTTCTGTCCTAATAGAGTATGATTAGGACTGATAAACCTTCATTGAACTGTTTCACCACAATACCATGCTTTACTCTAAATGACCGTCACAGATGCGGAACCATCCTTTCGGAGAAACACCTCTCTTGTGGAAATATCCGCAGTGAAAGCTAGTTGATTTCCGCTTGAAAAGCACTGAGCTGCAATAGCATTTGTCTTGAAAGTTCGATTCCATTCCGTATCTCCTCCTTTTACGAAGCTCCTCTGGGAATTCATGTTTACCGGAATTCTCTGGTCAAAAGGGTTTGTTCCAGCGTCTTGATAACATGTAGAGAAATGTTTATTCGGCAAAACCAGGAGTTGAGAAACGTAATGAAATGTTGGATAAGCATTCTTTCCCAGTTAGCCACCGCTCCCCGTCCAGTTTTCGAAGCAAAGCAAGGGAAAAACCTTTTGGGGCTGTAGCCTGTAGATGAATTAGGGGTCCTCGTGCTGTCAATGAACGGGTAGATATTCCAAGTCTTGTTTCTTCTGAGTGAGTCCTAATCCGTCCTCCTTCGCTGCATAGCTCAGACGGAGTCGTAGCCAACTGACGAATGATCGCCAGCTCTCAAAGCAACCCGACTGGGTCAAGCAATTGATCGATGCATCCTTGACTCCAGACCTCGTCCATTCCGATACATTATTCACCCAATTTGTTTACGCTTCGTTCCAACAGCGTGTTTCCTCCAAGAAAAAAGAACAAATTGTATAGAGTTCATGAAAATGGGTTGCCGGAAAAGCATCTTGTTAGAGCTAAATCAACTTTTTTTTAACCATACGGTAATGCGAATCGAGGAGTACTGAAATTTTTTTAGTATCGATACATAATAGATACAAGATATAATAGCGCAAGGCAGACACTATGCATGAGCTTAAAACTTTTTCTTTTTTCTTTTTCTTTTTCCTTTTTGGTGAAGTCTTGCCGAAGTTAAGGTAACGTTTTTCTCATTGCCTTGATTACCTATGCGTGACTAATTTTGAAGTGATTCTTAATTGTGTAAATTCTATGACTATTTTTTTGGCTATCTTTTATTGCCATTGGAACAGGAGTAAATCTTCGTATTTAATTTTTTTGTACACTTGTATCGTCATATTTGCTAAAAGTCCCAACTTCTTCCTTTCTTTCTCAAATTCTGTATATATGACTGGTGAAGGGAAACTTGTACCTGGGAAATATATCACTTGTTCCTTTATTTTGCTCATTTTCATTCACGGTTAATTTATTTTCATCGTTGGAAAGATATGCGTACATGGGTAAATTATCAATTAAATAATACGTAAAGGGACCCGTGGAATGCTAAGCAAAAGTTGTCTTCTAATGTTAATGCCAATTTATCGATTATATTTTCAATAATAATTTTCTCTTGATGCATGTGTCAAGTTTACAAGAGTAAGAATGACGGAATATGGATAATTTATAATGTCTACAATATTCGTTACTCACATGTTGTGAATAAGTACGAAATCATGTGTTCAAGTCACGTGGCTAATACAATTCTCAATTTATTCAAGGCTATTAATTATATCAAGGTATATGATTATAAAAATCGCAAAGAAACTTGGTTGAGACCATCTTCACAGCCTATTTATGGAAGATAAATATTGCAATTTGGCCCTTGCCAGCTGGAACTCATCATTGATCAGAGGCGCTATTGGATAAGCAAGCTGTCTCTCTTGACAGTGGAGCTGTGAACTATTTCTTACTTTTTCCTAGATTTCTTTTTTCTGAAATAATTAGATGGATCGGGAATGACAATGAGCGCTAGTGACTCTTTCTAGACATTATCATAAGGGTCTCACACTTGTTACGGAATGTTCAATCACGCATAATTTGAAAATTTGAAGTTGACGAGTTCGTAATTATAACTCTCCGAAAGTACTCTCATGCATAATGATAGAATTACGGTCATTGTGATGTTTTTTTCCTTCCATTGCTTGACGCATTCATTATCAAATTATGTACGCCATGGCAAATGAAAAACATGGAAGAAAAGAGACAAAACCTGGAAGTTTCTTTCTGTTTGACCGAGGACAAGGAAACTAGCGAGCCGGACTGCGTCGTTACAAGTCAAGCCAGCCGTCGCGGACCGCGTGGGGCCAGAAGAGTTGGACGCCTTTGACCTTTTCGGAAGCTGGAAGCCAATTTCCAGGAAGGGGGCGACTGAAAAGCCAAGAAAGCAACGAAGGCGCTCTGCTTTGGCCAAACTTCCCACTTTCTGCCCCTCCATTTCTCGTAATCCCAATATTTCCCCACCTCCTCTTCAATGTACTGTCAATTCTGTCCTTCACTATTCAATCCAAAGCTAAAAGCTTTTGAATTGCCGATCATGGCTACCATATGAAGTACGATGGATGGACCGCCGGAATATGCTGACAGATGAAACTGAAATATCAAATTGATTAGCGGCTAGTGATTAAACCTAAACCGGTTGTTAATGCACATGTGGGTCATCAAAAAAGTTTGTCTAACCTTCAATATTCATTTTTTCCATGAGTACAAGAATATCCTTATTCCAGCTTCAATACATGCAACCACGAAGTGAAAAAAGTTACTGACTACTGCTATGGTCAAGTGAAAAGAGAAGTTCACCTTCAATGTCAAAGCCTTAGGTGAGAACCGAAAAGGGAAGAAGGTGGACTCAATAGGAAAAACTCATGCCAGAAGGGGGTGGGAGAGAGATTAACACAAAGTACTGGGCCAACCAGTCAATTGTCAACGCAAAAATTATTGGAAGGGAAAGAGAGAGGAAGGTCCAATTGGAATGAGCAACGCGGTGGCTTTGTATATATAAGGCCTCAAGCTCCTTCCTTTCTCTCCCACAAACGGCAAATCTCTCTCTCTCTCTCTCTCTCTCTAGATCAAGAACGGCAGAGGAACGAGGAAGCGTCGAGAGAGACATGGGGAAGTACGTGGAATTGTTGGATCTTGGGGTGAGAGTGGCTGCGAGGTTCCACTCTCACTGCCCACAAACCGCGCGTTTGTATTACCATCCTCCCTCCAACCATGATGACCACCACCACCACCACCACCATCGTGACTTCCACTCGAGCGGCGGCGCAAGCGACGGCCCTCATCCGGACCATAGGCTCAGAATCGACTCTACCGAACTCATTGTTTATTCGGTCGTGTGAGGAAAAGATTAGACTCTGCATTTGGTTATGTTGAGTGTTTATAGGAAAGACATCAAGCCATTTTTTTGGACACGGATTGTGTCTTCATTCAATTGGTTCAATTTGGTCCCTGCTAAGTGTAGATGGGTAATTCATGAAGTAGTGATGAGAGGCTTTGAATGAAAAATTTGTCCCAAGTTTGTTTTTCTCGACCAGTTCGTTGACTTTTGATCTTGATCAATCTCTTGTTTAACGGTTTGACAAGGCCCAAAACGATGATTATTGTCACCAAGCGCTGTGGTTCTAGTAGTGCCTACATGTTCCAAAATGACCGAATAGTGAGGAAAAAAGAAAGAAAAAAGAAACAAGCGCTGTGCTCTCTAATTTGAGAACAAGGTTCTGGTCTACACCATCCACAACCTGATCAGGGAGGACAAGAAAGATTTCAGCATAACACCGTAACTAAATCGTTCACTGAATTTTGCTGGCGAGTCTAGGCTATCTCGCATTGATTCACTGCTTTTTGCTAGCATTTTTTACTCAAGCTTTGAGGTTGCGCGGCCTCCTGGGAGCTGTCCCCTACATGAATCAGAGAGTATTTCGCGGGTGCTGAGGGGCCGATCCCTCGGTGGAACAGTTGAGATTTAGTATTTTGTGATCCGATGTCTAATAAACGCATGAGAGGAGAACGGTTCCTCGAGGTGCTATAAATGCACCCGGTGCTTTTTTGTGAGAAGTGGTAGCATTTCACCGCAGAGCCAGCATGCTTGTATGGAGAATTAGCAAGTGGGACGTTCTTTAATTTGAAGAATTTCTCATAGTTCATGAGCTTCTTTTGCTATGAAACTCCCAATAGAATAGATTCCAATGTGCAAAACACCTTCAATCCAGCACCAGCAGTTTTACTCACTCTCGGGAAGATTGAGCTCAAGAAACCACCTGATTTTGGATCCTGCTATCACACTAAACACTTAATGCTACAAGGTAAAAGTGCCACGGGCATGTGCACCAAGATGGTATGAACTTTGGAGAAATGTTTCAGGAGTGATGTTTTCTGTATATTTCTCAAGATCTTCAGTTCTAGCTTATTTAGAACTGCTGTGAACTTCCATCCGTTCGTACCCTCTTCTACACGAGCCATAAAGAGGTTGTGATGCCCTGAAGCTGAAAATGTCATCTATTCGTATTGTGTTTGGTCCAACCGCTTCATTTTTATCCACTTCCAAATCTGCAGAATGCTTGCTCCCGTAAACTCGTACACTGAGCACCTTCCTCTTAGGTGACCCAATTCTTATGTGCTCGTCAAAGAAAGCTATCAAATCTTGTTTTGTCAGCTCCCTTAATGCCGCGACCTGTTCCAATGCAAATGGAGTGAATTTTTGCGAGTTGCTTTGCATGTACCGCTATTGAAGATAATAATTTCAGCTGAGGGGAAGGGAAAGGGCATACTGCTGATCCTATGCAGATAATAGTTCTGTGAAAAATGCAGAAGATAAATGTAGGCGAAAACAACAGGAGAGGTAATCCTTAGTACCTCAATTTCGATTCTATCAAATAGGAAAGTTCTTTCAGTTATCTCTTCCCAGTGACGGCCAGATTCTTCCCACAAATTCTTGTCCTTCTCCATCTTTGATTCGATTAGTGCGTTTACGTGGCTCTGTCAAAGGCAGGTTTGAAGTCAATTTGGAATTTCCACTGATTCGGTGAAATGGTTTAAAGCTTATTTGACAAGCTGACGTGATTTTCATGATGGAACACGGGAGAAACAACTCACCTTGAAATCATCCTCACTCATCTTAAGGAGTTTACCTTCGAAAGACTCAAGAAAGCTCTGGACTCTTGCGTCGATGTACCTTGGACACTGTTAAGATAAGGAAAGCGAAGGAGTTAATGGTGATGACTGATGAGGCAGTCAAATCATAGAGAACCTTCTGGCATACCTTCGCAGACTGAACAGTGAACTCCAGGCCATGCACACCGAGGTCGTATCTGCATGAAACCCTTAATTAGCAAAACATATTGGAAAAATATGATTAGAATGAATATAGTAATCAAGTTGGATTTTGAAGCGTGATATTACTTTATTGAATGATTTATTTACCCCATAAAATTACTAATGGTCACCGACAAATATCCTTTAAAATACAACAAAATCTCAGAATGAGAATACTAGACAATAACTCTAATATTTCTTCGGGGTCTCTTTAGGAAATAATTGAAAAGATAATTGTAGTTTTGGAAAGAAGACTTGAAAATGACCTCATATTTGTTCATTTAGAAAACTGATATATATATAAATTGGTCTTAAAGAACATAGATAACTTTTTATGAAAAATTGTAAAGTGAACGAATTTATCATTTCTGAAGAAGTTGCAAAATGAACAAAGATGTCCATTTGGAAGAAGTTGAAAAATGAACAAATGCAACATTTCTGGAAAAGTTGCAAACTGAACGAGTATCATTTTCAAAAGTTGTCTTAAAAATACACAAATATAAAAATTCGGAATAAAAAAAAAAAGATAAAAATAATAATATATATATATATATATATTTATTTGGTAAAGTAAGCAATAAATTGACTTTTAACCAAAATTATACAGCAGAGGATCACGGCACTAAAAACTTACACTCAAAATGACAAACATGTCAAAATGAGTGGAAGGGTGCCGAGAAAAAAAATAATTTTTTTATTATCAGTATTCCTTAGAATGCCTTTGTTAAGAAAATATTTTTTTTTAATTCATAAAGTTTTGAATTTTTTATTATTTCCAAAAATTCTCAATAAACAAAAACAATCTTTGAACTAATAAAAGTTCATAAGATAAACATACGGAATAAAATAAAAAACAAAAGAGTTAGTGCTAATTATTGTGCGCAAGTATGGTGGGGTCTAGCCCACACTCAATCTTTCTTTTTTTAGATACATTAAAGAAGCCTCACACTTATTAACTGTCCAACCTTCTCCTACCTTTCCTATGTAGGACAAAGAAACACACATTTAGTTTGTTTTACAAACAAACTTCCAACAAAACACACCTCTAGGGAGAGGCAAAGAGAAACTAAATGGTTTTACCTATTTGTGAGCGAACAACTATAACCGAGTTGCTCCACCGTTCTCAGTTGGTGGAAGGCTTCATGGCTTGCTATAAAAGTGAAAAGCTGAAGTTTCACGTTTAAAGCAATGTCATCTTGATGAATCTGCGCTTGTCCATGGGAAATTTAATCAAATATATAGCAAGCTCAACCGAATTTTAATTTTAATTTTCATTTAATTGTAGTTAACCCTTATAAAGATAAGATATGCAAGCAAGAATACCATTTGCTGGCAAAAGAAAAGGCCGCCAATAATGAAAGATAACAGTGAGCCATGAAGGATTGTATCTGTGCATGATCTCATACAGCAGAAAGAATTACTGAAATAGGGAAGATGATCAAGAATTCAATCTACTTGATTTATCAAATGTCCCTGCACGACATGGCTTTTATTACTTCGTCAAAGAGAAAACCAGACTCAGTAGACCTGCCAAAAGTAGTTGCTCTTATTTTTCAAGCTTGTAATCTGACGAATGTTTTGTCATTGTGACAGCATGAGCATATATGTTTCGATAATGAATTGGTGTGTTGGACATCTAACATGCCGAGGGGATAAACTATGCTTTCTTGCTTTATTTATTTATTTATTTCTTAGAATATGGTACAAAAAACGGAAAGAGAAAAACCGAATTTCACTGGTTATAGCCATCAAAATATGCATGAATAATCTGTTCTGCTCAACTACTTCTTGTAGTATCAAAGCCTTTTGATCAGGTAGTAGACTCGGCTTTCAAAAGATACTGCTTAAAACTACCAAAGCATGCACTAAAACTCTGCATTACGAAGTAGCTGGATACAAAGACCATGGTTTTCTTTTTTACCAAGACAGTTCCCAAGTCCAACCTCGTTTAGTTCGTTGGGACTCTCTGAGTCACCAAAAACTACGGGTTTGGACTGGTGTTGACCACCATTGGATGATTTGCCAACCAACCTCTCAACCTGCTCCAACTGCTTTCAGGAACTGGGTCCGGGAATGATTAAGTAAGATTTAGGAGATGAAAAGGTTTGGAACTGTTTCCTCTAGGCTTCAATCTGTGGAAATATACACTCAACTGAATGACCTGAAACTAACAATCAGTACATAAGTTATGAGATTAACCTAAGAGAGGCATTTGATGGAAAGTGGACTGATCTGAACCTCCCATGAAATCAAAATAACAAGGGTCTACTGCTCGAACCAAACATCTATCCTGTGAAACGACAATTAGACAATGCAATCATGTTCCAGCCAACAATGACATCAAATGATCAATGTGGCAATTCTAATGGTTGAACTTCAGCCCAGTCTGACTTTAAAAGCATTCTTTAAGATGTGTCGCCAGATGGATTTTAAGTCAAATACATGCAAAATGCAGCCTCCACGTATATATCCAGAGAAACATATTATTAGATCAAAGGCGGCAAGGCCAATTTAGTCTCATCTAAAGAATTTCAGAGTCATCTTGAACGTGCATCCAGGCAAAAGGCGGGCAAAAGATTTCATGAAAAAATATCTTGACAGAAATTTGTCTTTTCCTGTCAAAATAGCCGAGTAAAAAATACCTGAATGTAGTGAAGCAATGCAGAATTCTCATCATTAGGGTTCAGGCCTCCAGTTGAGTAGACGTAATTTACACCCTCGTCAAGTGTGATGAGTCTGCTTTTCATGAGTTGGGAGGGCTGTACTGGCTTGCATACAGGATGAGAACCTTTAAAAAAAACATCTTCGATATGCTGAACGATTGATTCTGCTTCTTCACACTCTATATTCCCTAGTGAGACCATAACAAAATACAAGTAGAACAAGATTTAAATTATAAGAGATTTAAATAGCAACTGAAAATGATAACTTTTGAAAATACTGAACCTGCTGTGTAACACTCTAAGAATGCTCTTGAGAGCATTGTCGGAGTAAACTGAGAAAGGTCTTTAGGCTTAAGAGTCTCAAGTCTTTCTAGACCTTCCTCCAAAGGCCATGAATGGTCATTCAGTATTAAAGAGCAATAATAAGAGGCATGATTGCTTGGCTCATCAAACTTGAAATTCTGATAACTTTTTGTCAACATCTCCTGGAAGACGAAAAAGACGAGTCTTAATAGCAATTGGTGCAGCCAGTACACAGCTCAGGAAGCTTGGAGGCTGAGATTAATTTTTGAAGTATTTAATGTCAAAGCACAATAGAACCAATGCGGAGGCCACTGCTTGAGCGCTAGCCCTTTTAAGATGTATTCCTAGAATCAGCAAAGTGTATTTGGACCCTTATGATTTTATGACTTAGTTATGTATGAAGAGATTACCTGATTGGATAGTGAATATAACCAGATAAAAACATTTCTCTGCAAAATAACTGGCGTTTTTGCCTAATATTCTTCTTCAGAAAGGTTGACGAGAGTTGATAATAAATTGGTATTGTCCGTGCAATTCGATCTCCATGAGAACATGGATTGTCAAGTTTGCAGTACTTTGTGCCAAGATGTGGTGAGAGTATGAAAAAGGCAAGAATAATATCAATGTTGCTTGCTTGAAGTATTTCAATACATTGAAGTCGTTAGATTATTAAAATATTTAATCATTTCTCTATTTGATAACTTGAACTTTTAAACTAGTTGACGTGGTCCAGCGGTTTGAACATGGTATTACATCAGGTCCGGCAATTAGGTTCCCCGCTCCAGTCTCAGGCCAAAGTTTAGCCCATGCAGGGGGGTTGTTAAAACATTTAAACCGTAAAAAATGTCTTCACGTAACATCTTAGAATTTTAGATCAATTAGCAGCGGTACCCACAATTTCCACATTGTTAATGCTATGCTTTCAACAGCAGAGCAGATGACAAAAGTCCAGCAATGTAAAAAGGTAGTTGCATCTGGCCTGCACTTATCTACCTTCCCTCAACCAAGGGTAAGAAAGATTATAGACACATATCAACTAATATAAGCTTCTTTTTGCTGCATAAATCTTCACGATTACCTTGATCACAGAAAATCTCTCGGGCTTCACTGTAAAATCTGCCATTGCTTTCAGTACAGTATCCAGCAGTATCCGCAACTTATGATTATAGCCACTCACATCCAACTAAAAAAAAAAAAATCAGAAAGAAGAGTGAGCATGTGATAAATGGAGAACCCAATTACTGCAGGAATGGCAATGCGAAAAAGGGGAATATTTATTTCTACATCAAAACAATGGCCAGTTTGTATAGATACGTACATGTACATATGTATATGTGCATATATATTTCTCTTTTGTGAGAACTCTGTCTATATGAAAGAAGCTAATTTGATCGCCCATACAGGCAAATTGCATGGTCACAATAATAAATAAGAGATCCAAGAAAGCTTGATGGGTGATGGGTATTAGGCTGGAGCCTCTTGCAGCAACATAAAGTATCTATATCCTGGTATGGGGACTGAGAAAATGAATGACTAACCAATAGCCATAAGGAAAATTTTTATAAGTAGCAATGGGTTTGATACAGGTATTGTACAACCATCCCATTCTTTGCTCAATGAATATGGTAAAACCAACCAGGAATAAGCAGTTCTTTGACGTACAATCATGCATGACAAAATGAAGCCGCAGATAGGAAATTGACATGTTATAGAAGATAACTGCGCACTTATTTCTTAAGATATCTAAAATATTTATGGTGCAATAGGTAAATACAGGAAATTTGGCACACATTGCACCTGCACTCCATATGTGGAGACCTAACTTTGATGTTGCAAAATTTTGAGAAAGCAAAGTATGACAGAGGGTCCTACTTTTAGGCAAATATTATTGAAAATCAGGCTCCAGTCTTGGGAAAAGTAGACGGAGTCCAAGTATACATATCATCCTCGTGAAGAGTATTGGTTCTTTTTTATTACTCGTGTTTTTTTTGCACAAAGACCCTCCTCTGTCCTTAATACCCTAAAGAATGGCATAAAAAAAAAAAAAATGTCACAAATGATCCTAGACTTTTACTTAATGTGCGATCTCGTCCTTGAACTTTTGATTGACTTAATTTGCTCTCTGAACTATCGATAAATGTCCGATCTAATCTATAACGATTTGAAAATTGACTAATTTCGTCATTCCGTTAGCTAAAATTAACGGAATTGGGCATTTTGATCTTTTTCTTTTTTTTCTTCTTCTTCTCTCTTCCTCCGGCCATGGCGGAGTTGGCGGAGGGAAGCTGGCCTCTGGCGAGGGTCACCCTCGCCAGCTTTGGACGAGATCTGGTGAGGGAGCCCCTCGCCCGACGCTAGTGAGGGCCGCCCTCGCCCGACGCTGGCGGCCCTCGCTTGCGTCCGGTGAGGACGGCCCTCGCCAGAGAGGACGCCGGCAGGGGTGCCCTCGCCCGAAGAAACACAGAGAGAGAGAGAGAGAGAGAGAGAGAGAGAGGGTGAAGGAGGAAGGAGATGGAAGTGAGAGAATCGCGCAGAGCTCATTGTCGGTTAGGGTTCTTCTCCTCCTTCTTCCTCGTTGCGGCTCTGGTTTCGATCACCGTTGTCGACGCCTCCGTCCACGACTACTTCAACGAGGCCTTCACCTCCCGCTCCAATGCCTTCTTCTTCCCCCTCGCGGGTGTCGGGCGAGGGCCGCCCCTGCCGGCCTCGGGCGAGGGGTGCCCTTGCCAAAGGGCCGCCCTAGCAAGCCCAGGCGAGGGCGACCCTCGCCGGACGCCGGCAAGAGAGAAGAAGAAAAAAAGAAGAAGGAAAAACAGTAACGGAAGGACTAGATCGGACATTTATCGATAGTTCAGGGACCAAATTGAGTAAATTGAAAGTTTAGGGACGAGATTATGCATTAAGTAAAAGTATAAGGACTATTTGTGACATTTTCCTAAAAAAAAAGTGCCATCTCTTGCCCTCTTCACCAATTTTTTGAAAGTCCAAAATTTGAACTGATAATTGCTTCTCTCATTATTGACTCAGTATTTCCACAAAGAAATGCAACTAAAGGCATCGCAAGGCGAGCATCAAAGAGTCCAGAGAGCATCTGGTTATCCTCTAATGCAGTATGAACTGCATACAAATTTAACTCTGGCAAGAGATACATACCTCAAATCCATCATCTGTTGAGCTTATTTCGTAATACAGTCCAGCGAGTGCAGCATAATATGCTGAATATGACAGAAAAAATATAAAGAGATCTTTAAGAATAAGATTAAAGAAAAACTCGAAAGGATCAGCTTTTGATGCATCTACAAGAGTTCTGAAGACAGGACATGACCTGGGAGACATCTTTAGGCTACAATGGATTCCCAGGCATTGCTGGATTTCCATCAAAAGAAGAATTACAAATGATAGCACGATTGCTTAATGCTCAAAAACCATCAAAGCCTTACCATATTCATTCAAGTGATCGCATAGTAAATGCTCAAAAGTTCTTGCAAGAAGTGCAGCATCAGGAGAGTTGCACGCATAAGGGCAGTTGAATTTTAGTTTTACAGTAGCCTTAGGAGCAGAGAACACCGTATCAGGCTTGTACCATAATGTCGAAAAGCTCGTTTTCCTCAATAAAACTGGAAACATGACCTGTTCCAACTTCACCAACATACAGTGAGATGGTGGAATTGTGAAAAAAGAACGCCACATGTACCTAAGATAGATCAGACCTTTTTAGTCTCCTTGAGGGACAAATCAGTGGCAATAAACTGATTAACCACAGGCAAACAAAGATTTTCACTTGGAGCATGCTGCACCAATTCCTGGTATGCAATAAGGAATCAAAAGCGAACATCAAAATGCATTCTTTGGAGGTTGACTATTAAAGCAAAATCAGTTAAGGTCTATGAGGACTTCATCTTTCAATACCTGGATTGTCGAGTCAGTTAGTTTATCTACACAATATGCAGTTGCATACCATGGCTCAACCATGCTAGTTTCCCCTTCAAATTTCTTTGACACCCAAAAAATTCTGTTGGTCACATGAGAGAACGTAATGAAAATTCTTCAAGCTTAAGCATATGAATCCATTGAGGCTGATCAAAGTAGTTCAGATAGTCATCACGATCAAAACTACTCTCCTAATAATGGTATTCTTAAGAGGGAAGATTAGGAAGATATTAAAAAGATTGAAACTGCATTCATGTGTCACTCATCTGAGTAAAATAAGCATTTTATCCTTTTCTCAAATGGAGTAACTTTTATCAATAAGGAAGTAAGAAAAGGATGACAACTTTGATAGCATATCAGCAAATCCATAATGTTGATGTATGCGACACATTCACAATTTTCTACCGTGCTAGGGTCTATTTCCAGAAACAAAAATCTCTGAGAACAGTTGGAACCTCATTTTCTAAGATGTCCATAAGAGGAAATGATACATCTAATATAGGTGTATCACCGAATGCAATACGAGACGAACTTACCGGAAGTTTCTTGAAGAAAGCTTCTCTAGTACTGCATGGATGATGCTTGGATTAAATTTAGAAGGCAAGGATGACATCACTAGCCAGTCTTTTGGGGGGTACAGCTGACAAAAATTGAAGATAGGTTAAATCTTCCATTGCTCTTTGAAGTTATGTTTTAATAGAAATAGTTATCATATGCCACTTTTCCTGATTCATAAGCCAAAAATCAGATATAGCAGGAAAAGGGAGGGCTATGAATAAGTTGACCACGGAGTGGAGAAAGGGGCAAAAGATTAGTAGTAGCTACAAAATATAGTCCAGTATTTTAAGGCTGACCAGAATAGTCAAGGGGAAAATAAAATCAGAAGCTTTGATACTGCTCTCGAACACTGAAACTAGGACATGAAACATCCAAGTACAACCAGATGTATTTATTGTCTAGCAAAGGAAATTTATCTCATTATACGACTGCCAACTGGATTCAGTGTCAGATGTTGTAAAGCAATTATGTAAGTTCAATCTGAAAATGACTTTGCATTACCTCATTAAACCAATTCCATCTGACCCCTAAACTTCCAAGAGACGATATTTAGAATCTACATCATATGCCATTCCAATTTACTTGAAGATAAACCAGCAAGATCGGTCAGAAATTTGAACTAGAAAAAAAAAATATAAGTATTTACCATAGACTGCACATCATCAAGTGAGAGGTAAGCGCATTATACAAGGGAAGTTTCAATACCTTCATGTTTGATGCTATAGAGACCACATAACTCATTGGAGAGTTCTTATCCTGATTGTGGAACATCATCTCGTGAATAGCTGCAATCTTCAGTGAAAGATAAAATGAGGATCCACAGAGAAGATGTTTATTTTTGATGTGCTTATACAAGATGAGGTACTCATACAGGGTGGGTCCAGATTCCTTTAATTCCAATTCAAACTTGAGGGACATCTGGCCATTAAATGCAACTACCAGCTATGATCAATTTGACAGGTTTAATGTAATTTGGAATTTGGAAATGTTAAAAAGTTATGGCTTTTGCATGTTAAATTTTCTAATCATGTATGAAACGCAAGAATTTACTATTTTCTTTCTTCTTTCTGGTGCAAAAGACAAAGACGGATAAACTTAAACTAACATTTTACTCATTTCAAGTGTCTTAGACATAGAAACATCTTTACGTGGTAGTGCTAAATAATTGTCTTTAGGGTACTGTACGAGAAAACACCGACAAAGATTAGAGAGTTCGGATCTCTTTATGTTAAGAAACTTCTCAAAAAAAGAGCTTGATGTTGTTAGAAAGTCCAACTCAAATACTTAAGCTGATATGGGAGGGAGATCCCATAGACAAGTGATGTGGGATATTTTAATAGATGCATTATTCTCTTTTGACACAAACAGGGTAGTGCTTTCTTATTTAATAAACTAAGAGCCACGATCCTAGTAAGAAAAATACATTCGACAAGCTTCTTGAATTTGTAAGCTTACGTTATAGTGCACTACCATGTTAAGAAGGTCCCAATCAAAGATGGAGCTGCAAGGACCAAAACTTAGATAACTCCCCTTCCGTTAAGTCCTGACAGGGACATCTGCCCAGTTCTACCCATATTCGGAGTTATCCATAGAATCATTTTTCCACATTTTGCAGAGCTCGACAGATACGTCATTCATGATGGGAACATTTTCATATTTGTGACAGCTACTAAAGGAGAGACGGATGTTTAACGAGCACATGAATCATCAAAAAGTCGACTTCTCACAGCTTTTTGAGGCTATTAATTTCCTTTAACCATTAAAGTTGACGATGTGAATGTCCCCTAGGACTTGCTCCGACAACACTCTATAGAAGCCGCATCTACAAAAGTATGGAAGAAGCTCGAACACATGTAGCGTTAAGTTGCCAATTATGAAAATGCTGCAATGTGGAGTGGCAGGATTCTGAATATATAGTCCATATACCAGCCAATTACTTATTAAGTTAATGTACAACGTCGAAAAGAGTAAATGCATGCAGGGCTGCTTAGCAGTTTTCTAAACTTATCATATTTGCAACTGATGGTTCTAAATAGATATTTGGGATCCATACTCCATACCTCGTCATAAATCCACTCGCAAATACCGGACTGGTGTAAGATGTCAATGTATTTAAATAGCAATCCCACGATATCTTGCATGTGCTCTGCTTTCAGTTGCAATATGTGAAAACTGGTTTTTGCAAATGACCTGAAAAGAAATAGAGAAAAACCCAGAGGCAAGGATGGACAGAACAAAATAACTTACCGTGACCAGCATCAGTCATCCCAATAACCACATCAAAGAAAGAGGAATTCGATCCACATAGCTTTCACAAGCAGACAAACTAGTGGCCCATCCTGCAAAGTCATTTCCATCAGAACTGATCATAAATCTTGCCTAAAATAAAACTGTCTGTAGTAGCTAAAAAAATTAAGCCAAAGCAACATGCTTGCTCCAGCAATTTTAGATGTTTATATGCCCCCTCAATCCCAGAAGAACATAAATTTTGCATGATCTAATCCGCATGTTTAAGCCTATAAAAGAGTAAATTTTGCTTTCCGCCAAAAACTTTGCAAGAAAATATTATTTTAAGCTTTAAAAACGTCCTAAAGGATTCTATATGTCAATAATTGCATGTTTTGAAAAGGTTTCAAGCGTTTGACATTAATTTAAAGTCAGTTTCTGAATGCAACCAGAAACGGGGAAGGTAAAAGTACAAAAGCAATGTTCACTCAAACTCATCCTGAGTTTATGCTCCATGCTCCATGGAGCATAAAATGATGAAAATCTTTTGGTCAATTAAACTCTTTATGTCTCCTGATACAGGTAGATCACGACCCTTTTCAGAGTAAAAAGCAAAGAGTATGACTTTATTCTGCTTTAATTGGAATTTCAAGCATATTGTGGGCAAGAAACCAGAATATACGGGACCTGCATTTAAATGACAAAAAAGTCTCCTACATGGAAAATGAGATGTGTACATTTGAGTGTAATTACCAGAAGGACATAATAGGTCAATCAAGAAGGTTGTCATAGCAGAAAGGAACATTATCATCAAGATCTTTACCAAAAAAAAAAAAACATTATCATCAAGATGAATCCCTCTGAGGATTTCCATATGACAAGCAATGTAAATGACATGAGAAACGGACCTAATCTTTTCAAGGCATGAAATAGAGAACCTTCTCCCTCATGCTCTATAAGATGGGTGAGGTAGCTGCATGGAGCTTCTTTGTAGTGGTGGATGGTGGCAGGCATTGGCCACTGAATTTGTAGCATGTGATCATCACATACTGGAACGGCTTTAACAAGAACCTGAACAACCACAAGGAGCCTCTTTAACTTTTTTGGACAGAAATTTTATACCAAATGGGAAATGAGGAATGTTTATATACTCCAACGAACAAAGCATGGGAGTGGACTGCAGAAATGGACCTGTAAATGTTCCCCTAAGCAAGGGTGACCAGAAATATGAAAACAGCTCTGATTGTTGTTGCAAATAGCCTGAAACTTTTCAACCACTAGATCTTGGATTTTATCAAGAGATCCTGTGGAGAACCATAAAATTGCAAAACCGAATGAAGAGAATCTAATAGTTGTGAACTGCAATATATAGACACAAGCAGTACCTTTGCCATATACAACCAAACGCATGAGATTGGCAGAGTAATTTTCTTCATAGAACTTAATAAGCTCTTGTCTTATGTCAATCCCCTTTGCCTTTGGTTGAACTTCTAAAGTTTGTCCGTTTCCTAAGGAGCGAAGTATTCACAATTACAGTGCCATAGACTCCATAGTCTAATAATAAGCATTTTAGATGGTTTCAGGTCAATTTACAGCTCAGGAAAACCAAAAATAGGAATGCTGAAACCTTATTTAAGGAAAAAAAAAGAAGAAGCTCGGTATCATTCTCCAGAAACAAAAATAGCACATAGAATCGATCAGCTTTCTATTTTTCCTCCAGATAGGAGCTTATCAACTGGTCCAATGACTTCCCCATTATTTGGCAGAATTCAATGGAATCAGAACCTGCCATTGTACAAGTTCTTGCTCAATATGGAGATCTACTCTACAAAAGCAAATAATTCGTACCGTGTCAAACATTTACTCAACTGATTGATGAGGTTATTTGCTTCAAGGTTATGTCCAATTAAGATGGTTTGAAACCCAAAGGATTTTATTTGGTCTCAGACTAGCTTTTTTCCTTTGTGATTCAGTGCGAAGTATATCAAGTTGCATACGTGAATGAAGACAAGCTTAAGTTAACTTTTGTAATTGAAACTGTTTGTCTGGTAACAGAATGTGATATGTTTCTGGGCAGTGAGTTTCTGAAGCAAAATATCGCATTTGAAGTGAAAAAATGAAGAAACACTAGAATGGCATTTTTTATGCGGGGAGAAAAGGAATTGTTATTGGAAAGATTTGGCAGGTATGGGAAGCAGCATAGGCAACTTATTTGTCCTGCTAAGTATGTAATGGCCTTTCTTGAGCCCACATGGCTCAAGACCTTTAAATGCGTAATGATGTAATGTCCTCTAGGGGGTGAGTCTTTACTTGAGTATCACTTCAAAAGCACTCTTCCACCACTTGGGAACTAGGGATGTTATAACATGGCCAAGTGGATTCACCAAAAAGTACCTACCAGTACCAAATTTACGATATGGATGTCCTTCCATGCTCAGATGCCTCTGAAGCTGTGCGCAGGGAGATTAACAAAAACACATTAAATTAGAACCCTTAGTATGTATACACCATGACCATTCCCAACAATGCCGAAAAAAGCATGTCAGCATCAACATTCAACACGAGCTGAAGTCACTGGTTGACGTATAGGTTTTGTAACCATCCTTAGCAAAGAAGCACAGTGAAGAGTATGAAAGGAACCTTCTCTTCAGAAGTAGGTTAAGAATACACAAAATTCAGAAGTGCTGAACATATTGTCATGGATGTAAAAACTGGATCATCCCAAATCAACCCTTGGATACTTCTTAACAGTTACAGTTTAATGCTTCAGATTGGACAAAATTTTTGAAAGGTGCCAAAATCTATGTGTGGTTAAGGCAGTTGAACACGTGGTACCTGGTGTATTCTCCAAGAATCAGAAAGAAAGTTCATTTGGAACTCTATAAGAGAAAAGGAAGAAGCAATTAGTCATATTTCAGATGGAGCACCAATATTGGTTTCATGATATAATTTCCTCGAGCTACAGAGGAAGAAAATGTTTCAAAATGCAGTGAAGCATAATCACCAGAATCAACTGCTTGTATCTCCCTCTGAACAGCATCGGGTGACATCAATGGCTTGACAAAGAACTGAGAAAATCTGCAGAAGCAAATAACACTCAGAGAGTGCCTAAATGGAACAGTTGGATTGCAAGAGAATATGAAACTACCATCTACCTGTCCAAAGCCTCCTCAAAACAATCAGCATTTGCAACAAAGTGATAGTTGGTACTGTCAGAATCTGTGAAAGCATTCGTTTCTCCTCCGTGCTATATGAAATGATTAGGAAAATTACCCACGGAATATGCAGATCAGCATTAAGGGTAAATGTTAAGACTTCTTAGAAGATCTAATTCAGGCAAAATAAGTTAATTGAACACATGAAATTGAAAATAATTTTAAATTTAGCGATAGTCCTTAGTAAATTCGCACAGGACTTAAAATGCAGGTATAATTTGTATGCATCTCGAGTTGCCTGCACAGATCTATTCACTAATCTTCTAAAGTAAAAGACAATTCGACGTTCCTCAAAGGCTAAAAAAGAATAAGGTTCTTTTCCATTTCTCGAAGATATAATGAAGAGATACATCAGAATGTCAACTAATTGTCATTACATAACGTCCATCAGGAAAGGCCTACTGCGTTTACCAGGTAGAGCAGGCACACGAGTAATTTTGGAAGTACAAGCAATACAATCTAGGTCTCTGCTTCCAAATTGAAAAAACTTCGGGTGTCACAATCCTTGATTATCAAGAAATCGAACTTTGCAGAAGGAGAGAAGCATAGATGGGCCCACATGCTAAAAATACAAGTGCAGCCTTTTAAAATGCTGCAGATGCCTCTCCAAATCTAGTTGTCCTTTTGAGCTACACAGTTTACTTGCGGAAGCAAAGTGCAGACTAGCAGCTAAAACAAACAAGAAGCCTCGTATGGTCAGCAGTGGTACCTGAGATGTGTATTTGGCAAAACTCTCTTCCTCTGGATACTTCTCGCTAGCATAAAACAGCATATGCTCTGCATATGATGCATTCAAATTATAAGAAGACGTAGATAAGTTAGGTTACCTTTCTTCACTTCTGAATGAGGGCATGCATTCAGCAGTTAATTAATTGCTTTGCAACGTCTAAACTTATCCTTACTAAGGATAATGCGCAAAATCATCATCACACCAAAGAAGTAACAGGAGAGTTTTAATTTCCAGTCACTTTTCAAGTTTCGTGCAGGTAAGTCTTGACCTTATGAAATAACAAAAGGGTGGGGATCTTTGATGATATCAGAGCAAAATTACAGTAGTTAATCCAGGTGATGGGAATGCTACGGTTTTAAGTCAGATTTCTTATTCTTGATTCTTTTCAACTACGCAATGTGGTTCGAGCAATGTGTCGCATACAACCTTTGAAGACATGCTTAATTGACTGGCCTTCCTGTCCAATTATTTTGGGGATAAACAGTTGCCTAGTGCAATAATGTTCCCTATGCTCAAGAAAAAGACAGAAACAGTGAGTACCGAGGAAATGTGCCAGACCCTCAATGCCCTGAGGATCGCTGAAGTGGCCAACGCCCACATCCATGGAAGCAGCACACTAGCACAAAAAACAACTCAGCTTTAGAACATCTATCTAATCTAACAACAAAGAAAAAGGGACAGGATTTTCTCATCAAGTGCTTCAATCAAGAAACAAGAAAGAATGTGAAACAGCTTAGCTTGGAAGCTTTTTCAAGCATTGATTCTTGCCTTATCAGTGTCAGGATCGCTGATGAGAAGAGCCTCCAGAGAGTTCTCAAGAACGACCCTCCTGTACTCTCTCTTGTCATTTCTGGCCTTGATTATGCAATCACCATCCACCATGGTTATTGCCATTCGTTATCTTCTGCTCCCTGCGTTCAAGAAAAGCTTGAAAGGAAGAGTTTTCGCATTTCTTCAGTTTGAGCTCAGCCTATTGTCTTTTAACATATGAACTTGGCTTTCCCCAGCTATCGTCTTTGAACGGAGGACTTAATCATTCTATATTTTATAGACATGGTGCGTCGCATCAGTTTCCTTATTAGAACTGAGGAGGGGGAAAAAGAATATTACATCTTAGCAGTTCATCTTCTTGCATGCTGTCCGCTAATGAGTCCTTCGGAGGAAATTCCCAGTTCTGAGTGGGCCATGGGCCATTTCAGAGGGAAACTTTTACCCTGACTCTCGTTTACACTAATCGATTAGAGTCGTTGATTATATATATGCATGTGATTGCACGTGCTATATAGACCATGTTCGTACAATAATTAATCAGTTTTAGTTGAGAGACACCGACGACTGACTCGTGCAGCACACCCAATTATTGCATGAACCACATGCCTGCGCATGAGGCCTACTGGTCTCAGCTTTGGCGCTTCCACGCAAAAAATTACGTGATCCAACGACTGATGCACTCCGAGCTCCTATCCACTGTCATGAGCATGCACGTGTTGCTGGACCAAGCAAAACATTTGACCGCTGTTAATACAAACGTGCGGTTTGTGGGCAGTGAGAGTGGAACCTTGCAGCCATCCTCACCCCTAGATCCAACAATTCCACGTACTTCCCCATGCCTCTCTCGACGCTTCCTCGTTCCTCTGCCGTTCTTGATTTAGAGAGGGAGAGAGAGAGAGAGAGAGAGAGAGAGAGAGAGAGAGATTTGCTGTTTGTGGGAGAGAAAGGAAGGAGCTTCAGGCGTTATATATTCAAAGCCACCGCGTTGCTTATTGCATTGGACCTTTCCTCTCTCTTTCCCTTCCAGGAATTTCTGCGTTGACAATTGACTTATTGGTCCAGTACTTTCTGTTAATCTCTTTCCCACCCGCTTCTGGCGTGAGTTTTTCTATTGAGTCCATCTTCTTCTCTTTTTGGTTCTCACCTAAGCTTTTGACGTTGAAGGCTAACTTTTCTTTTCACTTTGCCATAGCAGTAGTCAGTAACTTTTATTACTTCGTGGTTGCATGTATTGAAGCTGGAATAAGGATATTCTTGTACTCATGGAAAAAATGAATATTGAAGATTAGACGAACTTTTTGGATTACCCATATGTGCATTAACAACCGGCTTAGGTTTAGTCACTAGCCACTAATCAATTTGATATGGTGATCCATCCATCATACTTCATATGGTAACCATAGCCACGATCGGCAATTCAAAACCTTTCAGCTTTAGATAGTGAAGGACAGAATTGACAATACATCAAAGAGGAGGTGGGGAAATATCGGGATTTCGAGGACTGTAGGGGCAGAAAGTGGTAAGTTTGGCTTTTCACGAGTATGTTAATTCGTTGCGCCTTCAAATGATGAACGAGACAAATGCAGTTGGACTCCACGACACGAGAAAAGTCCGAGCACATGCAATGCTTTGTTCAAACGAAGCGGGTTAATATGCTTTCTCTTCGAGAATTTCTTCCGGAAAAGGAAGGGAGTTCACACAATGAATCGAGGAAAAAGTCAGTGCTAAGGTGGTTGGTCTAGTGGTAAAAAATTTCCTGTCCTTTATGGAATCGCGATTCGATTCACCCAGTAAATGAACCTCTAAAAACTTGCGCTATGTTCCTTAGCTGCTACATCCCGGATTTCTGCTCCGAATATGAGTGGATGACCTTCACATTTACCCTCCTTTTTTTTTTCCCCTTTTTCTTCAATCTTCTCTCATTCCTTTAGTGCACAAGAATGGGTTTAAATTGTTCTTCTTCCCATTTTAAACCAAGTCATGCAATGGGTCAAATGCATTCATATTTTATTTATTTATTTCGAGAATATAAATATTGTGTAGTTACTAAACACGTTTGCAATAAAAGTCGTTTTTTACGCAGAAATTATTCTAAGGAATAGAAATAGAAAAAAAAACTATTTTTAAAAAGAAATTATTAATTGTAGTAGAAATGTTACTAAACAGACCCTAAGAAACTTCCAGATATTTCTTTGGGAATGAAACTGACACTTTTTGTGCCTATGCATTATGATTAACAAATGGTAATAGCCATTCTAAAGAATAAGATTTTCAATGGTAAAAATAGACACATCAAATTAAGACATGATATGGTATAGTAGCTACTTAAAGATGGATTTATGTCCATCAATTGTGTAATCCTCTGACTAAACCTGTTGGAAGAAGATTAATTTATGATCAGTTGAGAAAAATTAACAGTAATGGTAACCCAACCAATATTATTAGCGATATCATGAATTAGGTTCATATGCACTATTCAAAACTATTGTCCCTCATAAGGTGTGAGTGCAAGAATGCATTGAAAAAAAAGTTGAGCTAAGCTCCTAATGAATTTTATAACTATTATTGGTGGTGTGTTAATTTATAAATTACACCCGATGGAATCACTATATAAGTATGGAGCGGGGCACTCTTATGAGAACTTTTAGCAAAAATCTTTAGAATGCTTGTAAATTTTCATAACCATCTCACCGATACTGGCTATGAAATTCATGAGGTGGCCTCTTGCTGTCATGAAGGGATAGAAACTCCAAGTCTTGTTTCTTTTGAGTGAAACCTAATCCGTTCTCCTTTGCTTGCGCAGCTCTAGGATGTTTGATTATTCTGGCCGTGCGAAATTGAGACGTAGTCATAGTCAACCGACAGCCTACCGCAGACTCTTAAAGCAACCCGACGGCGTCAAGAAATGGATCGATGCATCCCTGGTTCCAGGCCTCGTCCATTCCAATACACCAGTCACTTAATTTGTCCATGCTTCATTCAAACAGTGCGTTTCCTCCAACAGAAAAAAAAAAAGGTAGAACAAATTGATAGTATACAAGAAAAAAATTTACTTTTTAATTTTTATGTTAATGAATATCAAGAAAAATCGACTAGAATTGACAATTGGTTGCATCAATATATTGTGGATACTAGACAAATTAGTAGAGGGCAATACTATGCACGAGCTTTAATCTTTTATATAATTAAAAGAGAGATGGGTGATCCGCCTTGACGATTCCCTCTAAGTTATCATAAAAGCTTCGCACCCGCCATAAAATATTCAGCCATCCACTACCATAAGATCCAAAATTGATGAGCCATCCCTATCAAGATATTAATAATCGGGATGTAGCAGCTAAGAAACATAGCACAAGTTTTTAGAGGTTCACTTACGGGGTGAATCGAATCCCGATTCCATAAAGGACAGGAAATTCTTTACCACTAGACCAACCACCTTAGCACTGACTTTTTCCTCGATTCATTGTATGAACTCCCTTCCTTTTCCAGAAGAAATTCTCGAAGAGAAAGCATATTAACCCGCTTCGTTTGAACAAAACATTGCATGTGCTCGGACTTTTCCCGTGTCGTGGAGTCCAACTGCATTTGTCTCATTCATCATTTGAAGGCGCGACGAATTCCCATACTCGTGATGTTTTTCTTTTTTTCCTTTCATTATTTTGACGGCTGAACGTATTCATTGTCCAATTATTTATGTCAAGTGGCAATTAAAAAAATAAAAAGAAGGAAACAGACGAAACCTCGGAGTTTCTTTCTGTCTGACCGAGGACAAGGAAACTAGCGAGCTGGACTGCGTCCTTACAAGTCAAGCCAGCTATTGCGGACCGCGTGTGGGCAGAAAAGTGAGAAAATATTGAGTGGGTAGAGAAAAGTTGGACGCCTTTTACCTTTCTGGAAGCCAATTTCCGGGAGGGGCCGAATGAAAAGCCAAGAAAGCAGCAAAGGCCCTCTGTCTTGGCCAAACTTACCACTTTCTGCCCCTCCAGTTCTCGAAATCCCGATATTTCCCCACCTCCTCTTTGATGTATTGTCAATTCTGTCCCTCACTATCTAAAGCCGAAAGGTTTTGAATTGCCGATCGTGGCTATGGCTACCATATGAAGTACGATGGATGGACCACCATATCAAATTGATCAGCGGCTAGTGACTAAACCTAAGCCGGTTGTTAATGCACATATGGGTAATCCAAAAAGTTCGTCAAATCTTCAATATTCATTTTTTCCATGAGTACAAGAATATCCTTATTCCAGCTTCAATACATGCAACCACGAAGTAATAAAAGTTACTGACTACTGCTATGGCAAAGTGAAAAGAGAAGTTCGCCTTTAATGTCAAACTTAGGTGAGAACCAAAAAGAGAAGAAGATGGACTCAATAGAAAAAACTCATGCCAGAAGGGGGTGGGAAAGAGATTAACACAAAGTACTGGACCAACAAGACAATTGTCAACGCAAAAATTCTTGGAAGGGAAAGAGAGAGGAAAGGTCCAATGCAATAAGCAACGCGGTGGCTTCGACTATATAACGCCTGAAGCTCCTTCCTTTCTCTCCCACAAACAGCAAATCTACCTCTCTCTCCCTCTCTAAATCAAGAACGGCAGAGGAACGAGAGAACGGCAGAGGAACGAGGAAGCGTCGAGAGAGGCATGGGGAAGTACGTGGAATTGTTGGATCTAGGGGTGAGGATGGCTGCAAGGTTCCACTCTCACTGCCCACAAACCGCACGTTTGTATTACCATCCTCCCTCCAACCATGACGACCTCCACCACCACGATCACGACCACCACCACCACCACTCAAGCGGCGGTGCGGGCGACGGCCCTCGTGCGGACCACAGGCTCAGAATCGACTTTACTGAACTCATTGTTTATTCTGTTGTGTGAAAAAGAGATTAGATTTCTCTATTTGGGATATGTTTGAGCGTTTATAGGGAAGACATCCAGCCAAAAAATTGAGCTGTTTCCTGTCTTCTCGCATATTTTTTCAGACACGAATTGTGTCTCCATTCAATCGGGTCAATTTTTTCCCTAGACATCAAGCCAAAAAATCGAATTGTTTCCTGTCTTCTCACATATTTTTTCACACAGATGGTGTCTTCATTCAATTGGTTCAATTTGATCCGTAGATAGCATAAATCAATAATTCGCTGATTCATTCTTTGGATGAACGAATTTTTTATCCGGTTCGTTTTTCTCGTCGATCAATCTCTTGTTAACGGTTTGACAATGTCCAAATCGATAATTGTTGTCCCCAAGTGCTATGGTGATGTGCTCTAAATGTTCCCAGAAACAAGATCTAAAAAACAAGCGCTATTGTCTAATTTGAGAACAAGAATTTGCTCTACAGCATCCACAAATTGACCACGGAGGAAAGTGGGATAATATCGTGTGGCACCATAACTACATCATTCGTCGCATTTTGCACTGTGTGGCACCATAACTACATCATTCGTCGCATTTTGCACTGCGATCTAGCGATCTAGGCTATGTCTCATCAATTCACGGCCCTTTGCTAGCATTTTCCCATGCTTCGAGGTTGTGCAGCCTCTCGGCAGACGTCCTCAATATGAATCGGATAATGTTTTATGGTGCCGAGGGGCCAAGCTCTCGGTATTTTCAGATGCCTCTGGTACTTAA
Source organism: Eucalyptus guilfoylei (assembly GCA_016097605.1). Classification (NCBI taxonomy): domain Eukaryota; kingdom Viridiplantae; phylum Streptophyta; class Magnoliopsida; order Myrtales; family Myrtaceae; genus Eucalyptus; species Eucalyptus guilfoylei. Next base: position 29,865,427 of record CM027860.1, read on the forward strand.
TTGTGAGGAGAGCCAGCATTTCACTGCAGAGCAAGTATGCTTGTATGGAGAATTGGCAACTAGGACATTCTTCAATTTGAAAATTCTCATAGTTTATGAGCTTATTTTGCTATGAAACTCTCAATGGTATAGATCCGTAATGCATTACACCCTAACTCCAGCACCAGCAGTTTTGCTCACTCGGTCAGGAACATTGAGCTGGAGCAAACACCTATTCTTGTACTCCGCTGTCTAGTAAAATCCCAAGTAATACCTTCAGTCATTTACACACACCAAACACTAAAACGCTATAAGGTACAAATGCCACAGGGCAAGTGTGGCGTGGTAGTATAGATTTTGGAGAAATGTTTCGGGAGCATATTATTCAAGATCCTCAATTCTAGCTTATTTAGAACTGCTGTGAACTTCCATATGTTCGTACCCTCTTCTATGTGAACCGTAAAGAGGTCGCGATGCCTTGAAGCTGAAAATGTCATCTATTCGTACTGTGTTTGGTCCAACTACTTCATTTTTATCCACTTCGAATTTTGACGAATGCTTGCTCCCATAAACTCGTACACTGAGCACCTTCCTCTTGGGCGCTCCAATTCTTATGTGCTCGTTGAAGAAAGCTATCAATTCTTGTTTTGTCAGCTTCCTTAATGCTGCGACCTGGTCCGATGCAAACAAAGTGAATTTTTGTGAGTTGCTTTGCATGTCTGGCTTTATGAAGATAAATTAGGCAGTTTCAGCTGAGAGGAGGGAAAGGGCATACTGCCAATTGTATACAGGTAACTTTAGTTCCATAAAAAGAGATCAAGCAGAAGATGAATGTAGGTGAAACCAACAGCAGATGAAAAATAGTGTTGATTTGCTCAGTGACTACTGAGAAGACTAGGATTTGATGTCTGCAATAGAGAGAGATAAAGAGAGGCAATATCTTGTACCTCAGTTTCTATTCGATCAAATAGGAAAGTTCTATCAGTTATCTCTTCCCAGTGACGCTCAGATTCTTCCCACAAATTCTTGTCCTTCTCCATCTTTGATTCGATTAGTGCATTTAAATGGCTCTGTCAAAGGCAGGTTTGATGTTAATTTCGAAATTCCACAGGTTCGGTGTAATGGTTTAAAAATTATTTGACAAGCTGACATGATTTTCATGATGGAACACGGGAGAAACAACTCACCTTGAAATCAACCTCACTCATCTTAAGAAGTTTACTTTCGAAAGACTCAAGAAAGCTCTGGACCCTTGTGTCGATGTACCTTGGACACTGTTAAGATTAACAAAGTGAAGGAGTTAAAGGCGATGAGGCAGTCAAAACACAGAACCTTGTGGCATACCTTCACGGCAGACTGAACAGTGAACTGCAGGCCATGCACACCGAGGTCATATCTGCACGAAACCCTTAGAATAATTAGCGGAACACACATCTGGGGAGAAGAAAGGAGAAATTAAATGGTTTTACCGATGAGTGAGCAAACAGACATAACCAAGTTGCTCAACTGTTCTGAGCTGGTGGAAGGCTTCATGCCTTGCGATAAAAGCCAAAAGCTGAAGTTGCACATTCAAAGTAATGTCATCTTGATGGATCTGCAATTATCCATGGGGATTGTAATCAAATATATACAGAAAAAGACTCAGTAGACCTACCAAAATGAGTTACTCCATGATTTTTAATGCTTGTAATCTGATGAACTTTTTGTCTTTGCTAATGGATGAGCATATACTTTCTGAAAGTGAATTGGCAAGTCGAAAATCAACCATCCCAAGGGGGGTAAACCATGTGCAATTCTAATTGTTGAACCTACCCCCATCTCTCTGCTGAACTTTAGTCCAGTCTGACTTTAAAAGCATTCTTTAAGATGTTCACCAGATGGATTTTTGGCCGAAAAACACAGCCTCACATACCCAGAGAAACATACTAGCAGATCAAAGGTGGCCTAGGCCAATTAAGTTCATTGGAGCTGGGAGTCATCTTGAACGTCTATTCAGGCAAAAGACAGGCCAGAAGATTTCATGACAAAATTAAGCAGACAGAAATTTGTTTTCATTAATATTGTTGAGTAAAAGTACCTGAATATAGTGAAGCAATGCAGAATTCTCATCCTTTGGGTTTAGGCCTTCAGTTGAGTAGACGTAACTTACACCTTCGTCGAGTGTGACGAGTCTGCTTGTCATGAGCTGGGATTGGAGCGCAGGCTTGCATATAGGATGAGAACCATTAAAGAAAACATCTTCGACATGATGAACAATTGACTCTGCTTCATCACTCTCTATATTCCCTAGTGAGATGATAACAAAATAAAAGTAGATCAAGATTCAAATATGAGAGAGTTAACTTAAAAAAGAAAGGGATAACTTCTAAAATCACTGAACCTGCTATGTAACACTCTAAGAATGCTCTCGAGAGCATTGTAGGTGCAAACTGAGAAAGGTCTTCAGGCTGAAGAGTCTCAAGTATTTCTAGATCTTCCTCCCAAGGCCATGAATGGTCATTTAATATTAAAGAGCGATAATATGAGGCATGATATCTTGGCTCATCAAACTTGAAATTCTGATAACTTTTTGTCAACTTCTCCTGGAAGACAATAAAAGATGAGTCTTAACAGTAATTGGTGCAGCCGGTACATAGCTCAGGAAACTTGACGTATCAGATTACTTTACGACGTTTTTAATGTCAAAGCATAACAGAACCAATCTGGAAGCTACTGCTCTAGTGGTGGTTCTTTTTAAGAGGTATTGCTTGAATCAGCAAAGTGTATTTGGACCTTTTGCAATTTCACGACTTAGTCATGTATGAAGAGATTTCCCGATTGGATATTGACTATGACCAGATAAAAACATTACTCTACAAAATGATTGGCATTTCTGCCTAATGTCGTGGAAGCTTCTTGAGAAAAGTTGACCAGAGTTCACAATTAATTGGTCTTCTCCAAGCTATTTGATTGCCAAGAGAACATGGATTGTCAAGTTTATAGCACTTTATGCCAAGATGCACTTTGAGAGTATGAATAAGGCAAAGATAATATCAATATTACTTAAAGTATTTCAATACATTAAACTTGTTAGAATTTTAAAATTTTAAATTATGTCTCCATCTAAAAGGTTGAACTTACATGGTCCTGCAATTTCAACATGGTATTATAATAGGTCCTGACAAACCTCTCCTGAGCCCCCGGATTGTAGTCAATTTCCACACCTCCGTCTTAGGTCAAAGTTTAGCCTATGCATGCGGGGTTGTTGAAACATTTAAACAGTAAAATACTTCTTCACGTAATAGCTTGAGCTTTTAGATCAATTAGCAGCAGTATCACAATTTCCACCAATACAAAACCCACATAACAGGATGCTTCTCCTATTGTTCTGCAGTCCTGACGGCCCCGCCAAGAAAATTTATTTTGCAGTCCTTACAGGAACTAATGCAAATGTTTTGGTAGATCATATAACAAAAGTCAAACGATGTAAAAAGTAGTTGCTGCTTCTGGCCTGCACTTATCCAGCTTTCCTCAACCAAGCTTATGAAAGATTATTGATACACAGGAACTGATATAAGCCTCTTTCTGCAGCATAAATTTCATATTTACCTTGATCACAGAAAATCTTTCTGGCTTCACCGTAAAATCTGCCATTGCTTTCAGGATGGTATCCAATAATACCCGCAACTTGTGATTATAGCCACTGACTTCCAGCTTAAGAAAATCAGAAAAAAGAGTGAGCATGTTCTAAATGGAGAACCTCACTTACTGGAGGGATGAGGATGTGAAAAAGGAAATATTTCTGCATTGAAGCAACGCCCAATTTGTATATATATGTAAATACACACACACACAAAATAAATGTACATATATGTGTGTGTATTTTTTTCCTATGGCCAGAACTCTCTACATAAAAGAAGCTGATTCTTTCACCATAGTCACAATAATTTATAACACATTCAAGAAACCTTGGATGGGTAGTGGATTGGGGCCTCTTGTAGCAAGATAAAGTATCTATATGCTGGCATGGGACAGAAAAAACGAATGACTAACCAATAGCCACAAGCAAAAAATCTATAGGTTGATGTAGGCATTGTACATCATTCCACTCTTATCTCAGTTGATGAATGTGCAAAAACTAACCAGGAATCAACAGTTATTGATAGAAAATGAAACTAGTTTGACGGCAATCATGCATGACAAAATGAGGCCGCAGATAGGAAATTGACACAATTATAATAGAGAACTGTCCAACTTATTTCTTAACTTATAGGAAATCAGGCACATATTGAACCTGCACTCCAGATACTCAGCTGTCTTTTTTAGTTATTTTCACAAAAATGCCCATCAATCCCTAATACACTAAAAGAATGGTATGAGATGAAGAAGGGTCAACTCTTGCCAATTACAACAAATTTTTGAAAGTCCAAAATTTGGCTCGATAATTGCTTCTCTCATTCTTGACTAAGTGATTCCACAAAGAAATGCAGCTAAAGGCATCGCAAGGCGACCATCAAAGAGTCCAGAGAGCATCTGGTTATCCTCTGGCACAGGATGAGCTGCATATCAAATTTATCTTGATACATACCTCATATCCATCATCTGTCTGGCATATTCCATAATATAGTCCAGCAAGCTCAGCATAATAAGCTGAATACAACAGGGGAAAAAAATAAAAATCTAAGAAGATCTTCAAGGACAAGATTCAAGAAATATTTTTAAGGATTGGTTTTTGATGCATCTGCAAGTGCAATGAAGACAAGTCTCTGAGAGACATCTTTAAGCTACGATTGTTTTACCAGGCATTGCTGGTATCCATCAAAAGAAACATCATAAATGATTGTACGACCACTTAATGCTTAAAAACCATCAAAGGCTTACCATATTCATTCAAGTAATCACATACTAAACGATTAAAAATTCTTGCAAGAAGTTCAGCATGAGGAGAGTTGCAAGCATAAGGGCAGATGAATTTTAGATGTACAGTAGCCTTAGGAACAGAGAACACCGTATCAGGCTTGTACCATAACGTCGAAAAGCTTGTTTTCCTCAACAAAACTGGACACATGACCTGATCCAATGTTATGAACGTCAAGATGGTGGATTAGTTCAAAAAGCACGCCAAATGGACCTAAGATTGATCAGACCACCTTATCAGTCTTCTTGAGGGACAAGTCAGTGGCGATAAACTGATTAGCCACTGGCAAATGAAGATGTTCACTTGGAGCATGCTGCACCCACTCCTGATATATAATAAGGAATCAAAAGCGAACACCAAAATGCATTCTTTGGAAGTTGACTATACAGTAACAAACAGTTAAGGTCTATGAGGACCACATCTTTTGATACCTGGATTGTTGAGTCAGTAAGTTTGTCTATGCAATATGCAGTTGCATACCATGGCTCGACCATGTTAGTTTCCCCTTCAAATTTCTTTGACACCCAAAAAATTCTGTTGGTCACATGAAAGAATGTGATGAAAGTTCTCCAGGCTCAAGCATATGAACACATTAGGCTAATGGAAGTATTTCAGATAGTCACGACAATAAAAACTAACTCTTTTGAACTGCGTTCATTAAGAGGGAAGCTTAGGAAGATTAAAAAAAAGATCGACAATGCAATCCTATGTCACTCAGCAAATCCATCATGTCAATGTATTTGACACATTCACGATTGCTATGGTATATTATCAGATGTTATAGCTTCTTTCTCCAAGATGCCCATAAGAGGAAAGGATATATCTAATGTACGCATATCAACGGATGCAGGATGAGACGAACTTACCGGAAATTTCTTGAAGAAAGCTTCTCGAGTACTGCACGGATGATGCTGGGATTAAATTTAGAAGGCAAGGATGACTTCACAAGCCAATCTTTTGGCGGGTACAACTGACAAAAAATTGATATTAAATTAAATATTCCAATGCTTTTTGGAGTTATGTTTTTTATTGAAATAGTTATCATATGCCACTTTTCCTGATTCATATACCAAAAGAGCTGTAAATAAGTAGACGAAAGTAATGGACTGAGTGGAGAAAGGGGCAAAAAATTTGTAGAAGCTATATGCTAAAGTCCAATATTTTAAGGCTGGCCTGAATAAAAAGATGAAAGTAAAGTCAAAAGTTTTGATACTGCTCTGGAAAAGCATCCAAGTACAACCATCAAAAGAAACATCCAAGTACAACCAGATATACTTATTGTCTAGCAAAGGAAATTGATCACATCTTATGACTTCCGTTAGGTGCCATTGTAACCCAAAAAGCTAAGTTAAATCTGAATACGACTTTATGTTACCTCATCACACCAATTCCCTCTGACTCCTAAACTTCCAAGAGACAATATCTAATATCTACATTGTATGCTATTCCAGTTTACTTGAAGAGGACCAGCAGGATTGGTCTGAAGTTTGAACTAGGAAAAATACAAATATTTTCCATAGAATGCATGCACATCATCAATTTAGAGAGGTAAACGCATTATACAAGGAAAGTTTGGATACCTTCATATTTGATGCTATAGATACCACATAACTCATTGGAGAGATCTTATCCTGATTGTGGAACATCGTCTCCCTTACAGCTGCAATCTTCACCGAAAGATTAAATTAGGATCCACAGAGAACCTCTGACATTCATATTTAATCACACAAGATGAGGTGCTCATTAAGGGTGGGTCCAGATTCCTTTAATTCCAATTTAAACTTGAAGCATATTCACTCATTCCATGCCACTGCCATTTATGATCAATTTGACAGGTTTAATGTACTTTGCAATTTGGAAATGTTATGTCTAATTTTCTACTCACGTACGAAATGCAAGAATTTACTCATTCCTTTCTTCTTTTTGGTGCAAAAGACAGAATTAAAATTCCATCTTACTCATTTCAAAATATTTTAGACATGGAAACATATACACATGGTAGTGTCTGTAAGTGTCGTCAGTTACTGCTCAACAAATCAATGACAAAGATTAGAGAATTATGATCTCTTTCTTTTTATCAGGCCTGTCAAAAACCAACCTTGATGCTGTTAGAATGTCCAACCCAAAAGCTTAAGCTGGTAAGTGTAAGGAGACCACATGAATACACGGCCCATATAAACCCGGTAGACATGCGATGTGAGATACTTCAACAGATCTGTTTTTTTTTTTTTTTGGTAAAACTTCAACAGATCTGTTATTCTCTTTTAGTTCTATTTTAACACAAATGAGGTAGTGCTTTCTCATTTGACAAACTAAAAGCAACTATTCTAGTAAGAAAAGTACCCTCGACAAGCTTCTTCAACTTGTAAGCTTACATTGTAATGCATTACCATGTTACGAAAGTCACAATCAAAGATAGAGCTCCAAGGACCAAAATTTAGATGACTTCCCTTCCATTGAAGCCCTAATGGATACATCTGCCAGTTCTACCCATATTCAGAGTCATCCAATAAACTATTTCTCCACATTTTGCAGAACTTTTACCATGATGGAAACATCATCACATTTTGTGACAGCTATTAAAGGACAGAGGGATGTTTAAGAAGCACATGTGTCATCAAAAGGTTGATTTCTCACAACTGTTTGAGGCTATTATTTCTTTAACTAATACAATTGATAATGTGAATGTCCCCTAAGAGACTTGCTCTGACAACATTTGATAGAAGCTGTATCTAGCAAAGTATAGAAGAAGCTCGAATGCATGTAGCCTCAAGTTCCCAATTACGAAAATGCTGCAATGCAGAGTGTCAGGATTCTTGGCTAGCAGACACTCTGCATTGTTGCTGTAATATAAAGTCCATATACCAGCCAATTACCTTCTTAGCTAATGTATAACGTAGAAATGAGTAAATACATGCAGGGGCCGCAGGTAGTATCCTGAACTTATCATATTTGCAACTCATAGTCCTAAATAGGTATTTTGGATCCATACCTCGTCATATATCCACTCGCAAACGCCAGACTGGAGTAAGATGTCGATGTATTTAAAGAGCAATCCCACGATATCTTGCATGTGCTCTGCTTTTTGGTGCAATACATGATTAGAATTTCAAGCCTCATAATCTGGGCTTTCTTACACAACGGACTTTTCGCCAAAGGGAATAAGCAAAGCCCTAAGTTTGTGAGAATGGTTTTTTGCAAATGACCTGAAAGAAAAACAGAGAAACGCCCAGAGGCAAGAATAGCCAGAACAGAACAACATACCATGACCAGCATCAGTCATCTCAATAGCAACATTAAAGAAAGAGTTATTTGAATCCGCAACGCTTTCATAAGCAGACAAACTAGTGGCCCATCCTGCAAAGTCATTTGCATCAGAACTGATCATCAACCCTTCAGAAAAGAGAATTGATCAAAGTAGCTGAAAACAATTAAGCCAAAGCCCCCTTTTATTATATCTCTTACCCTTACCAAAAAAAAACAATTAAGCCAAAGCAATATGCTGGCTTCAGCAATTCTAATTGGATATTTTACTTTCACGAGTTAATTTCTTCTTACAATAATTACAATAAGCAGACAGTTTGGGTCCAGATGCTTTTATGGCCCCTCAACCCCAGAGGATCATAAATTTGTGTAACCCAACCTAATTATTTAGTTTAGAAAGGAGTAATATTTTCTTGCCCCAAAGGTTTGAAAGAGAGTTATTTTCTATGTCAATTTTGCCATGTTTTGAAAAGGTTTCAGGCGTTTGACACTAATTTAAAGCCAAATTTCAAAGGCGACAAGAAAAAGAAAAAGTAAAAGTAAAAAACAATATTTGCTCGAACAGATTGTAAAGTTTATACACCCTATGCTCTACGGAGGGTAAAATGAAGAATATCTTTTGGTCAATTAAACTCTTATGCTCCCCATACTGGCAGAAAAAAGAGAAATGCATGGAGCATGACCCTTTTTCTTTCCAGTAAAAAGCATAGAGCACGACTCTATTCTGCTTCAGTTGACATTTCAAGCATCTTGGGAGCAAGAAACCAGAATATAGAGGAGCTACATATACATGGGGGCAAAAAAAAAAAATCTCCCACATGGAAATGAGATGCATATATCTAAGTTGCAATTACCAGAAAATAACTCAATCAAGAAGGTTATCCTAGCAGAAAGGAACATTACCATTAAGATGAATCCTCCTGAGGATTAGTATAAGATAAGCAATGTAAATGACATGAGAAACAGACCTAATCTTTTTAAGGCATGAAACAGAGATCCTTCTCCCTCATGGCCTATAAGATGGGTGAGGTAGCCGCATGGGACTTCTTTGTAATGGTGAATGCTGCGAGGCACTGGCCACTGAACTTGTAGCGTGTGATCGTCACATATTGGAATGGCTTTAACAAGAACCTGGACAACAAGTAGGAGTTTCTTTAACTTTCTTCTGGATAGAAATTTTTACCAAACAGGAAATGAGGAATGTGCATGTCTTCCAACAAAAAATGGGAGCGGACTGCAGAAATGGACCTGTAATTGTTCCCATAAACAGGGGTGACCAGAAATATGCAAACAGCTCCGCTTGTTGTTGGAAATAGTGTTGAACTTTTGGACTACTAGATCTTGGATTTTATCAAGAGATACTGTGGAGATCCATGAAATTTTACAAAATTTCACCACCGAATGAAGAGAATGTAGTAATTGTAAAGCTGTGTTATATAGATGCAAGCAGTACCTTTGCCGTATACAACCAAACGCATGAGGTTGGCAGAGTAATTTTCTTCATAGAACTTAATAAGTTCTTGCCTTATGTTAATCCCCCTAGCCTTCGGTTGAACTTCTAAGGTTTGTCTGTTTCCTAAGGTAGTGAAGTATTCACAGGTTACAGTGTGTCACGTATTCCCTAGTCTAAGAATAAGCATCTTAGCTGGTTCCAATTCATACATAATATACTAAAGTCTTTCTTTAAAAGGAAAAAAAGCCAAGTCTAATTCTCTGGAAACAAAAGTAGCATATAGAATTAAAAAGCCATCTATTTTCTCAAAAACTTCATAGTACCGGTAACAACTAGAAAATAATGTGTTTGATGCTGGTTTGTATGTATGAATGGCACAATGAATGTACTAGCTCCAGGTAGGAGCTTATTGACCAGTTCAATGACTTCCCCATTATTTGCCAGAATTCGTCCAAATCAGAACCCGCTAATGTACAAGTTCTTCCCTCTAATGGAGATCTACTCTACAAAGACAATTTTTTAGTACTGTGTTGAACATTTACTCATCTGAAAAATGAGCATAGCTGCTTCAGCCACATGTCTCATATGATGGTTTGAAACTTAAAAGGATTTTTTTGGTGTCAGACTAGCATCTGTCATGTTATTCAGTGCGAAATATATCAAGTCGCATATGTGAATGAGCACAAGCTTAATTTAACTTCTTTAATTAAAACCTTTTGTCTGGTAACAGAATGTGATATGTTTCTAGGCAGTGAGTGTATGAAAAAATTATCGCATTTGAAGAGTAAAAAAAATGAAGAAACACTAGATTGATATCTTTATGTGGGGACAATGGAATGGTTATCGGAAGACTGGCTGATAGGCAAAGCAACATAGGCAACTTATTTGCGCAGCTATATATGTAATGGCCTTTTGCGAGCGCACATGGGCCAAGACCTCTAAAGGCATAATGATGTAATGTCCTATAGGGGCAAGCCTTTACTTGAGTATCACTTCACAAGATCTCTTCCACAAGACAGGAAATCGGGATCTTATAGCACGTTCCGAGTCGATTTGTCAATGGAGTACCTACCGGTACCAAATTTATGATAGGGATGTGCTTCCATGCTCAGATGACTCTGAAGCTGTGCGGAGGGAAATAAACAAGAAGACATTTGAGTCAGAACACATCATATATCAACAATATGACTATCTACAACAATTGAAAAACAAAGCATGTTGGTATCAACATTCTACACAATATGAACTCACTGGGTGAAATATAAGTTTTGTAACTATTCTTCACAAAGACGCACAGCAGAGTAAAAGAGAATGAAAGGAACCTTTTTTTAGAAGTAGGTTAAGAATACATATAACATTGAAAAAGTTCTGAACATGCTGCCATGGATGTAAAAACTAAAGCACCCTTAAATCAACCCTTGGATGCTTCTAAACAGATACAGTTTAAGGATTTAATTTAAAGGTGTCAAAATCTATGTAAGGCGAAATGCAGGTGACTACGTGGTACCTGGCCTATTCTCCAAGAATCAGAAAGGAAGTTCTTTTGGAATTCTGTAAGAGGAAAGGAAGAAGTGGTCAGTCATATTTAGATGGAGCACGATGTTGACTTTCATGCTACTATTTCTTCAAGCTAAACAGAGGAAGATAATGTTCCAAATTGCGGTGAAGCATAATCACCAGAATCAACTGCTTCGATCTCCCTCTTAACAGCATCGGATGACATCAATGGCTTGACAAAGAACTGAGAAAATCTACATAAAAAAAAAAAAAAACTCAGAGATTGTCTAAATGTAACAGTTGGATAGCAAGAGAATATGAAACTATCATCTACCTGTCCAAAGCCTCCTCAAAACAATCAGCATTTGCAACAAAATGATAGTTGGTATGGTCAGAACCTGTCAAAGCATTTGTTCCTCCTCCATGCTATGCATATTGAATAGGAAAATAAACCACAAAATATGCAGATTGGGATCAAGAGTATACAACAAGACATACTTAGAAGATCTACTTAAGGTAAAGTAAGCTAATTGAATACATAAAATTGAAAACAACTTTAAATCTAGCAGAAGTCCTTGGCAGGTGGCACGGGATCTAAATTTTGTGTATACTTCGTTGCATTTTGAGTTGCCAGCACAGATGTATCTACTTATCTTCTAAAGTAAAAGAACTTCTGACATTCCTCAAAGGCACAGGCAGGGCGGTCTGATTGCACCAGAATGCATTGAGCAGGTTAAGGACACTTGAGACTCTCCTTCATAGTAAGGACCAAAGCTATAAGAACTATATATGAATGAGGTTCTTATCCATTTCTCGAAGAAAAAACAGAGAGATATATCAGCATGTACACTAATTGTTATCATGTAGCATCCATTTGAAAAGGCTAACCTGCATTTACCAGGTAGAACAGGTACAAGAGTAATTGTGGAAGTACAACTAATCAAATCTAGGTTTTTGCTTCCAAACTGAAAAGACTTTGGAAGTCACATATCCTTAATTATCATGAAACGGAATTATACAGGAGAGAAGCATAGATGTGCCTACATGCTAGAAATGTGAGTGCAGCCTTTAAAAATGTTGCGAAGTCTGTCCAAATCTAGTTGTCCTTTGGAGCTCCACAATTAACTTGCGAAAGCAAAGTGTAGACTAGCAGCTAAAATAAAAGAAGCCTCGTAGGGTCAGCAGCGGTACCTGAGATGTGTATTTGTCAAAACTATCCTCCTCTGGATACTTCTCGCTCGCATAAAACAGCATATGCTCTGCATGTGATGCAATCGATTAGAAGGATACGGAAAAAGGCAGGGTACCTTTCTCCACTTGCAAACAAGGGCATGCACTAGGCAGTTAATTAATCACTTTGCAACAGGTAAAGTCATCCTTGGTTGAGATAATGTGCAAAATCATCATGTTACCAAGAAAGTAACAGAAGGAGAGTTCTAAATTCAAGTCACCTTCAAGTTTCGTGCAGGGAACTTTTGAAGTAACAAAGGGGGGGGGAGGGAATATCTTATGATATTGGAGCATATTTATAGTTGTAGTAGTTAGTCCAGGTGGTGGTGATGCTACGGCTTAAGTTGGATTTCTTATAATTGACTCTTTTCTATTTAGCTACGCAGTTTGAGCGATCTGCGTTGCAGGAAACCTTTGAACACATGCTCAATCAACCGGTCTTCCTGTCCTATCATTTTGGGCTGAACAGTCGAATACTGCAATAATGTTCTTTACTTCAAGAAAGAGACAGAAAAACAGTAGGTACCGAGGAAATGAGCAAGACCCTCGATGCCCGGAGGGTCGCTGTAGTGGCCGACACCCACATCCATAGAAACAGCACACTGAGCACAAAAGAACCAACCCAGCATTAGAAGATCTATCTAATCTAACAACAATCGAAAAAGGCACCAAGATGTACTCATCAAGTGCTTCAATCAAGAAACAAGAAAGAATGTGAAAGCTGTTTCCAAGCATCGACGTTTGCCTTATCAGTGTCGGGATCGCTGACGAGAAGGGCCTCCAGGGAGTTCTCAAGAACGACCCTCCTGTACTCCCTCTTGTCATTTCTGCCCTTGATTATGCAATGATCCACCATGGTTTCTGCCATCCTGCTCTCTGAGAGTCCAAGAAAAGATTGAAAAGCAAGAGTTTTGCAGTTTGACCTCAGCCCGTCGTCTCTGAACAGATGAACTTGCTTGTCTCGAAAATGTGCGTGCGTGATTGGCTTGGCGGAAGGTGGGTCTTTTCGTCGTTCTTTCCTTTCTTGACAACGCGCACTGCATCAGTTTTCTGGCTATAAACTGAAATGGACAAAATATCCCATTAAATCTTTGTCTCGAGCTGGTCTTAGCAAATTCATCTTCTCGTATGCTGTCCGCCAACAAGTCTTTCGGAGAAATTCCCGGCTACTGAGTGGGTAATTCCAGTGAAAAATTCTTACACTCGCGCCCACACAAATCGAATTGATCAAAGTCGTTGATTATGTATCTTTCATTAGATGAGTTGCACAATTTTTATTGTAATCAAATGTCGTGGCTTAAAAAAATCGTATTTTTATACTGTTAATTACTTGAAAAGAATGACGACAACATGTGCGGTACACGAAACGATGTGCATGCACATGAGCTCCACTCCTATGAGCATGCGCATATAGCCACACAATTCATGAAGAGTAAGAGGTAAAATTGAACTTAATGCCAAAATGACTGGCAAATTGATACCTTCAATTGCTTTAGAAGAGTCTACAAATACTATGGTTGAAACTTAAAAAGATTGAGTATCATTTTATGTATCACATATATTTTTGAGGTGTCATGATCAAGAAAGATTTGCTCCTAAAAGATATAATAATTAATTTTTCTTATTGCAATAATTCGAAAATAAGAATAGATAAATGGATTCTTGCAGCGAGATACATAATGAATCGACATATTTATCGGCTTAGCTTGAACTAGCTTAGTGGATTTCGTGAAGTGGTGCAATTGTTTGTCTTGTTAAGGAAGACTTTTTTGGTGGAATATTAAGGCAACGGAATTTTTGTCTTCCCATTTGATTCAGTTCTTTTTCTGTCTGATCGAAAACATGGACCATCGTTCAGAATAAAAAAGAAAAACAAAAAAAGACGAAGAACAAAGAGACGTGGAGGACGGACAATCGGGTTTCGGGATGACCATTGGTGTCTTTGGCCTAGTGGACGCTGTACTCGGCCGACTAAATCGGAAAGTGGCTTTCTTCTCTGTTCTCCTTTTCCAATTCTAGCAATGATTATCAAAAAATTTCTAAACTATTTTTATTTATAACAGTTGAAATTTTAGTCAATTTAATTTTAAATTTTTTGATAATTTATTAGTTTTAACTTGATATTACTCACGTAGACGTTGATTATTCTATATGGTATGGTTGATGTTGGCGTAATCAATTTTTATAATTTTTAAATGATTTCTTTATTTTCTTTTTCTCCCTTTTTCTTTTTGTTTTTAAATGAGGCCGGAAAGGGCATAGCAGCCCTTGCCAATCACTTGGCTGGTAAGGGTCGCCGACCTTCTTGCCAGATTTGGGTTAGGCAACTCCTGCAGCCACCACTAAGACCTTAGATTGGCGGAAGGAATAAGAAAAAGAGGAAAACAAAATAGGAAAAAAAGAAAATAAAAAGTCAAAAATTCAAAAAAAGTCATTAAAGAATTACAAAATAAAATATGACTGGCGTCTATGTCAGCAATTTCTAACCAAAATTATCAAATCATTAAAAAGTTTAAAACTAAATTGACCAAAGACTAAATTGGCTCAAGTGCAATAGATTTCGGTATTTTTTGATAATCTGTTCTACTTTTGTGTTTTGAAACTGAGTTTCGCATTTATTTATTTTTTCCTTTTTATTGATTGACCATTGGGAGTTGCACTAAGATCGGAATCACTTTATACGAAATGCATTTATACGTTGTCACGCCATTAACATGAATATAAAAAGCAAAACCAAATCATACACACCAAAGGAATCTCATTTTACCTTAGCAAGGAAAAAACGCCAAAAGAAACAAGAGAGGACTGGCAAAGACATTGAAAGAGAAGGCCCAACATACATAATTACACAATTTGGGTGTCGCCAATGCACAACCTAGTTCCTGAAAATGTACATAAGTCAGCCGACTTCTGCTGCCTTCTGCGTAGAAGTTCCAAGTTTCAGAGATGAGCTGAATAACAGAACAAACTTCGTTCTTTACTTATGCAGGTTATAATTGAAAAAAAATGCAAATAATGGACAGCATTTAAGTTCTCCCCGTTCATAGAGGATCTCCGACTGCAACAGTGTCCATTTCTAATGCAGGATACTCCCAACGTTCCTTCTACTCCAAAATACTGCTGTTTAGAGAGAACCTTAACATTATCTGACTTTCTTCATCTGGAAGACAAGTATCGATACCTTACAACTTCACTCGACCATAAGCCCCTTTAAATGAGCCATAAAGAGGTTGAGATCTTCGAAAACTGAAGATATCCTCGATTTGAACTGAGGATGGTTGAGCCGGTTGGTTTTTGTCGGTCGTGTACTCAGATGCGTGCAGACTCCCGTAAACTCGAATGGATAGTGTCTTCTTTCTAGCTGCGCCAACTTTTACATATTCATTGAAGAAATCCAGCAACTCTTGCTGCGTTAGCTGTCTCAGCGCTGCTACCTGTTCCCATATCATTTGTAAGAACTTAATACTTTATTACTGAAGTCTGGTTGAGAAATTCGTCCTAAACAAAGGCTATCATTTATATCAATTGTGTTTCTCCAACTACTATCCCTTAGTGCCGGCAGCTCCACCCATCTTAAAGGTGAAAGCAGAAGGAACATTTACAGTCCAAGTCGTGGTTCATACCTCAGTTACTCTCCTATCAAATTTCAGAGTTCCGTTGGAGATTTCTCTCCAGTAGAATGCACATTCTTCCATCAGATTCTTGTGCTTCTCGAGCTTCATATTGATCAATGCATTCACATTGCTCTGCATGTGATAGGGAAGCAATTAGTATGATCATGAATACCTTTTAGCTAAAGATAGCTCAGATAATTTGCAATATCCTTGACACAAGAATGCACTCAAGTACAAATCTTGAAAATGGGATGGATTTTGGGGAAGCCAGTAAGAAAGGAAGTCCTTATTAAGCAATTTTGGAAGTGATTTTTACCCCCAGAAAATGAAACACCACTACAAGAGATTTTTCCTATCAAATAATTCTTATATAAGATCCCCAAAGATTCTTGATGCATTTTTGTTTTTTGGATGCATGCACCATCACTAGTCCATGAGTCTATCCGGGAAGAGGGACGAAGGAAATTCTTGATGCAATCTTTTCCAGGTACATGCACTATTACCCCTTCGATAGTAAGCATTCAGGACGTAGATGAACAAGACTTGGAAGCAATACTTGTCCATAGACTGACAGATAACATCAGCTTACTTTCCCTTCTGTGAACCCTTGCTCAGCAGTTGCATCCAACACTGCTGTGGATTCTCACTGAAGAAAAGGCCAGCTGACACCTTAAGAGTAATAGTATGAACACCTACACTACTTAGTTGAGAATATCCTTACCAGGGAATGCTCATGAAAGTGGCATGGCCATTCAAGGATTTCACTCTTAATGTACCTTCCACATGCTAAGCGTCTTGAACACTTACTTCAATCATAGATCTAATACTAGAATTCAATGTGTAATCTTAGCATTTGATATGTATTCCTAGGGGATATCAATTTTCAATTATTTAACCATGTCATTTTACCAACGAATATTGTCACTCAATTAATGTACCTCCGAATGCCAGCATTGTTTGACTCACCTTGAAGTCTTCATTTGTCATCTGAGATAGCTTGCTTTCGAACATTTTTAAGAATTCCTCAACTCTCAAATCAATATTACCAGGCCCCTAAAAAGATGGACATATTAGAATATGAGGCAATGACCTTGGTCCTAAAAGACAAACAAAATGTTGCTAGTCACCTTCACTGTGGATTGGATTATGAATTGTAGTCCATGAATTCCAAAATCATTCCTTTGTTGAAGGAGACATGAAAAAATATGAGAAACAATAACTATGCATAGAAACTCTGTAGGTCAAGGAGTGCCTTAAATACCTGTGCATAAGCCTGGTTATGTACCCAAGCTGCTCCACAGATCTAAGCTGGTGGAATGCTGCTTGCTTGGCGATTAAAGCAAAAAGCTGAAGCTTTACATTCAGCATGATATCATCCCGGTGAACCTACATAATCAATCAAATAGCAAATCAAAACCCTTCCAAAGAAACACGAGATTGAAAAATTAAAAGAGCAAAACATTACCATAGTCACACCAGAAGAAGAGGGGGAGGGGGAGCTAGATACTCTCATTTTTTGGATATTGGCAAAGGAGTACAAATTTGTTAAGAAAGGAATGACATGACAGAAGTAAATCAACTCCCAGTCAACAGAAGATCAAAGAACAACTTCGGAGTAAGAATATATAAGCTACTACATAAAGGTCGATGAATTAAAATGACATTGAAAAAACAAGTCTATATGTTCGTATTAAAAATGGGATCCTTCAGATTATACTATTTATCAAATAATAATAATATATTCAGATGTATCCTTTGTTGAGCCCCAGACAACAAGAGGTCTGATGACATCCTTACCAAAAACGAAAAAAAGTCCATCTTCTGGTCATCTAGCTAATCTCCAACCACCAATAGTAAATGGAAAAAAAACCAAACGCTCAACTGGACAGACTAGGCAAGAGTATATGCACACGGCAGTGAAAATAAGACAACCTCCTAATTTTTGAATTCACCAAATGTTGGAGTGTAAAAGAGGATGTAACAGGAGGAATTCATAGTGTCCAATAAATGCTATTTTATATCATTCCGAAGACAAGAATATAGCCTTGCACTCCCTTCAAGACATAGGAACAAGAATAAGCATAATTAAATTCTAAATCTAAAGTCTCTATAGGTGAAGATTGACAGGGACAGTAACAGCCAAAATGATCTTCATTCCGAAGATAACATACATGCCAAGCTTTCAGGTTACATCCTGACAATTTCACACCTGCATATGCAAATCAAGTCGGGGAACTACCTGAATATAATGCACCAGAGCAGAATTCTCATCACTTGGATTTAGGCCTTCTGTACAGTAGAAGTGACTCAATCCAGTTCCCAGTTTAACCACTCTATTTGTCAGATGTTGTGATGGATATAAAGGTTGGCATATTGGCTGTGGACCATGGAAAAGAATATTTTCAATATGCTGAACTATAGACTCTGCTTCGCCACGTTCAATATTCCCTACAAAAGAGGTAGCAGATATAACTCGAAACTCAAAAGGGGATGGCAGCGATCTACCACAAATTTTAAAATGAAGCTGTAAACTAAATACCAGCTATGTAAAACTCCAGGAAGGTCCTCGATAACATTAGGGGCAAAAATTTGGTGAGATCTTCGCCCCTAATTGAGGGAAGAGCTTCGAGTTGTTCTGTCCAGGGCCAGGTGTTGTCTTGCAGTATTAGTGAACAATAGGACATGGCCTGCTCATGTGGTTGCTCAAACTTCAAATTCTGATAATCTTTTGTCACCACTTCCTGTAACATATATGGGCAAAGAGAGAATCACAAGTAACTTTGCAAAATCAGAAAGTAAATGGTGCAGATATTTCTGTGAGAGAGAGGGAGGGCAAAAGTTTACCTTGATCACAACAAATCTCTCAGGTCTCACTTCAAAGGTTGCAATTTTCTCGATGACTTTTTCCAGCAATATCCTCAGCTTGTGACTATAACCAACCACAGTGACCTAAGTAT
The DNA here is from genome assembly GCA_016097605.1 of Eucalyptus guilfoylei. Taxonomy (NCBI): domain Eukaryota; kingdom Viridiplantae; phylum Streptophyta; class Magnoliopsida; order Myrtales; family Myrtaceae; genus Eucalyptus; species Eucalyptus guilfoylei. The sequence continues at coordinate 29,884,318 of CM027860.1, forward strand.
GGAAACATATGGTTAGCACATAGAACGTCCACTCCTGCATACACAAGAGAGACTAGGGCACTCTGTGGAATTGCTTGCCCACTCTATTTCCATTTCAAAATATTTAAAGATCTTTTTCCAGGACAGAAAAATGAGTGAAGGAAAAGGATAAAAGCATTTCCCAGTCTTTTCATGTTTATCTAAACTAAAAGTAGCTTATTTCAAAGACAAGAACCTGAAAACCTGTGTTGGTGTGATGCACACCGTAATAAAGGCCAGCAACCCGTGCATCATAAGCTGAAACATACCCAAAAAAGAAAATTAAGTAGAAAACCAACCATATATGGTCACAGCAATATACAAATTAGAAGAACAGGTTTGCAGAAGAAGAGGGACTGAACACTACTTTAAGCCATACAAAATCACATTGAACATTGAATGCCATTTTCAAAGGAATAACTCCAGTAAAATCAAGACTGACATAAACATAGCATGAGATATTCCTATATAGTCTAGTGTACTTTAGAATCTTACCAAATTCATTTAAGTAATCCATCAACAACCGTGTAAACAAATCAGTCAGCACTACAGCTTCAGATGAGTTGCTAGCATGGGGGGAGCTGAAATCTATTTTAATATATGCCTTGGGAGTGGAGAATGCAGTATCAGGCTTGAACCACAATGTTGAGTACGATGACTTCCTCAAGAGAACTGGCAAGTTGGTCTGTTCAAAAGATCAGTCACTATAGAAGCTAAAAAATGAACAGGATAAGTTCAGAATGTACTGTATACCACACCTTTTCTTCTGAAATTTTTAGAGATAGGTCGGTAGGGATAAATACATTGGGTACTGGTAGATGCAAATTTTCATCGGGAGAAGATGACATCCATTCCTGCAAATCAAATACAGACAATATAAAGGATTATTCTTTCTGTTCTCCACCAAAAGAAAAAATTGTATGCTCCATCTCCAGTAATCTCATTTGTCTCCCCTCTTTTAGTGTAAATCTGCACACTACATTTTGAAAGAAGTACAGTCACCCCAGTTGGTCTCAGAGGGTCTGCATTATTTTAGTTGAAGAAGTACACCTATCAAAAGCAATTGATGGGACTATAGTGGTGATTATCTATCAGACATCATATATATATGATTCACCAAGTATCTAACAGAATCACGCCACCAAAATACCCAAAGAACAAGCTTGGTAGACGTGAAAATGTTTTAATATTTCAGGTAATGAATGTTCATTTTGGGGGCTGCAATTTTGCCAACTACTCAACAAAATCAATTAAAGATTAGGATTAAATCATCAAAGCATAATGTGCCACTTCATCTGTGAAACCTCTCCACTTAGAAAAAAAAATCAGTGAAAAGACTAACAAGGATGGGATACCTGTATAGTAGATGTGGAGATTCTGTTCATAGAATATGCTGTTCCATACCATGGTTCCACCATGTCAGTTAATCCTTCAAAACTCTTGGACTCCCAAAAGATTCTGTTGGATAAAATATTCATTCCTGTTTAGGATTATATTGACATATAAAGCATTCCAATTTGCGAAAGAATGGATAGTCACAATACAATCACCGTAGAGAATTTTTTATTGCATACGTTAGCAATAATTATGAACAGCATGACTTATTTCTGGCAAATAGGGATGGTAACTATCTTGGATTAGTTATGATTTTATTAGGACATTCTGGATTTGATGTTCATCAAACAAGCTGGAAAGTGGAATTGGTTAAATTACATTGGTAATGAAATGGCAGTTTGGCAACTGTTTTCTCCAGTTGTTTGCGTTAAAGACATGTTATAGAAAAACTCAACATTGAAAGAGCTTTCTCAAGTTTGACTTTGGTGTAACCTGTGCATGAATATCCTTATTGTCAAATCCATGCAGATTGGCCATAAAAAATCATTGCAGATGACTTTTCCTAGTCTGATTGCCTCTATACAGACTATATGGCGCCAGCATGAAGGGGTGTGTCCGGACAGGTGAATGCATGTGAAAGTGTATGTTATTACCGCCTATTTCCACTTCTTGCAAGTGTAGAAATGGCAGTGAGGTGGGTCTTGGAATGGTCGACCCCATAAAGACCATGAACCCCAGAAGTCCCCCAAAACCTGTTTTCTGATAGGAGTTTCACAACTCATCCCAATTAAGTATATGAGAACCCAAAACCCGACAATTTTTTTTAGTGTTTTGAAGAAATAAATATACCTAAAACAAAAACAATAATATAAATACCAAAATAACACCATGCAGAAGAATGAAATTATTGTGGTCACGTTTTATTGAGGTACACGCCAACTAAATCCCCCAAACCATATAGGATCAAAGAGTTCGGACAGGTCGAGAAACCAAGTTAAACTGAACCTCTGGTATTCCTATGCAGTTTTGACATCCATGCAGAGGCCCGGTGAACTAAATTGACTTTGATAAACCTTCAATGCACTTGCAATGCAGCAACCGGGAAAGGAACAATGAAATAAACATTATAAACATCGGTCATTTGATAATCCCTCAAGGCATGATTTTAATACTCTCTTAGTAATTATAGACTCACCGGACATTGTCTGGAGAGAGCTTGTCCAGCACCATTTGAATAGTGCCAGGATTGAATTCACAAGGCAAAGAGGATTCCACGATCCAATCTTCTTGTGGATATATCTAAGGTCCAGTAAAAAATTGTTAAAGTATATGGTACTCATAATCGCAATGATTTCAATTCAATCAGCCATGGTATGCATTAAACGCAAAAGGAGAATAGTCTCCCTAAGCGCAAGTTCTTACTGATTAATGGAGTACTTAAAAGAACCAAATATTTACATCTCATCTGAATTTCATTTACTCTAACCCCAAGAACTGATGACAAACATCTGAAGATGTTGATCCTAGATAGATGAGCTTTGCAGGTACCTGTCATGCTGTTTATGGCCTTCGAACTCTTGAGAATCAATTCGACCTGAACAACTAGCACTTTGCAAGAGTGCGAACCACTCTACAACATTCAGGGACAGGTGCATGTTTAAAGTTGTGGCAGAAGCTGCCCGCATGGAAATCCATGTAAGATAATATTTTCAAAGCATTTTAAAGATCTTCTCATTGGTGCACCCATATAAGCCATTGTTCAATGTGGAACACTTAAAACCTTTCAAAACATACAAATATTGACATGTAAATTCAAATATAATCTTTCATAAAATTTAAGTATGTTTTCCATTTTCGCATTTGGAAAGGAAATCCACTTTTGCTTTTTTAATCTAAAGCAAATGAGCTCCTAGTTACAGATTTACTTCAGTGATATCAATAAATTAATGTCAAGTTAATTTCCACTTCAAAAGAATTCTACGCAGCCCTTAATAACACTTAGGCACCACCCACATATTATTAAAAAAAAAAAAAAAAAAAAAAAAAAAAGCAAAAGGGAGATCTAAGGAAATGCTTGACTTACCTCCATATTGGATGCTACACGGACTACGTAATGAATGGGAGGGATTTTGTCTTGATAATGAAACTTAGTCTCGCACAAGGCTGAGAGCTTCATCAACACATCCAAGAACGGATAAGTTTAGAGGAAAGTATATATTTACAGAAACAAAATCTAGAGTGAACAACTATCCAATGAAATGCAGCTTGAAAATCAAGGGAACTTCGAAAACATCATGAACCAAGATGCATTAAATTAATGTGGCATTCATAGAAATTATCATGTGCAACCCAATCAAAAAAACGACACTAAAACATGTCAATGAAAAAGCAATTAATTGGTTATCTTGCACATGAACGATGCCATGCAGCCCAAACATTTGCTAGTGATAACCACTTTCATTAATGTATAGATACAGGTATCGATATAAAAAAGATAGCATGTAGTGGATTTACTTGCCTGACATTCATCTAGCATATCTCAATGAAGTATAAACAAATGGACCAATTAGTTCATGACTATTTCTCACCATAATGATATGTTTAAAATGACTTAGAAGGAATACAGAACCATATTGTGCCAGTTTCTGTCTAAATCTGTTTGTGTGCAATCGCCAAAACTACTTGAGATGTTCAACGTACTATACATTTATGAACAAGAAGAACAACCGATAACAAATAGGTGATACGCTTATGGTTTTCAATTTTTTTCTATATGCAGATAAGAGAATGAGATGCCGGTCGAAAAACTGGGTATAAACACAACTGCCGATAGCAGTAGAAGAAATTACTCATATGCATGCCATCCGAAGTCAATCTTTGCTTTTCCCAAGTGAAGAACAATAAAATAAGCAACCTTTTCCACACATTTCATTTGAATACCTCATCAAATATCCACTTGCAAACACCGGACTGCTGTAAGAGAATAATATATTTGAACAACAATCCAACGATATCTTGCACATGTTCTGTAAACAAGTCAACGAAATTATTAACCTCGAAAACCAATTAATCCATAGATGAATGGACAGGAGAGTACTTCTAGACGGCGGCAAGAAGAAAAAATTAAAGCTCCTATAAGTAGAGTATAGTGTACGGAATAAGAGAACCTCGTGAGACAACTTTAGAATCTAGTAGCAGAAAAACAACTACATCATATAACAATTTCAAACCAGCAATTGCCAAACATCTTCGAAAGTGCAATAGGCATAGGTAAATGACAATTACATGATTTTAAGGTGTAGACTCTAAAAATATATCAAGTTCAAATTTTCCACCATGAAACCATGGTATCATCAAGTTTGGGAAATACCCATGTTTCAGTCAGGAACTAAATGGAGAAGCCAAATTAAAGTGAAAAAGAAGATAAGTCAGAAAAGGAAATATTAAGTTCGAAACTAAAGCTCTTTCTCGCCCAAGCAGAAAATCATTTTCACCACTAGGACACTTAACGAGTATGCAAAATGCAACGCAATCACTAATTCCTCCAACTTAAATATTAGGAAAGTTGACAAACATGAATGAAAAAAAACATATTCTGATTGCTAATGAAAAAGATGAATGCTAATAAAAAAACTACTAACAACGAAGTTGAAAATGGAAAAGCTTATCATCTCTGTGATCACACAAATGAATACTTGAGAACGTGACAAATGAGAAAGGGGCGGCGAAAGCCTGGATGTAAGCAGGGGGAGACTCACACAAATTGATAGCGCAGCTGCACATGCCTAAAACAACAAATCCATCAAAAGCACATGCAAGCGCAGGCGTGCAAGGGAGGGAGGGGGTGGGGGGGAGGGGGAGGGAGAGAGAGGGAGAAAGAGAGAGAGTGGTGTTTCTTATGACAAACCAATACGAGAGAATTAAGAATATGAAGAAACTAACCACGACCAGCATCAGTAAGATTGAGGGAGGGGGGGGGGGGGGGGAGGGGAGAGGGAGAGGGAGAGGGAGAGGGAGAGAGAGAGAGAGAGAGAGAGAGAGAGAGAGAGAGAGAGAGAGAGAAGAGGTGTTTCTTATGACAAACCAATAGGAGAGAATTAAGAATACGAAGAAACTAACCATGACCAACATCAGTGAGATTGATTTTCACTGTAAAAAATGCAAATTCCCAACATGACTCCCATTCACCTGCAAACAAACTCGTAGCCCACCCTGCAGCATCAAAGCCACAAAATGGCAAGAGAAGACAAAGCATGAGTAATTTTTCTACTTTTGTGTCAAAAACCTATGCGAAGGAGAGCAGTTCACAGGCAATGTAGTTAGACTAGATAAGTTCTTCTAAGGAAAAAGAGAAAAGAAAGAGATTCTAATGCTTCCACCTACCCCGGAAAAACTACAACTTTTCCACCACAAAAGTGGGTGGTGTTCAAAGCCAACACTTAGGCTGCCTTGGCCGTACTAAGCATGAATAGAGGACCTAGGTCATCCAACATTGAGTTTCAGTGCCATGAAGAGCTTACAATCGTGTAGTCTGTAATGTTACCATAGTGAACTCCAAATAGTCGTTGCTAAATAACAAGCTAACAAGCTCCAGCTATCCTACTTGCTCATCAATTCTATTATTTGTGGAAGGACACCGTTCAAGAGTACAGTCTCAAGTTGCTAAATAATACACTAACAGGTTACAGCTAGTTTACTTGCTCTGCAGTGCTATTATTTATGGAAAGACGACATTCAAGAGAATAGTCTCAAGAACATGATTTTGGGTTAAAATGTCAGGGAGGCAATTAGTGCTAATGACTTCCTCTAGATGTTACCAAAAGATTATCATCCTTACGGCAAGATGGAAGGATGCACCAGCTCTCTAGTTGCACCTGGACTACATTATTGTGGTATCAGGACTGTACTGTGGACAAGCTTTGTGGTGTTATTTCATGACAGATACTAAGGAGAATGAGGTTCCAGCTCTGCAGGGGACTTTTCTATCATTTTTCTTTTGGCCAATAGATTTTTCTGCTGTTGAAAAGCAGAAATTGCTGCACTTTCAGCTGTCTTTTTTATTTTATGAGGAAGAAACTCTCTTAAACTTCCAGAGAAACAGTAGCACCTCTGTAAACCTGTAGAAAAAGATCACTTTCTTTTCTTGATTAATGGTACCCAAGGCAGCTCCAAATGAAGACCAGACAATTTCTATACTTAATGCTACAACTCACACTTTCCTATCTGGTTGGCAACCCCAGCATAATTGCAAGTAGAAATTTCTTCTGTAGAGAGAGAGAGAGAGAGAGAGAGAGAGAGAGAGGTAGGCAGAAACTTTGAAATTTCCAGAGACTAGCGTTGACCATTTAAAATTCCGATGGGAGAAAACTGATAGACATGCTTACAAACCAGTTTTATATATTTTCTTCATTTATGAACATGTGAATGAGATGAGAAATGGAGGTGCAGATAAAAGGGAAAGGCGACTTGTGAGGAAGTAAAAGTCAACTGTTAAAAGCACTAAAGATCTACTGAACGATACAACCATCAGAGTCTCCTATGTGCATTCTGTTTCCAGTTCCTAACAAAGGACATCAAACTAAAATAATTGCAAAAGGCTTTTGTTATTGAGTGCCCCTAAGGGCACTTGTGTATGAAAGACATTAGAAAAAAATGCAGTACTTTTATATATCACAAGAAATCGAAACATGCAAAACTTACCTTTAACATTGTCAAAGAAATCATATTTGATCTGCTGACTAGTTGAAGTTTCTTTTCACAAAAATTATTTGATCTATTTGTGCAACCATCAGTAAAAAAATTTTGTATGTTTCTTCTTCACATATTTTCATCACAATGACAAATGCCTATGATTGGGAATTTGATGGGCAAAATCTTGTGAAAGATGTGCAGACCTACCCAATGTCTTCAAGACATAAAAGAGAGACCCTTCTCCTTGATGGCCTATAAGATGACCAAGATACCTGCAAGGCCCTTCCTTGTAGTGTTGAATCTCTGGAGTCACTGGCCAGATAACACTCAGTTTATGGCCTTGTTTGATTGGGACAGCTTTCACGAGAATCTGGAGATCAAATTTAAGAAATCAAGATCTTCATAATTTCTTTCAATTAGTCTTACCCTTTCCACGCTTAAATTAAAAGTTGAAAATTGCAGAATCTTAGACTAAACACAACAATCTTGGCAAGGACATGAAAACCTGTAGATGCTCTGAGCTGCAAGGTTGTCCAGGAAAATGAGAGCGACTTTTGTCAGTATTTAGAATTTCTTGAAACTTGTCTTTTACCAGAGAGTAAATTTCATCTAGATTTTCTGCAATTGTCATCAGAGATATAAGTTAGCTGAATATTTAGATTTATCAAATTTTTGCACATCTCAAGGAAGTTAGTACAAAATATGGTTGGAATTATCTGAGTTATCAGTATTTCTTTTTTTCACAAGTCATCAGTATTTAGAAACTAGATTCGAGACAAACCTTTTGAATATACGACCAGATGCATGAGATTAGCTGAATAGTTCTCCTTGTAAAATTGGATGAGCTCATTTCTAATATCTAGTCCTTTTGCTCTCGGTCGAATCTCCAAGGTATCCCAATTTCCTGTAATTGCAAGAAGCAATGTGTTTTCGCAATGATGAGAAACAGTATAAACAAGACAAATCACCTTGCTTCTTGCTTTTTATAAGCATTCATATATTGCAATAGACTACAATTACTAACATAAAATGAAACTGGAACTATTCTAAAAGTTAAAAAAATCAAAGAATGAGGGGTTTACCAAAGGAGAATGTTTATGCTCTTCGGCCTTATACACAGACAAAGCTGAGACACTTACCTGTGCTAAACTTATGATAAGGATGACTTTCCTCGCTTATGTGTCTCTGAAGCTGCATAGTTGGATCAGTGTCAGCACCAGCATGAGTGAGAGAATAACTGACTCTATAGAGCATAGGATCATCATTTTACACATTGAAAGTGATTTATTGCAGAACAATAAATTTTGTACAGAAAAGTTACAAAAGCTGACATAATTAAATGGGAGAACTCATGAAGCTTTTGTCAGTTTTTTTCGATTTTCTGTATGACTCTAAGATTTCTCCCACTTCTGTGGATACTTTTTCTTGAAGAAGTGGTAAAGATGGGAATCTTTTCCGTAAAGTCCTATCATAGTGCTGGAAAACAAGATTGTGGGTGGCATGCAAGGAGGCTTTTCCTTGGAAAGCAATTTGCAAAGTTGGTACACACCAGAGTTAAATTTTTTGTTTTGCAAGCATCTTGGGAATGTATTCTCACCTTACACATTTTGCATTAAAGAGAGATTGTGCCTGTCAATAGATGCTTTTTTATGCAAAAGAGAGGTAGAGACGGTGAGACATATCCTCCTTCACTGTCCATGGACAAGAACTATCTGGGTGGCACCTATGTGTGCACTATATCTCGGGATATAGGAGGATTTATTGAACAAGAATAATGGGCTTGGCAAAGTCTTCTTTTGACTTGTGTTAAGAAAAAGAGGATTTCTTCAATCCCTCTTGCAATTTTTTGGTTGATTTGGGAGAGCGGAATTAGAGAGATTTCATGGGAGAGGAGACGCTTGTTTTTGTTATTATTGGAAGTTGGTTTTGTGAGATTTTGTGGGACGACTATCGATTGTTCTAAAAGCTTAAATTGTTAGATGAATGTTTGATTTATTATTTAAATATTCTAACACTCCCCTCCTCACGCTTAGTCTAGACTTTTTTCTGCCCAGTACTAAGCATGTAAAATATTAAATTGGGGAGGCAAATCGGGCCTGGTAAGATTTGAACTCAATATCTCCAGCTCTGATACCATGTGAGATTTTGTGAGACCACTGCCGACTATTCAAAAAGCTTAAACTATTAGATGAAGGCGTGATTTATTATTTAAATGCTCTAACAGGTTTAAGTCCTGCACTCTTGGTACAATGGAAAGTTATGTTTGGACATAAATGCTTTAATTGACATTGTTGATGATTTATCTTGTAACTCTTTTTCTATATGAGTTTACACCCCCTTGATGCTCTATAGTAATCTTTTCTTTTACCTATAAAACAAACCATACAAAATGGCCTTATCCTGATTGTTCAGGATACCATTATCTCCAGCATTTAGCTATGGTCAGGAGACCTTAGATGACAGTCAAAGTCATGGTCAATTCTGTTATCAGTCGTTTAACTCCTACCTGGTTTGTGCGCCAGTAATCAACTAATAAGTTTTTCTGGTTCTCTGCATGAAAAAAAGGCTAACAATAAGCCTTCGTAGAAAATAATCCTGTAGAATTAAGCAGACACAAGCCATTGAAGAATAGAATTATAATACTTAAGGTTCCTGATAATCAATCTAACCAGAATGAACAGCTTTAATTTCCCTCATGGTGGCGTCAGGGGACATCAAGGGTTTTATGAAAAACTGCGCGAACCTGCTCCACAGTTAAGAAAACAAGACAGCTGCAGAAGTTCTACAAAAATTCCTTAAGCTATCAATGAGAAAAAAGAGAGAGGTCGCTGTATACCTGTCCAATGCCTCTTCAAAGCTATCGACATTAACATCGAAAAAGTAGTTTGTGTGTTTGGATGCCGTAAAGGCATTCATTCTTCCTCCATGCTAATCAGTGTGATAAAATATGAAGAGAGTTATTTTCACTAACTTCAGCCATGTAAAAGCATATATCACGTGAAGGAGTTGATTTGTGGATAAAGGAACCAAATATAGAAAACAAGCTACCATGCCACCAAATATTCCACCAGACCATAATAAGCAAGAAGAAGATGAAGATGCCGTAATCCACAGGGAATAGAAAGAGAATGCTTAAGAAATCTCGTCCTTCTAAGATACCAAAGAAAGTTGACACCAAAGAAAAGTGAACACAAACTCCTGATTCTCAGGATCACAATTTCAGATTCCTCACAGACTGCCATAGCACAATATCCTTTTCCTCATTATTCTGAAAGAGATTAACTTATTGGCAAAATTAAGCACTGATACATGGCAATTGCAGCATATGGCAGTTAAGTAGTGTCTCGATTTAAACTCCGAAAGGGAGAGGGAAATGATGCAAGAACGTACCTTACAGAACGAAAAACAACTAGAAAACGCATTATCATTGTAAGGAGCTAATTCCATGTATGATGTCATGAAAGTGAAATCAACAACTGGTCTTGATTGTATTCCGCCTTTGTTTCTAAGATCCTAAAGTTGTACATAGGACTTGTTGATTTAAGATTTTGGTCTGTAGCACCAGCATCTGAAAGACTTTAGTTTCTTTTATAGTCCTCGGGCTACAATTTGGGGTCAGAAAAAGAAACCTATAAACAATTGTTCTGTTACACTGATTGCCATAGAAAATTCAAAAGGAACTGGGAACTGGGAACTGGAAAAGGAGGCACGTCAACTATCGACCCCTCATCTCAGTCACATGAAACACTCTTGGTCATGAACAGGAGAAGCCAGATGCTTCAAGGAAAAAATGTAAGCAGTTACCTCAGTGATGAATTTGGAATAACCATCCTCCACTGGATACTTTTCACTAGCATAAAACAGCATGTGCTCTGCAACAACATATCAAAAATTAGCAGGCAGGACTCAAATACATATGATAGAAAAAGGAGCACCTTTTGAGGCAACACGCATGATGCAGTTTGGACCCCTAGAACCCAAAAAGAAAAGAGAAACTCCAAGCAGCCAGCTTATTAGTTTAGGCGATCAGGAAATAATTACAGCTGATGGATCAATGACAAAGGTATTATAAGTTGATTGTGTAGATCAAAATCTGTCACTGAAGATGTCGTTTTCGGGTGAACAAGGTTTTATACCTAAAGAACTAGTGTTGTAAAATCAACATGAGAAGATGAGCTTTTGAAAAAAAAAAAAAAAAAGAAACCAAAAATCTCAGTTCGCTTTTCTTTCAAGGGTGCTTCGTGCCGTGAATTGAGAATCCAAGGTGTGAGCTGTCGAAACATGGTTTTGCAATAAAACAATCAGCACCAATTTGAACTTGATGTCGATACTACATTAAGGGAAACACCTATATTTGTTATACGCCTTTTTTCTACCAGATCTGTCGCTAATGCATCCGTGAGTAGTGAATTTCGCTGTGAATAAGTGATTCTCTTCACCTTCAAACATACAATTTCTCTTCTGGATGATGTGAAGACTATCAACAGTTTTGACCTAAAATTTACTGGACTTAAGATTCTTGTTCTTTCTTCTTCTCCCCGCGCATACACAAATCGACAAAGATGCAAAAGATAATCGCACAAAGGCACTGCTCTTCACAGATTTGTAGTTTCTACACACGCCTTCAATAATATTAAAAAAGAAAAAAACACAAACTATTACCGAGAAAATGAGCAAGGCCGTCGAGGCCTTCGGGGTCGCTGAAGGAGCCGACGCCGACATCCATAGAAGCAGCACACTGCAGCATCCAAATACAACAAATACCACATCCATTAAGTCGAGTCAGAAAGCACCGTTTCCTCGCGGGACGAGCCGACAGACGAACAACAGATCAACCAGTACAAAAAAAAAAAAAAAAATTTAAATAGAATGAGCGGGACTGACGGGAGAGGACGCACCTTATCGGTGTCGGGGTCGCTGATGAGGAGGACCTCGAGAGAGTTCTCAAGGACGACCCTCCGGTACTCCCTCTTGTCCGACCTCGGCTTCACTATCTCCACCTCCTCCCCTCCCGCCGCCATCACGCAAAGGAGCGACGGCGATCGACGGCGATCGACGGCGATCCCTTCCTGCCGGTCGCGCGAACCGGGAAACCTCCTCCGGCTCGAGAGAGATTTCGAGCTCCGACGGAGTGGTGGTAGTGCTAATGGCGAGGGAACGCTCCGAGTCGAGTTGAAGACGCTGGTGAGCATCAGCGACGACATGGAAATGTACGGTCGTCGCTTGCGAGAGTCTTCGTCGTCGTCGCTGTTCAGCATGGCAGCGACGGGAAGTGAGGCACGCGCGCAGGGCCCCGCTCAAATTTCCCGCGAAAATTACCTGATTTCTGCACATTTAATATATTGCCTTAAATAAAAAGGAGCTGGCTGCTCCGTTTGTTTATTTGGCGAAAAATAAATAATATAAAATTATTTTTTGTAAAATAATCGATCATGTAGTTTAAAATAATTAATTAATAAAAAATATTTCATCATTAATAATAGTTTATTTGTCTAAACATTTTCTTGAACATGTTCGTTTTAACTTTTAAGTGATATAAGTTATCATTTTTAAAAAAAATATTTTTTAAATTATTCATTTTTCATAAAATAAATGAAGCCTAAAATGCATTTTTTACAGCTTATCTATAAAAACTGAAAATTTAAGTATTGAATATTAAGAGGCGAAATATTTAAATATTGAAAATGAAAATAAAAAGGTTGCTTAATAAATTATGAGAACAAATTCTATTGTTTTGTTTCTAGACATGGGATAGTGAGTTTTGGTAAGATTTTACTTTATAAGTTATTCTTACTCAACCTATTAAGTAATTTTTGTCTTGAACTAATCAGTTAAGCAATATGCAATCAGTGGTTATCTAACGCATTTAATGTGCTTATCAGACACTACTTGGAATATAATTCTACGACATTTATAATGTGTGGCAATAATCAATTATTTTTTACCCGTGCATGAATTGTATTATACTCATCTCGCTTTCAATTGACCCATTACATCAAGCATCATTGCAACATGATTTATTCATCGTTCAGAAAACATTTTACTTGTTCAGGCGAGAAGAATAAAGATGAGGGGAAAGAATTCGAAAGGAGTTCAAGTTCAAGGGATCGTGTGTTAGAATATTGCTCGGATAAACAAAGGATAAGAATGGAAAACAAACCATTACGACTTATATGTCCCTTTAACTACTCAGAAAATTATTACAACAAGGGTATAAGATAAACTATTTTAACTTTGATCCCGACATTCGACATCGACAACCTCCACGTCACATGAACGTGTCCGAACCGGCAGGCGACAATCAATGTCCTATAGTTTTTCTTCTTTTTGCTTTCAATGCCCCACAGATTTATTGTTTATTAGAAGCAAAGCATTTTCTATAAGCAACCGTGATGACATCGATGGGTATCTATAGTCGAAAGAATGACGAGCACATTGATATCTTCAATTGCCTTTAATGAGCACACGAATACGACGATTGGAACCTAAAAGCGTGGACCCAACGTGTAATTGTTACCTTATCAAACATGACTTCTTCAAAGGAATATAATTTTTATCTTGGCATTCGACTCGATCCTCTCGGCCTCGTCGAAAACCTCGAAAGCAATGACCACTGTTCAGGAAGAAGATGAACAAGAATTGGAAGCATGCAGGCCTCGGAATGAATGATGTCCGTCCCCCGTTCATCGGAATTCCAACCGCGGCTGTCCAGAATACTCCGAACGTTTCTTCTATTCCAAAATATTGCCATTTGAATAATTCATCTGGAAGACGATTCGATTCCTTACAACTTCACTGACCACAAGCCCCTTTAAATGAGCCATAAAGAGGTTGAGATCTTCGAAAACTGAGGATATCCTCGATTTGAATCAAGGATGGTTGAACCGGTTGGTTTTTGTCAGTCGTGTACTCAGATGTGCGCAGGCTCCCGTAAACACGAACGGATAGCGTCTTCTTTCTAGCTGCGCCAACTTTTACATAATCATTGAAGAAATCCAGCAACTCTTGCTGCGTTAGCTGTCTCAGCGCCTCTACCTGATCCAGTATCATTTGTAAGAACTTAATACTATATTACTGAAGTCTGGCTCTAGAATTTCGCACTAAACAAAGGTTCTCATTAATTTCAGTCTTGTTTCTAACTACTATCTATTAGTGCTGGCAGCTCCACCCATTTCAGTAGTCTAAGTAGAGAGAAGAATTACAGTATATCTGCCCAGTTAATGTTTAGATCGATCTTCATACCTCAGTTTCTCTCCTATCAAATTTCAGAGTTCCATCGGAGATTTCTTTCCAGTAGAATGCACATTCTTCCCTCAGATTCTTGTGCTTCTCGAGCTTCATATCGATCAACGCATTCACATTGCTCTGCATATGATAAGGAACCGATTAGTATGACCATGCTATGTCTCCCAGCTAAAGATGGCGCAGTTACTTTGCACTATCCTTGACACAAGAATCCACTCGAGTACAAATCTTGAAAATGGGATGGATTGCAGGAAAGTCAGTGAGAAAGGAAGTTCTCATTAAGTAATTTTGGAAGTGCTTTTTACCCCAGAAAATAAAACACCACTACAAGCGATTCCTATTGAGTATTTCTTATCTGAGGTCCGAAAAGATTCTTGATGCAATTTTTTTTTCAGGTATATGCACTATCACTCCTTCCATAGGAGGCATTCAAAACAAAGATGAACAAGGCTTGGAAGCAATATTTGTCCAAAGACCGACTGATAACAACAGCTCACTTTCCCTTTTCGGTACCCTACATTGAGTAGTCAAGCCTGCATCCAACACTGCTGTGGATTCTTACTGGTGAAAAGGCAAGCTGACATCTTAAGAGTAAACTATGAACATCTACACAACTTACCACTTAATTGAGAATATCCTTACTTATCTAAACCAGGAAATGCTCATATAAGTGGCAACATCATTCAAGGATTTCACTCTTAACGTACCTTCCACATGCTAAGAATCATGAATACCTATTTTGATAATAGATCAAATACCACATTTCAATGTGTAATCTCAGCATTCAATATGTCTAATGGATCTCAATTTTCAATTATTCAACTGTTTCATTTTACCAACGAAGGTTGTCACTCAATTAATGTACCTTCCAAATGCCAGCATCATCTGACTCACCTTGAAGTCTTCATTTGTCATCTGAGATAGTTTGCTTTCGAACATTTTTAGGAATTCCTCAACTCTCAAATCAATATGACCAGGCCCCTAAAAAGATAGATATATTAGAATATGAGGTAATGACCTTGGTCCTAAAACAAAATATTGCTAGTCACCTTCACTGTGCATTGGATTATGAATTGTAGTCCACGAATTCCATAATCGTTCCTATGTTGAAGGAGACATAAAAAAATCTGAGAAACGGCAACTATTCATTGAATCTTTGTAGGTCAAGGAGTGCCTTAAGTACCTCTGCTTAAACATGGTTATGTACCCAAGCTGCTCCACAGATCTAAGCTGGTGGAATGCTGCTTGTTTGGCGATTAGAGCAAAAAACAAAAAAAAAAAAAAAAAAAAAAAAAAAAACCATTAAAAATTAGGTTTAATATCCTAAAAATCTCAAACTGGTATACATGTGATAAATTTATTTCAAACTAATTTTTTGATCTTGAAAAATCCCAGATTAGTTTATAAATTTATCCCAACTAACTTTAAAAAAAACCCTAAACTGATATATTTGTGACAAATTTACCTCAAACTAATTTATTTAACAGTCAAAAACCCTAAACTGATACATTTGTGACAAATATACCCTTCATTAAATTGGATTAATACCACAAAAATTATATATTTGTAACAACGAAGAGTAAAATTGCAAATTGATACATCGGTCAACTATCACATGTCATTCAACTTAATAATTTGATAGTAAAATTTAACAAAAACTAACATAAAATAAATTTAACACAACTCCACCAATTTAGGGTAAATTTATCAAATGTGTACCAGTTTATGATTTTGGCTTCCCTTAGTCCGTGACACGACTTATTATGACTTATGTGCGCACACCCAAATTTTCAATTGCTTTGAATGGAGAGCTCTACGGGTTCTTTGCGAGAGCGGCCGAGGTCTCCGCCAAGGTGATCCCATCTCTCATTACCTTTTCACTATGGTTATGGAGATGCTTTCAAGGATCATTCATAAGTACTCTTTGAGGCCTGATTTCAAGTTCTTCTGGAGGTGTAAGACAACGGGTCTTTCACATCTCTTTTTTTGCAGATGATATCTTCCTTTTTTGTGAGGCTGGCCTTCCTACAATGGCTCTCCTCAAGGAAGGTCTTCATATCTTTTCCTCTTGGAGTGGCCTTTGTCCTAATCCGTGTAAGAGTGAAATTTTTTTGACGGGTGGCGCACCCTCCTTAAGGAATGGTATTCTCTTAGAGTTGGGCTTTCGAGAAGGGAACTTGCCGGTTCGGTACCTGAGGGTTCCCATAATCACTTCGAGGATCAGCAAAGTAGACTGTTGTGCCCTTGTCAACTGTATCACTGCAAGAGTTCGGTCTTGGACTCACCAATTCCTCTCTCTTGCTGGACGGCTTCAGCTTATCGGGTCAGTTCTTCACGCTATACAAGCCTACTTGGCTAGTGTATTTGTTTTACCTATAGCTGTGGTGGACCAGATAGAGAAAATCCTTAAACAATTCCTATGGAAAGATCCGGACCTAGATAGGGGTGGTGCTAAAGTAGCTTGGGATGAAGTTTGCCTTCTAAAGGATGAAGGAGGGCTAGATATCATGAGGCTCCAAGATTGCAATAAAGCCGCCATGCTGAAGCATATCTAGCTCTTGTTCTCTGACAAGGAAGCGCTGTAGGTGGGTCCATTCCACTTTCTTAAAGAACAAGAACTTTTGGGTTGCTAGGAAGCCAACCTTTGGCTCCTGGGCCTAGAAGAACTTGTTGAACCTAAGAAGTGATTTCCGGATAGCCTTCTACTGGAAAATTGGCGATGGCCAAACAACCTCTCTTTGGTTTAATAATTGGCACTCTAGGGGGCTCCTGAACCTACTATTCTCAAATTCACTTATCTACAGCTTAGGGCTCTCTAGGCAAGCCTGTGTTGCTGACCTCTTCTCATATGTTGGCTAAGCTCTCAGGACGGTGCTTGAATCGTGGGGTCATTCTCTCCCAGTCCTGTCGGGTGTCCTGGATCATTGTTGCTGGTGAGAAAGCTCTTCGGGCCGGTTCACGGTGGCAACGGCATGGAACTCCATTAGGAAGAAGAGAACGCGGGTCCATTGGCACTCCTTCGTGTGGGACAACATTATAGTGCCTCGCTATCAGCTTAATCTTTGGCTCATTGCCAAGCGCAGACTTCCGACCTAGGCTCTCCTTCTGTCTTATGGTAGAATTAGAAGTGTTGCCCGTGCGTTTTGCAAGAGTATGCCCGACTCTATTGATCACCTATTTTTTTATTGCTGTGTCATAGTGGCGTTGCTTTCTTTTGGGCTTCCAGATGCAATTTGCCTTGGTGCAATAGAACTTGGAGGAAGAACCTCCGCTGGGCTGTTACCTATTTGATGAGTAAAGATTTTTACAAGTGCATTGCCCATTTTTCCTTTGGTGCGCTTTGTCATATCATTTGGAAAAACATGAATAGCATCATCTTTAGAGACCAGCCCCTGATGATCCCAATCATGAAGAACCACCTCTTCAAAGTGGTCCGAGACAAGGCTATCACCTTTAGAAACGTCGAAGATAATTTCAAAAACAAAAAGTTGCAGAGAAGTTGGGGTCTAGACTCGATTATTTTCACTGGGGACCGTTGTCCATGCCATGTTGTAGTGTGTGTGCCGCAATTTGCGGCTTTTACATCTCGTCACCCTTCCACTCCTTTTTGTTCCTGCATTTGGAGAAAAATTTCTAGTGACGAGATCTTTTGTACATTTGGCATTTCCTCAATATATTCTTACCTTTTAGTAAAATATATATATAGTTTGTGATAAATTTTTCATAAGTATATCAATTTTGGATTTTCCAAGGTATTAAAAGAAATTTCACGTCACAAAAAAAAAAATTGAAAAATTTATCTAAAAAGTTCTAAACATATGGTCATTTTACCAATTCAATTATAAACCTTTTAATCTTGCTGCCTCGGCTAGGCGAGGCTAGCCTCGCCATATCTACCTTGGTGATGCCAACCCTCACCTATCTCACCTAGCTGGCCCTCACCTATGTGAGCGCACCCCTCGTCAAGGCTGGCCCTCGCTTAGCTAGGCCTCACTTGTGGCAAGCAAGGCCAACCTACTTTGCAATGGCCATTGGCCGAACATCGCCTGTGGCTAGAGCCTAACCACTAGCAAAAGGTACAAGAAGACCAAAAAGAATGAAAAGAAAAAAAAAAAAATCATAAAAAATAATTAAAAATTCAAAAAAAAATATTATAATATTACTAAAAATTATTCATGTTTACGCAACGATGCCACCAACAAATTCCAACCAAAATTGGCCGGACAAACTCAATTGGCAAGAAATGAAAATGTTTTAAGGCTTTATTAGCAAAATTGAAAAGTTTAGAAATGAATTGACAAAAATACAATAGGTTTAGAACTTTTTGGACAATTTTCCCCAAAAAAATTTAAACACCGTACCAAACGCATCCCTATTCTTTTTTTATTATACAATTACCAAACATGTTTAAATGCTTAGAAATTGATCTAAGGAATAAAATGAGAAAAAAGTATTTCTAAATAGAAATTTTTTCCGAGAACGGAATAATTAACAAACAAACCCTGAAAGTGAACGCTAACATATAACATATATTTTACAGCCCGCAGTGAGAACATCCTTATCAAATTCGAGTGTCGCTTCTGCTCCCACATCTGCAAGGAGGTTTCAGAGCTGAGGTAGATAACAAAACAAGCTTCGTTCTTCACTTATGCAGGTCATAACGAGAAAAAGGCAAGAGGCACATATTCTCTCCGCCTCAAAGATCAGGGATATTAGACGGATAAATGGACGATATTTCTGTCCGAGTATGCGGGCCTTTGAATGAATGAGGTAAAACACCCCCCACCCCCTCCGTTCATGGAGGATTTCCAACCGCAGCTGGATCCAGAATACTCTGGGCGTTCCTTCTATTCCAAAGTACTGCCGTTTGAATAACATGGCTTTCCTTCGTCTGGAAGACAATTCAACACCTTACAACTTCACTCGACCATAAGCCCCTTTAAATGAGCCATAAAGAGGTTGAGATCTTCCGGAAAACTGAAGATATCCTCAATTTGAATCGAGGATGGTTGAGCCGGTTGGTTTTTGTTGTTCATGTACTCAGATGTGTGCAGGCTCCCATAAACACGAACGGACAGCGTCTTCTTTCTAGCTGCGCCAACTTTTATATATTCATTGAAGAAATCCAGCAACTCTTGCTGTTTTAGCTGTCTCAGAGCTTCTACCTGTTCCACCATCATTTGTAAGAACTTGATACTTTACTATTTAAGTCTGCCTTGAGAATTTCACGCTAAACAAAGGGCGTCATTAATATCAATCGTGTTTCTAACCACTATCTCCTAGTGCTGGCAACTCCACCCATTTTAGTGGTCAAAGCAGAAAGAACAAAGTTAATGTCTAGATCAATGTTCATACCTCAGTTTCTCTCCTATCAAATTTCAGAGTGCCGTCGGAGATTTCTTTCCAGTAGAATGCACATTCTTCCCTCAGATTCTTGTGCTTCTCGAGCTTCATATCGATCAACGCATTCACATTGCTCTGCATATGATAAGGAAACGATTAGTTTGATTATGCTATGTCTCCCAGCTAAAGATGGCACAGTCAGTTTGCATTATCCTCCATTAAAGAATCCACTTGAGTACAAATCTTGAAAATGGGATGGATTTAGGGAAGTTGGTAAGAAAGAAGATTCTCATTAAGTAAATATTGCAGCGCAAATCCTTTTTGGAAGTGATTTTTACCCCAGAAGTGAAACACCACTACAAGAGATTTTTCCTATTGAGTATTTCGCATATAACCTCCCAAAAGATTCTAGGTGCTTTTTTTTTTTTTCCCTTTGAAGGGGAAGGGGGGGGGCGGGTTGGTTGGGGTTACATGCACTATCACTAGTCCGTTAGCCTATCCAGGAAGAGGAACTGAGGAAGTGCTTGATGCAATTTTTTCCAGGTGCAAATTCTATCACTCCTTCCATAGGAGGCATTCAGGAAGAAGATGAACAAGACTTGAGAAGCAATATTTGTCCATGGACCAACAGATAACATCAGCTCACTTTCCCTTCTATGTGCCCTCTATTGCACAGTCAAGCCTGCATCCAACATTGCTGCAGATTCTAACTGAAGAAGAAAGCAGGCTGGATTCTTAAGAGTGATAATATGAACATTGACACTACTTAGTTGACAACATCCTTGATTATTTGAATCATCACGAAAGTGGCTACATCATTCCAAGTTTCATTCATATTGATGTACCTTCCACATTCCAAGCATCACGAACAAAATTTTCATTATAGATCAAATACCAGAAATTCAATCAGTAATCTTACCATTTGATATTTATTATCAATTTTCAATTATTTAACCATTTTATTTTGCCAATGAAGGTTCGCCCTCGATTAATGTACCTTCCAAATGCAAGAATCATTTGACTCACCTTGAATTCTTCATTTGTCATCTGAGATAGTTTGCTTTCGAACATTTTTAGGAATTCCTCAACTCTCAAATCAATATGCCCCGGCCCCTAAAAAGATGGATAATTAAAATATGAGGTAATGACCTTGGTCTTAAAAGACAAACAAATTGTTGCCAGTCACCTTCACTGTGGATTGGATAATGAATTGTAGTCCACGAATTCCATGATCATTCCTGTGTTGAATGAGACAAAAGAAATATGAGGAATAGCAACGGGGCATGTAAATTTTGTAGTTCGAGTGCCTGAAGTACCTCTGCATAAGCACAGTTATGTACCCAAGCTGCTCTACCGATCTAAGCTGGTGGAATGCCGGTTGCTTGGCAATTAGAGCAAAAAGCTGAAGTTTTACATTCATCACGATATCATCCCGGTGAACCTACATAATCAATCAAATAGTCAATCAAACCCTTCCAAAGAAACTAGACATTGAAAAATTAAAAAGCAAGACATTACCAAAGTCATACCAGAAAAAGAGAGGGAGAAGTAGTGGGAGGGGGAGCTAGACACTCTCATTTTTAGAGTTAATTAACCCCCTTCAGGATTTCGGCACAGGAATACAAATGTGTCAAGAAAGCAATAACATGAAATATGTAAATCAACTCACAGACAACAGAAGAACAAAGAAAAGTTTCAGAGTAAAAAATAAAACATAGATTAGTTAACATTAAAATTGAAAAAGCAAGTTTATACATTTAAAATAAATGACAGTATCCTTAAGAATATATGACTTATCAAATATTAGATGTTCCTTATGTCAAGCCTCAGACAACTACCGATCCGATGAAATCCTTACCAAACCCACAAAATGTCCATCTTCTGGTCTTCCAGCAGATTTTCAATCACCAACAGCAAATGGAAGAAACAAGCACTCGACTGGATATACTAGGCAAAAGTATATTCACTGGGCAGGGAAACCAAGACAAACTTCTAATGTTTGAGTTCACCAAATGAAGGATGAAACAGGATGTAACAAGAGGAATTATTGATGTTAAATAAATACTATTTATATCATTCTGTAGACGAATAAAGCATTACACTCCCTTTAACACAAAGGAACAAGAATAACCACATGTAAATTCTAAACTTAAAAGTCTTTTTAAGTGAAGATTGACAAGGAGAGTGACAGCTAAAGCAATCTTCATTTCGGAGATAACATATATGCTAAGCTTTCAGGTTACATCTGAGTTTCATTCCCACATATGCAAATCAAGTTACAGAACTACCTGAATATAGTGCACCAGACAGGAATTCTCGTCACTTGGATTTAGGCCTTCTGCACAGTAGAAGTGACTCAATCCAGTTCCAAGTTTAACTACTCTATTTGTCAGATGCTGGGATGGATATAATTGTTGACATATTGGCTGTGGACCATGGAAAAGAATATTTTCAACATGCTGCACCATAGACTCTGCTTCAACACGCTCAATATTCCCTAGACAAGAGGTAGCAGATATAATTAAAACTCAAAAAGGGAAGGCAGCGACCTATCACAGATTGTAAAATGAAGCTGTAGATTACTACATACCGGCTATGTAAAATTCCAGGAAGGTCCTCGATAACATCAGGGGCAAAAAGTTGGTGAGATCTTCACCCTTAATGGAAGGAAGAACTTCAAGTTGTTCTGTCCAGGGCCGAGTATTATCCTGCAGTATTAGTGAGCAATAGTACATAGCCTGCTGATAAGGTTGCTGAAACTTCAAATTCTGATAATCTTTCATCACCACTTCCTGTAACATACATGCGCAAAGAGAGAATCACTAATGTAACTTGTGCAAAAACTGAAGGTAAAGGGTGCAGATATATATGGGGGGGCAGGGAGAGAGAGAGAGAGAGAGAGAGAGCTAAAAGTTAACCTTGATCACAGCAAATCTCTCAGGTCTTACTTCAAAGGTTGCTATTTTCTCGATGACTTTTTCCAGCAATATCCTCAGTTTGTGATTATAACCAACCACGGTGACCTAAGTAATAAAACAAATGATCAGCACATGAATGTCCACTCCTGCATACACAAGAGAGACAAGGGCACTCTAAAGAATTGCTTGCCCACATCAATTCCATTGAGAAAAATTTAAGGATCTTTTTCGGGACAGAAAAAACTGAGTAAAGGAAAAGCATAAAACCATTTCCCAGTCTTTTTGTGCTTAAAAAAACTAAAACTAGTACCTGAAAACCTGTGTTGGTGTGATGCACAGCATAATAAAGGCCAGCAACCTGTGCATAATAAGCTGAAGCACACCCAAAAAAGAAAATTATGGAGAGAACCGGCCATATATGATCATAGTAATACCCAAATAGATAGAAGAACAGATTGCAGAAAAAGAGGGACTAATTTCTAAGCTATACAGATCACGTTAAAATTGACTGCCATTTTTCAAAGGAATAACTACACGACTGATATGAAACATAGCATGAGGTAACCATTTAGAGCATATCATCTAGTGTACTATAGAATCTTACCAAATTCATTCAAGTAATCCATCATAGAGCATGTCATTTAGTGTAGAATCTTACCGAATTCATTCAGGTAATCCATCAACAACCGCGTAAATATATCAGTCAGCACTTCAGCTTCAGATGAGTTGCTACCATAGGGGCAGCTGAAATCTATTCTAACATATGCCTTGGGAGTGGAGAATACAGTATCAGGCTTGAACCACAATGATGAGTATGATGACTTCCTCAAAAGAATTGGCAATTTCATCTGTTCATAAAATCAGTCATGATAGGAGCTAAAGATTGATAGGATAAGTTCAGAATGTATCATACACCACACCTTTTCTTCTGAAATTTTTAGAGATAAGTCCGTAGGGACGAATACATTGGGTACTGGCAGATGCAAATTTTCATCAGGAGAAGACGACATCCATCCCTGCAAATCAGTACAGACAATATAAAGGATAATCCTTTCCATTCTCGAGCAAAAGAAAAGGATGTATACTCCATCTCATGGTATTATGTTCCCTCTTTTAGTGTAAATCTGCATACTACATTTGAAAAGAAAACCAGTTGATCTCAGAGGGTCCACAATATTATATTTGAATGGGTACACATAACATAAGCAATTGATGGTACTATAGTGGGGATTATCTCTCAGACATCTTATACAAATGATTCGTAAAGTATCTAATAGAATCATGCCACCAGAATATAAAAAGGAAAAAAAAAAAGGCTTGGTAGACCTAAAAATGTTTGAACATTGCAGGGAATGAATATTCAGTGTTGGCGGCAATTTTGCCAACTAGTCAAAATCAATTCAATATAAGATGTTTATCATTTAAGCATAATGTGCCACTTCATCTGTGAGACCACTCCACTTAGAATGAAAATCAGTGACATAATTAACAAGGAAGACATGCCTGTATAGTAGAAACGGAGATTCTGCTCATGGAATATGCTGTTCCATACCATGGTTCCACCATGTCTGTTGATTCTTCAAAGCTCTTGGACTCCCAAAAGATTCTGTTGGATAAAAGAAGTAATTCCTATTTAGATTATGTTGACAGAAGTAAGCATGAAAAACATTCCAATTTGCAAAGGATAGTCACAATGCAATCCTTGAAAAGAATTTTCAGTGCATAATTAATCATATCTATGAATAGTGTGACTGGTTTCTGGTGAATAGGGATGGTTATAGCCTTGGAGAAGTCATGATTTTATCAGGAGATTCTGGATTTGATGTTCAACGAACAAGCTGGAAAGTGGAAATGGTTAACTAAAAAATGGGTAATGAAATGGCAGTTGGGCATCTGCTTTCTCCAGTTGTATTGTCCTATTTGTTGAATAACTTTAAGGACCACATTCATGTTTTCATGAAAAAAATATTTTATAAAAAGCTAAACATAGAAAGAGATTTCTCAATTTTGACAAAGGGAATATCCTAACTGGCAAATCCTAGCAGATCTTGCCAAAAGTATCAATGCAGATGACGTTTCCAAGTCTTTGCCTCTATACAGACAATACGGTGCCAGCATGAAGGGGTGTGCCTGGACAGGTGCATGCATGTGAAAGTGTTTGCGTTGATACTGCCTTTTCTTGCAGGTGCAGAAATGAATGGCAGTGTGGTGGGTTGGAATGGCCAACCCCATAAAAACCACAAACCTGATTAGTACCCTAAAACATGTTTTCCAAATAAAGTTCCAAAACTCTTCCCAATTAGGTATATCTTAACCTAAAACCCGACCTTTTTCTTTATTTTGAATAAATACATATACATAAACACAAAAAAGAAAAAAATAATAATACTGCAGTCAGGTCTGATCAGGGTACCCACCAAACAGATCCTCCAGACTATAGAATTATAGTGTTCGGAGAAGTTGAGAAACCAGTGGAACCTGACCCTATGGTTTTCTATGTAGGTGTGACATCCATACAGGGGGCCTGGTGAACTTAGCCCTCTAAAACTTCTCGCATTAGGAAAAATAATGGGAGACGAGTTCTAAGTAGCTTTACTTTCATGTAATTTCGTATATAAGAGATGATTCCTCTTGAAAACTCAAGCACATCAAAACACTCAATTTTCTTTGATAAACCTTCCCATGCACTTACAATGCAGCAACCAGGAAAAGAATGATCAAATAGCCATTAGAAACAACGGAAAGTGTCATTTGATAACCCCTAGAGCATGATTTCAATCCTTTATGAGAAGTAGTAGACTCACCGGACATTGTCTGGAGAAAGCTTATCCAGCACCATTTGAATAGTGCCAGGATTGAATTTACAAGGCAAAGATGACCCCACAATCCAATCTTCAGGTGGATATATCTAAAGTTCCATTAAAAGTGGCAAATCATTAGATACTCAATAATCACAATGATTTCACTTCAATCAGGCATGGCATGCATTAAATGTAAAAGGAGAAAAATCTTTCTTAAGCACCAGTTCTTACTAAAAAATGGATTACTTAAAGAACCAAATGTTTACATCTCATCTTCTAAAGAGATGAGCTTTGCAGGTACTTGTCATGTTGTTTACAGCCTTCAAACTCTTCAGAACCAATTCTACCTGAACAACTAGCACTTTACAGGTGTAAGACCACTCCACTTCAGGGACAGGATTATGTTTTAAGTTGTGGCAGAAGCTGCCTCACATCATGGACTTTTATGAAAAAGAGTAACATGTTCAAAACATTTTAATGATCCTTTCATTGATGCTTCCATATAAGCCATCATTCAATGAAGAACACTTAAGACCTTTCCAAACATACAAATATTGAAATATAAATTCAATTATAATATTTCAAAAAATTTAAAGTATTTCTTCTATTTTCACATTTTGGAGAGAAATCCCCTCTTGCTTTTTAAATCAAAACCAAACGAGCTCCTAGTTACAGATCAAAAGTTTTTCAATAAATTAATGTCAAGTTAACTTCCACATCAAAAGAATTCCAGCCAGCCCTTGATAACACTTAGGCACCACCAACACACAAGTATATCAAAAAAAGGCAAAAGGGAGATTTTAAAGAAATGCTTAACTCACCTCCATATTGGATGCGACATTGACCACATAATCAATGGGAGAGATTTTGTCTTGATAATGAAACTTAGTCTCGCACAAGGCTGAGAGCTTCAACAACACATAATATACTGTATAAGTTTCAAGGAAAGTTTATGTTTACATAAATCAACAATCAACAACTGTACAACAAAATACAACTTAAAAATCAAGGAAACTTCGATAACATCATGAACTGTATCGCGTTAAATTCAAAATAGTTAGGGGTGACCCATCGAAAAAGCGACATTAAAGCATGTCAAAGAAATCAATTAATAATCTTGCAAGTAAACAAGGCCAGGCGGCAGAACCATGTGCAAGTAATAACTACTTTCATTAATGTATGGATACAGATACAGATATAGATATGAAAACATGTAGTGGATTTACATGCCTCACATTCATCTCGCATATCTCGGTAAAGTATAAATGAATAGACCGCTTAGCTCATGATTATTTCTCACCATAATGATATGTTTCAAAATGATTTAGAAAGAATACATAACCACTTTATGCCAGGATTTCCCTGATTCTGTTTGTGTGCAATCGCCAAAACAACTTGAGATGTTCAATGTACTATACATTTATGAACAAGATCATTAACCAGCCACAAATAGGTGATGCACTTAATGTTTTCTGTAAGCAGGTAAGTGTATGAGATGCCAATCGAGAAACTGAATATAAGACAACCACTGATAGCAGCAGAAGAAATTGCTCATACGCATGCTACCGGAAGTCAGTCTTTGCTTTCCCATGTGATGAGTAATAAAATGAGCAACCTTTTCCACATAGTTCATTTGCCTACCTCATCAAATATCCAGTTGCAAACACCGGATTGCTGTAAGAGAGAAATATACTTGAACAGCAATCCAATAATATCTTGCACATGTTCTGCAAAAAAAGTCAACAAAACAGAATTAACCTTGAAAAATGAACTAATCCATAGATAAATGGACAAAAGAGTATTTATAGACGGCTGGGAGACCACAAATAGTCAAAGCTCCTATAAGTATAGTATAGTGTTTGGAATAAGAGGACCTTATGAGACAACTTAAGTATCTGGTAGCGAAAAAACAACTCCATCATATAACAATTTCAAGCCAAAAATTGTCATACATATTCTAAAGTGCAACAGGCATAGGTCCAGTTCCACAATTTTGAGGCGTGGACTGTCTAAAAAATTATAAAGTCCAAATTTTCCACCATGAAACCACAGTATTGTCGAATTTGGGAAATACCAACGTTTCAGTCAAGAACTTAATAAATAAGGCAAATTAAACAGAAAAATAAAGTGGGAAAATAAAACACTGCCCAAGCGTAAAAATAGACATTTCACCACAAGTTTTATCTCCTAATTTCACTAGAACACTTAACAAGTATGCAGCATGCAACGTGATCATCAATTAATCCAACTTAAAAATTAGGGAAATGACAAACATCAATGAATAAAGCATGCTCTGATCGCAAACAAAAACAGATAAATGGTAATTAAAAAAAAATTAACAACTTAAGTAGAAAATGTAAAAGCCTATCATATCTGTGGTCGCACAAATAAACATTTGAGAATGCGAAAAATGAGAAAGGGGCTGACAAAAGCCAGGATGCAATACTTATACATACAAGCAGGGGCAGATTCACAGAAACTGATGGCACAGCTGCACATGCCTAAGACAACAAATCCAACAAAAGCACATGCTGGATTGAGAGAGAGAGAGAGAGAGGTGTTTCTTATGATAAACCTAGAGGAGAGAATGAGGACT
This sequence comes from Eucalyptus guilfoylei, assembly GCA_016097605.1. NCBI lineage: Eukaryota > Viridiplantae > Streptophyta > Magnoliopsida > Myrtales > Myrtaceae > Eucalyptus > Eucalyptus guilfoylei. The sequence goes on from CM027860.1 coordinate 29,912,265, forward strand.
ATGAAGACACTAACCATGACCAGCATCAGTAAGATCGATTGCCACTTTAAAAAATGAAAATTCCCAACTCCACTCTCCTTCACCTGCAGACAAACCCGTAGCCCATCCTGCAGCATCAAAGCCACAAAATGGCAAGAGAAGACAAAGCATTATGTAATTTTTCTACTTGTGTAGATAAAAGATGCACAAGGAGCAATTCGCAGGAAATATAGTAAGAAGTTCTTCTACCTCAGAGTCCTCCAAAACTTAAAGGAAAAGGAGAAAAAGAAAGACATCCTCAAGGTTCAACCTCCCCAGAAAAACTACAACTTTTCCACCACAAAAGTGGGTAATGTTCAAAAGCTAACACCTTAGGTTGCTTCAACCATACTAAACAAGAATAGAGGCCCTAGGTCATCCAACATTGAGTTCCAGTGCCATGAAGAGCTTCTAATAGTGTAGTCTGTAGTGTTACCAAAGTGAACCCAAAATCATCATTGCTAAATAATAAGCTAACAGGTTACAGCTAGTTTGCTTGCTTGGCAATTCTATTGTTTATGGGAAGACGACATTCAAGAGAACAGTCTCAAGAACATGATTTTGGGTGAATAATGTCAGAGAGGTAAGATCTTAGTAAACCATTGCCCTTTTTTACGTAAAAATGGTGGGGAGGTGACCAGTGCTAGCGACCTCCTCTGAGTGTTACCATAAGGGTCACACCCTGCTACAAAATTTTCGGTCTAAGCCTGTCACACGCAGCCCCACCAAGATCTCGATAAACCATTGCCTTTCGGCAAGATGGAAGAATGCACAAGATCTCTAATTGCAGCTGGACTACATTACTGTGGTGTCAGGACAGTGCTATGGACAAGCTTTGTTGTGTTATTTCAGGCCAAATACTAAGGAGAATGGTGTTCCACCTCTGCAGGGGATTTTCCCATCGTTTTTCTTTTGGCCAATAGATTTTTCTGTCGTTAAAAAGCAGAAATTACTGCACATTCAGCTGTCCTTTCAATTTCATGAGGAAGAAAAAATGTTAAACCTTCCAGAGAAACTGTAGAACCTCTCCATATGAAGACCAGACAATTTGCTATACTTAATACTTAGGTGGGTTGGCAACCACTTCATAGTTGCAAATTAAAAAAATTAAAAAAATAAAAATTCTTCGAGAGAGAGGGGCAGTTACAGGGAACTTCATGTGCCCTGAAGCTTTGAAATGACTGCATCAGGTTCAGACAAAAAGGATCCAAATCTACGTCTATTGCATATTTAAAATTTTGAAGAGAGAAAAAACATGGTTAAGCTAACATCCCAGTATACATTTCCTTCATATCAACAGGTGAATAACGGAGGTGCGGATAAAAGGGAAAGGCAACTTTTGTGGAAGTAAAACTCTCAAAAGCACCTATAGGTCAACCAAAGGATATAACCAACAGAGTCTCCAAAGTGGATTCTATTTCTAGTTCCTAAAGAAGGACATCACGCTAAAGTAATTGCAAAAGGCTTTTGTTATTGTGTGCCCCTAAGGGCACTCATAAGATGTTGCATACATGCAAGAAATTAAAAGCAAGTAAGAGTAGTACTTTTACATATCACAAGAAATTTAAACATGCAAATTTTACCTTTAACATTGTCAAGGAAGTCAGAGATCTACCGACTCATAAAAATTTCTACAAAAAATTAATTGATCTATTTGTGCAACCATCAGTGAAAAAAAATTGTATGTACCCTCTTCACGTAATTTTGCATCAAAATTCTAAATGCATGCATCGGAAAGTTGATGGACGAAATCATGTGAAAGATGTGCACACCCACCCAATATTTTCAAGACATAAAACAGAGACCCTTCTCCTTCATGGCCAATAAGATGACCAAGATACCTGCAAGGCCCTTCCTTATAGTGACGAATCTCCGGAGTTACTGGCCAGATAACCCTCAATTTGTGACCTTGCTTGATTGGGACAGTTTTCACAAGAATCTGGAGAGCAAATTTTAGAAATCAAAATCCTAATAGCTTGTTTTAATAAGTCTTATCCCTTCTACCGTTAAATTAGAAATTGAAAACCGCAGAATCCTAGACTAAGCACAACAATCTTGGCAAGGATATGAAAACCTGTAGATGCTCTGAGCTGCAAGGTTGTCCAGGAAAACGAGAACAGCTTTTATCAGTATTTTGAATTTCTTGGAACTTCTCCTCTACCAGACGGTGAATTTTGTCAAGATTTTCTGCCATCAACATCAGAAAAAGAAGTTACCTGAATATGAAAATTATTTACCAATTTTTTTTCCCATCTCAAGGGAGTTTAATATGAAATCTTGACAGAATTATTCAAGTTATCAATATTTCTTTTTTCCAAAAATCTTCAGCATATAGAAACTAGATTCAAAACAAACCTTTTGAATATACGACCAGATGCATTAGATTAGATGAATAGTTCTCTTTGTAAAATTTGATTAGCTCATTTCTGGTATCCAGTCCCTTTTGTCTTGGTCGAACCTCCAAGGTATCCCAATTTCCTACAATATGCAGGAGCAACATGTTTTCACAATGATGAAAAATAATATAACTGCAACAAGACAAATCACTTGCTTCTTCTTTTTATAATGTACAGACGACGCAATAGACTACAATTACTACACACATGAAACTGGAGTTCTTTTACAAATTAAATTAAAAAGAAATTATTTTCAAGTTGCTCGGCCCATTAAGCTCTAGTACCTAAGACCTAAAATCTGATACCTTACTAATCAACAACTGAGGGGTTTAACAAAAGAACTTCCATCCTCTTCTGCTTTAGAGACAGAAAAATTTGAGACACTCACCTGTGCTAAACTTATGATATGGATGACTTTTCTCGCTCATATGTTTCTGAAGCTGCAAAGATGGACCAGCGTTAGCACCAGCAAGAGTGAGAGGATAAGAGTACAGAATCACCGTTTTACGCAGTCAAAAGTGATTTATTGCAGCACAATGAAATCATATAAAAACTTGCGAAAGCTAAGATAATCTAATGGGAGAACTATTGGAGCTTTATCAGCATTTTCTATTTGCTGTATGGCTCTAACATTTCTTTCACTTCAGTGGATACTTTGTCTTCAAGGAGTCGTAGAGATGGGATTTCTTTCGTAATGCCGTATTTTAGTTACTTGAAAAGAAGATTGTTGGTAGCAACGAGGCTTTCCTTGGAAAGCTATTTGGACAGTGAGAGTACCAACTAGAGTTTAATTTTTCATTTTGAAGGCATCTTGGGAATGTATTCTCACCTTACACAATTTGCAGAGAAGAAGGGTTCTGCTGGTCAGTAGATGCTTTTTTTCTTTTTTGTGGGCAAAAGAGAAGCAGAGACAGTGAGACATCTCTTCACTGTCCATGGACAAGAATGATCTGGGTGTGTGCATTGGGCAATCTTGGGTTATAGAAGGATCTATTGCAAGAGCATTATGGGCTTGGCAAGGTCTTCCTTTGCCTCATGTCAAGTAAAGCAGGATTTCTTCAATCCTTCTTGCTGCTTTTTGGTTGATTTGGAAAGAGTGGAATAAGAGATCTTTCATCATAGAGGAGACGCATTTCTGTAATTATCAAAAGTTGGTTAAAGTATTACACTTTTGCTACAGTTGAAAGTTATGTTGGATGTAAATGCTTTAATAGACACTTTAGATGATCTGTCTTTTAACTTAACTCTTTTTGTATATAGGTTTGCACCCCCTTGGTGGCCTATAGTAATCTTTTCTTTTACCTATCCCGAAAAAAAGGTGCAAAATGGGCTTAGCCTGATTGTTGAAGACCATTATCTCCACCATTTAGCTCTGGTAAGGAAACCCTCAAAGTTCATTTTCTAAGGTAGCTAGATGACCATCAAAATAAATGTCATTATGTGTCGTCAATGATTTAACTCTCACCTGGTTCATGCGCCAAGCATCAGACAATAAATTCTTCTGATTCTCTGCATGGACAAAAAGGCTAACAATGAGCCTCTGTAGAAAATGATCATGTACAAATAAACAGAGACGTGACATTGAAGAATTGAATTACAATTCTGAGGTTCCTAATAAATAACTTAACCAGAATCAACAGCTTTAATTTCCCTCGTTGTGGCATCAGCGGACATCAAGGGTTTAACGAAAAACTGTGCGAACCTGGTCCACAGGTAAGAAATACAACAGGTGCAGAAGTTATACAAAAATTCCTTGAGCTATCATTGACAAAAAAAGAGAGAAGTTCACCATGTACCTGTCCAATGCCTCTTCAAAGCTATCAACATTAACATCGAAATAGAAGTTTGTGTGTTCGGATGCCGTAAAAGCATTTGTACTACCCCCATGCTAATCACAGTGAAATAAAAAATTAAGAGAGGGTTATTTTACAAACTTCAGCCATGTAAAAGCATATAAAATGTCAAGGAGTTTCTTTGAGGATAAAGGAACCAAATATAGAAAACAAGCTACCATGCCACGAAATATCCCAAGAGAGCAAAATAAGCAAGAAGCAGAAGCAGATGCCATAATTTACAGAGAATGGACAGAGACCACTCGAGAAACCTTGTTCATCTACAATTACCAAGAAGTTGATGTTAAAGAAAGCAAACACAAGCTCCCGATTCTAGAGACCACAATTTCAGGTTCCACACAGATACCATAATACAATATCCTCGGCCTTGTTATTTTTAAAAAGTTAACCTATCCCCAAAATAACGCATGGATACCTTGCTATTGCAGCATATAGCAATTAAATAATGTCTTTATTTAAACTCTGAAAGGGAGAGGGAAAAAATGGAAGAAAAGTATCGTACATAACCAAAAACAAGTAGAAAATGCATGATCTTTATGCAAAGCTATTGCCATGTATAATGTCATGAAAGCAAAATGAACAGCTGGCCTTGATTGTTTCTTGTGTTTGCACGTTTTTAAGATCTAAAATTGCAAATTAGACTCGTCGATTTAAGAGTTTGGTCTGTAGCACCAGTATCAGAAAGACTTTAGTTTCTTTTTTAGCCCTCCAATTACATGCATTCAGGGAGGCAAAAAAGGAACCTAAAGCAACTCGTCTCTTATGCTAATTGCCGTAGAAAAATTCAAAAGGAACGGGGAAGTGGGAAGGGTCAGGGAGGCAGCTCAACCTTCTACCGAGCATCTCAGGTACATGAAACATTCTCAATGATGAACAGGATAAGCCAGATGCATCACCGAAAAATCATAAGCAGTTACCTCTGTGATGAACTTGGAATAACTATCCTCCTCAGGATACTTTTCGCTGGCATAAAACAGCATGTGCTCTGCAACAACATATCAGATATAAGAAGGCAGGACTCAAAGACACATGATAGAAAAGGAAGCACCTTTTGAGGCAAAAAAACATGCATTATGAAATTTGGGACCCTAAGAACCCAAAAAGAAAGAAGAAACTCCAAGAAACCAGCTTATTTGTATACATAATCAGGAAATAGTTAAAGCTGATGGATCAATGACAAAGGTGTAATAAGTTGATTGTGTAGATCAAAATTCGTTACTGAAGATACTGCTTTCAGGTGAACACAATTTTATACATAACGAACTAGTGTTCTAAAATCAACATGAGAAGATGAGCTTTCAAAACACAAAAAACCACCGCTTTTCTTAGAAGGCTGCTTCATGCCGTGAATTGAGAATACAAGGTATGACATGTTGAAGCATGGTTTTGCACTAAATTTAGGAACATTACCTACATCTGTTACATGCCTTTTTTCTACCAGATTCGTCGCTAAAATATCCGTGAAATAGTGAATTTCCCAGTGAATAAATGATACTCTTCACCTTCAACACCCAAATTGTGGTCTGGGTGATTTGCAAACTATCAACATTTTCGACCTAAAACTTACTGAACTCAAGTTCTAGTTCTATTCTTCTCACTGCACATACACCAATCGACAAAGATGCAATCGATAATCGCAAGGGCGCTGCTCCTCGCAGAGATTACAGCTTCTACACATGCTTTCAATAATGATGATGATGATGATGATGATGATGATGATAAGCACGGATTACCAAGAAAATGGGCAAGGCCTTCCAGGCCATCGGGATCGCTGAAGGAGCCGACGCTGACATCCATAGAAGCAGCACACTGCACCACCCAAAACTTCATCAAAAACCACATCCACTAAGTCGACAGTGTCGTCGTAAAGCATCGTTCCCTTTCACGACACGCCGATAGACAAATGCGACAGATTAACCGGCAACGCAAACAAATCGAAACGAAACGAGCGCGGCCGATGGGAGCGTACGGACCTTATCGGTGTCGGGGTCGCTGATGAGGAGGACCTCGAGAGCGTTCTTGAGGACGATCCTCCGGTACTCCCTCTTGTCCAACCTCGGCTTCACTATCTCCACCTCCTCCCTCCCCACCGCCATTTCGCCCCCCGCCCCTCGCGATCACAAGACGCCGATCGACGGGAACTCTCGCCGCTCCCTGCTGGCCGCGAACCGGAACGGGAACCTCCTTCGGCTCGAGAGAGATTGCGATGGAAGAAAAAGCTCCGGCGGAGTCGTGGAGCTGCGGGCTTGCGATTTGATTCGCGGTTCGAGAGCTTGATCTAATCGTGTGCAGATGCGTGTCCTGCGAGGTAAACGATGGAGATGCAGCGCTCGAGAGTCAAGAAGACGCTGCGGTTCGACCAAAAAAAAAAACAACGAGAAAACTTACTGGTGCTAATCTTATATGGGGCGAATTCAATGTTCAACAAATATATGGGGCGAATTCAATGTTCAACAAATAGTTGAGCGAGGGAAGGACAAAAGAGAACTAAATATAACAATAACAAATATAATAATAATTAGGGGTGTCTGAAAAACCGGACCCGGGCCAACCACTCGAAACAAATAGTTCTTGAACCGTCCGGTTCTAGGTTCCATTTATGGGAACTCGTGGATACTTAATCCGATTCCCAATTCCATGGGCGAATCGACCTCAACCGATTATATTATAATAATATATTAATTTTTAATATTAAAATAAATTTCTAAATTACTAATTAGCAAACATAAATTTTAGGGCTCTATCTCCTCTTATGATTTCCATGTTTTTATAAAATTTATTATAGTGTGTAAGTTGCTTTTCAACAACTCAACAAATTGTTCCTTCAAATGATACTTTCAAGACTCACATAGAACACTGTGTTCAATAAAATGTGAAGTTTCAATGGAATTGTTTCTACAAAAAGAATTCAGTAAAGTAAAGGTTAGAAGGGATTGAGCATTGTTAGGGGATAAAGAAAAAGATGATCTACATATGATAATTGTCCAGAACATTGAACTTAAATAATATTTTAGATTTCAACTGAAATGATTCAAAAATAAGAAAAAAAAAACATATTTCTCTTATTTGGTAGTGTTTTCCAATAAAATAAAGAAAAATGGTACCCTTAATTAAGCCAATTCAATTTAAAGAAAAATATTACTTAATATGAAAAGTATTTATAGCGGGATTTGAAAAACGATATTATTATTGGTGAGACCGGTTAATGATCCACCTTGAACCGAATCGACCAAACCAGGATCCCGTTCCGGGTGAATCCATGCAACTAACAAGTGGTTCTTGGTTCCAAATTTTTGGAATTGATCCTTAGCGGGCGGTTCTCGGTTCTAGGTCGGGAAATGTTCACTCGGATCATGCACACCCCTAATAATAACATCGAATATATTCAAATCATATTATATATTATTTAATATAAATAAAAAAATTATAAATAAATATGATAAAAACCTCTCACAATATTTTGGTCTACTTTGTTTTATTTACATTTTTATTTTATTTTTATTTTTTAAAATTTCTTTCTTTCTTCCCCTCCCATCATTCTCTAATAAAATTTTATCAAATAGTAAACTATACTAAGAACCTAAAATACTAAAATATATCACAAATATAAATATATATCCATATTTATATATTAAATTTATTTTATAAAATAAAATAAAATTCGATATTTATTAAAATAACCTTATTATTATTATTTTTTATGAATTTCTTATATTATAATTCAAATATTATTTATATTGAAATATAATTTTAATTTTGTTAATTTAAGAATATTGTCATTTGAGGGAAATAATTTTTTTTATTATGAACATTATAAATCATATCTACTTTTATCACATCTTTCATATGGGATAATTTTATCGAGTTTATATCACATTATATCCGACTTTATCTTACCCTAATAAACACCAAATACATAATAGAATAAATTTTATTATATTATGAATTTTATCTTAACTATCAAATAAAGTCTTCCAAATCAACAATGGCAATAGGGAAATGAAAGAGTCATTGTTGCTTTGCATTAGTGATGAGAAAAAGAAACGCCTATTTTTCCTCTTCGTTTTTTTAATATAAAAGGGTCAAATCATAGTGTAATAAGTTGGGATATGTTTAGTAGAATTCCTAAAACTTATCATGAAAGTATAATTGAGAAGCGCAATTGAGTTATAAAACTTATCAAATTAGTATATTCAAAATTTTTTCATTAACTCCGTTCATTTTAATTAATGGAAAATGCTGATGTTGCATTTTTAAAAAAATTTCTTCTAATGTGGCATGGACGGGATTATATTCTAATTCTTTAAATAAAAGTTTAATTAAATAAAATAATAATATTAAAAAAAAAAAAAGCTAAAGGCAAAAAAAAAATTGCTAAAGGGGTCAATGGAGTTGTCAAGGCCTTAACGCCCCTCGTTACCACTGTCGCAACCCTCACCAAGGGTCATTGAGGACTCGGTGAGGGTCGCCGGCCTTGTCGGAAAGGGCTAGTGGCAGTGGTGGTGACAAGGGCTTGACGCCTTGCCCTTACTCCTTTTTCTTGTGTCTTTTTAATTATTTTATTTTAATTTATTAATATCATGATTTAAAAATTAGAATTTAATCCAAAACAACATCATTGCCACATCAATTTCGTATGGAAGAGATGATATAGTTACAAAAAATCACATTGGACTTTTCCATTAGTCTAAATAGATAGAATTATCGGAATGACTTAATTGTACCAATTTAACAAATTTTAGGGCTTGATTGAACTTTTTATAAGTTTTATGACTTATTACACTTTCCCGACCGATTTTAAGACTTATAAAAAAAAATTTCCCTAAAACTTCACAGCCGTACTCTCTAGGAAGCAATAAAAAGAATTTCATGGCCAAGCGCTTATGAATTTTAATATTTGCAAATCAGTCAACATGATCATTTCCTTTACGAAAATGATATTGCATTTCCAACTCAAAGTGAGAGGTAAAATGAAGTGAGTATCATAAATTATAGATTATCGAGATTGATTATGTCTTTAAAGTCAATCTTAGCAATGATTTTGTCAAAACCAAGTTGTTTTCTGAAGACCTTATCGATCCTAGGATCGCCGATGAGGACCTGAAGAACTCTCTCTCTCTCGGAAATCGACGGAACTCCATTGCTCCCTCCCCGCCGATCACAAATTGGAAACCTCCGATAGCGAACTGAGAGAAGATAACAGAGCTTCGACACCACAGCTTGCCATCCGATTGACCGGGCCAATTTCCCTGAGTTCCATCAGGAAAAAGAAATGATTTGAAAAATACTTTATCAATGATCTTCAGCTAAATATTTACAAACATTGAAAAGAAAATAAAAATTTATTTATTTATATATAAAAATTAAGTTATTTTGCATAATTAAATAATAAGAAAATGTTAAATCAATCGGAATAACCATGTCTTCTATAAACCTCTCGTGGATTTTAAATTTGAGTCAATCTTCTTTAGTGAAATCCCTCAAATGTCTCTGCAATTTTTTTTTTAAAGGATTAATAAAACGGCAATGCTATTTCTACCTCTAACTAAATCCACCTAATTTTCACCAAAAAGATAAATTTGCTCTCTATTATTCAATTGTAATTTAGATTGGTGATCCCAAATTTATTTACTTTATTTTTTTAGCATTTATATCTCTATGTAGGATTTACTTATCATAATTAATAATTTTATATGCTTAGTTTTTGTTTATTATAGATTTTCCATGTATATCAAATGCACTATGTTTCTTTTATTGTTTGATGTTACTTCCATAAGAAATTTTTTTTGTTAAAAAAAGAAATTTCCCACAAATCTAGTTTCGTTCTGCGTTGTCAAACAAATTTATAAATAACCTGTTAAGTAGATGAAATTTAATTAAATTAAAACATTACATAAAGTAAGTTTTTTTTAATATTTTGAGTGAAATATCATTATTTTGGATTGATGGAAATTAATATTATCTATGAAATATTTACAAAAAAAAAATAAAAATATGTCATTATGCATAATGTTTTTAGTGTACTCTTTGATATTCTTCCAACATCTTATGTGTATTAAAGTATCTTGTCAATAGAATAAGGAAAAAAACATAAAGTCTTTGAAATTGTAAATAAAGAAACTTGATATATATTTTAGATTAATGAAATTAATAGAAGTTTCACAGAGAAAGTAAGCTTTCGAGAAAAGAGGAAAAAAAATAGATAAATTGCTATAAAAGAGACTTTCCGATTTTATAATATATCAAAGACGTATTTTTTCTTTATTATACACGAAGCATGTAAAATATCATAGGAATAACATTTCTTTAATACACTAAAAAAGTGAGATACTTAGTCATGGTATGATAACTATCCTAAATATAAAAAGGAAAAAATAGAAAAAAGGAGGAGTGAGATCATCACTTTGAATTGCAATTTGTCTTTTCAACACAAATGGAAGTAGATATAGTTATTTAGAGATGGAAGTGGGACCGCCCTAATAAAAAAAACGAACTTTTTTCCCCAATATAATTTGCCCCGAATAATCCACAACCACCGCGGGGAAAGAGGAAAAAAGAAAAAGTAAAAAAATGAGCCTTTGTTTATGCCATTCGCGGGCCAATATTTAATTGGAGAACAAACTGCCATCTCCATTTCTCTCTCCTCCAGCCCAAGCCCCCTCTGCTCATTCTTCCTCAGTGTGCCCTAAACGCTTCCCCTCTCTCTCACTAACCTCTCTCTCTCTCCTCCTCCTCCTTCTCTCGCTCAAGCAAGGCCCCCTCGCGATCGCTCCCTCTCCTCCTTCCTCCCGCCTCGCCGCCTTCATGCGATCGGCGCCCGATTCCGACAGCCTCCCCCGCGCTTCCCAAGGTAAAATCGGCTCGGCTCGGCTCGGCTCTGCGCGCGCCGCGGCGGCGCTTCGATTTCCTTGGCTTTTTTTTTGGTCGCGATCGTGTAGAGAACGTCGCTCTCGTTTTGCCCGATTGCGGGTGCTTCGCGGTTCCTCTTCGGTCGTTGTCGTTCCAATGCGTTTCGGTTTCCCTCCGTTTTAGTGGTGCTTCTTGTTTCCTCTTCCGTCTTCTCTTGATCCCTGTGGCTCTTGCCGTGACGAGTGTGATCCTTTCTTTTACCTGCATTTCGAGCTTCTAGCTTTCGCGGAACGCGGAGAATGTCGTCGAGCGGTTTCGGTCGGTTTCGTGAAGTTCTTAGGCGCGGCTTGGGTTTTGGAAGTTTGACCCATTTTGATCTGCTCGTGGCTGGGATGCAGTGTTTGTAAATTCAATGCTTCCTTTGGCTGTTATGATGGTGTTATCTATCGGTTGCTACTTGCTGCATGCTGAAAGCCCGATGCTCGTGTTGCCTTTGGGAAATGATGGGGTCACCTGTATACCCATGGGTAGAATTGTGGCCTAAGACTGGATTAAGCTGTCTTTCTCGTCGGGGAATGTGCACTATGGAAATGCAAGGAGTAGTCTGCATTCTTTTGACTCTATAGCCAAAGTGTTTGCATGACTTTGAATAGCCTTTTAACCTGAAGCACTGGAGACACATTAAGCTGTGTATTTAATGCTCTGGAGAGCTGGAGTTTTATCTCTAGGAGTTAACGGACAAAACCCAGTTTTAAATTGTATCTGTATATAGCAAGTGCAGACTACACATTCGAGATATAATTGGTTTGAAGGTCTTGTAGAAAACATTTGTGATCGATTGGGAAATGCCTCTGCTAGTTCGTGTATTGTTTTTAAGCCTACTGATACTGAGGTGAGGCTCACTAAACACCAATTACCAAAGGCAGATTTTGCTCTATGTAATTAATGATGCTTTACTTTCAACCAAAGGATTTGGGGAAGAGGGAGTTCTGTTGCAGTGATTATAATTGGCAGATGCATTCTTCTTCATATTTTGTTCAAGTGCTTCCCCGATGTCGAGTCTATTACTGATTTTTTTCTCCTGGCTTTTCTTGTCTTCTAGAATAAGGTTTTACTTTCAAAAATAGGAAAAGGGAATCTTCCATTATCTACCAAAATCAGCAGTTATGTTTGACATGGTATCCCGAAAGTTGGTAGCAGGTTTTAAATATACATTTGTGCAAAAGTTGCATCTGTATGTAACTTACGGAAGGCCACACACTCATTATTGAGCTACTATCAGATCGTTGATATCCAACAGAAAATGTTCTATATCTTCTAGAGATTTTGTAATGTCCTCTCTCATCTCTTTGACATTCGACACTAGACATTTCAACCATCTTTTTTGTGGTAGCATAAGTTTACTGGCAGTTTTGCGGTTGTAGTAATCTGTTTGCCCTTGAAAGCAAAGGATCCTACTTTTTTTAAACTTTCAACTATCTTGGTTGAAGTTGTTAACAATATGGCCTACTATCAGGACTATACATTACTCTTAAACATGCATTTTTTTTTTTTTTGTTGGGGGGGTGGGGGGAGGTTCTCGTTATGTATTAGATTAAATTTTAAAGAAATATGTAGGATTACCAATTCAAAAGATGAAAAAATGTGATAGGAAGGATTACTTCATTGGTTTTTAATTTCTCTCAAAGGCTCGGGTCAATTTGGTGTCAATATGGTGTTATCAAATTCGCAGGAGTATATACGAGCTGGTCTCGCTGCAGATGCCCTTCTCCTAATCTCTATGGCTTTTGTATCATGATTGAATAGACTGAGATGAAAAGAGTTTGCTTAGGGACTTTAATTTATTTGGAGATGTATGGTTTTCTGGCACCGAGTGCAGCGGCTATTTCACTGATAATAATAACTTATGTTGGAGTTAGTTGAGCAGACGGAATTTAATGTCAATATATATCATTGGGCTTGCTTTCTTCTTCTGGTGGCTCTCCCTAGAGAAAGGGAGTTTCTTGGTATTGTGTTTTGCGAAATAAGTTATGAATTTCTTGGTTTTGCTGTCATCAGGAATGAGGAAATTTGATATGTTTCATGTTTGGAATGGAATTACTCAGTGACACGAGATGAAGAATGGGAATTTAGCAGATTATGCAAGTGAATATAAGTGAGGTAGTGATTTAAGTGCGATGTTTAGTCTAGGAAATCGGTATGTGTTTTGCTTTTTGTTCAGATCCAATTTAAAAGAGATCTAAAAGTCTCCTTATTTAGATATCATCAAAGAGTTATGTCACTTGAGTGCTCTTGGTAGTAATATGACAATTTTAGAGGCTTTAAAGATTGTTGGCATGTTGGTTTTCTGGCTTAATGGTGGCTTTCCAGCTAAATTCTTAACTAGGCTTGATATATTTTTAGATGCTTGATTGATTGTAATTTCAAATCCTTTGTCAATTCTTAAACTGTAGTAAACTTGGCATGAAAATATTACATGGGGAAGATTATTCTTCTGTCATCCAATATTGGATAGCTTTCACCTATATTCCCCCAATTTTTTCTTGAGCGTACAAACTAAAAGTGGTGTACGTGTTCTTGTTTTTTGTGAGAACCGTTAACAGCATGGTCCTAAAGCGGCGTGCTCGTGTGATCACTTACGGTGGTGGTGTAAATCCAAAACATTTAAGAGTATCTAGATGCTCTTCTTCTTATGGGGTAGACCTGGAGGGTCGATTGGATGCAATTGAACGCAGGCTAGATCAGATTGAAGATGAACTTCAAGCAACTCGGCAAGAAAATGCTGCTCTTAGGCGTCGAATGGATGAGTTTGAAGCGACGTATCAGGAAATGATCCGATTTGTGCAACATTCCCGTCGCACTCAGGATGGTAGCTCATCATTGCCTCCAGAAGGAGCACCTCAGGTTAATAACCACAGGGTATAGTGTGCTTGTATGGTTATTGAATACGAACAGTCTTTTCGAATTATGGTTATGGCGTTTTGTAGGGCTCCAAGTCATAAAACTTTTGAGGAGCAGTACTCTGACGCTGTGGACCATTCAGGTGGTACCAATTCTTGTATTGCATAGAATCCAGTTTTATTATTCTTGTTTTTCCAATAAAAAAATGGAACTGTTTTTCCATAACTCGTTTATCTTTAATTGTTGCAGTTATGTGTGGAACTGCGAGGCAAAATGAGAATCTGGGGAATGAAGGTGCTTAGACATGCAAAGAGGAATTTCAGTCTTTCAGCTGCAACTTAGGGGAAGTAGATATTAGATAGTATTCTCCTTTCGCATCTTGGTGTTTATAAGTGTACCTAACATCTTCAGTATGGTTTGCTTCATTGCAAAGTGTGAAGGAGAGGATATTTATAACCTTTAAAAGAGAAAGAAGAAATCAAATGAATACCATGGTGTTTGTTTATAAGTCGGATATTTACACAATGGTATAGGGAGACTTGTTTGGAACAAGCTGGGCATTGAACTGAATGGCTACAATATTGAATGGATTTATGGAAATTAAGGTCTTGTAGGAGCGTAATTGAAGAATTGCATTGCCTGCACAATGGGTAGTTTTCTTGATTTGTCATCGACGGTACTTGAGATGCAACTTTTTGATGGCCTAAATTGTTTCTGTATCACTGGTACGAATTTTGTGGATCTCGTTAGCAAACACTTTCTGGTTGCAGGGTACTTGATGCACTGGTGGGGTGTTGACCATATTCTAGATCTGTTGAAAATGTGCAGATAACTAGTGCATGTGCGAAAGAGTTATCGATACGTAGACCTAGGTACTCTTAGGAAATAATATAATTCTGGGGGTCGTGTTTTGAACATGGCTTGTTAAAAAACTTGACCTTCTCCACAGATTCTATAAGCTAGAACATTAAATTAGTGTATGGGAATAGCTCCTTTGAGGTATAATTTAATTTATGTAGCTATGTTAATCTGATTGGTTACAAAAACCAAATAATTGTAAGAAAAAAACTCAATAAAATCACGAAATTGGAAAGAAATTAATTGCATTGCCTTATTATAGTGTTATGCTTGTTCATTTTGATTTTCACTTACATATAGTTGCTAGGACAGAAATTATCTCAGGTATATGAATTATTTTGGGCAACAAAGGTTAGATCATTAATTAGATTGGCACGATTCATGGGCAAACAAAGGTTCAAGCAATTACGCATTTGCTTATTCAGACTCTTTCGCTTTGAATCTTCTTTTGGTATAGGAATTGCCACCTTTAAAATCAAAAAATTGAGATCACAGTTTTCTTATGCAAAACCAACATGGCAAATTTAATAATGTTTCTTTAGTCTCTCTGTCATGCTTTATGTAGACTTTAGTCATTGTGATGTCGATCCCTTACTAATATTGAAAGTTGGAAGTAGGAGAGTTTATTCAAATTGATCCCGAGTCTCGGGATTTCTTGTATGAATAAAAATGCTTCAAAAAAGAAGAAGAAATATTCAAATAGTCGAAGGTGCATCTTGTTTTGTTTATGTATAGACTGTATCTCGCTTGAAACATAACGTGGAAACATGCCACATTCCTCTAAATACCAATATAGCAAATGATGAACGCACGATCGCTTTTGCCGCGCCCTATACCTCTCTCAGAAACAATCTAGTTGACAGGGACAACCTTAACATCGTCCAAGACAGGGCCGCACATGTGCCCGTAATCTTGCAGCTTTGTGTGATAGTAAGCACTGAAAAATGTGATCCTTGTGCGGGCTGATGTCGCCTGGAACTTGAGGTTCGCTGTCTTCGACCCGCCCTTCGCGGTGGACTCATACGGGACTTTGAGAGTGTCCTTGGCCGCAAAGGCCTCAACCATCATCGAACCATGGCACCCATTCTTGGCATCCCCGACAGTGAAAGTGAGGTTGTAGAACTTGTTGGGGACTGTCCGGATTATCTGCGCCATCGCGCTCTCTCTCCCCGCAACCAGCTCAACTGCAGCTAGCCCAGAAGGCACGAAGAAGTGTTTCCTGTCGACGTACTTGACCGGCTTCATGGATTCAATGATCCACCCGGGCAACGGCGAGATCAAGTCCCGTTGCTTGGAAGGGAGGAGGACCCCTGTCGAGAAGTTCTTGAACACGTGCGGGCCAATCTCAAAGCCTCCGTTTTTGATGAGATTACCTGAATGGATGAACAAGAGGGCAAAAAAGAAGAAAATTTCGGTGAGTGATTCTTCCGGTTTATAAAACTAATGATTTGAAGCTCAAACTAGATGCTCCTCTAACCTAAGGTCACCCAAAGGAAAAAAAAAAAAACTTGGTTCAAAAAGATAGGCTCGTGTATGGGCTAGGCCCAACCTAATCCGCCCATTTGAGCGGGTCATCACCACGACATTGAGGAGCACAAGGCACATTCAATGGTCAGATTGGCTAAGTCGCAGCGCAATAGACGGTACACAAGCCGCAAATGCAAAACAAAAGACCATGTTTCCAAACACAATTACTGATGTGAGATCTAGTCTAACCAGAACTGTTCTCTCTAATGAACTCCTAAGCAAGCCAAAGGACAGTAGTACTCTAGAATATGGTAAGCTGGTCAGGCATACTGACTGCAATTTCATAAGGAAGGAAGCTGCTCCTCCTTCTAATACTATAGGAGTATCAGCCATCTGATTAGGTCCCCCGGCCGGAGGTCAGATCGTTTCTCTGTATCTCTATTATGCTTATAGAGAAATCGAAAGGACAAAAAACTTACCTGGAGTGTACTTGAGCGGAAGCATCTCCTTGATGGCCACAGCATCCAAGAGGGGCCCACAGGTGGGGTCCTCCTGGATCCCAGGATTGTGGAAGGTCACCTTCACAGATTTGGAAGCAGCCTTGAAGGCCCAAGCATAGGTGTCTCCACCATCGCTGCTGTACAGGGTCTGTATCCCCAAGTCTGCAGACTGGCCAGGGCCAACTGAGATCCTCAACACTTCGTCCTGTGCACAAGTCCTGGTGGCACCGAACGTGAGGGCGTAGACTGACCCTGGCTTGACACTGACATACTGAGAGACGGATGCCTCGTTGCCCAGCCGCACCGCGTGCACCCCGCGCGGGACCGCAAGGAAGAAGCCGCCAGGTTGCGGCCCGCCTGAGACGAACTCGACCAGGCCATCGATCTCCCACTTGGGCAGGGAGTGCTTCCCTACGATCACTGTCTTCTTGAGGTCGCTAGGCTTGGGGGCTTCCTCAAAGTCCCCATTTGGAAGGAGTCCTGAAATGTATTGCGAGTAACAAGCAGAAAAACAAAGGGTCTTTGTCAACGAGTGGATTTAAATCACTTTTTTCAAATACTAAGCTTAGAGACCAAACTATCACCAATCTGCTCACTGCTCACTCTACTGTGTTAGCAAGAGAAAAAGGGTCCTGTTGTTTACGAACGGTTGTTCTTGCTCATTATATGAAATGACTAGAATGCTTTAGCAAAAGGGCAAGAAAAGAAAAAGCAAGAGAAGGGCTCACCATCCAGCGGGAGAGTAGCAGCTCCGGAGACAGAGAGAATATTGAACAGAGAGAGAGAGAATGCAAGGGAAAGAGAGAGAAGAGGACTCATTGTCTCTGCTTGTGCAAGAGACAGTAGCTACTACCAACCGTATTCTTATAGACACGATACGACCTCAAAGAAACGTTTTTAAAAAAAAAAAAAAAAATACTCATTCCAAGAAGATCAAGTTTGGCAGAAAAAAAGTAGCAAAAGGCAATGTGAATTTTCCCACCAAAAGAAACGGAATCCCATGTGGTGAACGGGAGCACCGAATGAGGCGTGAAATGTGTCGGTCTGTCTTGGTGATTTTCCAAAGGGGACTTTAACTAGATCACGGTTTTCCACACCCACAAATGGGTCTTTGAACAGAGTGGTGGTGCGTGGGACCCCACATGACTTTACATAAATTTTCCGTGATTTCTGCTGCCTAAATTCATTTTAAATTTCCCGAGACGAAAAGTAGTCGAGCCTCAAGAAGTTTCGCTGGGTGTGATGAGGGGAGATCGGATTCAGATGGACCGTGGTTAGCGGCAAGTGCTGTGCACATGCTGACAATCAATGCAAGCTTAGCTTACCGAGAATCCGGACGATTAAGTACTTAACGCGTACCAGTTTCGTACAGGCTTTGACTTGAATCAAGCGGGCACGTGATGCTGCTGTCAACTCGTGATTTCTGCGTTTGTCTAAAAGTAACCCGATGACAAAACGCAATGAAATTTTATCAAGGACATGTTTCAGGTTGGCATTCTTGTATGATGAATAGCAATTCGACGAAAAAGTACATCACTAGCACGTAACTAACGATCGAATATTAGAGAGCTTTTATGCAGAACAGAAGCATAAAATGAAGTTGCAAAAGCAAAGCCACTGCTTTTGCTTTGCAGCTAGCACTCCATACTTTCTCAAAGAGTTCGACTTACAGTGTTTATGGAAGAAATTGACCGAAAGTCACCAGGTAAGTAACCTTTTAATTGGAAGCATCATCCAATTTTATCTCACCGAGAACTTCTGAAGACAATAAAGCTGACACGGGCATACAGTTACATATACAGTTTATCTTTGGAGCACACCACACAAAACAGAAAAGAGAGAAACAATAAGAAGAAAACTTTGACATTGATCAACCAAACATTATTTTCTTGATCTTGAGCATGGGACTTCAGCACTGCTGGGAAGGATGGATCTTCCATGAGCAAAAATTGAAACTTTTTCTTCGGGAACTCAAAGGAGTTCCCGATTGGCAATGTAACATGGTTTCATCAGCATGGTGTAATAGTCGCTGCAACTAAATGAGGACGATATAAGTAACATCATTCCAAAACATCAAATATTTTTTCATAAACGTGTCAGAAAAAGAGGGAGTTTGCTTATACCGATTAATCAGTTCATTTCATCTTCCTTCCGTCAATGTAAATCTCCGGGATGTGAGCGATCTTGCTCCAATCTTCACCGCTTCTAGCGGCAATTCTACTGCTTATTTCCCTGCAATCATCTATCCACAGCTCTCTCAATGTGGCAATGTGGCGAATTCCATCTGGTAAAGAGGACAATTTAGGACAGTCTTCAATCTTCAATTTTCTCAGAGAAAAACAATTTTGCAGCCACTCGGGCAATGTGCCCAAGTTGGGACAATGCACAACATCAATTTTCTGCAGTGTTCTTGTAGAACCTTTGAGCCACCTGGGAAAAGAAACTATCTTTGGCAATCCCACAAACATCACTGATCGAAGCCTCGACATGGAGCGTGGTTCATCACTTTCGCCTTCTGGCAGCTTCAAGTTCTCGCAGTTGCAAATCCAGAGATTCTCCAATGCCTTCAAATTCTTGATGCCTTGTGGTAAGGATGCCAACTTCGGACAACCTCCAATGAACAACTTACGGAGCAACATGAGTGATTCCATGTCATTGAACAAGACCTCCAAATTCTTGCAGTCTCCAATGAATAGGCACCGCAAAGAGGTCAAGCATCCTATTCCCTTCTCTGGGAATCTTTGCTGTTTTGTGGTTATATCCAAAAAGCGGAGGTTGATCATACTCTTAATGTCTACAGGCAATTCCTCCAGTTCTTCGCACCCGGCAAGTCCTAAGCTTTGCAGATTGTGGAGCTCACAGATTGAATTGGGGAGTTTCTTGATACTACAGTTGCCGCATAAATGAAGAAACCTCAAATGCTTTAGACCACCGATTGAACTAGGTAGTTGGTCGAAGCTAGAGTCATGTAGATATAGCACTCTCAGTTGCTTGAATCTCGAAATGCACATCTCTAGAAAGGACTCCCCAGTGGAACCCTCCTTTTTTATTGGAAACATGATGGTGCGAACCCTGCTGAGTTTGCTCAAGTAGCTAGGTAGTTCATCTTTTGGCAGAAGAGATGGATCCGAAAATGATATATGCTGAGTGGTCAAGGAAACATCCTGCATGCGCATGTTCATGTTCACGTTGGATGATTCAGTTTGTGCCACCAAAATCGCAAGTTGGTGTATGAGGTCGTGCATTTTGAAGGTCAGGAACAAATAGTCTTCCACGACATCGTCGAAGAAGGATCTCGACCACAGCTCCTCCCAATACTGCTGTCCAATCTCTTCCAGCTCCTGGGTATTTCCGCTGGATTGAATAAGCCCGTTTGCGATCCATAGTTGGATCAGTTCCAGGTTATTGAACTCGTAATTCTTCGGGAATATGGAGCAATAAGCGAAACATTGTTTCAAGTGATAAGGCATTAGATCGTAACTTATTCTCAATGAAGGTAAAATATCAGTCTGTAATTGCAATTTCTCACTGTCTCGTATACATTCCCAGTTGCTCAGGTTGGTTTTTGAATACAAAAGGCTCCCCAGTGTCTTCACTGCCATTGGATTCCCTGCGCACTTGCTCACGATTTCCTTGCCAACTGCCATAAGGTCTGGGTGATTCTTCTCTTGCCCTTGATCAAAGGCGCACTTCATGAACAAAGTCAAAGAATCCTCTTGTGAAAGGTTGGCCAAATTATGTGGGGGGACAGTGCCCATGGTTGAGGCGATCGATTTATTCCGCGAAGTCACAATGACTTTACTCCCTTCAGAAACACCTTCTAACAAATCTCTCAGTCCTTTCCAATCCTCTCGACTCACTTCCCACACATTGTCCAATACGAACAAACACCTTTTGTTCTCCCCGATGTTTCTTAGGTGATTTTGCAGCTTTTCAAGGCTCCAACTATCACATTTTGCTTCATGACTAAGAGACTCAATAATGTCTCTTATTATTTTCTTAACTTCAAAATCGACTGACATGGATAACCAAACTTTCACATCAAAATGCTTGCTTATCCTATCATCCATGTAAACCCATTTAGCAAGAGTCGTCTTTCCAATACCTCCCATTCCAACAATTGGGAGGACACCTACCTTACCAACTCCATCATCATCCGTTCTCATCAATAGCTCTATTATCCTCTGCTTGTCTTTGTATCTTCCAATCACATTCGAAATAGTCACAAAAGAATGAGTTTCTTTCCATTGAACTATACTCTTGTCAGAAACATTACTCAACAAGTGGAGCTCATTTTTCTCTTCGTTGATCTCAAGAAGTCTCTTCCTCAATTCTTTTATTTTGTTTGCCATCTCAAATTGGAAAATGAAGTTGGATAGCCACAAGAACAAGTAGCGTACCTTCCTTTTTGGCCTCGCCTGCCTCCGCAAGGCCTTGGCTTCGAATTCATCTAGCATGTCCTCGGCATCATAGCAAAAATCTTTAAGCTTTGACAGCCAAAGCCTCACAGCTTGATTTGTTGTTTGCTTCTGCTCAGCATCGGCGAGCACCTTCTCGATCATCTCTAGCAAGTTCTTGAGCTTGTCTCGGTCACCCTTGACGCCCAATAACTTTTGAATTTTTAGTCTCCCCACAAGATAGACAACCTCAGTCATGGTTGTGATTTGTGTTGTTAGTTTTTGAGGAGGTTTAGAATAACCGTTGTGCAGGAACTCATCTAGTTATCAGGAGAAGGATACAAAAAGAAGCATGATTTTGCCAGGTTCTCTAGGCAGAGAGATAGGAATATACATGGTGCAATGAAGTGTGTACGACGTTATTCCAAAGTCTTGCATAGTTCACTCGATTCTTGGTGGATATCCGCAAGCAATTCGATGCTGTTCCATTTACATTTGAAAGATAAAGCAAAAGTAGCCTGAATTCTGCTACTTTCTCCTTATTCATTACTGCATTCCTTTCTTTATTCTCTAATTCTTACAAGATAAATATAAGCGCAGAAAAGAAGAAGCTCCTTTTCATTGCTTGATCCCTGCATCATAGATGCCTACGTACTTCTACAAGAATGAGAATGATTGGCTTAGAAGAATGTGGTCTTTTCCCTTCACAATTTTTGAAAATTGGATAAAGACTTTTTGACCATTAGAAAATAATGGATTTTTTTTTTTTTAAATGATTCTAGGTGTTTATGTTTATATAGCTGCTCTTTGATACACGTAAGAGCCGTATCGCATTCGCTACAACGGAAAAAGGGAAGTAAAAAGTAGAGGGTTGGTGACCCTCACCCGATCTGGGGGAGAACTGCAACCCTTACCTGCAGTTGACGAGGCCCAGTGACCCTAGTAATCCTTCATTGGTCATCCCCCCACCATTGTTGGCCCTTTCCAACAATGGTGGGGTGGCGGCGGTCGGCCCTCGCCATTTTCCCTTTGTTCTTTTTTAAAAAAAAAAGGAAAATAATAATTTAAATAGTATTTAAATTAAAAAATCATATTTAGACTAAAACAAAATTGCTTTAACCTTATTTTTCATCTTTTAGCCATGTCATTATCACAGAGGAAAGAGAGAATTATAAAAAAAAGTCAAGTCAGGATTTCTCCTTAGCCAAATTGAACCGAGTTAATGAAATAATTTGATTGCACCTATTTGATAGGTTTTATAACTTGATTGCACTTTTTTTGTTAGTTTTAAGACTCAATTGCACTTTTATAATAAATTTTAGAACTTTCAGTACATATATCCTGTATTCTTTTTAACACAACACATCCTCTAAGAAACCGTATTTTATACTCAATCCAAGAAGATCAAGTGTCCAAGAAACACAGAATGCAATGAGACTTTCAGATAAAAAGAAGCATAATCCCATGTGTGGGAACGGGAGCACCAAATTAGGCGTGAAGTGTCGGCCTGTCTTGTGAATTTTCAAAGGGTGCCTTGATTTTCTACGCATGCAAATTTATCAATAGAAAATATTCTTATCATTGATAAAAATTTATACCTAATTATTTTCGTAGGTGATAAAAATATTTTTCACTCATTAATTTTTGCAAGTAAAATAAGTGTTTATTTTTTTAAAAATATATTTTATATCTAGATTTTTTCATAAAATAAACACAACCAAAATTCATTTTAAATTTCTCAAAACGAAAGGTTATCAAAGTCTCAAGAAACTTCTTTGAGTTTGAGAAGTACCTCAACATGTACCCATTTCGTACAAGCTTTGACTTGAATCAAGCGGGCATGTGATGCCGTTGTGAACTTGTGATTTCTATGTTTGCCTAAAAGAACTTGATGAGAAAACACAGAATGAGAAATCAAGTACTTTTTTGCGTGGAAATGCTTCTGGTGAGGATGAAATTTTATCAAGCTCATGGTTCAGGTTGGCATTCTTGAATGACGAATAACAAATGGGCAATATGTACCGCACTTGCATAACTAACGACGGAATATTAGAGAGATTTTATCCAGAACAGAAGCATAAAATGAAATTGCAAAAGCAAAGTAACCACTTTTGCTTTCCAGATAGCATTCCATTTTTTCTCAAAGAATTCGACTTACAAGAACATTTGTTTACGAAAGAAACATACTGAAAGCCACCAAATAAGCAATCATTTGTATTGTATCGCATTGCATCATTCATCTTTATCTCACCAAAAAGAACTCCAGAATTTAACGGCTTACACAGGCAGACACATATATCTAAATATCTTCAGTGCACAACACACAAGCGAAAAAGAAAACGTTCGATTTATGCCAAGCTATTGAGGCAAGGTCTCTGTCCACACGTTCACGTTGAATGATTTGGTTTGTGCCACCAAAATGGCGAGTTCATGTATGAGGTCGTGCATTCTGAAGGTCAGGAACGGAGTCTTCCACAACATCGTCAAGGAAGATCTCAACCACAGCTCCTCCCAGTATTGCTGTCCAATCTCTTCTACTCCTGACAGCCTGATTTTCCGCTTCTGTTTTTAATTGAATAAGTCAGGCTTTTTATCGACGCGCCTATAGTATTGTTCTCTGAGCCGATCACTCATGAAATAACTAGATTATTTGGGGAAGTCATTAAGGGATTTTAATGCAAGAGACTTGAGAATTCGACTAGGAATTGACTGCTCGATCGTGCTAATCTGCAAGGGTCATTACGGCACAGCCGAAAATCTATCAGAGACCGGAGATAAGTCGATTCGAATGGAGTGTGTGATTAAGTGTGGGTGATTCCACCTAATTGCAAAATTCTCGTCGATCGGCACTAAATCGATTTTTTTGTCGTTTTGGTACCCTGTGCCCATATTTGAAATCTCGAGATTTTCATGATAACTAAGAGTCGCCAATGAGTCGAAGATGTACATTATGGCTCGAAAATAATCGACCACGGGTCAATTGCACTAAAAATTCCTAAAAGCTATCCGGTAGGTGAGGTCACACTAAAATCGCGTTAGATAGAAATTAACCGCAAAATTTAATCCGATTTCAGAAATTGGAAATTCGGCCGTGTCGCGATTAATTCTAGGAACATTGATGCATCCTTTCAAGACTTTTTGGTGAGCTTGAATTTTGGCGGTAAATTCAAATGCAACAAATTAAGTTGAGAATTGTAAGGATTGCTTTTAAGTGAGTTTTTGGTCTTCAAGGTGGAACGATTAGTGATGGGAAATATAAGGAATTAATTGAGGCATTACCATTGTTACATGAGACCATTAAATGGCAAAATATTAAGGTGAAAAGCTAGTGCAAGGGCTGCAAATTCGGATGACCAAATACCAAGGGGGATTTCACCTTCATTTGGGTTTCATTTGTGGAGGATAGGATTACTTTTGGAGGGGTAGGACCCTTGACAAGAATGTGGGCCAAGACTTCCAAGCCATATGGATTAAGAGGTATGGCATTGAAGAGGGGGACTCTCCTTGGCCTTGCTTTCCTCTTTTTCTCCCCCCCAACCGTGCGCATCCCCCCTTGCTCGACCGGCTCTCTCTCTCTCTCTCTCTTCCTTTTTCCTTTCCTTTTATTTCTGCCAACTCCCTTGTTCTTGTCTTCTTCGTGCCGCTCGGTTTTGCTTCTGTTTTGCTGACCGAATAGCAACACAAAAACAGAGCAAGAGCTCTGTTTTGTGCTGCTGATTTTCGGACAGCACAACCTCCACAGACCAGCCTTTGCCCCTCATATTCTGGTTCTCTCTTTCTTGGTCTCTAGCCGCCGCTCAATCACCCCCACCGGTAGCTCGTCAACCCTCCAAGTCCGGCGCATCCTCTGCATCTCTTCTCCAGAAGTTTTGGTCCTTTGTCCCTGGTTGCTGCAGCCACCCCTCTGCCGTTCCCTCACCGCAACCAGCAGCCAACTCTCTACTTGTTTTGGTCCGCCAACCTGCTCGGGACCAGCCGCCCCTTCGCCTTTGCTGTCGCCCCGTTGCAGGGACTCCAGCAGCCCCAATCCAACCCACCGGACGACTAGCTAGCCTTGCCATGCCGTTGCCTCGCTCCCGTTGTCCCCGTGTGGCGTATGTCCGGCCACGACCAACAAGGAAGGCCGCCTCTCAGTAGTGAGTCGAGAGCCTTGCAGGCTTGCTCTAGGCTAACCGGACTTCCCTTGGCGTCACTCGGGACCCAAGGCTTGCTTGCCATCGCGCGGCCGTTGCCGCGAGCACTTAAATTCACTCATTGGGTGAGTTAACCTCTTAAGTTTTGATTAGGGGTTAATTACACTTGTAAAGAGTTGAATTAGGCTTAAGCATGTTTAGTAATTAGTCTAGTTAGAGTAATGGATAGTTAGTTAAGTTAGTTAAGTGAACTAGGTGGTTAAACTAGTTTGTTACTTTAGTTAGGCTATTTAGTTAGGAATTAGAATGGTTAGTTTAGGAGGTTAGTTTAGTAGATTAGTTTAGTTAGGTATTTAAATAATTGATTAGGACTATGATCAATTTAAATTGGTAGTTTAATTTGATAAACGTTAGTTAATTAAATAATTAATTTAAATGGTTTAATTATAATTTAATTAATTATTTAATATTTTCTGAAAATTATACCGGTATAGCCGGTAACCGGAATTTCGTGCTGATTGTAGTGGTATGTTCAATTTATGCAATCGACGGTTAAATTGTGCGATTGAGTGATGGTTGTTAATCTCGAGTATTTATTTCAAATGGTGGAATTTCGGTATTTAATTTGAAAATACCGGGTGTCAAGTTTTGACACTGAAAATGTTTTTAAATACTATATCAAATAATTAGATTTTAAAAGAAATGGTATCGAATTTTCTGGTTCGATCTGACCGTGTACTCACACACGATTACTTTACCGTATATTTTTAATATGAAGAAAATAGACCGGGTTCACTATTTTAATTGAGGCATTTGAGTGCAATGCACGATGTCCTAGGCCGAAATTGGGTGGATGCATAAATGATATGAAAACCCATCATGAGCCTTTTGGGATGGATGATGCTCCTTCGAGAATGCCCCAAGTCAACGGACGTCGGTCGCAGTGGAGGCTGGGCTGATGCTCTTATGAGGAATGCCGTCTAAATGTAGCGTTGCCATGCTTGATAGTGCGAGACGATGCTTGGCTACGTCGGAAGACTGCTGACTATTGAGTCGGCTGTGGCCGGTGGATCGTAATCAATTGGGACGCACGAATGATTGAAACTGAGGTGCCTGATTAGGAGACGAAATTGTGTAGTGCAGTATGGGACGTGCCATAACGATTTGGTCTGGTAATTGGGACCCGTGTAATTGTGGTGATATATGTGTGAGACGTCCCGATGATAAATGATTTCAATGCAATTATATGAAATTTGAATTGTACTAACGTGCAAGAGAGTACTGGAGTGAGGTAAGTTTTCGAGGATACGTGGTTAGATCACCCGTGGGTGTATTTCTCTCCTAATCGAGATTTAGTGCGTGAACTCGCTGAGACGTCGTTTCACCCCGTCGTGAGCTAAATTTTTCAAGTCCCTAGATGGAGGAGCGCCAGGTGAGGTATGGGGTTCCACAGACAGTGGATTTTAGGTTTTTCTACATCCCCTACCGGGTTTTGATGGGCCTTCCGTTGGGACTAGACAGTGGGTGACAGTTTAGCCTGTGGATATTGAGAAGTCTGACAGGGTTGTAGGGAACTCTGGTCCCGTGGACGAAGAGCTTAGTGTATAGATAGCCTAGTAGCTCTTCTTTTTGAAATAGACCCATGTTGTGTCAGACTATTCTGTATATAAACGTTGTTGTATGATAAGTGTGCTTTGTGAAAATTGCATCCTACATTTCTATCCCACTTTTGTGTTGTCTAGGGATTGTTATTACGCTTTTGCATATGCAATAAAATAAATGGGTCGGCGACACTTCCTGGGATGTCGCAAATTTTATCGACCACTGAGGGATGTGCACGTGCTCGAGGTTCGAGGCGTGAAATTTCCACTGGATTGGATAAGCTCGTTCTAGATCCACAGTTGATTAGTTCAAAGTTGTTGAACTGGTAGTTCTACGATAATACCGAGCAATAAGTGAAACATTGTTTCAATTAAAATGACATTAAGATTGTAGCTGATTTCCAATGAGGTAAAATATCAGTAGATAATTGCCATATCTCACTGTCTCTCATGATTACCCCAAACTTACTCAAAATTTCCTTGGCTATTGCCAATCAGAAAAGGCCCCATGTCAATGCCGTCGTTGCTTGTTGACTTTGAACTCAAAATGCTTATTTACCCCGTCATTCACATACATCAATTTAGCTCGGGAGCAAATATAATAACGAAGGTGAACACTTTTTGCTATGCTACTAATATTTTTGTTATATCTTGGACCAAGCCCGACTAAGAAAGAGTTATGGGGTGCAAAAAATAGACCCGAAATAGAAACTCTAGAGAGAAGTTTTGAAAATTCTATTACTATGACCAAAAATAGAAGGGAGGAGACCCTTTTATAGACAAATTTAGGCTCCAACATAGCAGTAGATTTATCCTCAATCTAATGGGTAAAGATCGCATATTTTTATCTACCAACTACTCACATATATTATATATATACATTTACAACATTGCCCCGAAAAAAGTATTCAAGAATACATTAGAAAACTAACTTAGGAGCTTTGAGATTTGCCCAATCATGGTCCTTCGTTGAAAAAACCTCTGGTCATATCGTTATCTCGGGTGGTAACACTTGGACTGCTACTGCCAATCATGATTTTCCTGCCAAAAATCTACACACCACAATACTCAATGCTCATGAAAGATTTCTTGTGTTGAAAGAGTTAGGAGTGCCAACACGTGGGGCCTTTACCCTCGTTGCACATTTCAATTTGGCTGATAGATTCTGAATGGAAATGCTTAGAAGCATGGACTTTTTGCAAGTCCACAGGAGGATTCCAAAAGACACATTCGTGATTAAGTCTCTTTTCTGCAGAAAAACTGAGTGATAGCATCATTCGCATTGATGTCCATGTTGTCACAGAAAGATATTAAGCATCAGACACCAACAGCATGTGCTAGAACTGAACCAATACAAGTACTTACACACCTTATAGTGCGTTATTAGACAAATAGACCAAACTTTAGGAAGACTTCATACAAACATAATATTCAAGCCAGGACATGCCTATCACCGAAAGCCAGTTGCTATTTGCTACAATAGTTGACAAAGCATTAGTTACAAAAGGCAGAGATCCAAGACCATTACGATTCAAGATCCAAAGCGGGATTTGACGATGAAGTTTTGAGGGCTGATAGGATTTATAATGACTGGCGGGCCTGCTGTCCTAGGCCATGCCTGAAACTTCTTGTCCGTCTCTTCCCACCATTCTTTGCTGGCAATGGTCGACGGTGTGGTTCCTGAATACTCAAAAGAACAGGGGAAAAGAAAATTAGACAGCATTGGCAAATTTAGCATTCACAATTTTCTGGTCAAGAGATGCATCCACATACAGCAGTCAAAAAAGATGATCGCAACTTTCACTTGCCTCCAAATATCTTTTTGTCGGCAAAGAAGTGGTCAGCTGCAAATGCGATTGCAAATGATCCGAGCACAGCCCTTCTTATGTACTTGGCCGACATTTTTCCAACTGAAAAAGAAAGTGGGATGGAAGAGAAGAAACCACAGATGCATAAGCGAGAAAAGAGATGGTGATCCTAGCATGTATATCCTTGAAGAAGGCTCCGAAGGTTGAGTTCAGGACGTTCATTCTCCATTTTTTAGCTGATTTCCTCTTGTAGATGGAAAGGATCCTTACAACTACAGACGCCTTTAGTCTCCTATACGATTGCCCAAATTCACGATCTATTGAGCACATACCTTAAAACCATAACGGTGATAGGAAAAACATTGCGAACAAGGGGCAGAATCAAGGTTGTTAATTGCATTAAACAAAAAAGAGGCGAAAAAGCTTCATGGTGAGGGATAGACAACACAGATACCAAACTGAGACGTTAACAGGAGAATTCTGATTACAATATCTAGTGCTAAGCATGCCTAGCTCTGTCACAGCAGCAATTTCAATGATCTCAAACACAAGTGTTCCATAAGATTCAGAATTTACAAGCAGAAACAAAGACTCCCTCAGACTAACCAAACCAACGACTCGTCAGTCAAACTCAAACGGCCCAAGAAAATGAATCCCGAGAACAATTCTGCAACCCATGAGACTATGCTGCAGTCTCATGCCAATTGCGAGACATCATCACATCACTGAACACGATGGAGCTGCTTTTTAGATGATCATAACCCAACCAGGTCTGAGTCACTTTGAGGACCCATCTCTAACCTCAGCTTTAATTTTGCCTCTTCTTTTCTAATTCCCAAGTTCCTACAGCTGCACATCACTTTTGAATTTCCAAAATTCCTCATCTTTATCGGACCATCCCCGCCACAATCTCAAAGCAAGCCAATCCAGCAAGTGCTCGCACATGTTTCAGGGAAACCTAGTAGGATTTCGACCTCTCCCCCCCACACCCAGTTAAAAAAAAGAAAAAAAGAGTAGCTCAAACCCCAAAACCTTCCCAAATTTTCTCTGCATTTTACCACGACACCGAAACAGAGAGCTTGCCGGCGAGCTAAAAAGACATCTGAGGAAGAAACCCGAATCGATAAACACACGAATAAGGAAAAGGGAACATGCTCGGGCACTACAACATGAAAATTCTCAAGAAGCTTCGCTGAGTTTGATAAGGGGGAATCAGATTCAGATGGACCGTGGTTAGCGGCAAGTGCTGTGCACATGCTTACAATCAACGAAACCTTCGCTTACCGAGGATTTGGATGATTAAGTACCTTAACGCGTACCCGTTTCGTCCAAGCTTTGACTTGAATCAAGCGGGCATGTGATGCTGTTGTCAACTTGTGATTTCTGCGTCCGTCTAAAAGTAACTTGATGACAAAACACAATGAAATTTTATCAAGCACATGGTTCAGGTTGGCATTCTCGAATGATGAATAAAAATTCGACAAAAAAGTACGACACTCGTGCGTAACCAACGATTGAATATTAGAGAGCTTTTATGCAGAACAGAAGCCTAAAATGAAATTGCAAAAGCAAAGCGACTGCTTTTGCTTTGCAGATAGCACTCCATACTTTTTCAAAGAATTCGACTTACATTGTTTATGAAAGAAATTGACTGAAAGTCACCAGACACAATCATTCGAATTGGACGCATCATCCAATTTTATCTCACCGAGAACTTCTGAAGACAACAAAGCTGAGACGGGCATACAGATACGTATACGGTATCTTTGGAGCACACCACACAAAACAGAAAAGAAGACAAACAATAAGAAGAAAGAAGAGCTGTGGAGTTGGAGTTTCACAGACATTGACATTGATCAACCAAACAGTGTTTTCTTGATCTTGAGCATGGGACTTCAGCACTGCTGGGAAAGTAGGATCTTCCATGAGCAAAAATCGAAACTCTTTCTTCTGAAACTCAAAGAAATTTTCAACTGGCAATGCAACAGGGTTCCATTGGCATGGTGCAACAGTTGCTGCAAGTAAATGAGGACGATATAAGTAACATTACTTCCAGACATCAAATATTATTTCATAAACGTGTCAGAAAAAGTGGGGGAGTTTGCTTATACCGATCAATCAGTTCATTTCATCTTCCTTTTGTCGATGTAAATCTCCGGGATGTGAGCGATCTTGCTCCAATCTTCACCGCTTCTAGCAGCAATTCTGCTGCTCAATTCCCTGCAATCATCTATCCACAGCTCTCTCAATGTGGGAATGTGGCGAATGCCATCTGGTAAAGAGGACATTTTTGGACAGTCTTCAATCTTCAGTTTTCTGAGAGAAGAACAATTTTGCAACCAATCGGGCAAAGTACTCAAGTTGGGACAATGCGCAACATCCATTGTCTGCATTGTTGTTGCAGAACCTTTGAGCCACCTGGGAAAAGAAACCATCTTTGGCAATCCCACAAACATCATGGATCGAAGCCTCAACATGGAGCGTGGTTCATCACTTCCGCCTTCTTGCAGCTTCAAGTTCTCGCAGTTGCAAATCCAGAGATTCTCCAATGCCTTCAGATTCTTGATGTCTTGCGGTAAGGATGTCAACTTTGGACAACCTCCAATGAACAACTTACGGAGCGACGTGAGAGATTGCATGTTGAACAAGGCCTGCAAATTCTTGCAATCTCCAATGAATAGACACCGCAGAGATGTCAAACATCCTATTCCGCTCTGCAGGAATCGCTGCTGTTTTGTGGTTACATCCAAAAAGCGGAGGCTGATCATATTCTTGATGTCTGCAGGCAATTCCTCCAGTTCCTCGCATCGGGCAAGTCCTAAGCTCTGCAGATGGTGGAGCTCACATATCGAATTGGGGAGTTTCTTGATATTACGGTTGCCGCATAAATGGAAAAACCTCAAATGCTTTAGACCACCGATTGAATTAGGCAGTTGGTCAAAGCTAGAATCATGTAGATATAGCACTCTCAAGTGCTTGAATCTCGAAATGCACATCTCCAGAAAGGACTCCCCAGCGGAACCCTCCTTTTTTATTGGAAACATGATGGTGCGAATGCCGCTGAGTTCGCTCAAGTAGCTGGGTAGTTCATCTTCTAGTAGAAGAGACGGATCAGAAAATGATATATGCCGAGTGGTCGAGGAAACATCCCGCGTGCGCATGTTCACGTCGGATGAATCGTTTTGTGCCACCAAAATGGCAAGTGCGCGTATGAGGTCATGCATTTTGAACTTGAGGAACAGATAGTCTTCCACGACATCATCGAAGAAGGATCTCGACCACAGCTCCTCCCAATACCGCTGTCCAATCTCTTCCAGCTCTGCATTATTTCTGTCGGATTGAATAAGCCCATTTGCGATCCACAGTTGGATCAACTCAAGGTTGTTGAACTCGTAATTCTTTGGGAATATGGAGCAATAAGCAAAGCATTGTTTCAAGTAAGAAGGCATTAGATCGTAACTTATTCTTAACGAAGGTAAAATATCAGTTTGTAATTGCCATATCTCACTATTTCGTATAGATTCCCAGTTTCTCTGGTTGGTTTTTGAATGCAAAAGGCTTCCCAATGTCTTCACTGCCATAGGATTCCCCCCACACTTGTTCACGATTTCCTCGCCGATTAGCATTAGGTCTGGGTGATACTTCTCTTGCCCTTGTTCAAAGGCGCACTTCATGAACAAAGTCAAAGAATCCTCATGCGAAAGGTTGGCCAAAGTATGTGGGGGGACAGTGCCCATAATTGAGGCGATAGATTTATTCCACGAAGTCACAATGACTTTACTCCCTTCGGAAACACCTTCTAACAAATCTCTCAGTCCTTCCCAATTTTCCCGACTAACTTCCCACACATCGTCCATTACGAACAAACACCTTTTGTTCTCAACAATGCTTCTTAGGTGATTTTGCAGCTTTTCAAGGCTCCAACTATCACATTTTGCTTCATGACTAAGAGACTCAATGATGTCTCTTATTATCTTCCTAACTTCAAAATCTACTGACATGGATAACCAAACTTTGAGATCAAAACGCTTGCTTATCCTATCATCGATGTAAACCCATTTAGCAAGAGTAGTCTTTCCAATACCTCCTATTCCAATAATTGGAATGACAGCTATCTTACTTGCTCCGTCATCATCTGTTCTCATCAGCAGCTCTATTATCCTCTGCTTGTCTTTATTTCTTCCAATCACATTCGAAACAAGCACAAAAGAATGAGTTTCCTTCCGTTGAAATATACTTTTGTCAGGAACATTAATGGACAAGTGAAGCTCATTTTTCTCATCATTGATCTCATGAAGTCTCGTCCTCAATTCTTTCATTTTGTTTGCCATCTTAAATTGGAAAATGAAGTTGGATAGCCACGAGAACAAGTAGCGTACCCTCCTTTTAAGGGTCAAATGCTCAGTCAGCCTCGCCCTCCTCCGCAAGGCCTTGACTTCGAATTCGTCTAGCACGTCCTCGGCATCGTAGCAAAAGTCTTTAAGTCTGGATAGCCAAAGCCTCACAGCATGATTTGTTGTTTGCTTCTGCTCAGCATCGGTGATCACCTTCTCGATCATCTCTAGCAAGTTCTTGAGCTTCTCTTGATCATCCTCGACGCCCCACACCAGTTGAATTTCTTCAAAAGCCATTGAAGCTAGTTTTCCCCCAAGAGGTCCGAGGATGCTAGAGACAACCTCAGTCATTATTGTGATTTGTTTATTGGTTTTCGAGGAGGTTTAGCATAACCGCCGAGTAGGAACTCATCTCAGGAGAAAGATAGGTTCTATAGGCAGAGAAATAGGAATATACATGGTGCAATGAAGTGTGTACGACGTTATTCCAAAGTCTTGCATAGTTCTCTCGATTCTTGGTGGATATCCGCAAGCAACTCGATGCCGTTCCATGTACAATTGGAATACATTTGTCGGATGAAAGACGAAAAAAGAGTAGCCTGAATTCTGCTACTTTCTCTTTAATCATTACTACATTCCTTTCTTTGTTCCCTAATTCTTACAAGATAAATATGAGCACAAAGAAGAAGAATAATCTCCTTTTTATTGCTCGATCCCAATATTAGATGCCCCACGATTTCGTACTTCTACTAGAACGAGAATACATGGCTTAGAAGTATGTGTTGTTTTCCTTTCACAATTTTTGAAAATTGGGAAAAGACTTTCGGACCATTAGAAAATAATGGAAAAAATTATAAATGATTCTAGGGGTGCGGCACGCATGATAAAATTTATACTTCTCATTTCCATTTAGGAACAGATTTGAAACAGAAGTCCATTTGGTAATGCAATTTGATTTTTCTATTTCTGAAACAGATTTCTATTCCATTAATAGATTTGAAGAACAAATTATAAGCTAACTTCTCAATTTCTGAAATAAAAATTGAGAAATCAATTTCTGGCCAGAAATTTTGTCATGTGCACCTTAGTAACCATTATGTTGCTACTTCTCGCCAGCTACTCCTTTTTGCTGCTTTGGTGGTGTTATCTTGGGTTTAATAGCCATTCTTTCGACTGTGTTTTAGTTGTTTTGCTTTTGTTCTTTTTACTTCGGCTCCCTTCCACTCATGCTGCTTCTTTGCATTTTGAGTGAAAGTTTTTAGCGTCGGATTCTTGTATATTTGTCTTCCCATCAATATATTCTTACCTTTACCAAAAAAAAAAAAAAAAAAAACCATTCAGTTCCTAGAACAATTTTTGCTCAGAAATTATTTTTTTTATTCCGTTCTCGAGAATAATTTCTAAGCATTTGAAGGCGTTTGGTAATTGTCTAAAATTTATATTCCCAAAATATAAATGCGTTTAGTAAAACCATTAAATTTCTGGTGCAAACAATTTTTTTTTCAATATTTTAATCTTTATTAAAAAAATTTCCTTTCTTTTCCTCCTTTCGTCTTCTCCTTCCTTCGATTGTCGGCTAGACGAGGGCTTGTCGAAATGTCACCAACCCTTGGCAAACCCGAGCCACGGCAAGGCTCGGGCCTCACTTAGGCTAGCCGAGGTTGACCTTGCCCAGATCTGGTGAGGCCTAACCTTGCCGCGAGTAAGGCGAGGTGCCTTGGTTAGGCGAGTTTGACCTTGCCTAGATCTGGTGAGGCCAAGCCTTGCCTAGCCACCGGTGAGGCTTAGCCTTGTCATGTCACCACTAGGTCGACGTCGCCTAGCCAAGGCAAGCGACTTGGTGGTGGCCCGGCAAGGTTGACCTTGCTTGGATCTAGCGAGGCAAAGCTCGCCTAGCCACCGACGAGGCTTAGGCCAACGAGCCTCTTTTTGGCTCGGCACCTTCATCTAGCCGATCACTGACCATGGCCGAGGCCAACGACCGGCCAAAAGGAAGAAGAAGAAAAGGAAAGAGAAGAGAAGAAAAATTAGGTTTGTTTCTGGAATTATTTTCGAGAACAAAAAAATAATTTTTTTTACTTCTTGATTTTATTTCAAATATATTCCTAGAAAAAAAAAGAATGGATTTTTGTTCTCGAGAATAAAAAATTTACCAAACGAATTTTTGTTCCGAATTTACTTTCATGAGCAAAAGAATAGAATTGGTTACCATTTAGTATATTACCAAACGTGCCATAAGTGTTCATATTTATATGGCTGCTATTTAATATAAATAAGAGTTGCATTGCATACACTACAACGAGAAAAGGGAAGTAAAAAGTAGAGGGATGGCGACTTTTGCCCGATTTGGGTGAGGATTACAACCCTTGCTTGCGATCGGTGAGGCCTGGCGAGCCTTGTTGATTCTCGGCTAGCCATCCCCCACCATTGCTAGTCCTTTTGGTGATGGTGAGGTGGCAGTCACCATTTTCCTTTCATTCCTCTTTTTATTTTTTTAATCTAATTAAAATAGTATTTAGATTTAAAATTCATATTTAAACAAAAATGACATTGTTTTAGCCATATTCTTCATGTTTTAGCCACGTTGTTGCCATGTAGAAGAGAGAAAATAAATAAATTAAAAGTCACGTCGACATTATCCATTGGCCCAATTGGATGGAGTTAACGAAATGACTTGATTGTACTAATTTGACAAGTTTTATAGCTCGATTGCATTTTTTATAAGTTTTAAGACTTAATCGCAATTTTGAGATAATTTCAATGCATATGCATATAATGTAGTCTGTTAACACGACACAACCTCAAAGAAATCTTATTTTATACTCAATCCAAGAAGATCAAGTGTTCAAGAAACAAGAAGAAAGTAGTGATTAGTGAGACTTTTAGATAAAAAGAAGCAGAATCCCATGTGGGGGAATGGAAGCACCAGATTAGGCGTGAAATGTGTCGATCTGTTTTGTGAATTTTCAAAGGGTGCCGTGATTTTCTATGCACACAAAATATTCCACCATCGATAATAATTTATATCTTACTATTTCGTAGGTGATAAAAACATTTTTCATTCATTTATTTTTACAAGCAAACTAAATGATTATTTTTTAAATAATATATTTTAAATCTTGAGCTTTTCGTAAAATAAATAAGACTAAAATTCATTTTCAATATCTTGAGATGAAAAGTTGTCAAGTCCCGGGATGAGTTCGATAGGTATCTTAACATGTACCCATTTTGTGCAAGCTTAGACTTGAATCAAGGGGGCATGTGATGCTGTTGTGAAGTAGTGATTTCCATGTTTGTCTAAAAGAACTTGATGACAAAACACAGAATGAGAAATCATGTACCTTTTTTGCTTGAAAATGCCTTAGTGAGGATGAAATTTTATCAAGCTCATGGTTTAGGTTGGCATTCTTGAATGATGAATAACAAAGGGACAAAATGTGCGACACTTGTATAACTAACGACGGAATACTGGAGAGCTTTTATGCAGAACAGAAGCATTAAATGAAATTGCAAAAGCAAAGTAACCACTTTTGCTTTGCAGATAGCATTCCATTCTTTCTCAAAAAATTCGACTTACAAGAACATTTGTTTATGAAAGAAACAGGCTGAAAGTCACCAGAGAAGCAATCATGTATTGTATCGCATCATCCATCTTTAACTCTCCGAAAAGAACTTCAGAAGACAACAAAGCTGACCCGGGCATACAGATACATATACGGTATCTTTGGAGCACACCACACAAAACAGAAAAGAAGAGAAACAATAAGAAGAAAACGTTGACATTGATCAACCAAACATTATTTTCTTGATCTTGAGCATGGGACTTCAGCACTGCTGGGAAAGTAGGATCTTCCATGAGCAAAAATCGAAACTTTTTCTTCAGGAACTCAAAGGAATTCTCAATTGGCAATATAACATGGTTCCATCAACAGTCGCTGCAAGTAAATGAGGACGATATAAGTAACATCATTCCAAAACATCAAATATTTTTTCATAAACGTGTCAGAAAAAGAGGGGGAGTTTGCTTATACCGATTAATCAATTCATTTCATCTTCCTTCCGTCAATGTAAATCTCCGGGATGTGAGCGATCTTGCTCCAATCTTCACCGCTTCTAGCAGCAATTCTGCTGCTCAATTCCCTGCAATCATCTATCCACAGCTCTCTCAATGTGGCAATGTGGCGAATTCCATCTGGTAAAGAGGACAATCTAGGACAGTCTTCAATCTTCAGTTTTCTCAGAGAAAAACAATTTTGCAGCCACTCGGGCAATGTGCCCAAGTTGGGACAATGCACAACATCAATTTTCTGCAGTGTTCTTGTAGCACCTTTGAGCCACCTGGGAAAAGAAACTATCTTTGGTAATCCCACAAACATTACGGATCGAAGCCTTGACATGGAGCGTGGTTCATCACTTTCGCCTTCTGGCAGCTTCAAGTTCTCGCAGTTGCAAATCCAGAGATTCTCCAATGCCTTCAAATTCTTGATGCCTTGTGGTAAGGATGCCAACTTCGGACAACCTCCAATGAACAACTTACGGAGCAACGTGAGTGATTCCATGTCATTGAACAAGACCTCCAAATTCTTGCAGTCTCCAATGAATAGGCACCGCAAAGAAGTCAAGCATCCTATTCCCTTCTCTGGGAATTGCTGCTGTTTTGTGGTTATATCCAAAAAGCGGAGGTTGATCATACTCTTAATGTCTGCAGGCACTTCCTCCAGTTCCTCACACCCGGCAAGTCCTAAGCTCTGCAGATTGTGGAGCTCACAGATTGAATTGGGGAGTTTCTTGATATTACGGTTGCCGCATAAATGAAGAAACCTCAAATGCTTTAGACCACCGATTGAACTAGGTAGTTGTTCAAAGCTAGAGTCATGTAGATAGAGCACTCTCAATTGCTTGAATCTCGAAATGCACATCTCTAGAAAGGACTCCCCAGTGGAACCCTCCTTTTTTATTGGAAACATGATGGTGCGAACGCCACTGAGTTTGCTCAAGTAGCTAGGTAGTTCACCTTCTTGTAGAAGAGATGGATCCGAAAATGATATATGCCGAGTGGTCGAGGAAACATCCTGCGTGCTCATGTTCACGTTGGATGATTCGACTTGTGCCACGGAAATGGCAAGTTGGTGTATGAGGTCGTGTATTTTGAAGGTCAGGAACAAATAATCTTCCACGACATCATCGAAGAAGGATCTCGACCACAGCTCCTCCCAATACCGTTGTCCAATCTCTTCCAGCTCCTGAGTATTTCCACTGGATTGAATAAGCCCGTTTGCGATCCATAGTTGGATCAGTTCCAGGTTGTTGAACTCGTAATTCTTCGGGAATATGGAGCAATAAGCGAAACATTTTTTCAAGTAAGAAGGCATTAGATCGTAGCTTATCCTTAATGAAGGTAAAATATCAGTTTGTAATTGCCATATCTCACTATCCCGTATAGATTCCCAGTCGGTCGGGTTGGTTTTTGAATACAAAAGGCTCCCCAGTGTCTTCACTGCCATTGGATTTCCCGCACACTTGCTCACGATTTCCTTGCCGATTGCCATAAGGTCTGGGTGATTCTTCTCTTGCCCTTGATCGAAGGCACACTTCATGAACAAAGTCAAAGAATCCTCCTGCGAAAGGTTGGCCAAATTATGTGGGGGGACAGTGCCCATGATTGAGGCAATCAATTTATTCTGCGAAGTCACAATGACTTTACTCCCTTCAGAAACACCTTCTAACAAATCTCTCAATCCTTTCCAATCCTCTTTACTCACTTCCCACACATCGTCCATTACGAACAAACACCTTTTGTTCTCCACAACACTTCTTAAGTGATTTTGCAGCTTTTCAAGGCTCCAACTATCGCATTTTGCTTCCTCACTAAGGGACTCAATGATGTCTCTTATTATCTTCTTAACTTCAAAATCGACTGACATGGATAACCAAACTTTGATATCAAAATGCTTGCTTACCCTATCATCCATGTAAACCCATTTAGCAAGAGTCGTCTTTCCAATACCTCCTATTCCAACAATTGGAATGACACCTACCTTACCAGCTCCATCATCATCCGTTCTCATCAACAGCTCTAATATCCTCTGCTTGTCTTTGTTTCTTCCAATCACATTCGAAACGTGCACAAAAGAATGAGTTTCTTTCCGTTGAACTATACTCTTGTCGGGAACGTTGCTCGACAAGTGGAGCACATTTTTCTCTTCATTGATCTCATGAAGTCTCTCCCTCAATTCCTTCATTTTGTGCGCCATCTTATATTGGAAAATGAAGTTGGATAGCCACGAGAACCAGTAGCGTACCTTCCTTTTAAGGGTCAAATGCTCAGTCGGCCTCGCTCGCCTCCGCAAGGCCTTGGCTTCGAATTCGTCTAGCACGTCCTCAGCATCATAGCAAAAGTCTTTAAGCTTTGACAGCCAATGCTTCACAGCTTCATCTGTTGTTTGCTTCTGCTCAGCATCGGTGATCACCTTCTCGATCATCTCTAGCAAGTTCTTGAGCTTGTCTCGGTCACCCTTGACGCTCCATAACAGTTGAATTTCTTCGAAAACCGATGAACCTAGTTTCCCCCCAAGAGGTCCGAGGATGCTAGAGACAACCTCAGTCATGGTTGTGATTTGTGTTATTAGTTTTCGAGGAGGTTTAGCATAACCGCTGTGCAGGAACTCATCTAGTTATCAGGAGAAGGATACAAACGAGGCACGATTTTGCTAGGTTCTATAGGCAGAGAGATAGGAATATACATGGTGCAATGAAGTGTGTACGACGTTATTCCAAAGTCTTGCATAGTTCACTCGATTCTTGGTGGATATCCGCAAGCAATTCGATGCCGTTCCATTTACATTTGGAATACCTTCGTCGGATGAAAGATAAAGCAAAAGTAGCCTGAATTCTGCTACTTTTCTCTTTAATCATTACTCAATTCCTTTCTGTGTTCTCTAATTCTTACAAGATAAATATGAGCACAGGGAAGAATAAACTTCTTTTCATTGCTCGATCCCTGCAATATAGATGCCCACGATTTCGTACTTCTACAAGAATGAGAATGATTGGCTTAGAAGTATGTGCTCTTTTCCCCTCACAATTTTTGAAAATTGGTAAAAGACTTTCTGACCATCAGAAAATAACGGACTTTTTTTTAAAAATGATTCTCCCTGTCTATATTTGTATAGCTGCTCTTTAATAGAGTCGCACTGCATTCACTACAACGGGAAAAGGGAAGTAAAAAGTAGAGGACCGGCGGCCATCACCCAATCTAGATGAGGACTGCAACTCTTGCCTGCGGTCGACGAGGCCTGGTGACCCTCGTAATTTTTTGCTGGCCATCCACCACCATTGCTGGACCGGGAACCCTTCCCGGTCCAGCAATGGTGGGGCGGTGGCAGCCCTTACCATTTTTCCTTTTATTCTTTTTTAATCTAATTTAAATAGTATTTAGATCAAAAAATCATATTAAGACTGAAGTCGTTTTAGCCTTATTTTTCATGTTTTAGCCACATCGTTGTCATGTAAGGAAAAAAAAATACATCAGTATTTTATTTTAGCCAAATTGGACAGAGTTAACGAAATGACTTAATTGCACAAATTTAACACGTTTTAAGATTTGATTTATTTTATTTTTTTTGTAAGTTTTTAGACACAATAGCACTTTCCTAATAAGTTTTAGTACTTTCAATGCATATTCCTGTATTCTTATTAACACGACACAACCTCAAATAAATTTTATTCTATACTCAATCCAAGAAGATCAAGTGTTCAAGGAAAAAAAACAGGGGGAAGTGAGATTTTCAGATGAAAAGAAGCAGAATCCCATGTGGAGGCACGGGAGAACCAACTTAGACGTGAAATGTGTCGGTCTGTCGTGAATTTTCGGAGGGTGCTGTGATCTTCCATGCACACAAATTAGTCAACGTATTAATCGACAACAATTTATGCATATTTATTTTTGTAAGTGATGAAGATATTTTTCATTTATTAATTTTAGTAAGCAAAATAAACAATTATTTTTTTAGAAATATTTTCAAGTCTTGAATTTTTCTTGAAATAAACACATCCAAAATTCACTTTAAATTTTTTGAAATGAAAAGTTGTTAGGTCTCAAGAAATTTCGCTGGGTTTAATAAGTTCCTTAACATGTACCCGTTCCATACAAGCTTTGACTTAAAATCAAGCGAACATGTGATGCTGTTGTGAACCTGTGATCTTCGTTTGTCTAAAAGAACTTGATGACAAAACGCAGAATGAGAAATCAAGTATTTCTTGCTTGGAAATGCCTTTGGTGAGGATGAAATTTTATCAAGCTCATGGTTCAGGTAGGCATTCTTGGATGATGAATAACAAATGGACAAAATGTACGACACTTGCATAACTAACGATGGAGTATTAGAGAGCTTTTATGCAGAACAGAAGCATAAAATGAAATTGCAAAAGCAAACTAACCACTTTTTCTTTGCAGATAGCATTCCATTCTTTCTCGAAGAATTTGACTTACAAGAACATATGTTTATGAAAGAAACAGACTAAAAGTCACCAGATAAGCAATCGTTTGTATTGTATCGCATCATCCATCTTTATCT
Source organism: Eucalyptus guilfoylei (assembly GCA_016097605.1). Classification (NCBI taxonomy): domain Eukaryota; kingdom Viridiplantae; phylum Streptophyta; class Magnoliopsida; order Myrtales; family Myrtaceae; genus Eucalyptus; species Eucalyptus guilfoylei. Next base: position 29,953,956 of record CM027860.1, read on the forward strand.
CACCAAACAAAACTTTGGAATTCAACAAAGCTGACACAGGCGGACAGATATATCTACATATCTTCAGTGCACACCAAAAAGGAGAGAAACTATGGGAAGAAAGAAGATTCGGTACGTGCCAGCTAAATGGCACAAGCATTCGATTTATGCCAAGCTGTCGAGGAAAGATCTACGTCCACATGTTCATGTCGAATGGTTTGGTTTGTGCCACCAAAATGGTGAGTTCATGTATGAGGTCGTGCATTTTGAAGGTCAGGAGCAAAGTCTTCCACAACATCATCCAAGAAGATCTCAACCACAGCTCCCTCCCAGCACTGCTGTCCAATCTCTTCCAGTTCCTGATTATTTCCACTGGATTGAATAAACTCGTTTGAGATCCACAATTGGATTAGTTCAAGGTTGTTGATCTCATAGTTCTACGAGCATGTCAAGCTATAAGCAAAACATTGTTTTAATTAAGACGGTATTAAGATAGTAGCTGAGTTCTAATGGTGTAAAATAATTGCCATATCTCACCATAACCTATAGATTCTCAGCAAAATTTTCACTGCCACAGGATTCCCCTGCACTTGCTCACTATTTCCTTGGCTACTGCCAATTAGGAAAAGCCCTCTTAACACGTCGTTGCCATCGTTGCTTGTTAACTAGATGCTTGACAATGTCTTTTATCATCATTTCAACATCGAAATATCCCGACATAGCTTTTTGCAATGCTACTAATATTTTTGCTATATTTTGAACCAAGCCTGAGTGAGAGAGTTGTGGGGTGCAAAACAAAAAAAAAAAAAAATATGAACATTTGGGGGCATGCTATAATTAATTTCTTTACAGGAAATAATAAATAAATAAAAGAGGCCATTTCACTTTGACCAAAAAACTCGAAATAGAAACTCTTTAGAAAGCATTAAAAAAGAAACTCTTTAGAGAAGCATTAAAAATTCTATTATTATGATTCAAAAAAATGGAAGGAGACCCGTTTATATACAAGTATAAATTTCAGCATAGCCATAGATCTCTCCTCAATTTAATGGTGGAGATCACATATTCCCATCTACCAACTATCTGCATATATTACATAAATATACATTGATAATATTGCCTCCAAAAAAGTATTCAAGAATACATTAGAAAACCTAATTACGAGCTTTGAGATCTGCCCAATCTTGATAGATCAATCATGATCCTTCATTCAAAAAACCTCTGGTCTGCTACCGCGATCATGATTTGATCATGATTTTCCTGCCAAATATCGATACACCACAATACTCAATGCACATGAAGGATTTCTCGTGTTGAAAGAGTTCGGAGTGCCAAAACATATGCGTGGCCTTTGCCCTTGTTGCACATTTCAATTTGGCTGACAGATTCTGAATGTAAATGCTTAGAGGCATGGACTTTTTGCAAGTCCACAGCAGGATTCCAAAAGACACATTCATGATTAAGTCTCTTTTCTGCAGAAAAACTGAGCGATAGCATCATCCGCATAGATGTCCGTGTTGTCACAGAAAGATATTGAGCATCAGACACCAACGGCATGTGCTAGAGCTGAACCAACACAGGTACTTACACACCTTATAGTGCGTTATTAGACAAATAGACCAAATTTTGGGAAGACTTCATACAAACATAATATTCAACCCAGGACATGCCTATCACCAAAAGCCAGTTGCTATTTGCTACGCTAGTTGACAAAGCATTAGTTACAAAAGGCAGAGATCCAAGACCATTAAGATTCAAGATTCAGAGCGGGATTTGACGATGAAGTTTTGACGGCTGATAGGATTCATAACGACTGGCGGGCCTGCTGTCCTAGGCCATGCCTGAAACTTCTTGTCCGTCTCTTCCCACCATTCTTTGCTGGCAATGGTCGACGGTGTGGTTCCTGAATACTCAAAAGAACAGCGGAAAAAGAAAAATTAGACAGCATTAGCATTCACGACTTTCTGGTCAAGAGATGCATCCACATACAGCAGTCAAAAAAAGATGATCGTAACTTTCACTTGCCTCCAAATATCTTCTTGTCGGCAAAGAAGTGGTCAGCTGCAAATGCGATTGCAAATGATCCGAGCACAGCACTTATTATGTACGTGACTGACATTTTTCCAACTGAAAAAGAAAGTGGGATGGAAGAGAAGAAACCACAGATACATAAGAAGGAAAAGAGATAGTGATCCTAGCATGTATATACATAAAAAAGGCTCCGAAGGTTGAGTTCAGGACGTTCATTCTCCATTTTTAGCTAATTTCCTCTTTTAGATGGAAAGGATCCTTACAACTACAGATGCATTTAGTCTCCTATAAGATTTCGCAAATTCACAATCTATTGAGCACATACCTGAAAACCATATGGGTGACAGGAAAATCATTGCAAACAAGGGGCAGAATCAAGGTTGTTAATTGCATTAAACAAAAAAGAGGCGACAAAGCTTCACGGCGAAGGGATAGACAACACAGATACCAAACTGAGACATTAACAGGAGAATTCTGATTACGATATCTAGTGCTAAGCATGCCTAGCTCTGTCGCTGCAGCAATCTCAATGATCTCAAACACAAGTGTTCCATAAGATTCAGACTTTACAAGCAGAAACAAAGACTCCCTCAGACTAACCGAACCAACGACGCATCAGGCGAACCCAAACAGCCCAAGAAAATGAACCCAGAGAGCAATTCTACAACTAAAGAAACTATGCTGCAATCTCACGCCAATTGCTAGACATCATCATATTATTGAACAAGATGGAGCTGCTTTTAAGATGATCATAACCCAACCAGGTCCGAGTCACTTTGAGGACCCATCTCTCACCGCAGCTTTCATTTCGCCTCTTCTTTTCTAATATCCCAAGTTCCTACGGCTGCACACCACTTTTAAATTTCCAAAATTCCTCATCTTTACCGAACCATCCCTGCCACAATGTCAAAGCAAGCCAACCCAGCAAGTCCTCGCACACGTTTCAGTGAAACCCACTAGGATTTCGACCTCTCCCCCCACACAGCCAGTTTAAAAAAACAGAGTAGCCCAAACCCAAAAACCTTCCCAAGTTTTCTCTGCATTTTCCCACAACACCCAAACAGAGAACTTGCAAACGAGCTAAAAAACACATCCGAGGAAGAAACCCAAATCGATAAACACATGAACAAGGAAAAGGGAACATGCTCGGGCACTACAAGATGAAAAATTCCCAACTCACCTAAAGAACAGACCTCCTAAAGTTTTGCTCCGAAGTATGTCGGGAAGAACAAAGATGGCCTGCTTCGAGTTCTCTCTCTTAATAGCTTTCTCGAGCCTTCCTATGGTATTGCCACGTGTATCGCTGTCGTGAAGCGATGGGTGACCCGATTTTTTGAATTTTTCTTTTTTCCCTTATGAGGTTCATCAGTCGCTTTTACATTATTAGTAAGTGAAACTTTACTAACCACCTTAATCAGCATCAAAATTATTTAAAAATATCGGCGCCTCATTTATATATATAAGAAAATTAATAAACACCCGTTAAATGTTACCGAGCATTCTAAAAATTACTGACCATGTAGAAATTTCACTTTTTCCCATCATAAAAGTTATTAATCGTAGTTAGAATCACCTTAAAATATTATGAAAATACTAATTACATATTTACTTTTCCACCTAGAAAGTTACCGAGTATCTTGAAACTTACTTTGACTTAAAATGAAATCACTAATCACATGCTATACTAACCCCATATAAAACGTGCCCTTCCTATATTAAATTTATTAATTTTTTTTAGCAGGTTCTTAGAAGTTATTCATTTATGATAAGATTTACTTGAAAATCTGGACAGTAGGTTCTCAACTGAGGGTACGACTCCCTTTCTTTCTTTCGAAATGAACGGCTCAAATGTGCTCCCTCCGAATCTGTTATAATGAAATTTAAAAATTCTGAGCTTCAAAAAGTCGTTGCAATAATTCTAAATAAATTCACAGGTCAATATCTTTTTTTTTTTCGAAAACTAATTATGCATAAATAAGTTACTCCAACCAAGCCTTCTCATCAGCTGCCTAGAAATAAAGATTAATAAGAGAGAGTGGTCGATTTGTTTAGCTTTGAGATTTTCAAGAATCTAGAAGTTTTCGTGAGAAAAACTTTGGATTACAAAATTGGATAAGCTGCATGAGACAAGCCGATGCCTTTTCGTGTTATACAATGAGTATCGATGGAGAATTAAGAAGGTGCAGGATTGCAATTCATGGTATCAGCGTAACATTGACAAGAAGCTCCAATGCATTAACCATGAGAATGGAATGAACTATCGCACATTCAGCACAATCCTAATGAAAGCTACTCTACTTGCTCTTGACACTCAAATGGAGTTGATGCACTCAAAATTTTTAATAATAAGGTATGAAGGATTTCCAGATGTTATATCTTGGAGGAGAGTGTCATTTGCCTTCAGGCCTCGAAACTTCGCCGATTTCTCCATCCAAATACGTAAAAGAAAAGGAAAAACAAGCAGAGAGGAGAGAGAGAGAACTGAAGGCCCCATCTATACATCAAAGGGATTCAACAAAAGAGATGTACGCGAACCCAGATGTGGTACCAACACTCTAGGAAGAGGAATCATGAGAATGTCCCCCCCAATCTGGGCAACACTTAATGAATGAATGAATTGGGTATGGAGTGACAAAATCATTGAACCTTGACCAGCTCCTCCTCCATTCCGAGAAGATAGTATGTACCATAACTATGCGACAAATGCTTCGACGCCAGGGAAGTCTTTGAGCTCTATGTCCAACCACTACTAGCTTTATGCCAGTGTGCTGCCTATCCTAAACCATGTCGTCTTCACACTCCCGAAGGATCAGCAACCTGCAGCTTTTAAGAAGTTATCGTATGGACTTGATGCAGGTAGTCTGAAGAAGCTTGGGTTATGCTGGTATTCAGTCGAACACAATAATGCGGTGGTGCCAACGGGTGGTTTCTGCATATTGGCATTATGGTCATTATCCAGGAAAGGATTGCCAGCCTGCAATGGTTTTTTGTCGATTGAATATGTTAGAAGCCGGCATTTCTAACAGAAACTACAGAGAAAAGGTAGGGGACCTCAAATTATATTGACTGAATCAAGTACCCTAAGGCTGTGGATGTAGCACCATTTGATGAACTACAAATTGAGTACCTCGATGTTGTGCTGCCCGTTTCCGCTTAATATATGATGCCTTTGCCTTGTGGCTTCTCTCTCGTTGAAAGGAAGACACAAGGCAAAGAGAAAGAAGGCACCAGGGGAAGGGGTGGGTACGTAAAACACATGCAGACAAATTATGGTACTTACGTTATGAATCACTTACCCTGTGATTTTGAGTACCCATCTCCGCAGGAAAATGAGATCCTGTCATCACATCATTATTCTTCTGCAAGGTTAAGTTCCTCAAGCTTTCATGTTTCTGCTGGACGCTCATCAAGTTGGACATTTTCTGCTGCTTTCCTATGAGAAGTGCCTCACAGTGCCGTGCCACTTCCTTGTAAGGCACATCTGGGGCAGTTGAAACAGATAATCTCCCTACTTGATGAGCAGTCTCCAGTACCTGAAAATTGGAGAACCAAATCAACATTATGGATGGAAAAAACTATTTCAAAACTCAAACTTTGCAGAATCAGCAACTGTCAATTCTATATTAGTAGCTAAGAAATAATACATATCACATACAGATTCCAGAAGTTGATCTATGCTCAAGAGATTGGGTCCGCCCACAGCGATGTCCTCTAAATTCTGTGTAGTTTGACTTTCAAATGAATCTGCAAAAGCATCATCTTCCACAGGTAATAGAGGAGGCTGTTGGATAGAAAAGAAAACAGAAATTGATGTTAATGTCATTTATATAAAAAAGGGAGTAAATAAAATTGGCCACAAGAATTACATCATCATGAGATTTGCTCGTTCTCGATTCAAGCTGATATATTTTGCATGGAGAGTCCGTGAATGATTGGGACCCCAGAGGACAGACATCATCAGGCAAAAATTCACTAAGAAGTTGCTCCCTAACGGTGGACAGCTCAGGCTGCAAAAAAGATGTCAGAGCTTAAGCAACATGTCAAATTCAATATACAATGCATCTATTAACATTCAGGTGATAAAGGACATCCAGAAGTTACTTCCGGCAAGCTGCCCAAAGTCTTCAAAATTACAGAAGCACAGGATTCCCTTCTTTGATCCTCTGTGAACTGAATGTGAGAGAGAGATTTTAAGGCAGCGGCATCATCTTCTGTCGATCCATAAACATTCATTTGATGTCTAGATCCGGTGTCTACAGCCTGTAACTTGCGATCTTCAACTAACTTCAGAAATGGATCAGCCTGATTCCAGCACAAAAAGATTATTAGACCTAATGAAGTTTATTCGTTACTGATAGATTGACTGGACACTTCGAGGAAAATGGAAAGAATCTCTTTATGAAATAACAAAGGCTCCAGTATTTACACAAAAGAGTGTGATATGTGATTGAAGGTATTGAATTCATTTTGCATGGAAAATTCCTTGCAAGATAAAGATTATCAAGAGGTTGAAATAAAAATCGCACCGTTCTTTCTGTTAGTGCTATCTTGGCACAATGAACAAGTGGAACAATTCCATAAGCTATTGAAGAGAATATGATCATTGAAGTGGACAGCGTGAAAAGGGACCTCCGACGTGATGGTGGCAATGGTCCTGCAGAATGAAGCATCTGAGCCAGACCTAAATTGAGATACAGCAGGTGTTTTACTAGAAGTAAAGCCCATCCAAATCCAACATTTTAGAATGGCATAACCTATGTCTGCATCTTTGTGATTAGTAAAAGTTACTGGAAGCCATTACTGTGGTATTTTAACTTCTCTTTCATTTATATACGGAACATGGACAAAAGAATCCTTTTCGTTCTTTTCCAAATTATTGACCTGAAGAAAGCAAAAGAACCTCCTGATTACCATGATTATTGTCATCGCAGCATAGGCACAGAGACATCTACAGTTTTTCAATTCAGGAAACAAAGAATAAGAATTTTAAATTGATGCAAAGTGAAATTAGTTGGCTCAGACAGAAATTATCAGTTTTAAACATAGAAATCAAAGAAGTTATGGGACCCAAAACTATGGCATTTCCAGTCCCATAATGAAGAGACGATCAGCCTCATAGGGACCCAATTCTCAAATCAAATTGACATCAAGTAATTCTACTTTGAATCTTATCATGGTAAGGCATGGGAAAATCAACAGCATTCTAAGATATCAAAGCTAGCAAAGCCACAGCAAGTCACGAAATATTTTCCAGCAGTTTAAACTGCTGGAAAACTTTATAATTAAGTCAATCAAACAAAAAAACTCTTGCATGCTAAAGAGAACCTACAAAGCAAAATTTTCTAGAGCTTCATTGATGGTTCTGCTGAGTGACATTACATGTTACTATTTAGTTGAAATATAGAGTCTATCTGAGCATTATTAGTCCCTTTATTTGACATCAGCAATTGCAAGAACAATCATTTACAGTACTAGGCACATAAAAACTGTTTGTCATCACAAAGGAAAAGAAATATCAATCCTTGTCCGGTAAAACCATGAATAATGCATAAGATAAAAGTTTAGTAGATGACCTCCTTCTTTGAGAGAAATATCACGCAAGGAAAAGGCAAGCTGGAAACTTCGAACCAGCGCCTCATTGCTGGAATTCTGCAAGCAAGACAAAATATTCAGGAACTGAATCTAAAAATTTTATTCGTTGAAATATTGCCATCCAAGTACTAAAATAGAAGAATTTACATTGACTGGCATTGTACATGAAATATTTCATCACAAAGTATGAAAGTATGCAACTGCATTACCAATCTGTTAAGGCTAAGTTTATTATGTGTCGAGCATGACCCAATGACCAAATTTATCCCAATCGGACATTACAGAGCCAAAGGTGCCTGATGTGGAACAAAACCTGACTCAATTTGTTTGCCATACCAAATTTCCTAAGACTACCCCTAATGTCCCAAAAGAAAAAAGTAATAAAAGCTGAATTACTCCTAGAGTGAATGACCAGAAATTTATGGTCCAAATCGCACTCATCATGTTAAGAATGCCACACTTCCCTTTTTCTGAGTATCTTTCTAGACACCTTTTAATGAGGAATCCTTTCAAGGTAGCATTCAGATAAACAAAGAAATTTTTTTTGACAGCCAGATTACACAATCCGAACTTAGTAACACCACATTCTGATATTGTGAAACTGGTAAAAACAACATCTAAGTCTTTTGCCATGGAGAACAAATGCACTACAGGGAAAGTCTTTTGCCATTATGTGGGGCTGGTTGCGTAGATCCTCCTGCAACTGAACTGCAGTATTTCTTTGGATGGTGTGACAACATGAACAGACATGATGAGAAGGAATGCATTTGCATGACACGTAGCGCTATACAATCTTGAGAACTGGACTAGAATGATACCTTGGCTCTAGAAAACAGTAATACAAGGCTGTATGTGTGCGCAATAGCTTCAAAATTTTCAGGCATGTTTGCTGGGGAAATAGACTGTGCCCAAATGGATGAAAGTAACAGAGTGATCTGGCGGCTACTCAACCTGAGAGGAACAGCCTCCTGAAGTCCAAAAAACTTAACAACTGTCATCTCATGCGTATAAGAAATATGTATTACTACACCTAAAGGAAAATATTCTTTACCATGCAAAAATGACCAAATTGATATACAAGAAAATACCATTTCCATCCCCAGTTAAAAGTAAGAATTGCACGCAAGAGAAAACAATGCTAAATAAGATCATAGTCGTCTAACATCATATTGACAAAGTGGTCCGATTCGTTTTCAAGTAGAAGACCATTTATTACACATAAAAATATTTCTGCATCATAAAGCAGCAACATGAAAGTGTCAGTGAAACAAAAGATGGGGTGGCCGAGACATGTCATTTAGCATCAGCCTAAGATTGATTGGATAAGAGCACAAACTTGAGTTTCCTAGCTTCAGAATTTTCATGTGTCAATAAATTGGCATTGGGAAACCACCCTTGAACAAAAACGACATTAGAACTGACAGATGCATCTCTGAGACTCACCAGTTCCTTATTTAACTTGCTCACGGGATTTCTATCTGTATTCAGTAGTACAGAAGGATTTCTGCTGCTGTATGCTCGACTGTATGTTGACTTCAATCTGCTCAGCATCCCAGTGTTGTTATTTCTTGTATCCCCCTCACTGTTCTCTTTATCATCCTGAGGAGCATGATCTCTTGACAGAATCTTCTCATTTCTTAGCTTCTCAAAAAGGGCAGCAGAAGATGAAAATACTGAGACAGTTCTTGAAAGCGTCCTAGGAAGGTCCTGCCCCTTCTTGGACTCAGAAATAACAGAAGATGGACAGGGGCAAACTGAAGATGGAACAAGAACAACTGAAAAGATGCGGTGGGCGGCAACTCTTGTTTCATGGTCTGGATGCACCATAGCTGGCAGTAATTGATGGAATAGAGCCTCTGGGAATGCCTAAAAGAAGAGGAACTAAAATCATTTTTCAAGATGAAATCAGCAAAGACATAATAATGAAAATACTTGGACTTAACCTCTTGCCTTATTCTGATAAGTCAAATTTGGTAGAGAAGTAACAATTTGGGCAGTGCGATAAACAGCAGAAATTGTTGTTCTGGCTATAACTGTAATGGTGGATATATTCTCCAGCATGACAGCCATAACGTCAAGTATTGGACCTGCATCTCCAACCTGTCACAATGTCAATGCAGTCTATTACCCAACATCATGTACAAAATTCATCATTATCTGTCCAGGAAAAAGCCATAAAAGTATCACGAATAGCACACAAAACAGATCAATAAGCATTAGATGAGAAAGAAAAGTGATGAACAGACTGCAAGCCTCACAAGCAAAAAAACTTGACCAATAGAGGGTGCAAAAGTTAGAGAATAAACCTTAAGAGACAGCTGGACCAGACACTCATCCACAACCTCTTGGAATTTTCTGTTCCATTTGATTACATCTGCTCCCAGATTAGCATCATCAAGCGAGCAGTGTATGCTTTTCCTCAGATGCCTCATGACATCACTTACAGCACCTATGATGGCTACTGAGGGTTCGACCTTTGCATGCTGAGCCAGGAAGGTTGTCACCTCAACAATGTCAATCTGCATACTGGGCTGTTTAAGGACATTTCGGTGATCAAGATGCTTGATTAGTATGGACAGCAAAAAGTGTGTACTTTGACCTGTGAGGAACAGTAAAAACAGGATCTGTCATGAACGAACAATTAAGTTTCCAGATTGGCAAAAATCTCTGGCAATGGGCTGCCACAGCAATTAATAGATCCAATTACCAGAATTCTCCATCAAAAGTTGCATGTCCTTCAGGACAGGAAAGGCAAGACCATGTTCTGAAGACCATAAATTTCCATTATCAAAATAACGGAAGAATGATTCTAATACTCGCCGGATTGTGGTTGCCTCCTTGGCTAGCTTGGCCATGTTATGAACACAAACACGGGACCAAAAGCAAGGGTTCTTTGCATCCCTATTGGCATAAAAAGGAGAAGTAAAATTCTAGACAGTTATTAGACAGTTATTGATGACAAACTACAACAAAAGCAAATGCATAATTCAATTTCATTTCGTGAGAGCTTACGCTGTTGCATTTACTTCTCCCTTGTCATTAACAAGTTTCTTCCAAGAAGGAACCCTCATTGTGACTTCCGGTGATGCAGAGACATGACCTTCATGTTTTAGCACTTCTTGTACCCAACGATTCTCAGAACCTTGCTTGTTTGGGTCTTCAGAGACTTTCTTAGCATGCCCATAATTTTCCAAGACCACAGAGACCACCTTAATAGTGAAAGGGAAAAGTAAAGGTAAATCAGTAGTGGCAACAGACTTGCAGGTTTGTAGTTAAATTTGCCGGTTGTTATTTGCAATATGGCAAAGATGCTAAGAATATTTTGTATTTAAATCATAGTGATCAAATGCTCCAACAGAAATAAACCTTTGAGGATCAACATTTGCCAGTCAGCATAGTTTGATCCAAGGCTTTAGTTGCAATGTGTAGAATGAGGGACAATATTGACATTTAATAAAAAAAGAAATATTGTGGGTCAGTTTTTAGGGGCATAGTTAGGCTTGATGTTGTAAGGTACAAAGTTGTGCAATGATGTGCAAACTGTGATCCAGAGCTTTTGTTAGCATCAGTTGTGATCTAAAGTTCGGCATGATGCTTTAAGGTACAAAGTACGTAAAGGGTTTGACATAAGCAAGACTTCTGTTTACCAGAATAAGAGCTTGATAGGGGCAAAAAAAAAAGAAAAGAAAAAAGCTGAAGGAAAATCCTATCATCAAGACATGAACTTCAAGCAGATGCTGAAAAATGTGGAATTCTAATGAGAATCTGCTAAATTCTTCAGGCAACAGTCAAGAAAAAGCACTTCAATATACTCACATTGTCAAACTCGCCTGAAAATTGTGAATATTCACCCATGAACCAGATCTGCACAAGAATACATCAGGTTTAGTGCTTCAGCACAGATCACAAGGTAATACTTGAATGGTCATTAAACCAATGAATAGCAAGGTAATTACTCAGACTTTAAGAATGCATACAATGCAACTCCCACTACAAGCTTCCCCTGTTAGTCCAAAATAAAATATCATACCTTACAAGCAGATCAAGCATCCATATATTTTGCAAATCTAATTGAACATTGATCCAGATTATCCCACAGGTATCAACATCTCATGGCTAGGTACAAATACCAACCAACTCACTCTCCTTGTCAGTCTACACTATCCTCAAATTACCCCAATAGACTACGGGTTACTTGCTATTTCCTCCATAGACTACAATAATAGTTACAGCTCAAAAGTGCAAACCATGTCCCTCTCAGTTCAATCCCAAACCACATTCTTCCTTTGCAGACATGAATCAGAATAACATTTTTTAAAGTGACTTGATTCAAGGCCAATTTCATGGTCCATAAAATTGCTATCAGTTGGGCCAAATCATCAAAAAGCACTCCATTTGTCTATATGGAGTGGGTCCTACCTACTTGCGGATCATACAACATTTTCACTCCAAATCTATGCGGAAGTAGGGTCTCATGTTACAAATCTTCACTTTCTCCCACCATCTTTGATTCACCAGCCAGAGAAATGGGAAGTTCCAGAGGCTATGGACCCACAATGCAAGGTGTCACTGTCTCAAACAAGCCACCACCAGACAATTCAAAGATATGAGGATGCACACTGCCTTCACAGCACAAGAGTATCTTCTTCGTGCAATAATAATACCAATTCAAAGGTAAAGGGAGTGCTTTTCTAGAGTTCTTGGAGACTGAAATGACATTAAATGGTTCCTTGCCACTTTATATTCTCCCAAAAGAGAGCTTCAAGTTAAGTAAAAGGGAGCTAATGGCATGACACTATCGGATCAACTTCTGCTTGAGGAATAGCTTTGTAACCAAGTTCTACTGATGACTAAACCCGATTCTTTATTATTTTTTTTCGGGGGGGGGGTGGAGAGAGAAGGGGAGAGAGCTGTGCCCATGTTTATGTAGCAAACAGAATTACAACTATCAGTATCTTTATTCTCATTAGCTATTTCTATCCACGAATATAAGGTCAAATGAAACTTTAAGGGTATACAAGTAACTGGGACAAAAGAACATACCATGGAAGAAAGTGCCTGTAGACCAGCCGCGCGTAAATGCTGCGCTCTCTCATCTTGGCCAAGTTCTTGAGCTAATTGACAGAGCTTCGGAATAAAGCCTTCTAAGTTAAACATGTAGGTGCCATCCCTCTACAAAATCAAATTAATTCAGAAAAACTTGGACATTCACATGAAAACCTCAACAAGTAAAATTCACAATCTAAGTATACATATCCACCATTAGAACTCACTTGATTATTTACAAAGTCAAAAAGGTTCTGACATCCTATTAGTTGCATCTCATCCTGTCTTGTTTGATCCAGCAAAGTGCTAATTATGCTTAGTAGACTACTTGCAAACAGAGGCCTGTAACATAAGTTTAAGGTTAGACAGCACACAAATAGTCAATGGATATAAGACAAGTGGCTCTGCCTATTTCCAGATGAGGAGATGGGGAAAAAGGCCACGTGAGATATACCGGTACAAGCCATTCCTTTGAGCTAAATATAATAAGAGGCAATAAGTGGAAAGCAAATCACTATGGAGCACATCCATGGACTTTAATTGCTTTAGAATCATTTGAAAGCTTTTATTCCAAGTTTGAAAATCAATGCTGAAGAGTATTATGTGTGAATGTTTTCATTTGTTGTAAAAGGTTCCAAGTAGCCCAACATAAACACCATGACTAAATTTCACGGTTGAATAAGTCAATCGGAGAAATGCCTCTTTATCTTGCTGTCTCTTTAAAATACATAACAGTATTTGCTGAAACTTACCCTGTACTAACAAAACTCTTAAGTTGCAACTATTAAGTACCAGTCGAGCCACAAAACCACTATTTAAAGGAAAAAAAGATCTTTTTGCCACTAGATAAGTTAACAGATCCAGTGTTTTTGTGTAGGAAATGCAGAGTCCATCCTGCATATATATTATGCCTTCTGTAAATGTTTTCCCTGAGACTCAGCTGCACAAGCATGATAGAGTTCCCCACTATAGAACTCAACAGTTTCACCCACTTCCATTATGGTACACTCTCAAATCAAATACAAAAATCAAACCAACAAATTTTTTGCAGAGAACTGTTCCCAGTAGGAGGGCCACAACTAAAACAATAATTTAAAGGACAGTCTGATAATCTGCCCCTGCTATAGGTACTCGAAACCTATACTAAGATATCATTACTGAGTGATGTATATGAATGCCATACAGAGAGAACGGATATGTATTGAGGGAAGGCAAACTCACATCTGATCCTTACAAGAAACTAGCAATTTCCTGTAGATACACATGACAATCTTGGCAGATCGAAAATTTTCAGTTCTCAACTCCTTGTAACATCTTTGTTCAAGTGTGCTTGTGATCTGTTCAGAATAAGCAACTATCACCAAGATGAAAAGGCAAACCATAAAGTCTAGCATTTTCTAAACGAACTTGTAAGCCTTGTACTATAAACCAATCACCAGAAACACATAAACAGTAAGCAAAATATAACTTTTCCTGTCAGCGCCGAAGACAAATAAAATTAACAAGGAGAAGAAATTCCATAGGAAATTTGCAAATTATTCCACACATTAAAAGAAAAAGATTTCCAACAATATCCAAATGAAGCATACATGACGAGCCAAAAATTATGAGAGGCGCCTTGAAATTGTAATTAATTATCCTGCACAAAGTTTACTTCAGTAACCTAAAATGACCAACCTGAGGTCTGAAGAATCATTCTACAATATTTCATTTCTTTCCAAATCGTCAATGGGATATTTTCATATATAGTGCAGACAAAGGGATGGAGAGACCTGAACTTAGACACAACACCTCAAAAAGAATGGCCCCCACCAAGTGAGTCAGCCCTTGTTTCTTTAAATTCATTGATCTAATAGATCTAATAACAAATTTGCCATTTTAATCACGAAAATATTTCAAATATATTTGCATATCAATGGTGCCTGTGGTTTTAAAAACTCAACTGATGCAATTGTAGGTTTTCCGATGAGACGGTTTGACTTTGAAAAAATATTGTGCTTATTCCTTGAGATTGATACAGCATGGCTGTCTGGAAAAACCAATGTCAGTCAACAATGACCTTTGCACTTTCTCTTTCCTTAGCCATGCTAAAACCCCAGGTATACATGAACTGGCAATTCCCCAGAATGCGGGCCAACAAGAATCTAGACCTTCAGTTTCCTATGTGATACAGTTATCTTCTAAAGTTCAGACTGTATTTCATGGCAGTTACCATGATTGCCAGAGGATAAAGAGTGGGAGCATGGCATCATCTTTCTAGAGCTCTCCCTTTCCCACACAAGTCAACATGCTTGGCACCTCAACAAATTAGAGTCCACAGGAATGAAAATAGTCATTGATTATCAAGTGGTCCCTAAAAATTAGCCATTTGCTGAGGGCTGAGAATATCATTAAGTTTTCACAAACACAGAGATGAAACCAAACCCATTAACTCTCCTATGTACGGGAACCATAGAATTACAGACTTTAGACATTACACTAGCAAGATCAACTTTTTGACATTGTCCACAGTGACACCACTTGCTTAGATTATCTTTGCAACAACAGAAGCAGAACCCAATTCCAAGAATCAGCAGCCAAATTACCTCAGCACATTAATTACATCTGAGAGTTCAATTTAGCACCCCCATCCAGAGTTAAAGCTTCTTCTAGCTGAAAGATTATGGCATTTTTCATGAGTCATTGCTCCACCCATTTTTTGTCAAACAATTCCAAATCTCTCATTGGTTACATCTGCCCTGATATTTTCTGATCAAAGGCCACCTTAGCTGCAATGTCTAATTTCTATGTGAGTTTTTCAGAGGCATATATTCCTACGAACATCAATCTTGAATCCCTTTGTCAACATAGTTTTCAGTTTCACAGCTCCACTGGACAGAAATTTTGTAACATCAAAAGCTTCAGATTACCCTCCAATCTTTTTGGGTTTTTTTTTTTTTTTTGGCTCAAAAGAATTACCCTCCACCCTTGGTTGCAAACCATATTCCTGCTTCCATGCTCTAATTTTGAAAAAGTCCATGCCAAATCATAGGCTTGTTCAAAATGACCATCTAGCTCTCCAGAAAAAATCATTAAAAATTTCTAATTCTTTTGCTGCATACAATTGGTAGAGCAATTGATACAAGAGGTTCCATAACAAGCTACAGAATTTCCATTAAAGCATCAAACAAACTTCAATATTCAAAGCGCCAAGCTCTTCTACAACAAAATAAACTCGTCAAAGATGCAATTCAACCAGATATTAGTCAACCAAAAACCAAAAACTCGATCCAATCAAGTGAACCAAGCAATCAACAATGCTGAATGGATATATGGTTCTACATTGTGGCCCAGTTATTTTCAGCATAGTTGAGAATAATTAAGAATGCAAATCAGGACATTATCAATCCCACAACAGTACCTTTGGTATACGCAAAGGATTTTTAGCAGCATATTCACACAGTTTCCCAATTTTCCGGTCATTTGGCTCTTCATCCTGTCATATTACAAAGTAACATGCGTTTAGACAGTACATAGAAGAAGGCATGATACAGAATAAGAATATCAACTGCTAATAAAGATTTGGGTTTTCTAAAATATAAAAAGGTAACATTCCCTCACTTGCTGCTCTTGTTTTGTACTAAATATATACTGTGTTAAGATACATATGAGCAATCCAGAGGCAAGTCCCTCTTATTGCAGTGAAACCACGCTCAATTTTGAAAAGGACTGACATGAAGAATTGCATCAACGGAGCCACTAATAACTGTTTTCAGAAGAGGCCAATAAGGTATTTACTGTGGCAAAGAGGCCCAATATCAGTTCCAACCATTCATTCTCTCATCATTGCCTGTGCACAAAAATGAACATAGATGTGCAACCCAGTGGATGCAATTACGACTAGGGTATCTTATAATTCAAGATTATCTCAATGATTTATCCTGACATCTGCAATCTGTGACAAGATCACTTCTATTTCCTCCAGATTCATCTTGGTGGTGATGATTCCAATGTTAATCAAGAGTTGAGTTACACAGCACGTGGTTTATAGCCTCTAGTAAAGCAACTGACAGAAATTACGGTTCCTTAATTTGAAGCTTGCTTAGCAGCATAGGTGCTGTCTAGGTAATTATAGACCCCTGCTCTTGCTTACCAGACCTTTGTGATGATTTTCTCATACAGAGAGAAAATGGAATAATAATTAAAAAGCCCTTTGCTGTGATGCTAACCAGAAGCTTGATCAAAAAAGAGAATTTTGCTAATTTTGCTACACCAACTGAATTTGAAAGTTTTATGTCGTCCCAAAACCCATGTATGCATCCATTTGAGCAAGCCCAGCGAGCTTCTTTTTAAGTCTTAATCAGCAAATAAATTGCAAAACCATCACTTGCTGACACCCATAATATGAAAAGTGGAAACCAAGCTTGAAGATCACTAACCTGGTTTTTCGGGAATATATCAGAAATAAGCTTCTTGTACCTCTTCACAGGCTGTCTAGACCTCGCCCTCATAGCTGGGCAAAAGAAACAAAGACTGCCACAAACAGGCAAAACTTGCCTGGAGATCACGCCCGAAATAACACTCATGTTGTTCAAAATCCCTGCGCAATCGCTGCCAGAAATCTCAAAGAAAATTTCGGTCCCCACACAACCCTTCTTCCCCTTGCGGAACCAATGTCAGAGCTTATATGGTCGGCACGCAAGAAGGGAAAGAAAGGGCTGTGGCAAGACGGAACGCGTAACCTCTTCGGTTCGACGAGCAGCCTGCAAACGATCATCAATCTAAGGGTCACTTCTGGCTACCCCCTAACAAATGCCGACGCACGAATTTCCAAAATCAGAAAAACCAACAACAACAACAACAACAAAAAAGAACCCATCAATCAATGAACCCATTCGAGCTTGAACGTCCCCAGATTTCAGCGAAATGCACGAGCAAACGAAGCTCGACATAGGATCACACCGACCAAGAACACGGCGAGACAGCGCATTGAGAGACGAACAAGATTGTCATCGGAAAAAAGGAAATGACAAACAAAAAATTAAAGGGTGATCGAACGTGGGTGCGTAATTGAAACAAGAAAAAGAGAGAGAAACAGAGACAGAGACAGAGACAGAGAGAGAAAAGGAGAAGGATACCTCGGAAATCACTGAAAGAGCAGGGGGAGAGGGCAGGAAATCCTCGGAACCCAAGCGATCAAAATTGCAAATTTCCTCGGCGATGGCGGAATGTGGCACCCGCAAAACTCTCTCTGTCTTTCTCTCTCTTCCTATCTTGATTCGAACGGGCGCCTGCCGAAGCGCTTGAAAAATGCCTATAAAACGCATTCAACGGTTTCGACATGTGTGGGCCTCACGCGACATCATTGTGGAAGGCCACCACAGCTGATGATTTTGTTTCTTCGATTTCTTTTTTTTCTTCCGAAAAAAGAATTCCATCTTTTTTTAGTTTTGGTTCCCTTTTTTCATTTTTATTTTTGTCATTTTTGGGGTTATTGTGAATATTCTGTACGTTTGAATTAACGGCAGGTTTTCGCGGGAACGATGCCGCGGTCGTGGTCGTGGTGTGCTGTCTTGGCAGTTGACAGTTGACAGCTGGACAACGCCTGACGTCATTTGGTTTATGAACTTCGGCCAACCTTTTGTTTCTCCACGGCAAAATTCAATATGACCCGAAATTTTAAACAAAAATCAAAGAAAATTATATGTGAGTTCATATATCAAAATTGGTACGATAAAGAAAATCTTGGAATCGAAAATGCGTCTTTCACAACATTTGAATTAGATTAAAAGGGAAAAGTAACAATTTATCTAAACACATCCTTAAATATAAAGTTTGTCTGAACATAAACGTGCATAAATACCTTTTTTTTTTATCAAACTGGAAATTCGAAGGCCAGCAAAGTATTTTTTTTGTTATTGGAAAAAATATTTTTTTGAGGGAATTTTTTTTTTTTTGGTCAAAAGGGGAACTGAAAATGTTGAAATTGTTGAAATTGTGAGCACTGTAAAGGTTCTAAATCATAATTTTTCCATAAAAATCTTATAAGTGTAACAGGAAAATCATACAGAAACTCAGGAGATCAAGACAAGATGAATTCAATTATGAGAATCTTGAACGTGCAGTTCATATCAATGCATTCAGATTCTTTTTCATACACACGGTTCGTGTTACTATCTAGAAATGGCAACTTTTAATGCAGGGCATTGGATGCCGTGCATGGTGAGGTAGGAGATGAACTGTATAGAGCCTTGATATAAAAAAAGAAGAAGAAGAGAGATCCAGGATCTGTTTAATTTTTTTATTTTCCAAGGTTTGAATTCGTTGCGGATTAGGCAAGAGCCTGCGCATTCAAACTGGAGTTGACTAAAATAAAACAAAGCACACCCCCACACGAGGAGCTTGCTCATCTGTAATCCATTTGAAAAGCCTGGTAGGAAACTCCTTGCATTTCACCTGCTACCTCGATCGGACGGTACGTGCATTTAACAACACAACTCGTGCGAGCCGGGGCCGAAGTCGAATTGGACTCACTAACTCATTATCTGCCGTCGCCTTTTGCAAAGCCAAAAGGAGTTTCAAAAGGCAAGATGGGTTTGATTGCTTGCTGCTCCTTAAAGCAAAGTCAAGCCAGGTATTGCCAAAGAAGAAGGTGAATGACCATGAAAAGAGTTTGAGAGTGAGAAAGTCATCCAGCCATGAAAGCCACTATCACAACTGGAAGCACTTGAGTGCATCCAGACTCAGAATCATCAGGCAGAGAAGTGGGGTGATAATATAAGGATGGACAGTGGAGTGGTCAAAACGAGCATGATCCAACTCATAAGCAACAATCATTTCAGCATAAAATTATTCCAACAGCTACAAGAACTCATTTCACTGTTTTCCTAAAGTATGTGACAAATCTAGGGTGCTGAGCTGAAAGGGCATGCTGAGTCAACATCTGCAATAAGTTTAGAAGCATCAGTAAAAATGCATGTGTAAATGTCAATGTTGCTCTAGATTTGAGATTTGTGAGGGAGAAGAATGTGCATTTCTAATGGAAAATTGAGATGACGTGGTCCAGAAACTTCTCTTCTGATATGATGGAAAGTATTGTGAAGGCAGCATTCTATCACAGACGAACGAGATGCTTGGAAGCTTATATTGCGTAGAAATAAAGCGATCACGTTAACAAGTACCTAAACATACCTCTTAAGCCAAACTTCGATTGTCAGAATACTCACGTATCACGAGTAAAATCGCCATATACTAGAAATTGCAACATTTGAGTAGGGCGCTATTTGACAGAATCTGGGGTAATATTGTTTCCCAGCAAGACTGCATTGGCATGCTTCTCTCTCTCCATTTCCTCATCGGACAGAAAAAACATCAATGAAGGGAAAGCCACATCAAATAGTTGTTTGCATAACTAACAGAGAGTGGTTCACAATCAAAAAGCTCAAAATTCTATCTAATTTCCCACTCCTCTACCTTTCCTCTCGCACGGCCCCCTCACAATTAACAGTGCACTTGCAGAAGAGTCACAAATGAGGCCTCAGACAAATAGGTCCGACGCATTCACAAACTGAACATTTGCCGATAATTTAAAAATTTGACAAAAGAATAACTTCCCAAGATCTCTCATTAGACATGTTGCTTTTGTAACGTCACAAAGTATAGCTAAGCTGTTGAAGTACCACCATGATCCCTTTCAACATGTTCCACAAGAGAAATGGGATCACGAAATCCTCTACTGCACTTGGGGCATACGTCAATCGTAACCTTTCGAACAGGGGCACGGTTACCGCTGCTCTCGTGGACCTTTTCCACATGCTCTATGAGAGATGTGACGGATGAAAACTTTGCACCACACTGGGGGCACTCCTCTAGCTGCCTACTTCCACTTCCACTACCAACACTGCTAACGCTGCTGCCACTCTGCCCCACCCCATCTTTCGCAATTTGCAATGTTCGATTTAATTCATTACTCAATTTTACCATGCCTGCTTCTGTTGAGGCTCGAACTGTTGAAGCAGCATTCAGAAATCTCGCTGTCCACTTGGAAGATGTTGCTGGAGATCCACTTGATTTTGAGACTTCCTTTTTACTCCTGTTCAAAAAATTGACAAAGGGGAAAGTAGCGTCTGGCTTTTTTGGACCTGCACAATTGTGGTCTGGACCAAACCGGTGCTTCAAGCAGTGATCCAGAGTACAGTCTTTGCACTTAATTGTGTTTGAAAATGTAAGGATCTCCCTGCAACCAGGTACAGGGCATTTTCTCTTCTTTGTGACTTTGTCATAATTTGAGGGGTCACACTCTATATTAACGTGGGACTCCCAAGTAATATTTGGGTCTTCATCGGGATTAAGCCGGACACCTTTTGCGCAGAGTGGACAGATAACAACTGTGACATCTTTCTTGTCAGCTTTCGGACATCGATGTTTGATGTAGCTCCGGTGCTCCAGACAGAATACCTACAGCCACATGTATTTTCATAAATCAGATGAATGCACCAAGCCGAAAGAAGCGATAAACGTGGCCAGATACGAAAACCACGCAACTGGCAAGCAATAATCGGAAGACGGGGACTTATCTTGTTTTTAGTGACTAATTCGAAGAGGAAAACAGAAAACAAGAAAGAAACACATTACATTCCGCTAGACTCAAGAGCAAATATCTAGTGAGCAGAGGACCTTAATGGCTACACCATGGTAACTTGTCTGATTCCAGAAAATCTTGACATGCACATAATATCTCACGCCAGATGCATCCTATCATCTATATATCGACGTCTAGGTAGTTACCCCACTCGGTCAGTTCTACCTCGAATGGTCGACATTCATGATATTATTAGCTATAAAAACAAATAGTTCACTCATGAGAAACATACAAATAAAAACACATTGCTCAACACTTAATGTTTCGTTTATCCCACTTCAGCATTTTAATTCCAGAGTCATCTACGTCTATGACTAACAAGTGCCCACTTCCCCCAAACCAATTCGACACGCAGGCACCTAGCTGTCCCCAGAATCGAGCGAATTCACTGTGCACTCACATTCCTGTTAAACACCATTCTATGTTCCTTTTCCTACGTAGGTATTAGATTCATCCCAACTTTCCCCTTCACTCTTTAACAGGTTTTTCATGCCCAGATGCAGATCCACGAATATTACATATGCAGGCAGCTCTTCATCCTCCCAAAATTAACTTCGAGGTGCAAGAAGCCGATTCCCCTCGGACCCACTTTCCCCGATCATCCACTCCTCTTCGCATATTCCATTCGGTAAGGCAAACCACACCCAGTGCGATAGATTTACCAGTTCGACCCAACACTTCTACTCATGAACGAATCAAAAGAGGCCCAACATCCTCCAGCAATTTCGCTATCGCCGTCACGTCCTCCCCCTTCGCCCCCACGCACCGTAATCAAGACAAAGATCAAGACAAGAGACGATCTTGAGCTAAGGAGCATCCGAATCCTAAACCAAAGAACCAGATAACTCGTGCGGACGCAATTCCCACCAAGCGCGTAGCCCTCCAAAAAAAAAAAAAAAAAGAGAGAGAGAGAGAGAGGAGACCTGATTGCAGCGATCGCAGGTGAAGGGGAGGAAATCGATCAGCTTGCAGTCGTCGACGGTGCAGTGCTTCCCCAGATCGGGAAACTCCGGCGTACCCATCGGAGAATATCGACGAGCTCCCCCGGACCGGACCGGACCGGACAAGAGGGACCGAGGATTCGGCGACGGACGAAGAGGAGAGGAATCGAAGTCGGAGAAGGAAGAAGAAGAAGAGGCGAGGAATCGCGAGGAGCGAAGGTTTGACTCCCGATTCGGCGGATTTTGCGCGGAATTTAGGACACGAGCGCGACCCGGTGGACGCGAGGAATTCCAAAATCCGCGTGAAGAAAGGGAAGGGAATCGGCACGGAGCGAGCCGGGAAGTCGTTGGCCGGGTCTTCCTGAGATTGGATTGGAGGGGAATCGGGTCTTCGTTTTTTGGCCGTGCCGCTACCGCCCCAAACCAAAGACCAGAAAAAAAAAAAAAAAAGGAGAGGCTAAACACGATCCGGATTTTGACCCGATTTCTGAGAGCTTTCCTCGTCTTTTCCCGCTACATTTTCCTGGGCAGAAGATGATGATGATATGAGGTAACTAACACACCTAAAAATAGAAGAAGAAAGTGTCCCTGAAAACGTACCTTGACATGTCCTTAAAAGAATTACAGGGAAACAAGTAGGAGTCCTCCTGCCTCAGTTGCAAAATGATGGGGCTTAGCCTATGTTGGGGTAAATTAGCCGATTGTCACTGGCCCCTCTTGGAGATGTTCCTCCACATTAAACTCAGGAGATAGAGACGGCTCGCACATCTCGATAAATATAATAGTTGGGGAGCTCTCGTAAAATTGGACATTGGTAAGTCCTAAATTACCACGTTTGAACTGAAGGGGGGAGAAAAACAATCCTTTCCAATTGGGGGGTTTAAGGTATGAGAGCATCGGCACATTAAGATAAGGAGTGCAATTCCATTAGCTCATCGGGGTTGCATAGCAAGCGGGGCGTCTAAAATGAAGATCCCAACCTCCTATGTTGTGGTGAGGTATAACCTTTACCACCGTCAAGGATCCACAATGCACCTCTTAGTTAAAAGAAGAAAGTGTCTCTGAAAAAGCTAAGATTGAGAAGCAACGATCCGTGCAGCACAATCCTAGAGTCAGACCGATGAGCTCATTCCCAAGTTGATTTTCTAATGAATTCTTTCGTATTTTTCATTCGAGTCGCTACAATAAACTAGATGGAGGTTTGGGGTTCTCGAGTTGTCAAAAGTAATATGAGGATGTCACATGAAGATCACTCAGAACAAGAACATCAAGTCGACCCGGCTTCGAATGCCAAACCTGGTTATGCAATGAATGTTAGATTACATGCTGCTGCGGCGCTAAGGCCATTCGGTCCAGTTGCCACCGTCCGAAATCTCTTCACCGCAATTTACAATGTGAAAGGGATAGGACCTCCGATCCGCATCATCTCATGGTGACAACATCCCTTTGTTTAAACTGCGACAACTTCTTTTGATGGAGTAGGTACCCAAACCACGCATGATCATGCAAGAACTAATCTAGTTTGGCGTGAGCAGGTAGAATGCTTAACTACTACAATAAAATTTCCGAGGCAAGCACGTCCCAAGGGAAACGAAAGCAACCGGGGGTCTTTGCTCGTTTCGACCGCATTGAAAAGTTCTCACTTCCTGAGTCAAGCATTTCAGTGTATTTTCTGTCTAACAAGGCTGAAGCCGGCACATAATTTTTAATTATCAAAACTTGTCAAAAGTCATTGGGGCCTTGCTAGTTTAAAGACCAGCAATAACTAGGAATGTTGGAGCAGATCGGTTTTATCTAAGAACCAGACCAGACCCCTAAAAAACAGATCTGGTTTCTGGTTCTGAGTAAAGACCCACGCAAGATTCAAACTGACCAGTCTATTTCTAACCTCAAGATTGAAGTTTTGTATAAATTTATTGCAAATTTAATTAAGTTGTTTGTTTTATTTTCAGGTGGTTAGAAATTGAAGCAATATTTTAATGGATGAATAAGGGATGGAATTTTATGATAAATGATTTACGTTGCATGTTTGAATCATCTTTTGGATTGTAGCTTTTGGTAGAGAGGATAATTCTATTATTCATCTTTTACTTCGAATGATTTTGTAACTCATACTATCTTATTGAAAAAAAAAATGAATCCAGAAATGGGAACAAAAGAAATATAAGTTCTTAGGTCGACCCGACAGGTTCCAAAACCGGTATTAGAGCAAAGATAGGTTCTAGATCCAAAGTCTGTAGCATACCCATCCAGGAACAGACCACATCCAGCGAAAACACAGGCAACATCCTTTTCCTTTGGAGTGTTCAACTTCGACATCGACTGTAGCTTCTGTTAAGAATGCAATTCCCCTTTGAGTAGATCATAGATAAGACACGAAATGTGGAAAAGATTCAAAAGGAAAAAGATGCGGCGACCAGCTCAAAAAGACCTGCTCTTTCGAGACAATTATAACTTGAACGAGAAGTCGATATGAAGATCTGAAAGATTTATCACGGTATTTCAACCTTCATCAAAATCAAGACAAAAAGCACAAATTGAAGCAGTGCCTAGTTATACCGTTAAGGTAGCAACATGGTATCTCAGAAGGAAAAGCATAACATCTTAAACAAATTAAAAGTACTAACAAAAACTAGACACTCTTAACAGCCGAAATGCTAGCTCAGGCATCGATTCTCTCAGCGTCGTCCAAAATGAGAGCTTTCCCAGTGGGCTTAGCCAACATATCTGTGTACTCCTGGAATGGAGACTTTGTGAATCGCGTTTCCCTCCAAAAGTCCGGAGTAAGGAAGCCGTATGTCTTCAGCAGACAGTCAAAGGTTGCCTACAGACAAGCAGAGTGATATATAGAACACAATTAACTTTTGATACACAAAAAATGCCTTCCTCGTGAAATGAACATTCGTGAAATGAACATAACGCATCTACTACTTCTTCTAGATGAATTTGAGAAACCTTGATAGACATATCAGTCAGAAACTAGGAAATGCAACTGAACATCAGAAGGCACACACTACCATAACTCAGAAACATCAATTAAGAACTGTATCGACAAGTTGATGGGCCACCACAGAGACACCATCAATCAACTTGGAAAGGAAGCACAGCAGAACAGGCACAGTTCAAGTAAAATTTCATCCCCTCCAAAAGGCCAACCTTAAACAACCCATCTCGGTTAGATTCTACTCTTTCTCTTTGTTTTCAAAGAAATAGATTCTAAAACTTATTTCTACTTTTTTTCCATTTCACACGCTCTGACTGACAGAGAGCACCAAGCCTGCACAATTAGAGAAAAGCAGAAGGCACAAAGATCAAACGTGAAAATAAATGCACAAGCAGTATGATATTTCATATTAATTTAATTCCCAATACTCAGCATCAGAATTTAAGCCATTATCCCACACCCCCCCCCCCTTCCCCCTCCTTTTCTCTCATTGTCTCCATGAGGCAAAGTCAGAATCACACACTTATGCCGAGTTTGAATTTGCTCTCATGGAGATGATAAGCTATGGGAGTTCAGGACCGACCACCTCAGTAATTCCAAAACCAGGGCAAAGCAGATAACATCAGTCACTTTCAATGAATTTGCCTTGAACTTCCCAAGTATAATCCCAAATGTATCAGAGGCAAGGTATGCACGAACATCTCACAAACCTCAACTACAAAGAAGCTATCATCATCCATACCAAACTTATCAAACAACTAGCCGAAACCAAATAAGCGCATCACCCAGCCTAAACAGATAGCAAATCCAATCAATACAGCATGAGAATATCTACAAGCAAAACGACCATACCTTCACAAAGTTTCCGAGAGTCTTGGTAGACCCTCTAGACGAGGTGAACACGTCCTCGATACCAGCGAACTGGAGCACCTTCTTCGGCACACGCGCGGCCACGATCCCGGCCCCTCGCGGCGCCGGCACCATCCTCACTGTGACAGACCCGCACTTGCCGGTGACCTTGCACGGCACGGTGTGCGGCTTCCCGATCTTGTTCCCCCAGTACCCCCTCCTCACGGGAATCACCGACAGCTTCGCGAGGATGATCGAGCCGCGAATCGCGGTGGCCACCTCCTTGCTGCACTTGACCCCGAGCCCGACGTGGCCGTTGTTGTCGCCGACGACCACGAAGGCCTTGAACCGGGTCCGCTGACCGGCCCGGGTCTGCTTCTGGACGGGCATGATCTTCATCACCTCGTCCTTGAGCGACGGCCCGACCAGGGTGTCGATGATCTGGTACTCCTTGATCGGCAGCGAGTGGAGATAGATTTGCTCCAGGGAGTGGATCTTGCCCTCCTTCACGAGGCGGCCGAGCTTGGTGACGGGCACCCACTTCTCCTCCTCCTGGCGCGGCGCGCGGCGGCGGCCACGGCCCCGGTCGCCCCGGCCTCCGCGGCCGCCGAATCCACGGCCGAAGCCGCCGCGGTCGCCTCCGCCTCTCTCTGCCATCGTGGTTTTCTCGGGTTCGCGAGGTAGCGGTGTGGAAGCAAATGAGCTAGGGTTTGATGGATGAGGCAGAGAGTGAAGATATATATGTGGCGCGAGAGCTAGGGTTTTGGAGGGGGCATTTCGGAGTGTTTGGTTACAGAGTTATACATATCTCTTGAGAAATTATACTTTTAACCCCTGTGCTTCTGAAATAACTCACTTTTGACCCCAATTAATAATAATCTGGTTCAATCCGGAAACAGGCCGGAACCAACCTTATACGGCCCATCTAAAGCTGGTTCACGTTCAGACGGGGACCGATCCGATGCCGCTTCTGAAAACGGGAAACCGGTCTCGGTCGGTTCGGTAATTCCATATTAGAACAGACCCAGTTCGAGGTTTAGGATCGAAAACCGAACCGGTTTTGAACCCGGGTTCATCAAGAGGACATGCTGAACTAGGGAACTAAACGTGCATACGGAATTGGGTGGAGAAAAGTGTGGGAAAGGACAATGGTGCCCCGAGGATCCATTGAACCTATTGGGCTCGAAAAGAGGCGCAACTATTGACGTGGTTGTAGGACAGACTTGGGCCGAGTGAGTTTCGGAAACCGCCCACCTATCTATGCTCTTCGCTCACTTTTAGTAACTTTGATTAGAGACAACCATAACACATTTTCGCACCTCTTGTAATCAAAAGTGCAAAAAAAACTCAAGCAGTAGCCTCGGAACGTTACTTCCTCGTTTTCATCGGAGTTTCGTTATTGCTAACGACGGTCTGCTGGGTAATGGAAGTGAACTGTAGCGAATTTCGGTAACAGAGACTTGACGCATTAGCGGCTGGCGAATGAAAACACAAAATGCAAGTTTAAGGAACAAACGCATTAGACCAAAAGTTCAGAGGAGAGTTTTGGATAGCTTACCCAGCACGTAAATTAGAATTAAAATGATTAGCACAATTTAATGAGTTTGCTTCTTAATCTTTAACCGTGTTGCTCATTGATTGCAGCGGAAATTAATTGCTCTTGTAGATATTGGACATCAGAGGATAAAACCTCGTCACCTTTACACTTGAACAAAGTACGAACCAAACAGCAGGTCCCCAACTCAAGCCATGTCCACATTTTTGGCTGAGCGTATCATTTAGGCTCGGCCTTTCCCTAACTATAACAGATTTTCCCACATGGCAAGTTCCCTCCGCACGGCAGATTGGATTTTCGCCGAGTTGAATGAGCACGCGCACTCGTGCAATCAAAAGCACGGCCAGATTTTGACGAGAAGCTCTGGAAAATCTTTTTTAGTATGGACCAAATATCCAATTCTCAATCCAAATTATAACAAAAAAGGCACTGAATGTCATACAAATGTGAAGACAAACAACACAAAACAATCTAGAGTAAAAAAGTTGCTGATGCGAACTACATGACTCATAGCCGCCAAAGAGCTACTTCAGGCATCAATCCTCTCGGCGTCATCCAATACGAGCAGCTTCCCGGTGGGCTTCGCCAACAGATCAGTGTACTCCTGGAAGGGAGACTTTATGAATCTTGTTTCCTTCCAGAAATCGGGGGAAAGGAAGCCATAAGTCTTCAGGAGACAGTCGAAGGTTGCCTGCAGACAAGCAAGATTTGTATAGAGCACCAAATGTTA
This sequence comes from Eucalyptus guilfoylei, assembly GCA_016097605.1. NCBI lineage: Eukaryota > Viridiplantae > Streptophyta > Magnoliopsida > Myrtales > Myrtaceae > Eucalyptus > Eucalyptus guilfoylei. The sequence continues at coordinate 29,982,243 of CM027860.1, forward strand.
CTAAACTCTAGAAGAACTTGCACAGTCTCAATGCACACACAGACATCTCCAAATTAGAGAAAACATCAAGGATGTTGAGGAAAATCGCCGGAAATAAAAAGTAAGAAAAAAAAATGGAAAGCCAAAATTCCATGACCAAGTAATATCACTTCAACACCATGGCATCACATAGACCAAAGTACAGCATAGGCCATTCATGAGGAAGCAGATCAGGCAAATTTCAGATGGAAGTTTATTGACTACAGAAAGCAAAATTTGTCCTACGTGTCCACCCAACCCTGCCTTAAGAAACTCTTTTGGTTAAATTCTATGTTTCTTCTTGTTTCTTTTAATCTAAAACTATGCATTCGAGAGTAAAGACTGCAGTGGATTGACGAACAACACAACGACCATTCTACAAAGAGAGTCAACCGGTAGGACATTTGATAAAAGAAAGAGATACTGCATATATTAATCACTCAGTCTTCTGAATTATACGTATCTGTGGGCTCAACTCAATATGGATATGAAAGAACAACTACTTTTTTTGTATAGGAAACAGTCTGTCTATGAATTCCCTGGGAACTTCTATAGTAAATGGAATACACAGAATCGGGATCAATCAAATCTTGCAAAATCCTGGCATCATAACCAATTGGACCATAACGGCGTAATATTGGGGAGGAAGACTAGATTCAGAGATTGATCGTAAAGCAAGAAAGCATCCATTCTAGTTCTGCTTCACGGCAACTTCATCTCATAAAACTATACCGCATAAACAATGGATTGTCATGACGAGAAGTGCAAATTTCATATGGAGTCTGCATACAAATTCACGACAATGATGAGCTAAAGGACCAAACTTTAGCGATCATCAACGACACCATTGGGTGGAACTTGCTTATAAAGCTCGTGATGATCACTACTACACACAAACTACACAGAGACAGGTCATAGCGTCGAGCTCATACTCGACATTAAGAATTCAATCAGGTCAAAGGCCTTCAAATATAGTCCATTTTCACACTTTCACTTCACAAGACAAAAACATCCAGTGCATCATCATCAAAGCATGGTCTAAGAATGCAAAGAAAAGACAAAACAGAACAAAACCAAGCTCGCTCAAATAAAGGATATACCTTGACGAAGTTCCCAAGAGTCTTCGTAGATCCCCTGGACGACGTGAACACGTCGTCGATACCCGCGAACTGGAGCACCTTCTTCGGCACGCGGGCCGCCACGATCCCAGCCCCCCGCGGCGCCGGCACCATCCTGACGGTGACCGACCCGCACTTGCCGGTGACCTTGCACGGTACGGTGTGCGGCTTCCCAATCTTGTTCCCCCAGTATCCCCTCCTCACGGGAATCACCGACAGCTTCGCCAGGATGATCGAGCCGCGGATGGCGGTGGCCACCTCCTTGCTGCACTTGACCCCGAGCCCGACGTGGCCGTTGTTGTCGCCGACGACCACGAAGGCCTTGAACCGGGTCCTCTGCCCGGCCCGGGTCTGCTTCTGGACGGGCATGATCTTCATCACCTCGTCCTTGAGCGACGGCCCGACCAGGGTGTCGATGATCTGGTACTCCTTGATCGGCAGCGAGTGAAGGTAGATCTGCTCCAGCGAGTGGATCTTGCCCTCCTTCACGAGGCGACCGAGCTTGGTGACGGGCACCCACTTCTCCTCCTCCTGGCGCGGCGCGCGGCGGCGGCCACGGCCCCCGCGGTCGCCCCGGCCTCCACGGCCACCGAACCCACGGCCGAAACCGCCACGGTCGCCGCCGCCTCTTTCCGCCATGGCTTTTCTTCTCTCTGTCGAACGCGAGGGACGGGGGCGGCGGGGGCGGCGATCGAGGAGGCGAGGGGAGCGCTGGCGAGGGTCGGAGAGTGTGAGACGGCGAACGAAGGAAGGCTTTATAGGTGGCGGTGGTGGTGCTAGGGTTTTCGTGCGGAGAAGACGAGCAGTAGCTATTGGGCCGGGCCTGTCCAGGACTGAGGATATGGGCTTGACATGGGCCTATCAGCCCGAAAAGCCTACTTTCGGATTCACGGGCTTCATGGGCCTTGGGCTTTGACCGGGCGACTTGTGTAAAATGCTTCTTCCGGAGTTTATTTTTAATAATGCGACGAGAATACCCTCGGTTGAAAGTGCAAGGGTTAGGAAAAGAGGGAAGGATGCAAAAAAAATAAAAATAAAAATAAAAAGAGCTTGAACTTATATACGTAACACAAAAATATATTTGCTTTTCAAAATACGTAGAAAAAATGTATGGAGTTTTACTTAAGAGACAAAAATACTCGGCATTCAGTTTTCACTACATACAAACCAACGAATTCGCTCAAAATCATAGATTGGGAATGCATTCATTTCGTTTGAGACAAAAGAACTCAGTTCAATATCCCTAACTCTATGGGTTTGGAATTAGGGCAGGGCAACAAGTCATGCAGGCTTGGGCTCAAGACGACCCATTAGGTCACGGGCCATGCCCGATTTTGGACCTAGGTTGAGTTGGGCCCTAGCAACCCAATCGGGGCCTGAAAATCTTTTTTATATGGCCTAGAGGGCCCAACCTTCTAAGAAATTTCTAGACGCTACGCAATCCACTCGGCCCCATAATCGATGATTGTGCTCAATTTATTAAAAAAATAATAATAATTTGACTCAAAGGTCCCTAATTTGATCACTTCTCGTCATTTTTAACCATCAAAATGAAATGTAACGCGTCTCGCCCCTTCCAAAGATTTCGACTTGGATGGTTGTGATTTTTTTTTACCGACCGTTCTGTCGGTGGAAATCCATAAAAAGACATGATGCCTCAGCGAATCATAAACTTCACTCTCCCCGCATTTAAATGCACGAAGATGGTGACAAGAAGGGGAAAGATTCTGATGAAAGCGAGAGGTAACACCCACAATCTTGACTTGGGCCTTGAGCTCGCCACCCGCCAATCCGAAATTTTCACGTGGGGCTAGCATAGTCATTTTCCGCTCAGCTGCCAAATAGTAGAGTCCAAAACTCACCGCTGACATGTCAGATTGTCCCATTCTCTCCCATTTTCTATTTTTCTTTTGTAATTCCGGGTCGATTAAATTTAAAGGCATTAACATTTTTCTCCCCTTTCTACATTTTTCCCAGAATGAATAAGGAGAGGAATTTTCCTCCACACAATTTTTCTACCCGCATTCGATTTAATTGTAAATTCGTACCTCTTTTCTTTTTTGTCATTTTAGCGAAGGTGGTACGGGCATGGTACTAGTTTGCCCGTACGAATTCAAAAAGAAAGAGGAAAGTTGAAGAGTAAAGCGATGAGTATACTAGACATTAACGACAGGTCATATGGTCCATTCTTGGAATTTTATTTTTCTTTTTGGTATTCTTGGAATTTTATTTTTCTTTTTCAATTGGTTTGGTATTCTTATCGTGTCACGGAATAAATACATTTCATAAGCAGCGACCTTAATGTCCGACAAGAATGTAAGTACCAATGATAACAGTTCAAATCGAACTATTATAAAAATTAAAAATTAAAAAATCGTTGGTGTTTTTAAATTTCTCATCCAGAAATTAACAAAAAATTTATATTTGCGATTTTCCGAGAAACAATGCCGTTAAACCGCTTTTCCTTTCCTCTGCCTTTCTCTGCTGTCATTTCCGTTCTCTCTCCTCGCTTCTCTCACTCTCTCTCTCTATCGCCGTCTCTCCTTCTCCGCTTCAGCAGTCGACAGTCTCGTTCGCATCGCCGTCCGGCGTCGTCTACTTCGCATGCACGTCCTCGAAAACTCCCGTCGCTGAGCTCCGAACAAGCTCTCGCTTGGGTCCTCGACAACTCCCTTCGCCGAGAAACAGAGCCTCCCCGGCGCCGATGACGGACGACGGCCTGTACACGCCGCTCGCGGGGCCTCCCCCGCCGACGGAGCCGTGCCGCTACGCTCGCCGGTCCATCGAGACGCTGGTGGTGGTGCTGGCGGCGATCACGATCATCGGCGTGGTCGCGGGGATCGTGGCCCGCCTCTGCGGTGGGCGGCACCTCGGCGGGAGCGGGGATAACGACATCGAGGGCTGGGTCGAGAGGCGGTGCAGGAGCTGCATCGACAGCGGGCTCCCGCCGCCGGAGGAGAAGCCCGCACCGGCGCCCGCACCGGCGCCGGCGCCGGAGCCGGAGCAAGCGGAGAAGAAGTGAAGCGGGGCTGCTGTTGGGAGACGGTGAGTTTTTCTTTTTTTTTAGTCATTTTCTTTTTTTGTGGTGGTTTTCTTTTTATTTGTTTAAGGGAGATAGGAGGGGTAAAAGCGTAAAAGGAGGGAGAGGGTATGTAGTGCCCGTGATCAGTGTTAAGGTTTGAAAATATATGTGAATGGTGTTGCAGAGTTGGTTTGAGCTATTGCTCACTTATTCTCTTTGCAATTAGAGGTTCTAATGTGTTAACAATACGAAATATTTCATTTTACTCTTGGAAATCCTAACTTCATTTGGTGCTCTCTTGATTAGATATTTTATGTATATCTCTTTAATAATAGAATTTACCGAAAATATCGATTGAGCAAAGCGAGAGATAGAGACCCTTTTGTCAAATTTCAGGGAATATTAGCGCATGATCAATCATCGATCGAATTTCCCTCGAGCATTTGAGTCCCCATGATGATTTGATGTTCGAAACTCCAAATGGAGGTCCTAATCCACTTCACCAAAAGAATGAATGTTTATTTTTAGCATGTTTGATAAATGCATTAGAAATCATAAAACTTATTGAGATTGAGTTATAAAACTTTCAAAAATTGTAATTAAGTTCTAAAATTTGTCACAAAAATATAATTTGATTCTAAAACTTTCAAAAAGTGCAATTAAATCCTAAAATTTGTCAGGAAACTACAAAAAATGTGAATTGACGAAAGGACTTGGGTGAACACATTTGATAAGTTTTATGACTTAATTGCAATTTTTAAAAGTTTTAGGATTCAATTACATTTTCGTGATAAGATTTAGGACTTAATTGCCATTTTTAAAAGTTTCAGAACTCAATTACACTTTTATGATAAGTTTTAAGACTTCTGATGGATTTATCCTAATTTTTTTTTTAACACGATTTCTCTCCACTTATCAATTTAAGGTTTTAAGTTAGACTTTTCATTATGGAATTGGAGTGGGATTTTAGCCTAGTCTATACCTTTATGGTCTCCTCTCATCTCACTATTTTCTAGAATACTTCTCACCATATTTCTTTTGGTGACTATAGTGAGGAAGAGTCTTTATACCGTTCCTTTCTTTGATGGGAAGAAAAGTAATACTAAAGCCTCCAAGTCCATAGCTCTCATAATATCTAATCATGCTGCTTTCCTAAAAGCTGCATGGACTGCAAAACTTTCTTGCGACCGTTGCCTCCTTTTCTAGCAAAACAGAGAAAAGGGTTTATGGCTCATCATTCGTAACTCCTGAACGAAGGAGATATTGGAATCACGCGAATGAATCGATCTTTTCTACGGGAAACACAGAAAAAAGTGTTGTTGCACTGAGAGTTCTGCATTTTGCATCGCTGCAATGCATATATGTCCAAGTCATTATTCAAACAAAACCGTACTTTATCAAAGATAAACATTGGAACTTGTCTGCAACCCAACCGTATAATGCTAGGTTTACATTTCCGTATAAGATCAACAAATCAATTGATTCACCAAACTCTATACAGTGAAAGTTCACTCATATAGCCTATTTGTCAAACTGAACATGTGTGGTGAGAAGTTCTGAACACGCTCGGATTTGAGCAAGATTTCTATGGTACCTAGCAGTTGATTCCACACTGCTCGTAACTTGGGCCGACCACCCGGGTTGTAAAAGGATTGATGTGCACCCAGAGCAAGGAAAAGATAGAGGCCAGCAGAATCGACCACACGATGACGATGGTTGGCACTCTGTTCTGGTTGCTAGTTAGTCCTTTGAAGAAGGGATAGAGATGAATTATCACCCAGAAAGCGAAGAACAGCTTGCAGAACAGCATGCTCCAAACATGATGCCCACTGCTAATGGCACTAGACAATCCGGCGACCAGTCCAATCAGGTTTATGATTAGGAGGGTCGTTGGTGGGATGAGCAGGCTCGTCCATTTGAACATGTACAGCTCAGGAAAGTCGGTCGTTTCGCTGGATTCTTTGGAAGAAGTATGTGAACTGATATCGATTCTGGCGAGGACTTTGAGCAGGCCCTGGAAGATAGCGAACAGGTGCGCCGAGACACCTCCTATTACCCAGAACTGTTCGGTACTCCACCACTCATCAATCCTGACCCCGCTCCATCTCATTTCTAGTATGTTGGTGGCGATGATGGATAAAGTAAGTGAGATAAAAGAGATCATGCCTATGATGCTGATCTGCATTTGGAGAAAAGAAACAATAAGCTACAGATCAGGAGCATTAAGTCTCTATTTACGTGTTGCAGACATATGATGGATAGTTCGTCAAATGAACACAACGATGCAGTTTCGACTTATCACAACTTGTTTGGATATAATACGTGATATTTTACCAAAACTAACGTCTTACGAGAGTCAAGAGAGGTCACAATCCAATTCATATCAAGGGGTACCTGTGGGATTATGAACTTTCCGGTGAATAGACAGACAGCCGGCAATGTGCAATATGCAAGCAGCGGGATGGCCGTGAATGGATAAACCGTGGCATTGATATATGCAAGCCGTTGAAGCAATTTCAGTCTCCCACCGAAGCCATACCAAATGGGGCAATGCTGGCTAAGGAGCACTTGAACCGAACCTTGGGCCCAACGGAGAACTTGATTTAGACGATCCGACAGGTTAGCGGGAGCAGAGCCTATAAAAGCAGCACGTTTCGGCATGCAATAGATCGATCTCCAACCACGGCCATGCATCTTTAGTCCCGTCACGAACTCCTCTGATGCAGAACCGTAGATCCATCCTATCTGCAAAAATAACATCATGGTCACAGAGACAGTAGATTCCAAGCATTCTTTGTCACAAAGGAATATTTTGATTTTGTTTATACTGGGCAAAAAGCTCATGTTCATGTAAAGTGTTCCAGCAAACCACCATAGAATTGGGTGATAGAGGCATACTTCGCTTCCCCATTTGGTGCCGTCTTCATATCCGCAGCTAATAACCTGAATGGCTTCTTTGAGGAGATCTTCTGGAGATGCGAACTGAGAAATATCCCCTGTTTCAAGCAGTACCGACTCGATGAAGCCGTATGATTGACCATACCATTTCTCCAGGCTCAAGTGCGACATGAGCTGCGACTTCTCATCCTCGTATCCATCACCTACACATCAAAACTTCCATGGATGATCATTATCTAGCTTCACTAGTCCGAGACAACCTTAACTTGCCAGCCATTGCTTCAGTCATTATGAGGTGATTTGCCAAAATCAATCTTTTCTACCCCATGTTACGGTCTTAAATGGATTAATAGCTATTGCTCCAGGCCTCAGAAGTTTCATTATCATGTGGGTCTAAACTAAACTGCATTTTCAGATCACTTCTTCAAAATCCGTGAGAAAGTACGACCCGAAAGACGATGAAAGCCAATGAGAAAGGACCCTAGCCTGAATGTTGATTTACAGATCGGTGATAAAAATGAAGTTTTCATAGTCATAAACGAGAGTACTTTAATATACACTAACTGGAATTGTATAAAACCACCTTCTATCCTTTCTTGAGGATCTTCTAGATTGACCGCTGGAGCGTTAGGGTCCGCACTCTTGCTTGAAATTTTCATTTTCTTGTCAGTTCTCTTTTTTGCTGTAGAACTCCCTCTACGTGACCCTCCAAAACACGTCGAGACAATTCCTTTCTTTCTCTGTTTGATCTTGCGTGGAGCCTCATAACCATAAAGAGCTCGCCTGTTGAAAACGCACCCACTACCGACATATAATGGGCCCTGAATGCCGTCTAAGCCTCTCAAATTTATCTGAAATTCAAAAAAGGCAGTCATGGAGCGCATAAAGCTTAGAAATCATGACTAATGGACTACATAGGAAACAGAAGATGTGCAACTTACATCGAAGAAAATGGTGTTGCGGTTAGCATAGTGATCATTCTTATCGACCCCATTGAATCTCATAGGAAATTGAACATAACAAGCCGATTCTGCATAATTTGGATCCATTAGGAAGCACATTGCTTCCTGCAGTGCCTTGCTGTTGTTAACATAATGGTCATAATTCAGGTTTAACAAGAAAGGTCCGTTGGTAAGTATTCCTGATACACGAACCTGTCGAAGGTTGATACAAGTCAGTTGATTTGATCCCTAAATTAAGGTAGAAAAGCTTAAGCTTATGCACTTATGACTTACAAGTGAGTTCATCGCACCAGCTTTACTGTGGTGTCGAAATCCAGGATGCTTTTCACGAGACACATAGATCAGCTGGGGAAGCTCATTACCATCGGCATCATGTCCTCCATTATGGCCTAAAAAGATCTTCAGCAGAACAAGAAAAGTGAAGAAAAAAACATTAGCTGCATAACAGAGACACAAAAGGGAGTGTAGTATGATCCTTTAATGCTTGGCGGCACAAATTATCTACCGGTTTGAGGGAGTTTTCCAATCCACAGCAGGTTCGGCATGAATCTTAAAATACACTATTGGAAATTATCTTGTATATATTAGTTGGCATCCTTAAATGTACAGTGAAAATTTATTAACGCGGCACATGGATGACATCAGTGCAGAAAATATGTGGATGGAACTGAGGGACAAACCTGGATCATTCCCGGATGATCACGCACGTTATTTCCAGGCCATGGCGTGCCATCTTTCATGACCCATCCTTCATCTGGAATTTTCCTTGCCTTTGCCACGAGCCCATTAATCCGCACTTTGAACTCCTCGTATTCTCTCTGTATACATTCACAAGTAGTTCCAATATCATTGACATGCAAAAAAACCATGTCACGTGACAAATTGTTGTACATGTATTCCAGAAAAGTTTCCTACTTTCATGGCTCGGCGCTCTTTGACAAAGGACGGATGAATCTTGTGCTTTAAGTAATCCACATTGCACGAGAAATACTGCTCCGGGGCCCTCGGCTCGATGCTGTACTTCTTGCAAAAGGGAACCCACTTTCTCGCAAACTCGGACGTTTCTTGTAGAGTCTCGAACGTGAGAATCGCAGCTCCGTCATCCGAAACGTAGCAAGAAACTTTTTCGACCAGGTAATCCACTGCAAGAACGGATAGTACAGTATTGGCCGTAACAAGGGGAGGCTCATTTAAAGGATCGTTGGTGGTGACTACAATATCAACTGCAGGAAGTTGAGACGGCTCTCCTGTCCTGTTATATCTGTGCCAACATCGGTAACGTGTGAAACTTTTGAGCAACAATGAACTCAGCAGAGGGGAAACTTTCAGCGAACAATTTAACGAATGAACAACAAAACCTCAGGGCAAGCCTCTCGCCATAGGTCTCGCGGTTCACCGGATGCCATTTAGGGAACTGCTCCAATATCCAAGCCACAGCCAACCATATTTCGCAAACTACAGATACCAACCACAACATGTACGCGTCGTGAACTGGATTCTTCAGACGGTAGTAGAAGAAGAATCCAACCACAAGAAGGCGCATTACAATAACCATGCGATAAGGGTTAATCCTAGAAGAAGGGATTGGAATCTTCCTAGATAGGGGCTGCCTCGCCTCGTCGTTGCTGCATTCCAGAATCAGAACAATCAATCAATAGATGGCACATATCAATTGCTATGTGAATTTTTCTCAAAGGTGAAATTTACATGGAAGGAACAAACAGATGCATTTATCAGGCAAGCTCACTGCAAATGCAAGACACTTACAACGGAGAGCCATCTATTTCGGACTCAGTGCCGGCATCGGATTCAGTATCATCTCTACATGTGGAAGGCTCATGAACCGCACTCTCCGGTACCTTGCTTGCCAGTTGCTTCATCTTCCAATAATCAGTGCACTCTCTCCAGATAAGATCAAATTGGGGCGCACCAAATTCGCCACCGCCTTACTACTTGCAGGAAAAAGATGATCAAGCCTCAACTTTCTTCAACATCGGAATTCACGTCTTAATAGCAACTAGCGTTCATCAAGTGTTGAGATGAGCACAAGAACATGTAGAGTCACCTGTTTTGCTTGTTTCCCTGCCCAATGATAGGAATTCACCCGAATTTTTCGAGTTGCTCTCAAATTTTTCAATGGCCAGACATAAGTCTGTAACACAGAAAAGGACAGACAAAATTCAACACTCTGAGGAAGGAATGCTCTGCAGACTGTACATGGGATTGTCTCTCTTCCGTGAACACTAACGTATATATATCCACAATCTCACCATGCACATCTGTCACTGTTATATAAGAAAGCTTAAAAGTTTCATTGGTTTCTTGAATCCCAGTTCACATCATTCCAGAATTCCCCCTATTGCCAATCCGAAGCTTCCACTTGTTGCACCAAAGCAAAGGGAATGCTTTCTACGTTCTGGAAAAACACACCAAGAAAAGAAAAGAAAAAAGAAAAAGGAATAGCTTTTATGGTGACTCTTTGGGTGGGGGCTGTGACATGCGTTGCTTAAGAAATATATTATGCTTTTCTGCAGTTTAAAGGAAGCATCCTGTGCTTCAAATATGTTATGTGGTCTTCTTTTTTCTCGATAGGATCCGTTTCAACTTTCACGTTTCCATTCGAGAATGACGGCGCCCTTTTCATATTGCTTCATTGAAGGAAATCAGATATGCATGCAAAGCAATTTACTTAATGATTGTTTCTGTCAGATGGGCATGCCTAAAAACAATTTTGCTTAATTTGGGCCATTTTTTTCCAAATATCGAAATATCGACCTTGCAATTTCTAATCGATGTCCATTCATTTCTCTTCTCAACACGAGAAACCAAAAAAACCTATTAAAAAGAAAAGAAAAGAATGAAAGAGCTAAATTTCCTAGGACAAAAGGGCAGATTTTGAGGAGGACGAAGGGCATCAATGATAACAGTTCACGGGTTTGATCGAGTTGCATTGACATAAAACAAATTAAATAACGTAAAATGAAGAAAATCAACATCGGTAATAATGCGGGAGTTGCCGACTGCCCCCTTTAAATTAGTAAAGTAACAATTAGGCTTTTTGCTCGTCCAATGCCCATTGAGGAACGGTACCATTTGCCTATAAACCAAGCTTTTGCCTCTTATAGAAGCAATAATCATTTGCTTCATTTGGCGGTATAACAGCGGTTCTTTTCTTTTGGCTAGACATTGGATTGGAAGAAGGACAGATGATCACCGGTTTGGGTGGGTACTTTCTTTTCCTACAAGGAACCCAGGAGAGAATACGGAGAAAAATATGTACTGTTCTTAATTTTGAAATGATGAAAGACGGAAGAATGCCTAGCTAGCGGTTGATGGTTCATCAATTGCTAGTTGACGAATGAAACTTTGAGCAGCCTTCGTCATGCAACTAAACTTCAACTTCAATTCTGCTACCATCATGCTTTTAGAAGTCATCCAATTGTCACCGTTTCCGAGTATCATGAAATGAAACCGTCGATCCTTTTATTTGTACCGATTGCTAAACATGACGTAGCAATGATGGGCTGGGGGGAACAATACAATCGACGGACATTGTTCCCCTAACTGCTCGGTGTAAATTTTATTTAGCGTGGGGAACATAGAGGTGCTTCCCGAATTTCCCGTTGATCAACAAACAACAAGGGAATGATTGCTTTTGTATCTAAACAGCAACTAGGACCTACAATGTTCAATTGCTGGCTCTCCTAAATTTTCTGAACGACTTATCTCAGGATCTTGCAGACTCCCGCCCAGCAGCAAGCGACTTCTCAACGGAGCGGCTGAGACACCCTCACCAGCAAGCTGACTTTGTTTCACTGGACGATTGTATTTTTGCATTTCCAAATATTACCTCCCTCTCCCAGAACTACTCCATTTGTGTATCAACAATGCCGTAAACTAGCACCACTTCAAGCCAGATAATAAGACAGAAGAGACATCATTCTGGAATATCCTGCGACGACACTTAGTGTTGATTCTCAAATTCAATAGTAGGTATGCGACTGAACAAGGAGGGTTAACAAGACTCAGACGGATACAAAATCAGCTAAACTCTCGAGCGGGCACTCCTGCATGCTGAATTCGAAGAGGATAACCACCTGGACTCCTGCAGCTGAAACTCCAAGAGGGCAAGTATATGTTAATTTGCCATATTGGTATATCTTCACATGTCAAACCCATAATCCACCAAGGCTAGCTACAGTCTGGTCTCATCCCTTTAGCAATGACATCATCTCCTTTTGAGTTTTGAAACATCATGAATCAGCCCTGAGGGTTTAAACTTAAGAGTAACAGCATGGATTAGTGAACAGAATCAGAACACATACTAAAGCCTCGACTTCCACCATGGAGTGGACATAGGTAAACAGTTGAAGGATGACAACCCGTAAAATTGAATACAAGCAGGGCTCAAGGAAGAAAGGAGTACATTTCACATAGCCAAGGAGAAATCTCATCACATAATCTTCTACTCATATTGAAAGATATTGGAGCTCATCATTTCAAATTGTTATTATAAAAAAAAAAAAAAAGATTGTTGATTCAAGTGAAGCCAGAATGGCACAAGGATTTTTAATATAAGAGGCCATGAAGAAAATAAGGAAGGAAAGAAAACAAAAGGAGAGATTACAGATAAGTAGCATCCACGATCAATATGATGACTCAAAGAAATCCTGCAAGAGAGACCTCCAGAGAAATCAAAAAACTACAAAGACTCTCAGAGAAGTGACGGACTCTCCAACCTTACATGCATGTATCAACCAGATTTTTCTCTGTGCTGCCAGAGAGAAGCCTAAAGAATTGGAAGTTGAGTGAAATATAGAACGATCAAAAGATTGCATTAAGGATCATCTGTTTCCATTGAAAACACAAAACGGTTTGCTACTTATCATAGACATCCTTCCCCAAACCTTTAAAAAATACAGTTGTGTTTTCTATTCAGGTGACATGGAAGTAAAAAGATACATCCGCCACAAGATTGCAAGTTATCCAGTCATAACTGTAGATGAGCAGCAAGTATTTCTGAAGGACATCCTGGCTCAAAATGGCAAGTATGGATTTGTACTAAATAGTTATATATCTTAATGGGATCATGAGGTCATTTTAATGAGAGGCAACGGTTTGATGACAAAAGCATTTTACTGTGGATGACCAATTTGGTCATCAATCATATATTTGTACTATATATCTCAAATTATCTCTAATCTCCATGACCAAAAGAAAAATAGGGAAATAAACAAGGTATTTATTCTCATCGTCACTCATGGTAATAAGGATTGTATTGAAACAAAGACACATCATAAACTCACAAACACAAAGAAAAAGAGGGGATAGTTATAAATCCCACACATTATGCAAGAAGATTGATCTGCATAAAAATGTAACTATCTTTCAACAATTTTGGAAGACTAACGAACCAACCAAGAAGGAAGATGTGATCAAAGCACAGACACATGGCAAAGAGTTACTCATGACCAAAATATATTTTTTTTGGTAAAGGTAATAATATATTGAGCTTTAAACCAACAATATACACAAGATCCGGCGCCACAAAACTTGCACTCAACAAGACAACAAGTCAGAGTGAGTGGAAGGGAGCCGAATGCAAAAGGCACCCGCTAAACAAAGCAGCGGCAAACAAGGAAAGAAAAACAGGCTAAAAGCCAGGACTACCCAAGGCAACAACAGGAACCACCTACAAACCCCCAGGCCAGTGTCACCGCCCACTACGAACAGCAACCATCCCAGCAATCCGCGGTCAGCAGCGAATTGAACGGAGCCTGCAGACTACGAAGCAGCAAGTCCACCGAGAAGTCAGTAGCCTCGACCCTTCCAAACAACATCTGCGCCACTCCAAGGAACACTAAGGAAAAATATCTGTACCATATATCTGAAATTATCTCCAATCTCCGTGACCAAAAGAAAAATAGGGAATCAACAAGGAATTTAGTGTTATCGTTACTCATGGTAATAAGGATTGAATTGAAATAAAGACACGTCACACGCACAGAGAAAAAGAAGGGATAGTCATAAATCTCTCACATTATGCAAGAAGACTGATATGCATAAAAATGTAATTATCTTTCGAATTTTGCAAGACTAACGAACCAACCAAGAATCTGCTTGTAGATAATAATATAGTTTCTTTGGCTAACTACCGTGAATGAACCACTAATAAAAGCATGACTGCATTTAAAACGTGCTTATTTAGACAGAGCTTAACCCTGGTTCAGTTTGACATCAATAAAGATCCCTCGCAAGGATAAAATCTCCATTCTAACTAAAATAAGGTGTGAGGACATAGTTTTTTTAGCATGCAGGAATTTCCTCTAAAGTTAAACAGATTCTTGACAATGTAGTATTCAATGCAGTTTGTCCGTTATTCGTGTGTTAGGTCCTCTAGATGGTTATTGGAATGTCGGGTCTGTGGGATCCCGCCATATCCAGCAGACACAAACCTTGTCGTTTCCTTTATTTCATGCAAAAAACAATATCGCCATCCACCAACAAAACAGTAGGACTATAAAAGGAAAGACGTTAACATCATTTATGCAACGTGATCAACGACAAAATCTTTCATGAGGCCATGATGAGATCATTCAAAATATTCCCAACCATATGCTTCTAAAGATCGATCTGGTTCATGGAAGTGTGCACCAAGTTGAATAGATGCAACATCATTCCTTCTTTTACATATAAAATAAAGCAAAGAAAGCAAAGGGTACTGCTAGATTAAATCGTGTCATCAGGAAATACTCCAGTTAACTTTTGTATTTTCAAATACAGGAAGCTAAAAAATTTATCACCAGCAAATCATGATCAACATGCTGAAGGGCAACATTAGTAAAGAACACTACACAGAAATAGGATGAAGTCTTTTAATTATGTCTTCAGAAGATGTTATAAAACTAGTCTCAGCAATAAAATCATGCATCTTTGAAGCAATGATAAGTCAGTTAACTCAACAACAACTAGCAGAAGATCCCAGGCATATCAAAAGTATTATTACTAGCGCAACCCTGATCCCTGAAGGGAAATCACCTGTCACTGTCTTTCATTCCACCAATCAAAACCAATTTCATACCAAAGCCATTACTTACATAAGTAAAACCAGAACGTTGGCAAACACGCCTTAATTGATGACAAAAGCATATCTTGATATCGTCTCATTCAAGATTATCACAGCAAGCACTTCTCATCGACCACAGTGCTCAGTCAAATAGGGGGACCAAAAAATAAATGGGAAGTTTCACAATGTTCAGCTGCTTCATCACAAGCACATGATGAGAGGGCAAAAAGAGAAATCAGCTCCAGTCAATGGAGTCTAGTGGCTTATTTAAATCTTGGACTTCTTTTTATTTTCTTTTTTTCCCCAAAAAGCAACATATGCCCAACGTTTAGGTATCATTTCTTAATCATTCCATCTGCTGAACTCCTTTGAACAATCAAGTTTAGCTACAACCCCAGATACATAAATGCAAAGAGAAACAGTGAGTCCAAGAAAATCAGCATAAACATCCATGGAGCTCCCAAACGTAAAGCATCTTACCCATCAAAAAGAAATGATCGTAAAGCATCTTTGCTAAGCGTTACACGCACAATCCGGCAAGAAAAGAGCTAAAGTACAAAACTTTGCAACCGAATGATAAAAGGGTCAAATTGCAGGCTCGTAAATTAGGGGTTTTTTCATAGCTCGAGATCAAAGTCCGCCGGAGCTCCGTCGCTGGACGATGAATCGCGACGGCGGAGCATGAATCGATCAAAACCCACGTCTCGTTCTCAATCTTTAGACACAGAAAAACCCTCTTATCGGCTGTCATCGTTCGCACGCCACCAAAGGAGAATCACAACCCTGACAGACGACACACTCGAATTCTTCTGAAGCAAGAACTCGATGACGAGGAAAAAGAACCGAAAACAAAAGAGAGAGAGGAAGGAAAAAACACCAAGACCACCTCTTTTTGGAAAAAAGACAACTTCTCAAGCAGGACAACGGTCTAGTGTACTTTCATTTTCCTCCTGAAATGGAACATGGGCTCAAAGCTGTGTAAAAGTAAATCATACGATTCGTCGGTCCGAATTGTGATTCTCCTCTAATGAAACGGGAGAACGATGTTAGTCGATACATGGATTGTTTCTGTAGCTAAGAAAGAGATCGAGACGAGAGTGATCACCTGCACATCTTGGAGAGAGAGAGGAAGAGGAGTGCTGTCTCCATGAATGAGTTTATGATGTCAGTTATGTAATCAAAATTGAAAAAACACTGCTTTTCGCAAGAATCGTCTGTACTTATATATCTCCATCCAAAGAAAAAGACAAAAAAGTTCTAAATTTATCTCGTCAGAACCGGTGAGTTGGGCTCTATATAATTTTATACGTATTTATCATTTTTTAATATCCATAATAGTATATATCACATAAGATGTGAACCTTAATTCAAGCAAATGATTCAAAGTCGAAAAGACCTTGCTTTCACAAGCACAGTCTGTATTTATATATATGCGAGTCCGATGTATCGAGTTCTATATATTCTTATACATATTTTTTGCCTTTTCAATAC
Organism: Eucalyptus guilfoylei; assembly: GCA_016097605.1. Lineage (NCBI taxonomy): Eukaryota > Viridiplantae > Streptophyta > Magnoliopsida > Myrtales > Myrtaceae > Eucalyptus > Eucalyptus guilfoylei. The sequence continues at coordinate 29,998,818 of CM027860.1, forward strand.
AAGAGAGTGTTGTAATGGAATAAACCGACCCATCAAAGTATTGTACTAATCAATAAATTGCATTTCGAAGGTAAAATCGAGTGAGTGATTCAAATTGAAAGGACACTACTTTTCTAAGAATCATCGATGCATATATATCCAAGTAAAGAAAAGACAATAGACTTGGACTTTTTACTGGAGCTAGTGGGTTAGGCTTTATGTTTTGTACATATTTTTTGCTTTTTTAATTCAAGGAAGTTGCCTAACTGAATAGATTAACCTATCAAATACTCTACTAATCGATAATCGCGTTGCCCCATATAAGGTTCGAACCTTAATGAGTGATTCAAAATTGGGACTTTGCTCAAATATGAACCAAACTTGCAACATATACTAAGATAAGCCGAAGGAAATAGGGGGCCCGAAAAGCCGGCCCAGCCCACTTAGCATGGACTGATTTTTCAAGCCCGGATATGCTTATGACAGCCGTGAGGGATTTGCGTGCTAATACATCACAGTAAACGACACTTTTCTCATAAGCTTGAGCTGTCAAAAGAGAAAAAAGACCTTTTGCTATCAAGGTATCAAGCGTATCTCTGAATGACAAAGCTTGCAGGCATGAATCATGTGTCAGAAATTCTATTATTGGGGCGACATTTAAATCATCAAATGCAAGTTTGGCATAATCATATTCCAATACTTTGATTTTCCATCCAAAGTAATCTTAAACACCACAACCCCACCGTGTTTCTAGCTCTAATTCTATGTTAAGAAACAAAAGATCATCCTGAAATGCAAACGCGTCAAACCCGTTAGGCAATCAACGTTCATGGTATGATGTTGTCGATGCCGATTTATTGATCCATTCACACAAGGGTATTATTATTATTATTATTATTATTATTATTATTATTATTATTATTATTATTATCTGAATATTATCGATGTAGACCTCTTCAAGAGCAACGGGGCGAAACGGTGCCAATGTACTCGGGATCAATGTTGTTGCAAGAAGCTGTTGCTGATCCACTTCCGGTCTTTCGCATGTCGATATTCTGCAGAACTATGCCCTTGCAGGGAACGCTCTGGCTACAGTTGAACTCGATCGCCACATCTGAGGCACTCGTCCCCTTTATGTTCTGGTACATCACGTTCCTCACTTCAACAGCCGATTTCTGCAGAGATCAATTCTTATCATCTTCACCCAAAAGATCAAGTAACTTAAAGAATTTATAAGGGCAGTTTATAACTAGCTCGACTTTTCATTTTATCGCATGGGGCAATCAATTTCTTTTACCTGTTGCTCGCACGGCTCATCCTGGTCACAGTAGTTTTGGTCTATTATGATGGGGTTGCTCACATCATGCATCTCTATGTTCTGGAATTTTATGTTGCTAGCACTTCCAGACCCTCCCTGAGAAAATTATCCAGAAAAAAGAGAGGATAGGTGACTGCAAAAAGCTGTATAATACATCATTTCTGCAAAAATTAAGCAAGAAATTGTTTACCTGCCATGTCTTGATCCTGACTCCATTGGTGGTTCCAGAAAAGTTGGCTCTATTCACCGTTACTCCTGAAACATGAGCCTCTGAGTTTCCAGACCCTAAACTTCCAATGCTAGGGTTGATCCCCCAAACACAGATCACAAGACCAAAGGTCAGTAATTTAGCTGAGAGAAAGCTGAAGAAACTTTTGGGGGGAGGGGGGGGGGGGTGGAAAGAAAGAAGATAAGCTCTTTATATTGGCAAAATTCACTCCGAATTTTACCTGATTCCATGACCTGGTCCACAGGTTATGTCCATGGCCTGAACATTTTGCGATCCATCCACAATTGAGATGCAATCATCACCTTGAATGTGCAGAATAGACGGGACAGTGACACAAGAGTCATTTTTCGGATCCTAAACGGAAGGTTTTCTCGGCGATGGGATTGAAGTTTAGAAGGGCCATCTGGAAATTACCTGTTCCAATGATGGAGCTAGAAATTTGGATGTTCTGAGTACCGGTGACATGAATCCCGTCCGTGTTTGGACTGCTACCTGGCGCGGTCACTCGGAGATCGGCGGCTCGGACGTCGCTACACTTGTCGAACGAAACATGAATTTGTTGCGCGTTTTGAATCTTCAAATTCCGCGTTATCAGGTTCTCACAATTGTAGAAAGTGAGAGCCTAGCAAAACGAGCAATAACTGCTTAAGTTGATGGCACAATGATGGGGAAAATTATCAAAAAAACTCCTATACTTATTGCATTTGTGCCAATTCGGTGTCAAACTTTTTAATTTGACCAATTTTGTCATAAACCTTTTGATAATTTACCAAGTCATTTCGGTCAATTTTTACTGAAAATCATTAACATGGACGTCGACCGTCTTACATAACATGGCCAGCGTAAATATAGACAGTTTTTATAATAAATATTGAACTTACTATTTTTTTTTAAAATTTTTCTTTGCTTTCTTTTTCATTGTTGGGTGAGGATCACCGACGACCCTCGCTGATTGCAGGCGAGGACATTTCAAGCCCCGCTAACCGCATGAAAGGGCTCGAAGGCCCTTGCCAGATTTAGGTTAGGGCCGCCTGTTGACTACAAGGGAGGCGGCCTTCAGCAAAATCTAGGGAGGTACTTTGCGCCCTCGCCCACAATCGATAAGGGTCTTCAGGGACCCCCGCCAACCATTTTTTTAAAAAAACGAAGCAAAAAAAAATTATAAAAATTATACACATTAGTGTCACCCATGTCATGGAGGACACTCGGCATCTGCGTTAGCAATTACAGGCTAAAATTGGCCGAAATGACTAAATTGACAAATTGTCAAAAAATTTACAATTGAATTGATAGAAATGTAATAGGTTTAGGTCTTTTTTGGTAATTTCTCTCACGATGATGTGAAGAATCTTAGAATATGCATTATATATCGTGACATATATTGGTGGAGCATTTGAGCGAAATAAACTCGATTCACATAAAAATAACCGGCTTGTTTGCATGATCAATGTGATATTTCACATCGCATGGCAAATAAGTTTCATCGAAAGAGATTGTATTTCTATCATTATTCAATCAAACCCCTTCCCGATAATTAATGACTATGCATTCAAATTGCCTTTCCACGATGAAAAATCAAGATAGGTCACCTGATTAACGATGGACAACAAGCCTTAATAACTCATTTCTTCAGCGATGGGCAATCATTATTTCAGCTCCACGTTTAACTTCTGACTCAAAGTTTAAAACCAGAGAAATTTAAGGCAATTTTGGGCGCAAATAGTAGATTATAATAAGGTTAAATTCAATTAATCGCCCGTTTTTTCAAGTATACTTGTGCCAATCTTCTCTTTCTTATAATACAAGAACTAAATGTCTCATTAAATAAGTTGGGCAACTTTCGAATATTTGGGACAAGAGTAACACTATTGCCCCAATTTGTCGTTTGCATATACAAGAAATGCTAAATGTGGAAAAAGAAAACCTATGTAAGGAATTTATTAAATGGGGCGACAAACCCTAATCGGCGGTTTAGACAAAAAAAGATATCAGCTCTTTTTAAAAAAATAACCGTTTGAAATGCTAGAAAATTTAAACTCGAATGTACCTATCCCTCCCCAGAGATATACATGCACGGGGAGAGAGAGAGAGAGAGAGATCGGTAAATAGTAACTTACGGTCGGTGCGTCCTTGCAAGGCTGCAAATAAAAAACAAAAATGACAATAGTCAGATATAAAATTTTAGAAGAGTTTGGTGGAGTATGCAATAATTTGCAACGTTGATGCAAAGTGCTTACGAGAGCTTTATTGATTTTGCATGAGTTTTGCCACCAGATGAGACCATTGCCGTCAAAGGTTCCGCCGCCTTGGACGACCAGGTTCTGAACCCCATCAAACGTAATCCAATGTCTCCGGTCTCCATCAAAGGTGGACCGATCGTCGGACGCTTTTATAATCCCGTTAATCTGCGTGTACAAGCACGTAATAGATATACAAAGTCATATCGATGATCTTCCATCTTCGCATATACACTGTATGCATGCATGCATGCATGCATGTTCATGTTGTTAGCTGTACCGTAGCCATTGATCTCATGGCTGCACATTATCTTCTTGATCATTTACCTGAAAAATGATGTTGTCTCGGCAAGGACCTGAGAAGGTGATTGGGCCTAGGAGGTAGGTCTTCTCGGGCACCACGAGAACAGCTCCTGTAGCTGAACACGCCTCTTCCCATGCCTTCTGAAACGCCTGAACATCGTCGTGGCTTCCGTCCCCCCGAGCTCCAAAGTCATTGACGTCAAAAGTCGTGGCAGGAGCTGACAACAATAAGCTCCTACGAGCTCGGAAAGGAAGATGAATCCGTGGGTCCTCTAGTAGATGCCTGCAACTGGAGCTGAAGAAGAGACAGAAAACACTTAGGATCAGTGCATGGATGTGTACGACTGGTGTTTTGGAGTCCATGGTTTCTCCTGAGCTTGGGATAGCGACAAAAAGATGACAATCGAAGAGGGTCCCTCTTCTTGTGTTTTGGAATGATGTAGGGCGGTGAAGGTTAAGGCAAGGCAGTGATCAGAGATTCTGTATTTATAGAGATTCGTAGATACAAAGAAGGCTGGGTATTAGCATGACGCTTGAGGGTATGGGAGACAAAACCAAAGGGATTAGGATTGGGTGCGTCAGATTGGTAAGAAAGCATCAATCCTTAACTTTCGATAATCTAGCTATAAATATTATTAGGCGTTCTTACTTCAAACGATAGGGAAATTGTCCAAAAAACCATAAACTTATTATAAGGTTGTTAATTTAATCATAAACTTTCTAATTTATCTACTATAGTCTAAATCTTTTGGCAATTTTTTAATACAGTTCATATGACCAATTTAGGTAGAAAATTACTACCGTGTCAGTCCAATCAACTCAGTTGTCCTTCATGGAATGGCTGCCAGCTGATATGGACAATCTTAAATAAATCGACGTTGTTTTGCACTTTAAAAAAAAAAATTGAATTTTTTTCTTTTCATCCTCTCATTTTCTTTCTCTCCTCTTTCTTTTTTCCAATTTTTCCTTCTCTTTTTCCCTTCACAGATCGCCAGGGTCTCAACAATAGTTTGCAAGGCCTCACCCCGTGACCAATGGAGGTAAGAAGATGAACAGTAGAGAAGGAAAAATAACAAAAACAAAGAAAAAAAAAGAAAGGAATAAAAAAAATTGCAAAACTTTTTTAAAAAATTACAAAACAACAATTATCTCTACGCCGTGCCATATAAAATGGTCGATGCTAATTGGGCCGCCAAGTCAACCATTTCTAGTCTAAATTGGCTAGATGAATTGTAATGGAAAATTGACAAAAAGTTTAGGACTATGTTGATCGGATTAAAAAGTTTATGACTAAATTAACGATCATACAATAAGTTTAGGTTATTTTTGGCCAATTTTTCCTATAAAAAGGGACATCGTGTTCAAAGAACATATTTGACACGAACGACTTAGGGTTGCAAGGTAAATTAATTACCACAGCCGTATATCAATTTTAGTATCCAAACATTATATGGAAAATAGCATGAGAGGTCTTGTAGCTGATATCACATGACATCACGTCGGGAGTGCTTGCGGTTCGGTTTGAAGGGCCTCAGCTCTCTCATGTCCATATTTAAATAGAAACCAATTCAATTAAATAATAAACCAAATATCAACCAATAACTTTACTTTTTATCTTTGAATTGTCATAAATAGAAAAGAAATGAAAAAAAAAAACAAATCCAATTCATTGGTTGCAGTATCTCTATTTCAAATCATGAATCAATAAATAAGCAATTTTTTTGTGCTTGGTTTGCTTGATTGATTTTCCAATTCCACCGAATCTACTTGGATTTTAATTAGAGTGAATTTCGATAAACAAACATAAAATTCAGTGGTCATTCATTCGAATGGCACATCTAGTGAAAAGATCATTTTTATACTATTGATTTGAAAAGTCACGTTGTAAATTGGAAGTGAGTTCTTAAATAGGAAAACCATAATCACATCCAATAAGAATCTGTCACGTCACTTTATAAATTAATTTCGCCAAACAATTTCGAAAACCTAGTGATTTTCTTTATGCAATCGTCATGTTCCCTGCTCCTTCCCTTATATCAACGCATGACGCCAATGACCAAGATAGCTTAAGAGACCAAAAGTACGTTATGTGGTCGTGCGCGATAGCCCTCGCATCATCTTCTAAATCGAGAAACTACATTAGCAGCAAGCCAACCTGACACCCTGATCGATTTTCCAGATATATATAATACGTCCGAGTGCAGAGCAATTTCCATCACAAACGTACACCATCGAGCAGTCCTAGTAAACCCACCCCCTATACCCCCTAAAATACTTGCATCAGACGACAAAGTTGCCGTCCATATTTCGGTGAAGTTAGGGCAATCACGATAGAACAAATCCCTAGTCCTTGAAGATAAAAATACCCAAAATTCCTCATTTGAGAAAATTGATCAAAAAATTTTAAATCTATAATCATTTTGTCAATTTAATTCTAAACCATTCAATAGTGTCAATTAAATCATATATGTTTTCATGTTTTATCAATTGAATTCATCCAGCCAATTTTGATCCAAAATCTCGACATGAACATCAATCATTCTACGTGGCACGATTTATATTAACATGAATAACTTTTAATAATTTTTTGATTTTTAATTTATTTCTTTTCTTATATTTTCCTTCTTTAGTTTTTTTATTTCTTTTTCTCTTCCTTTCTTTTTTTCTTTTTCCCTTGTCCCGGCAAAGGTCACCAGCCTCAGGCAATGAACACCCGAGCCTAGGTTGGCAAAGACTGACACAGAACGTGGATAAAAAAGAGTTCGGTGATAATGAAATTGGTTGCATTCATAAATCCTTAAAAGGGTTAGAAATAAATTGACCAAATCGAAAGGATTTAACATTGAATTAGCATTCGCACGATAAGTTTATAAATTTTTTGGTAATTTTCTCTGCTTAAAACTCACGTCATCAAATGACTCTTTAACTCATTTGAGTCTGGCGATGATGGAATCGGGTGCCAAAATTCCTTGTGATGTCAAGATGGGGAAAGGGGAAGAGTTTAAGACGGACAAAAAAAGAGTTTTTAGCTTTGCGTGATTGACATTCCACATATGGATGGATGGCTACGCCGACGCCACGTGCGTCGGTTGACGACGGGATACATACAATGTTTTGTGAGGCCAGGGCGTGTCCCGAACCATTAAATGTCAATGAGTCGACGGTGTGTTCATTTGGGGAGGGATGGGGCAACTGGCCAAGATTGACCCGAAAGAAAGATGATTTTTCGGGTCTTTCATCCTGATTTTCGGGTCGCTGTTTCGGGTAAGGAAGTGCAAGAAAAACGAGCCTTAAAATGCTTTGATTGATTAGGACGGTCGTGATCTCCATTAACCGCGCAATTTGGGAGGCAGTAGGCACGCATGCTTGTTAGGATTTTCTGATGATGATGATGATGATGATGCAAGTGAGATGGACATACGGCCGTGCGTTTTGATTCCTCGATTTATCCATTCGATTGGGATATATCGTGTTATAAGATTGAGGTATGCTTGAAATCGTTGGAGCACCCGATTAATCCCGAGTGATCGTACTAAAGTATAATCCGGCGCTCCACATATTGGGTAATTACAAAAGTATTCACATGGTACGTTTCAACAATAATAATCTAAGACGGTCCAAATGCTTATTACATCCATTATAATAGGGGACATGTTTTCCTAGAGCCATGTACAATCATAACTCTGATCAACAGGAGAAAAATTATCAAAAAAGTCTTAAATTTATTATAATTGTGTCAATTCAATTTTAAAATTTTCAATTGTATCGATTGAGTTAAAAATATTTTGATGATTTGCGGTGTAATCCTTCCGGTTAATTTCAGTCAAAAATCACCGACGTGAAAATTGACAATATCTTGTAAGATGGCCTGTCTTAATGTTGATAATTTTTATAATTTTTTATTCTATTTTGATTTTTCTTTTCTTTTCTTTTTTCTTTCTTTCTTTTCCTTTTTTCTCTACCAAGTCCGACAACGCTCGCCTATCACAGACAAGAGTTGGCCAACCCTCGCCAGTCATAGGGCGAGGGCCATGATCCTCACCCATGACCAGTAAGGGCTTCACCGCTCTCACTCTTACTAATTTGGGCAAAGAAAATGCAGGAGTCTAAATCTTGTAACTATAATTATAATTAAATGTAGGATAACTAGTGTCCATGTTAGCGATCTCCGATTAAATTTGGCGAAAGGGATATATTGACAAATCATTAAAAGATTTAGAACTAAATTAGTAAAATTGAAAAGTTTATGACTAATTTGATACAAGTGTAATAAATTTAAGATTTTTTTTTTTTTTTGTAATTTCCTCAATCATTAGATAACAGGAACAAACATCACACGTTTAGTTATAGTTAAGTTTTTTTTCTAGCCAAAAAAAAAAGGTTATAATTAAGTGGATCGATAATTGTGACCCATCAATTAGAAATATGATTAAAGGGAGTTTTCTCCCACAAGGAGTAGGAAGATATGGCGCTAATTTTACCAAGGAAGAGAAACACAATCGCCACTTTAAGCATTCACTGAGCTCTTAGGTTAATAATCAATTGGATCGTATCAAAAGGAAAAATCTTGTGAAGATCAGTCTTAATTATGACTACTTGCCTTTTAGAAGGCAAAATCTTACATTACTTGCTTCTGACGCCCAGAGCAAGTTGAATGGTCGGTTTTCATGTGGAGGTCGCCTAATTGAAAGGTTTTCCCTAACAAAGTCGTCTAAAGTTTAAATAATCAAAGCCAAGTTGCACCGTTTCAAACAAAACTATAATGTTAATAATTAGCAATTAGTTTCTAAGGTTTCGTTAAAGAGAGAGAAGGCCAATGGAAAGGCAAGTTTGGGTTTATTGTTGCTTTGGATGTTGGCTGTCTTGTGTCACCTCATAGGCAGAAGAATAGTTTTGTAGGGGCCATAATAGCAATGTCATATCTCCAAAGAATCAAACCCTTGATGGGTCTTGCCACTTAAAGGCTCCAAAGCATAGAAGTGATTACCAACTTTTTCTCAAATTAAATTAAGGATTAATTTATAGTTACCAACTTTTACATGAGTAAGTTCCCGACGCTTATTTAGGTCCCAAATTACCAACCTATCCTACCTTCGTTACCATTGACAAGCTTTCTTAACTTTTCTTTTTAACGATTTAACAAAAATATCCCTACATTCGAGCATGGAAATTCTGCTCTTCGAGGACAAGCTGTTTTATCTTTGGTAGAACCAACGGGGAAAGACGGTTCATTCTCAAAAGGGTAAGAACCAGTTTTTGCTGATATCCTGATCTAGCAACTAAATCATATGGGCATGTTTTTTAGCCATACCCTGTCAATAAGTGATGATGCGTTCCCGGTGCCGGTGGAATGTAGACCTCTGCCAATCCATTCACGAAAAGATTAGGGGCTGTTCCATACCGTCCTAGCAGTTCTATCAAGAACAGAAAGTCTATGAGCAAGGTCGAATGTTTCTAGCATCACGACAGCACAAGAGAGATTGGGGACTCAGGTAGTTCTCGGTTTCATCAGCTTTGGATCGCTCTGGCTCGTACTTCGCCGTCTTCGTATACGACAGTTTGTTCATGCACGAGAGAGAGAGAGAGAGAGAGAGTACTCGCGGCTTTAAACAAACCGGGAAGAAAGGCTACGGATCCAGAATTCATTAGCAGTCTTTATTAGAGCATCGAAGGAAAGCATACACGCTAGTGGTAATGCCCCGTGTTAAAGGGTCTTTTTCTCACTCCCCTTCTCTAATACCTTAGACAATGAAGACCTACCCCACCACCACACTGACCCAATCCACCCTCACTCTTGCAAATCCCACCCCAACCTAATCCCTCCTCATTATAATCCAATACCTTATTACTGCAATGACAAAGCTTAAACCTGAATCTCCACCGGCCATCTGTACATCTCTTCTTCTGGGAAAGGGAGGTTCATCGTCACCAGGCCCGTGGCGGAGTTATAGTCAAACTCTGTCTCGACGCTGCCCACGGTGCATTTCAGTGGCCGCTGAGAAGAGTAAGCGCCAAATCGTCCGCAGCCCCTCACTTTGAGTGCGATTGTCGCAGGTTTATTGTCAGAAGCCACGTGGATGTCGAATTGCTCGACAGCACCACCAGAGTTGAACAGGTCAAGCAGGCCGATTGGAGCAAAAGAGATGTTAGATGTGATTTCCTGCCCAAGAGAAAGGTCGGTATTAGGAACTGTCTTGCAAAGCCCGGAAAGTCTGAAATGGTTGTCACACGGGCAAGCAGAGAGAAAAGGATAGAATTCATACCTTCAGTGGACAGAAGTGGAAAAGCTCATACTCCAGAACCTTGAGAGTAACAGGGACGGACGCACCTTTGGGCAGCCGAATCAACTCCCCTGGAATTTACAACGGTATCACAATTTGAAACTTCCCTTTCCATACAGAAACCTTTCAAGTATACAAGAAACTCTATGTTCTCGAATCATTCTTCAGAACAACAGGTTTATATAATTACCTGATCTGTAGGCATAAACTATTGTCTCTCCATTCCAATTTGGACTGGCCACTTGGGAAATGAGGTCAACATCCGTGGCACGGACAGAGCCGGTGAGGGTACCCGGTGATTCATCATGGATGCGAGTCTTCTTAACAACCTTGCACCAGCCAGCACCTTGGCAATTGAATACTCCGACCACTCCAGTGCATTTATTCAAGTTCCATATCTTGAGCAAACTGACTCCATCACGTGCGGGATCAACGAAGAGACAATCACGTGTAGGCCTACCAGGCAGTTGTGCACGTAGAACAGATCCATCTGGTAAAACAAGCTTCCTCAAAAGCTCGAAGTTGTGGTTGCCAGGCTTGTCACTGATATACACATCACAAGAAGACACAATCCCATTATAAACCTTATCAACATCAAAACAAGCATTCATATGCATGATATTAGCCTATGCTCAAAAGTACCTCACGTATATTGCACAGCCTCCAACAGCACGAGCAGCACCATGGTATTCTGCTGCTGGATGTAGACTCTGATAAAGGAAAACATTTTCATCAGCTTCTCAGGTTCACAGAATAAGAAAATGACGCGGCGGCAGCCATTTTCTCTTGTAAACAGCAGAAAGGGCATGTAGAACAATAGCAAAGAACTTATCAATTTCAATTAAAAAAAAAAAGCAAAATATGTCAACTAAGACCTAGTTATGAGCAACTGATAAAAAGTACCAACATCAACTAAAACTCCGTAACAAAACTAATACATGCTAATGATCTCCCAAAACGATTATCCTGTACAATTCTATATAACATTTTCAGTTGGTTAGAAGTTAAAGCGAAGCAACCAAAACTGAAAAGAGAATTGACTGTTTGTCAGGGTTTCACAAGTTCTCAGTACTTACATGGAACATATCCCAGTCAGGTTGCATAAACTCCCCAAGGAAAAGTGTGTTATAAGCCACAGACGAAATATGTATGGTGTGGGATGCGGGATCCCTGGGGTAAAAGTCATCAGAAGCTCTCACAATAGCAGTCTGCTTGGCACTATAAATCCCATCAGTATTGTGGCACATGCAAGCAATACATCCATTGTCTGGAAAGTTTCGAGCGATGGAAGCCTCAAGGGCTTGGTTGTAGCTGCGGGTAAGAGACACTCTTCCCCCGTGACCAGCACCTAGAGTCTCGATGATGTTCTGAACATCTACTTTCACTCCATCAACTCCACATGAAGCCAAGTAGGCATGAAGCTCATTGTAGAAGTTGAATACCTTCTTGGGATGCACCAGACCCAGGCCATGAACAGCGAGACTGTCCATGACAATGTCTGGCTGGTTGCCAAGCACACCTGGGGACTGGACTGGATATGCCAGAGCAGTGTCATAGTGTTCCATACCAGCAGCAGCTGGCTTTACTCCGCCCCAGTAACCGGCAAGAGCATGCCATACATAGACAAACCTGCACCAGTTACAAATGTTAAAAACTTCAAATACAATTATCTGACTCTTCAGCCAAATATCATCATATTCTAGTCGCACATATACAATCAGAAAGCAAATAATCTCATTGGAGCCCAGTAGCTTCAATCTATTACTTCAAAGTTGGGTGTATAATGTGGTTATAAGCAAAGTGAAGGCATCAAAGTATGTGTTGGAGGACCAGATTTATTTTTACTGCTTGCTGATTAACTAGAAGGAAGAAAATTGTTGAGAGAAAGCATACAAATTACAGGAAATGTTGCAAAATCCAAATGATTACAAAAAGTAAAGAGGAAAAATGAGAATCAAAGTCATTTAAGAGACTTACTTGACATTGCGATGGTGCTTGGCTTCATCAACAACGTGCTTCAATCCTGAGACCTGTTCATTATTCTGGCCATTCTTCTGAAATTTTGAGTTCTCTTTAATGCCAGTCAGCCTACTAGCAAACCTATGGCAAACAAAATAAGACAGAAGTGATTAGTTAACAAACTCAGGAAGACCTCTACTAATTTTTTTAAGAATATTGTCACCATGTACAGGATAGTCGACAAGGTTAACAGGCATATACATTCGCAAGTCCTTCAAAACGATATATATGTTTTCAGTTCAGTAAATTTTAGTCTTAAAGCTTGGACTTATAGCTCCTGATCATGCTTCTGTTTTCCAAGGTTATTGAATAGGAGATTAACAAGGGGGGCAGGGTCTTACTGTGCTCCTTCTTGTACAATGGAAGCACTTTCCTCCTTGGCTTTGTTTTCAATCTGCTGCCAACCATCATCAATGATAAGGAATCTTGGAGGTGTCCCTCCCTCAGACAGGCTGCAAAGAGGAATGCCACAAAGTCCATCATCCATCCTTGTAGCTTATTTTACTAAAGATATTACTTCAAAACAAAATGCTGAAGCTGAACTTATGCTCTCATTATTTACCTCTTAAGGCCTTCATCAACTCCTTCTGCTGTGACATCGGTATAGAATGCATCCCATGTGCACCAACCAAACCAGTCAAGGAAAGAAGGCAACTGGACAAAAACCAAATGAAAAGGTTGAGTAAGTTTTATTCTAATGAGAGGCACTAAATCATCTTGGCAATAAATGAACAGAGCACCTACATTTTTCTTCTCTCGATGAAGAAAAGTTTGCATGTGTTTCTCAACACCCCTGTTTCAGAGTCCAGAAGAATTTTATTCATGATGTATGGTGCAACTTAAAACAGTTTGAGATTATTCGACATAATAATTTCATGAAAGTTAGGAGGGCTCACTTCACAGCCTGGTTGATAACTTCAAAGGGGTTAGTCCCGGCATGCATATAGACAAGGTAGAGACCTTGGTTGGTTTCAACAGCACTATCTCCTGCAAAACCGAATAACAGGACACAAAAAAACACGTCGTTTTGGTTCTTTCGAGCTCGATTGACTCTACATTGCTCTTCCACAAATGCTATAAGCTCCAGTAATTTGTGTCATGTGAATGCAGTAATTGTGTGATTTCTCCAGCTTGACTGAGTTCGCGTCAATTGCATCTTCACCGCATGATTTCATATGGTCATGCGTCTCCACTATTGCCCGATGGAAAGTGACAGAACTAACAGATGACATGGCCCCTAATTGGACGCAGGACCAGCGTGTGTATGGTCTACGACATCTCATACATTTTGATGACCATGATCTACTCACCACTCTCAAGGCAGATCTCTAGCTCGTTCTTGTCATTGCCTTGAAGAACAGCACGGAATGGGCCTTCAAGGAGAGGGAGGAAGACGGTATAAACGGTCGATGGATCACCCTCCTCCCCTGTCTCTGTGTTGTCTTTGCTCTCTACAAGCAGAAACTGGGTCTCAAGCGGGATATCTCTCCCACATGTTCCCATTCTCTGGGTCATCCACCAGAGTTTGAACCGGAAGCAGCACATGAACCGCAGATCCCTATCAGAAGATAATAGAACGAGAAATTTCAGAATTTGCCCAGTCAAATGATAACATTAATATCTCTTCGTCATACTTTTACTCTACTAAACCCAAGCCTAAAATCATAATGTAAGAGTGGAAAATACAGTAAGGAGATGACCATGCTATGAACGGAACTATTCTCTTATATCATATCAGTATAGAGAGGTGTACTGACGTTTAGTCTCCAGAAATGGATCATAAGCAGGTTCTCAATCTTCATTCATTCCAGACTACTTTTAGACCATCTAACTGGCAATCAAGCAAGTAGAACCAGTTTACTGCCCATATATCCAGTATTACTGGGGTGCTACTAAAGGTCTGGCTGACCTGTACTATTTAAGAGCTTGGAAAAAAGAAATGATGTTGAAAGCTTGGATATCTCTCCTAAATCGAAATCCCCCCCAACAGTATATATAGAAGAAAAATTAAAATTATGGCAACATGCTATCTCCTAGCATTAAGCTCGTTGTAAGTTCAATTAAAACCACAGTAATACATGCCCACTGCCACTTTTCCAGATTATAACCGCAAGCATCAAATCTAATGTATAGATACTTTTTCAAGAACTTGGAACAATCGCATTCATTTCAGAATCGTTAATGATATTAAAGAAAATCCAAGCTCTCATGACTACTTAAGGCACGGTTTAATTGCAGTTGCAATCACTTGCACAGATAATATATAGAAATGCACATAACAGGATTTGGTAATTGTACGAGTCTACACATATTGAATAGAGAAAGAATATATATAATAAAGGTGGAATAGTGCGTACTCCATAACACCAACGGGGAAGACATGAAGGCTCTTGCTGTGAGAGGCTGTAGCCCCGATGAAGGCACCAGCAACAAGCCCAACTCCAGATCCTGGAGTCAACACAATGTTGTCCGGCACCCCGGTGAGAATGGTCTTTCCGTGAACCACAAGGTTCCCCTCGTTGATGGAGATTTTTGGTGTGACCGTCATTGTCGAGCACCTTAATACTGCGAAAAGAGCAGGCAGGCTGTAGAGTTAGCAATTTCAGACACAAGCCAAGAGTAAACAGCTTGCCCCTTTGAAGCAAATCTTGCCTCAAATAGGAACAATACAGGACAAAAATCAACAGCAGCAAGGATAAACTTATTCACCCAAACTAATTCTAATGTTATTAGAAAAAAGGAGGACGGAAAAAAAAAGGGAAAAAGAACATATTGAGGGAAGGTTCTAAGAATAACCCAGGGGTTTATGATTCCTGCGAAGTGTTAGGCGTAAATCAGAATGACCGCCACACGACATCCATGAATGAGCAAACCATTTGTGTGGATGCACCGATACTGTCCTCAACATCCTCAGCTACCCCGAAGAACAAAAAATGAGGAAAGAGAAAGGAAAAGAAAAGAAGAAAAAAGATAATAAAAATGTTATTCTTGGTTTTTAATTTCGACCAGTTAAGCCTTCGCCTATCTGTTCTCTCGTTTCATTCTTTTTCCTGGAAGAGGACGAGAATATAATTTCAAACACGGAAGCCACGCTAATTTTTCTCTCGGGTGCTTTTGTTCTGTTCCGGCCATCGTAGAACAGAACAAAATATCCCTTTCGGGGGTTAGATGGAGCTGTTTTGGACCCTTGCAGGAGCGCTTCAAGAAGCAAAAGCTACTACAACTACCGCCTTTGTCTGGAAATAAGGGGAATCTTCGGGGTTTCCTGGCAAAATAGGCAGAGAAAAGAGGAAAGGCAATAGAAAACAACTTGCAGCGAGAGAGGCGAGATCGAAACCCTCCCAAGTCCTAACCTTTTCCGAGAAAAGCGAAAAGAAAAAGGGGGAGAAGTAAGGAAAAAAAGTCGTCCGAACGAAGCTGGGCAGGCTCGCGCATTCGAACTTTAGCTTTACAAAGCTTGGCATTTACTCAGTCCTTTTTTCCTTGATTGTTGTTCTTATTTTAGGAGAAAATACGAAAAAAACATATCCCGAAGAGGAAAGGCAAGTAAAATTTGGGGGGAAAAACGAGTATCATGTGAGACGGGGGTGGAGTAGAGCTGAAAGACGCACGAGAAAAGAGGTTTCAAAGATTCAGAACGACCAGATTCACGAGAGCAAAGTGAAGGACCAAAAAAAAAAAAAAAAGCGCTTGAACAGGGGGAGCAACTTTCGAGGCGTCCAAGGTCACGCGTACGTCTTTTTCGGCATCCCTAGATTTCATTAAATTTTTTATTTTTTTCCCTCAAGCCATGCGAATCTCAGGAGTTAACTTAAGGTTCGAAGACGGTTCTCCCGTTTTATGACACGATCCATCATGAAATTCGGTGAATCGATGCCAAATTCGATTCGAGGCAACAGAGTCCGAACATGAAAATCCCAAGCAATGTCCAGACGACCGCCAGAAAAAGCAAGCAAAAATCACTCAGCAGTCAGAAACCGAATGGAAATTTTCCTCTTTAAGCCCGCCTCTTCCGTGAACTAAAGAAGTCCTTCGTAAATCTCGAACGGAAGTCCCGATCATTCCGTGTCCAGCGCAGTTCGGGCTCAAACGACGTCAAAGATATCAGGCACGTGACCCGAGCATCTCCCTCTCTCGCTCTCGCTCGGAGAGTTCTTCACAGAGAAGCAGCTCGAAACTCAAAAAAGGCAGAGGTCCGTTCACCATCCACGGCAGCGGAGGAAGCCGGTCACGCAAAAAAAAACCAACACAACAACCAAAAAGCTCGAAAACTCGAAAGATTCTCCTGCCGGGAAACTCACCAGACGATCCCCAAGACTCAAGCTTTGCAGAGCGAGAGAGAGAGAGAGAACGGAGCGGCGAAAGCGAAGGATCTCTTGATCTTCGCGGCTGCGGCGACGACAAAGCGGAGAGAGAGAGAGATGACGAGACGATAGGGAGAAATTCGAACTCAGCAGAAACGCAGCATTCCACGGAGAAATGCTTCTTCTCGGAGAGAGATAGAAAGCGTTCGGCAGAAGCTCTGAATTCTCACGAGACTCTTGCGGATTCGGCAGCGCTAGGTGGCCCCTTTTTATACCCGGTCGATGTTAAACGTCGAGCGAGTTCGGTGCGCGGGAGCCGTCCGGATCTCGACGCGTGGAGATCCCCTCTTGGATCGACGTCGCTGGGCGGGGGCTGTGGAGAAAACAACAAAAGGCCCCTTCCCAAAAATGGGATTTTTTCGGGCTCTTTTATTGATTATGGGAATTGCTGAATTCGGCGACGACGATGGAGCTGGTCTTGCTCTGGTAATTTCTAGGAAGAGCAAGCAACACTTCCTCCCGATTTTCAGCCACAAAAAAAAAAAAAAACAAACAAATACTATAAAAAAACTCAAAATAAATATATTAAACCGATTCATTGAGAGAAATGATCGAATAAATCGTAACTAATTGTTTTAAATAAATGAGCATATTTAGGGCTCGATAAAAATCTACCACCTTACTCGTATGTTATTTTTCCAAATCAGTTTTAGTGCACTCAACTATTTTTATGAAGAAAAAATTTGATTGCAATGTAGCAACTCGAGAATACCCACTACTGGAAACTATAAATACAATACTATTTGTTGTAATCATAAAAATTAAGTAGGAAAAAATAATCTTAAGAAAGCAATAACAGCTTTAATAATAACCAATTCAATGAGTAAATCTATTGGATATCTCTTCTTGACAAGTAATGAAACTAACTTTGAAATTGCGCAATTGCTATACAATTGTAACCACATTAAATAAGAGCTAAGGTACTGATTACAGAATCTTCTTTCGCAAATAATATCTCTAAAAACACAATACCTGGAACCCGTTACACTAAACATATAGAATTCAAATGAACATTTTTCGAAACCGACACACTTTGGCAAAAATTGAAGTGAAGAGATACAAGGCCATCTTTCTTCTCTAAATGAAAAATAGTTCGAATCAATTTATAAAGCTAGAGAAGTCATGTATTAAAAAATATACATAAATTCAAGAGATACATAAATTGAATAAACATATTTTGTTTGCTCGCTTTCATTGATCAATTAACTCATGCCTCGATCCAAAATCCTGTCCGGTTTGGCTACTGAATTTTCTTAAAGTTTTCTCACTTCCGATTTTTGCTTCTCCATGTGCTTGATCTTCACAAGCTCATAGTCGGACGATGGTTCACATGCGAAAAGATTCGACTGCAAAAATAAAACTCCAAACACAAACGTCACTCGTGTGCGACGGCAAGTGACTTGCATACACTTTTCCTGTTGCCGTGGACCGTGGAATGACTCAAACAGCTGATCCGGACGGTGAAATGATATCATCAATTCTTCTCTGTCGGCCAAATATCTTTAATCCCCACCTCGAAAAGGCCGAGCTAACGGCGACCGCCGCAGCAACTTGTCTTCAATCATCGACGCCGTTCTAGAGTTGTGGCTCCGCCAACAACCCAAGATTCATTTCCTCCTCACATCTTCATTTTTATATTTCTTTCTCCCCTATCTGGCCTGTTTTATTCTATATTTATCTCATTTTTTTTGGAGTTATTACGCGAGCACTGTGGTATTTTAAGCAAGTTCTGGCGCCGCAGTTAATTTTCTCTTTGTTTTTGGGAAAACCCTGTTTGTGCGCACCGAGTCGCCATAAATCGGTTTTCTTTTTTTTTTTCTCTGGCGATTTCGAGGGGGCGATGAGCAGGATTAAAGGCCCTTTTTGCTTTCATGAAAGGGCAAAGATCTCGCAATTCATGCTTTTTTTATAGCCCATTGAAAGGGAACAAAAGACCCATTTTTCTTTGCGTGGTGGGGGTGGTTTTTGCCTCCTTATATATAAAGTTTCCTCCAACGTGAAGACAGTGCATCAGGACACATACGTAGTAAAAACTAGATATATTATGTATATTTATATCTATAGTTGTCGTTTTGCCAGAACATGAAGTCATGAATGCCCGATTTATGTATGTCTAAGGTAAAAGGAAAGGCAGCTTTCTGAATTGAAAACACGTCTTTTGGGGGTGTCCTTCGAGATGATGAACGGAGCAGAGAACACATGGGAATCTTTTTGTGTTTGTTTTCCTGATCAGATCGCAAATTAGGTGCATTTCCTATGTGCGGTGAGGAAACCCTGGTCGGAAAAAATATTCGCCGTTCGCTCGAGAAACGCACGAATTCAACGAAATGCCGCACTTTGCTTCGACTAGATTGAGCGGCTCTCACTCTGACCGGTTGCGTTTTTATAAGCTTGTAATCGTTTTTGCGTGCTTCTTCCCCCAATCGAGTTGCATCAACCGGGAAATTTAAGTTATTTTGGCAACATAAGTAAGGAAAATCATTCTATTGCTATCGTTTAAAAATAAAAAAGGGTTGCGTGAATCACTAAAATGGGAGGGAACGCACTAGCCACTAGTTGCAGCGAGTACGGCAAGGGCAATGGAGAAACCAGGGCCATCTGCGTGAAGACGTCAATTTCACACCAGAGAGAGAGAGAGAGAGAGAGAGAGAGAGAGAGAGATTTACATGTGATTGTTCTTTCTAATCAGCGCACGCACGCACGCAAGCAATGTCAAACAAGAAAGCATCCCACAGAATCATTCCACAAGGGAACGATAAATAACCTATAAAAATGATCTTATCCAAGAATGTTGCGAATAATTACATGATGAAATATTGAAACTTCCAAAAAAGAAAAAAAAACACACACACACACACATGCTTTTATCTTGTGATGCGTTCCATGTGGTTTGGTAAGTGAACGGTTCTTTCTTTAACATATGTTTGATTTGCATAAGATGGTGTACTTGAACTTTTTAGCCCAATCCGCCTTCTAATGAGAGGTAATCGGTTTAGGTCCAATTCTCGATTCCTTCCGGTTCCCAATTTTTGGGATTGAGGATCGACTAAACAATCTTAAACCAGGTTGATCGCTTCACTTCAATCCAATGGAACCAATCACTTAGAAAAAAAAAAAAAAAAAAACATAAAAAAATATTAAAGTTGTTACTATTTTAAAGTTTATTAGTATTTTTTAATAAATTTTAAAAAAAAAATTAAGAATTGACACAAACTTAAAGAAATTTTGCAGCATTGTCCTCCATTCAAATCCCTTCCATGAGGAACCTCCCCTGGAACCAAGAAGTGGATCAAAAATTATCGGTTACATATTTATGGAATCGAAAAACAAACTAACATCCTTGAAAATCGGACTAAGTCCAGTACGGACAGTCCAATATGCTCATTCTTACTCCTAATTCGTTCGCATCGAGTTAGACTCTACGCATAGACCTAGGAGGGTATAGCCTCATTACTTTCCGTGTACTTAACTAAGCATCATTATTGCATTCCACCGCATAACCACCACCACACGAGTTCATCCCACAAAAGGCAAAAGAGCTCATCCTTGTCCAAAAATAGAGTCGACCCCATGGTATTTGAGTCTTCCTTTTTTGGCCCTCGTGGGGTCAAACATGCCCCATCTAGGCATAAAAAAGAACTGCCCAATTCGATGCGCCTTTCGCCTAAAAAAGAATAATAGAGGGCCCAAAAACGGAAAAAGAAAGGAAAGATTGATAAACGAAGCGCTAATGGGGTTCATCGCGATCGTAATGGCATCTCCATGATCGAAACGATCACCTCCTGTCGTCTTTTCCTTCAAGGTAGAGACAACTCAGACAAGACAAGAGCCGGTCCGGATCGCACCACGTAAACCCTCGGCAACCGTGTTCTTTCCGTTGGTTCCCCGGAGTGCGCGGGGCCCACCGGTCAGCCGCGGGTGCAATGGCGTCCCGACACGTGTCGGTTCCACGTCAGGCGGGGGAGAGAGTGGGATGTCGGATTCGTATGGTTTTTTCCGTTTCGTAGGGGATTTTTATTTGGAGAATTGTTTTACAAGGGGAAAATTAAACTAATAGATTTATTTTTTTAAATGTTGAGAAATTACATGATTAAACCCAAAGCGGACATGTGGGGCCCACGACACGTCGGATCCGACGAGGAACGTATCCGTTCCTGCTGTGTGTCTTCATGTTCGGGGGCTCACATGAAATGAAATCCCGCCAACTTTCTCTGTCGCGTTCTTGCACGTGGATGACGGGGTGTGTTTTCAGGTCCTCCTCGGGATAAATTTATGATTATTTCAAGCAAGTCCTCAGTTAAGCGCGAAGTTTCGGATGATTACGTAAGGCACATTAATTAGTTGTTAGGAATAAATAATAATAAAAAGAAGAGGAAAGGATTTGTTGTTGCTTTAATGTGTTCCTTTTTTGGCCTACGCTAATTAATTTCAGATGACGTACCCAAAACGAATAGAAACACTTCAAACCTCACGAGAAACGCCATTCAAGAAAACCTCATTCGCCGTTGTCTTTTGCATGTTGACCCGAACCATGTTTTCAGAACGAGTGTTCAAATCGCAAGCACATGTGTACCAAACATGTTCAAGTCTGTTCGAGTATCATGAAATTCCGAACCAATTTGAGTCGTTGACATTCCTAATGAGTAAATGCTAATGTCAACGGTTAGTATATTTGAGATGTATTATTTTAAAAAGGCTTGATGGGCTACCTAACATTTTATTAAAGTAAAAAAATATTAAATCATACATTTATCTAACAATTTAATCTTTTAAAATAATTAGAGGTGATCTCTCAAAATTGATATGATATCAAAGCTGAAAATACTGAGTTCAAATTTTATAAGACCTCATTTACCTCCTCATTTAGATATTTCAACGCTTAGTCATAAATGAAGGTTTAGTTTAATTATTAATTACTCTTAACACTTTTTTTTTTTTTTTTTTAATTCTGGAAGATTCAAGATTGTGACTGATTGCGATGAAAGGACTTGTATGTGGTCTTCACACCCCGCGTGCCAGAAATTGCTTCTTCACGCGGGCAACCTCTATAAAATCTCTATTCAAGAAGAAGAAAACAATGGAACTTTGACTTCTCGTGAAATCTTTGATTTTTTTCCCCTTGTTTTCCGCCCTTGTAATCTGATATGAGGGTACACGCGAGAGGAAGATTGCCGACGATATAGGAGTTCGACAGGAACAGAAGCGCACGGCTTTCTTTCCACGTCGTACGAGGTGTGACTGGAGTCGGTGGATCCAACAACGACAGCACATTTACATAATTGAGGAGGAGGAGAAGGGTGCAATTAATATTTTAATGGTGGTAGCGCAATAATATCTTCTCAATGATAGACAAATTAATTGCGTCTTTGGGGCTGTCCCTTTCGATGTTGTGGTGCGGGAGCAGCGGAAAAGGACCGGTCCGGGGCGGTTCGAACGCTCTGGCCGCCACTCCTGTCTTATTCTACTCTATGGGTGATTAGATGCTGACTGGTTTTCGCTTAGGCATGAGCAAGGTATGGTAGCTAGCGACTCGAAATTTATCGAAAGTCACCGCCCAGTCAACTGTGGAGGCACGGTCAAGTGTATCAGGAACCGATGTTATAAAACGTGGTATAATTCATAGGATCGATCTGTATGTGCTTTTCGTGTGGACCGAGTCGTCTAGCATGTACAAATATATAGATCAAACTGAAGGAAGCGACCATTCTTTAGAGTGAGACAACTCGCATGGTATATTGGTAACTGACCACCTATGGTTTTTGTGTTATTTATCTCGTATTTACGACAAGCTAGTTATTGCTGAGAATATAGCAACAACATGGGACATTTCAATTTGGACAGTAAACATTGTCCTCAATAATTCTTTCCATGTATTTTAGATTAGATCATTGTCGATGTGCATTCATTTATGATGTATTAGGGAGAGATCATGGAAATAAACTGCTCTTAATACTTCACAATTTATGATTCAGTCAACATTATTTTCCTATCTAAAAGGTGAGCTAAGCGATCAAATATTTTGATTGAATAAAACCAATCTCATACCTAAATTACAGAGTTGCTCATATAATTTTGAGAGGAGCTTCATTTGACAAATGTGAACAAAGCAGTTTGTGGATCCATGATGATTTAGTCAGACCAAATATGTGGATGTCCTACATAATCTCAAAAAAAAAAATCAAAATTCTTCAAATGATGATGGGATAATTTTCTAAATTATTTTTGTGAAACATGTTTGTAACAAATTCAACAAATGTTGGATCTGAATTTAGGCTTTTGACTTTTTTTGACTTTTGGCTTTTAACTTTAGCCTTTAACGTCAGAAACGTGGGATTTTTACACTAAAGCAGTTTGTGCATCCACGAAGATTAAGTCAAACCAAATATGTGAATATCCTACATAATCTCAAAAAAAACACAAAATTCTTCAACTGATGATGGGATAATTATTTGGGCGAAACACGTTTGTAATGAAGTAAACAAATGTTGGATTTGAATATAGGCTTTTGACTCTTTTTGACTTTTTGACTTTTAACTTTAGCCTTTAACGTGAGAAAGGCGGGATTTCTACACTAAACACCCCGAGATCTTCACGTCTCATAAAAAGCGTTACCATCTAAAATCGCCCCAGAAAGTCAAATTCTCTTTTCAATGGCCTAACACGGCTAAAATTCCGAGAAGTAATCAGAATCCAAATTGAGCTCTCGTCCAGAAAGAAAACGAAACCGAGCAGAACTTCTGTGGGACGAGATCCGTCGAAAGGGCGGTGGAGGTTCGTCCACGTAGCTACCATCCCAGTCAACACTGGAAGCAGCAGCCAGTGATGCTCCGACACGTGGGACGTGTCCCGCCAGTGGTCCGCGCACATCGACACGTAGCCAAATAGATAACCTAATTCTTTTGGCGGGTCTTTAGCTAGATTATGGAAATATAGAGGGTCACCGGTGTTTGAGCCTGCCTCGTTGCATTCCTGCATATAATAAGCAGAAGTCTAATTCCAGCCATCGAATAGAAAAATTAGGTTCTTTTTTACAAGCATATTTTTATTTTTGTTCTTGAGTTAATATCTGAAAAACTTCAAACTAGTACACATATGATAAATTTACTCAAAACTAACTTTTTGACCATAAAAAACCTCAAACTGGTATATCTGTAACAAATTTATTCCAACTGACCATAAAAAACCCTAAACTAATACACTTGATAAATATACTCCAAACTAATTTATTTGACAGCCAAAAAACCTAAACTAAATAGACCTTCCATTGAATTGGATTAATACAAAAAAATTCACAAAAATTGTATAACTATGACAAATAGAGAGAAAAATCCTAAATTGGTATACCACAACCATTTGTCGTATGTCATTTAACATAATAATTTGATAATAAAATTTAACGGAAACTAATAAAGGGTAAATTTGTCACAAATGTACCAATTTGGGGTGAATTTGTCAAATGTATACCAGTTTGAGGTTTTTGATGGTCAAAAAATTAGTTTGGAGTAAATTTGTCACAAATGTGTTAGTTTAGAATTTTTCAGGGTATTAACCATTTTTTTCTTTCAGTGTCATGGAAACATTTCAAATGATGCTAGGTTGACAAGTGTTGGCTATTTGCTGACCGAATAAGATCAATCTTCAAGGCAATCTCGAATCGAACATCAAGTTTAAGCCTTAAGAAAAAAGGATCACGACGACAAACAAATTTGGGTGTGAAGTAAGTCATTTAAAGCAAACATCTTCCCATCATTGGATCAATAAATACGCATAAAAGCCCACCCAGGTAGGTAAATCTCTAAATATATAAAATACCAACATCAAATCTAGACCAAATGGGCGGTCCAAACATGACATCATTCGCACTCGGTGGCGCTCGGGAATCAAACATACCATCTTTCCATCCAACTCTCGAGAAAGCTCTATTTGTCATGGCAAAATGAATGGCATCCTATATTTGTATTTTGCATGGGTGCCGAATATTACAAATATATTATATTAGGAGATTTGTATTGAAATGGTTGTGGTTGCCCAAATTGAAAGTGGGCTTGGAAAAAAGGAATCAAGTAGGAGAAAAGCTCATCTCTTTGTGAATTATGACTTGGTCTCCATACGCTCGCCAGTTGCCACTTCCAAGAAAAAGCAAACTTGTAGCTCTTCGTGAGTGATGATTGTTGATGATGCTTTGGAAAAGATGGAATTTATAAGAATGCGAAATTCTCCATCTAAAGGCGCAGCCCTTATCATAAATGACGACCTTATGCACAATCACAACTTTTTTAGATGCCGCCGTGCATTCGGCATCTAAAAAATAACGATAAGAATGGAAATAAAGCAGAAATACATCAATTTAGAAGATCTTATTTAGATGCTCGTCATATTGGTCCTCAAATCATTGGCTAATGAATTGGGGTATTCATGGACCACCCGTTTTTAGATCCGCCCCCCCTCGCGGTTCAACCGTGCATCTTCATCAGACCACCCAACGGCCAAAAAAAAAAAAAAGGACCCTGCACTAGCGCCGCTGTTAGTAAAAATTCAATTGGGAAGAAAAATGAAATCAAATTTTAAGGTGCGATAATACTCTTTTTGAGAAATTATTTGCTCCACAACATCATTAATAATTACTGATAATAATTCTCCAATATAAAACAGAGTCTCGGAATAAGAATACTATTTCTCCGAGAACTCTGTTAAAAAATAATAATAATTGGAAAAGAATGCTACGCATGTTTAGAAAGAAGCAAAAATGGAAGTTAAAAGTATTGAACATAAACGTTGTATACACAATAGCAAATAAATATGTTTGAACGGATACAAAACCTTTTAGATATTAAGAAGTTATAACTAAATAGACACAACCTTCCAAAAGTTGTAAGAGTGCCTAATAACCATTAGGCAAAGATAATGAAATTCGGAATTAAATAATAATAAAATAAACATAGCTATGTTACCAACAATCACACTGTTTCACTAGAACATAAAGGTTGTATTATAATTATAAATCCGAATTTTAATAAATGAGAATTAGTGTCAATTATGATCCGCAAGCGCTAAGTGCACAAGTATTCTGGAATTTGCACATGGGTATTGTAGGGTCTAAGTTCACTTAGCCCATTGTCTTTAATTATAATGTTAAAAGATTTCCACTCTTAAATATTAATTTATGCATTCCCAATTTTCTTATGTGAGACAAGACACTTTTATTTGCTTTACAAGCAAACTTCCAACGCGGTACCACGACTTTATACCTTATGACTTCATCTATTTGGCAGGTGCTTTGTGAAATTCTCTACTTTAAACTCTCGATGTTTGAAGGCAAGCTCTATGAAATCATACAGATCGACAACGGCATTTATGTCTTCGTAGTTTCCAAGACTCGAAGCGCCTCTTCTTTTCGTTCCGACAGAAGCTCGTTAATGGTCGAACCAAATACACCCTCATAACATCTACACGTCGAAGTCCGAGATTTCGAACGGGGTCGAGTTCTAATCAAGCTCTGAATCTCGAAAGATGATGGACTGGCAATTGCTCGTTTCCTTGGACGAAAAAAGCTGTTTGGAAAACAGCAATTGTATGCCGTACAGACGTAAACGACAGGCAGTTGGAGTTAAAAGAAGGGAAGGACCATTTCGGGCGTGAACGTGAACTGTCGCTGGAATCTTAGTAAAATGGGAAGTGTGTCGGGCAGGCATGTGCGACTTCGTCACCGCGGATGTCGTTTTGCTCCTGTCCCCTTCTCTCCCGATCGATCGTCGTCCGGAGAAACTTATGAATTTGCAGCCGCCCTCGTGATTGGAAAAAATTATCGTAGGCGTTTCGGATCATGGAATGGAAGCCAATCTCATCTCGGCCGTTTAAATGTTGTGAGCCCCATTTATAATTCACGTGACATAATGATTGAGACGAAGTGGGTTTTATATGCACGGATTGCGTGCAAGACTTGCTCCGTGATCGGTTGGTGCTTGCCCTGGAAATTGGTGAAAGCGAAGGTTGGACTGGTTTACGCAATGCTTGGTTCTCATAATTCCTGTCGTTCCTTTTTGAACTCAAGCTGCAGAGAGATTTTTCATTTCGTTGTCTATATTACTCTTTTATATCACGACAACTTTTAAAGACACTATATTTTACCTATGACCAAATATCTTTAACTCTACATAGTACAATATTGTACCAAAGAGAGTTGTCTAAGTTATGTCTCCCCACAATATTGTACCAAAGAGAGTTGTCTAAGTTATGTCTCCCCAAATTTGGCAAGGCCAACCCTCTCTCAAGCTAGAGTGGCCTTGCCAATCTTCGTGTGGGCTAGAGCATGGCCTGGCGAGTTTGCCCTCACCCAGCGATGCCTAGCCTTGTTGGCATTCGCCCTTGCCCTATCGAGGCTAACCATCACGTTCATAGGTGTGCCTACCACCGAAAAGAGGAGGAAAAAAAAAATAGAAGAACTCAAAAATTTCCAAAATTATTAAAATATTATTAAAAATGTCTTTATTATTCTTATTTGTCTTGACATCCACGCGTCATAATATCAGTTTAAAATTAACCGAATGACTAAATTGGCTCTAGATTAAAAAAAAAATTAGAGCTAAATAATAATATATAAAAGTTTAGAATTAAATTGACAAAAATGCAATAAGTTTAGGATTTTTCTAACACTTTTCTCATACAATATTATACCAAAGAAAGTTGGGTAAGTTATGTCATGAATGACATAATAACTTAGGATTAATGTTGATGAATTGGAATAACCATTAATTTTTGCCTGCTCTTTGATAGTAAATCGTTACTTCCTTTTAGATTAAAGCATCTTTATTTGTTTAAAATAAACCTCCACCGATCAAGATATAGGAAAATTGTTGTTTGTAATCTAAATCTCTTTTTGGTATCAAGAGAGTAGCCAAGTATAATGAGTTAGACGCAATAAACTCTATAATTATTTTTCTAGGGTTCTGAATGCATTTTCCCTGCATATCTCTTTTTGTAGTTACAGGAACTATTAACGGTCCGTGCAGCGTGCGGAATGAAAACTAGCTACATGACTAACCTTCACTAGGGTTTGTTTCGCAATAATTTAAATTTTTGAGAAAACAATCGTCTAAACATGATAGCAAAATGCAACTCGAGGGTCTAAATTTCAACACTTCTTTATTGACAATACAATGCTGACATAAATAGGATGAGGATTTTTATTTTATTTTTATTTGGCCAGCAAATGAATGAATGAAGATACATTAAGGCTACGTTTGGTCGTCCGGATTTCTAATCGGGATAGGATTGAATAGGATAGGATATGAAATCTTGTGATTTTTTTATATTTTATCCATTGTTTGGTGAATCACAATATTGGAGTCGGATATGTTCACATCATATAATGTACATTTTTTTGATATAAACGGCATATCATTATAAATGAACATAAATTTTCATAAACGGAGATGGTGAAAATTTCTCTTAACACTATTCCGTAATTTTTTTTTCCTCTTTTTTAGATTATTTTCTTTATTATTTCTTTTTTCCCATTTCATCATTCTTTAATAAAATTTTATCAAATAGTAAACTGTACTAACATACCTAAAATATATAATAAATATAAATATTTAATTTATAAATTGAATGTTTATTATAAGATAGAATTAAAGTTGAATATATAAATTAAAATAAGATTAATCAAAAATAAATTTTTCTTTTTTTATTTTTAATTTCAATTTTGTTAATTTAATAAGTTTGTTATTCGAGAAAAATAAATTTCTTATTATGACATTAAAATCCTATCCACATTTATCCCACCTCCTATAGGATAATTTTATCATGTTTATATCCCCCTTATATCCGACTTTATCCTGTCTTGATTGAACACCAAACGTAGGATAGAATAAATCATATTCTATCTCAAATTTTATCCCGACTGCCAAACGCAGTCTAATTAAATGAATGAGGATATTCTAAAGTTAGACATTTCCTAAAATCAACGGCCTAATAGCAAAGTCAACGTCTCTTCCATAAATAGGGCCATACGAGTTAGGTGGTGGATATTATGGTGAGGGTTGCTCTTGGTAAAATGACCCCTCATCAAAATTATTGCCTAAAGTCATTAATAAGAATCGAAATCACAACTTGCATACTGAAGCCGACGCATCAACTGGACCACCAGTTCAAGAATTCGGCCCTACGAATTCGCAATTTGAAAATCACATTGAATCAACGACACAAGTTTAGAGACATGACGCGAGCTCTTCTTGAACTAGTATATGGCTAATGCATGCTTGTAGAATTTGTGCTTGACACGCGGAATCAATCACAAACACATGCTTGGCTTCATCCGAAGAACATATACCTTCGAACCCTTGCAAATAATTCGGTCCCAAATTCATATATTCCTTGCTTTTCGGCAAATGTCGATACATCGGACAGGAGGATTAGATCCGACATCTTATCTTATGTGGTAACCATTTAGTCGCTTCCTACATCGGTTCCAAGACTCGCTCTAGTCGCGTTTCAATCCCCAAAATCGATTGCATTTTTGCTTTACTTCAACATCAATCTGACAAATTTACGATTTTCGGTCCCTACCAACACGTTTTGTCACTCGTCAGTCACCCCAATTTCTCGGTTTGGACGCATATCTCCATCCCACCAAGTGCGTTCCACGTACGTGCCCCCTTTTGTCCCACAATCTCTGTCGAACGCATTTGTCTTATTCCTTTAATTTCTTGCTTTTCACCCCAATTTCGCATACTGTTCGGGGGTTTCGAGGGTCGGATTCGCTTGGACGTAGGATAACCAGGCGTGCCCTGCGTCCACGCGATCGCACAAAACATGCTCTAATCAATCGTTTCGGAGACGTCAACGTACGTGGGATGGGATATAGCACGATTGCCACATCCGTCTGAATCATGCTGGTCGGACGGAGAGACGATCTTTGGCGTACATTGCTCTGTCGTTCATTTCGATTGCGACGTTCTTTTTTCTTTTTTTTTTTTTTTGGGATTGGGATCTTGATTGAGCTTGATCAGCCATGAAAACCCATTTGGAGAGGCCAATGGAAGATGCCAATTATTAATTTATTAGGATGAGCAGTTTGAAATTTCACTTATTGAAATAGATTTCCAAATTTTTAAAACCTGAATCATACTTTACATACCTAATAATCTGAAACCTATTTAGTCACGGATTCCAAAGTCGGTTTTTAAATCTATTTAGATTTCACCAGTACTCTTAAGTGAATGATTGTAATCATCATATTTATTTATTACGATTTGCTATAATTTATTAATCACAACCCATATTTTGACACACGAAAATTATAAAATATCAACAAAATAAAAGTCTCATGCATATCTTCGCTTGTAGGATTATGTGAAAATATAGAACAAGAAAAATATAAATACTTGTTCTAGATTTCACATTCCAACTTCTAGTAGAAACTTGGTATCTACATATTAGAATTTGAAATCTACCGTACATGATATAGAACATGGAACTCTCAGCGGTCCGGTCCATAACCCTGCTGACTGTTATCAATTATTGGTTCCTATTTTTCCGGAAGATTTCTATCCATTATCTGACCCGAGCACTCGATGACCATGTGTCGTCTGCGGATGGATTTTGGGTATAATCATTGCTCACGGACACCCATATTTTCTTGTCTTTAACCGAGCACATGGATATGGCGATGAATTTTTGTCATGGTCGCAAGGTTATCGTGATGATTGCGGGCGCTGCGGGCCTTGCACGATGGCCGATTTTTGCTGGCGGAGAGCTATCGACTGAAACCGAAGGAGTGGTTCAGCTGTGCACGAACGATCGTAACCAGAGAGATCAGTCCAAGTGTCGTTTCAGCAATCGTGCCCCCTCAAAAAAGTTCGGTCATCGAGCAATTCGACAATCGATGTTCTTTTCATCGCCACCTCGCATTTTGTATTGGCTTCTTTTGTTGCTTAGCCTCGGCTGTCCGCTTTTCGGCACATGCATCGCAATGACAAGTTATCGTGTGGCATGTGGAGCTTCAACTTGTTTTTGGATAAATTATTGCGCGAGCGGATCTCGAGTTCCCTAAAGTTAGCTAGGCCTTAAAATTACCTAATTCTTGTGTCCGATTCTTGTGGATTGTTTTAGGCTTTTGGGAACACATGGGACAGGCTTGATGAGTGTGAGCGAATGAAAGGACTAGACCACTTTTTAGCTTCCCACTCATAGGTCCAACCATGCCCTAGAAGTTAGAATTGCGGCATCTCTAGACTCTCAATCATTCCCCCTCCTTGCTCTCCTTCGTATAATGGCTTTTGCAATATAATTCTATTTCTTACACATGCGAGCGCTTGCCTTGTACCGGCCCAGCCCGGCTCGGCCCGACTTGTTGCGTTACTAAATCCGTTCAAGCAATTGTCAGCACCGAGTCCCCACATTAAACCCATTGACGCTCAAGTTAGTATTCGAGAGTAAAAGAAATGAGTCAGACCAAATTTTGGAGGAAATTTATCCAAAAAATCTTAAACTTATTGCACTTTTGTCAATTTAATTATAAACCTTTCAATTTTATCAATTGAATGTTAAAAATTTTCACGTTTTATCAATTAAGTCCATCCAATCAATTTTGACTGGAAATTGCTGAAGTGGACGTTGGCCATTTTACGTTAAGCGCGGCCGATCGACATTGTGATTTTTAATAATATTTTGATATTTTTTTCAATTTCCTTTTTTTTTTCTTCTTTTCTTTTTATTCTTTCATTTTCCTTCCACTGGCCATCACCGGGCCTCATTGATGGCCAGCAGAGGTCAACGAACTTAGGCGAGGGTTGCCCTCTCTAGCCTTGGGCGAGGGATGCCCCAGCTTGGGCTCCCGAGGGTTGCCCTTGCTTGGGCTCCCGAGTGTTGCCCTCCCTTGGGTTGGCGAGGGCGACCCACACTCTCACCAGCAGCTGATGAGGGCAGCCCTCGCCGGAGGCCGGCGAAGGTCAAGAAGGCTCAACAATGGCTAGGGGAGGAAAAAAGGGAAATATAAAAAGAAAAGAAAATTTTTAATAAATATTTCTAACTATATTTAAAAATTATTAATAATTATTCACCCGGTATCTACATTATCGATTTTCAGATAAAATTAGCTAAATGAGTTCAATTGGCAAAACATAAAAAAAAGTTTAGGATTCAATTGGTAAAAGTACAATAGATTTAAGATTTTTCGATAAATTTTCCAAATTCTGGTGAGTGGAGATAGCTCACCCGTCTGTTCTCGGTCTTTCAGCCCGTCCGAGGTAGGGAGGGGACTGACCGGTGGTGTGGAAGTGACTGATTTGGCCCAAAAATCACAAATGATGTTGCTTTGGATTGGCCGGGCCTGTGGCCCCAAGGACCCAATTAAACTGGGGATCTTGCTATCGGGCCCAAGTATGCCGGCCATCTCCACGTTGAATGGGCCAGAAAGTTGATATGGGCCAATGTATCCAATCCAGGAACTTTCCTTGCAACCGGGTCGGCCCTGGGTAGTGATGTCTCAATTATTCAAGCTAAAGGGTGATGCTTCCTGGTGCAGCACGACCATGGAGGAATCGGCTGCTGGAATCTGCAGAGATGAATGGGGTAGCCTTGCCGACGGTTTCACCAAGGAGATCCGAGCTCCCTCGGTGCTAAATGCAGAAACCCTAGCCATCCGAGAAGCTTTGTCGTGGCTGAAGGAAAAAGAGTTGGAGTCGGCAAGTACAGAAGTACGAACAGAAGCAAGAACTGATCTAAACTCCCAAGCTGTGGAAAGTGTAATGGGCCGGCTGGAAGCCCCTTGGGCTGCACGGTCACTAGTTGAAGACTGCAGGAATTTAATGGGCCAACTTCATGGGGTTGATTTAATATATGAGCCCAGAATTACAAACCACGCCGCAGATTGGATTGTCAAGGCCCACCGTAAGTATTCCCTATCACCAAATTAGAAAGAGAGTCCTTCCTTTCCACTATGTTAAATTTTATGCCATGATCTTGAAACCTTATGTAATTTATCTAATCGTTAGTAATGAAAATCTATTTTCAGACTCAAAGGAAAAAAAAAAAGTGTTGCCTTAATCTGGCAATGAAATTTAGTTTTCCATTATCCTCATTTTCATTGGATGCACCTTAATCATAGAAGAACTAGAACGGTATGGAACAGAACGTGAACTTTATCACCATGTGGAGATGAAAGAAAGAGGGACAAGCTTATACTTTGCGTTTGGTTGACAAAAGGACGACGAACTCGGCTAGAAAACAAGATCACTTCTGCAAACAAGATCACTTCCTAGAAGGAATCGCGATTTGTCTTAGAGCATTGACTTTTTGGGACGAAGCTTTCTAGAGCACAAACGTAAGCTGTTCATAAAGAACGTGAAGAGAAAAGAGAAAAATAAGTTCACTTTCCAAATTTTGTTTTTCATCGAATTTTCTTGTTTGCAGAAGCCCCAACTCAACGAAGCTGCTGAAATGTAACGTGGAGGAGGGAGAGCTGTTGAATGCAAATTGCGCAATCCCATAACCAGAACAAGAACATGCATAATTGAGTAGAAAAATTATCACATCTGTTTTGGGATCCATCGTTCTTGAAGCGGAAGGCCGATGTTCCACGCGCAAGTCTTCTCCTCTATTACCCTCTGTATCATTGCCACGCGCAAGTCCTTCTCCTCTATTGCCCTCTATATCACTGCCCTCTATATCATTGGCTCAATGAAACGACCCCTCACCATTTATATTACCAGCTTAATGAGACGACCCCTCACCATTTATATTACTAGCTTAATGAGACGGCCCCTCACCATTTATATCACTGGCTCAATGAGACGGCCCATCACCCTTTGCCCCTCTATATCACTGACTCAATGAGACAGCCCCTCACCCTTGATAATTGAACACCATTATAGGTGCATTTAACATGCATTTCTCTATTCCAATCTTTTAAGTCCTCAGACCACTCGGGAAATTGCAATAATAACATACGGGCTATATTTTTAGCTACTATCGCTGAAGGGAATAGTCTACCAATTTCGCCATATCCCCCTTTTTTTTATGCTGAAATCCTGCATTTATTCGAATTTCTTTTTATTTATTATTTCTCGTTAAGGGCTGAAAAATGTTTATATTACCGGCTTAATGAGACAACCCCTCACCCTTTATATTACCGGCTTAATGAAACGACCCCTCACCCTTTATATCACTGGCTCAATGAGACGGCCCCTCACCCTTTACATCACTGGCTCAATACTCGTCATTTATATCACTAGCTCAATGAGACGACCTTCACCCTTTAGGGTTAGGTTAACGCTCCTTATGTAAAAAATACTTGTGAGAATTTAGGGTTAGAAGAGAGGTTTGAACACTATTTATAGAGTTTCCAGCCAGACCCTCTCATTACGGGCCAAGCTCAACTCGACCCACACTAGTCAGTCACATATTAGACTAATTAAGAAACATTCTATCTCACCTTATACCAATCCCGTAAAACAGTAAATTACAATATCAATTAATGTAGTCTACATTAGAAAAACTCTTACTAGAGCTTGTTTTTCTTGAGCAAGCCAAATGCTCTTTTTCAGGGCTTTTGAACGGTAAATTTTATGGAAACCTTCAAATGGCCATATCAGTTGACTTTTGGTCTTCTACATTTCTCTGGAATTTCCAAAGAGTAGCGAGTGTTCTTCCATTCAATTCCCTTCATGAAAATAACTCCTTCGGTTCATCATTCACTCAACTTCCTCTGCTTCTTTCGATCAGCAAGCTTTTTACCCCTTTTGATCCCTTGTGTCGGTCGAATTAATGCCCAACACAACAATCACAAAAATGGCAATCGCTACTCGCTGGAAAATGGTATCCGGTCGAGCTTGAGGCAGCAAACGAAGTACCAAAGCCAATTCGCAAGATTGAATCGGCAGTGTTTCTCCTGAGCTTCACTCGGTTGTGTCATCCAAGTATTGAAATTCGACTCTTTTTAAGTATATGACAACACCAATGCAGAGGAAACTGTTCTTTGAATCACTTGGCAACGCCCAAGAATGAGCAAAGGGTAATTTCATGATACCTTCTCACGCTGAGAGTATCAAATCGAGCCATCTCAAATTATACACAATTCAAGCCGGAAAAACAAGTTGATGTACTTGGATTTTTGCCACCAGACGTGACGAAACCGACTGGCTGCCATTCCTATGCCGATCAAATGGCCTTCTGCATCCCAAAAATAAAACACGGGGCTATGTTGACCAGACAAAATACTTTCTTCACAAGGTCTGCAAAGTCCACCTAAACAAAAACCATGTGATTGACTGTCTCTATACTGAATAATATTTTGCCAAATCAATATTTACATTCACCAATCACCTCCTCTCCAACCTCCACCACTCCTCTTCCCTCTTCTCAGTGGGATTCACGACAACAAAACAAAGAAACACAAATCAATTCCTCTGAAGACATTAACCAGCCAGGGGCCCAAATCCTCTATTTGTTCGTACTCGGGTCCCTAGAAGGAAGGGGAGAAAATTAACGAAAAAACCAAAGAAAAATAATTTCTGAAAAGCCAAAGAACAGATACACCGTTCCTCTCATTCGTACCCTATACCCCCAACGTAACATCCCCCTCGTCAACTCGTCTTTGCCTCATTTTATTGCAAGGACCCATCCCTGATCAACTTCAAGCTGAGATTGTTGAACCGCTCTCTTGAGTACTGCCGCGATGCTTTTCTCCAATCCGTGCCGGCCTTCATCATCGCAGCAAACTCTTCGTAACTGATACGCCCATCCTACAAGTACCACACCATGAC
This sequence comes from Eucalyptus guilfoylei, assembly GCA_016097605.1. Taxonomy (NCBI): domain Eukaryota; kingdom Viridiplantae; phylum Streptophyta; class Magnoliopsida; order Myrtales; family Myrtaceae; genus Eucalyptus; species Eucalyptus guilfoylei. The sequence continues at coordinate 30,034,312 of CM027860.1, forward strand.
AAATTTAGTACCAAAGATTTCAAGGCCAAGTCACACACTGGTATATCGAGGATATATGGTTATGGTTAGAACTAGAGCCAATGGGCCAAAAAAGTCACAGCGTGACAAAATTAACTCGATCAAGCTCCTACTTGACCCCCATTACTTGATCCCCGGACAAGAAAATTCTGAATCCACTAAGACACTCTCCCAAAAGCATCAACTATAACTAGAAATAAACAAGAAAATTACAGGTAGCAACCTTAGGGGCACTTTAAGACTCATTAATAGTAATTTGAGAATTGAGATTTTTACGGTTTGTTAATAGGCAGTTTTCTTGAAATGCATTTTTCATTTCCAAAGCATCTTCAATGCAGTTTTGCCTTTTTATGTTAGTCATACACATATTCAGTTATGCACTTTGCAGCAAAACCTGTTTTGGTTTTAGATAGAAAAATTAATTTGATAACCAAATGAAAAGCAAACAAGATAAATAATTGCAGAGGAAATGTGCACATTCGCCCAACTAACCTTGTCCGTATCTACATCTTGCATGATGGCACTAATAACTTCTTCACTAGTATCAACTTCATCAGCCAAGGCATCCCTCAATTCTTCAATCTCTATGTATCCACTTTGGTTCTGATCAAAAAACTCGAATGCCTTTTGCAGATGATCTTCACTGCCCATCTTTCTCAAGTGAACAGATATAGCAACGAATTCTCCGTAGTCAAGATATCCATCCCGGTCAACATCACCCTGCGACAAGCAAATCCCGAAAAGTCAACAAGTTTGCTCTGCTAAGCATCTTTCAAAGTGAAGAACGAGCAGTTGAAAGAGATATATTTCTACTACGTAGCTATACTTCCCCATATTCTTCTTATGTGAAGTTTCAAAATGTACAGGGATTGACATGGATATGCAATCACCATTTACTACTATTGAGTCACAGATTTGTATGAATTTGCTTGACGAAAGGTATTTGATGGTCCGCATTTGCATTGCTTGCACTCATCTGAAGGCCAATGGCAAAGTCACTTTTCTCATTGCCAATTACAGATTACTTAGATGAAGGCCTTTTTAACCACAACCACCTCAATCAATAGCAGCTACTAATCAAGTATGCATGAATTGAATGAGGTCTCAAAAGTAGTGTAACAGAAACCGCCAAGTTCTCTTTCCTTGTAATAAGCTATCATTGACTAGGCAATGCTATCTGTTGAAAGCAAGCTCATAAGTCACTGATCAGAGTCCAGATCATGAACTCTGAATTCAGAGAGAGGAGAGAGACGAAAGAAAAGCATAGCACAAGGTCTCAAAACTATGAAATGCTGTACTTACAGCATCCATTAGAATTTGAAGATCTGCATCAGGGATCTGATGACCAAGCTTGTGTAAACCAACTCGTAGCTCGTCAATGTTTATCTTGCCCTTATTGCCTGTGTCCATCAATTGAAATCCCTCCTTTATGCCAGCAACTTCCTCCACAGACAGATGCTCAGCTAAAACCTGTCAATTTCGAAGTCCATGCAAATTCAGAAAATGCAACATGCACAATGTAAAGGAGCATCTGTCTTTATCAACTTTGACTGACATGTTAGGTGAAGAAAGAAAAATGAGCCACAATGATACCTTAAGAGCTCGTTTCTTGAGCTTATTCATCACAGAGAATTGTTTGAGCCTTGCCCTCACGGTTTCACCCAAAGAAACATTAGGAGCCCTCTTTGCATTTTGTACCCAAGGATGATCTGCATTTGACAAGGAAACACAATGAGTTCAAGCGTTCACCCATCTGCCTTGACAGGAGCTAAGCATTATTATTATTCACTCAAAAATAAAATCAAAACAACAAAAGAAACATCACCTAGCACTTCCTGAGCTGAAAGGCGCCTCTTCGGATCAGGTTCCAGCATTTTCTTCACAAGGTCTTTTGCATTAGGTGAAACTTTTGGCCAAGGGTCCCTCTTGAAATCCACAACCGACCTGATAATAGCTTGGGCGATACCTTGTTCCGTCTCTGCATTATACACAAAACATGAGTGCAGTCCAAATATAAGATTCACTCAGAAGAGAAAAAGATGATAAAACAAAATGTTAATCCGGTTTCTAAAATTCTGATTCTAATACATTTGAGACACTAAATTTCCAACTAATTACATTGAAAACTATGCATTCTCGTAAAAGAAATTTTTGGACAAGATTCATCATAGATATTAGGAGCCAAAAAGCTGAGAAGACCTTAACAGTTGACTTCCACTCCAACTCTCTAACTCACCAAACGAGCTAGGATCCGTGAGATCAAGCATGCCAGACATTTGGTAAAAGAATTCGATGCAGGCATTAACTAAATGGTACAGGCATTCCAATTATCTTATGAATCCAAGCCCACAGCAGATCCATCTTTGTGAATTTATACACCATTTGACTGCAAACCAGAGCAGCCCTAACAGACATTGATGAATAATTCATTCCCAAAAAGAGAAAAGGAAGCAACCTGCCCAAAAAGGTGGGACACCACAAAGCAAAATATAAAGGATCACTCCTGCACTCCAGACATCCACTTCTGGGCCATAATTCCTTCTAAGCACCTCTGGAGCCATGTAGTAAGGACTTCCAACTATCTCGCTGAATTTTTCACCTGTAAGAAATCTCTAAATTCAGGAAAATATCTAAGCTACATGTATCTAATTGGACACGAGAAGTCAGAAGATTTATGTGATGGGTACCACAAAACTTACCAGGTTTAAAGAACATTGACAACCCAAAATCAATTGTCTTCAAAGGTGATGTTTCCTTCTTGTTTGCAAACAAGAAATTCTCGGGCTTAAGATCCCGATGCATCACCCCATGCTTGTGGCAAACCTGCAGCGTCACAAACAATAATGGATGCTGGGTCACTCTTTCTCTTCTCCTATAGTGAAATTAATAGTAATCTAGTAGTACGCCAACTGGGAATGTCAAGATACATAGGAAATGGCATCATAACATTAGTACATAGTCTTTAAATCATTAAAAAAAGCAAAAAACTAGTCGGTGGGTATCGCCTGATCGAATTCATACGCTTTTCCTGAACATCTTTGACATTCCCAACAGTAAGAAGAAGTTCAATAACACTTCTCCAAATTTCCAGATTTCAAGAATTTATTAGCACCATAATTTGTCGATCCGTTCAAATAACTAGCTTACAGTCTTTCCTCCAGTCACACTCTGATTTAATCGAAAAATTTGATACATGTGTCCACCTAGTAGCCTGCCAAGTGCCACCTAACCCACCTAGTGAGGCGATCATTCAACAGGCCTGAAGCAGGATTTCATCTCCCCGCTAGATCAAGTAATAAAAATCACACACAAGACGTGATAATTTGAATTCACAATCTAAAAAGGCAGATAGAAACCCACAGATCAGATCCAACCATCAATCTAAAGAACCAAGAAGTAGCCCAAAATCCATTGATAAAACACAAAAACGACGCAAACCTCAATAACTTCGGCGATAGTCTTGATCACCGCAGCGGCGGCACGCTCCGTGTAGTGTCCCCTCGCGACGATCCGGTCGAACAACTCCCCTCCTTCGCACAACTCCATCACCAAATGCACCGCGTTGTCGTCCTCGTACGTGTCTTTCAAGGTCACGATGTGTGGGTGCTTGGGTAAGTGCTTCATGATCAACACCTCCCTCCTCACATCCTCGATATCCACAGCGGTCCTCAGCTTCTTCTTCAGTATCGACTTGCAGGCGAGCTCCTCGCCGGTCTCCTTGTCCGTGCACAGGTACGTGATGCCAAACTCGCCGCGCCCGAGCTCCCGGCCGAGCTCGTACCGGAGCCCGATGTCCGTCCCGGTCGGATCCTTCAGCACGGCGAGATTGTGGCTCCCGCCGTTGACGTTGAAATTGACGCCGTAGTCGATCGCGAAAGGGTTCGGCTTCTTCTTGCCCCTCTTCTCGTCGCCCTCGGCTTGGGGCGTGGCGCAGCAGTTCCCCATGGGTGGCGATCAAGATCTCTTCCGGGCGTCCGAATCTCTAGGATCTCAGCGAACCCGCAGATCTGAGGCGGGCAATAACCCGACTTTACGCAAGAATCGCGGAAATCCTGAACTGGGTCGAGACCAGATCGGAGAAAGATGAAGAGCAAGATCCGAAAGTTCTCGCCTTTCTTTCCGGGAAAACGCGGTGAAGGACAAGGAGGCGGAAAAATCAAGAATTTCAGAGAAGGGGAGAGAGAGAATGCGAATTGCGAAGAAAAATGGAGGAGGGGAATTTAAGGGAAGGAGGAGGGGTTTGGAGGAGGATGGAGAAGCGGATGAGAAGAGGAATATAGCGCGTCACCAGCCACCATTGCTGAAGGACGCGGATCGGTCAAACCCCCCTCAAAGCAACCCAACAAAGAAGAAAAATTATAGAGAGAACGAGGGGAGGAGGGGAAGAAAATTAAAAAAGAGAGAGGGAGAGAGAAGTCTTCCTCTCCCTTTCCCAGACACTTCCCTCTCTCTCTCTCTCTCTCTCTCTCTGTGTTCTTGTGTGAAGTCTCAGAGGAAGAGAGAGAAAGGTAGAGAGAGAGAGAGTTTTCTCTTTTCTTCGTTTTCAATGTTGTTTACCAAGAATGTCCAAAACGAGGATCGTTTTCTTGCCCGTGATCGACAGTAAGAAAGAGAGGGGAGACAGAGAGAGGGCTCCGGTCAAGAAAGACAAAAGGAAATCAAGATGAAAAACTGGTCTTTCGTGGAACAAAGGCCCGGTGAGTTGTCCTCCTATTTTCATGGATGCCACTCACTGCCCTTCTTAAGTGGGAGACGACTTACCCAAAACGATGGAAATTACCTTAACAGGAAGACTTACCTAAATAGATTATAAATCTATGTACTTGACAAGTTAGAATGTTAAGTTCTGTTCAGTATAGGAGTTTAGTATGATAAAGCTTATAATAATATTACTACATTTAGTTGTCTTGATTTCTAACCATAATAGGACTTGATAAAGATATAATGTGAAATTTATAATATGAAATGTCTGGTGATTACAATAATAAGGTTAAATATATTCATATCATATTGTATATATTATTTCGGTATAAACAGCATATCTATATAAATGAACCAAAATTTTATAAACAGGAGATAAAGAAAATTTTTTTGCGACACTCTTACCTACTTTATTTTTATTTTATTTTTATTGTTTTATTTTCCTCTCTCTTTTTAAATTAATTTTATTTTTTATTTCCTTCTTCCCTTCCATCTCTCTAATTAAATTTTATTAAATAGCAAATTGTACTAATATTACCTAAAATATGTAATAAACATTATTTATATTTATATATTGAATTTATATTATAAGATAGAATAGAATTCGAATATATAAATAAATGTAAGATTAAACTAAAGAAATAAATTGTAATTTTTTATTATTTTGAATTTCTTATATTAGAATTCAAGTATTATTTATATTGAAATACAATTTTAATTTTGTTAATTTAATAAGTTTATTATCCGAGAAAAATAATATTCCTATTATGGATATTACAAATTATATATACTTTCATACCACCTCTCCCATAGGATAATTTTATCCAATTTATATTACCCTTATATATAATTTTATTTTGTATAGAGCAAGCACCAAATACGAGATAGGAAAAAATTTATTATCAACTTAATTTTATCATAACTGTCAAATGCATCGTATAAGTATTCAACCAATCTGTAGCTTACTTTCTTTACATTCTTTCACTCTCGCTCAATCTCGCATTCGCTCACTCCATCGGAGTATGAGTTTTCTTGAATCGCTTAAACACGAGTCGGAAAAAGAGGAACGAAAATTTCAAGAATTTGTATACGTGACCAAAAAAAGCAATTGACTTCCCAAAAAAAAGTTTGAAATGAATAGATTAGAGCATACGCTGTCGGTAGAGAATAAACACAGATGAAAGCGCTGGAACTAATAAAATGGAGTTTAATTATCATTTATTTACAACCCTCGGTAGATAATAACAACACATGCATGGTCACGTGCACCGTCCTAATGCGTGCGCCCACGAGGTTATCGTAAATGGGGGTCACAATTTTCATGACGAGACACCCGAGGTTTTTGTGCATAGGGAATTATGAATTTTCACCTCATTCATTTCTTCGAGAATTACGGACCTTCGTTATCATGCGGGCATTGCATGCCCGCGGTCCGAGCATTTAGATCGGGTATTCATCAAATTTGATAACATAATGGAATCAAACATTTGATACATTCAATGTATCTAATAATTGCTCTCAGGCGCACTCCATTTTGTTATTAGGAGTCCAAATACCTTGCGTGGCATTTTTTCGTTTCGATGGTTCAATGCATTAGTCCCCATAAAGCTAACATGGAATCAAGAGAAATGATTGTCAAAGAAATATTATATAATTTTTTCACTCAAAATCATTAGTTGAAAGTCCGTATACAACTCATAGTGCACAGCAAAATAATAATACAGTAGACGCTTAAAAATTTAGATTAAAGCATACATAGATGGAGATGACAACATTATGAAGTCCGTAATATAAGAAATGTGCTTATTTTTGAAATGGAGAAAATAAGGATTCGAGTTAAAATTTAGACTCGTGCCTTGTGAATAACGTGATTGATCGGTCACGTCATGTGGATCAGGTGCAGAATTGAGGCATGAATTTTCTCGTGTTCAATTTACTATTCCCCTGCTACATATGCTTCCGGATTTTAGACGAGCCAAGGATATTCTCGCAATTACCTTTTCAAAAATATGGTCGGGGCAAGCAAAACCTTCTGCTCCACGTCCTTCTAGAAAGCCGACCTTCTAAAAAGTAATACGTTGACACGTGTACTCGAACCATTGGCCAATGGGCGAGCCCTTCTAGAAGCCGACCCCACTCTCTAAAGTGCCGTTTCGCAGCGTGCATATAACGGCCGGTGGACGTGGAGCGGCAAGGGTACTTTTGTCAATTCACCTCCTCCCCCCAGCACCCGGATAATTTCGGAGTATATTACTTGGACCCGTCAATTCGTCACTTGAGCGGAAGCTGGTCTAGATTTCACCTCTTCATTATTTTGGAAAGTTTTTAAATTGAGGATAATCCCCAGCCCATTTATTAGCCCACTCCAAAAAAGAAAATTAATAATAGTAACAATAAAAACGATTATAGTTCAAAAATGCCTTTCTCTTTTTTTTCCTCTAAATCCATTTTTTGGCTAATTGGCCGGACTGTCTAGTAATTGTTTGGGGCGCAAATAATAATCATTATGTTCCAAAAATTAATTTATATTCTCTGGACCAGTTTTTGACCATAAATACGTATTTGATAATAATACAAAATTCCTCCCTATTAAGTTACAGATAGCCGATAGTGGATGGATGGCTAGTAGCAGTGAGAATAAGAGATGAAAAAAAGTTTTTATTTTTTATTTTTATTCTAAAAATAGAAAAATATAAAATATTTATTTCTTATTTACTGTTCCAGATCAATTTCTAAACTAAAAATTCGTTCCAGAAATTGAGAAATGGAATTGCATTACCGAAACCGATTTTTGTTTCAAATCTATTTTTACAAATAAAAAGATAATTTTTATCTGAAATATTATTATGCGCATCTTTATTTTCTCAAGCTTTTCATTGAGTAAGGATCACCTAACTATTTTCATAAATTCAAACCCCAATAAAAGAAAAGGAAATGATTTCACTGTCCATCTCACCAACTATCATATTAAAAAAGAAAGTCTTCAAAAGCGGTTGTTTTCAACTAACGATTCTTAAGATCATGACAAGGACATGATCTGGATAGCTGTTGAAGATTAATGTACAACGTTTCGATTAAGTTTTTGACGAAAATCGTGGGTTGACTTAGGTATTGTGCTGACTTAGGTATTGTGCTTTTGTTATGTGCCAGTTTGTTTTTTTATGTAGTCTGCGCTTGCAACAGGTACCAAATTTAATAGTGGTTGAAGACCAAATACATGTGTTTTTTCTAGGTATTTGACACGAGTGGGAGTTTGGTAAGGAAAAGCCATTAGAATATGTGTTGGCGCAAGTTCACATACGTAAGCAAAGCAAGAACATTATTGGGAAGGGAAACTCAACATGGCAAAATTACGTGATTCGGCGGTTTGTGTACTTTATAAGGAGAGATCGATGAGATAATTTCATTTTAATTGGCAAAAAAGGAGATTATAATCGCTTTATCACACTCGCTCATAGGTGTTTCCTAATCATGATCACGCCCTGTTAATATAAGCCCCGCAAGAAATAATCGGTAAAGCGGTAAAGCCTTTCTTGCTTAATTTCTCTTAGCGGCTCTCTAAAAGGCTAAAAGCTCCCTTTGAGTTACGCTTTCACAAAATGAGCAAAATATGTTAAATCTCGTGCTTTATTTTCGGTCTAATACGCGTTATATTCAGGTTGATGTTCTCAGTCTTCTCGTAAATCTTCAATCTCCAAGTTGGGTGTTTGACTAATTTGCTGCTTCCCTGGTCAGAGGTCTGGGCTTGAATTCAGTCGTCCGCACACAACATTACGAAGCTACTGTAGTCTCCAACCTTTCATACTTCTTTCCAGACATTCGTCACGTGATTTAGGACATTTGAAAATGCTCCTTCGTGCACTCTGAAATATTTTGCTCACTCCAAACTTTGATCATCATCTCTTATGAGCCCCTCTAAGTTCCTCATCCATTGCAGACGTTTGAAGAGTATTGCAGCTTAGCTGATGGGATAGCTTTGACAACATGTCCATTGAATTACCTATCGCCTGCACTCTCATTGTATGTGGTATCTATGGGCATGCATAGTGCGCTTTTGAGCTGCATCCTAGGGTTTTTACAGAAGTGATTGTAACAACAATGCTACCATTTAACAACTGTATCTAATAGACTCAAAAAGTACCACAGTCAATGTGCGGAAAGATGATAACCATTCTAAGTATCGAGGTCGGTGAATGCCCAAAGTATGCCACAATTTGCTTGCAAATAACTAATTTCGGTCGAGAAATTGAAAAACAAACAACTCAAATATATCGAGACGAACGTCATAAAATATAGAGAGAATGGTGTTTGAGTTGCTATATTAAATTATGCGACAGACTTTTATCGAACATCAAATGCGACCCACGATTATCAGGCCTAATAGTTTGGTAGGCTTGACATCACCTACATAGGGAAAATGGAAAAATGAGATTGCAAGGGATGGGAAAACAGAGGATGTCATTGGAGGTAATTTGATCGATGTCCTCTCTCGCTTGAGGGGCATTTGCGTCAAAGCACACAGTGCTCTCTCTCTCTCTCTCTCTCTCTCTGCTTTTCTTGTCTTTTTTTTTTTTGAATTTTTTTTGCAGGAGAGAAAGTCATTTCATGTCCCCTTCCGAGCACGAGGGAGGGGGGTAATTCGGACAATTCACCCATGCCACTTGAGCATCTCAAAAGCACCGCCACCTTTCAGCTGGCCGGTCAAACTCCAAGATTTTGACTTTGAATATAACGTTGGAAATTCTCTCTCTGTCTCTCTCTTTTCTCGTTTCTTTTTTTATTCGGCAGTGCTCCAATTATAAATGTCGGTACCGCTAGAGTAAAGGAATTTTATGTCCAATCCAAACGTGAGGATATATCGGCACTCAAAGTGCTTTGTAATCAATATAAACAAAAAGAAAGAAAAAGAACAAAAATATACTCATGTCATGTCGGAATTTTATATAATTCCTTAGATTAGGAACTTATCACATATTCTCAACTTTATAAATAAATGGCAAAAGAATATATCGAAAAGCAAAAACCATTCTCTCTTGATTTCTCAAACGTGTATATTTAGATGAATTTAAAGAGACTTTCGCCAATCGCCATGACCTCCTCTTATTTAATGACTTACATGAGTTATCAGTATCAATTGATTGTTGCCGCTCAATCAATCACAAGATTTTCTCAATAGGCAATATCTAACATGTCGTTATTTCGATATCTAGCATATACCCACTAAGCGAAAAGTAAAGAGAAGATCGAAGGACAGAGAGCCCAGAGGTTGTCCAAGGGAGAGGGATGGGGAGTTTAGACGGTGGGCGTCATGTCACCTCAGCCCAGCACACTCGAACAACTCGAAATGGCATGTTTCACCGAGGAAGAGGAAGAGCCGACGAAGAGTCGTTTTCCATATCTCCGGTGAGAAATGAACGGAAAGAACGTGGGCACGTATTGATTACTCGACATGAAGAGTGAGGGATGCGTGCAAAGTTAGAAACAAGAGAGTGCAAGGACTGTAATGTAAAGCCAAAAAGTGCTGATAAAAAGGAGGGGAGGGTCACCTGGAGGAGACGTTGCCGGGTTGTAAAGAAACAAAGCGTGGATTCATTCAACGGCAGCGGGGAGAAAAAGCGACGGAGGCAGGCGACGAATCGTGCTTTTTTACTGGCCCCCTGAACCGAAAAAACACCCGAAAAAAAGGAAACTCATGATTGGCAAAAGGGTTTTTGTATTTCCTTTAGCTAAAACGGCAGAAAAGAATAGCTGAGGAAATCAGTGCTATGTAGCTGGACCTGTTTGGATGGTATTTTTATGAAGCCCCTCCATTTGTTGTTGGCCTAAAAAAATACGAAAATTGTCCATGTCCTATGTCATGTGGGACAGCCGGTGTTTATGTTAGCGATCGCTGTTCAAAATTAGTCGAAATGACTAAATTAGTAAATTTTCGAAATGTTTATAATTAAATTGATCGAATTAAAAGATTTAGAACTTTTTTGGTAATTTCCCTTACAAATATCTTGAACGAGTGGTGAGTGTAATTGAGGATTCGATACACAATACTCATTTTAACGACGTCATTATTTTACATTTTATATAGACGTCATCAATTCAAATGAAACATGCTTGTGTATAATTTTATGCTGACAATAGGACCTGGCGAAACTTCCTACCCTTGATCTATCCCCACCTTTTGCGTAGGTCTCTTCCGGTGGTTCTACTTATTCCAAGGGAGAGGATGATGAATTGGTGGGGGCACATTAGCCTTTGGAATTCTTTGGATGGTCCATCAACCATTTTTTAAAAAGTGTTGTTGTTCGTAGCCTTTATTCTTTCGCATTAGCTTCTAACTTTAGAAGGTTTTGATTCCAACTGTCCTAGGGCATTAGCCTTTCATTAGTGTGGCGGGAGGTGGTCGTGTGTTGACGAAGTTGTCTTACCCTTTCTCTTGTAATAAGCTTGATAAGCTAAAGTTGTTTCTAATCCTCATCTAATCCGTCGGCCTTGCATTGTTTCTGATATAGGAGATTGCTGCCGCGGAGACGGACAAAATGGAAAGAATGACAAATAGAGAGATCTAGTTGTGGGCGAGCACCGAGACATCCGGTATTGCATTTTATTGATGCCTGCCGTGTTTATATCGCGCGACCAAATCCATGGGACGTTTCAAAGTGAAAAGGGATGGGAAGAAACGACGATTTTGTTTCCACAGAGCAAACGAAACTCGGTCATCACGCTCGCTCGCAAGGTGTGTTGACTAACGGAGCCGTTGCTATAGATGAAAGGTCGGAGTCCCAGAACAGTATGCGAGGATGCCAAGTCAAGAACGGTACGTTTAGACATTGCCGTCTCAGCAACTTGCCGATGGCCCGTTCAAATCAAGGCTTCTATCGAAGACAGAAATGAAAACCCAACAAGAGGAAGAGAGAGAAGTCAACAACGGTGCATTATTCTAAAGCTCTGTCTCGTTCTCGTCATCTTGCACCGTAAAGGTCAAACGAGGAAAGCGACCGAATATGGCAATAAAAGTCGTCCTGATCTCCATATCCAGCCCTTTGACGATTGAGATTATTTTGACGAATCTGCTTTGACGAGACATCGTAGATAATCTTTGACATGGTCTTCGATGTTTTGTGGGCAAAAAGACAATGAAAGATGAAAGACATCATGCGCAGAACCATTCACCTTCCAGATGCACACGTGCGCGGGAAGGATGGTTTCTTCTTAATCCGCACCTTGGATTCAGATGCTTAGCCATTGAGACTTGGCAAATATCCAGGGAAGAGTACTTGTCGTTCTAGATGTAAGGATTCTAGAAGACATCCCTAATTCGTTGAGTCTATGTAAGACAGACTAAGATAAGATGGCTTAAGGGTAATAAGGATCTGCAGAGTGCGGCATGACTCGTTAATTAAACAGATGGATGCAAAATCAAGGTTCTAGAAGGATGGCCTTAAGACTTTCAGTTCATGAAAGTATCAACTCAGAACAGTCAACATTCTACATGCCATGGACCACTGAACCTTTCCACACTGCATCGCCAAGACAAAAGAAAGAGATGACAGAAACTACAGGACACCAAAAAGAGGTACTTCAGAATTGACTCAAGGGGAAAGGATGGGTGATTGTATGACAGCATATGCAGAAAAATAGAATGCAAACAAATAAAGATTACCATAAACTTGAGCGAGGAAATGCAATAAAATGGCTGTATGATGGAGTGAAAAAAGACATGGCAGTGAATCTCTCAAAATCTCCAAAGTATGATTCATCCGGGTAAAAGAGTACAAGAGTATATTCTATGCTTCACTATTGATGTCCAAAATTAGAAGTATTACAATTTAACTATGAACTCGCTGGGAGTTAGAAAGGTTGGAAAAAATGGGCATGATCTGGATGACCCAATAAGGTGGATCACCAAAAGTAGTTTGTGTAGAGAGCTTCCCACATTCACTATATACCATCCCGCAGAGAGAGAGAGAGAGAGAGCAACATGTAAACTTAATAATATGTTGCTCGACCAGCAGATGACTAATAATGCAACAAGCAGATGTTCAGCTGTTCACCTTCACCTGGACTTCTTTGAAAGTTTAGGATTTTTGCACATTCGGATACTTGAGGGAGTCACCTCCACCAGTTCATCTTCCTGAATATATTCTATGCAATCGTCCAAACTATAATCCAATGGCGTATCAAGCACCACTGCAAAAGGGAATAAAATATTAAATTATTAGATCGGAGAATGTTGCACTACTGCTTGTATTTGACCAGATGAGAAGTTCACAGTGACATCCCAAATAAAAGAGAGGATCAAACCTTTGTTTTGGCAACCTAATATTAGCCCCTTTCCCGACAACAAATACATGAATATGATGTAGGTACTTGAAAAAATAAAAACGAAGGTTAACTGCTAGAATTTTTGCAGCTACAATTAATCAAAGAGGAAGTTATGACACATATCCAGATATCCATTGGGAGATAATTTTTAACTTGTGCAACCAAAATGCACAGAGGATGAATGTAACTGCAGCTGTTCAATTGAAGTGACATTCTGTCTTCATTGAATGGGAGCAATCAACATCTCAAAGATGGGAAGCGAACTCTAACATAATAATTTAGGAACTTCTCACAAGTGCTTCTACCTATCTATTCACAGGTAACAGGAAGAAAATGCACAACTTTGGTATAGCTGCTTCTCACCAGTTTGTTCCTTGTTGGAGCGTACGTTGGTTGCTGCCTTTTTCTTGCAGACATTGAGGGCTAGATCCCCTGGACGCTGATGAATTCCTACAATTTGACCTTTATAAACCTCCAAGCCAGGACCAATAAACATCTGCCCCCTATCTTGAGAACTTGCAAGGGCGTAGGATGTACTTGTTCCATCCTCAAAAGCAACCTGAAAATCAGTCTCATAGTCACTATCAAACAGAGAAAGATAGAGAGAAAAGGTATGGTTAATAAAAGCATGGAAGTAAAATTTTACATATGGCACCAATTCTCAACCAATAATAAGATTCCCCCAAAAAGAAAGTTACCAATGATCCTTGATCCCGAGTGTTGATATCACCAGCCCAAGGACCGTAGCTATCGAATATTGTGTTGAGAATAGCTGTTCCTCGAGAAGCAGTTAAAATTGCATTACGCAGTCCAAGAAGGCCACGAGTTGGCATTTTATATTTCAGCAAAGTAGTTCCCTCTGACCTGGAAGACACAAAAGTTTACCTAAATTAAGATCAAAATCACTTTTTTCACACAACAAACTAACTGAAGAAGAGAATTCTAATGGCCAAGGAAGCAGCAGCAGTCAGCAATCAATTCAACAACATATTGCAAAGAGCCAAGCACTATTCTACCAAGACTAAAGCTGATCTGCACCATTCTAGCGGCAACTAAGACAAGTCCAGTAAAACAATTGCCTTTGAGTGCAGATTAATATCTTCAGCACAATCAAAGATCTTGAGAACTGAACATCAGCATGCGAGGGCATCTCATCCCACAAATTATGTCTACTCTTAAATAGCATGCAATGGTGTGCAAGAATGTTAAAATCTACAGATCTCCAGTGAGCAGATAGCATCATTTATTCTTACAAATGGAAGCAAAAAAATTGACTAGCATAGCATTATATACCATAAAATGATCAAATATGGTGCCACCAGGTGGCACCAAAATGGCTACGGAAACTTCTTCCATAAGATGTCATTTATGCATCCAACATACATTTTGAATGCTGTAGTAAATTTGCAATATATACACTTACACAAAGAAACCTCAAAGTTCGGTCATGTAAATAACAGAAGAGAGAAATTGTTTTACAAACCCGACCCCCTGCATATCAAACATCAGCCCACGCCTTCTGCCAAGAAGCTCAACGACAGATCCCATGTGTTCTTCTGGTACCTCCACTGTAGCAATCTGGCATGGATATCAAACATCAAGATCACGTAATTTCTGAAGCATAGTTCTCCAAGTGAATAGAATCAATTTTCTAAGTTAAATAGTATCGAGAACCCTAATATCTGGTGCAGAAACACGGGTTTATTTAAATACATAACAGAAGATGCAGATCCTCCAGTACTCTTTCTGGATTCGCTCTACCAGTAACGTCCTCAATTGATTTTAGGAAATAGAAAGTCATCCAGGCATCCCGCAAAGATTGAAAGTATATCAATATTGAAATTATACGTTGTGAAGGAATGATAATTAGGCACTCACCTCAAAAGGCTCCAGCAACTTGTCATTCACCCTTTTGCTAATGACCTTAGGAGGGCCCACCATGAATTCATATCCTTCTCTTCGCCTGAAAGGCATTAATGAGCGAATAGGCATACATATATGAGAATGGAAAGAAGAGGGAGTACACTTACATGTTTTCAATCAGAATGGTGAGATGCAAGGTACCACGCCCACTGACTAAAAAGGTGTCAGAAGTTTCTCCATCTTCAACTTTCATCGCCAAATTCCGCTCAAGTTCACGGTATAGTCGATCACGTAAGTTCCGACTAGTAACATATTTTCCCTGAAAATACAAAAATTAATTCCCCCTCGTGAGTCTTCCAAAATAGTTTCACTGGCAATCCAAATACTAAACATGCCATCACAATCAGAAACAAAGAAAAAGCAGACAGACAAAATGGCAAAGTAATGGAGTGTCTAGGATAAAGCAAACCATCCTCCATGTAGCTATTAAGCCTTACTCAAACTTCTGAGCTACTTTCGCTAACATGCCAAGAGTAAGGAGATAGAAAAGGGTCTCCATAATACCAACTTTGGGACCCACAATTAACCTTATATTTCCAATCTATAGAAAAGAAACATATACATAACTCATAAAGTCTTAAAATGTGAAATTTGTGGGGCCACTGTCAACTACATTAAAACTTTAAGCTATTGGATGAAGGTGCAATTTAAGATTTAAATACTTCAACACTCACCTTCAATTGTAGGCTGGAAACTTGATACTAAAGCGTGGAAATACATAATAATTGAGGCACATAGAGACCTAGAAAGATTTGAAACTCAGGATCCCCTACTTTGAAACTATATGAAATTTGTTGGACCACCACCGACTAATCTACTAATAGATGCAGGTGCTTTTTAATATTTAAACACTTTAACATAAGAAAAAAGTTGAATCACTATTTAAACTTCCCGTCAAACTGCCAGAAAGGTTGTACAATTCAAGCTGCAGAGGGGCACACATCGCCAGACATATAGAAAACTGTCAATGCAAACAAGCTACTTTAACAATTTCCTAGAGGACCTTTGAGCACCAATAATATTAGAGAGGATAATCCAGGGACATTAATTAGTGATAAGATTTTTTAGTAAAAGAATATCTGTGCTCTTGCCATGAAATTCTTAAATAAAGCAGATCCAGTTAACATGTGATAGAATTCCGGAACTCTAAAAAAGAGAACCCAGCAAAAAAGACATATCTATTCATGCCGCGATTTTATGTTACAATTGACAAGCAAGCCTCAAAGGACTTCCAGTATATTCCTGTTGGAATAGCATACCTCACGTCCAACAAATGGTGATATGTTTATAGAAAATGACATCTTCACTGTCGGTTCCTCCACCTTGATGGCAGGTAATGGCTTCCCTGATGTTTTATCAGCGATTGTCTCTCCAATCTGAGCAGATTAGACGCTAGTCATAAAGCAGAAAGCTAGCTAAACATTTGTGATCATCATGCACGAAATGAATAAATTACCTGGATATCGCTGATGCCACAGACTGCACATATATCACCTGCTTCCACAATTTCTACAGGAATTCTACTGAATTTTTCATACACAAAAAGCTCACTAACTCTTGCATATCGACAAGAATCTTCTGAAGTGCATACCTAAAGAAGAAACAACTTCAAATAGTCAGAAAAGAGAGCAAACTTTATTTATTTCTGACAAGCATACAGCTAATTCCAGCCCACATACCCAGGGTTGTGGCATAGTACGCGGTCAATAATAGGCATAAAAGAATTTTTGAGACTATATTTCACATTAAATTCAATCAGGATAATAAGCAAGCAAGCTATACCCATGATAAATACACACATCTGTAGCTCTGTACAAGCTTTCAAACAAAGACTGGCTGTAAGGATATTCTTGGTTGACCTATATACAGAATAATAGTTGTTTTATTATAGAGTATTTATATTAAATTTCTGATTTTGTGACAAGTAAGTAAGTCATTTAAACTTTTGTGGATTCAAATATTAAATTGGAAAGATTCAATAATTTTCCATTAAGAAGCATAAGATTGGAATCTCGGGTTAATGAAAAAGATAACTATTGACGAAAACCATTTGAGCATAAGTTACTTATCTCTTAATTCTAGAAAATGAATCATTAAGACTAAAGCATAAAAGAAAAATGTCCCAAACTAATCTCATCTCAAGATTAAATTTAAGAAAAAGGTCCACGAAATAGCACACAACTCCTTCACCGACTCATCAATGCATTTTCTGCAAAGTGGATTCATTACCAATGAACACTTCATTAGCATGTATGTTGAATAACAGTAGACCAACTAAAACCAAGATGTCCGCTGGACTAGTTTTACACAATTATCTGATACATCACTAACGAAGATTGAGAGAAGTTCCAGCTGTAAGCTATCTCTGAAAGACAGGCAAGCTAGAAGTTCTAGAGAAGGAAAAGTAAAGACATCCATGAAAAGGTTTGAGCTTTCGAGTTGTACCTTCACATCAGTGCCCTTCTTCAAAGTCCCAGCATGCAAGCGCCCAATAGCTATTCGTCCTTTATGTTCATCATACTCAATGTTTGTGGCCTAAAATAACAAAAAGTGATTTGTTACACATTACTGGAATCATGATATGTTAACAATCAAGCTTACTTAGTCAGTACCAAGCAAAGTATCCATAACTCGAGAAGATAGGTTCTGATCTGGAAGCACTATAATATGATGCTTTGAGAGAACAAGAGACTCATTCATATCTACTTATTTTCTAGACTTGCTGACCAGCATTATGTTGAACTCCATTTGTTACCTCACAGGGAAATTTGTGCAAAAAGGTAAAAAGTATACATCTTCTAGTTTTGCAGACAAGTCCAGGAAATTACTTTTTCTTCCTAGCCCAATATGAGGTAGCACATAATAGCAACACTAAACACAACTTATAACAATGATGAAAATGACATAATAGATTTGAGGAGAGAGAGAGGCTATGAAGGTGTAGAACCACTGACAAGCATTTGTAAGGCACCATCTCTCTCAATACGTGGTCCGGGTATACATCTGATTATCGCCTCAAAAAGTGGGCTAAGGTCTTCCGCCAAATTATCTGGAGAAAGTCCAGCTTTTCCTTTAATACCACTAGCATATATTGCTTGGAAATCACACTGCACGCACATCACATCTAGATGAATTAACTTCTGATGAATCCAGTTCTAAAGACCCAAAAATAAAAGGGGAAAAGTAATGAAAGAATAACAAAATCCCAATTACTTGTATTTAGATTCTCAGGGTAACCATATAGATAAGAGCCAAAAGGACTTAAATTGTGACGGATACCTCCATCTAGACTACCAGAAACCATTACTACCATACAAAATACTTCAGTAACCTAGATTTTATCTATCGACGTGTCACAACAAAGATGTGATTGTCTTCCAGAATATGCCACGAGTACCTGTTCATCTGTCGCATTTAGTTCAATGAACAATTCAAAAGTGGAGTTGATGACAAAATCTGGACGAGCAGATGGTCTGTCGATCTTATTGACAACAACAACTACAGCATGACCAAATTCCAATGCCTTCTTCAGGACAAATCTTGTTTGTGGCATGGGACCTTCAACAGAATCCACCTACGAGAAAGGAGAGGTGTGCATTAAAGTTAACACTGGAGTAAATACATCAACCACATAAACAAAAAAAATAAATAAATAAAACAGCAACCAACAACAAAGGAGGATCGACTGTCATTTGATGTAAAGCAACAACTAACTAACGGAGCATACATGCCTTCTAGTGTAGAATTGAATATGCCATTCACATAAGGTCTTCCTTACCATCTATTCAGACGATAGTACATTACAGACAAGGGAAAAAAAGGCATATTCAGAACTAGGAAATGAAAATTCATGTCAGCAAAGCATCAAATGCACAAAATTTTGAAGTGAACAATCAGAGGAAACCATAGTTCTTCAGTGACAACCTCTATCGACTAAAATTAAGTTTGGAATCCAGATATGCACAGAATTTCAAATTCTCCTAATTTTGGATTTAAGATTTATCTATAAATGTATTTGTTACCATATCATCTTGGTCTGTAGCTAAATTATCTTATCGCAACAGTAAGACTGTCGCATCTCTACAATGACATCACCTGATCAATTATGAGATAATTTAGGTTTCCTTTTTCAGAAACCCGAAGAACTGCATGACACGACGAACAGGAAAATGAAAAAAATTTACCACGAGCAGCACTCCTTCCACCATATTAAGGATGCGTTCCACTTCACCTCCAAAGTCAGAGTGCCCCGGCGTGTCAATTATGTTAATCTTCGTGTCTTTGTAGTTAATGGAGGTGTTTTTGCTAAGAATTGTAATTCCCCTTTCGCGCTCGAGATCATTCGAGTCCATTATCCTCTCTTGTACAAATTGATTATCACGAAAGACCTGCAAATGAGAACCGACACACACATCGGCAAAATATCATTCCACTCGAAAGAGAATGTGGTCCTGGTTCAGATACAAAACTGCCGAAGACCAATGTTTGGAGTCCTTGGAGCGCTTCGCTGCCGGCAGTCAGATTAGAAAGCGATTTCGAGCCGTACCTTGGCTTGCCTCAACATAGAATCCACCAAAGTCGTTTTTCCGTGATCGACATGCGCGACGATGGCTATATTCCTTATGTCACTTCTCCTTGTCAACTGGCTCTTCTTCTCCTCTGCCAGAACAAAATTTCGGAATCAGTACTCTCTCGACGCACCGACGATCTAATAAATCTCTCGCCATTTCTCCAGTCACGAAAGTTCATTTCCAGCTAAGAAATCGGAATCCCCGGAACAACGAACGAAAACAGAACCCCAAGCTCACACGCACGGCACGAGACATCAAAAGCAGACTAGAGAGCAGTCGCGAGCCGCGAGTGCTCAACTCCGCCGCCGCGCCGCAGCGACAGCTCAGACCCGGCGGCTGCGGCGGAGTTTCCGAAACGTACCGGTGGGGGTCTCCGTGGTCTGAGCGGCGGAGCAAGCGATGGGGCGGTGGACTCGACGCTCGGGACGGCACCGGAGGCTCGTCCGGGAGGCGAGCGACGAGGAGGATAAGCCCGAGCCGAGACCGAAGAGATGCTTCGCCGGCTGAGGAGAAGCGCGGGGGCCTCTGGCGGTGGAGCTCGAGGCGGGGCTCAGCAGAGCGGGCGAAGGACCGCGGAAGCCGAGCGCCATCTCCATCTCCGTCTTCTTCTCCTCTCTCTCTCTCTCTCTCTGCAATTGCAGGGTGAGAGTTGCGCGCGCGGGAGAGGAAGCGAGGCGGAAGCGATTTGGCAAATGAGGCGGTGATTGGTCGTTGAGGTGCGCTTCTTCATCGTCGTCTGGGTTTTCGGTTGCGGCCAGATGTTCGTCCACGTCGACGGTGGGGCCCTCTTGGAGGGTGACGTGGACGGTTCCTGGTACGTGGCTCCTGTTGATTTGTCATCGCGTGCGCTTTTTTTATCTGTTATGTTTTGGGGTCGGGATTTTCCCGGGGCTATCGGGGGGGTCCGACGCGACCGAAGTATCTGATGGTCTAACCTAATCTAGTCTAATGTCTTATAGTAAAATGGATTTTTTGAAATATTAAATGCGCTAAATATATTTCAAAGAAAGTCATTAAGTAATTAACGAATATTAAAAAGTTATTAAAAATAATATATGTATCCAAAGTGTAGACGAGTATACTAATTTTCAAGCATTTAATGGTATCGCTTATGATTAAACCATTCATTTCTATGCGAATAAAATTTAAAGGCTTTTTATTGAGAAAAAAGTATAGTAAGAAGATTTCTTAACAATATATTATACTGGAAGTGATTTTTTCACGTTAAATACATTCAATTTTTAAGTGGGTTTTTGTGCATCGATGATGTGGGACATTTCGCAATTAGTATTTGTCATTAGAGTATTTTCTTGTATTTGCATATAGAAATAATCTTCTGTATTTCTCAAAAAAAAAAAACTAACTATTATATGAATGTAAAACCCAAGCAAAGCATGGAAACATATACAAGTATTCTTAAAAGATTACTTTCATTTAGTGTCGAGTGGGACACTTATACAATTTATAATATTAGTAACATACAAATTTTCACGCGACTAGATTTTATTATCCGATACTTATGCTTTTTCAAATATTGGTAAGTAAAATCATTCAATTATTAAATAAGAGTTTCTATTTCATGACTTTTGTATGAAATATATCTTATGTAAACCATAATAATGAACTATAAATCTGGGGCTTGTTTGTTTGCGCTTGAATGAACAGCAAAAATCAATTCAAGTACGCCCTTGTCAAATGAGGTATCAAATTGTCATTTGATATTTGTATAGACATTCAACCATAACTTTTCGAATCTCATTCTTTATTTTATTTTGTAAAGCGATCTCATAAAAATATTACATGTTTTATACACCCAAAGTAAGTAGCTCGAGAGGGACATGATGCGAGAGTTGTGTGATTTCGTTATGTCATTTCGATCAAGTAAAAACATCACCACCTAAGTTAGAAGGGAAGAGAAATAATAAATATACCGTAGTCAAGGAAAATATGCTAAGAAAGAGGGAAGAGTACTAAAAATCAAAAGTCCCAAGAGGATCTTCCACACTAGGTACGTGGGATATTCTAGTAGAGGGTATACACTCTAGCGGGTCGGGCCGTCCATGGGCCGGCCCATCTCGCAGGATCCATGTGCTACACTCTTGGGCCTGGCAATTGTTTGTTTCGGGCCTTAGTTCGTCGGCCCGTGGACTGGAACAATGGGCCCCAGTCGGGACGATTGGTTTTGTGGGCCATTGACCCATGGAGATTGTAGAGAAGGCTTGAGTTGGAGAGTAGAAGATTTCTTAACAAATGAAATGAGAAAAAGGCATATGATGCATCGGATACATTGCGCGACAGCGATATTTGAAGAAACAACTCACCGGATGATGAGAGATTTCGAAATTCAAATGTAAGATTGGTTGGAAAGTATATCGCATTACTAATATGATTAATCAACAACGATACTTCATGTTGCAATTTAACAACATGATTAAAATTCAAGAATCATCTCAATTCCATTCTCGAGCTAAACCACTTGTTGACCCTAGGTTACGGATATGTACACACTTCTCAGTAAACTTCCGTCTCCCGCACATTTCCTAAACTTTTTGAAAAATATTCGTTTATTGAAGCATAAAGTAGTGTGCATCACTCAAGGGAAAATACTTCTAATTTGAGTTCATTTAACATATTTTCATTAGTCAATCAAATATGTTCCGTGCCGGATATATCATCATTCACATGTCGCACTAAGGATCCCATCTCATCATGATACAGACACCTATAAATATAGATTTCTTTTGATTGCTCGATAGATAGCAGGAACTAAGAATGCGATTCGAGCATCAAATGCGATTAATATTACTTTAGAAAACAGTCATGTTTGGCCATTCGATAGAAGTCGTTATTCCAAAAGAAAGAGTTTGCTTTTCCGGTGGAGCGTAAGTCGGCCCCATGAAAATTTGTTCTGAAGCACTTTCGGCGTTATTTTAATTCCGGATTTGGATCCACTTTCATCTGTCAGTTTTTGCGAATATGTCGAGGATTCTCTTATCAGTCGGATAAACAGTGTCTTGTTAGGTCTAAAGTAGCGGATTTTGTGGAACAAAAAGCACTAATTCATGTAATTTATTGAGATGTCCAATTTAATTTATGTCGATGGATAAGTTCGCCTGAACAAATATCAAGAGAAACCAGTGAGACAGAATGGAGGCCAGCACATCGAAAAAGGGTGATTTCCTATGTTTTAAAAAAGGAGGTTCGTGGGAAAATATCTCGTTTCACCACAATATAATGCGAAGGACTTGGTGCGTTTCATTTGTTATGTCTCTAGATAAAATGGTGCCTTCTCTTCGCTCATGGATTGGATATTTATATCCTTGATCCATTTACGCCATTGGAAATCTGTGCACTCTATCAGATTTGGTGCGTTTGGTTATTTTTTTTTTTTGCATAAATACAAGATAGGTTTTCATGAAACATGCATGACTTTAGATAAATAATTCTTTTACACAACCTTGCACTTTATTCTATAAAGAAATTTCGCAGAGAGAGAGAGCTTAGGTGATGGAGGACAGCTCATCACGATCGCACAACTCTAAACAAGGCAACACCCAGGTTGTGTGACCTTAGGTGAGCCAGATCTACAAATCAAGTGTCGATGCAACCCTAGGTGAAGGCTGCCAAGGTCAAGCAACACCAAATGAGAGGTATTGCAACCCTATATTAGTTGACGTCGAGGTAGGTGACCCTAGGAGGTAATGGACTACCGACGCTACATGTCCTAGGTGATAACTCATCGAGGTGGTGCGGCCTTGGTGAGGCAACGCCGGTGTCGCACAACCCTAGGTGACCCTTCACCACCATCTCTCTAGCTCTTCCACAAATCCCAACCACAATTTGTCCTTAATAAGGGTAGAAATGGAGTATGAATATATCAATGAAAACAAGATTATAAGAAAAAAATTCATTCACCTACTTGCAGCATTCCCAAAATATTGAAATGCAAATGCTGAATGGGAGTTGCATTGGGTTAAAGAATTTTGAGAATATAAAACTTCAGCTTAAGAATCTTTGGAGTCCCAAAAGACTTCAAAAAAACAGAACTAAACGTAATCTACAGCGTTACCGCCGAACATCAAGTGCGTCTACTGTATCCATCTAATTATCTACGAGGGAAAGTGCACTTTTTCATTCTTGTCCTCTTATATTTTCGGCCGATAAGTAAATCTTCTTAGGCATGTTCTTAAGGTAGAATGCTTTAGCATACGTTGCCAGACGTTATGCTCAAACGAGCCAAAAAGGCAAAAATTTACTTTTGAGTAGAACAAATTTTTCAGAGAAAGCACCGCATATTTCCAAATTTTATCCTCCCCTCTGGCCCTCTCCTGTCACGGAAATTGCCAAAAGTTTAAAATTTATTACTTCAATTTTCAATCCCTCCATTTTCTCTCATTTCCCATATAAAAGCACAAAAGCCTTGACTTGATTGCCTATACTAACATGACAGGGACATTAGATGCACATCGTGCATCTGCACCGTGGTGGTAAATATCATACAAAGTTGGCCCCACCCAATCTCCCTTTCTAAATGGAAAGTTGGCAAAATGAGATCAATGTGAAATTGCAAATTTCCTCAAGAGCTCGTGACTTCACAGTAGATAAGCAGCCTTTACATTAGAGAGAAATTTGATTGGTGCACAAATTAACATCACATCACCAAAAGCAGATGCACCGACCCATCAGCTTCACGTCAACCACCACCTAGCCAAATTGGCATCAACTTCTTCCACCCACCTAGGCCACATATATATATACAAAAAAAGGCTGTTCCTTCAGTTCATCGCAAGCACACACCTAAAACATTTTTACTGAGTGACGGTACAGATACCAAATTGACTCCGAATCATAAGATTTGGCAAATCTCATAACGATCCGGGTTCAATTTAATACATACAAGATGCTTGTCAGGCAATATCCGCCAATACACAAGATGCCCTTTCTAAGAAGGCAAATTGAAAAGAGCAATTGATGACACAACGCCCCCAAGAGAGCCCCTCGGCAAACACCATTCAATTCACAGTTCCTAAACTCTGAAAAAACACGGTCCGAAATCCAACACGCTCGCCTTCCAATGTTGCCCCGTTCCAGAAAAAGGTCGAAGGAGGCCTAAAATTGTTGAAGGGGCACTTATTTTCCCATGCCCATAATTTAACATAATTACACTCAACACCCTCTTTCTTTTTTTTTGTTTTGGTTGTTCTTTTGGTATATATGTTACTACAACATATCAGAAGAAGGACCTCTTGGCGGGGGCCCGACCGACGGCCCTCATCAGGTTGGCGATCTCAAGGACCCTGGCGGCCTTGGTCCCCCGCTTGGCCTCCGCGCTCGCCCGCCTCTCCTCCGCCTTCCGGCGCGCTTTGGCGATGTCGTTCTGCATCTTCTCCAACGCCTTCGCCCTCTTCTCCTCCAGCTTCCTCTGCACCATCAAATTCATTCCATATCGATCAAAGTGACCAGAGGACAAGCCAATCAATCCTAGGCTTCCTACATAGAAGAAAATCGATCCTATTGATTGACTTGGTCTTAGCGATAGATTAGGCAATATTCTCGTCAGGTGATGTGAAGCCCTCAAACTTGAGGAGACCTTTAGGAATTTTAGCTTAAACTATACTCTTTTCAATCATTGTGGGGCATTAATTTCCATGCAACTGATATAAATGCATCCAGCAGATGGACCATCTTCTGGTCAAACGGGTCATCATTTCGGAGCGAATTACGTTAATCCACTACTCCAGTTTTAGCTGAATGAATCAGTGGGTAAAAATAATAAAATTCCAGAAAACCCTTTTCCAGATCGCTTTGATCATGCACGTACCTCGACCTTCTTCATCCAAGAAGAGGCCTTGTGGACCTGCTCGCTCTCCCAGCCGCCGATGACGGCGTCCTCCCGCTTGAACCGGTTGTTGATCTTGGCCACCTTCGCGTTCTGCCACGCGCTTATCTTCGCCTCCACCTCCTCCTTCTTCACCCTCTGCACCGTCCCCTGGTCTCCCGGGCCGCCGCCGCCGCCGCCGCCGGTGGCCACGCTTGGCCCCGCTCGCCTCGGAGGGCTAACGCTCCGCCTAACCTCGTCCAGGGGATTGTTGTCCGGGACGATCGCCAGCGGGTTCGTCTCCTCCACCGGAGTGCCGTCGTCTTCTTCTCCGATCATCGTCAAGTTGTTCCCGTTCCCGCCGTTGCTCGTCCCCTGCTCGGTCTCGGTGCTGATGGCAGAGCCTGCAAGAGGCCATGCAGTTCGCGCCGTGTCATCCTTCATACCCAGTTCTTTGCATACATCGCGTACGAATCACACAACGGAATTCGCATCGCTCTACGACCGTGAAAGATTTAGAGTACACGGTGGAGAAGTTATCAGTACGATCAGCCTCGTTCTGTAGCAGCTTTAACGAGTGACTGTTGCACACTCCAACTAAATCAAGCAGAATTATTTTGATCGGTGGCCTTACCGGCGATGACGAGGGCGCTGAACTCTCTGCTCATGGTGGTGAAGTTCTCGCTGGAGGCCACGTCGCTGCCCATGGACAGAGAGGACGACCGCCCGTGGCTGCCCGTCTCCCACGGGTCTCTCCTGCGGCTAGAGGGCGGCGGCGGCGGCGGGGGCGGCGGGGTCAGGGCGTGGATGTCTCTGAACTGCTGCTCATCGTCGTCGTCGACTGATCCGGTGCTGCTTGTGGTAGGCCTCTGGCGTTGGTTTTCGATGCTCAGCATATCAGGGAAGTGAGCAAGAACTAGAAAAAGAGAGAGAGGACTAGGAATGACGAGGTAGCGAGAGAAAGGGTTTAATCATAGGTTCGTGTTCTGTCCTCCTTCTGTTTTTGTCTCGTGGCGTCGTTATATGAAGGAATGAGAACCACACACGTGACGCGTTGAAAGTTCAGGGAATTCAAAGTAAGAAATCATTTTGGTGGACGTGATACACGTACTGAATTGACCCCGAGGGTAATTCTTTGTCGATTTTACGCGAGACAAATATACAATACAAGATCCATCAAATTCGACAGCCTGGACCTGATGTACTAAAATGGACATTTGCTTGAATTCGAGAGGTCGCCAGAGTGATTTCCATTAATCGCCCTCCCCCTTAATAAAGCAAAGTTAGGTAAGCTCAAAGGGTGGTCTTATCTGCTAATGATTCCCAAATTGGTCACTTCTGCCCGATTGACAGAAGTTTGGCTTCTTGCCTCTCTCCTATCGCGCTCGTGCATAAGGTTTTCGTTACCTTTCCTTCCTTCCCTCTCTACCTAATTCCTCTCTTTCAAATGGCTATCAAACATCACATGATCTTTTATGTCATTGCTTCTTCTATTTATAGTTCTTACAAAAATTATCCAAAAAATTATGAATTTATTATGCTTATATCAATTTAATCATAAATATTTTAATTTAGTGACATTTTGACGATTTATCAATCTGATCATAGATTAAATAGTTAAGGACGAGCGTGCTAGCTAGAACTAGACATGTAAGGAACACGATTCCATGAACACGGTACATGTGCATTTCGAAAAGTGGATTTGTTATTTGGCTATGGAGATAACGGGTGGGCCAAAAATGTATCACCGGCTGAAATCGAAGGGCACAATTGCAAGAATTTGTGATAAGGGTCCCTTTTTAAAAAGTTGATAGTGTATCTGGTTAATTCTTCCCGCTTAGAATCCTAGTAATTATCAACAGGATCTGTTGATAAATAAAACTTTGTAATTTAGTGTCGGTCGAAACAGTGCAAGGGCCCCACGCTTACTCGGCAGTCCCCCTCCAGTCTACTCAGAACCTACACACCTGTCACCGGAGGTTGCCATCACGGCCCTGTGATGGGCACACGTGGCGGCCTCCGAGAGGGGCCGGACCCACGCGGCGGAAACCACGTACCTTTCTTCCATGCAGGGGACGAACTTTCCTCAAGGTGCGCTCAGCTCATCGAGGCCGTCGGATTTCGATTCTGACGGTTCCTCATCTCGATCCGACGTCCGCGAACGTGCCGGATTCACACGGGTCCCGTCCACCTAATAATTGCTCCCGGGAAAATCTCCCGGCCGAGTCCACACGGCGGGCGCCACGTGTGCGTCGGCCGGACAGAGATCGGTAATCCCGGGGTTTCCCAGCTGACCACGTCTCGCGTGTTTTAATCAACATTATCTCCAAAATTGCTTACTTTTTCGCCGTTTTATATATCGGACGCGCATATTTCTGCACGCCTTTCGAAATTAAAAGTCGAAAAAAAGGGCGGTGAGGAGGGCTCGGCCAATGGGGCGCCTCCACGTGGGCCCGCGGAGGGAGTGGACATCCTCGGCTGATGTAATGGGAGTCCGGAGGGCGGGACACGCGTCCCCAATTAGATTAGAGGAGGATTTATTTATTTATTTTTTGATCGAAAGATTAGAGGAGGATTGCTTGGTGGCTTCTGTTAAGAAAGCCGGGGATGGGGATGGAGATGGCGACTCGTTCCTGTTCCTGTCGTGTCGTTTTTTTCTATCTTTTCTTTTTTTGGGGGGAGCAGATGGCGACTGGCACTTGGGGGGTTAAATCATAAAAGCTTCGGTAACTAAAAAAATAATCTTAGCGTCTTGACAGGGACGTTTGCGGTCGGTACGAGGGTTTGGGTTAGCCGTGTTTCATGGGGAAGTTCCTTGGCGGTTGGATTTGGGTTCTTGGGTGGGCCTAATTTGGTAGTGGTCTTCTCCACGATACGACGGTTCGTAGGCCAGGCCCATGGACCCGGGGAGACGTAGTTCCCGAACGCCTTTCGGACGAAAGAGGGAAGGAGTGGATGCAAGGCGTGCTTGAGCATTGGAGAATGGGAAGATCGACGAGCAAGGGTGATCGGTTTTGAGGGTGGGTGGTTCCCATCCTGATATTGAGAGCGGAGACCATCTACTAAAGAATGGTTCTGAAAAATTAGAATCCGGAATAGCCCATCAATTCCATGGACCCAATCGAGAATTACCGGTTCCCGGGTGGGTCCATGGAACCGGTCAAAACGTCCCACTTTGGAAGAAGTGCGAGACTTTAGAGTAAGGACAAGGTCGGAGGCAAGAGGGGACCTAAAGTGAGAGTGATAGAGGGAGCAACAAGGCTAGAGGTGATCTAGAATGAGAGTGAGAGAGGGATGCGAAGGGGTGAGATGAGTGAAGCGAGAGACGGAGAGAGACAAAAAGAAAACTAGAGTGTTGATTTGAAAAGTTAAAACATGAAAATTTAGAAAAATGTATATATGTATGTATTGGTTCGGTCCAAGTGGACAATCTCATACTTAAAATCGAAAACTAGGCTGGTGGTCCCCATGGGAACAGCTGGTTCTAAGCCAATCCGACGCGGTCCCAAACGATTCCCAGTTATTTTGTACATTCCTATTGACAAACACATTGAGTGATTGGATTTAGTCGAGCCAATAATGTCGTTCTTCTAGGACGAATTTAGATTCAAGCATCCCTCGCCCCTTTGTTAAATTATGGGAGAAGACGGATGGCATAGATGAATGTTGGAAAGATATATATTAAAATATCGGTTGGACCTTACAAGTACTCATCCCTGTCCTTAAATGATATTCAAGGACGAATAGATGAATGTTTGAAAGCTAAATACTAAAATATCGGTTAGACCTGATCGGACCTCGCAAGTACTCATCCCTGTCATTCGGTGATCTTCAAGGACAAATAGATGAATATTCGAAAGTTAAATACTAAAAATCGATCGGACCCATCGGACCTCGCAAGTACTTATCCCTGTCCTTGAAGATGCCTGGGCGATCTTCAAGGACGAATTCCTAGTATTGAATATAACTTGTCCCTACTAAATAGTATAAATCTATATTCTCTTTTCCATTTTCCTAAAACCTAACCTTCCAAACTCTAATCTTTCTCGATTTCATGTTCAAATATTTCGTGCAATCTTCAAGCATTCCACTGGATCGAGCCCAAAAGCAGCACGCACGATTTGCGATTCTCTGTCGCCAACTTGAGCAAAACAATAGCCCAAGACAACAGGTCCTAGAATGCGAATCCTACATTAGTCGGGCCAAAAGCCCAGTGAGGTTGTTCCATCACTGATGATGAAGAGAGCAGCACTCGCAAGTTATCTTTCTAACTAGTGTATTCTAAACACTGACTAGGCATATTCGATTAAAAAAATTATTTTGTTATTTAAGATACCGATTACGCATCCCACAAGAATAACCGTCGCATTAAGAATCGCATGCTCAATAATAAGTAGCGTGTTCTTCGCAAAGTCCTAGCTTCATGAGTTGGCTAGTTGCGACTTGTGTTGGTATAGGGATCAATGCTATTCCCTTCATAAAAGGGAACTTGAAAAGCAAAATCACTGCATCGTGAAGAAAAATCGAGGGATATGGTGGCGATTTGAAGGGTCATGAGGAATGATATACCGATTTGTAAATGACAAAAGGAAAAGAGAATATGACTAGTATGAACGGATTCTAATGGATATGCCTCAATGATATCATAGAATAACTTTTTTTATTCAGAGAGAGAGAGAGTAAACTGATGTAGAAAGCTTTGCGAGTAGTTTTGATCCACATTTAAATCCTTTTTCGTGTGAAATATCATCAAGTTAAACAACAAAGAGCAAATCACATATTTTTGTCCCTTTTCTAGTTAGAAACATATCTCGACTTTTTCCGGTAAAATCAAAAACTATCTTAACATTAATACGTTATGAAAAATTCGTTATGATTTCAAAATACTTAAGTGCCCTTAGGTAAGAATTCTGAAATATCTATGGGGTTCGGTACTAACAATATGTGAAATCCCAGACCCGAAAAAGGAAAAAGACGTCACAAAGCCTTATATTCAGTAGAAAAGTAAACGCCCATTTATTCCATAGATGAAAAAGCTTATTTGCACTTTAGTTTTCTATCTGATTACGAAGGCAGGACAGGATTATATATTATTTTCTCACCCAATCCCAAGTCCAAATGGGCAGGACTTGCCAAAGTGGGCTAAATTGGAAAGTCTTGTCTTGTCATCAGCACATGCAAAATCGGAATATATGTGCATCTTTTAAAAAATCTGATCCGAACAATGGAGTTGGGTTGGGCATTGTGACTAACCTATGAGTAACCATGTCAAGGGGTCAGGTTGGATTGAGTGTTCATGATACCCGACTCGATCAAAAACCCTATAGGTCACGATTGACCCGACTGGACTTGCCCAAGACTCGAATATCATATAACATAATAGAATGGGTCGGGTCGGACTTGAATATTATAAAATTGTTCCATTGAAAGGGCAAAATCGAAAATTTATTCAAAACTACTTTATATATAGGAGTGCCAAAAAACCTTGCATCGATCTAACCCTATTAATACCATTATCTAAAATCCCCACCCGAAAAAAGACTAAAGCTTAATCCCAAAATATCATAAATTTTCGAGCCAGATTGAATTAGGTCGGTGCGGGCTTTTTTGACACCTCTACTTATGACTCCAATTGATGAATGCCTGCAATCAAGTCTATCCTTCGGCTCACACCAATTCAAACTATAGATTCAAAGTTTGCTCGACAGGCCATCACCGCAATCTTGTCAACATGATAGTGAACGGGACGCTTTTCTCTACACAACATGTGCCATGGCCAGGCAACGCAGTGCAAGGCATTTTAGGAGGTCTGTACAGGGTACGAACCGAACCCGCAATTTCTTGAGAGAGAGAGAGAGAGAGGAGCGGCGCCTTTGTCGCCGGGCCAATCAATTCCGCAGATTCGGAAATTACTCTGTAAAGCAAGGAGGAAAGGAACATGGCGGGCGGCAACGTTCTGTTGGGGGTTGGATTCCGACCCCACGACACACCTCTGTTTCCATGGTCCTGGCTTTTGCGAAAGCGACGATTCAAATCGGTCCCGAATCGATGCCCCCGCGGGCGGGAAAGGGCCCCCCCCCCCCACTGAAATTCACGACAAGATTCGGACCGCCGAGGGGGAAGACCCGATTCCGATTGGTCCGCGAATTTTCCTGGAAACGTAGTCAAAACGGAACGACAAAGTTATGGCTGGACGCTTTTGGATTTGCAAAGCTGAGGTCGGCATACTTTTTGTAACTAATTTCGCTGTTTCCGCAATCTCTTTTAAATCAACTGGACCCATTTTGGATAACAAAAAATTTATGAAATTTAGGGGAGGAATTGACCATTTCAGCACTCTAAAGCCATCAATGATGAAAGATAAAAACTTTGAGAATCTTTAAATGGCCAAGTGGGGCACACCTAGTTGCCAAGTGGGTTTAGGCTAAAACCCACTATAAAATTGCCTTAGCATTATGTTGACTGTTCTTTGAACTTGATCGCCCGCGAGTACCTTGTAAAACTTCTAGTCGAGACTTTGGTCCTCAGATCCTGTCCCTTCGCCTGTCAAGAAAAAAGATAAGATAGAAGGTACATATCGATTTAGAATACATACGGGAAAAAATATGTCAGGAAAATAAATTTCTCGATTTTGGGACTTCTTTTTCTTCCCTCGAGATCCGAGTTGCTGAAAATTCAACTTGACACTCTAAGTACGTTTGGTAGACGAAAAAGAAAAAATAAATGAAAAGTAGGAAAGGAATTGACCATTTTAGCACTTTAAAGTGATCAATAATGAAAGATAAAAACTCTGAGAATCCTTAAATGGCCAAGTAGGGCTCATCTACTTGCCAAGTGGGGTTTAGGCTAGAACCCGATGTAACATTGCCTCAGCATTACACGCATGCCACGTATGCATATATTTTTTTTCTCCATTAACTTTATCAAGACCCGTGACTCATCTCGAATTCGGTAGAACTTCTTATGATGCCAAGATTCCATCCTTTTTCCTAACAGAGAAAATAGGATAAAAGGGTACATATTAATTTAGACTATGCGAGAAATAAATAAGTACGAAATTCTCAATTTTGGGACGTTTCTTTCTTCCCTCGAAATCCGAGTTGCCGAAAGTTGGACCTGGCGTGAGTTACAAACTAAACTGATCAAGCGGGGAGACGTGATTCTCACTGCTCTCCAGTTCAATTTTTCCAAGTCAAATGGAAAACAAAGAAAAATCGAGAGAATAATGCCAAGTCTTCTTCTTTCTTTCCAAAGTCGCGGCGCATTTATCTACCAAGAAACCTCCCCGTCGTTGAATTCTTCCGAAAGGGAGGCTTTCAAAAGCGGGTCTACATCCAATAAGAAATTTCTCCCTCTTTTTCCCCCTCCTCTCGCTAACACCAAATTAAAATCAGAAAATAGAAGAGACCAAATAAATAAATAAACATATTCATATAAGAAAAAGAGGAAATTTATGGAGAAGCTTCTCAAGAACCTGCCGAACCTTAAAAAGGAAGGTAAGTAATCAATAATTAAATTTGAAAAAAAGGGAAAAAAAAGCTAGTGTTGCTTGTTCCGTGAAATTGAATGCGACCGAGAGCCTCCACCACCCCCTCCAACACCTATTTTCTCTCTCCTACAAATACTAGAATTGCTGTGAAATCTTTACCTGCGACCGCTTCTCGTGACTTGTTTTTCCTCTTTTTCTCGCATCCTCCTCCCCTGTTTTATTTTTCTCTTTTTCGGCATTCCGAGGGCCACTTGAGCTCGGAAAAAGGCCACGCCATCGCGTGCTCCCGAAGCATTCGTGCGCCGTGTCGGCTCTTCTCTCCATCTTCGGGCGTGGGGGGGAAGGGGCGTTGCCGGGCTCGACCGGACGTGCTCCAGCTCCGTCTTCCGTCGGAGGAACCGCCGCCGCCGCCCGCCGCCTGCCGCCAAGCGAAGGTATTCTGATGCGGGAGCTTTTCCGTTTCGTGTGTTCCGCGCGGCGCGTTTGTCTCGTTGGCTTCGGGACCTGATTCGGTTCGTGCGTGATCTGTTGGGTTTTTTTTTTCTTTTTTTCCTTCGACTTGATTGGGTGGTGGGATTTTGTTTTTGGCGGTCTGCTTTTGCGTCGATCCGGTCGGTTATTTTTGGAAGTTTTGAGCTCGTGTTGAGAAGGGAATGAGCTCGTGAATGTGGCTTCTTTGGCTATTCTTTGCAACTTTCTGTTTAAATTTGTTGTTTTCGCGTCGCGATTTGTGAATTGCTCGAGTCTTGTTGCTTCGGTGCGGCCTCCGTGATCTTTGAGGATTAATGCTAGTGGCGGCTCTGTGTTTCGGTCCGTTCTTGATTGATGTTTGTTGTCATCAATGTTAGATCCAGGAAATACGGGATGTTTCTGATGTTTTCTTTCTCAATACCTTGTTGAGCAGGGGTTCTCTAGAGTGAAGAATTAAGATTCTCAATGGTGAGCCTCTTAAAGTTTAAATTTTTGCTTTCAACGGCTGGTAAGAAAAAGATAAGGAGTTTTTCGGGAGCAATGCGATTTGATAATGTTTCTAGATTCGGTGATCTGATGTGTTCTGCTTGATGGGTTGCCAGGGAGAAGCTCCAGCTTTTTGCAATGAGATTTCACTCAAGGAGTTTGCGAATGGAAATACTTTAAAATCCAAGAGTGGCGAGACTGCCATCGTAATTGGGAATAAAAAAGTATGATGCTACGATGCTCTGAGTTTGAATTTCCCTATAACTTTCCCCTCGTACCTACATTTGTTCATATGATCAGTTGGCTTCCATTGTGAGGATCCTTTTACCAAGTAAAAAATTTCTATCCTTTGCAGTATGTTATCGAGGGATCTGATGGGAAATCGACATCTCTAGGTGTCCGAATATACGATGAATCAACAGCGCAATGGTGAGCTTCTAACTCCACCCAGGGAGCTGGGTAATCCTTACTTTAGTGAGAGTCGAGATCTTTAATTGATGGTTAAGTTTATAGGGTTCATCCTATTGTACTGGGGACTAAACCAAGAGCTTGCAAAGGCCATTTACCAGTACTTCTGAATGAGGACCGCATATTGATTATTAAGAAGGGAGCAAGCCCAGATGATTGCATATGGTTCCTTGAGGTCTGTCTCTTGCTGCTTATGTGTTCTTTTAGCAGTTATAGCCTAACAGTCCCTTGTTTGCAACTTATTATGGTTCTTAGATTCTCTTTCTGTCTTAAGATATTAATTTGACCGAACTCTTACAGTTGGATACCCAATATGTCCGAGATCAGAAGACAATGCATGGTGGGAACGCTGAGGTTGTTGCATGGAGTAAGGGTGCGAGAGGCAATGCTGAGATGCCAATTGTGATTAGTGGTCCTTCTGGTGTGGGCAAGGGTACCCTGATAACTAAACTTATGGAGGAATATCCATCGATGTTTGGGTTTTCTGTGAGCCATACGACCAGGGCTCCAAGATTTAAGGAGGAAAATGGGGCTCCAAGAGTTAAGGAGGAAGATGGGGTCCATTACCATTTCACAGAGAAAAGTGTCATGGAGAAAGAGATAAAAGATGGAAAGTTCCTCGAGTATGCATCTGTTCACGGGAATCTTTACGGGACTAGTATCGAAGCGGTTGAAGTTGTAGCCGATGAGGGAAAGGTATAGGTTTCTGCAAATCCATGCTCAAAAATAGTTTGTAGTGAGTCAATACAACAGCTATCGTCAGCTTTTGACCAGTGCAGCCTCCCTTTGTTGACGGGGAGATTTTTCAACTCTTAATTTTTGTTTTTATGGTATATGCAACATCTGATGTTATGTATTTGCCGAACTTGCTATCTGTTGATTTAGGGTACCTTGTTTCTTTATGTTTGTTGTGATCGATCTATCTGCACAATTTTCCAGTTGAAGATTGTTATAATGAGATTTTTTCTGCCGTCTTTTAATCACAAACTTTCATATGACTTTTAGAGATGCATCCTTGATATTGACGTTCAAGGGGCAAGATCCGTTCGGGGAAGTCCTCTGGAAGCTATTTTTATCTTTGTTCGTCCACCCTCGATGGAGGAGCTTGAAAGGCGACTTCGTGCCAGGTTAGCATTTGAGCAGCAAGACACTCATGTCCTTGTGCATTCGAGATATTGGTTTAAATCCACACGTGTAACAGGGGAACCGAAACTGAGGCACAGATTTCAAAGCGTCTTCGAAACGCTGAGGCAGAGCTTGAACAAGGAATATCATCAGGCCTTTTTGACCATATTTTGTATAATGACGAACTCGAAGACTGTTATCAGAGACTTAAGGTGATTCTGCTGTTTTGTGTCTCTTCATCATTTTTCAGTTGTGCCATGTAGATTTTTTTGGCTCAGTAAAATTGATGAACAACCTTGTGACGGTTTAGCATACCTCTGTGGTGATTTTTCTATTGTGCAGGAACTCCTGGGACTAGATGGAAATGTCGGAGCAGCCCCCAACCCAGGTGAAAACATCTTCATATAGCTTATATTTTGCAACTAACATCTATATTTGCTATCTTGCTTTTGTAAATGAAATTTAACGTGTTCAAATCCTAATACAGTGTCTAGAGGGATTGATCTGCCTGTGGTCCATTCAGCATCAAAATTGGATAATAAGATCATTATAGATTGTGGAACCCAGGAGTTGGAGAAGGCATCCAGGAATCGGTAAACTCTCTCTCTCTCTCTCTCTCTCTCTCATGCGTGCTTTTGAGCCTATCTACGAAATCTAACTTGTTGCGGTCTGGCAGGATTGTGTTGGACGTCTCCTGTCTCAAGGGAGGGGCACCTGGCCGTACAAGGGGGTTAGACTTGTATGCAGTTGGTTCATTTTCAGATGAATTAAAAGAGGTCAGATGACCAAGTCAGCGCCTGCCATGTCGCCCTTGCCACTAACTACGTCGATTTTGGGATATCTTCTTGTCATAACTTTTTAACATCACAGCGTGAGGTCGACGGACATAAGGGCTCTATGTTCATGGACAATTGCTGAGACCGGATTTTCTAGATTCTTTGGGATTTTCAGAAGCATACTTCGGTTCTTGCTGCGAGTGTCTGAATTTTTTTTTTTTTTTTTTTTTTTTTTTTTTCTGTATTGGGCATCGGTGAGTTCTCAGTTCCGTGGCATCTGCGTCATCTACAATTGGTCTGATGTATTATTGCCCGTTAGAAAGTTGCCTGTTTTGGGAGGGAAAGATCTTGTGATAATATTGGAAAACAGGGCATTCTTTCTCTGAAATAGTAGTCAGCTGAGAAGCGATCTTGATTCTTGACTTCTATGTACTGTTGACTTTTGATTGAGAGTTTGCATTTACGTAAACGAGTAATGAATGGATTTGAGAAGATTTAGAAGAAATGAGACATATTGACCGTTTAGAATGGTGATGAAAATGAAAAGAAGGAAGAGTGCAGGTCCCCTACACGTAGGTGAGAAGACAATTAGACTTCTTACCATTAATGTAAACTACAGTTAACCTAATCTCAAAATTCGTAATACTACACAATAATCGAATATGTATCTAGAATCACCTCAAACTTGATTTTGGAGAAAAGACCCAAAAAATATCTAGGTGAATGTCTCTTGACGAAGATATTTTGTTTACCAGATGAAGTGAAGACAAGGCGAATGTGATATTGGATGAAATAAAAGTCAATTTCAGTATGTTTGGTGCATTAATGAAAAACACCATCTTGCACGATTTGGATAGCATTTAAGTTGTCTTAATAAATGGCTGTACAATCATGTCTTCTAGTGTCAATCACATCTATAATAACTTTGATATCGTGTTAGTAAGAGCTTAATATTATGTTTCTATACTTAGTGGGGGTGTTGCCCTTGGCAAGCTAGGGTTAATGGCCCTCGCCTGGGGAACCGAGGGGGGGGGGTGTTGGCCATCGCGTAGTGGCCGGTGGCCCTTTGAACCAAAGAAGGAGAGAAAAAAGAAAAAGAAAAAGAAAAAATGAAAAAAGTATTTTAAAATTATTAAAATTAGCATGATTAATGTTGACCAAGCTGTCACGTTAGCGGTTTTGGATGGAAATTATTTGGGCGGATTCAATTGGTAAAATTTGAAAATGTTTAAGATTCAATTGGTAGAATTAAGGTTAATGAATGAATTGTCAAAAATGCAATATATTTAAGAGTTTTTAGATAATTATCTTCGCTAATCGATTACAAGATTTATATTCACTTTATACATATGTGACCTCTATTTATTTATAAATTTAAAATTTTGGATCGTACTATCTAACGGGACGCATGCATATTAGATAGTGCGGTCGGTGGGTCAGGTCTTGTGGGCGACGGTCAAATGGCTGGACTGACCAGATGGATTTGCCGACTTGGCCTATACCAACCAAGAAAAGTCCGACTTGATGACATGGAACCCAAATGACCAGGCGCTCTGTAATTTCAGGTCAATACGCAGCCGTCAGCTTCACGCTGTGGGGGCGTCTAGCATGTGCTGTTTGGTAAGATTGAGGAAAACTCGGACGGTACAAAAGCTGCGTTTATTTCGCAATAAATAATAGTACTTTCATTGTCCACAAAATTATTTAAATATAAATTAATATCAATGAATTATCTAATTATTTTAAGCGATAAAAATATTCATTTTTTCAAAATATTTTCAAAATCTTCCATTTTTCGCGAAACAAACGAAATCGTAAGCTCTAAATCAACTTGAGATAATTCGCGAATAACGTTCAGTACCCATGAAGAGCTTCGTGCAAAACGCACATGACACTACCACTAAACCAATAAATGGAGCTTTGGACGACAACTCGCCTGTTGCCTTAGTTCATGTTCTGTTGTTTAGTTTTCACCGACGAAATCGATGCGATGCGAATAACCAATTGGATCTTGGAGTGAGGGTTGATCCACGAGTTGTTGTCTTTGATGTCGCCTTAGAATCGCATGGTTAGCAAATTGTTAAACTCATTGCGAGGTGTACTTTTATCGTATTGGATTTTCTAATCTAAATGAAATCTATGGATGATTGTACTTGATGTCACATGAGAATGAGCATGGTTAGCAAATCGTTAAACTCATTTTGAGGTGTACTTTTATCGTATCGGATTTTCTAATCTAAATGAAATCTATGGGTGATTGTACCCAATGTCAAGTGGGAATGAGCATGGTAAGCAATTCGATAAACCTGTTATGGGACGCACTTATTGTATCGGATTTCCTAATCCTTAAGACTTACCAAAAATTGAAACCCGCTGTGCTATTCGGAGCTCATTCATCCATTCCGACCTTGTTCCCAACTCGCACACGCTAATAGGAACACAACCATAGAGCTCCTCTATATATCAATACCAATTCCTCTTCCAGCTATCGATCACTAGCAAGAACAATTTCTAGTGACTTTATTGGCAAAAACCTAGACCTATGAATTGGTGGTTTAGGTCGGGTCATAAATGATTCGATCCAAATTGACCAATTAATTTCTTTATGACTCATTTATTCTTAAATTTATTAATCTATATCCGATTCAACCTATATTACCAAAACACTTTCGTATTTAATCCAAAGTCGAAAAACTCATATCAAAACTGTAGCAAGAATGCGAAGTGAGTGAACGTGAGATTAAGCAAGAGCAAGAGAAAGTCAAAAAGTGAGTTGGATTTATATAAATTATAAATCCATTTATGACCCATTTAACACTTTTATTATATTTTACACAAAAAAAATACACTTATATTATGTTCAAATTCATTTATAACTCATTTACTCAATATAACCCACTTACATAACAACTTAATTCATATATATAGGTTTATGACTGATTTTGACAGGTCTACAAAAACCCAATTTGTCATGGGCTACTTAGTGCAGATTCCAGAACGGGGCCCTTAATGCGGTTTTCAGTTGGGAAGAAAGTGGGCGGGCGATTCCTTTCGGCTCTCTGAAGAAAAAGGGCGCAACCCCACTAAGCCGTGAGGCTCGCAACGCGACACACCGATCGGATTCGGCCAGCTGCCATCGGTGATGGAACTGGGGAAGCTTCCTAGAATCGACAGGACAACTCGAACTCGAATCTGACACCGGAGAAGTATCGTGCGCGTGGGGGCAGCAGACATGCGTCGGTGGGCTTGTGGGTCTTTTGATTGTTCCAGTTCCTCTGTACTAGCCCCCCCCCCCCCCCCCCCCACGGGATGGGACTGTGAATCTGCCAGCTTCCACGTCTCCCGAAGGGACCACCTCTACGCGCCAGAGTAGATTCCTCACGGCGTTTTTGGAACGCCGGGAGTGGAATCCACGGACGCTTCAATGTGGTGGCGGAAAAGATTCGAAGGGGTTTGTCAACGGTGTTTTTGACGTGCGAAACCAGCTTCACAAGAATGACGACAGTTTGTGCGTTAGTCCGTCGCATCGGGTCTTGATTTTCAATCATACACAAGACATGTCCTCGGCATCGAGCAGCGAAAGACTAGAGTGCTCCTGAATCTGAATCCTGGTGAATAAGACTGCTTCATTGCCACCGAAAGAACTATTTGATGAGGTCAAATTCCTAACCAAGGAGCCGTCCGAAGATAAAAAGAGGGCACAAGTTACAGTATAAGTTTGTACAGACTTTGGAACTACAAGTTGACAACAAGATATAAACATGATCGCGTGAGTTGAAGATAAACATTATAGCTTCTTTTCTCACAAGACTGAAAGACGGGTCGGTCATTTACTCTTTACATTAGAAGCACACCAATAGGCAATAATGCCACATCCCTCACGAGAATGTCGCGAAAATCCAGTGCGATAAGTACTTCCTTGACTAGGCAGCAGCTCCTGTGGCTCTCGTGCAGGATGCTGCCTTCCTCCCTTATGCCACTATCGGTTGCTACAAAACACGAAAGAAAAAAAAGCTGAAACTTGATTTTTTTTTTCCCAGTGTCTTGGATTAGTTAACCTGATTGCCCAGAGTTGTGTTATCATGTCCCATTTCCATGATGCTGCTTCAAAAGGCTGTTCAGAGCTGTTGCCTGTCGCAATCTCCTTCAGCGCATCATCGGGTGGATATAGGTACGAAGTCGAGTGAGATCATGTATGATTTGAGAAACGAGTGATGCAGTTGCCACTATGGTTTGCCCACATATGAAGTGCATTTTGAGCATGAGGCACATTTTCTTTGCTGATGAGACTGGTTGATGGATCCTCGTTCAAAGATAGCGCAGAAGTTGCCAGTTTGGAGCTTGACAGATAGGACTCACTGGCTGAACCGGTACTCCTAGAATCGCTGCTGATGCTACCTTCAGGAGTTGGATTGGTTGCAGCATTGTCTTGCTTCTTCGTATTTAAAAAGCGGCCTCCACAGCCTCTTGCTCTTCTCATGGCATGCAGATGTCGGGA
Source organism: Eucalyptus guilfoylei (assembly GCA_016097605.1). Taxonomy (NCBI): domain Eukaryota; kingdom Viridiplantae; phylum Streptophyta; class Magnoliopsida; order Myrtales; family Myrtaceae; genus Eucalyptus; species Eucalyptus guilfoylei. Next base: position 30,074,975 of record CM027860.1, read on the forward strand.
CTCATGAAGATAGGGCTGGGGGGCAAGCCAAGACAAAGGCATTACCATACGGAAGAAGTTTGTGATCACTAAAAAGAACCCCAAGTGTTGCAGAAAGAGAGGAACTTCACCGTATGTGTTATACAAGTTACACCGTAATAGCAGCTGACATCGGTTCAATTTCTCTAGTTGCTATATTAGTCCAATGCCTTTATTCTCCTTTCTTACTTCAATGAATTTTGCAAAAACTATATTAAGCTAGAACTCCTTTCACATTCATTAGTGAAGCTGCAACTATCTGACTATAATTTGTTCACGTAAGACCAAGACAAAGTTGACTAAAATCATGACCATAAACAAACTGTGATACAGAATCTTCCAATTCATAAGCTCACTGCTTTATTCACTCAGGTTGAGCCTATTCAGATATGGCATAATGTTTGGGGCCAAAGAAGGCATAGGGCTTTTACATGGATGTATGCAAATACAGAAAGGCATTGGATATACAGCGTTGTTTAGGGTGATGAAGATTCTGTTCGATTAATAAAGGTGTGCAACGGAGAATTACCTTTCTCTCTCTAATCAACTTCCTCGCCAGCTCGGCCTTGGCTCGCGACTGCCTTCGCCTCAAGATACCATGGTACTGCTTGGCATTCACATAAACAGGTTCCTCCGCCACTCTGAGAGGCAACCCCAATCTCAAGGAATTGAACCCGAGATACTGAGAATATGCCTGCACATAGTGCAATCGTCAATCTCATCAGTAATCCTCTATCTGCGTGCAGCCTCTATGCCCTCTCACAGTCACCTCAAGGCTTAAAATCTGAGTTCATATCTGCACGTTGAGTAGCTAAACCTAAGGTTGTTCATCATGGTATCGTGCCATTTATGCTCGTTTTGAGGGTTTCAATAGTAGGCTGAGATCGAACTAAGCTAAACGTTCTCAACAGTTGGCAGGAGGAGCACCTACCGATATCTGAGGTCCATATGCTGGCTTAACTCCATCATGGTATTGCTCAGAATATTCGTATGATCCACATGCCTGCATGGAAGTTCCTTATTAGAAACGGGGTCTCCTCTTTCATAACTATTTCCAGAATATCCCCTATGTCATGTTTGTTTGGAGACTTCTTCCCACTAGAAAAAGCCTGTTGAAGTCCTCAATTGAGTGGAATGAAGATTGCGGTACATGCAATTAACAGTTCAAAAATCTGACACCATGCTACACATGGGAAGCATGCGATTGCCGCACCACCACTCACACAGACATACAAGACGATGTGTGTTTCTCTGTGTGTGTGTGTGTGTGTGTGTGTGTGTGTGTGAGAGAGAGAGAGAGAGAGAGAGAGAGATTACAATCGGGTGGCAAACTTGCTGGGACGACGCTGTAGCATAGTCTGTTGATGTTGGTAGCAGAATCGAGACACCATCTGTTGAACGTCTCTGCTCTTGTTTAAAGAGTTCTGCCATCGCTGCCCCTGTAAATTATAAAAGCTCAGATCATCATGAAGATAGCAGTATCCCTCTTCCTCATACTTGAAAAGCTGATACATCATTGCAGACACTTAAAGCCATGAGATACTCACATACTCAAGTACCCAGAAGCATTTGGGAAAGTCGAATTGACTTCTCGAGCAACACATTTTAACCCAAGCGAACTAATTTCACGAGCTTTAGGTCGGTGCGTACAAGCTATCTTGAAAACTTGCAAATAACTCTAGGAGATTGTTGTTTCCACTAACATGCAACTAACCAATCCTAAGAAGAAGGCACGCAAAAACCAACACGATATACAATTCATCACGAGATCCACGCAAACATACTTTCATGCCATATCCCTCACTCTGAAAGAAAGAGAAGTCTTTTAAGAGTCTAGGCAAAGATATTGAAACCCATCTTCCCAGGCATGTACAAAAACAGGAAATTAGGGAAAGAGTTCGAAGGTCTCAGCATCCAGACATTGCACCTGTATAGCATTCGGCAGTTTAACTAATGCTTGCGCCTACTTGAAGTTGAACTTTAAACATGACATAGCATGCCATGCAACAATAAACTTTTTCCTTCAATAACTTGGTATATGGGAAAAACATCATTAAAAGGTAAAAAACCTCAATAAATGATGCCTCGATTAATTATCGTGGCTAGGAATTCTATGGCCATATTTACTTTCTTCGAACACAGTGACATTACCTGATTGGGAAACCTCTGCATGGTGCCTATGTTGGCGAACACCGTTAACCTCTGGAGCACCTGCCGACCGTAATCCGATAATTTTAGTCCCTAAAGCACTGTCTGAATTATTTCCTGTCGGCTGATCATCCAAGCTTTTCAACATATCCTTAAAGGTAGCGTGATGCCTTTTGTGGGAATAGAACGGATGCACGCCGCCTCCATTTGCATAAGGATTTACTTCCAGTTTGTTATTCATGTTTCTTCCCATCTTGCTCTTAACTGAGCTCAAGTACAAGCAAACAGAGGAAGAGTATTCACAGCAATAGTTCCTGCAGAGATATGGGAAACGTTTAGCTTATGGAACTACCGATCCGATTCCAATGCAAGAATGAAGGCCGCTCCGGTGGGATTTCCCTGTATAATCCGAAACTAACAACCGGAGAGGAAGGTTGCAACATTTCCAATCTAATCTCTGAATCTCCTCACATGGATCCCTAGGAAATTCAGTTTTGTATGCTTTGCCTCAAGGTGCTAAGCCAACTTATGGTGAGAGGATGTATTCGAGTATTTATGTATTTGAGAATGATAAACAAGCAAAAAGTAGTAACTACACTTCCATCTACAAGTTGAAGAACAGTCCACAAATTCTTCCTATTTTAGAACTCGCGTGTCAAAGAAATATGAAAAGCTAATGAAAATTTCCCAATTTAAGCAAATGAAAACTTTATGAAGTACATCATCTCCAATACTACTGGTGAAAAGAATTCACAATGTGGAGTCGATGATACACTCAATTATCAACACTAATGACTCCTAAAACCTAATGCCTTCGCTAAACACCAAATATAAATCATGCCATGTTACTCATATTTAAGATATCAAAAAGAATAAGAACGTTACTTGCGTTTAGAAGTGGAGTAAATGCATGGAACACGACAGAACTTTAATTTGATCAAGCTGGTGAGACAGACTAATTACTTGCCAAAGCGAACCTCCTAAACAGCTATTGTATCACCTAACATTCATTTAAGTTAAAAAAATAGAACTCAGGACCTCAAAACAAAGACATAGTTCTTGAAGAGTTGAAGAAGAATTTCTGCTAGAGATATAAACCCGTTATATCGAATAGCAAAGAACACTTCACATTCGATTCCCGTTCAAGTCATTCAAGCAACAGGCCAGATCAAGTCAACGTTCATGTTCGATTCGATCGATCACCATACAACTAAATTTATACTTAGTGATCAAACCACCGATCGAGTTTTGAATTGAAATCACTCGCTTTGATCTAAATAAAAAGTAAAGTATATAAGCAATTCGTCGTAGAATCAGATCGGAGACAAAACCAAATTCAGGGCGACCAAATTATTGCCTCAAACCGATTTTCATCCGAATCACGGCATGGGAAATAGAGGGAAAACCGCTCAAAATACATCCATAATAAGGACTTAGAAAGCAATAGCCCGTTAATCCTCGTGGACATATGCAGACAATGAATCTCCATTGATAGAAGTGCTGAAAAACACATGCTATGCATGCATGTAGCGTACGTACATACTCACATGCCTCATGAACTTTAATTAAAGCCCGGATCAATCACGGACGACACAGAAAGAACACAAACACAACCAGCAGATGGACAGTCTTCAAATAATTAGAGCCGTAACAGTACAGATCGCCCCGCGAAGTTCTCGCGACACCGAACTTCTTCCACCAGCAAGAACTCCATCGACCCGAGTTTCGTCTTCATGCTCGCGCGCCCGCGCGCACACATACAGACACCCGTACATACATACATACACACACGCACACACACACACACACACATACAGCACACAGAGACAGACAGACTCGTACCAACTCCACAGAGAGAGGAAGAAGAAAGAGAAGAGGACCGAGCAGAGGGAAACTTGGCAGAGCCTTACTTCTCCAAACTCAGTTCTACAACCAGAGAAAACCCGCAGAGCTTCTTCTACTGGCGACGAGCCGATCCCAACCCCGTCGACGAATCCTCAGATATATGGGAGTCGAGAGCAGGGGAGCAGCAGACAGCATCACATCACTTGGAAACGGGAGAGACCAAAAATGGAAAAAATATTCAATAATTTTTCCGCGAAATTATTTATAAAAAAAGAAAAGAAAAAAAACGAACAGAGAGGGTAGACGATTTCAAAAACAAGAAAACGGAGGAGTGACGTTGAAAAAGTATAATTTGGATTGATTAATGTTTTCCGAGGGGTCCCTTACGGACAGGTGGAGGTACGCGGACTGTCCGGACAACCTCGTCGCGCTTGTGCAATGACGTTAATATCCCTTCGCTTACCCCACGGGACCAAATCGCCCTACCGTTACCGGCATGTTTCGTTTATCTGACGTGATCTCTCTCTCTCTATTTTCTCGGACGAATGACGTCATTAATTAAATAAGGTAAGATTTGCGTGCCTGTCCATCTCGCTTTCGTAGTGCTGATAATAAGATGAAAGTGAAGCGAGTCGACAATTTCTTGACGATCCAAGACGAGAAAATAACTTGAATTTCTGGAGAAAAAAAGAGGAAAAATTTATCGAAGTTGTATCGGGGTCTTGAGTGATTAGAATGGTTTAAACGTGATTAAGAAATTTTCCCGATGTGTACTAAGTCTAACCCACCCTAACGCTACTGGAGGGGTGGCATAGGTCATTAGATTGTGATTTTTCTAGGCCAGAAATCCGTGCGATTTGTGGTCTTGAATTCAAACGTTAAGTTTGAGAAATTGGGCTCCCTTTGGAAAAAATTGGATTGGGGTTGTGATAAAGTCGCTAACTTGTGGAGAGGATTTTTGATTTAGAAGTGAGTGGTTCGTGAAGTAGGGATACCTGTCTTTCTTAGGTTATGGATATGCGGACACAAAAGTTCTTGACTGATGATGATGACGACGATGATGTTGTTTTTATGCATGCCCATGCGAACTCTAGCGTCAACTTTCTAGTTATGGAAATGAAAAGACGATCAAATCGGAGTTCTTCCCTTGGGGGATCTTTGAAATTACTACTGCATAGGTCTTTACATGTGAACTTCGACAATAATTTGCTACTTATGGATTTTGAATTATCACTAGTTAGCTCTTTAGAGTTTTGTTTTTAATAATCTACAACGGTTTATTGGCCCGATGCTCATTGTTAATGGGGTTGTAGATGTTGGATTGATAGAGAAAAGGCTTTCATTGACTTGAAAAGCTTTTGTTCTGCGCTAATATTAGACAAATCAACCAAACATTTACATCGTCAAATTCTTTGAACATACATTACAAATGGGATCAAAGTTGGGTGCAGTGTATGGTATCGAATTGATTTCATCAATGTACGAGTATTCAAACTCAGCTGTGATTAAGACGTCGATTATTTTTGTATTTATAGAAAGTCAAATCAAATTTGGATTGGTAGATTGAGCAATCTGAGCTCTAAAAGGGAATGACTTGCTCATTATCCCCGTTCCGTGCGCTATTGGGATTCAATCTAGGCGAGCCTAGCGAGCCACGACCTTCGTAATCTCATACGTAATTACAAAAAAAAAATCATTTATTATATGTAAAAATGTTTATTTTTTTAAAAAGTTATTTTTATTTGATGAATGACCTCACAGGGAGCACTGACTGGTGGCCAAAGGAGATCAACTAATGAGGTCATTAGCACCAGGCAGGAGGGGGGGCAAACCCGTCCTAACACATCCTAATCAATTGTTAATCACGCTACTTAACGTTAAACCAACCATTATCTCTCCCAAAAAACATATTTTAAAAAAAAAAATCCGATTTTTTTATAAACCACGTTACTGTTTCGGGCACCCGTGGTCCCCTCCACGTGTCCCGCGTGGGGGAAGTTCAGCCACAGGAGGGGCGCGTGGGCCCCGCCCCGGCGCGGGACAGCGCCAGGCCCGACACGTGGTGCACGATCTCCCGCGAGTTAACGGCGACGTGCCGTTAGGCTGTCGTGGCGTTAGGTGACAGGGGCTGTCCTTTTACGGGGAGGCGGGGACAGGCCACGCGCGGATCTCGCGACGGCGACCCGGCGGGAGCGCGCCACACGTGTCGCGAGCCGGGGACAGGGCGGCGGCGATCGCTCCACGTGGATTATTCGGAGAAGGTTCAGGAAAAAGGGATAAAGGAGTGAGGGCCACGTCGACCCCCTTTCCAGCCGCGACCGACGACCAATGAACGGGGACGAAACCCAAAGGTGGTCGTCGATTCGGATTCCGACCGGCGGGTTTGTCCGGCGGCGGTCCCGGTGCGTCGGCTTTTTGGCTGGATAGCTGCGGCCTCGCGGAATTTCGACCATGGAAGGTGGCGGCCACTTTGAGTTGCGGTCACATCGTGGTTTTGACTTGGCTGCTTTTGCCTTTTGCCTAATTCTCTGCTTCCCGAAGCTGGCCAGCGCCCAGCCACTCGCCCACCCCACAACTTCTGCTCCATGGATTTTGGCTCTCGAGCTGATCTCAGACGGTTGGCACGGTTTGGTTCGGCACTAAGAGATTTTTCAAAATGTAAATAGTGTGTGATGACATGTAATTTAAAAAATATATCGATGGCTTAAATGCAAATGGAAAAAAGAAAAGAAAAATCTATCAGGCGAAACTTAGCTGTCGGGCAGCCGACCCTAGGTAAGGCTAGCGGTAATGGCTCGCCGGCTGAGGCCTTCGATGGCGACATTAGGGTTTCGAGGACATTTTCGTAATTATAAAAGTACATTGAGGGTAAAATTGGGAGAAAAAGGTCTAAAGCAACTTCGAACTTACCTTGGCCAAATGTCTTTGGAAAATGTGATCACATTTTCCCAAAATTGTCCAAAAAATTTGCGAGCATTTGACCAAGAGACTTTGGAGTCTTAAAGGGTTTTGGCAAAACCGATCCAAAACGTGCCCAATACGTGTCCTACCAGAGGGGTTACATGAATTTTCTGTGTTGGTTCTCAAAGCATGTGGTAATTACCGGATCAAATGAGAGGATCCTTGTTTGATCTTATATTTCTTCAAGATTCATGTGATACAAGATGTTGTGTTGGAGTCACGTAAGAGACATGTGGAAGTAATTTTGTCCAATTGAGACGAGTGGAATCAGTAATCCATGGACCACACAAGGCCTCCAGTCCTACACCTTCTAAGAGCCTATTTAATTCTGAAGAATGAAGTAATTCTTCTCCAATCGTATTTTATTTTAGAGATGATACAACGCCTGATATGCCATATTAAATATTCCCAAGTTTAAGTTGGTTATTAAATTTATTTTCGGACCATAAATCGATATCCCACTTTTTGTGATCATCCCTGTGTCAAGCTTCCTTTCATGAATGCATAAACTTTAAGCTCTTACATGACTCCAACTCTACATGTCATATCATATGAAACTTTAAGAAATGTAAGATCAAATGAGGTCCATCTCATTCAATATGCCGATCGTTGCATGCTCTAAGAACCAATTCTCAAAAGATCATGGAACCCTTCTTAAAGTTTCAAATGATATGACATGTAGAGTTGGAGTCACGTAAGAGACATGCGAACATAATTTTGTCCGGCTAAGATGAGTGGAATCGGTCATCCATGGACTGCATAAGGCCCCCCATTCCAAAGATCATGGAACCCTTCTTAAAGTTTCATATGATATGACATGTAGAGTTGGAGTCACGTAAGAGACATGCGAACATAATTTTGTCCGGCTAAGACGAGTGGAATCGGTCATCCATGGACCACATAAGGCCCCCAATTCCACACCTTCTAAAAGCCTATTTAATTCCGAAGAATGGTTCCTCCCCAATCATATTTTATTTTAGAGATGATACAACGCCCGGTATGCCAAATTTAGTTGAAAATTCTCGAGTTTGAATTGGTTATAAAATTTATTTTTGGACCATAAACATTTCTAGAGATCGATATGCCACTTTTTGTGATCATCCCTGTGTCAAGCTTCCTTTCATGAATGCATAAACACAGGCCTTCCATGAAAGCAAATCATAAATTTATGACTTGCAAGCTCTGAGCATCTCCACACCCCCACCCAAAACTATAAAGAACTAAGTAAGATCTGCAAAAATGAAAATCACCTCCTACTTAGCTTTTACTGAGGAGTCATCCAACCCATGAACTGCTTAATAGAGAGTTAACAAATCCAAGAAAGGAGACTTAGAAGATTAAATAGACATGGAAGTTTATTCAGTGCTTACATTGTTCAGACCTCTTGCTTCCACTAAGTCGTGCATGTTCCACCAAGAATTAAGCAAAAAGAAAGAAAATTCTGCGAAGATTTCGCTGATCACATGCGAAGAATCGGACTTGCGGTGCCGAAGCAAACGCTGGAACCCAAACTCTCAGCTAACCACACTAGCAGAAGCAGAACTTTATCAATCAACGATACAAGACTACCAAGAACTAACTCTCATCAGGCCTAATCCTGCAGGGTGCATCCTCGATGTTGTTTGCGCCTGATCTTCATGTTGAGTACCTAATTGCAGACTTGAAGTTTCAGTCGCCTCCTAAGTAACTGAATGAATCCAATATGTATCCAGAAAAGGGCAGATTATGTCGATACATCATGGAATGCGACGAGGAAGAACGTGTCTATATCGGGGTGAGTGAAGAAGGTTGTAGGAGATTTTCTCGGCAAGCCATTCAGAGCCAACGACACCCTCCTCTTCTTCATAGGAGCTGGCGGACAAGACAAGATCTCTGGTATTCTGAACTTTTCTGCCTTCGGCGTACAACAATCCGTTAGCGGAACATCTGTGGTTTTGCCAGGAGGTGCCATTAGTGAGAAGCTCTCAAGGGTTCCTCTGCTTTGAGGGATAAATATCAAATGATGAATCGGTCGAAGGACCGCAATTTTAGAATTCAACATGAAAGGAATGCGAACAGCTAATATAGTGCTTGTCTCGTGGAACAGTTGGATCATTCATGGATTCTAGTTGAACTTTTGTTTCAGAAAACAAAAAGTGTGACCTCAGAAAGAAGCACCATTTTAGTGTTTTCCCCCGTGACTGCTTGAAAGTGTTAAAACCTGGCGGCAACGACAATCCAAAGAGCCTCTGTTTTTATCTGTTTGAATACTTGGGAAAGTTTCTTCGTTCTCTAGAAGTAAAATCCAAGAGAACCCTACGGCAGCAGCTAACTGCTTCCACTAACTAGCTGATTGAAGACTCATTCAAAACTCTACCAAATATAGATAAGAGAGAAGCAACTTTTCAGAATAACCCCAGCATTTGTGACATAGTACTACGATTAAAAATGTACTCTCTTCACAAAATCCCATTTCGCGCATTATTGCAGCTTTTCTTTTGGGGCTTTTAATAGTATGATGATGATCAGATGGTAATCATAGATAAGTTAGTATCTGCAGCTGAAGTACTTTCTTTATTGCGCAAAGCTGTTCTTTTTAAGATTATTTCTTACTTTTTATCTGGTTCCTGTAATGAAGAGCAAAGTCAGGAATTGTCAGCTGGTAACTGGGGGGACATGAAACCAGATGAAAGAGTGCACCTTCATACTTAGACATCGTCATCCGGTTTAGTCACAGCTAAATCCAAAGAAGTCGTTGTTCAAAACATACAGAGAAAGAAAATTATGCCAATCAGGACTAAGTTTCTCAAGAGACATTCTCAGATTTTGCCTACTACCAGGTTCCAGTACCATATTTTTAAACCACTGCTTCATCTATCTTGTTTATGAAATAGATGGAGCAGCAGCACAATCGATACCAAGAAAAAAGAAGCAGTGAAATAAGAATAACAGTTCATACAAAATACATCCACAGGTGTGCGCATGCGCAGTGGGGAGAGAGAGAGAGAGAGATTTTACAATTGCTGAACTTGAGAAGAGATATCAGTACATTTGCTTTATACAAAGGTTTTATAGACCCAACGAGGGCAAGTCAATCGAACTCCTAATTCCGGCTGAAAAGCTTAGTCAATCCTACTACAAAAAAGAGATGCAAAATAGAAAAAAACTTCAGAAGCAACAAATTCTATGACTCTGAGCCAGACCTGGAAGATTCTTCTTCCTCCAATGGCCTCTCGCGAGAAAAAGGAGGTGGTGGGGGGTCAACCGTCAAAGTACCCTCTAACACCTTAACAACCTCCCCCATTGATGGTCTCAGCCGTTCATCGCTTTGTAAACACCAAAATGCAATCCTCATGACCCGGTTCAACTCTTCTAAGCTGATCTCGCTCTTTATTCTTCTATCTACCACCTTCTCGACCTGCCCAACGATCATTTCGTCATAAGCCCACTTACTTACACTCTTGTGATCACGACATCCGCTGACCAAAGCAATCACCAGCTTCCCAAAATCCTCCACATCCCTCTCAGCTGACGTGTCAGGGCTTAGTGCTTCACCGTGAATTATTGAGAGCCCAAACTCAGAGACCTTGGCATCTAGATTCTCGTCCAGCAAAATGTTTTCACATTTCAAATTCCCGTGACTTATAAACTCTCTACATTCTGAGTGCAAATAAGACAGTGTCTTTGCCACGCTCAAACACACTTCCATTCTCTTCTTCCAAGTTAATCTCTTACTCAGCTCAGGGTCTTCAATGTACTTCTCCAAAGAGCCGTTTTTAGCATATTCGTAGACCAAGTACCTGTGGATAGACTCGCAACAATAGCCCTCCAACCTTATGAGATTTTTGTGATGAATGCTTCCCACTCTCAAGACTGCAGCTCTAAACTTCCTCTCTGCCACAGTTGCCTCCACATCTTTAATTGCAACGGGCTGCCTATTTGGGAGCATTCCCTTGTACATCTTCAGCCCAATTTGATGCTTAAAGTTTCCAGTGAGCTCTTCAATCTCCATGAATGAAAACACAACCAAGCTCTTTGAGTAAGGATCTTTACAGGTCAATGCGGGTCTCTTCCAAATCCAGTTACGCCTTCTATAAATATAGAACCCCACAGCTAACTGAATTGCAAGGACTGTAACGAAAGTTCCAGAGGCAGCTCCGGCTAGACAAGGAATGCAAAACCTATAAGACTTGTTGACAGGGATAGGCGCCGGAGACGGTCTTGGACGAATTGGGTCAACGGCAATTGGGTCCGAACACTTCTTAACAAAAGATACCGAACTTAAAGATGGGTCTGTATAACCAGTGACATAACGAGACGTCTTGAGTAGACATTTTGCTGATCCATCGTTACTAAATGTTACGGCAGTACAGAGCGGGTCCTTCACGCACAAATCTTTGCATTGCTGTAGACTACTTAGGACAACCGAATCATTCCCTGGATACATCTCATGAAGAAAAGTATGCTCATAAGAGAGCATTATAGAACCGGATTTGCATCCCTGCTGATACGGAAGCAGGCATTTTGAGTAAGTCGCAGAAGCAGAATTAAATGGACACACACAATCGGGTAAGCCTGAACTGTTGAAAGAGCATATTCCATAATCCCCACAAGTTGCAAAGACATTGCATTGATTATCAACCGCTTGCCAGACTGCTATCCAAGAGGCTGAAGCTTCTCTCCATGAGTACATACGTAGATTACCATCAGTATCTAGCCTGAGAAATCGAAATTTCACGTTCTCACTGTGATCATCCCCAAAAAGAGAATCAATAGGCTTTGAATTCTCATTTAGAAGCAGCAGAGCTCCATTAGCTGTGAGGACAGCACTGACATTTGAATTCGAAATCCTTCCAAAAGTCCAATATTTGATATCGGTCTCCCATCTCAGTTGCAACTGACCAGACTCATTCATATAGAGACTGTAGTAACTTGACATTGAATTCACCTTCTGTGCTCTGAGTGTTTCAAAGACCAATAATTTCTGCCCCGGGAGAAGTGTGTTAGATGGTTTGTGAAAACTCTGCCAAACTTTGTCCCCCTTGTCATTGAGAAGGATAAAATTGCCGTCATCATTTAGAACGGCTGAAACTACTGCCGATTGACTTGTTTTACTGCTCCAAGCAATGGTGCTTAGCGAGGAATCGAACAGGATGAGTTCTCCTTCTTGGGTGAGCTGAAAATAAGACTTGTTTCCAACCATGAGGTCAGCTCCAGCAACCCAAACCACTTTTTGCTCAGTAGCAGGAATAGAATTTGAATTGAAACGGATGCCGACACTATACTGAAATGACTGAGGTGAGCAGTTATAAAACCCAAGTACAAAATCCCCATTGGGGGAGACCCAGAAGTTATTGTCTTCAACAGAAAGTTTTGAACCTAAGGGAACTTCTGAAACCACGGTCGACGATAGCAAGTATCCAGTGGCGAGGTAAATCCACAAAAACCAAAACTCAACCTGTTTAACCATACTTAGATGCTAAGATATGGGAAGAAGGTACATCCGTGTACCCAACGGCCCCACAACTAAAGCGTCAGGACAAGCCAAAGTGACAAACACCACGAAGAGAGTGATGATGTAGAATCAGGCAAGATGATTGACAAACCTCGAAATTCTCAAAGCAGCCATAATGCAGATGGCAGCCAACAATAATTCCAAGGAAATGGCATCTTCCAACCTCAGCAAATCAACGAGGAGTTTCTCCGATGTAGGAGCACATTTCAAGATAATTAGGTGAAATCAACCGAATTTCAAGAATCCCAAGGCGGTTTGCGAACACAATTCAACGGAAAAATCCAGTCGTCGGCGTTCGGTACCTGAAAAGACAGTCAAAATCAGCAGCCAGAATCAAGAAGCCAGCTTGGACTATGGAACCCGGCCTATGTAAGTAAACAAGCATAGGGGTCCACTTAATCATCAAAGGGTTGAATCCAACACGAGAATAAGGGAGAAGAGCTCGCAAAATACAAAAGCTTTACAGCATTGGTGACATGTGGAGGTTGAAAAGGAGAAACTTTTTTAATAGGAACCTGGATTAAAAAAAATAAGGGATTAGAGTTGAAAATTAAGCACAGCAAGGGGTCCCAATCAATGCAAAACCAGCCACTCCCTTGCGCAATGCCATCGCTTTCACGCTACAGAAGATAGACTGTCGACGGCGATACTGTTAACAACCAAGATTTCTAGAGGGATGAGTCGAAAACGGGATAACCCAGCAACATGCACAAGATCAAAAGCCAAGAAATCGTAGCGACCCCATCGACTATGGGATCTTACTGCTGCACATGAAGACCGCGAGACTGACACCCATTGAAACGTTTCGACAGTTCATTTTCAAGAAACCCAACAAGAGATTGTAAGGAGGAAGAAACGCGAAGAACAACAACCAAGCCACCACAATGAGCAGCTTCAAAGACAACAAAAAAAAGAACAAAAAAAAAAAGAACTGACCAAGATACTAACAAGCTAAAAAGCGCAAATGCAAAAGGCGAGTGAAGAGAAAGGGCCTGACCTGAGCATAAGGCAGCGGAGCTCTGACCGACTTGGTCAAGAAAAGGAAACCCAGGTAAGAAAGCACCCTCGCAGCCTCCCTCTCTCAACCCGAAACCCAAAAGAGAGAGGAAAAAGATTATGGGGACAGAAATGCGCGTGGGAAAGATAAATCTAAAGGGGGGGCCTTCAGAAAGACGGGATCTTTTTCGAGAAAGTGGCCGGCAATGCGGCCGGAAAGCAGCCAGAAAGCGGCCGGGCGGGCGCGCCAGAGACAGAAAGAGAGAGAGAGAGAGAGAGAGAGAGAGGTGGGGAGCAGCAGCAGAGAGCAGGAAGTACTACCCTCAGAGCGAAGAAAACGAAGGCGAAAATGACTACTGAAATGAGCGGACCACGAGTCAAAAGAAGGGCAAAAACGCAAGCGGTCGTCCCCTTTTCACTATTAAGATAATAAGATTGGGGTAGAGAGGGTAGGGGTTGGGATTTATCTAATATTCTTGAAGGGGGAGTAGGTAGGGTACGCCCGGTGCCAGATGCGGATGATGCGGCTCGAGAGGAATCCAATGGTCCCTTTTCTCGGCCATTTGGTGGTGGAGGAGGAACCGGGATTTTGGACACACCCTGTCCTCGACCTCTGTTCCTGCCGAAAGATGTCCAGCTGAAAATTTGAGAGTCGTTGGGGCTTGCGATCCCTCTCCTTTTGTTGCCTTCTTTACCCCCGCTGTATTTCAAGCGACAAAAGCAAGAAGTTAAGGAACCAATGTATCGAAAATATAACTTTGAAGAAAAACGTTTTGCCTGAAGAAAACATTTTTCATTAATGAAGAGAATTTCCTAAAATAATGGAAATGTTTTTCGTTTTTTAAACGAGGAAACAATTTCCTCATTCGCTCTCTCTTGTCTTACATTCTTGTTAACCTTCTCTTCTTTCTTTTTTTCTCTTTTAAAATATTCAAAATTTTCTTCTTCTTTTTCTCTATCTATCTCGGTCGGTCGCTTGCTATGTTGACCGGTGTCGGGTGAGTTCCCCTCTAGTGAGCTCAACCTGGCCACTTGCTAGATCATATCACCACAGGCCTCAAGCTTGCCTTTGCCCGATCGCCGTGACCGATCAAAGAAGAAGATGGAAAAAAGTAGAAAGATAAATAAAAATTTTAAATTTTAAAAATTTTATTTTTGCTAAAAATATTATAAAAAGTAGTGTATGGTGGAAAATCAAATCAAATTTTTTATATCGAACGACAAAAATTATTTTTAGTTTATTTTTTAGTTTTAACTGGATATCGAAAAATATTGTGATTTTCTTGAAGTCGTAGTGCAGTGATTAGTTTCTTCTATTCATAAGAATCAATCAGATTGGGGGAGGGTCTTTACCTTGTCTGTGGTCTGAACGGTTCGATCCGTTCCCGCTGAAATTGGAATCGACTTGGAAAAAGTGCTTGCAAGAGTTCAATCTCCGCCGACAGGAGATGAACATGTAATTAGCTTTTTCCTATGACGAAGCTAAGCCGAACACGACGGTCTGTCCTTCCAATTAATCGTACCGAATCTAATGAAATTAGGTGGCCGCGACATCATCCTAGTAGTAGACCAAGGCCGAGTAGGCGAGGGACAGTACAATGAGGACCTCGTGCAAAGTGTTTTTCTTTTTTTTGTTTTTTTGCACGTAAGTCAGACTATGTTTCATTGAAGAATAAATGTTGCCGGGGGGGACCAAAGCCTTCGCCCCGCACGCAACTTCTTAGGTATAACAATCTCGTTTTTTATTATAATTGTCCGACGGCTGGGATTTATCGTATGATTGTTCTTTCGGTCGGCCAGCATCATATGACGGCCAACGATCGATGATAGTGGTGTGGATGAGAATCTGTAGAATCGGCATGGTCAAACGAAGGTTCAAATGTTTTTAGATCATGCTATCTTATACCATACACCCTATGCAAAATACCCTATCGAAAGGTACAACATACCTTGTATAGTTTATTCCGTGTAAGTATATGTGCACTTTTTCTTCCATGACCATTTAAGATTTTCTCTTATTCTTTTTTTTTTTTGTCAAAAGAAAATTATATTCATGACTTCAAAAGATACTCCGGGAGTATAAACTTCATAGTAAAGCGAATCAATGCAATGCAAAATCCAAAATACTACAAAACAAAGCCAAATCCAAAAAAGAAGGAGGGTCAACAAAGAATCGGCAAAATTAAACACAAACTCATTCTACAAGAATGATTTGTTAAGCAACATAATTGCCGGCCAATCATCGGACCTCGTGCCGTCCTTAGTGACAAGCACATGTTGAAAATTCATTCTCCAATAACTATAGTGTTGTTAGTTGGAGCTGTGTGTCTAGGCTCGGCTTGCTCTATACTATTGCTATATAGAGATAACCAAAATATGTTGAATATAAACATAGATTTGATGTTTGAAAGAGCAAAAAATTTGTTATTCAATAAGACGACATAGCTTATGTGATGACCGTTGTAGCTTGAGGCTGTACATGGACAAAGCAAAGGTGTATCAAATTCTCGAGATCATTTTTTCTAAACTCCAGATCTAGATCGAGAAAAAATAACTCCTCAAATCTATAACTTAATCAAGAAAGTTCAAAATCTTGGATCTAAAGCTAGACCGGGAGGAAATAGCTTCTAGATCTAGATCAAAAGAAAAGAAAAAAAAATACAAATAAAATCAACAAGAGAGGTAGGGAAGGGTCCCAATGGTTGAAATTTGAAGAAGACAAGAAGAGAGAAGAGGGCGGCAAAGAAAAAGACTTTTTTTTTTTGGTATCAGTCAATTTTTTTCAGAAATTTCCAACTCGATTAGAAAACACGAATGCCCAACCTCATTTTTCTCTCTACATAATAATAGACGCTGTGGGGGTGCCGAAAGGTCATAAATATTTAAAAGACAAAATTCTGTTCAAAGGAACAACTTTCCAGATTCCTAACATTATTCAGAACAAACTAACATAAATCATCTCCCCAAACAATTCTACTCTTAATGGATTCGCAAATAGCCTCGGAACCTAGAAAGTTAAAAAGAGGGGCAAGCAAAATCATGGCTAGACAAACAATTAACATACCACTTCCACAGTACCAAGCGATCAATAATGCAATCTATCGAATGTGCAAGAATGTCGTCCAACGCACAACACAGCCAACAATAGTGTCGCATAAACAATATAATGCCACATGGACACCCATATAATATGGAGTTCTTCCAACATCCAGTTGCTCGTGTCAATAAATTATACCATCGCATTTTGTCAAAGGACAAGGCCCGACCACTGTAGCAGTTAGTTAAGCACAAAAAATCACAATGGTCATGATTGTGATTGGATCCTAAAGCAGTATTGGTCTGTCTTACGCAATTATGAATTTCAATTTCAATTTCACTTTCCTAGTGTGTAATTATCACCAACATTGACATTTGAATATAATTCCAAATGATGTGTAATCCATAATTCACATGGCAAGGTACTAGTGTTGTCGATGTGAAAATCCTCTTACACATGTCTCTCCAAACCATCATTTACATTGAAAACCATCCATTGCTTTATCCATTTTTGAAATAGCATGATGTGAAAAAACATGTCATGCATTCTCCTTTTTTTATATTTTTTTTTCATTGTGGCTAGCGAAGGTTTTGATGGGTGAGGGCGTCGTGGCCGTTGCCAGATCTGGCAAGACTAGAGGCCACGAGAGTAGCTCTCGCCCAAGCCATGAGGGTCAAGCCTTCGATAGATTTGATAAGGGCGCCTATTGCTAAATAGGAAGAAAAAAACACGAAAAGGAAATTCAAAATTTAATAAAAAATTGTCAAAAATTATTAATTACAATATTGATTGTGCTATGTAATATGGTTGGCACCATGTGAGTGAGTGCTGCTCAAAATTGGTTAGAATAGCTATATTATCATAATCATTAAAACAGTTATAATTAAATTAACACGATTAAAAGATTTAAAACTAAATTAATAGACGCACAATAAGTTTTTGGCTTTGTAGAGAATTTTCACAACTAAATCCAGATTTTCTTTGGTGAACGAGCCCTATAAAACCCTATTGAAAAAAGTGAGTCATTTTCAACTTATTGTTTTTCTCGTGTTACGTGTAATCAATGCATTCAAAATGAAAATACATTATTATCCAATATAATTAATGGGCGCCTTGAGCACGCTCATTGATTAATAAGATCCCTCGATAAGAGAAATCCCTACTGTAAACACGAGGGCTTCGAAGAGGACAAACTCAACGATGGATACGCAATGCCAAAGGACTTGTATTTTTGTCTTTCCACGTGTTGTTGTTATTAGCTGTAAAAAGGGAATCGAGATGAGCTAAAAGACAAAAGAGGGGGGACGTCAGTTTCCTTTTGACACTCGATGACGAGATCTTGATGATCTCTTTTCCCCCTTTGCAATTCTGAATCATTGCTGTTAAATAGGAAGAAGATAATGGAAAACAGCAGACAAGTAAGATCAGTCTGCTGCCTCGTCCTTGTCGAAGCGCATGCGGTGGCATATTCTTTTGTGATCTTAAAAGTCATCCCCTCGAATTTTGAAAAAAAGTTTTTGCAAATGAACTTTTCATTAATATATAATCTAGTTCATAAATTTTTAATTAGTTCAATGCGATATTTGAATTTTTAGTACGTATTTAATTTAACTTTGATTTATATAAAAATATTCAATATTATTTTCAAATTTGAATTAATGGAAGTAAGGCATTGGACATAAAATAAAACATTTTTTCCCATGTAGGGAGAAATAAGAGAGGACAAAAGACGGAAACCATTGTGCCCCCTAATTTAGAAAGGAAGGGCGTAATTCAAAAAGAAAAAACAAAGATGTATTTTTTCCTTCCAATTTTCCAATCGGCGAGTCAAAAGCAATCGATACTACGCATATTTCTAATCGACTTTGCACATAAACGACATCCAAAATTTGTAACTTGTCGAGTAAATACGTGTCTCAAGTAGGAACTCGGGATGGTTTGAAATATGAAAGTGGAGTTGTCTAACATCTTGAGTCCGACAGGTGGTGGTGAGGTACGCTTGTTGGTAGCCTCTTGCACCTGCTTCCAATGGTCCACGGGTCCGGTCCATGAGATTCCTCCTCTTTGTCATGTGCGATGCAACCATGAACATTCGGACAAAACATGTTCGGATTTTGTGGTAAATCGGATGGGGCCTCCATAATCTACTTTCGAAATCGACCTATTTTCAAGTGGCAAAACAACCAACATCGTCAAATCTTACGCGAGGCCCTTTTGCGTGGCCCAGACCATAAAGCCCATGAAGTATCGATGGGCTTTTTGCTCTCGCTCCTGCTGTGGGCCTCCCTTCGCTTCTAGTTCTTGGATTCGATCCGAGCGACCCGAGCCCATTACCATCGAGCCAATTGCCTACGTTTTGTGGGCCTCCTTTTCGCTTTGGATCAGTTCGGCATCCGTGAAATTCAACTTTTTAAGTACCACCTGACTGCCTCGTGAAAGGATCTGATCCGGAGAACCAAATCCTAACTTTTTCTTCGCTTTCGATACACGAAATTTGGGGCATTTATAGATCGAATTAGCTAGAAGGGAGGCGACCTCGTGACATCATTCGAATCAGAAGGTAAGGAGAAAAAACAATTTCTATTTTTTCCCCACAAATCGGAGTCCATCTGCGGCGTAGATACATCCTCTTCCTAATTGCTAAATGATCCAAATTGCGTAAGCGATGCAATGGACTTCAGGGACGCAAATATGAAATGTGAAAGCAACCTCTCACCTAATGAATTAAAAATCAATTGTCGGGTTGCAAATTCGAGCTAAGTGTACTCTTAATCAAGATTCTCAAGCTTCGCTAGAGAATATATTTAAAAAAGAAATTCCTTCTCTACGATTAGAGAATCGCAAGGTTAGGTAAATATCCCCTTATAATACGCTTTTTTATTCCATACTTTTATACGCTTTCAGATTAAAAAAAACAAGAGATTAGGTACATTTTCCTTAGACCGATTCATATATATACTTTCGGGTTTTCTTTTTCTTTATAAAAGTGGATTGTCCACACTTATCATGCACTGATTAGTCAATCTCTTATCGCGAGCAGCCGTCTTGCTATTCTGATATAATTATAAAGTCTTTTCGATTCCTGAATGCGACATCAGTGAAATGGAACCCTAGACCTCTCGCTCATCCTTGGGCGAGATGCCCAATGGCAGCACGGACCCTGATCGGCCGGTTCAAAGTTAGGAATCGCCGGTGCTTTTTTCAATCGCATGTCACGGCAGAGAAGGTGATGGTCCACTAGAACGGGCCTCTCTCTCTCTCTCTCTCCGATTGGAGAGGGCTGAGCCATTCGCCATTGGCGATGGGCTCTCTCTCTTGTTTAAAACCCCAAAAATCATCGTGACCATCGAAGGAGGAAGGGGATTTGTCTGAGCCGATCCCCTCCCCGAGTACTTACAAAAGCAAACCTTTGGAAAAACGAACACCGGAACAAACGACTCTTTTGTTTGTGTTTCTTTAGGGGTGATTAAGAAAATTGATCATGGTATCGAGATGGGTAACGTTAGACTCGATCGAGGTCGATGAATTAGGCGCCGGTTGGGGATCGTGACCGAGCCAAGCGTGACTCGCGGAAGCAAATGGGCTTAGATTTCGATGGTGGTTACGTTACATCATTTGTTTGAATCGTTCCCCATCGCTCTCGTGTTTAAATATGAATATAACTTATGCATAGCATCATGCATGACAGGTTAGTTATAATTTTCCAAAAGAAATAATTAAAGAGAAACAAAGCCAATTCAAAGGGGACTTCGGGTTGCAGCGATCGGGTAACTCTTTACTTTTGTTGTTAGGGTGATTTAATTGAATTTTATATCTCGAGAAATCGAAGTTGGACGAAATACTAATTAAGAGACTATGTAACTCTAGATCTAAATAAATCCTAAAACTGCTTTGTTTGGGTTTCTTGTGGACTCGGCATCCCTAAATGTAAAACACCTAAAGGATATTTCCTCTCCCCGAGGAAGACAAATATACGGAGAAGGAATAAGAGGCCGAGGGCCCGAGACATGCGGACATCGGTACATTAAAATAATAAATGCAGTTCTGTCAACTCACCAATGATAGTGAATAAGCTTAGGCTCTGATTGATAACACTTTCGATAATAATTGATTCTATTTTTTTATTCATCGGAAAAAAATCTGTTTAGTAAATTTTTTTTCCTGGTAACAAAAATTCGTTTTTTATTTACAAGAATAGATTTGAAACTAAATCAATAAATAGAAAAAAATTGATTATTGTTCTCTGAAATAATTCTTGGAATCAAGTCTAATTTTTCTTATTTTCTCTTCTCTTTCCTCTTATTTTCTTTTCTTCTTCTTCTTCTTCTTCCTTTTGGCCGATCGCCGACCTCGGCCATGGCTGACGACCGGCCAAACAAGGGCCAACAACCTCGCTAGAGCGTAGTTAGCCCTGGCAACGCCAACCCACGGCGAGGCTTGTTGACCCGAGCCTCATTAGGCCAGTCAAGGCTAACCTCGTCCAGCCGGTCACAAGCCACAAAGAAGGACGAAGAAAATGAGAAAAAGAAAAAAATAATAAAAGTATTAAAAAAATTAAAATCCTATCAAATGCATTTCTATCCCGCAAATATAAATTTTAGATAGTTACAAATACCTTTAAAAACTAAAAAATTATTATTGGGAGTAAAATATAAAAAAAATTATTTATGAGTAAAAATTATTTTCAATAATAGAACGATTCTTAAACGCTACCATAGATTTCGATGGTCGTTTTATTCTACCTTATATAATTTGTTTGAATCTTTCTACATAGCTTGTCACGTTTAAATATCACCATAACTTATGCATAGCATGATGCATGATGTGTTAGTTATAATTTTCCAAAAAAAGTTATTAAAGAAGAAAAACCAATTCCAAAGGGAGTTTAGGCTGTAGCAATTAGGCAACTCTTTACCTTTTGTTGTTGAATAATTTAATGGAATTTTATATATCTCGAGAATCTGGAGGACCAAATACTGATGGGGAGCCCCCATGTAAGTCACCGTCCACATCATCCTCTTGTACAATTGTCAACCTTAACAAGTGGGAAAAATGCTATATACTTTTTGATAATCCAAGAACACGACAATGAAGGTTCGGAGGCATTGTGAACGAAATATAATATTCCCAATAATTTTTTCAATTTTTATATCTGTTAATTTCTCATATATAATATGATATATGAAAAATAAAGCACGGTGCCACATATTTTTGACTTGAAACCGTAATCTCAATTTCAAATAACCTTCTTCTTTTTTTTGAAGTTATTACGACGCTATCTATCGTGGATCATAGTATTTCAAACCTCGTCTCGTCACGAACGAGTGCCATCGTCTTTTAGCTTTCATGTGGTCCATATTTTCTCGTCTTTTCATTTTTCCCGATTTCCTTAAAGATTTATGAGGGCCACCCCTAATCAATTTTTTCTCTCGAGCATCGTCGCTTACACGATCTGACACCCAATCCAGATGCATCTTCACACGTAATGACCAATCGGAGAATTCAATAATTTCCTCCTTTTTCTTTTCGTGCGCATACGTCGCGAAGTTCGAAACGTGCGAATACGAATTTCCTTCTTTTTTAAGAAAAAGAAGAAGAAGAAGAAGTTTTGGAAAAATAAAAGATAGAGGGGGAAATAAGGGAAATTATAGGGACCTCCACATAAAAAAGCGACAAGGATAGGAGTGAGGTCCAATCAAAGTCCAATGTGAAAACAAAACATGTCTCCAATTTCCCTTTCCCTCCGAGGAAAAAACTTCTGCCATAATTCCGCGGGGCCTCAGGCAGACGATCCAAATAATCAAAGGTTAAAATAAAAAAAAAAAAAAAAAAGGAGAGAAAAATCGATGCGTGGATAATCATCTGATGGCGACCCGTCGACGGCCAGGATCGTCCCATCTGGGGAGATATTGACCAAGAGCCGAAAGCCTCCTCTCTCGGGGCGGGGTCCACGGGGGGGGGGGGGGCGTGATGTTCTGGAACCTCCCCTGCGAAGTTCTGATGCTACAGATCCGATACTCTGAGCTCGTCCACACGATAGAAACCCCCTGCTCGGGGTGATTAGAACCGTCGACGCAATCGGATCGCGACAAGTGTTCGTGATGCTCCGGATTGGGGGGGGGCCCACTTTTGGTTCCCGCCCGAGGAGTCAATCCCCCACGAAAAAGAAAAAATTATATACATAATAAAAATCATCCTCTTTTTTCTTTTTATTTTTTTGGGAAAGAAACTCTTCAACTTTATAATCGAGGGACGCGCAGATACCCGACCTGTCCATTGAATGGGCTGTGGAATACCATGCAACCCCCACAAAATAGTTTTTATTTTTTATTTTTATGCCGAGGATCCGGCCTAACTTAAGCACAACACCGACTATACCTCAAGAGAAACTGGTCAAACAACACGCCGTCGAGGCCCCCCACTTAAATCACAGAACCATCCTAGGAGTCGAACCCCTGACCTGGTGACCAAATTCAGGAAGTAAGCCTCACCAGCACGACCATGCGTGGGTGGGTCCCACAAAATAATTTCATCCATTCATTTTGTAAAAAATAAATAATTTAAAAAAATTTCAAAATAACTTCATATAACACATATAAAAATAAATAGACGAAAAAATATTTATATTGTGCACAAATTTTTTACATATAAATTATTGTTGATAATAATAAAACTTTCATTGACTAATTATTTTAAGTAGTACAAATAAATTCAAATAATTCATTTTTCATAAAACAAATGAAGTTAGTATCATGTTTTTAATCCGTGTAAGTGGTGCTAACCCACGACTGGTGGGACGAATTGATCATGCAACGTATGGTTTCTAAGCTGAAACTTTCCCCACATTCCATCACGCTAACTTAGAGAGTTTATCATGTTAAAATTGGTCACAAACCCATTCATTAACCTTTACTTAATGGGGTGAGTTGTTATGTGAGTTTGTTATATTTAATTTTGTTATATTTAATCAATGAGGTACATATAGATTTAAAATAATAACTCTCTTTCTACTTCCTAGCCCTCGCTCAATCTCATAATTACTCATTATGTGCTCTCACATTAATTTGAGTATGGATTTTCCTATATTTGATTATATATGGGAATTTTCTTAATAATATGTGTCGGGTCGGGTATATATTTAGTATGTATTGGGTTGCATAGGGATTATTATACCCGTATCTGCATGGAAATGAGTCAAAATAGATTAAATTAATTAATTTCGATTGGATCGATTTTGACTCAACTAACCCATATGAGAGGTTTTACACATGATTATAAGGCACTTGTCCTTCAATGCAACCTTGTACCTCTCAAGTGACATATTTTGTCCATTATGCAATTCAAGTGTACTCCTTCCTATGGTTTTTGCACATTGGAACGAAAATAAAGAGCGATTCTAGCGACAAGATAAAAAGCCGATTCACCTTCATCACAACAAATCCCAAACGAATCTCATGCGACATTATATTCGAACATCATTAAAGATTCAATCACGTCACTAGATAAATAAAACCGCATTATTTTGTATATAATGCTTTGATAGCAACTCTTATATATCTAGCGTTAATCTAAAACCAAGTTAAGTGAATAAAGTCACGTCAGCCTCTCAAGTTAAAAAATTTCGATATATGTACATAAGAATATACAAATCCACACGTACACACAAAGATGAGGACGGAGACACGTTCGAGAGAGAGCGCTTGCTTTTGATCGCCCGGGCCCACTTCCACCACAAGAAAGTCACTTTCAAAAGTGTCGACTTTTGGGGATTTTAGTGGGGGCATCGGATTTGGGTTCTCGGTTGGATTTTTGCGAATTTTCAAAGGCACGTATATATATATATTTATATTTATTTATATTAATAGTCATATGAAAAGGAAAAGGGCATCGTCACAATCTTGGTTACACTACATTTCCTAAATGTGCAAAAAGAAAAGGAAAAAAAGTTGGGTCCATTATCTTATCTTATTATGCAAGTGCACGAAGAATTAGTGCTTCTTCGTGTCTGCGTCGATAGAGAAAGGGGGGCGATGATGCTAATGGTGGAATATGTTATTCCCGAATTAAAAGAAAAAAAAAAAGAGAAAGAACCTTACTGTACATTGTTATAAGTGTTAGAATAAATAAATATTAAATCACACATTCGTCTAATAACTTAATTTTTTAGAACAATTAATAACGATTTCACAAATTCTCACGTGATATTAAAGTTGGAGATCCTTATTTCAAATATTTTTAGACCCCATTTACCTATTAAATTAAATTTCACACTTAGCACTAGACAAAATAACAAACCAAGGGCGAGAGAGGTACTAGAATAATTAAATATTAAATCACATCTCCGTCTAATAGTTTAAACTTTTAGAATAATTGATAAAACGCGATGGGGAAATATTAAATCCTGTATTCGTATGATAGCTTAAACTTTTAAAATAGTTGACAGTAATTCTACAAAATCTCACACTAAGCGATGAGATTTAATTAATACATCAAAATTTTAGTAGGAAAGAACCTAAGATTATTAGTTTTGTGACATGTGCTTTTGTTCGTCGTTTTTCGTTTTTAGGTCATCTACTCCCCAATGATCACTTTTTAAATATGCTTTTCGTATCAATAATCGATCAAACTTGAGAAGAACTCTTTTTATATTATTTTATTGGAACGTAAATACAGGAGAATTGTATATCACCAAAAATCGAGGTTTTTGTATTTACACTTTCTTCGACTGTACTAGAAATAAATTTTAATATGATTTGGAAATTTTTACTCTTATTCATCCGAGTTAGCCATTATGTATCAAGGGGTGTGACTTTCCCCTTTTTTCTTCTTTTTTTATACGAAGGAAACCTTTAAAATTCTGAATATAATAATTGATTTGAGCGGATGCGAATGTTGTGTCACGTAAATATGCAATCTCGAGACGATTAAGAAGAGGGCGGTGATGAGATAAATTTGGCAAACTTTCAACACACGTCGAACCTTATCAAAACTCAAAAGGAGTACTTGAGGCATATAAGCATATACGAGATCGAGATTTGTTCCAAATTCCAAGCCCACTTCATGCCTCCTTTTTCCCTTGTCGAAATATTTTATAACTTAACGCGGATTCTCCAAGACAGATTAAATGATAAATTAAACCATCCAACACGCACTTCATCCCACCACCACTGTGAACATGTCCTGAATTTACAACACATGGAGATCATCGAAAGAAATCATGTACTCAATAAACTATTTAATTAAGCCCAATCCGGATGCACGAATACTAAATTACGAGCCAATTGGGCATCATTATCGACTAATCTATCTCGTGTTATATCGCCCGAGGTGTCACTCGCTGTGAGCGCTTTAATTTAATTCTACTTGCGTGTGAATCTTCTATTTATAATATATCTGCTCCACTCAATCCACGTGTGCTCCTACATCAACATATCTCGATCAAAGCTCCACTTTAGTTTCTATAGGAATATTTATATAATAAGCTATGCTTTCATCTAAAGATTTAATTTTTTAGAATATTTGACAATGGTCTTGTAAAATCTCATTTAGTATTAAGAGCTAATCGATCCCGAAGTGCATCAGGTGTGTGCTCGCTCGGAGCTAATTTTGCTGCTTGTTATTTTTTTGTTTCCCATTCAATGTTGATTTTGACATTATTTATCTCGTTCATAGCCAACATACTTTTGTCACATAGTCTCTAGAGCCCTTTCATATGATGAAGTGCTTGGTGGAGTCTATTCCATGATGGTTGTATTTCGATGCCAATGACAATAGTCACATCACCCAATCGAGCCTTTCACAAATGTGACTTTTCTTTCGATGCTAGTTACATAGGCAGCATCGCTCGGTAATTATCTTTTCAAGCCAACTATATAGGTCATTTGATGTTATGACGCCAGCCGTATAGGCCATGTCACTTGGTTACTTTCGCAAGCCAACTATTTTGGCCGCTTGCTATTTCTCCTCCAAATTATTGACATTTCGTGTGTCATTTCAAGAAGCAACGCCACCACCGGACTTGATGCTCTCAAACTAGTTAGATCTAGTTTTTTTGTGAATAGCTATTGGACACCACCTCTTATGCCACATCTCAGCCGTTTGACAATGTTCAAACTTATATTTAAACTCAAGTCGACATCTTTAGTATACCTTGTCTTTGAAGGAGATGCTAGAGATATTTAGGATAATTCCTATAGTTTTTTATATTTCTCGAGATTGTGCAATATGTTATCTTGTTTAATCGTTCATTATGATATATCAAAATATACACAAATTTCTACAATTCCTCTCTTCTACTTCGTTGTTTATAATATGGTATCAAAGTAGGAAATCTTGAATTTGAATATTTCTAAACCTTTATTTGCCTCATTATTTTCATTTTTTTTCACGCCTTGTACTAAGGCCAAAGTCCACCCTACGTGCAAGGGGGAAGTGTTAGAATATCGATAATAATGAATCACGTACTCATATGATAGTTTAAAAGTTTATAACATTTTGTTGTAGTCTCGCAAAAACTTACAATTCCATTGTTAAGCTCATGCTCCTTTCGAATTTACAAGAGTGCTCCTTGCTTCAATTGTCTAATTTTATGACTGGTGGTTGAGCTTGGACCAATTAAATGGTTGGATCAAGTCAGGTTGAAATAGCCTGTCCCAAGTAAAAACCCATTTAACCCATTTGACCCATTTCCCCGTAATACAAATCTAACGAGTAGAGTGAGTAAGTGAGCACAAGATTGAGCAAAGGCAATAGAGAATGAAGAGAGAGTCATAGAAGCAGGTTTCGACCTAAGTAGATTGTAAACCTATTTTCTGAATATAATTGACCTATATAATGATTTAGCCCATCGTAAATGAGTTATGAAATGGGGCTATGACCCATTTTGATACGTCTAGTCGTGTTTACATGCAAACCATTCGATTGATAGTTGACTTTTTGTCTCTTTAAGATATCTGCCGACCGACGTTGAAATTTGTGAAGTGCATTGGAGGCTTAACACCTCATTCGAAAGACATATCGCCAAGAGGGCAACTAAGCTAAAATTATCAATATAAACTCGAGCTAAAATCACTGGGGCAAACCCCCAGTGGTCGCTCTTTTGACATGAAAGAGGGAGGTAGGGGATTCGAATCCCCACCTTCTCCGGGAATTGGGGTGATGACAATTTAGTTTCAGGAGTGAGGTTTTGACTCTTACGTTCCTGTAAGAAAACAAGGCCAAAAGTCCGAGAGTTAAAATAGAAATAGGGTAGGATAGAAAAAAAAAAAAAAAAACTCGAGCTAATGCTTTGTCGATTACCTTCCCGTCTCGCCGACACTCCCGCATAATTCGACTTAATTCCAACTTTACGCGAAAGCGAAACGACGAGTCATCCAGTGCTACGGTCATCTGGGGTCCGATCCATCGCAGCCCACCTAACGAAAGCTCGTCCCGTCCCAAAACCGCATCGTACCTTTTGCTTTCTTTTAAACCGAGTCTCGTACTAAACCTACCCGCTCGAAAACCCAATTGCAACCGTCCTCCAGTTCTGACCTTATCCAATTCGTCGTCCGCGGGCCAAATAGCATTTTTTAACCAAAACGCAACCTCTCGAAAAGGAGAGAGGGGCCAAAGGCATTGATGAGATTTCGTTCGTACGACAGCGAAGGCACGGTGCGTCCCCATCGTTCCGGACCACATTCGCCGGTCGATCTCGCCTTTGTTTCCCGCAAGGGCATCGATCATCGCTCCAATCGATTAATAATTAAGATCGCCCCCAGATCTGTTCGGCCAATCTCGTGGGGGGGTTGGGCAGCGGCAGTTATTTTTTCTGTTGGAATGCCGGCGACAAATCCAATGCCTTAACGCATTTATTTCCGATTGCTTTTAGGTTCGATTGGGGGGGCAGCATTTGCCGTAAAGAGTCTGGGAAGTAGTTAAACGTCCCCGTTTCGGTGAAAGGGAAAGAATCCGAGAAGACCAGCAACAGGAAATGTTCATTGTCGCGCCAACGTCCCACGATTTCAACCTCGCGTTTCGTTTTCTCGTTTGGTGAACGCGCACGTCCGTGTGACTCGACATTTCTCTCTTTTTTTGTGTAGTTTATTTATTTATTTGTGGCAATTTTGGGTCTAAACGAGGCTTGACGTTTTGGTAATTGTCGGGAGCCTCCTATCGTAAGCATTTTGACTGTGGATGCTACCTTGCGGGAATTTTCTAATGTGATTGCGAAATCTGATTTGAGCGAATCTTAGAATCGGTATAATGAAATATTATTAAAATTAAGTCAAATCCCAAACTTTTAATGAGAAAAGCTGCCCTTATTTTAAATGAATTGCAATCTTCCACAAGAATTTAAGGCTTCATTATATCGATTAAAAAATGGTTAGGAGTCTTATCGTATTCCCTTTTAGAATTTCAGAATGTAGTTTTATCTTCAAATTCTATGTCTTTCGTAAGTTTTCTCTTTTGAATATTTTAATAATTTTTTGTCGTACGAATTTCGCTAATGAAAAAACATGACATGAACTCTCGACAAATTATGCAACCATTCAATATTTTTCTTTTCATTAAATCATTTTGAAAATTTTGAATTGATAAACGAATATGCCACTTGACTATGTATTAAACCATATGGCAAATTGTAATTTGGACGGGAGAAATTTGACTTGCATCTCTCTCACAGTCATGTTGTTTGTAGGTTGTCAATTCACAAAGCATGATTAATCTTTGGTCGATACATATATAATACGTTCTATAATAAGAAAGTCACTTATCGGTAGTCGAAATATTGTGACTTTTTTCCCAATGCAAGATTAATTACCTAAATGGTCCATGAATATCTATTATGCAATATTGCCTTTGAATTTTTATTTTTTTCAATGTAATCCTTGAACTTTTAGTAATGTTCGATCTAGTCTCTATATTAAATGAAAATGTTCAGTGTCATTGTTGCGCTGATTTAACTTAATAAAAATTTATTGATTTGGCTTCTATCTAATAAGTTTGAATGATGAGCAAAAAATAAAGTCACGTGCGAATTATTCATATAAAATATTCAACTTAAATCAATATATAATGAATCATTTTTTTCAAATTGAACATATTAAAAGGATTATTATTTCTATTTTGAATTAACATCTTACGTAAATAATTCACATGTAATGATTTCAAAAGTACCGAATTTGAAGTCAAATAAGCAAAATTACATTAATCCGAACTAATGAAAAGATAACAATAAATATTTTCATATAATCTGGAGATTAAATTGAATATGCACAAAAAAAATTATGAATTACGTTCAAAAAAGTTAAAAATTTAGGGACGACGGTTAAGAATTACTAACGTCTTTTTCCCTATTTTCAACCCACTGGATTATTTTTTTTCTGAACATCTCCATACGGTACGACTCCCATTTACGTACGCGAAAAAATAAATAATCAGTTCATTTCCCTTTCGTTTTTTTTGGGTCAACTGCGGCGGCTACCAATATGTTTCTCCGAGTTCGCCCTTCGCAAAATCCTATTCTATTTTGCACGACGGGATTTTCTATTCCCGTTTTACCCCTCTTTTTCTCAACGACGCCACGTCACCAACTCCTGAGTCCCCACCTCGTCACTCTTCTTCTTAATTAATTAAGCAATTAATTAAATTAACCAACATTATCGAAAATAATTATCCTTTTCCTTTTCACTTTTTTTTTTTCCTTTTAAAAATCCTCATTGGCGCTCCGTGCTTTATTTTTATTTTTTGCCCTTTGCCCCCGGGTAACAGATAGACTCCCCTGTGATTTGACCCCGCAATTAACCGGAATTGACCCCTGCCTCGAGTCCGTCCCCCGTACGCTTCCGAAGAAAAAGGCTCGCGTTCCCGCTCTCCCATTGGCGGACGCCAGACCCCCCATTCCATTCCAGTTCAATCCCCGCCCGCCCCCGGCCCACCGGCCCAACCGGTCACCTCGGCCCCGCTTTTGTCTCACCTAACCGGTCTCCCCCTCCCCCGGTAATTTTCTCCACCTCCCCCACCGGTCTCCCGATCGGAAGAAGAATCGCCTGCTCCCTTTTCTACGTGGATCCGCTCGAGTTCGGAAGTTAGATCAAAGGGTTGATATACCGAAAAATGTAAACTGATATACTTATGATAAATTTATCATCAATTTCACAATTAAAATTACTTTAAATTAAATAACACATAGTAGTTAATCGATTTGGAGTCTTATTCTCCGTTTGTCACGAGCGTAGTAGTTTGTAATTTTTTGCGATATTAATCTATTTTTATGAAAAGTAATGGAGAATGAATTTGTTGTAAATATAGCGAGTTTGATATTTTTGACGGCAAAAAATTTAATATGAGATAAATTCATCATATACATATCTAACTTAGGGTTGGGATAAATTTATCATATATATGCGTAATTTAAGTTTTTTCGCGATATCAATCCTAAATTATATTGAATTCCAAACCCAAATTAATTCCGATCAAAAAACAAGAAAAAGGCCCAAATTAATTAATTATTTGATTGGGCTCGCATGCTCTGACAGCTTGCAAGAACGGCTCTCCCAAAAGCATGTGTAGTATAATCCATTTCCTGCCAATAACTCATACGTTGTGCAAGACTCATAAATCAATATAATATTATACTCTCTAATGTTATTATAATACTTAAATATGATTATAAAATTAACTTCAGGATAAGTCCAATTTCGGGTCAATCATATCGCCCTGATTTTGGTCTCTCGAGAATTAGTTCGGCCAATTCATACGAGTCTCTTGGTATTTGTGCTCGATATGCAACGTGATAATTTAAACGAAATCGGGTCTAATTTCGCTCGCTTCGAATTGATCTCGTTATATGATATAAAATTGGAGTCGTATTTTCGTGTATATTGCCGAGTACGTTCTCCCCCCGATGGCCGACTCGCCCTAAGTCGTCCATACTTTTAAATTAAATGCCATGCCGGGACCGGGGCGCCGTGCTGACGTGTCGTTGACGGAGTGGATAAGACGGGGAGGTCTCTAGAACTTACGAGGACAATCTCGTAAAATGCATCGCGGGGGTCGCCCCCACCAGCGATGAGCCCCGGCTAAGCTCGGCCGCAGGGGATCCCCGCCCCTCCTCCCCCGGGATTTAACCTTCATGTGGGGTGAATTTGGGTTGAATTTCCACGTAATTTGACCTAAAGACCGGGCAGCGGGGTAAAAAAATAAAAATAAATAAAAAATCCCCTCCTTTGCAAGAACCTCCCGCGAATTCCACCAAACGACACCGTCCCGATCCGCCCTCCCCCAATCGGATCTCGCCACCTCACCCCCACCGCATAGATCCCCGGCGTCCGTATTTACCGTCCTGCCCCGGGATTCATGCGCGGTGACATATCTGCCCCCAGGCTATAAATACGCGAAATGGGTTCGCCGAAAATTGATAATTTAAATTAAAATTCGGTGGGAAGATTGTCAGTGCGCCTGCTTCTCCTTCTTTAAAAAATTTCCCCTTCAGATTCTATTGGATAGATGGGCGATTTTATCTAACCCCAACAAAAAAAACAAAAATAAAAAATAAAAAATAAAAAATAAAAAATAAAAAGTGGGTCAATAATTTTTCTTTCTCTTTTCTTTTTCCCCCTCTCCGCCTTTCGCAAATTCTCTTTTATTTTTTTTTGGCCCAATTTCCTTTTTTTTTTTTGCCCCTGCGCATGATGCCCTTGAAGAAGGAGGAGCTGCTTAGGAAATAGAGATGGAAGACGAAGAGCAACAAAATAGGTCTCCTCTCTCTCCTCTCTCTCCTTTCTCCTCTCTCTTCTTTCTCTCTCTTCTGCTTCTAACAAAGTCTCTTCCTTGAGAGACAGGGCTGCGTCGTCGTCTTTCTCTCTCCTCGCTGCGAGCTTCTGAGAAAGTTCAATTCTTTTTCTCTTGTTCTCTCTCTACCCTTCTGGGTATCACTGTGAAGCTCCGGTTTTTTTCTATTATTTTTTTTTTGGCTATCTGGGTCTGGGCAAATCCATCGCGCGCTCTGCTCTGGACTGAGGGGCCGTCAGTGGCTTTAGATCTGCGACGCCTCTTGCTTGCTCAGTGAGCTGGGCTAGTTCAAATCGGTAAGATTCTCCTTTGATCGCTCTGCCTTCATCTTCCTCTGCAAAGATCTCTTTTGCTCCTTCTCAGGTGTTGTCGCTGGGTCGCATGCAGAGGGTATCTGGGTCTTTTTTCCTTTTTTCTTGCTTTGCTCCATTTGTTCCGTTCTCTGAGATGTTTTCTTGGTGGGCGTTGAGGCGAAGGTTTTGTTTTTCTGCTGCGATGCGAGCTCTGATCTGTGCTGCTGCGTTGGTTCCGAGGAACAAACTGTCCGTCTTACCATTTTTGCTTCTTTTTTTTTTTTTTGCGGATTTTTGTTTTTCTGCTTCGGCTCTTCTTTTTTCCTGTACAGAAGGATTTTCTGTGGATTTAGGTGAGATCCTCATTGTTGTTTCTCTTCCATTGGCGTGACGAGTGTTAATTTTGTTGTTGTGCTGAGTGGTACACAATGAAGATGGATTCTTTATCTGTTTTTTGGGGGAAATATTGAAAATAGATTTAGCCAGATGTTCAATCTTCGGGTTGAGTTTTTGTTTCCAACAAAGTTCGGGTTTTTATTTAGGCATGGTCATCTTTAATTTGCTAATCTGTGGTAGTGAAGTGATAGACGTGCTGCTTTGGCTCTGGAAACATTGGAGGAGGGGGATGTTGTTGCAGCTGGAATGTCGATTTAAGCTTCTAGTTCTGTCTTATGCTGATTGGCTGATATGCAAAATTGATGAGAAAATGAAGAAATATTTCGTTAAATGCTTGGCTCGATTGTTGACTTTCTTGGCTCCTTTAGATGGCCATGGTTGATTAAAACGCCTGCTGAACATTCTTATTAGGAGGTTTTACTTTTTGTGTTTGTTTCTTATACACGGGTGTGCTGATGTCACTTGAATAAGTTTCTTAGGTGGCTACCTTGTTGCTTCATGTAATATTGAGCAAGTCAGTATTCTCGGGCTCCGGCTTCTTTATTAGGATCTTTATTAGGATCGGTATTGCTGGAACTGCCTTTTTTCCCCCCTCCGTTAGTCTTTATCTGTTCAGCCTCTTAGGTCTGAAATCTTCTTTTTCATCAAATCAGTGAGTCTATTTTTCAAAATTTTTTTCTTGCTCTAGTCATTTGCCTTATTTGCTGATATTGTTGGTACCTTGAGTTTTGGTCTTGAAATTCTGATTCGCTATTCATGCTGATGGGAAAATCTAATAGTTTCCTCTGTACTTTCAGACGAAGAAAGCATGCGCTAGTGATTGGTGTGGGTAATACTCTGCATTTG
Source organism: Eucalyptus guilfoylei (assembly GCA_016097605.1). Lineage (NCBI taxonomy): Eukaryota > Viridiplantae > Streptophyta > Magnoliopsida > Myrtales > Myrtaceae > Eucalyptus > Eucalyptus guilfoylei. Next base: position 30,108,783 of record CM027860.1, read on the forward strand.
ATCTCCACTAAGTATCCCCAAGTATACTTGTGAGGAAGAAGTTCCCGTTCTCAGCCATGAGTCAACTGACCATTCAGACTGAGGACACTTTTGCCAGCTTGCTTGAGCTTGCTGCTAACAATGACACAGAATCTTTCAGACGATGTGTGGAACGTGATTCTTCGAGCATAGATGAGATTGGATATTGGTATGGTCGCCAAAAGGGTTCGAAGCAGATGGTCAACATGCAAAGAACTCCTCTTATGGTGGCTGCTACATATGGTAGTGTTGATGTAATGAGACTCATTCTTTGCCTATCTGATGCTGATGTGAATCGAACCTGCGGCACAGACAAGAGCACAGCCCTTCACTGTGCTGCCTCTGGTGGTGCCGCGAATGCTGTAGATGCTGTGAAGCTGCTCCTGGAAGCTGGTGCTGACCCAAGTTTAGCAGATGCTAATGGTCACCGGCCTGTGGATGTCATTGTTGTTCCTCCAAAACTCCTTCCAATAAAGTTTACTCTTGAAGAGATCTTGTCGACCGAAGGATCTGTAAGTGAACGCAGTCTGAGAGTGTCCGTAGCCACTTCCAATTCAACCTCTCCCCCACTTTCATCTTCCCCGGATAATGGTTCCCCAGCATCTGCTAATTGTTCTTCCCCCAAGAACTCAAAGTTAAGTGATGCTCCTGTTCTTTATGCATCAGAAAAGAAGGAATACCCGGTGGATCCATCTCTCCCAGATATCAAGAATAGCATTTACTCAACGGATGAATTCCGAATGTATTCTTTTAAAGTGCGGCCTTGTTCACGAGCGTACTCCCATGATTGGACGGAGTGCCCTTTTGTTCATCCGGGGGAGAATGCCCGTAGAAGGGATCCAAGGAAGTTCCACTACAGCTGTGTCCCTTGCCCTGATTTCCGGAAGGGTGCTTGTAGACGTGGAGATATGTGTGAATATGCTCATGGTGTTTTTGAGTGCTGGCTCCATCCTGCTCAGTATCGGACTCGATTATGCAAGGATGGTACAAGTTGTGCTCGGAGAGTGTGCTTCTTTGCCCACACGGAGCAAGAGCTGCGTCCATTGTACGTCTCCACTGGTTCTGCTGTTCCGTCTCCTCGCTCGAGTACCTCTGGAGCTGCTGCCATGGATTTTGCTGCAGCCATGAGCCTCTTACCTGGTTCCCCATCATCAGTATCCATCATGTCCCCTTCACCCTTCACTCCTCCCATGTCTCCATCTGCTAATGGTATTTCACACCCATCTGTTGCCTGGCCCCAGCAAAATGTACCAACTTTGCATCTTCCCGGAAGCAATCTTCAGTCCAGCCGCTTGAGAGCTTCTCTTAATGCAAGAGATATTCCTCAGGAGGATTTTGACTTGCTGTCAGATTATGATGTGCAACAGCAGCAGCTCCTAAATGAATTTTCCGTCCTTTCACAACAATCGATGGGTGCTAATTCCTTGAACCGTTCTGGTCGGTTGAAAACTTTGACTCCCTCAAACCTTGATGATCTGTTCTCTGCTGAGAGCTCATCCCCTCGCTACGCTGATCAAGCCCTGGCTTCTGCTGTTTTTTCACCAACGCACAAATCTGCAGTAATCAATCAATTTCAGCAGCAGCAGCAGAGCATGTTATCACCCATCAACACAACCTTCTCTCCTAAGAGTGTTGACCACCCTCTATTGCAAGCGTCTTTCGGTGTTCAATCTGGGCGAATGTCCCCTCGTAACATGGATCCCATCTCTCCTATGAGTTCTCGTGTGTCAATGTTGGCCCAACGAGAGAAACAGCAGCAGCAATTACGCAGCCTAAGCTCTCGTGAACTCGGTTCCAATTCAGCTGCCATTGTGGGTTCCCCCGTGGGTTCTTGGTCGAAATGGGGAGCTACAAACGGGAAACCAGACTGGGCTGTTAGTGCAGATGAACTAGGTAAGCTTCGCAGGTCTAATTCATTTGAGCTTGGGAACAATGGTGAGGAGCCAGATCTTTCATGGGTTCAATCCCTTGTTAAAGAATCTCCTACCGAGATGAAAGAAAAGCTTTCATCAACTCTCTCTGGTGTTCCAGCCCCCGCTACATCCAGTGAGGTTCCGAGTATCAGCTCGCAGATGGAATCGGTTGATCACGAAGTGCTAGGAGCATGGCTCCAGCAGATGCAGCTCGATCCGCTCGTGGCTCAGCAAAACTAGGTTGTTTTTTTTCCTACATGGCCTTGAGGAAGTAGACAGCGGAAAGTTTTTTTGGTAAATACTATGTTTTTTCTGGAAATTTTTGATGCTGGGGGTGGGGTCTGGAAGAAGATAACAAGGCAGGAAAGTGATCAGTGAAGTCACTGGAGAAAAGGAATTCATTTTTAACCATTTTATCATTCTATTACAACAGAAAGTAGGGAAAAAAAAGGAAGACCCTCTGGGTTATGAAGAGAAATTAAACCCAGGCTAGGTGTTCTCCTTTCTAATATTTCCAATTTTAGGTCCATATTACTGTCGTTTCCTTTTTGCCGTCTTTATCATATTTCATCAAAATGGAACTGGGGACTAATGTTTGTTCCATTCTTTCGCTCTTCTGATTTAGTTGCACCCTTGGGGTAAGATCAAAGGAGAAATTATGATCATTTTCTTTTGAGGATATTTTTTTTTTCCCAATATTTGTGAGAATGAAAGTTAAGAGGGGATATGATGTGTCTGGTGTTGTAGTATGAAAACCAATAACCGAGTTCACCTGGTACTGCTGGTGGTAGAAGTGGAGAAGAAGCTATGATCCTTTGATGTAACAGTCCATCAAACATTTTAATACCTTTATTTTTTGTTTCCTCATGTAATCCCTCCTTTGTGAATGTCCTCTCTCTCTCTCTCTCTCTCTCTCCCCCTCCCCATCCCTGTTCTTTCTTCATAAGCGTCTTGCTTGTCGATCAGTAAATTATTGAAAAGGGTCATGGAAAGCCGTGCTGTTGTGGATTCTCACTCTTGCACTGAAGGATCACCCTTGGGTCTGGTATGTGGATGGGTGAAGCTCTGTTCTTTTCATGGAAAAAACAACCATAATTATATTCTTTAACGGGAATACCAGCGGTTTACACTTATCAAGAACGCTTTTCAAAGAGCTTTGGTGGATCTTTTGCTTCGGTGGAAGATGAGGCTTGTGCCTAACATTATCGTCCTTGATTCGTTCCCTCTCCACGTGGGTATCCCTTGGATGTGACAAGTTATAAGGAACGTAAAATCGGAAGTGGCCCTTTGGAAAAACTCGCTCAGATGGGGAATCGAGTTAGCACTCTTTTAATCTAGGGGGAAAAAGACAAAAGGGTGCACGCTATTTGCATTTTGAGATTGCTTATCCTGCTGGGATATGTGCCGATGCATCGCCCATCATTCCTGATTAGATTATAAGGGCGTTCATGATTACCATCCACACTTTTCTCGGTCGATGCCGAGATCGGCCCGGAAAGCATTTTCCCCATGGAAAGCTGTGGCTTTTTCCCTTTTCTTTTTTCCTTTCTCTTTTGACAAATCAGGGAAAATTGAACAGACAAAATAGGCAGACAAAGATAAAAGGCGAGATGGGTAGGTGTGCGTCGAGAGGAAATTTAAGTCACTCTTTTTTATTGGGGGATGACACCTTTCGGTGCCTTTAGGTTCTCCAATCTCTGACAAAGGGAACAGAATGGGAGAGAATGATCGATAAAATCCGAGGGAGAGAAAACGACCGCCACAGCTCGAAAGAGATAGGATGGGATCGCCATTTGTCGTTTTTGGTTTCGTGGATTGGCGAATGTGAATATATTTCATGGCATCCTATTCATAGGACCGAATTTCCTAGTCCTACTAGGTCGTGATGTTGGATTTTAGAGTAGGTTTGTTGCCATGCTTCTTATCTGGTTGCTGAAAAAGCATCGATTTGGACACCCACAGCAACGTAAGCATAGTGGAGGAAACGTTCCTAACTTAGTTTTACATTTTGGCTTTCGGACTTCGTCTTTTCCTTCGTTTGCTTTTTCTGATCAAAGGGCGTGTATCTGCCCGGTTCACAGGCATTTCATATTTAAGCGACTGCAGAAACTGTCCCGTATCTACCATTATCAAATCTAGGATACAGCAAGTGACTATGATTTGGTCGTTCAGACATTTGAATGGGAAGATATTGTGCGAAACAGGTTGATTTCGAATGCCCGTTCCTCGAAGAGGTTAGGTTCATGATTTGGCACAAAAGGGCACGCAACGAATGATCACGAATGATATAACCATGCAAGTGCTTCATAACCTGGAATCATCGAAATTATTACTCTGTTTCTATATCAGCTTCTTCTAGGGTAATATTTGAATGGTACCGACATAGGATGTTTAAACAATCAGCCCTTTGCCAATGATGAGACCGGTGGATATGTGAAATTGAATGAAATTGAATGACTGTTTATACATGGTAAAAGAAGGCCTCCCCCGTCCCTCCTTTCAGAAGCTACCATCTCTTTCATGTGAAAGATTATTGCAGCACTTTCTAGCACTTCAAATTGCGGGGAACAATCTAAGTACATGTGTGGAGGTATCACGTCAAGGTAATGAGGCAACGATAGTATCGTGTGATGGGTATGCGAGCTGTCCAGAATAGAGCAAAAAACCAAATGACAGATTGAGGCCGCAATTAGTTCTTTAGAAATCCCCAAGGTCCCATGCCAGCACCAATCCTGCATATTTCCGAAAATCGGCGTTTGTTAAGATGAGGATTCTCATTTGTAACTAAAATCATCAGTAATTTGATCAATTGCTATTAGAAAAAGCCCTCTGTAGTGTATCCATATTCAAGTCTTGCATAGAAGGAGAAACATAAAAAAAAATAAAATTACAGAGCATGTGTGATTGTGGCATCTAGGATGAGATTCAAGGCACAAAGAGCATTTATAGAAACAGAGCATTACCTTAAGAAACCAGCAAATGTCCTCAAAGTCATATAGATGGTCAAAGCAATCCAAATCCCTATGAAACCGTAAGTTGAGGACAGTGCAAACAAACATACAATGCTCACTACAGCCACCAGCACCTGCAAGTAAATAAATCAAAAGAAGTTGAGAGAGAGAGAGAGAGAGAGAGAGAGGCGCACTGTTTAACTTGCTAAAATGTGAAGGTAACAAGGCCCAATTTTTTTTTTTTGTTCGGGAACAAGGCCCTTTCTCAAAAACAATGCTTTCGTACATGTGCAATTTCGTTATCTGTGGAGCAGTGCATAGTATGATCTCTAAAATGACAAGATCTTCAGTCGCATACCACTTGGCACTTACCATTGAGTAGGCTGAATATGCAAAGTCAGACGCACCATAGTTGATTCCGTCGAAAACAAAGGCTAAAGCATTTATGGGTTGAGTCACTGCAACAAACTAACAAGCAAAAAATAAAAGTTCAGTTCCGGTATAACTCAGTCTTGGATGATTGGAAAGATTTTTCTTGAACTTCAAGGCCTGGAAAAGGGAGATACCGGAATCCCCACACTAATAAGATGTAAAACACCAGCATCTTCCGTAAATAATCTGGAAGCAAACTGTAACCCCGTGACAAGGACAACAGAGAGAACTAGCCCCATGGCCAAGCCCAACTGCATATTAAAATCAAAGGCGTTTCAGAATATAGAGAGCTGAACAAAGTTACTCCCTCAGGGTAAGAATATGAATATACCTGCAATACACGAGAAGCTGTTGACACGGCCTTCTCATAATCTGCCCTGGCGAATGCACTTGCAAGGATTGCCTGAGAAAAACAAAGCTCATCTCAAACTACTTGAAAAAGAAAATTTGATAAAGTTCACTAAAAAGAAACTTAAGGCCTTATTGGGGGAAAACATAAAATTGGTCAATAAATATTATGGTTTACAGTGCCTTCAATCAGATAACATATGGGTCTGAACCAAGCTAGAAGTTATCAGATTAAGGCGTCAGCATTTTCACCTCAAAACCTCTAGATAATTATCCTCAAACGCTTATGAGATCCTTCAATTAGATTGTAAATCTCCCAGGGAAACTATGGAGCTCTCTTGTGAGCACTTATTCTAGACTTATAATAGAATGGCAACAAAGGAGATAGGTAAATTACTGAGCCAACAAATACCTCAACTCTTAAGCTGATGCAGTAAAGCAAGTAGAAAGAAGACAATAGCGGAGATGTGATGAAACTATGAGTCAAGTAACTCTTGTTCAAGGAATTGAATTGAGAACGCCGCATCTAAGATAACTTCTCACACTGAATACAACTGTCAAGTTCTAATACTTGCCAAAAAATGCATATCTATGTCTGTTGACATTCATAAATGCATCAATTTCTCTAGATAACGCCTTCACTTGAGTATAAGATGGAGAGACGACATTGAGAATACTAGGGAAGACTGTTTCTGCTGTTCCCAGCATCTACCATTTGATGCTTACGCATCACTTTACATCTTCAAAAAATGATCTTCAGAAAATCCGCACATCACCAAGGCATTTCTTTGATTTTGATGAGACATTACTTGTGAGATCTCTTTTACTTGTTTCAACCATCCATTTTCTGAATTACTGAAACATAAAATTTTAAGCCACCCATTTACCAAAATAAAATAAAATTTAAGCCACCCATTTCTTACTTGTCCAGCAACAGCCAATCCGTCAGCAAGCAAAGAGGTTGCAAGCCAGATTTGAAGGCAAACTTGGAAGGCAGCCATTGATGTTGCTCCATGCCTGGCAGCCAATGATGCTGCCAGGGTAACACAAAATGTTACAGCAATTACTCTCACCAGCAAGAGAAATCCTGGAATAAAATGCACTAAGATGGGTCAGCTTAAGCACTAAACCAAAATTTCGTCGTTTATTACAAACATTTATGTTCATCCATGTACCAGACCCATCATGGAGAAGAAGCGTTCAGGCTTCACAGGGAAAAGTATTAACTGGATTAATAATTTCCACAAGGAATGAGCACAAGACAAGTTTGAGAAGAAATGATGTGCGAAGGAGCAAATCAGGACATGTCTGATATGATTTCATCATATCAGAATTGGAGCAAATAGAAATGCCAATGAGAAAATAATTTGACTTTTTAGTACTTCAATGAACATTAGCTGTTGTACAGCTAACTCAAACAAAATTCACAGAGAAAATGTGCCTCGGCATCCAATGTGATATTTCTTGTCTAATATTCTTCACCAGATTGACCATGATTAGCTCTTCACGAGCAGTGGTTATATCTTTTCTTATTTGCATAACTCCAGCAAATCAACTAATCATGTCCTCGCTTATGGTTAAAAGAAAGAACATCATTCGCGTCCAATCTAGAGAAGAAACTTGCAATACCACATAGATGGTGTTGCCATCTGATAAGAAATCTTACATATTCATTTATCTATAAATTATCAAATCATTTTTTTCTTTTTTTGTAGCTGCATCATTCATAAGATTAAAAAGAAACAATGCTGGGTTTCAAAAAAGATGAGGATGGACTTATAAATAATTGTAAAAACCAAAACAATAAAGGAGCTGACAACATATATAATCTACCGTTCTTCAGGAATCGCTCAAATTTGAGATCTTTAATGCTTGGAGGTAATAGATCAACTTGTGACATTAATCTCCAAAGCAGTATAAGGGAAATCAAATACCTAAAAATAACAATCTGCCGTGTCAGAGAGGAAAACCACCTAGAAATTTGCATCATCATCAGGCAAAAATACAATCACAGAAGGGGAAAACGTCTATATACATTATGAACTTACTGCGATATAACATGGGCAATTGCTGCACCGCTGATGCCCATCCGGAAAACAAAAATGAATAGAGGATCTAAGATGATGTTTGAAGTGTCACCCACCACTACATGGCAAACAAAAACCCCGAATTAATCATTAAAACCAATTAAAAACACAACTTTGAATTGCAATAATAACAAAAATTGTATACATTAAATTTGCTGATGCAAATGCTATATGATGTGGACAATACATTTTTGTGAGTACCTAAGTTAAGAAACCTGATATTTATGGCCCATTTGCTGGCCCCTCCACTGCCAACATGGATAACTAAACACACAAAATGACATGACATAGTGGACATTGAAGCTGCTCTGTAAGAGGCAGAACGCAAAATTTGCATTCCACAGTAGGCTAATGCATCGGTTTCCTTTCTTTAGATGCGCACGCATATCCATAGCATACTTAATTATAGTTTGTGCTAGCAACAAAAAGTCCAAGTAGATAATGAAAGCTTGGCAGAAGGAGCCTTCAGCTGACCTGTCGCATACAAAGGAGTTTTTGTATCCTTAAATCCTCGAAAGATTCCTTGCATAGCCAACGAGAGAAGAACAGCAGGAGCACCAAGTGACCTCAATGTTAGGTACTTTTGAGCAGGCATTAACATGGGTGAGTCCTGCACCAAGAGATATCCCTAGTCTCAGTATGATTAGCCACATGTACCAAGTAGAAGACAAAAAATTTGCTGGACTAGAAGTTTTAATCCAAACCACGTGGACTGGAAAAGCAGATCAGTTTTGAAAGTAGAATGACTGAATCCCCTCAATACAAGGCACAATATGTTTCCCATAATAAGAGCACAACCAAAAAACACAAAACTCACAGACTTCACACCCATGTAGTTTAAGATTGGCTTGGCAGCAAATATGAGGAACAGAGTTTGCAATATTCCGAGTATGCTCCCGATGACCAATGCCGATGAAGCTGATGGGATATATCTTCTCTTATTGTCAAGATCAGCCATTTTACCGAAACTGGTGTCAGTAAATGATGACTTGCTCGTAGAATCTGGCAAAAGAGAATCAGTTTTCAAACATGTCAAAAAGTGGCACCGATAACAGAAAATCAAAATGACCAAGCAGGAGGAGCATTTATTATCAATGTGCTTTCGAGGAATTGAGTGGCTCTTGAGAAAGGAGATTTTAATAGAGCGTACCGCTCTGAGGTAACAGCTCTTCCATTTCAACGTCCTTTTCCTTGCAAACAGGAAACCATTTGTCTCCATTTTCGTTTTTTTGTGCTTCAATATGCAATTGCTCTTTGGTATCTTCTTCCGCAACGAATGAAGTTGTAATGCTGACAAGAGGGAAAATTGCAACCTTCGACACTTGATTAAAAATGGCAATGGCGACTCCTACAGCTGCAAGCTCAGTCGGACCTGCATATATCCCACCCAAGATTTCAAAGAAAGGAAGTCACGTTGTGAAATGGCAGATGCATTTAGTTATTGACAGTCAATGGAAGAAATATAGAGAAAAACATTAAGTTTTGCAGCACATTAGAGAGAAAAGGCACGTAAACACAACAAGAATGCACATTCTCCACATTTTTTAACCTAATATATTTCAAGATTAAAGAAATGAGCACAGATATATTAAATGCTCTCGAAATTGTTGAGTGTTGAAACATACAGTTGCAAATAAAGAACAAGTTTAGGAAGTTTCCATCAATTTTCAATACTCCTAAGGCCGTTCCAATGATTTTGAGAACCTACAGAAAATGAATACCAATAACGACAAAATGCATCTTAGCATTTCATCTTAGCACACTGTTATATACCAACAGTGTGGGTATTTACTCTCAAATAGAATACCGATTACAAGAATTTTAGCATGATCCATAAAGCACCATCAGTAAAGGCATCGCCTGCATGAATTATCTAGATTCAGTCGATAAGACTGTATGTTCCTTGGCTCCATAGCATCATTAATTGAAGCGCTCTTTCACTCTTGGGAAGTCAATTGGCAGTGAAAAGATGAAAGCTAGGCCGTGAGATGTTACAATAGATACGAAGTAAAAAACATATTACACAACAGAATATCCTGAATAACCAAAAAGAGGAGCTGATGACCAACCTATATGGCCGATGAATGCCGTATCAATGAGAGAAGCTACAGGATCAGCTGCTAAAGCCAATGCGGCAGGGAGTGCAATCTGGGCTATCTCAATACCAAGCTCATCTTTCTTGAAAACGTTTCTGACCACGACATTCCAAATGACAATTAGGCATAGCATACCACATACTGGACTGAACTATTCGTAAGGGGGAAAACTGCTCCAATGACAAGAAATTAATGGTAAAAGCAAAAAGACCAATGATCTTCAAAAGGTGAAGCATAGGCTTCTCACACTACTTCACCCTAAATTGCCATGACAGAACATATGGAAGTCGTTATATTAATGCACAAAAACTTGCCCTTTTACAGTTGTGGCAACACCTGGCAGCTAGTCCAGATAACAATTCACGAAATGAAAGTAATAACATCACCCTAACAATGGAGGAAATAGATTGGAAACTGGAATTTCACTCAAGAACGTCAATAAAAAGATATGTAGGTACCGAAAATGACTACCTCGCATCCTTGAAGAACATAGACAGAGGCATCGCCCTAATGTTCTTCCTAATACAGAAAACACCCTCGACCAATATCAGAGCCCCAAGAAAAATGCAGTCTCCACACTTCAAGAATCTCCCAAAGTTGGACCACTTTTCAGCAAGCAAGAACGAGAACGGGGGATAAAGAAAAGACCCGACTTCAAGCCAGAGAAACAGGAACCTCCGGGGGAATTAACAGAGTCCCAAGAAAATGCAGTCTCCCCACTTCAAGAATCACCCAAAGTTGACCGCTTTTCAGCAAGCAAGAACGAGGAAGGGGGGAAAGGAAATGGACCCACTACTTCAAACCGGAGAAACAGGAACCTCCATGGGAATTCAACAGAGTTGAGCTTTTGCCATATAGAAATTCAGAACCCAGAGATGAGTAGGATGAGCAAGGCGATATGCAAAATCAAGAAAGATTCAACGCGAGAGGGAAGCGAATTGACGAGGAGTGCTGAACTAACCAATTGACCACGGATGCGACGGCGAGCCTCCCCTAGATAACGCATGCCCACATGCTGGCGGGGTTCGAAGAATCTTAATATTAAAAATGACAACAATAATCAAACGTGCGATGAGAGTCGCATCTTCATTTCGTGGTGGCAGGCAGCGAACTTCCTGCGCGACATCGCACAAAGAAACTGAAGGAAGCATCGGAAGGACAACCGCGGAAGTTCCGAAATGAATTGTGCGGTCAGCCATGGCCGGTCCCCAGGGAACCTCGGACGCGGTGCAACGACCGTGACGTGGCAATCTCGTTCGAGGCTTACGAGGAAGTTGAAACCACTCGATCGGAGGGATTTGTCTGCGGTACATTCAAAAGGGCGATTGACAATAGCCACTTTTGTGCCGCGTCGTTTCTGTAGTTTCAGATCCTAAGATGATTTGAGGCATTTCACAGGACAATTTTGGTCTAAATTTTTTCATTTGCGATGATACGGCGCTGGTAATAGTTTAATTTGAATGGAATAATATGAATTTAGTTCAGAACATGACAACAGTTGTATTTAAGAAGATTCTTAACTTACGAGCATAGGACATTTATAATAATCTAATTTGAATTGGACCATAACTCAATCTCTCATCTGAATTCCTAATCTGTCCAATCAGTGGCTCCGCGCTCTAGCCATCGCATATAAAAAAAGTACGTTTGAGCAACTTTTTTGAGAACCTCTCGTGCTTGAGTCAATACAAGTTTAAATAATGTAATTGGCAAAGTAATTGCCAATGTATCTTGGAAGTTTCTCAACTTATCTCAAATGGTTGATTTTGAGATAATTGCACTTGGTTAGATAACTTGATGTTCCTCATTTGAAGCTGGCGTGTCTATGGTTTTTTGTGTCAAATCTTGCTTTCATCCTTCCTACTACGCAATGAGCTCCAGGTTGGTTTCTTATGCATTAAGTAAAGATGGATTTCCACACTTCTTAATTGATTTTAGTTTTAATTAATTCAATGTATCTTCCTTCTTCAAAGTTTGTTTAGTTGACAGATCCTCGATAAAATATAATATAAGCCTTTGACCAAGAACACACCTCTGATGACGAGAGTTCTAAGCTTCCTTTAGAGATTGTAAATCTACCGATACAAATTTTGATTAATTTGCCCCCTCTCATGTCTCAAACATCATATACCACTTGCATCATTTTATCTCCATTGAATTTTTTTCTAGTGGTCAAACTCCATTGGCTTGAGTACCCACGCAATTTTTCTTTTCTTTTTTTCTCTCAGACATATTTGGATTCGTTTTTCTTAGAAACAAAAAGGCAGAACGACTCGGATCATCCAACGATTCTTCTAAAATTTCTTAGCCTTGATAAGATCAGGACATTTTCATTGAAAATATCCTAATCGATTATAGCAAGTGAAATGATACGTGTTAATTGATTTTAGGACCAATTCCATAAAAAAGCATGAATTTTAGGTGTTGTTCCAAATCTGGCTCGAACTTTATTTTGCCTAAAAAAAAGCACGAACTTTAGGTGTTATTCCAAATCTGGCCAGAACTTTATTTTGTCTCAAAAAAAAGCTCGAACTTTAGATGTTGTCCCGAATCTGGCGAGGACTTTATTTGAGACAAAATAAAGTAAGTCTATTACAAATAGGCTTCACGTCTCTATTTAATTACAAGATGCACACGCTTTTAACATATAATCTTCTGCTTCCAACCTAGCTTCTGACATTGCAAACAGCTTGCCAATCGTTAATCGATCTAATGGCCCTAGCTATGTGCCTCGTCCCCTAGAACTGAAGCTGTTGAATTATTTTTCTCCATGAAAATCATCTGTAAAGTTCACCTAATTGGAGGGTAGACTTAAAATTTAACATTTCTTCCAAACACTCGAATGCAACATCGTTTTGTTGTGTTGGATATTATTACTAACGTGGAAATGTCACGTCGGATGACTGTGGAATGAGGATTAACGGAGGGCCAAATTTGGGACACAAGTGAAAATTCGTGCTTTTTTTTAGACAAAATAAAGTTTAGGCCAGATTTGGAACAATACCTAAAGTTTGTGCTATTTTTATAGACAAAATAAAGTTCGGTGATTTGGAATGACCCTTAAAATCCGTCTTTTTTTTTTGAGACAAAATAAAGTTCGGGCGGATATAATATCTAAAGTTTGTGCTTTTTTTATGGAATTGGCCCATTGATTTTACGAAACAAAAGCAAAAATAATGAAGTCAATACTTCGATTGGGATTTCTTTCCTTTCGCTTTGATAAAATACTCTTGATTTATTTCGGGAAATAATCTAATCCGGACTTGCTGCAGAACCGAACTCGACAAGCCCTAAAAAGAAAAAAAAAAAGAATCATTTCGCTCGATTGTGATTCTGCCCAACTGTAATGGTATGGTAGTATCGATGCACCTTCCACACACCGCCCCATCCCGTATTTACGAAAAACTTCGGAGCTTAGTAGAAGCCCCTTCACATGATCGATTTTCGACAAAAATCTCGACTTTTGCCTCCAAAATTATTTGCTCGTTCTCCGTTCGCCGACGGCCGAGAAAAACCCAATTTCGCCGGAGCGCAACTCTCGACTCGCTCGCCGCCGCCGCCGCCGCCGCCGCCCGGTCGTTCGTAGCTTCTCTTCTTCGCGCAAACAATCTCGCCTCGACCGGTCGCGATGGAGAAGGCAGTAGCGGCGGAGGGAGGAGGAGAAGAGCGGCCGTTGCTCTGGCGATCGAGCCCCGAATCGATGGTCTCCCTCGCTCTCGGCAGAGTCCTGACCTCCCTCCTCTCCGCTCGCCCCAAAAAGCTCCGGGACGCCGCCTCCCGCTTCTCTCCCGACCTCCTCCGCCCGCCTCCGACCGGTGCGTCGCGTCGCGTAGCGGCGTTCGCCCGTCGCCGGTTTGCTAGCTGCGGCGCCGCCGCGAGCTTTGATGCCCGCTGTTTTCATTCCGTGCTTATATCTCTGCTGGTGTCGAACAGGTTCTCTGGACGAGTCGCTGTTGTTTCTGCACAAGTACGTTAAGGACTCGGCCGAAAGAAAGGAGCGGTTGGATCAGATTCTCGTTCCGATGTTCGAACACGTACGTGTTTTTTACTCGGACTGTTCGTTTGCTCCAGTGAATTATTTCCTGTCAGGCTGTTTTTGTTTGGAGACTACTTGCTCATGCTGTATGGGGAAACCTGTCAGTGTTTGCAAGCCGTGAAGCACTTCTCACTTTTTCTGGGCCTTTCGTTGCTTGAAATCTCTATTCGATAAGGATGTTGGTTTCAGGCAAATGAGTTGTGGCTTCAGCTGATTCTGTTGCCTAGCAATGCGTTTCATTTGGTTCTTTCATATGCTTACCTGAACAGTTCTAATTAGTGTGTAGATATTGTTGGATATTTGAGGAGTTTCTGCCCATCGGATTGGATGATGCGAGCAACTCTTTTCATGAACTATGATGTGATTTATCCTTTGCTGTACTTGAGCTGCACAGGAGAGAACTCTGTACTTACTAATTCAAGCTTTATCACGAAAGTGGCTTTTAAATATTGTGTTTGACATGGGATGTGTGGGTTCTTAAGAAGAAAGGAGAATGTGGCGGTCCACCTTGATCCCATGAGCAAATAGAAAGTTGGATCTATCTAACCTAGAGATCTAAATGGATCATTATGAGTGGAATGAAAGGGGTGTGTTAAACCTTTCTTTTTTACAGGAACAAGATGTCATTTCATTCCTCTGGAGTAAGGGTTGTGGATAAGTGGATGGCTTATGTTCAATATTTTTGTGCAGATATAGCTCATGTGTCATCTTGTTGATTTTTGTAGTTTATCTTTTAATGATTGCTTCCGTTTCTATCATTAGCTTTTGTGTTATGAGTTAAGCATCTGGCTTCATTTTTTAGTTTTAAATGATTTATTCTTTGATCTTGCTTCTTATATCCCATGAGCTTTGTTGTCAGTAAATTTGGGTACCTTTCTACTTATGTGCTGTCGTATCTTTCACTGTTACATGTGAAGCACTTGTTTTTGCAGTCACTGAGGAGCAAAGAATCAAGACATGGTGGCCAAATCTTGATACTTCTTGACTGGCTTGTTCAAGACGAGTTCCTTTTCCAATATTTCATGGAGAGCCTCGCCGACATTATCTCTAGAAAAGAAGATCATTATGTGTCACTGGGCTGGTGTACCCTAGTACGAGGTCTTTTGGAATGTGAGAGTGCGATCAATCAATTTTTATTGGATGGTAAGTGTACAACATGCTCATTACTGTTAAGACGAAGCACTTGCACATACTAAATCATTTTCAGTATCCTTATTTTTTTCATATGAGTCTGCCTGATTTTTCATCCATCAAAATGGATCATTGTGATTATAATTGCACTCTTAGTCCCTCTGGTGTTGTTTTTGACATCACTTAGATGAGGATATAAAATTCTAATAATCTGATTTCTTTGGCAAATTTATTCCTTTTGGTATTCAGTGAGTTGCTTTTAGAATCCATTTTATGAAAAAAGGTTGCCTTTGGCATTCCACATCGAACTATGCTTCATCAAGGAAACTTTCTTTGTCGAGACGTTACTGTTAAGGTTATTGTTGATGGTGGGGTTCCCTTTTGGACTTCCGATGGCAGGATTAAGGAGGAAGTACAATGTGATTGTGGAGATGCTTTGTCCATGCATTTCACATCTTTCTTCCATAATACGCAAAGGAAGGTATGTGTCTCTTCACTTCTGAATTCCGGGACCTGCACTGATGACTTGATGCTCGCTCTATAAATGTTGGGCATGTAAATCCTATTATGCCACGACCAAAAAATAAGAAAAAAATCATGCTATGCCTGTGAAGTATTGATTTGTTCACTTCTTGCAACTATTTTGGTTTTCCAAAACCAAGTTGATCTGTTGGCAGGCCATTTTTAGGTTGCTTTTCCTTCCATATCTCTTTGTAGTGGGATGGGCATGGGGTTGTTTGTTCTAAGATGCTGTAACTTTTGCGAAGTCCAAGGAGTTCCAAACTGTTGCGGTAATTGGGTTTCTAGTGCCCTGAAAAATCCAAGGATCGGCGCTTTCTGCATTGAATTAATTCTTTCTTTTCTTCATTGTATCACAAAAATCAAAGGTCTATTTTGTTCAAATTTGTGGGAATACTTTGGGAATGTGTAGATGAATATACATGTCTATCCTTTCCTGGTCATCTGTGTTGCCAAACTTTTGTTGGTGCATTGAATTGATTCTCTTTTCTTCAATGCATCACAAAAATCAAAGGTCTATTTTGTTCAAATTTGTGGAAATCCTTTGGGAATGTGTAGATGAATATACATGTCTATCCTTTCCTGTTCATCTGTGTTGCCAAACTTTTGTTGGTGGAACGTAGAAAACTAAAGTGCAGTCTAAGCTAAGTGGGGCATGCAGGGATTCCTCAAATGGGATACCAAGGAATCATCCCATCTAAATATGGATATTTTTTTGCTTGTTCATTAGCTTTACATAGGCAGAAGGTTGTGGGGGAGTGGAGAGATGAGAACAAGAGTTTTGATTCAAGATGGAAAACTTGCAAATTTTTACACGGGGGAAAGAAATGGTTCCAAATGCACCGTGCTACTTCTCAGTAGAAAAACTGTAAGAAATTTAGAAGATATCCCCCATTTGCAGTTATAAACAATAATTTCCATTATACCATCGGCCGTGGTGGCTCCACTGGATAAGAGCTCCGTTGATCCTTCCCCAAAGGTGAGGGGTTCGAAACCCAGTGGAGGCATTTGGTGTCTTAAGTGTGGCGCCGGGGTGATGGGTCCTCCGCTAGCGTCACTCCAGGGTTTGCTCGCCGGCTACTGGCTGTACGGGGTTACCTGGATCATCAAAAAAAAAAAAAAACAATAATTTCCATTATTTCCTACTGTGTTTCATCTAATTTTTGGAGTTTTTGGTGTCAAAACTAGATTAAGTAGAAGTTACTTTCTGAACCAATTCACTAAAATTCTTTCATAATATGTAATGCTGGATTAAAAGCAAAATTAATGTTTGTTGACCAGGGATGAGCCACCAGAAATTTTGAGAAAGCAAAAGCGGAAAAGGAAATCCAATAAAAAGTACCTGAGCAAATATGATCTATTTGCTAATGGATTATTTTTTCAATCTCCCTGGAAAGCTATTTACCTATCTTACGGAGAAAGTGACCCCCTATCACAATGAGGGAATTGCGATTGTAAAAGTCCTTTCCCTTTGGAACCCTCTTACTGATGCTAATGAACAAATTGAGTCTTTAAAAACTGTGGATGGTCGATACTAATAGTTTAGAAACAACGCTCTTTTTCTACCCCATTTTATCTATGCTTTTTTCCCCCTGAAATTGGCTTTTTGCCATCTCCGTCTTGAAAGTTATTTGTTTGTTCATGCAAAAGAATGACAAATCCATGTGCTTGAGGACAAGTATGCATGTAGAGCTTCTGTATTGCATAGAATTAGGAGATGGAAGACAACAAAATAAGGAACTTTTCCTTAAGTTATGGCACTGGTCTTGCCTAGTGGACTTTCTCATTACGTTACAATGTAACAAAGTCATAGGTATGTGGGAGGACCCTCCTGTGACAAAGGCTCTCCCTAGATCCTAATATGAAATTTGCATCGAATAATATGCTTTTGCACCTTGGAGATTAGTTCAGTAAGTTGTGCAAATATTCTAGAATATCAAGATAGAGGGAGAGAGAAAAAAATACTAAAAGACTACATCTTGTCATTAACTTAATAGAAGTTGTGCATAGGATGGCTCCGTTAATAAAGCATGAGAGAAAACCAAAACCCTAAGTACCTTTTTTATTGCACACCTACTAACTACTAGCATGAAATATACTTTATACAAGTCACATAACACATGCATCTAGTATTATGTTTTCGTTGAAGAAACTATTGGTATGTTCTAGAAACTATGGTTATGTTTTGAAGTATCTCCATTTGTCTTTTCTTTGTTTGTTGAATGTTGTGGAAGCTATCTCAGTCCTTTGAAATGGTTTTTTGCAGCTCCTTGCAAGATGGATATGAGTTACCTTCTCGTCTTTCAATTTGTGCTGCTGATTGTTTTCTGGCTCTCACTGAAGCATTGACAAGAAAAGATGAGATCGTGAGCAACCAGAAAAGTTATGTAGATTCAGATATATCTGTAAACACAAGTACGGGTTTGCCTGCTGCTGATGAGGGAACTGTAGGAATCCCAAAAATGGAACTGGAACCGAAGAATTTGCTTTCCAATCACCTAGAGGAACTCGTCAATCTGGTGCAGCTGCTCTTTGCTGTATGTCTCTTTCATCTCCTATATGGAGTTTAGATTGTGAGGGAATGTCTGAGCTGGTTGGTTGTTGGCCGTTGCGTACTCAGATTGCTTTTTCCTTGACCGTAGCTGAAGGAATAAGAAACAACAAATTTTTTTTACTGAAAATCATAAGTGCATTGGCTTGTTAAGTTACTGAAGGCTTTTGGCTCAGGCTGGTTTCATTAGTTGAGATTCTAGATTTGTTCTTATTTACATGGAGTACCCATACTACGATGCAGTGGAGCAAAAAGAGCCGGTCTTTACACGCTAGAGGGCTGGAAGGAGTTCTCAAATGGTTACTGGATATTCAGAAGCACAATTGCTCCCAAAATGAGGCAGGTCCTTTACATCTTCACTTCTTTTGAGGTTTTTACTGTTTTTTGTTTTTTCCGAAATTCTCTATAAGTGATGATTTTGTTTCATATAACTTGAAGACAGACTCAAATACAGTGAAGACTCAAGAACTACTACTCTCATCATGTTGGAAGCATTATGGCAAGTTATTGCATTTGGAAGATCACAGGTTCTCTCAGCATTATAAAGCATGGGTGGAACAATACTTTTCTGGCATTCAGGTTAATGGAACAAGTTCAGTTTATGCAACCTTATATTTTTATCATCCTCCTCTCCCTGTCACTTGAAATATACCTTTAGAAACATCTATTAAAGCTACGATAATGCTATTTGTTGGTTGAGGAACTCTTTTTTCCAAGGAAGCCAACAAGTTTGTCCTAGAAAGTAGAGGTGATGTAGAGCCCCTATCAGTGTGGCACTGAAGCTTAAGCAATCAAATTCAGTGGTCAATCTATTAAACGTAGGGCAAACTGATGAGATAGTTCTGGGATAGAAGGTCCTACTGCAATGTATTTTATTTCAAAGAAGTTGGATGATATGGCTTCATGGTTTTTCTAATGCATCATTATTGGTTTATGTATCTACTCTGTATGTGTATTGCAATGTCAATATAGATTCATTGGGATCATGGTTTGTATATAAGAGGGATGAAGAAAAGAATCTGTTTTCTTATTTCTCATAGAGTGATTACAATGAGTATAAATACATGAACAGAGAACCTAAATTAGGTAAGAAACCTATTTAGGTAAAGATCCTAAGTAGTCTCTAATTTCTATCAATATCTAATTTACAGCTAACAAAATCAAATCACATAATATCACGTAATATAATCACGTAATATAATCAGGGAGAAATTCTAGAAGATTTCCTAATACATTCCAACACTCCCCCTCAAGCTGGCTTGAAGATGTCTTCCATAGACAGCTTGTTCACTAGACGAACGAATTGCTTTTTATGTAATCCCTTGGTCAGAATGTCAGCAGCCTGATCATCACTTGAAATATACGGCATACAAATTAGTCCGCTATCAAGTTTTTCTTTGATGAAGTGTTTATCAACTTCCACATGCTTTGTCCGTTCATGTAACACGGGATTATGAGCAATTGCAATTGCTGCCTTATTGTCGCAATACACTTTCATTGGTATGGAACTTGGGATCTGTAGTTCATCCAAGATGCCTTTAATCCACATAACTTCGCATACACCATGTGCTACTGACCGAAATTCAGCTTCAGCACTGCTTCTTGCCACCACGCTCTGCTTTTTACTCTTCCAAGTGACTAAATTACCACCAACAAACGTGCAGTAGCCTGAAGTAGATCTCCTATCCATATTGCTTCCAGCCCAATCTGCATCGGTGAACACCTCAATTTCCAGATGTCCATGTTTTTCAAACATTAGACCCTTACCAGGACTTCCCTTCAAGTAGCGTAGAATTCTATATACTGCTTCAAAATGCCTTGGCCCCGTGAGTGCATGAATTGGCTCACCATACTTACAGCAAACGATATATCGGTCGAGTATGAGATAAGTAAATAAGTCGACCAACAAGCCTTTGATACCTTTCTCGGTCTATCACTTCTTCAGCCTTGGCAAGTTCAAGCTTCATATTTGGTTCCACGGGGGTCTCTGCCGCTTTACATCCTAATAGACCTGTCTCTTTGAGCAAATCGAGAACATATTTGCGTTGGTTTATAAAAATGCCCTTCTTGGATCTCGCAAATTCTATTCCAAGAAAATATTTCAAGACACCCAAATCCTTAACCTCAAACTCCTCAGCCAGCTTCCTCGCAAGCTTTCCAACTCAACTTTGTCATCACCAGTCAATATTATATCATCAACATAGACGATTAGAATTGCACACTTACCTTCCTTTGAGTGTTTATAGAATAGAGTGTGATCTCCTTGATTTTGGCGATAGCCAAACCTTTTAACCACATTCCCGAACCGTTCAAACCACGCTCTTGGAGATTGTTTAAGTCCATACAGCGACTTTTTTAATCTGCAGACTTTGCCTTCGGTTTACGCAAAACCTGGTGGTAAATTCATAAACACTTCTTCCTCCAAGTCACCATTCAAGAATGCATTCTTCACGTCTAACGATGTAAGGGCCAATCAAATGCAGCAGCCAAAGATAGTAAAATCCGAACAGAATTTATCTTGGCAACCGGGGCAAAAGTCTCCTGATAGTCCACTCCATAAGTCTGAGTGAACCCCTTTGCCACTAGCCTTGCTTTATATCGTTCAACACTCCCATCAGGTTTACATTTTATAGTAAATACCCATTTACAGCCAACAATCTTTTTTCCTTCTCGGTGCATCAACCAATTCCCATGTGCCATTCTTCTTAAGTGCAAGCATTTCATTCTCAACTGCCATCTTCCACTTTGGATCCTTCACAGCTTCATGAATATTTCTAGGAATAGATATGTGAGACAGATTTGACATAAATGCTCTATGATGATGAGACAACTTTTGGAATGACACATGTTTTGATATAGGATACTGAGTACATGATCTAACTCCTTTTCTAAGAGCTATAGGCATATCAAGATTAGAAGCATTAGTATCAGAATTTAAGATAGGAATGGAGGGAAAATGAGTACTACTAGGATCACTCGATGACGAAGGCAAGAGATCATCTCTCGGGGCTGCGAGACGGATGAGGCTCCAAGACAAAGTTCTGATCTGCAACCTTTTGAAGAGTTTTTCTTCTAGTATAAACCTGAAGCTCGGGCTTGTTGATCACATTGTGATCTTTAACTTTTTCTCCCCCTATCCTTGACACATCAAGATTCGGCAGAAGTGTTTTAGAAGATTCAAACAAAGGAGTAGGAAGGACGGAGAGTTAATCTCTTCACTAACTTCGCCATTCTCCCCCGAAGAGATTTGTTAGAAAAAACGGTTGTGACTCAATAAAGGTTACATCCATAGTGATATGAGTTTTACCGGTATGAGGATTGTAACACTTGTAACCTCTTTGACTAGGTGCATACCCTATAAACACACACTTTTCAGCACGAGGATCTAATTTTGATCGACATTGAATTGGGAGATGGACAAATGTAGTGCAACCAAACACCCTTAGAGGAATGTCGGAAAAATACGGGCTGTGGGGTACACCTTTTTGAAACAATCTAAGGGAGTAGTGTAGTTTAATACACGAGTAGGCAACCTATTAATTAGATAAGATGCTGTTAGCACAGCTTCCCCCATAAGTATTTAGGTACATGCATTGAAAAACGAGGGGGCACGCGATACTTCAAGAAGATGGCGATTTTGCGTTCCGCAATACCATTCGTTGAGGTGTAGTTCGGCAAGTTGACTGGTGAAGGATGCCTTTTTCTTTCAAAAAACTCCCCAAAAACTGGTTATAATATTCAGTACCATTATCAGTACGAAGAATACTAATAGTAGTGCGGAATTGAGTCATAACCATTTGATAAAAATTTTTGAACAAGGATTCAACTTCAGACTTGGCGCTCATCAAGTATGTCCAACATAAACGGGTATGATCATCTATAAAGGTAACAAACCATCGTTTTCCGGTTTTTGTTGGCATGGGTGAAGGACCCCAAACATCACTATGGATTAAGTAAAAAGGGGATGATGCACGATACTTTTTTGGACTATAATGAGTACGATGACTTTTAGAAAAAAGACAATTGTCACAATGTAGTGAAGAAACATCCACATCCTTGAATAAATGAGAAAACAAATGTTTTAAATATCCAAAGCTAGGATGGCCTAATCTATGATGCCAAACTATTATTTGTTCTTGAACAGGGGAAGAACTGAAAGTTCCATACGCCTGAGCTTTTTTATCAAAGATAAACTCTTCAAAATAGTAGAGACCATCCCTCATCCTAGCATTGCCAATCGTCTTCCCCGAGATCGATCCCGAAACTCACAATGGGAAGCAAAAAAGACAACACGCGGTTAGACTCTTTAGAAAGTTTACTAACAGACAAGAGGCTGCGAGGCTAACTTAGGAACATGCAGTACATTATGAAGTTTAATAGAATCGAAAGTGGAACTGATCCTTTGCCCGCAATAGATGAAAAACTCCCATCGGCAATCCGAATTTTTGGTTGCCGGGACAAGGAATATAGGATTTGAACATATATGGAATATTAGTCATATGATCGGATGCCCCCGAATCAATGATCCAAGGAACAGATTGTGAACTACGGGAGAGGGCATTTAGATTTCTACCTTGGTGGGCAATCGAAGCGAGGATTACCCGATACGGACCCAACCCGAAGTAGCTGCAAAAGATGGTTTAATTGTTCTTTGCTGAAAGGGAATGCAAAGGCCTCATTAGCTGTAGGAGGCATACGCCGAGATGACGTATTATCACGGCTGAATGAAGTTGGTCTCCTTGCCTCACTAGTTGTAGAAGCTGGACGGCCATGAATCCTCCAACGGTCTCCCGTGTATGACGGGGTTTGTTGCAGAAATCACACCAAATACGGGGTTTCCCATCTGATCTTCGCAAGTTAATGGGGATCTTGCTTACATTTGCCTCGGAGACTATTGTTGCGGGAACATGGCCCTTCTTGTTTTCGAATATAGTCAATGCTGAACCTTCCGATGATCCATCCTTTCCGGCGGTAGCTGACTTGCCCAGCATTATTCCCCGTCTACTTTCTTCTCTCCGAACCTCGAGAAGACCTCTCCAATAGGTGGAAGAGGCTGCTTCCCAAGTATTCTGCCGCGTACCTCATCAAACTCATCTCTAAGCCCCGCTAGGAAAGCGTAAATACGTTCGCTTCTACAATTTTCTGTATCGATTACCATCTTCAATACACGTCCACTCATGATCATTGAATACATCCAACTCCCGCCACAAACGTTTCAAAGAGTGAAAGTATTTCGTGACAGCTTTCCTCTCCTTGTCGCATCTTCCCCAACTTCAAGGTTAACTCATAGATTTGAGATTGATTACCCAAATCTGAATACATCTCACACACCGCATCCCGAGTTCCTTTGCGGTATAATAGCCCAGATAATTTGCACCAATATCTTCTTCCATGGAGTTGGTCAGCCACGTCATAATCGCTGAATTCTCTGCATCCCGGACAGCCCAAGTGGGGTCATCTGTCGCTGGTTCTGCGTTATCTCCGTCGATAGCTAATTTTTCCTCTACCCCGTATATACATTCGAACGGATTGAGACCACCGGAAAAATTATCACCATTCAGCTTTATGGAAGTGATCTGAATGGGATGAGGTACGGTGGACTTTGTGAGAAGTGATGGGGGGTTAGACTGGGTGGTTGATGATTCGTCCGACATAGTGATCGAACGATAAAAAAAATTACTCGAGGTGAATAGATAAAGGACCTTTGGGCTCGATACCATGAAGAAAAGAATCTGTTTTCTTATTTCTCATACGGTGATTACAATGAGTATAAATACATGAACAGAGAACCTAAATTAGGTAAGAAACCTATTTAGGTAAAGATCCTAAGTAGTCTCTAATTTCTATCAATATCTAATTTACAGCTAACAAAATCAAATCACATAATATCACGTAATATAATCACGTAATATAATCAGGGAGAAATTCTAGAAGATTTCCTAATACATTCCAACAAGGGATTTCAAAAGGCTTATTAATTTCTTTGATCGAATTTTATTGTCGGTGGAAGTCATGCGGATGGACCATAAATTAAGTCAGTCATTTTGTGTCATTACAAAGCAAATATTTGGCGGTGAACATTTGCTTCTTTGTGAAGCAATTTTAGGCAGTGGTCAATGGAGCAATTTCCTTGTTGGAACTTCTCAATCTCTAGCTGGTGATATCCACGCAAGTCAGTAGCAACATACCTTTTGCACTTTGTAGAGTACGGAAACTTTGAGGATAGTGTTTGCGTGCCTCAAATGTTCTTGTTTTCTATATTTCTATCTGTAATTCTCGCAATTTTTACAGCACACCGAGCATGAATTTCTATTTTATTAGAAAGTTAATAATTTCTTAGCGTTCCTTTTGGCGTCATCTCTGGCTTACTTAGTTGCTGCTACTCAAACATGCAGTCCTATGCAGAGAGATGTTCGTACAGGCATGAAGAGTATGATGAGGTTGGGGCTGAGACCAGAAAGTTTTTCCTGAATTGCTTATGTCTTCTATTGGGCCGTCTTGTTGGCAAGAGGTTTGAAACTACTGTGTTGGAATATGGATCACAGATATCCCAAGTCCTTTTACCTCAGGTATTTCTGTTTGAGGGCTTCAAGAAACTGCATTACTTTTTTATTTGTAAGCTGGAATCCAAGTGACCAATTTCTTAAATTCTTTGGAAATATTTAAGCAATAACTTATGATAGTGTTGGAGCTTATTTGAAGGACAAATATGCTCTCTGCAGTATTGCTTACTTTTTTAAATTGATAAAAGCTCGTGGGTGTGGGTAACCTGGTAAGATATTATCTTGAGCTAGCCTTGTGGATCATGTAATTTTCTCCATTCATTTGCGGTGTAGCCATGTAAGTTCAGTGTTGACGACAATGAGTTGTCTTGCCACTTTTTCTTTGCAAATAATAATACTGTTGTTTTTGAAAGTTGATTTGGGGCCGTTGATACTGGCATGTAAGGATGGTTTTACAAGTTATCTGAATGACATCAACTCGAAAAACTTGTTATATTTTTTTAGCATTCGATATGGTAAAATATCTCTTTTCTGGGCAAGAGTATGGCTGGAAAGAGTTTCTGATTGGCTATCTAATATAAATCGAAATGAAATCCTACTCAATCAAAATTGCGTGTCAAAGCCATGCTGGGAACTATTAGCTGACATTTTCATGATTCAATGTGATCAGAGTGTTTAAGATATTGTAAAATCACACTTCTTGTTTGACCATACTCTGCTGGTTTATATGTTGTTGGTTCCACTTTATCCTTTTGTAGCTAGACTGACGTCCTGCCCTTTCTCCTTAAGCTAAACTGTGCAGATGAAGATGTGATAGATGGGATTGTCTGCATATTCAAGGAAACAATTTTCAAGTTGAACTGTTCTGATGAAAACAATCTTGTGGAGAAAGAACAGTTCAATGCGGTGATCCCTTTGCTGCTTCAGCTTCTGGATGAGAGGGATGGAACAGCTAGAGCTGCTGTTAAGCTCATTGCAGAATATTGTTCCATGTATGTTTTGGTTTCTTTTCACTAATCAGTTCTTAGATATAATAGGTTTTCAGGGTTCATGTAATTATAGTGGATGTTGATAATGAATTGTCAGAAACTTGGAGAATCACTGTGTCAAAGAAGTTATAGATCGTCTTGCTAGTGGAAACACTATGCAGAGAAGAAATGCCATTGATGTCATATGTGAACTGATAAGCATATCATCAAAGACAGTGAATGGACTCCCTCATTTGAAGTGGTGAGTTTCTGCTGTTTGACTGATTCATGATTGCTCTCTCTGTCTCTCTGTCTCTCTGTCTCTCTCTCTATCTCTCTCAGCATACTTCAATCAGTTGTTCTTACTAATCTCGTGTTTGGAAATATTACAGGGAAGATATAGCAAATGGTTTGCTGAGATGCCTTAATGATGGAGATTGTACAATTCGTGAACTGGCATCTGATTCACTTTCTAACATGGGTAAGTTCGATGACCAAGTCTGCTCTTGGCCTATATATCTAGGGGTGTGCAAAATACCCGGGAACCGCCCGAACCGCCCGGAACCGGACCGGAACCGCCCGGAACCGGCGGTTCTTGAGGGAACCGATCCGGTTCCCGGTTCCAATTTTTCGGAACCGGTGGGTACCGGTCCGGTTCCCGGTTCCATGGGCGGATCCGCCCACCCGGACCGGACCGGAACCTTTTTAATATTAAAAAAAAATTACTAAAAGAAACCCTAGATTGGATCTCATCTCCTCACTCCCTTCGTCTTCGGTTCTCTCTCTCTTTGTCTCTTCCTCGGTTCCTGCTAATCCTATCGCCATTTCGATTCCTCCCCGAGCGTCGACGCCGCCACCGTTACTCCTCCGCTACTGCTGTTCGCCCCCTCACGTCGGCCGCCACCCGCCACAGCCGCGGAAAATTGTTTCGCGACCGTTCTATGTTGAAAACCCGACCATAGACCTCCTCCCCTCCTTCCCAACTCATAGACCCAACCGTTCTATGTTGAAAACCAAAATTGTTTTGCGTCAAGATCGGTTCCATGGATCCATCCAGGAACCGGACCGGACCGGCGGTTCGGTTCCCGGGTGGATCCATGTAACAAACGGGTGGATCCCGGTTCCAATTTTTTGGAACCGGTCCTTAGCGGGCGGTTCCCGGTTCTAGGTCGGGAACCGCCCGCCCGGACCATGCACACCCCTATATATATCCTATTGGGGTACTCTATTTGAGTCCTGTTCAGGGACATGCTATAAACTGAGAAATGTATTATGTTCCTTGTGTTGCTCTGGACTTTAAGATGGCTCTCCCTCCTTGTTGTACAGTTTAAGTGCTGTAATGAACATGTGAATCTCATGTTTTTCTCCAAGTCGATGCTTACTATTGTTCACCATGATATATGCAAACTATGTCAGTTATACATTTTCTGATGATGACAGTCGTCTTGATAATATTCCATATTGATTAGTTTGACTTCTTGCAGAGCCTTCAATAGTGTTGCCTAGATTGGTTCATATCCTTTATACTTCAGACAGAACATTGCAGTCATCTGCAAGGAAAGCATTCATTGGGATGCTTAGGTCTCATAAACAGAAATCTGAAGTGATATTTATGCTGCTTGACTGCCTTAGGTCTCTCTCTCTCTCTCTCTCTATATATATATATATACACATGCCCCCCCCCCCTTCCCAACCACACACAGCGTGCGTGTGCGCATTTGATTCTCTGTTTTACTGTAACTAACAGATTATCCTGATTATTTCGACGTTATCTTTTGGAAGTCCTCTTTCTGACTGTAGCATGTCTTCTGTTCTGTTGCAGCAACCTCAATAGTAACTTGGAAATTCCTAAAACTACCGAAGAGAAAGTTGTAGGTGCGTTTCTATGGGGATGCAAAATTCTTCTTTTAATGGCCTGGATTGTAGACATTTGTTCTTTTGTATTATGCTCTAAAAGTTCTTATCAATGGTCCACATTAGCCACCAAAATGCTGTGATCACACTATGTCAGATAGTTCCCTTTTAGCGAATAGAAATACCGACAAAATTTCAGATTTTTTCCGTTTTAATAAGTGAAATTTAATGGGTATTTATTAATTTTCATTGTTTATAAGTCTATGGTTCAATCTATGACTATGTGGTGGAAACACTATCTGTGACAATTATTTCGATGATACACATGAACAATCTGTTAACAGTTTCCACTTTTCACATGCTACTGAGAGCAGTTGTAAGGGAATTCTCACTACATCGAGCATTTAATTCTCAGATATTCTGCTGAGTGGAAGTTTGTATTATTCTCTCGATAGAGAATTGTATGCATTCAAGCTCATCTTTCTGTGGCACTTGCAGAATCAAAGTTAGAAGCTGATCAAGTACTCAGGCTTACTCCAGAGTGGTCTGACAGTGTAAGAATATTAAGGCACTATTGTCATATCCTTGCTTATGTTAATAATGACTAAATTGAGACGCCAATTCAAAAATAATTTATTCTTTTGTACATCTTTGGCTTATGCACATTACATACACTTAGGTTTATCATTTCACTTTCCTTGCCTTGATTGAATCCTAAGTTCTCTCTGCTTTTACAATTAGCCAGATTTCTCTATTGGCATGAACTGCATATATTGATGACATTTGCACTGACTTCATCAGCCAGATTTCTCTAGTTTGCTCCACATAGTATTCTTCAATGCATCTCTCTCAATAAGTGGGGAGTTGGTATGCCTTGAACTAAAGGTATTATGCACCTGAAAGAACGATAAATGAGGGGATATCTCCTTTTCTTGCTACAATGGTTAAAAAATGACTTCTGCTATTGATCATGCCTTTGTAGGCTCCGAGGATGATCATGCCTTGTGCACATTATTTGCTGGAAGAGAGCGGATTTTGGTCTTTTCCAAACATTTTCTTAGTCACTTTTTTATGCAAATCAGATGATATTTTGTTCTAATAGCTTCAATGTCATCTTATATCTATACTTCCAGTTTTCCTTTTCCCTTTTAGCTTTTTTAAGTTAGATTTTGATTTTTTGAATTTCACAGGTTGGAGACTGGAAAACTTTGGTTGGGTCCCTGATCGACAAGATGTTCAGTGAGCCATCAAATGCCATTCTTGTGCGGTTTTTGAGTTATATAAGCGAACATCTGGCAGATGCCAAAGATATGGTGCTAGATTGCATCCTGTTATGCATGCATGAACAGAGAGAGTATGTTTTTTAAATCTTTGATTCTCATCTGTTCTGCTTTTTTCCCTATGATGCAGCCTGTTTTCAAAGTGAAGTCTCCCATACACCACTAACTTTCTTGGTGGCTATTTCTGTGTTTCCTAAGTTTTAGTGTTAAAACATGAAGAGGTAGTTTGTTCACAGACATCATAAATATAAGGGAATCCTCTCTTGTCTCCCTCATCCCTGTACCTTTGCGCTAATATTTCTCCTTTTGTGCTAAGTGCACTTTTTTCTGTCCTGTTGTCTTTTTGTTTATTTAAGGAGATTCTGGTGAGATTACTTTGTTTCCATTTTTGTAAATTTCTCTGTGGCCTACCATATGCTATTCTGTGTAGTCTGTTAGTTACTCTCCTAGTTATATTTGGCAGGGTTGACAAAAGCCTGCTTGCTCTGAGGGATACCATCAATTCTCCAAGTTATGATGAGGAGAGAATGCAGAAATCACTGTTTGAGCGCCTTAGCCCTCTGCTCATTCTTAAAATTCTTCCTTTGAGAGTATTTGACGACCTCAATTCATCTATTTTGTATGGTCAACTTCTCAACCAAGACAATATGCATGGTACAGTATCTTGCTTTCTAAGATATCTGTCCTAAATTCTTGTTCAATATTGTTTTGTTACTTCCCTCCCCTCATATTACTATCTAAGTATTTTAAGTGCACGGGTTGTGGGAGTTGCTTAGGCTTCTTGGATAAATTTGTATCTTTTCTAAAAGCTTACATCTTTTTCTTTGCGGAAATTGTCAAGAACTTATTGATGTATATGCACTATTCTTATGATTTCAATTTCCTGCTCAATGCATTCATTCCCTATGACAACATAGCTATATTATGGAGTGGGTAAGAGCATTATTTGGAGGCAGCAGTTATCAAGTTGGAATCACATCGTTTCCACTCAGACTAATTTAGGAGCTAGACCGACCATCCTATGGGTGGAACCCTGCTCGGTGCATGTTGACCCCCGGGGGAAGTTGCGTGCATTTGTGGAGGATTAGTCGATCCAAAGATTCGGATAGTTATGAAAAAGAAAAAGAAAAAGAAAGTGGAAGTGGACTGCTACTATCAGTAGATGTTGATGCTGATATTAAACTTAATAAAATACTTACCGAAAAGTAGCCAAAAAAAAAAGAATTAAAAGTTGGTTTGTGTACAACTTTTTCGTATGAGTAAGGAAAAGTCTGTTTGCAGCCCTGTCATTTGGCAGAGGGCAAGGACAGGTTCTTTTGTCTTAGCATATCCATATATATCTATTACATGTAAATTTGTCTCACTGTCGACATATTTAGTAGCACATGCGTAGACGGACGTTGTCAGTTCCTTTTCTGAAAATAATATTCTTCTTTTTGTTACACTCTTCTTTGGGTATGATTGTGAAATTTTTCAGCCTTTTCTTGTGATTTTATATATTATTTGATGTACTTATTGAGTACTAATTGCGCTTCTCTGCAAAATTTAACGTTTATTTGCTGATATGAGCATGTACTTTGGTTTTGTGAATTATGATCCTTAATTGGAATGTAATCTATCTAGACTATGGAATTTGTGGGTAATATCTTGCTCTGAGTAAAACTGTATCATCTTCTACCCAATCTTGTTTGGTTTATCCCTGTGCAAGTACTGGTTCTTGTTTACACCAGAGTGATGCTTTCCTTTGGATTGACAGTCAACTATAGTGAGAGCCTCGAGTTAGGGGAATCCTGACAGTGACTCTTATTACTCACCAGAAAGTCTAGTTCAATCCAAGATCACCGTGCTTGTGCGTGGTGTGCCATGCGTTTGAAATGAGTGAAGTGGTTCCCTCTAAACATTGATGTAGATGCTGAC
The DNA here is from genome assembly GCA_016097605.1 of Eucalyptus guilfoylei. Taxonomy (NCBI): domain Eukaryota; kingdom Viridiplantae; phylum Streptophyta; class Magnoliopsida; order Myrtales; family Myrtaceae; genus Eucalyptus; species Eucalyptus guilfoylei. The sequence continues at coordinate 30,139,387 of CM027860.1, forward strand.
TATTTGTATTCCCAGAGTCATCCAATCATTATGAGCATTCCACGACTGCTGAATAAGATGCCGCCATGATTGATATTTGCACAATTCGTTCTCCTCCTTTGATTCGTCAATTTCTTATCATCTGAGGCTGTTGCAGCAAATGCAGGCGCTGGCATCATTGATGATGGCTGTGTTGCTGCTCTCCTTCTGAAGAGGTAGATCCGTGATATGATCGTTATAAGGTTTCAACTGCCAAAATGAGAATTTAACATTTCTAATCTGGTCTGTACATGGTGCACAAAATTTCAGGGCATTTTCCAAGACTGAATTTGATGATGTTCGGAAACTTGCAGCTGAACTCTGTGGTCGTTTGTATCCTCTGGTAAATATCGGCTAAGACACTTATATTTGTGATTATTTAAGCATTCACTCAAAGTACGAGCTATAGGATGCATTTTCAGGGAGTTCTCTGACATTGAGTCACTCACATAAGATATTAGCATAGCTGTCCATGAGTACGCTCAAGCTAACTATTTTTTCTCGCCATAGTAAATCTTTTGAGGATCAGTTTCATCCTTTAAGCCAAGCTGCATTTATGTCTGCTAGTTAAGAGCCTAGTTAAATGGGCTAGTATTAAAAGATGGGTAGTTTAGAGGGTTTCAGAATTGGAGTACCTACTTTTTCTTTACATATTATTGCTGATTCTTGGATTCTCTGGAGACTGTAACAGGAAGAAATAAATATGTGTTTACATAATGGTGGTTGTTTTCCTAAGAACTCTGATTCTTATTTTTATTTTTTATTTTCCAGGTACTTCTTCCAATTATTCACTTCCATCTGGAAGATGCCGTATGTCATCAGGACATACTAAAGATAAAGGCTTGTTTGTTTTCACTCTGCACCTCTCTTGTGGTAATGTGCTTTTACTGTGTAGGATGACCATGATTTATTTGCAACTCGCCTTTTTTTTTCCCCGTTAGATCTTAGTCATGTGCTTGAGTTTAATTCATAGCTTATGTGACGAATTTGAAGACAACAAGTTCTGGTTTGCTTCTTTTGAGGTTGAGTTTGGAACCTCACTTACTCAAACTTCTGTAGGTTAGGGGCAGACATCCTACATTTGATCCTGTTATGCTCGAGATCATAAAATTTCTTGAAGTGGTTCTGTATTGGCCTTCACTCGACGGTGATGATGGTACAGACATATTTTGCTATTCAAGCACCATATCCTTTATCATTTAAGTTAGAGACTTGATATTTCCTTTCATTTCAGTTTCAAAAGCACAGCATGGATGCATTGATTGTCTAGCACTGATGATCTGTGGTGAACTACAATCCCCAGAATCGTTCAGTAATTTTACCTTGAGGAAAATCACCTTTTCTAGAGGGAAAGGTAACCCAGACTTCTCCTTGACTGTGTAGTTTTGTGTTAATGATTGTAGGGTTTGACCTCTGGCTTGATGTGCAGGGAAAACTGGCTCTTGCTCCGTTCTCGGTCATGTAATCAGTCAATTAATAACCAATGAAGTTGATTCCACTTCTGGTTTGGGCAATAAGCCCCCAGCCCTACCATTCCGGTTATGCATGGCTAATGTTCTTATCAGTGTGAGCCAGAAGATAGCAGAAGGTGGCAAGAAATCCTTTTCTCAAAAAGCCATTCCAGTTCTCATTCATTCTATTGAGGTACACTTCATTATATACAGTTTTGAAGTTTTCGTATGAGCCCAGCTCTTTGACTTCCTATAAATGGGATAAAAGGATACCAATTATAATAATGCAGGTGATACTGGATGCTGAGATTAGAGCTGCCTGTATTCAGGTTCTCTTTTCAGCAGTCTACCATTTAAAATCTGCTGTGCTTCCTTATTCATATGATCTTCTCAAGCTATCTCTAAAATATCTTAAAGAAGGGACAGAAAAGGTACTCAGATTTATTTTGCATATATTTATTTGAATGTCATTTGTTTTTTTGTAATCTGCAACTGCAATTTATGACCGCATTTTATCTCCATGAGTTTCTTCCGTCCTCTTGCTGTCGGTGTTTCCCCATTCTCTTTCTCAGTGACGTTAGTGACATGAAATATTGCATGTCATGACTCAAACGTTGACAAGGGGAGGCACTTTGTACAAAATGTTTGTAGAAAATGGCCAAATTTGCATGTAAGGCGTGATATGTGTTGATTCCACATGAATTCTTACCTCACTCTCCTCTTAAATTTGTAATGTGAAGGAAGCCTAAAGAATATAGGCCTAGGAAAACATGATATCGGTTTGATACACAATCTGTTAATGTGGTTATGTTCTAAAGATGTTTCTTATTGTGATGAAGCCACTTTCTACATACAAACTGTGTGTATGCAAGTCCCACCAGATCTAAACCCAGTGCTTTAAGGTTATTTACAAAGTAGTTCATAATTTGCTCTGATGGAGTAGTTAATCTTAACTTGCTCTCCTCGGTGTGGTGAAAATGTTGGAGAAGGCATTTTCTTACGAATTAATATGCTGAATACATTGTTCAAATTCTTGACAAAAGCTCACTTTTATTGGAATAGCAATGGCTAGTGTAGTTGGTAGATGGATGAGTACACAATTGATTTGCAGTTTCTATTTAAGCGTCTGTCATGTTGAAAGGTTGTGATTTTTCTCAGGAAAGAGTGGCTGCTGCAAAACTAGTGGCATCTCTTATGGCTAGTGAAGATGTGATTTTGGTTAGCATATCGGGTGGACTAGTGGAAGCAAGATCTGTACTTTCAACTCTATCAAGAACTGATCCTTCAAAAGACGTACGGGAAACATGCAGAAAATTAATGTGCATAATGTCCTCTTGAATTTGGTCCCTGCACTGATTTTCCTGGGTGAAAAGTGCTTCGTTGGACTGCTTGATGAAGATTCACTTCGCAACTGTACAGTTCTTAAAGTTGTCTTCTTCTCTCGTATTGAGATGTATAGAAAGAGCTGTTGAGAGGCTCCTGCCAAGCTAAATAGGAAATACCCATCATCGTAGGTGATGACGAAAAACAATGATGAAAAACATAATTTTGGTCGTATCATAATGCCTTCAGATAGTTGTAAGTTAAATAGAAGCCAAACTAGTTTTCGGTTGAAGTTGCCTTTTATTTTTGAAACGTTGAATTTAGTTTATTTTAGTGTGCTGTGCCGTTTCGCCAAAGTCAGCATCACAGATTGTCTTTCACTGTGACCAAATGTACCTTATGTCAGTGACCCGGTAATGGATACTGATGCCTCACTCACGACTAAGATGTGCACATATCTTTTTAGTCTCATTTCTTGTGTTTTGTAATGGGGTGAATTGTTGAATCTGTAGTAGCCCTAACGGTCGTGATGTTGCAGCAGGTGTAGTGTATCGATTCTCACATCAAATTGTGACAGATGGTTAACTTTGCTATCTGCACGGTCCATTTATCTTTTCTTTCGTTCTCGGTTCCTGCTTTCATCTTCAATTCCCTCACTCTCATATTGATTTGCATCCAACGTAATGAAGCTGCTCCGGTTTCCCAATTTCACGAGATTCGGAAGCCATTGGAATGCACAAGCACTTGGTGCTTAGCGAATGCTATCTTGAAGACACAGAATGGTTATGAATTTCATACCGTGGCATGCAATGTCATGCGTACGGCCATCTCACCTCATTCTCGATTCTTCTCTACATGTTTGATTAAAGATGGGCCAAATCGCATCCCATCGTCGCGAACCTTGTTTGTCGTTGAAGTTTCTCCCCATAGCTTTTTCATGAACCAATCGTGGCTGACTACGACACTATTGTTTTCCGTAAATCTAAACCCGCTCATCAGTCACTATCCGCTGTAGTTCCTGGAATCAATAAAGCATGCCGTGCAGAAAAACAGGCATAAAAAGGTTGTCGAAGAATTTATACCTGATAACTTTATTCTCCCTTTTGAAACGTTGGACTAAAATATTGTTTCTTTCCGAACCTGGTCTGAGATCGAGATAGAAAAGTGCAAGAAGATGAGGGAATGCCGAAACAACCCATGACAAGAACCGAGAATCCAAAAATAGTGACAAGAGAAATAAGTAGAACCGGGAACTTGGGGAAACGCCTTCACATCGTACAATACATTAGCGAAAATATGAAGGTGGAGGTAGGAAGGCAGAACTGTTCCAAGGTGACCCGACCGTCCCTTTTTAACTTATTCCCTTCTGTTCTGCTCCACTTGTCATTCATATTCCTCTCCTTCCTCAGCTCTCTTCTCGTCTTCACTTGCCACGATCACACACACTCACCCTCTCTCTCTCTCTCTCTCTCTAGACGCCATAAGTTCTTCACCGCCTGTTTCCAGAACAGAAGAAGAGCACCACCACCCTCAAGAACCTCGCAAACCATCCCCTCCCCTATCCCAATATGGCTAATCACAAGAAAGGCGATTCCTCCTCTCTCCATAACGCACGTCGGTCTGCGCTCGCGGCCATCACCATCTTCCTCCTCCTCGCCGGCGTCACGGCCCTCGTCGTCTTCCTCATCTACCGCCCCGAACGGCCCCGGTTCTCCGTCATCGGGGCCGCCGTGTACGAACTCAACGCCACGTCGCCGCCCGTCATCTCCACCACCATGCAGTTCACGCTCCTCATCAGGAACCCCAGCCCGCGGGTCTCCATCTACTACGACCGCCTCTCGGCCTTCGTCTCGTACCGGAAGCAGGCGATAACCCCGCCGGCGTCGCTGCCGTTTCTCTTCCAGGAGAGGCGGACCACGGTGGAGCTGTCCCCGGTGCTGGGCGGGGCGGCGGTGCCGGTGGCGGCGGACGTGGGGAACGGGCTGGCGGTGGACGAGGCGTACGGGGTGGTGGGGCTGAGCGTGGTGGTGATGGGGAGGTTGAGATACAAGGCGGGTGTGATAAGGACGGGGCATTACGGGTTTTATGCGAGGTGCGATGTGTTGGTGGGTTTGAAGAAGGGCTTTGATGGTCAAGTGCCTCTGCTGGCCTCTCCTCCATGCAAAGTCGATGTTTAAAAGGGTGTTTTCACGTGAAAAAGTCGATAAACTAGGCCTTGCTTGTAATAAAGTTTTTACAAGCTCGCTCGCTTCTGCCTCCTTTGTTAACTATGTTAAGTGAAAATATATATGTGCGACATAACTTTTTACTCTTTGAATGATTCTTTTCTCCTCCTCTTCTTCAGTTTGCTAGGGTTGAGTTAGTTCAATTTTTCTATACAGTATCATTAGGGGGACGGTCAACGAAACGAGAACAAGCTGAGCTACTTCGTCGTCCTCTTCTTCTTCTTCTCGTGGCCACCTTCATGAGCCTCTGATTCAGCAGGAAACACGTAGGGCGACGAGCTGGCGCGAGCGCAGGACACGTGCGGTCGGCCATGTTGTTGGCTCGTTCATGTCGTCTTCTTCATTTTATACGCCGTGCACATGCCTCATGAGCTAAGATCATCTGGTAAGTTTGTGTTTCGCCAGATTACCATCACTCATGCCGCTAGTTATTACGACCTTCTAAGCAAATGATGGCACTACCGGTCATCATCACCTGCATTTCCCACACAAATAACAACTCCTGCAAGTAAAAACTTCTAACTGGGCCACTGTTACCAGTGATGGGTCACTTAAAAATTGCCTAAAAGTATCGGTTGAACATCACCGGACCGACAAAAGCATGAGTGATAAGATGGTTGGGCTCCACGGGAAATTTCCGATCGGCCCAGCCTGCTCATGTAATCAGACAGGCTTTTCGGGTTTTGTTTGTTTGGTTGGGTTGCATTGAGGTCCAATTTCAAGTTCTAGTTATACGTATTGGTCCACTAATTCGGCCTATCCCCAAAGCACAGTTGCATTTCATAAAACGAGATTTGAAGTTGCAAATGTTAAATACTGCGACATGAATGATTTAGCAAATAGACGTGGTCACGAGACCGACGACGGAAAGATTGCCAAATTACTTATCATTTGGGTGATCTTGATGTGTGTAGCGGAGTAGTTTGCACGTAGTTACTAGTTAGTGGGTTTCAAACAACAACGTTCAATTTATCAATTGAAAATCCTCCTGACCAACTTAACCGACCAAGGGATTGTTTAATCTTGCAAATGTCAATAATGTGATACAATAAAATTTGACAAATGGATGTCATCATGAGCTCAGCGATTAGAAAATCACTGAATTATCCATATCATCCGAGTGATATTAGTTTTTGCCGAGTTTGATCTTAGCATGAAGAATCCAGCTACAGAGAGGTGGTCGTCGCTGAAACAACTAACATCTTTAGGCCAATAAAGCCTATTCAAACTCGATGATTCGTATCAATAACTCCCAGTTCAATTTCATGGAACGAGTGGAAAACCAAGCCTCGTTCTTGGGACTTAGCTTGGTTGTTCGTGAACTTCGAAATTCGAATATAGTAACTATCATAAGATCTGAACTTGAGTAGGCCGTCGATTGACATGCTACAATTGAAGGAACTTTCGGTGATTTCATAGGTGGTGGGGGTCTTTCAAATGGATTGCTCTTCTAATCTTTTTATCGGGGGCCACAAAATAGAAAGAGAAAACCGCTAAAAGCGCCGCCGGTAATAATCCCGGTCGGCGGGTCCCGTTTATCATCATCTTAGCCACTAATTACTATCCATTTCGAAGAGAGGATTTTGCTTTTGTCTGCTCTCTTTTCCCCCAACTTCAGGGGGCCCACCAACCGATTGATTTGCTCCTGGGAAAGCACTTGATTTGATTAATTATTAATCCTCGCATTTCTTTCGTTTTTCTCCTAATTTGCTCAATTCAATCGTGACTTGCCAAAAGAAAAAAAAAAAAAAGGCCATTCGGAGAAATAGTAGGAAAGAAAAATCTTTCGTACATTGGTCAACCTTGACCCACGTTTGTACACCGAACTTCAAAGTGCGGTCGGAATCTCTTTCGCATTTCCAAAATTTACATTTTTTGGTCAAAACTTTGTTTAGTAGAACCCCTTCCTTTCCACCGTCAAGAGTCTTCCAATAAAATAAATTTAGAAAGGGAATTTGGGGAATTACCATCAAATTTCTTCTTTTCAATAAATATCATTTCCAGAAAGATTTACTGGATTACTTATCATTATTTGGGTGGTTTTGACTTGTGTCAGTATGTGTAATTTGAAGCAATCTACATTAATTCATAGTAGCTTGCATGTAATTAGTGAATTTTCAACAGTGACCCTTGATTCACTTGAAAAATCCTCCAATGTCCCAACCAATTTAACTGACCTGAAGGGGTCATTCAATCTTACCAATGTCAATAATTCGACATGATAAAATCCGGCAAATGGACATGGTTAGGAGCCTAGCGATGGAAAGATCACCAAAGTACCCATATCATTTAGGTGATCTCGGTCCTTGTCAAGCTCAATGCTAGCATAAAAAATCTGGCTACAGTGAAGCTGTTGACGACAATGAAATGACTGCCATCCTAAGACCTAATTAGGCCTATTCAAGCTTGAGGATTCATATCAATAATTCCCAATTCGTTCTCATGGAATGACCGGGAATCCAAGCCCCTCCTCGGAACTCAGCTCGGCTGTTCACGAACTCCCAATCTATTATCTATCATGAGATCCGAGCTCAAATAATCCATCGATCAACAATCTATGGTTGAATGAACTTTCGGTGATTCCATTTGTAGCCGTGGTCTCTCAAATGGATTGCTTATATAATCGTTTCCTTTGGGGCCACAGAAGAGAAGGAGAAAAACCGCTAAACGCGCCGCCGGTGAGAACCTCGGTCGACGGGCGACGTCGCTCGGTTTTTGCCAAAACAAAAAGCCCACATCTACCATCTTCTTATCCACCAATCACCATTTATTTTGAAGAGAGAATATCGCCTTTTTCGCTCTACTTTCCCCAACTTTAGGGCCCCACCAAGGCTATCGATATACTCTCGGGAAGCACTTGATTTGATTAATTATAATCCTCGTATTTCTATCCTTATTCTGATTATTGCTCAAATCGATCGCGACTTGCACAAAAAAAAGGCCATTCGGAGAAACTGCCGGCGAGAAAATCTTTCGTATGTTGGTCAACGTTGACCCGTTTGCTCACCGAACTTAAAAGTGCGGCCGGAACCTCTTTCGCATTTCCAAATTTAAATTTTTTGGTCAAAGCTTTGTTCAGTAGATCCCGACCTTTCCACCGTCAAGAGTCTTCCTATGAATCCAAATGTAGAAACGGATTTTGGGGAAATTGCCTTCAAATTTCCTCTCTTTAATTACTTATAAAATTTCCCTTTTTAATTTTCAAGGGGCAAAAAAGAAATAGCCAGAATTATAAAATACGCAACCCCTCGTCCGAAATATTCCCCCCTCCATAAATCCAATAAAAACCATCTCTCTCTCTCTCTCTCTCTCTCAAGATCTATCCAATCAGCACACGTTTCAACGACCACCATCACCCAATCTCCCTCCTAAATCTCTCTCTCTCTCTCTACGACGACGCCCGCGGCGTCTTCGCCGGACTCGCCGACCCCGTCCGTCCGGCCGCCGGAGCCACCGCCCGCCGGCCCCTCCCTCCGCCCCCGGATCAGCGATCAGCGACTGGTTGGTGGTTGGCCGGACCGATTATGCTGCAGCTATTACTGGCGGTGGCGTTCTCGGCGGTGCCGCTGACGCTGTACGTGCCGCCGATCAGGAGCCTCAACCTCTTCGTCGAGACCGTCGAGGGGCTTTTCCGCCAGACCACCCTGTACACGCTCCGGGCGTACCCCCGCATCCGCCTCGCCTTCACCCGCCTCTACAACTCCCTCGTCCGCTTCTCCAGGTAGTTATATAGATTGGTTAGAAAAAGTTTCTCGATTTTTCCCTTTTTTTTCTGTAAATTCGGCTGGTTGCTGCCCTCAAAACACAGTCAAGATTCGATTTTTCAATTGTAATATCTCGACTAGGGATTCAAGGTTATTCCTTTTGGGCGCGCACGGTATATTGATATTGCTTCTCAAACGAATCTCGATTCGTTTCCTCTGTTTCGATCGTTCTTGTATTGAAGCGCTCTGCTTCGGTTCGATGGAGAAGGGATCTGAGGTTGGGAATATCGCAATGCTTAGTTCGGCGTTCGTGCGATTTTTTATGTGGGTCTTTTCTCTCTCTCTCTCTCTCTCTCTTCTCATTGTTGTCGGCGGGGGTGATTAATCCTTCGTCGATTCTGGGAAGCGAGATGGAATTCTGAAGAAGGTCCCGAGGCTGAGCTTGATTTCCGGTGCTCTGTTCATCTCTTTCCCTCCCCTCATTGTACCTTTGTTGAATAAATAATGGAGATGCTGGATTGACTTGGATGTTCTTTCGGTCATTTTAACTTTTAGTATATTGCAGCATGAGAACAGTGACTGGTGGTTGGGGAGGAATGGGTTTGGTGGGGCATTCATGGAGCCAACCCAGGTTTTCTTTTCGTATGCAAAGATGTCGTAAAAGGACAATTTTTTATTAGAATGGACCGATTCAAGAATTTGATGAGATACTAGGTGAGATCCTAGGTGGGGTGAGCGTGAATTCGAGGTGGTTTGTCCCATCACACAAGACCAGGCAATCGTTTTTCTGGTGAGAAGATACGCTACGTGTCTGCATCTTACCTACAGTAGTTTCTTCTTCGTCGTTAGCGACAAGGCACTGGCGAATTCTTGATCCCGTCGAATTGCCCGATCGCCGGGTAATTCTCTCGAAAGAGAATGAGGAAAGGTCGTGACTTGCACAGCTTTTGACACACGACTGATGTGACGAATGACTAGAGAGGAGCACTCGATTTTTGTTTCTTCGATTGCTTCGCATGCTTCGAGATGATCTTGAACGTTACCCCATTTGTTGTTTCGATAGATCTGAGCAGGTAAAGACAGATTTTTTTAGTACTTTTCATCCTCTCTAGTTATGGTCTTAACCCATTTGGTAGTTGGTACGCCTCTCGACTTGAAGGGAGCTATGATTTGATAGGATAAGGACGCATTTAAAGATCTCGTTTTCTGCATCCGTTTTGTGGGAGCCAGTGGTGGATGGTCGGCCGCCTGCCACGGTACATGTTCGTCGAACACCGCCACGAGTTACGGGATCCCCCGGCCCATTTTGAACGGTAGTTGGTCAGTTGGGGTCACGCTCGGACCAATCGCTCCACGGTCGTGCATGTATCTTGGACGGTATGCGTGAGGGTGATACGTGACGACACGTGAAGGAATGAACCAATTAGACATGACATCTATTAAAAGATATTTACATGAGGTGATCGAGATGCGTACGGCACGAGTCTTGTAATTACTCGATTACATCAGATCAATCGAGCGGTAGTGCTTTGACCTCTCCACTTGTTGCCTTGTTGTTCAAGTGTTGATCAGCTGAGATCTAACGACTTGCCCGGTTCAAGGTATTCAATTGGGTCTTTATTGAAGAGTGTATGGCGCCGGGTTGACCCCGTGATTGGAGTTTCTTCGGGGTTGAGGACGCGAGTTGAATACGTTTTGGTTGGTTTTGACCTTAGCATGGTTTGCGGAGCACGTCGCGCCGCCAACACAATCCACGGGGTGGAGAGCAACGTTTACTGGCCAAACAAATGGACTCTGATTCCCCGATCGTGGTCCTGTGCATTTGAACATCATCCTAGCACTACCATGTGTAATTTTTCAATTGATGATAGTTATTGAAGCAACCCATGTCCAGTGCTAAATTCAGGCCAGAACAACGAACTGCACAACCTTTTGGACTCCAGCGTAATTCGAGGTCTTACATGGCTGAAGCTAATCCTAAGTTGAGACTTGATCATGGTCATGGTGGCGCACTAAGGCTGCCTGGTCTGATAATGCTCGAAGTGCAATGTCGATAGACTTGGACTTCTTGGGCCTAAGCTTCCAAATGCCTCTCGTGAATTTAATATTGTTAAAAGAATTTTCAAGTCTAGACAAAGATTTTTAAACCAGATATCCCTATTCAATGTGGCCTATTGATCAAAGTGTATCCATATCCATAATGTTTAGGATGAAAGTACGGGCAAAATATTGAATTGTGTCACCACAAAAAAATGAAAAAAAAATGAATGGACTAAAAAAAAAGTGATTTTATAAGTATGGAAATCATGTACGATTCACGTGTCAATTGTCGATGATGCTAAGTTACTTAGGTAAGATTTTGAAAAGAGAACTTTATCGAATGGACTTCAAATGTTGTCGGAGAAATGTGCAAACTTATCGCAAAGTAAAGTACGGAGTACGGGGGATTGCTGTTGATAGTTTCGAAAAATGCCAGCAAGTTTAAAGCATGGATAGACGTAAAGTGAACTAGACACATTTGTCTTTTTAATGATTGAGCAAATATTGGGTATAACTCCGAACAATCACAATTAGAGGTGATCATTGGGCATGCTAACGCCAGGCCTCATGTACTGCCCAAGTTTAGTTCATCATATAAAACTTATGTAGAATTATCGGCTCGAGGTGAAGTGTGTTGAGCCCAAGATGCGGGGGCTAGATTTTCTAATGTAAGAGCATCGTCCAAGCGACCTATTTACCACTAAAAAATCTCGGGCCTCTCGAACTTAGGGGACTGCTCGCCCCTCGACCATCTCTAATCACAAGAAGCAATGGCCACTGGACCGTGCCAGGCTAATGCTCGGGCTTTGGCCGGGTTGGGCTTGGACTGCCACAAGCCCAACTCTTTTTTTTTTTTTGATAATAGTGATTGATCGGTCATATCTAAACATAACGTGTCAATTGTTTCTATCAATTGATTTTTCATTATAATTAAAGAGTATTAAAAATTGTAAAACCAGGCTTGGGCATAATGTGCCCTAGCCTAGGCCATCATTGTCACGGCATAAATGATACTAGGCCTTCATGGGTTGTGTGCTGGCTAGCCTAAGCATTGCCCGTTGCCATTGTTAGACTTGTCAAAATGGGTCATAGACCCAATTATTAACTTATATTTGATGGATTAAGTTGTTATATGAGTTTGTTATAAACAAGAAATAGGTCATAAATGGGTTTAGAATGGTAAAACTCAAAATAATGTAATTGTTAAATGAGTTCATAATTTAATTAGACTTGATTTCTCTCTATGACTCTCTTTCGCCCTCACTTGATCTCGCGCTTGCTCGCTCACTTTCTACTTTCACCTTGATTTGCGTATGTGTATTTTAGTGATATATAGTTGTGTATGAATCATTAAATTCTCATTGTGTGGAAAAGAGTCAATTTAGATCCGACATTTTCGACCCGATCTAGCCCATCCGTTTAATAGGACTGCATTGTTAGTCGCAATTACTAATTTTATGAGAAAAAATCATGTTTGGGTTAGTTTGAAGTCCGCATAAAATTCAAAAGGGATAGTTCCTACAGCATTGTTTTCTGCGGTTTGTTTTTTCCTTCGGTTGGAAATTCATACCGTATTCCAAGGTGTCTAAATTGCTCCCGATTGCTGCGGATCTCATTGGATCAAAAACCTCGTGGAGCATCTTTCTTTCGTTGCACCATTGTTCAAGGAACCCCGTGAATTTCATTCTCTGAAAGCGGCAATAAGCTCCAATGAGTGACTGAGAGTGATTCATCACTGCTTCTACCAGAGAGAGAGAGAGAGAGAGAGAGAGAGGGGCATGAGATAAAGGTGAAGCCCCGGGTATCAGGAGGGACGTATAGGCATGTGAGAGAGAGAGAGAGAGCTCGTGAAAGTGGAAAATGTGGTGAGGTGGTGAGCAGCTCCCTTCCTCATTCTTGAAATTCATGCATGTGTACTCTCTTTTCTTTCACGTATGACATAATTGACTCGCTGCTCTTCGATCCATACCTATGTTTGATCGAATCACACCCCTTCCTATGGAATCCAAAGCACGGCAGTGTCTCCGCTTTACTCTTACTGTCATCCTCGTATCTCTCGACTCAAAAATCAATCATTCTGTACGCGTAGGTAGTCTCACACCAAACTATTGTGTAAGACTCATTCGAATGAGAACATGTTCGGTGAGCATTGTTGGGCACCTGGACCATGAACTATTGTGTCGTCTGTATGCATGATTACCACCATTGTATCGTTTATTATGATAACCTCATATAGCCTGTCACGTCAAGGTGGTAGTGATAGAATCAATTATCTATTCAAAAACGTATCAAACGATGGCTTTGAGTAGAGCTTAAGGGTCAAATTATTTTGTGTCGTGCTGTAAATAACTTTGACCTATTAGAATGAGCCTATATGTATATGTTCTCTCTCTCCCCTACGATTGTGAGATGCGGAAAAAGGGAGAGGAGGGCTAATTTGACTTTGGCCAGCTAGCCGTTCACATTAAAGATGAGAGGATGATATTCATGAAGGGTCACAGTACAAATGTAAGAAAGCAGATATACACTATGACTCCACTTGGAAGCTTTATCTTGTCCCTTCCTCAAAGATAACTGATTCATGTCTCTGACTTCGCTCGTGCTTTCGGTTGACTTGTGGCTCCCAACTGGACGACCAAAAGCTTGGAATATATCTTCTCGTCGAGCACGAAGCCATTATGGATCACCACCTGGAGCTGAAGCAGTTGGAAGAGGGCAGTGAGATCGTACATGTTCACATGATGAAATGAGCTGAGATGGATCATTTTGGTTTTATAAGCCTTAAAAGTGCGAACATTATCTTCCACAAAAAGGTGATAAATTGTCGTTTCCTGGTTTTATTACAGAATCATCAAATATAATTTTGCGAATCTTCATCGGGAGCTATGATAATGTTTATCTATGTGGGCCTCTTACGGTCTCCATGCGTAATACCCTTGAGGCTAATCCTCAGCCCTATATATGAAAGTTGATATCTATACACTTGGATAAATGTTGCAGTCTTTCCTTCCTATACTCACATCACAAGCCAGTAAATATTGAATTTTTCCATTTTACCAAACCCCGGCTAAGCAAATATCAAGAGACCGATTTTCGGCATGATGTATTTGATGAAGTGCGAACGTTTGCGTGTGATCCTAATTTGTGTACAAATCTGCACATTACTTATTCGATTAACGAGATCATGCACAAACACTCATTCCCCCAAAAGGAAGATTTAATCTTAAGAAACGAATTACTAGAGATAAAGCGTCAAAACAACACAAAAAAGAAGATTTAATCCAAGCAAATAAAAAGGGAAAAAAAGGGGAAAAGAACATGGGTTTGAAAATAATAGGAGCAAACATGATCTCTCGCTAACGGTCACACAGCCCCATGGGATTTGAACGAACTTTTCTACCGAAACGTGACTTCATTTAAAACCCAAAACCCCAACCCCCCAAATCTCTACATATCCCGCGCCCTTTCACCACAGAATTCTTGCACTCTCACTCGCTCTCCTCACTTCACTTCACTTCACTTGGAGCTCACGCTCTGCTTACAGAAACATAGAGAGATGGACAGCTCAAGAAAATCTCCGATGAAGCCATGGAAAAAAGGCCCGGCGAGAGGCAAAGGTGGCCCTCTAAATGCCTCGTGCTCGTATAGGGGCGTGCGTCAGAGGACGTGGGGCAAGTGGGTCGCGGAAATAAGAGAACCCAAGAAGAGGACCCGGCTCTGGTTGGGCTCTTTCGCCACTGCTGAAGAGGCGGCCATGGCTTACGACGAAGCTGCTCGGAAATTGTACGGGCCCGATGCTTATCTCAACCTACCCCACCTTTGCCATCAACCGCCACCCGACTCCTCCGTTTTCTCATCGAACAGGCCTCTGCATCACAAGTTCAAATGGTTCCCATCCAAGAACTTCATCTCCATGTTCCCTTCATGCGGCCTGCTCAACCTGAGTGCTCAGCCCAATGTCCATGTCATCCACCAGAGGCTGGAAGAGCTCAGGAAGAATGGAGGCTTCGGTGGCGCAGCTTCCCCTTCTTCATCTTCCTCAGACTCAAGAATCGACACTAGGAGGAGAATCGATTTGGAAGTCGGTAAGTTGAAGGAGAAGGAGGTTGAAATTTTGTCAGAGAAGGCACCGGCTGCAGGGCATCGCGAGGAGAAGCCTCAAATTGATCTAAATGAGTTCCTTGAGCAGTTGGGAGTCCTGAAAGAAGATGACCAGTCCAAAGAAGTTGTAGATGTGAATGGAACCGAGGAAGGTATGTTCAAGGATTATGAACAAATAGTGGCTTTTGATGAGAAGGGTATCAATTGGGATAGTTTGATGGAGATGCATGGTTATGCGGATCAACAGGTTTATGCAGAAGGCAGCACTTGCCAGGTTTATGATATTAGTGAAGAGTTTGCTTTGCCTTCCACCATCTGGAATTTCTGAGAGAAACATCTGACAGTGACACTGGGAGAATAGTTTTCATATAGTTCAAAACTAGTTTACAGAGTTCAATATGAGAGAGAGAGAGAGAGAGAGAGAGAGAGAGAGAGAGAGAGAGAGAGAGAGAGAGAGAGAGAGAGATAAAGAGAGACTCCTAGAGTCTTATGATCGATCGGAATACTGGCAGTATAGAATGTTGATCCCACAATTTTCAGCATTTATTTTTACCTTGCATTATATGATTCAGTCTTCAAACCTAATGAATTAACAGAAAAGCTGAACAAAAAGCTCGTTATATGATTCAGTCATAAAGGTTCTATAGCATTATACTGTCTCTTGGGTGAGAACTACAGAAGCTGCGTTTGGTTGTCCAGAGCCAAAAAGAATCAAAATGCTAAGACCAATAAAAGAGAAAGCTCGGTAATTGGAAATGAACCATCATAGATTTTCTTTATAATAATCTAAAGCAATTCCCATCAATATCTCAATATGCAGCGTTAGACATAACCGTCCTTAAATCAAGATAGGCTGCTCAGGCTTGGTGAAGCAACCTTCAGATTACCTGGCTGACTCAATTCATATAACATTCTTTCTTTGGGTGTTGAAATTCAAGGCCCTAACAATTAGTCCGAAACCTGTAAGACAAGTACCCCAAAGGAAAGCAATAACAAAGGCTTCACCTAACCAGACGGTTTGTTTATTCGTTGCAATACTCTGAGGCACTTTGATACTCGCCATGCTCCTCAAAGTACTCAATTAGTCTCTTTAAGAATCCATCACTACTCACGGTTTCGGTATCACAGATGAGACAACACTGTCTTCTTGCCCGTGTAACAGCCACATTCATTCGCCTGCGGTCACTCAGGAAACCCACCTGCAATGAAAACAGAAAGGAAGATGAAAACATATTACTCCATATTGGTCCCATACCTGAAGTAAAATGACGTGGGAACAAAGAAACAGACTAATGGATTTTGAAAAAGAATTACCTCTTTCTTTGAATTTGAACGGACCATTGAAATGATGATTGCTTCCTTCTCCCGACCTTGAAAACCATCCACTGTTGAGATTTCCATATCCTTGAGTTTGTTTTCATTGCCTCTCAGCATCTTCAATAAAACCACCTTCAGGAACAATGAGAGGCATAGTGAGACTACTCTGTATTAATCAAACACGACTTGCATGCAATCACATTATTCAGTAGTTCTGGTTTGGATAAAGAAACATCCTAAACAATCTGGAATTTTCAACTTCAATCCACATCAAATGTCAAGGTATGTTTGGCAAAGAGCAGGTACCTGTGCAGCATAAGGTGTTATGATTCCAATATCAGAAGCACGGACTCCAGAGGAGACAAGTCTTTTTGCATGAGCAATTGCAACGTCAGCTTCACCCTCGTTCAATGTGCTTTCCTCTTCATCTTTCTTTTCTTCCATGTCACACCTAGAAATCCAAAACGCCGACTGAAGTTTTCAGAATGGACAATGTTACTCAGCACAAGTGACGCCATGAAATGAATAATTAGTTATCATACTGAAACAGCTTCAGTTGTGGTGAAGTTTGTATCTTTGCAGCTACTTGTTCATATTTGGTAATACTATGATACTTCACTAACTGTCATTTGCATTATTATATATATCTACAAACAATGAGAATCGTAAATAAACAGATTGCTTGATACCACAGACAATTGATATGATATTGTGATTTTGAATTTGCAGTAGGGAAATGCCAAACGTGGTTTAACCTATGGAGAAAACATATAAGTAAGCATATAATGACCTACATACCCAGCTATGTCGATGAGAAGAAGGGTCGGTTCAGTTGAACTTGATGACTTCACATCCTCAAGATCAAAAAGCCTATGGGCAGCAACGCTGGAATGAGCTTTGATCTGTCACAGATATTCAACAAATCATAATCAACAACATAAATAATATTGTTCATTTGATGAAATGGAGTCCTCTTTCACAAATCTTCACTTATCATTAATTGAATAAGCACCTTACTGTTGTAGAGCTCCTTCGAAGACCAATTCATGATGAGCTCATGCATGCGGTACTGAACAGTAAGCATGGATGTGACTTCATCTCCATATAAAGTTGTCAGGCGTTCAAAAAGTGTTCTTCCCAAACCTTTCTTCTCAGCCTCAACACTTTGGACGGTTGGTGGAAGCTGAAGATGGTCTCCAACAAGTATACATCTAGAACCCTGACACAACAACACAGATCTTATAATAGTGCATGAGAGCTGGCATTACTAGCTCTTCAGATTCAGCTGTCCTCTTTTTACATTGTCTCCCATTCTTGCTGCTGAGATTGCCGTTAATTTGGAAAAGGAAAACCATTCGCTCACCATGAGACTATAAGATCTTAGTTTGAGAGCATGTTCGTGATTTTCTGTTCTAATTCCACTTGAAAATGAAAAAGGTGATGAAACTGCACTATGTGACATTTGAGAAATTGCTTTCCCTGGAAATTACAGAGAAGTGCTTTTGGATTTTTGGCTGACCAAGTGAAAACAGATATTTAATATTCTCACTCTTCAGCAGAAAATGAATAACACAACCGAACACTTTCTCAAAATTTGCATTCTTGTTGAAAATTTCATTCATGAACCAGTGTTCAATATGATTTATCTATAGATATGCACACAAGCAACTTATTTCACCCCGAGAACAAGGACAAGAAAATTGTGTTTGACTGCAAAAAGAAAAGAAAATAATGTCCTCTGTCCAATAATAACACAGGTATTTCTACTCAAGTTAACAATAATATGCATCATTCCAATCACTTGCCTTCAGTATAGCCATCCAGCATGCTATCTCAAGCGCTTGAGCTGCTTCATCAATGATCACTAAATCAAATGATGTATTTTCCAACTTTCGAGAAAATGCACCAGTCAATGTCGACAATACCACATCTGCATTCTTAATAACGTCTGTCACAGCAAGCTGCTGCCTCTTGCGTTCTTCTTTTGAAAGAGCCCTAAGCTCCCTCTGAATGTCCCTCCTGGTGCCCTTCTCTTTGGTTTTCAGCAGCTTCCCATTCAATGCCTAAATGAATGCCCCGAAAAAAGTACATAAACACACAAGTTTGACTGCGAGGTAGGAAAGTAAGAAGAACAAGAAATCCATACTGAACCAGGACAAAGAATTTTAGCATCAATTCAGTCAGGTCCAATTTTCCAATTGGTTAAGGCCTCAAACCTAAACAACTCAAAAGCTAAAATGAATCATAAAAGATTTTCCTCCCACTGACCCTCCAGTTGCCCATTCGTTTTTCAGATTCCCAAATGCTCACTCTCTCATAACACCATTTACATGAAGCTAATAGTAAGTACATAATCTTCAAGCAACATCACAAATGGAACTTCCATCTGAATTTGTTCATACCTTCATTTCCTTCCGAATGTCGTTTGCAAGCGAGCTATTATCTGCTCGAAGGACCTAACACCAAGCAAGTAGCCATAACAAAATGAGACTGAGCTGGTGTAATGTATTAATTCTGCTGCACCAGCTGTAGTTCACTAAAGACAAATTAAATAGAGGCAAATGAAGAATAAAGGATCTACAACCAAGGACATTAGTATGATTTGAGTGTGTAGAACACTACAAATGTTAGGAGATTGCTATCAGCCTCAAGAACAAGAACTAAGTTAGTTTCCAAGGATAGAGTCTAGTTAGCCAGTAGTTGAAGCTCCAGATCATCTTAAGATTCTCTATTGGCATACAAATGAACTGCCTGTCATGTCCAGTGAAGCCAGTAGTTGAAAACAACTTACACACCTGTGCATCAAGTGCACTATCCAATACTTGAGGCAGCAACCGTGCAGGATGTCCCAACCTCACCAGCTTCACTCTGGTGTTACAAAAGCAAAAGTTTCAGAAATAAATGGAAGGAAAAACTTTAGCTTGGGTAATAGGAGTCTCAGAAGTGAAGAACTCAAATTCATGTCACTCAAAGGGTCTAAAGTATAAAAAATTAAGAAAACACGATAGATGATCTTCCATCAATTGACTGACAAATTTATCACTTCTAGAACATACAGTAAACATCAACACTCATCACAAACATTAGCCAGCAGGGCTGATCT
This sequence comes from Eucalyptus guilfoylei, assembly GCA_016097605.1. Lineage (NCBI taxonomy): Eukaryota > Viridiplantae > Streptophyta > Magnoliopsida > Myrtales > Myrtaceae > Eucalyptus > Eucalyptus guilfoylei. The sequence continues at coordinate 30,158,669 of CM027860.1, forward strand.
ATGATGGCTTGAATTCTTAGGATGCCCAAATATTAGAGAAGTTGAAGAATAAAATCGAACCTCTAGATAGAGCAGAAAGAAAAATCAAAGTATCCCTATGTCATGTCTACCAAAGTCTGCCATCTAGTTAAAACAGAAAATGCTTGCTTAATGGATCTTTAAAACCAAATCTCAGACTTTACACGAGAGAGAGAGAGAGAGAGAGAGAGAGAGAGAGAGAGAGAGAGAGAGAGAGAGTTAAGATCAAGAATTCAAATACCTGTGACAAGCTAGTCGCTCAACGATGTTATCCACGGCAATATTTGAAGCTGCACATGCAAGGATTTTTGATCCACGCTTTACTTCCTGTAAGATAATTTCTACCACTGTTGTGGTCTTCCCAGTTCCAGGAGGACCATGCAGCAAGAATACATTCTTTGATGACAAAGCCTTGGATACGGCATCTTTCTTGGGAGAAAAAATGGTGACAATTTTTAGTCTAGAAACATGAAGCATAATGAAGATCAACAATAAATGCATAACATCAATGATGTATCTTCCCACACAGAAGAAAATTGCGCCAAAATGAACTTTAAAAAAATTATGCAGTAAAGGTTATAAAAGCAAAGCAATGTTTTCAGCTGCCCTCTAAGACCACCCAAAAAAGAATTCATGTGCCCATCGGAACTTCTTTAGTCAGATCAGACGAGTAGAATATAACATTGTTTCAAGTTAAAAAATCATGCACTGAGAGATTTATATAAGCTCTCATATGTTGTTCCTTTTTGGAATTAAATTATAGCTCTTTAGAAAAATGCAACCTCAGGTGCACAAAACTACAACAAACTCAATGGAGGATGCTCAAAAGTGGACATGAGATGACACAGCAATCATATTGAGGATAACAGTATCTTGATGTGTCTTCCTGGTGGTAAGTCAAGTACATTGACTTTAATATACAGCTAATCAACCAATCCAATGAAAATTGATGCTGAAGCAAAAAAAATTAATTTTCCTTGGGTGCTAATGGAACATACCTGAGAATGATCGAGGTCGGTGTTAAAGGGGCGGACTGTGGTATCTTTCTTTGAAAATGCAGGGGATCTTTCTCCAAAGAGAACAGGAACTAAATCAGCAGCTGGCCCCTTCTGTACACCTTTACTTAGTTGTATCAGAGCATCCTTCAACCTTCGGTAAGTCACCTGTGTGGAAGTCGTAAATAGCATCAGTTGATAGTGGGTATTGATCTGATACTAAAGAAATGATATGTTGAATCAGAATGCTGATAACAGGATCAAACTCCTAGTCTACTGTGTTTGCTCTCCTACAAATTAATTTAGCAGCACATCAATCATGAATTGTCCTCGAAGACTACAAGTTAAGGAACTAATCATCCTAAGCAATTTACAAATCTAGGAGGTAAATAAGTCAGAAAAGGAAATCTGGAATGCAACAATTAAAAGTAAGACTACTAGAAATGATCTCTAATAGAAAAATCAGCACTTTCACCATACCTCATTTGCAACCTTCTCCAGCCGCAGGGGGCTATTCAAACCTTCTTCCGGTATATCATCAAAGGCCACAGTAATTGATGAATCCTGAAACATATACCCAGCAGTTCACAGAACTAAACTAAGTCAGACTCTTGTGGAGCTTCTAAGACAAACATTTACTAACACAGCAATCTGTTCCAGGCTAAAATTACCTTCAGGCGGTAAACTACACCTTGCCCAAGAGAAGGAGATCCTAAATCGGCCTTGTTAGGTTTTAGAATGACCACATCATGAGTGCCAAACTGCAACAAGTGAAAAGAAGTTAAATAACAAGTTAATAAAAAACATATCAAAAACAAGAACAACGAAGACAAGCAGATTCATCTCTAAACAGAAATTTAAACATGCATAAACTGTCCCAACATCCGAAACTTCCATCCAAAAACGTTTGTACTGCTGTCAATGATGAGTTCATGGAGTAATATAGAACGTGCAATGAAAAGGAATCTCTTACCCACAAAGATGAAAAGAAACCCAATAGGGGTAATGTCGTTCTGCATGAACATCAACTATTCATATAGAATTAGCTCAGCTTGGAGAGAATCACGCTCTTTGATATGGAATAGCCAAAGAAATATGCATATGAATACACAAGTAGATGAAGATAAAAATCTGTTATATCTCTAGAAGGCTCACCTTATGAGCAGGAAGGACATCCCCCTTCGTGGATTGGAATTCAAGGAGCGTTTTCCCCATCAAACCTGTCTATTGAAGAAATGAATCAAATCACGCCGCGCCCTTAATCCAGAAAAACGCAATCGCTACGCTATCTGCTGAGGATGCATCAGACTAGAACAATTCGCGAAATTACAGAAAACTAACAACAAGGTGCTCGGCTAAACACTATATCGTGCCCGCACCTCACCGCAGCTTTAAAACACACGTTGCTACAAGCAACGCACGACAATGCAGCTACGACACGGCTCAGTTACCGCATACCGACGGCCATACCGAACAGACTCTAGGATACTAAAGGCGATCAAATGCGGATAATTTCCATCGATTCCGATCAAATCAAAACACGAACATCGAAAGGGGGAAAAGAAGCAAGAGGACCTGAGCATCGACGCACTTCAAGTTGAGCATCACGGAGCCTTTCCTCTGAGCAGCGTCCAAGCTCCTGGCGGCTCCCGAACTGATCGAGGCCGATATCTCGGCTTCCTGCGATCAGGATCACAGTAACCGTGAGCTCGAGCGATCGCTCGTCGGACTCGGGAACGAACGCTAGCTCGAGTAAAGATTTCATTTTTCGCAAAAAAAAAAGCAGCAGCGAACCGAGCGTCGCGAGAGAGGGAAGCGACCTTCTCCAAATCGATCAAGGGGGACATGGTGGAGACGAACTGCTCGAGCGAAACGGACGCGGGAGCTGCTTTCTTCCTCGTCTTCCCTCCCTCCATTTGCGCTTCTTCCTCGTTTCGCCGATTGCTTCTTGCAGGGCTGTTCTTCTTCTTCTTCGTCTTGTGCTCGACTGCGCTCGTCCGGTGACGCTTTGTTTCTTCTATGTTTCGAAAATCTCACCTTTGGTCCCCAAAGTAGCGCTTTTTTCCCACTTAAGTCCTTGGACTTTTGATTTATTTGTCTGTGTTCTTCAACTCACCAAACTTTTCTAATCGAGTCCCTCTTGTCCTAATTCGATTTGTTGAGGCTGCAGGGTCCCTTGAAACCTACAAGAGTTTTGGCGTGAAAACTCGAGTGCAATATTGGTGCTAAATAATTAAATGAAAGTACCTTACCCATAGTTTAATTGAAAATACTAAAGACACATCCACAATATTTATTATTATTTTGATTTTTTTCTGAGGAAACTCGTCTTAGATAGATAAACTCCGTCCATGAGATTCTTAACTAACCTCATGGCCCCTTGCCATATTTTAGATATATTCTCTTTACTTTCCTAAGAATTATTGAATCAGAAAATGAAACCTCCTGAGAAAACTGTAGTAAAATCATTTCCAGGATGATCTCTTTGTAACATAACGGTGGAATGCAAGATAAAATGATGGGAGGTGTGTAGGCTTTCCTACTTGCGGAATTGGCTTTCATTCCTTAAGTTGCATGAAACAGCTTTATGTGATTACATTTCACAGGTTCTTGGCTTCTCTGATTTCTTTCTTTCACTGAAAGATTTCACGTAGCTCCATTGTAATTTGTGCGTTGATACTTAGATTCTTTTTGTGGAATGCCTGAGTTCCTTGCGGACATGGATGAGTTGGGTGTGAGACCAGATGAAGATGCTATCATGAGAGTAGAGAGCGCCTTTCGGAGACTTGGTCAAGATGAAAGGTGGATACAATTCGGGAAGTTATGATCTCATGATTCAAAATCGAAGATAGGCCTGGTGAATCGCAATTTGTTTCCACCATTTGGTTGGCTTATTTTGTCTATATAATACCAATCATTGTCTCCCTCGAAATAGAGCAAATTGTGATGGAGTTTCCCTGGTTTTACATGATTTGGGCATATTGTCCCCCGATTGCGTTTTTCCATAGAATGCTCAATCAGCATATCTTCTTGGACAAAAGAATAACTAATCTTTTTATCTAAAGACGGCAAGAACGGTAGGACCGTCCGCTGGATTTTTGTAGTGCAATGTCAGGCTTGAAAATATATTTCGGAGTAAATCACAGGGAAACACGAAATTCAAGTAGGTTTTTCAAACTATCGTGGCCCCTTGATAGCGATCTTCTGGGTCCAGGTGAGGGAGGTAACCAGGGCGACATAAGCAAATTTATGACAGAAAACCGAAAACCGAAAACCGAAAACCAAACATCCAAGGAGGTCATCCCTATATAAACCTTCGACCATGTCACAGACAACAGATAATTATCGAGATGACGGTGCTCTACGAATGTGCCATTCTTCTTTATCTTGTCAAGGAGTCTTAACACCATTGCAGTTGCAGAGAGTCGAACCTCAAATCCATGTCACAGTATTTGGGCGATAATTCATGACAAGCAAACAGCACTTTGGAGCTGATAAGTTGATCAATTGACAGAGAGACACAAAACTGTCGAGCAAGAATGGGTAAGAATGTTTATCAGGTTCCTTGTGCCTCTTTCTTTCCACAAAATATCTAATTGATCAGGGATAGAAACCATAAGGCTTTTAAAAGGTGCATTAACTATGAGGAGAGAAGCTTGTTTGTCATTATTTAGCATCTTTGTAGGTGAATGAGGAGCTGTTGGGACACAGAATCTTGCTGAATTGCCAATTGTACACATTAGTTTTCCTGCCCATTCAGTGCAGTAATAAACAGAGTCAGATTCATTTTTTTCCCTCATCTCTGACTTTTTGTCTTCTGGGACTGGAAAATCAATAGAGTTGGTTCAGGTACTCACTGCTAGCAATTCATAGGGATATATCCAAACTGCAGATCAAGCAAATGTTAAGATGACTCTCCCGTTAAAAAATGGATATCATACCTATCTGCATTTACAGTGAGCATTTCGCGGTTAGGCTTTCATGTTTAATGCAGAAGTTAGGCATTATCACTGAATAAGAAAAAGATAACCTAATCTTGGCCTGCCAGTCATTGAAAACTGTTTCTTAACTCGTTCTTCCTTTCTATTTCACATATGGTCCACCCATTTCGCCCAGGAGATCTTAAGTTTGAAGTTCACCTGAGCTTGAGATCTAGTTCTCTGGTAGCTTGAGATAATCTCTTGGACCAAAACATGCGATTTGGTTCGACAAGTATGTTAACTAGACAGGATGCAGACAATCGGAACTTCAAGAAGGAAATTTGGAAGAAAATGAGAATCATACAAAGGAATTCTAAGAAGTGGCCTCCGGTGGATATCAAATAGGCAATTATCGAAATTTCTTTCCATGAGGCCACACCAATCAAATGTCAAGAATGAGTTAGATTCACCCTTGCCACCGGAAGAACAGTCCTGAATAGTTCTAGCACTATCATCAGCTCTATTCACCACATCACTCTTTAAATAAGTTGAACCAAGAACTTTTCCCAAAATGACTCACGTTGGCAGTTTGTTCAAACCAAGGTTCTTGTCTGAAATCTTGCTGAAAGCATTCACCAACATCCCAAAAGCAAAAACATCATTCTTTTCATATAAGTTATCGCAAATGTTGTTTTTGCAATTGTCTAGGAACTTTGCAAGTCAAGGTCACGTGCTCCTACCATAGATGTTGTCTTCTCTCTAACTAACAACTGAGCAAATTATGTGTTAGGTATACTGTTCTGTGTAAACTACACCCCAACACACTCGTGGATCTCGCAGGAAGATTGCATGATGAGATGATAGATGGATAAAATGAGTACACAAAACCTTGCGTGATCAAACAAAATTTTAAGGCGAAACTACAATCAGCAGTACATGCAATGAGCAACACTAGGACATCAAAATGTAAAAAACCTTGTGTAGAATCATCAGCTTTGGGCTATTCCATATATAACACAGGTTGCTGTCAAGCACAACCTTTTCTATTCAAATAAATGACAGAGATGAAGCAACTCTACACATCTATAGAATTAAGCTCCATAATTACAAAATTGGAGAATGATAAAACAAAAAAACTATATGTATGCACCTGCACAAAATCATTTGACCTTTCCTCTCTGAATTTCAGAAGTGTGACCTTCCTCAACTTTCCGAGTGAGAAGTGAAATCCAATAGTGAGATGCACTTGAGGAAGCGTAGTATGAGGTCACGGTGAGTTGAGTAAACTTGGGGAGGGCATAAGCTACAAGATCGAAAGAGTAACGTTATTTACAAGTCTAATAAGCATGAAAAGTACATTTCTAAAAGGACAGTTTGATGCAATTGTTGGGAATAATTACAATTTTAAGAAGTAATTAGCCACTTGCTCCATCTAAAGTTCAATAATTATAACCCTCTTACACTCTCAATAGAAAATGGATGTGTAGTCTGCGGCTTTTACTCCTTACTTATAACAGCATAAATTTCCTTAGAAATAAATAATAAAAGCCAGGATCTTCCTAGGTTATTCTATGCTTTTCACAACAGAACATCTACATCCCTCTCACCTTAAAAGCAAGAGTTAAATACCTATAAAACTCTGCACTACAAAACCCAAATAAGGGCACAGATAGCTCAGGGACTCTGTCGGACCTAATAAATATCCATTGTTGATAGCCTCGAATGGGCAGTCTGGACCAAACTGAGGCCGATGGGCTTTGCTGCTTATAATATTAGTATTAAAAGGTGAAAGGGCTTTTTTCCGTTGATTACAAGGTGAGCTCAAAATTTATGTGTCAAACTCCAGAACTTCCGCATGCATAGCAATCCTTCATTTGCTATTTAGCAACACTAACTATATCCAAAAGTGAATAAATAAATGACAATGCTGCCCACACAACCTGCAGGGAAAGCCATATGTTGTACATGTCAACCTATTAACTTCAGCTCTATATGTGGCAACCAAATCACAGGGCGTAATAAGGAGAATCAACAGCTTGAAGAATGCCAATGATTTTAAACATTATGTAGTTTTTCTGACAGAAGAGATGCAAGAATAGGTGCTGGATAAAAATTGTTATCTTGAAAGCCAAAACCTTTTCTGATCAACCTTATCAACAACATTTCATCATAAAATCTATAGAATCATCTTGCCGTGAGTACTCAGACAAATATGCAACAATGAGAATAGATGTGTGGGGTCTTTGTGGGGGTGCCCCTAATAAGTAAAACTCTTCAAAGACGCCTTCAAAACACTGAAGACGATAATTTTCTGACGGACCAAGAGAATCAGATCAACAAGACATCATGGACTTCATTAACTTATGTTCATAACAGGGGATATAAATCTGGGCTCCTATAACTCTATAAGGAAAGTAAGCTTATTAAAATGAGAGAAACCAAACATTTGCAAATCTGGGTTAATAGTGTCCTAAAAACAAAAGTTCTCTGACCCACAAAAGAAGAAGAAGGAGAAGGAGAAGGAGAAGGAGAAGCTAACAAGCAAAATAATCTGTCTATGCATTTCCATATGGTGAAATGAATTTTATTGGCAATAGCATCATCCGGCTAATGCCAGTGTCTGTAATATGTATGTAATGAGGAAAGCAACCATTCTAATTGCTATATGGTGGAAAATGAGGGTGGGTCAGCAAAATGAATGCAAAACAAGACCAGCCAATTAGAGAAAGCCCGGAAGAATCTGTTCATACCTCCAAATGCAGCACTGGCCCCAGAAAAGAGCAACAGCGGGGGAAGCTGCAAACAAAGAAGACAATGCATTTGTTATTCACGAACACTTCTGCAGCAATGGCAAGGGAGCCAGAACAATTCGACCTTAGAAATTACTAAAGTAGACATTGAAGTATAGGAAGTACCCCAACAACAAAAGGAAGCCATTTGGGTCCTCTAACACGATTCTGTATGAACGGGATTCCTGTTTCAGAAGGACATTAAATGGAGGATAAAATTCAGAACTGAGATGTAAGAAGTGAGTTTAAAGAATCTCACGTTACCTGTATTAAAACTATGAACAGCACTAAGCAGTGCACCTAGTCCAGAACCAGCCTGTTGAAACAGTAGAGATTAGTGAGACCCAAAGTGGCTAGCGACGACCATCTAAAGGATCAATCTCCTCGAAGAACAGTATGATACTGCTTAAGCGTGACGAGCCACTAGAGAGCATAGTTCTTTAATTGAAAACATTGAGGAATGTAACGATAAAAGCCTATTTTTCACTAATTATTGAAGAGCGAGATCTACTTTATTTAGATTTAACAGCAACACTATCCATCCATAGTCAACATCTTAATTTGGCCTTCCAAACAAATGGAGTAAAAGCATCATCGCGCTTGGCTTTGCAGATCAAGGAATGTTCAAACAGATGATCCAAAAATTCACCAAACCTAATAATACTTTCGAAAAATTAGAGCTTTATTTGCAGCAGGCTTCCGCTATTAATTGGGCGAAAACCACCCCGCGAACTCTAAACAGCCAGGAACCACTGAAATGCGTGAAATTCGAGAAGACTCAAATGATACAAACGGTGGAAAACGGAGCGGCCCCCCCCATTCCCCATGAGAATCACGACACAGAACGGTAATGTTTTTTGCGAACAAACAGAGAAATTCTAAACTATTCCATGCCAACATCGAGCAAGACTAAACTTTCTTCCACCTTTTCAAAAACCACTACGGATTTCTCGCCAGGAACCGGAAACAGCACGCACAAACAGCACGAAACAACTCCAAATTGACGAGAAAGAAGTGAGAACTCACCACGGCGGTGGTGTCGTGCAGGACGGGAGTGATGGTCCACTCGCCATTCCCCTGAAAAACACCCAAAAACAAGAAAAAAAAAAGGCGGGATTCAGTACACGGAGAAGACGCAACACAACAGACGCAGAGGATGGTGTTACGTTACAGCTTGCGGGTTCAAGAGGGAGAGGCAGCGAGGGCAGCGCGGGGATCCGAGGCCGGGGTTGATGGTGGGATCGTGGTACAGGTTCCCGTTCCTCAGCTTCTGCTCGTACACCTCTCTCGTTCCCATCCCGATCTCCGATCTCCGATCTCTCTCTGCAACGCCACCTGCGGGTTGCAGCGTAACTCGCTGCTCGGCGCTGCGGCTTCTGATTACGCGTGCCAAAGAAACCCTGTCCGAGAAAAAGATTAGAGCATAAACCCTCCGAAAGTCCGGTCCGAATTGAACGTGCCGAAACCGCCGGCGTGGGTTTTCCAATTTAGACAATGCCCTCTGGAAACTCAAGGAATCTTTCGTATTGATCCTTGTAAAGAAGGGGAAAAAATTGCACCGGCGTTCAAGAGATCTTGGCAAATTTTCGAATAAAGGTTACTTTTTCAAATAAAAACTCAAAAGTTCTAAATAAAGATTTGAAGTGATTATATCAATCTTTAAAAAAATGATCGAAATGATTATGGATATTTCAAATAAGGCCTAGTCTCGTCGATTCACCGATTGACAAAAAATTCTGACTAATTAGGGATATTTTTGTCTAAATATAATTATATTAAAAAATTATTTAAAAAAAAAAAGGAGAAAGAGGAGGAGGAGGAGGGGAACACGCGAGTGTAAGGGCTGTGGCCACCACCCCATCACGCTGCAACAGCCAACGGGGTTGCCAACACCTAGGCAAGGCCTAGCGACCCTCACCAACCAAAGGCGAGAGCCAATAGGACAAGAGAGGGTGATGACCCTCTCCCAAATCTAAGCGAGAGCCAACCCTTGCCCTCGCCCCACGCTCAACACCTCTAGACCTAGGCAACGAGGTCCAAGGGCCCTAGTTGAGGGTCGCTAGACCTATGCAAGGGCCGGTGACCCTCGCCTAGACAAGGGCGAGGGCCCGCCACCCTTGCCCAAATCTAAGAGATGGTTGTTGCCCTCTCTTGTCGCCAACTCTCACCGTCAATGGGGCGATGGCCACCCTCCCGCTTGTGTTTTCCCCTTCTCCTTTATTATCTTTTAAAGTTTTGTTTTATTTATTTTTAAGGAAAAAAAAGAATTTTTTTTTAAAAGGACAAATTATATTTCACAACTGTGAATTTAGGCCCTTATTTGAAATTGATATGATCACTTTAGGTTCTTATTTAAAATAATGTCCACTTCAGGCCTTTATTTAAAAAGAAAAAAATGAACAGTATTTCGGACCCTTATTTAAAATAATGTCAACTTCAAACCATTATTTTATAAAATGGATATTTTAGGTTCTTATTTGGGATTTTTCCAAAGATCTTATCATGAATGTGAGCAATTACGTGAGAAAATCCTTAAAAAAAGGGGGGCGGGGGGGGGGATATGAAGAGAGGAGGATGATCGGACGGAGTGAAGCACAATCAGAACCCGATATTAGTAATTTTTTCATTAGTCAAGTTAGACAAGATTAACGAAAGACTTGATTACAATAATTTAATAAATTTTAAGATTTAATTGCATTTTTAATAAATTTTAAAATTCAATTACACTTTCACAATAAATTTTAGGATTTTTAGTGTACTTTAGTTCTAGTTAAATAGTATTTTTTTTTTGTCTGGTAGTTAAATAGTATTTATGCTGTCGGATTTTGCGTACAATACTTTGTGTCTGACGTGGCATTATTTACGTCAGCTTCGGTACCACCACTAAGATAGGTCGATCAAGTTGGTTACTATCCTTTAACTCCAATAATTAGATACTTATTAGTGGCTGCTGAGCTATATTATTACCACTAATCTGCTGTCAGATGGTTGATCAAGTGGCTAATTATTGGAGCAAGTTGCATCTCTCCCCATTGGACTTCGCTTCTCAGTCGGAAAATCAAGGAAAGTCGCCCTTCTCAAACGCGAGAAGGAAACCTGAAATTATTATGGCCATGTCCTTGCTCAGCGCAATTCAAAAGGAGTTAGCTGATTTCAGCAACTAAGCTGGACATAACCATGAGAAAGCAGCCACCACCAACAATTGAGCATACATGATTCCTACGTGAAGCCCCCCGTAGATAATCTTTCAGCCAAGAAAATACAGAAGAATAGTGCAAAATTTTTGCTTTCAAGTGAAAATACATTTTCCTGTCTTCGACAATATGCTAATCCAGCATGTTCGAGGGAACGGATTCCTTATCATTTGTAAATAAGGGCGTCCCGTCCAGGTCCAATGCCAATGTAATGGATCGGGATGCCCACAAGCTCTTCGATCCTTTCCACGTACTGCCGTGCAGCCTTTGGAAGGTCGGAGTAGCTTCTGACAGAAGAAATGTCACACTTCCAACCAGGTAAAACCTCGTACTCCACCTGAACACATGAAAGGAACATACCAAACAGACATTTGAGTTATCATCTCAACTCCGCAAGACTTGTATATGTGCTGCAAAAGTTAAATTACTTTATTTATAGGCTACAAAGATGTACGAAGAGCACATCTCTATTTCATGCTTTAATGGCTTCTAATTTAATATCAAGTAAGATGATAGGTTGCCTAATCCATGTTATCGAAAAGGGGACACCCGGGTGTCAAGCAATTAACTTTACCACCTTTCTCAGGCAGACTTGTTATCGGCAACTAGCAAATATAATTTTTTTTTTTTTTTTATCACACAAGATACAAGACACATCATGAAGTCAAGTGGATGATGAGAATGCTTGCCTTCAATTGCTCAAGGAGACGCAGATCTGCTGGAAATGATTCAATCAGTGTGCCATCAATTTGTTTATAAGCAACCCCTAACTGGATTTCCGGAAGATCAGATAGAACATCCAGTTTGGTTAAATTTAGAGATGAAAAGCCATTAATCTGACAGCAGTACTTCAGTGCAACTATGTCAAGCCATCCGCAACGACGAGGACGACCAGTAGTTGTGCCAAACTCCTGCCCAGCAAATCTGAGCAGGTCGCCCCCTTGTCCCAATATTTCTGTTGGGAAAGGACCGGAACCAACCCTTGTCGTATATGCTTTAACCTGCAAAGAAATTTTGAGGTAAGTAATTCAAACTTCACTTGCAAATTACCGACACGAGCACCAACTTCATTTAAAAAAACATTTAATAAGATAAGTAGATACTCACCACTCCAATTAGATCGCCAAGGACTCTGGGTGCAATGCCAAGACCAGTACAGATTCCACCAGCTGAGGGGCTTGAGGAGGTTACAAAGGGATATGTTCCAAAGTCAATATCTAACATGGTAGCTTGACCACCTTCAACTAATATCTTTTTCTTTTGTAGTATCGAATCATTCATGAAATGCACAGTATCTGCCATGAAAGGCTCCAACCTTTCTGCATATCTCTTGTATCTTTCTACTTCTTCTCGGAGCATGTCAGGACCATAGTCAAAGCCTTTAAATCTTGAAGCTGCATCTGATAATAAATGATCAAGCTTTTGAGGAAAAGTATCCATGTGCCTGAGATCGCTCACTCTGATCCCATTTCGAATCATTTTGCTGGAGTAACAAGGACCAATTCCTCTTTTGGTCGTTCCAATAAAAGATTTAGCAAGCTCTGCTTCTCTAAGACCATCCACTACTTGATGGAAATCAAATAGCAGATGGGCACGATCAGACACCAAAATCCTTCCGTTGCAGGAGACTCCATTGGCCTCTAATCCATCAATTTCTTTAAATAATCCAGGCAGATGCACTACAACTCCATTTCCAATGACACATAGAGTGTCATCATTAAGAATACCTGATGGAACAAGGTGAAGAGCGAACTTCTTCCCCTCTGAATTGTAAATTGTATGCCCAGCGTTAGCTCCACCCTGGTGTCAAAAAATCTTCAAGGTTCAAAATAAAAAGTATTTACAATTGACAAATTCAGTAAAAGCCAGCAACTTAAGAATAAGATAGCTCTATACAAAATAGATAATATCCACATTCAATGGAGGAATATGGGCTATAAACACACAAGATCACTTGCAGAAGAGAAGTAAATTTATTCCTCTAGAATCCAATGATCAGCTATATTTCTCATTACATCAACCATGCCATATTACAAAGAAATCTGATAAAGTGCTGCACAGTATCTAGACTCAACTTACTGTGCAAACCGACTTTTTCTCTTGGTCAACATCAACTAGTAGCAGTACTTCATCCTTATGAAGAAGTTTCTCTAACGCACAACTATCTGTTAGTTGACATATACTTTTGTTGTTTACTGCTACAAAGTATAAAATGGAAAATGGAAGACCCGTCGTTGTCCGTCATCTTCTTTCTAAATGATTGAAGGGGAAATGGATGAACACATCAACATTCTAATCTTCAAATTCTGAGCAAGCAACATTAGAGATAACAAATGCATAGCATAATAGCATCCTATGTATGGCCTCATTTCAATAAATCATCATCTTAATGGTAGATGGAGGTCTCCATCTTACATCCACAATAAGAAAAGGCAGATGTTATGATGTGACGAGATGGATGGTCACTAGTACTACAAAACAGATAAGCTACCATAATTATCCCAAAATCAGAGTGTGGATATGACAACCTTCCAGTTATCTATTGTATGTAAAGATGCATACGCACTTCCCTAAAAAGGAGAAGTTCTCCATATTCAGGGGTCAGGAGAAAGAAGAAGACCATCACTAGAAAAAATGGACCATGAAAACCTTTTGATTATCCGTTGTAGGTAAAGATATTTACAACCTTCCCTAAAATAAGTGAATGGTAAAAATATCCATATTCACTGGTCAGGAGAAAGTAGAAAGACCATCATTGTAAAAGATAAAAAAATTTACCCTTGAAGTTGCAACAAATAAAACATTAAAGCCATTAGCATCGGTCGAGAGATACAACCTTAGTGTCATTAACTCCTTGACAACAGTGTTCTTTCGAAGGTCTGATTGAGTCAAATCAGTCAATCAATCAAGTTCATTCAGTAGACATTATGTACTCCCCTAGACTCTTAATGCCAACTGACTCAAGCATTCCATCATCACTGTGCCAACAACCAATCATAACAACAGCACCATCTAGGCATCTCCAGATACCTTATCGGCAGACCAACATGATGTTGCCGTTGAAACCAGCCGATTGGTTTCACCATACCGCTAATTTATTCCAATTCGCAGCTACCACCACATCGATTAAGCCACCAATCTCAGAACACCAGAGATTGTTTCAAGTTAAATCTTAAATAATTCTCATAAATCCAACTTCCTCAATGCAAGCAATTTTCCCAACCCAGCTAACCTTAGCAAAAGAATTTTCAACTCACTGTTCCAAATCCAAAGACGGAGCTTTAGACCATGATTGAGGTCATCTAGACCTCAAGGTGCCACCTTTCCCCCCATCTCAATGAATATACACCCAAATGCCCTGATGTTCTTACACCACAAATCTGATGCATGCATTCCGACCCCCTTCCAAGTTCATCCCCGACTATCTCGAAATTTACTTTTGAACTACATTCTTTAATCATTCATTTGCTCATTTCCAGAGGTTCCCAAGCTCCCCTTATAATCATTCAAATCATTTCAGACACTGCATGCTCAACATGTCAAATCCAACGGCCTGATCACTATCTAGTCCCAAAAAAAAAAAAAAAAAAAATACCACTCACGTTCCTTTCTCGAATATATTCGCACAAAAGACAAAAAGGCGAAACGCCATGTACTCGTAGAGATTCGAAAGAATACAACGGATGCCGAGGCTCACCTGGCACCGAGCGACGACGTCGAAATGGCGGGCCAGGATGTCGACGAGCTTCCCCTTGCCCTCGTCCCCCCACTGGCAACCCAACACGCCGGACACCTGGCTCAGCCCCCCGATGCGGCTCGCCGGCGACTCGGGGGCCGCGCTGACGGAGGCGGCGGCGGCGGCCCGCGGCGGCTTCACGGAGCAGACGACGGCGGGGCAGGGGCGGCGAGCGGAGAGAGGAGCGAAGGCCCCGTGAAAAGGGGTGGAGGCGGGGCTGGAGTCGAGCCTGAGGGTGGAGATGTTCATGGTCGGAATGTCGACTGTGAGAGAAAGAGAGAGAGAGAGAGAGAGAGAGAGGGAGGGAGGGAGGGAAAAATGTGATTTTTATTTTACTCTCTTTGGAGTTGGAGTCACCTGCAGAAGCACCGGAAAAGGAAGGTGTCTTAAGAAGGAAAACTCATTACATAAATGTTAAAAAAATCCATCTATTTATGTTAATTTTACTTCCAAAAAAAAAATTTATTTCATTATTTCTTGCGTCTACTAATTGCTGAGACCAGCTTAATTTTTCTACTAAAATAACACATACAAAAGATTTTTCCTTCTTGAAAGCATGAAGTTTGACAAAGGAGATAAAAAGAAGAAAAGAAGAAGGGAAGATGAAGACTAAACTTTTTTTTTCTTGTTATTCAATCGGGAAGAAAGTTATTAATATTGCTTGCGAGTCATGACCATAAATTTTTTTTCTATGAAGAAATAAAAGTCTGGGTTCGAGGATGCCTTAACTAGCTAGATCCCGAGTCCACTAGAATCACTTAAAATTTAGACAAAATAACAAATGGACAGTCTTGTGAAAACTCAAAAAAAATTAATGATATTATATCTTCAACAAAGTAATAAATTGATTATCGCTAAAAAGCAAGAGAATTTTCGACTTTGAAGTATGATTTTACTAGACATCTTGTATTTTTTATAATTTAAAAGAACGTAAAAGGTGATTCGATAGAACATCCAAAGTAAATGTTAAATTATGCTTTAAGTTTGAGCTTATTGAATGACTCCAACCCGAATTGAATTAATAAGTCGGCACGTCATTTGATATTTTCACGTTGCAGCGTTGTTGGACCTTTAACCGTAAAGAGATGATATAGAAAAGGAAAGGCTTATTGAGCAATTTGTTGCCAAGTGGGAAGAAGAAATAAAATAAAACAGAAGAAAGGAAAGCATGGTTGGATTTTGTTTCCTAATCCCAATGGGCATGGACTACTTTGATGGACCAACATAGGAATTCTACGGGCGGCGGATAAAAGGCATACATATATTCCAAAAGATCTCTGTGGGCTTTGATCGTGGGATTTGACCAAAATTTTCTGTGTTCAAGGCTATTAAATTTCTTGTTAAGATTTGTTAATTCCTTTGGCTGAGAGATTATTTGTGAGGAATTATGGGTTAAATATTATGTGCGTTATTGGAGGTGATTAGGAGCTGCAAAATACCAAGAGTGTTTGCTTTGTGTAACTCAACTATGGTTTTAATATCCGTTATATTCTTTTATTCATAATTAAATTATTTGCTGCTCTTCCGGTAAACGTAAATTACATAGACCAAATCATTTAAATTTGGTGTTCAATTTATTTTTTTGTTATGTCGGTTTTATTGTTCAATAGCTTAATTCCACAATAATACGTCTACTAATTTCTTTTTAGAAACTTAGCACAAGTTATGAGACAAATTTGAGAGAGAGAGAGGCCGTGATAGAAGAGTAATTTAGTCAATTAACATAAAACTGTGTTTTAGTAACAAAAAAGGGTGTAGAAATAGCACCTCCCAACTATCTAAGACAGGTCTTAAATCAAATCCCAAAATTAAAATGAAAGATCCATATAAATTTAATGTGAATCTTATAAAATCTGACGGTTTAAATTCACTTTTATATATACCAAAAAGGTTGAAGATGGTTTTTGTAGTTTCCCCTTGTAATAGCTTCTTGCTATAAAAAAGGCAGGATTATTGAAAATGGACACAACATTGATAGGGGGTACATCAACCTGGATTGTTCAAAATGGATCATTGTCTGTTCTAATGACCGGACGTTTGACTTACACAGATCCGACCCCTTACCGACCGGCTAAATTCCTACAATCAGAGGAGTTTTGGATCGCGCACGAGACTCGTACCATCCGCGGCTGTGATTGCATTTGGTACATCAACTTGGATTTTCAAGGAAATTCCGGGATGCGTTAGGGAGATGGCGTTGGGGGCACGCTGATTCGATGATTCGTTTTGTAGGGCCTGAACTTTGAAAGGGCTACAGGAGTTGGATAATCTTACAGATCAAAAGGAAATCTGAGTGGGACCATTCTTCGGTATATATTTATCAGTGGAGTCAGATAAGCCATTATTCTGTTTTCTTTTCTGGTTTTTGTTGTCTGCTACTGTGAAAAGTTAATTAATTTTTTCTTCACTTTTCATGACTTGGCTTTCATTTTCATGCCAAGGTGGTCCAGCATACTCTAGAATCTGTGATCACCAAGTTTTTGTTGCAGCTTTAGGCCCACATGAATCTCTTCTTCGAAAGATCTGGCAATAGACGATATCATCCGCAGATGGTTTCCTTCGGCCTTTCGCCTGAGGAATCATCATGGACACTGCATGATCTTGGCCCCTCAAAAATCTGTCTCATGCTTGGAGGGGGCCTGCCAAGACTAGCATGGTTGCTAAAGGGCAGTGGATAAGCGGATCTTCATGTATCAGGAAAGAGAAGCTGTAGTGTTTTAGCTCAACCAAACCCCTTCAGTCATTGCTCAATGATATAACTGCATAGAGAGAAAAGTGCTTGGGACTCTAAACTTCTGTAACCAAATGTTCCTGAAATTTTGGGAGTACCCTCTGGCTTTGGCTCCCGTATAATGATATCAAGCAAGGACGGGAACTAGCTTTCTAGTTATGATGACTACTGACCGTCAAAGAATGAATAAATATTGGCGTTTGTAAGAAAAATTGAGAGCCTTTCCTCTATGATCATGAAAGAGAATCTATAGATTTTACATGTAAAGAGGGGAAAAAACAAAAAACACCTGTACTTGCGTTTGCCTTTGGTTAGAAAATATGCCAGAGTTTGGCACCATCCTTGCAAAACTGCGGAACTTGGTACAGTGGGGCACTGCATGCACTTTCTTCAATCCAGAAAGTCGTCGGCATCTGCAGCTCATTCGAAGAAGAGTTGTTGCTACTATCTGCAATTTCTCTTCAATTCATATACACTCAGCCTCCGCAATACCTGAGAACTCCTTCAGGGGTTGAAATGGTTTTTCAGGTGGCTTTCATGAGGCACTCTTGTGGCAGCCCAAACTCCTTATTCTGAGGACCGACTTGTTGCCTCCATGGATCATTGTGTAACTTATAGTGCAAGACCTTGTAAGGACAAAAATAGATGAGTCAATGTTCATCCTCATACACGTGCAAAAACTTGCATGGCAATAATATGCAATATAGATGGTACAATAAACATTTCCATGCTCCTCATGATATGGAACTGGAGACTGTTCAAGAACAAAGATCATTGCAGTCTACTAGCAAGCACCATGAAAGTGGCTACCCCAATCATTTGGCAGCATCAACATACATCGACCCACTTTGCTTCCACAAATATTGGCATAACTGCTAATGCATGATTCCCAAATTTGTGAATTTCAATGATGAATGGGTTGTGACAAAACAAATAATTTGATGCAGAGAAGGAGAAAACCTGAAAATTTTCTCTTCTGGGTTTCGTGGCAGTTGCAGAAGAAGCGGGCAAGTTGTCAACAATGTGCGGACAGAGTTACACAGATAAATAGAAGCATGACCCACTTTTAACAGACAAAATGGGCAAAAGGATTTATAATTTGGTTTTTCCTGCTTATTTACGCTGTTTTACATCCAAACCTCATGGTTTTTACGTGAGGAATAGGATCAGATCAGTGACTACATTTCAGGGATGAGCTATCTTATGCTGATTTTTAAGCTTTATAAGAACAGGAGTCTTTTGCTAACAGTACATTTAGCTAAGTACATTTAGCTAAGCTCGTTAAAGCTGAAAGAATGTTAAGGGAAGGAATTGATTACATCAAGAACTAAGCAAATTAATCTTATCCACATTTATTTCCTGCCATGTGGGTACTGAAGATACATCATACTCTTTTGCCTGTTACTGTCCACGCTGTGGCTGCTGTTGCTCATCCATGATAAGCCTTTAATCCACAGGGCAACAAATATAACATGCAATTGTTTTATGGTTAATATTTAAGACGTACCTGCAGAAATGTGGCAAAGACATCATCTTCACTGAACTGCAAAAATGCACTTGCCCAGTTGTCCACTCTACCCAGAGCATTTCTCTGCCTCTCAGCCTCTAGCAGAATCGAATCTCGGTACAAGAACCTCTGCCAGATTTTCTGAACATTTGCCAGCTTGAACTTCACTTCTGTCTCGTTGAATCCCTTGTAATGTAAATGGAGTGCCACAAGTCATCAGCCGTAATAAAAGTATGTCACAGGAAAAAGATGTAGAATTAGTGTCATTTGTCCTATATGTGTCCCATTTCAATTTGTTAGCATGAATTAAGACTCTTACCCGCAGAATCTTTACCAGGTCAGGAATTTCATCTTCGCGTAAACGAACTGCAAAGCTATCATAGTTGAGCACATTCTCATATGGTAAGTATATCCCATCCTGAACATGAAAAATTTCAAACAAAAATAGGAATAGAACAAATTTCAACCTTTTTCGCACAAGATTTAGGATTACAGACTCATAGTACAAGAATTGTTAAAAGCAGACAAATGAAATAAGTAACATCAGATGAAGGAAATCAGATCTTTCAAAGGAACCCACAAATGACACTAATAGGACATGTTCTGTTCACCCTACTAAGGGCCCGTTTGGTTCAACTTTTGGGGAATGCATTTGCAAAAATGCAAATACCTTTGGTGAAGAGAATTTTCCAAAATGTAAATATCGTTTGGTAAAATTTACATTTATAAAAAGGCTTTTATTAAATTAAAAAAACAAAATAAATATTTGTATTTTTTTTTTTGAAGTCTAGCCACTAGACCGCTGGATCGCGGCCGGATGGCTGGATCTGGCCCCAAGACGGTCGCTAGGGTCGGGCAACCCCAGGCAACGGCCACCTGGGTCGCGCGACCCAAGTCACCTGAATCGTGCGACCCAAGTGTCGCCTGAGGTCTGGCGACGGTCGCCGGGGTTGGGCAACCCTCAGGCAGCGGTCGCCGGCGCGCAATTGGCTTCTCCACCGAAAAAGATGAACAGTGATGAACAGTGACGAACTTGCATTCCGAAAATGCAAGTTGCCAATGGACCTCTATCCCTCCATTCTCCCAAAGGCCTTTGAAGCCCTTTCAAGATACAATTGTATCTTCCCAAAGTCCTCAAAAAATTGAACTAAACACCACCTGCATTTGGCCTAACCCCTTCAGAGCCCCAAAGCCCATCCCAAATGCTAAACCAAACAGGGCCTAAGTCACCTAGGATCCTCATGCAGAACTACATCAGTTTCATGAGAAAAGCACCAACTAATTTTAAGAAAATTAGTCACTATATCTACAGTCTTTTGCAAATGCTCTAGGAAAATGTGCCAGTTAAAGTAAAAACTCTCCAAAAGGTTAAAGCTCTTTGACAAAATAGTAGTCCTTGCCTTTCAAAACCTACAAGTTGCTTTGACAAGATAATATTCTCTGCAAACTCCTTTTTTTTTTGTTTTTTTCTTTTTTGCTGGCCAGCAATATTTTTTTTGCTACGTCAAATCAAAAAACCCATATTAGTACTGTTTCAAATCATATTCAAGATCAGAAGATGCGTATTAAGCATTTCTGGTCTTGCCAGCCAACATATCCAAAGAAGGAATAGACCCAACAGCCAATGTTACCCCATTTTTTGCATGCTGAAAATAGATAATTTCCTTAAACCCATGTGAAACATTCTTTATTGTCCAGAAGAGAGCATCATCAGGAGACCAGAAATGAAAACAAATACCTGAATGACCACAGGAATGCATCCCTGCAAAATACTATCTTCCATTCGACCACTCCAACCATCTCCAGGTAGTACCCCACAAAAAATAGAACTAGCTAAATCCTCATGATAGTTTTCAGAACGCAGTGGGGTCACTATCACATCTTTAGCATGCTGTCTCCCGAGCTTCCCTTTCTTGTTAGGGCTAGATCCAAATTCTTTCGCCAACTTCTGTCGGATACCCATGCTATAGCTGCAGACAAGGGGAAAAATGTAGGAAAAATGAGATAAGAAACTATGCTATGGAATTCACTTTGCGAAAGAAATCAGCTACATTCACTAAGGTATATTCATCTCTGCTCTCTCTCCGGCAATGTCGATGGACACTTTTCCCCCTTTTGGTTGAGGAGGTTGTTGGCATTGATGATGCTATGGAGACCTTCTCCATAGGTGTAGGAAATTGTAAGCTCAGTAAGGTTGGGCCATCTAAGGCACTTCTTGAGAACTATCTTCCAAAATGAAAAACACCATAATAAAATAATGGAAGCATCTAAAAGGTCCTGGGATTACTTACGTGTCTTCCGGCCTTCCATCTGCATAAGCTGGTCCCAGATTTCCATTGAAATAGAACAGTTTTTTCCTTTTCTCATAGGGCCTATAAATGATTCACATTGCTTAGTAAAATGCTCCTCAATTCTTCACTTGGAGAAAACTACAATGAACGAGAAATCTGATGAAACAGAATCCAAACCTAGCCCAAAGATTCAATTTTACAGCATTTGCATCAGGGATCTTCCATGCAGGAAGAACGAGATCTTTATCAGGGTCAAAACATGGATGGTCCCCCCTTTTATCCAAAGAAATGCGATCCCAGTTATCAGCCCAGTAGGCTGTGGTCGAGCCATTATGCTTTGAATTTGTATTACCCCAGTGAACCAACATCATGCTGTTCCATATCTCCTTGGGGGCATAGCAAGCACCTTCATCCCAGGAAAAAAACTGCAAGTACAAGCGTCACATGGTAAGTACATGCACCAAGAGTGGCTGTGTTATAATATTCAGTCCCTTCGACTCTGTCTTTGTGTAAGGAAAGGAAAAAGTTCCTCATTTCATACCCATAAATGGTCCCTTCCAGATGTACGGTTCCAAAAAGGATATTGGGAAACTATGTGATTGTGTGCCTTCTTGTAAAAATCCAAGGTGAGAGAGCTCCTCAAACCCATGTGGTCCTGATAAGTAGATACACAGTTGCACAAACAATTGCATCACCACATATTTAGAAAAAATAAGACAATCTATACTCAATAATTTAAACACAGAAGCTCTTAAAGCACAGAAAAACTCGTGGTAAAAGAACAAACATCAGGTGACAAGTTCCTGTAACAGCCACAGGCTAACCTGAACAAATGATAGAAAATAAAACAATGCATTATGCATGTGTACCAGGTGATGAATAATATGATTATATCCTGTACCAGGTAGGTTAAAGCAACTGCTAAGAAATTGTACCTGCATACTCAAATGAGGTGCATCGTCAGCACGAGTAATTATGCAAGAATCAAGAACAGGCACAAAGAAAAAATCTGCTTCTTCACCATTCAGTGTCCTGTGTGGACTAGCTAATATACTTTCATAGAGTGCCATCTGCAATCACCAGAATAGAGATAAATGACTGTTACTACTGTGGAAGGATTTAGCTTCTAATGACAGGTAGTATAACTACTAAAAAGAAAGAAATCTCGACTTATCTACAGTGTTGATTTGAAATGTATTATAACGTTTTACCTGGGAGCCATACAACTGTTCTGTCCACAGAGTTGTATTCCTGTCATCATAGATTCTGTTGACACATTCAAACTTGAAGTGTCGTCCCTGTAGATTCCATCTAATTGTAAGAATCATATCTACGTCATCCAATATCTCAAGAAAAGAAAAGGCAACTCTCTCTCTGACCTCGAGAAGCAGACTGTTAAATTCTGGGGGCAGATCATACACGTATATAAGTGGCCTCTTCCTTTTTAGAGAAGTCTTGAGACTGACAAGAGGCCCCGTGAGATTCTCGTTAGTAGGAACTTCAATTTGAGCTGGGCGTAGCCATCGAGGCCACTCTCCCACAGATGACAAAACTGATGGAATACTACAATCAGCTCCATACCAGCCATTCTCGCACTGACAATTAGAACATGCTCAGTTATAATTGCAGACCATCAACACAACAATAATAAATTGCAACAAGATGTGGTATGATTAATTTGACCTTACTGGTGTCATTAAGATTAACTAATAGAAAATGCATGTAGACCCAAAATTGAGTGATGTATACACACACCACCACCACCACCACCACCATGGACAAGAAAAAAAAATTCCCAAGAGGTAGGGCACTTTTACATCAATAAGTGTCCTTAGACCACAATGAATGGAGCGATCAACTAGGAAAGAAATTAAATAAAACTCGGTTGTTTAAAGTATTCTTATCTTATTACAGAAAAGTGGCATGCAAACTAAAAATGCAGTAGCCAGATCCATTAGCTGTAGCTTTTGTTCTAAAACATTTACAGAATTCTTGAAATCCAAAAGGCCGAAATAAGTGCATGCTAACTTTTTGTCCACGCATTTCCTTCCCCAGTCAAATAACTTTTCCATTATCAAGAACAATAAACAAAAATCTGTCAAATAATCACTTTAGAAAATCTAGTGGAACTATTAGCACAAGATGCAGAAGAGTTTGTGAAATATCAATCGTTTGTGGAGTGAAAAACAATCTCTGATCAAAAAACTTTTGCACTAGCATATGTGCTTTGTCACTTCGAAATTAGAAAGGATCATCAATCAACTTGTCCTACTTGAGTTCGAAATGAAGTTGAATCGTCCTGCACTTGAGAGTGTAAAACTTATACCTGACAGAATCCACCACGGCAGTATCCATGTCCAGAGCACTGATTGATACAAGTGCACTGCACTGGCACTTCACAAAACCTACCCCATAGGCCATCATATTTACAGTCACACTCCTCCTTGAATTGTACCTTGGAAGAATAAGCATCAGCTGGATCCACGTTACACCATCCTGGCATGCTACCATTCATTGTGAATATATTCTCCAGGTCAGCTTTTGCCCAATCAGTTAACTTGGGACCTCCATCTTCAGAAGGCAGCCTAGAAGATATTTCCATCAGTTGCTACTAATTTAGTCTAATAGAACATGTGAATCAATGCCCATATAGTCATTTCATATACTTACTTCACTTGAAACCCACATGCCTCAGCCACTGGACGGTTTGGATACTTGGTTCCTTCTCCACAAAAGCACATGGCTCTAGTTGTATCACAGTGAGCGGAGCAAATTGAGACAACCCACCGTCCATATGGTAGCTCCGATGATGCTGGGTAATTGCAGTCCAGATGCAGTTCCTCAGAGCATCCTTCCCCTGTCCCAGATGGTCACTACTTTATTGGATAACGAGGCAAGTAAAAGAGTCATGGAAAGGAGGGCATTTTCTATGAGTACCCTCTTAGATTTGCTTACACAAAATAATTTGAGAACAAATGATTCAGAAAAGATCAAGAAATTATCCACAATATAACATAGCAGCAGAAAATAACCCCCAAATAGATAGAGCATATTTAAGCAAAGACTATAGTGAATTTAGGGACAAAAACTTATTTTAAGGCATGAATAAGAACATTATAACAAAATGGAAAGCATGATTAAATCTAACATCCTAAATCTGTGAAGTCGTGGACATTCCATAAGTTTGGATGAGGTAAGCGAATCCTGTGAAACATTCCCAATAAACAAATCTTATTAAATTTGGTTGTGTGACACACGGAAGTATTCCATATTGTCCCAAAGCAGATTTTAATACACATAAAGGCTATACATCGAAGCTATAAATTCTGCCATTTCCACTGTAAGGTAGATCACCATCCGTGAAGCCATACTTTGTTCACCCAATGGTCGAACTAGCAAATGTCATAGTTCCTATATATTCTAAATGCACCAACTCCAGGAATTAGCTAATGCCAGATCCAGATGTTATCCCTGTGCCTAAGACTATGGGCAGCACTACTTTTTAGCAATTTGAGTTCAATGGATAACAGGACAGTAACATGAAAGAAGAAACAGGACTTAAAAAAAATCCTCAAAATGCTTTACATCTTATTCACTCCATATGTCTAACATGGTCCCCCATGTGATGAATTCCCTTTCTCAGTTAAATTGACTGGTTAGGCACATAGGCCTGCAGGGAAGATCAGTCTTCCATATATTCTGTGACTGCAGCACAGATGATGTACACTTATTGGACTCTTGGTTAGATCTAGACAACGAGAGAACTAAAAGTAAAGGATACAACACCAATCATTATTTTATTAACTCAAATTGGTGTTACTGATGAGATTACAGAATCCTCGGGATAATACTAACCACTGAAACCATGAAAGCAACGGCATTGCCCTAACTCGTGGTTACAAATGCCTTGACCACTACAATCATCTTTGCAGCTCAGGCCACCTATAACCTGCCAAAACCAGAATAAGTTATAGACAAGAGTACGATAGTGCATGCCAACATCAACTTCTATCCAGCATCAAAATAGGAAAGGAATGTGTTTGCAGTTTCTGATACTTAAGTATCCAAAGATGCTGATGCCGACCAAGCTACTTTTCTTTGTTAGTTCTAATTGCTAAATATAAGCAATAATTTACCCCTTAACCTGAAAATGCTTCAAGAAAAATCAACCATTGACAAGGAAAAGAACAAAATCTTTGTCTTGATTACCTCAACAACATTGACTTCCTCCGTTACAGAATCACAGCCAGAGAGCCACCTACCTATCCTGGCCTTCCAAGGTGCACCACGGTACACCACCGCATTGTGAGAGTCAGCTGGGAATTGATTATCCAGATCAACACGTGATTTTATTGCCTGACCGTTACTTTTGCCTCCTTCACTGGATCCATTTAAAGGCAGGCACGCATTTTGAACTTTTTGAGCATTTAAGTAATCCAAAGAAGGTACAACGGGATACACGAATAGATGAACCAATGAAATCAACGCCACAATAGAAGCAATCCCTCCAACCAAAGACCACGAGAATTTCATTTTCTCAATATGAAACATCCTTCAATAACAACTCAGGAACAAATTTGCAGCAGATAATGGAACTCAGAATTGCCAGCACAATATCTGAACTCAGAATTGCCAGTGCTTCTCTATGCACCTGTCCAACCGAAAATCAGCACCCATGAGACCAATACAATAGTTACCAAACTATGAATCTACTAAAGAAGGCTTACAACTTCACATAATTACGGAGACTAGACAGTTCATTCACCAACTAGTTCATTACAAAGCGATTTGCCGGTGTATAAGGCGTGAAACGTCCGATAACCCGGCATGTCAGTCACATCGAAAATGGCAAGCTATAAGGAACAGAGCAAAGAAAAAGGTGACAACTTTTTCCAACCCCAGATACGGAACAATGATCCGAGCGACACCCAGGATTTCTCGCGACGCTCGGGTCGAATTCCCCACGCAGAATCAATCATGAAGCAAGGGAAAACAAAAACCGAATTCCAACGAACAGGTAAAGACCGACGCGAACGAAGCTGATGCAATAGGAGTGATCAGTGCAATGGGGGAGAGCACAGAGCAATCGAAGCCGAGCAAAGACTCTCCAGTGATTAAAAGAGAATCGACTGACCGGTTCTCCCAGATCCAGAATGAAGTGGCGCCACGGAACGAGCTCAGCTCACAGCATCCAGAGCACCGAAGAGGAAGAAGAAGAAGAACATGCTGAATCAACGTGACGATGCTGTCAAGACAATCACATGACGGAAAGAGGAGCTCGCCATTGGTCTACACTCGCGCAATTTGCATATTCCACCGGAATGTTCCCGGAAAAACCATTAAATAATCGGCGCCAATGATCGCCGTGCAAATTGGACGTCAACGGGTTCCTCTATGCCGGACAGCCAGAAAGAGAGAGAAAGACGAGAGAAGATTCGTTTTTTCTTACCGAGCGTGCTGGAGGGGCAGCGAAATTACCGCCAATGCCCCTCGCGCCTTCCGAAGACTTTCGTGCGAGGGAGGGGAGCCGTTGAGTCTAACGGCAACTGACGAGGGCAGAACCGTCAATCCGGACCCCGTGCGGAAGCCGTAGGGCTGCGAAGTGGAGAGGACGGCTTCTCTTTTGGGCTTTTTTTGGGCCGGAGCTCGTTCGTTTTACCATCGCCCGTGCGAGGTTGACCATCGGATTGACAAAAGTGGGAATATTAAGCTTTGCTTTAATGAAAAGGCTTGGACGCAATTTAGGTGAGAGTTTTGGTAAATTAGCTTTAGCTTTAGCTTTATCTTTAGCTTTGCTTCTTGTGTTAGCGACCTGACGGGTCTTTACTATGTGAGTTCGAAAATCAGCCCTGTGAATTGATCTCGAACGTGTTCATAACATGTTTAATTATGATGTATCGATTCACCCTTTTGCATTTAATTAAGCACGTGGTTCGAATCCGATCAAAGAGGAGTCGTTTGTATCGATTGGCCAGGGATATTCTAACCAAAAAGGGATTAGGCCAAACAGAAATTCAACATTCTCGGCGTTGAGGTCATTTATTTATCTCTACTCCATTAATTCCATTGCATTAATGAGTAGTTGAATAAGGAAAAAGACAACTGCTTAGGGATGTTCGTTTGTATTTGTCAGCTTATTTTAATTCATGCCTTTTTACTTTCTCTCTGAAATTTGAAAAATTAAAAGAAAAAAAAATCTTATTTAAGCTTCCAGAAGTTATGAAATATTCACGTGGGATTTTACATGTCAAAGGTATAATCCGTTCAAAGGTAATTTTGCTTCTTGGGCTAGTAATATTTTTAAACTTTGAAGAATTATGGGTTCACTAAAAGTCAGGGGGTAACATCCACAGAAAATAAGCCGACAAATACAACCGAACATCCATTAAAAATTTGTAAAAAGTCGAAAAAGTTAAGCTAGAAGTCACGAGAAAGGACCAGCAAAAGAAAACATGTTTCGAACTGGCATTGGTTGTCGGCAAAAAAAAAAAAAGTAATTGTCACCGGCAACCTAGGCGAGATTGCTGGTGGCTCCCGCCCCTCACTTCGAAAATTGGGAAGCATTTTGGGAAGCATTTTGGAAAAATTTACATCTATTTAACCCTATCAGATCACATGTCAAGAGACTACCGAAAGTCTGAAGTGTCTCACGCTATGAGACCGGAGGCTACAAACACTTCAGTACTTTTATTGTACTTTTATTGTAGTACTTTTGCCATAGCACATATTACATTTCCTTATAAATAATTGTCTCTTCCTATTCAAAGAAACACCGCTCGTTGGCTCATCTCATCTCTCTACAATAGCTCCTCCCTTGAGATCCCTTCCATTTTCCCGAAACCTTCTCTTTCTTCCAACCTTCTACTCTCCAACCTTCGTGCACCTAAGCCTCATAGCTAAGACCTTTAGTATCCAAATTACAAAAACACACACTTCAATGAAACTTGTCCCTCATCCTTCTAAATTTGAATTTTCAATACAGTATCACTCATTCCCAAACTAGTTGTCACTAGTTAGCCTTCGGCCGATGAGGTTACGAATGTCCTGGGTGAGGCCATCAAGGCTGTGTGTGTCGGCCTCTGTGACCCTTGTCTAGATCTAGCAAGGGCCTTCGCGTCCTCGCCTGTGGAAGGAGAAATAAAGAATAAAAAAATTCAATAAAATAGCAAAAAATCATTTTTCATACAAAAAAATATTAAAATTATCCATATCAACATTAGTTATGCCACATAAAACGGCTAGTATTTATGTTAGTGATTTTCAATAAAAGAAAATGGCCAAAATGGCTCAATTGGTAAATTGCAAAAAAGATTTATAACTAAATTGACTAAATTTAAAAGTTTAAGATTGAATTTGCATAATTATAATAAATTTATCATTTTTTAGTAATTTCCCCAAAGGTAATTACACAACTTAGGATTCATCTCAGAGTTTTAAATCACTAGAAGTTGCTCTAGCATCTCCTGCTCCAATCCAATGGATCTAGCCAATTATAATAACTTAATGCATCTGAAGTTTGAAAGGTTTGATTTCATTTATTCATGTGTTTGTCGGTGGTTTAATTAACTTTCTAGAACTAAGATCAAACGCTTTTAAGCGACGCCGTCATGTTTTACTAGTCCGTCGATCGAGCAGATCTTGACTTGAGCTTTTATTGTAGAACTGAAACCTTGGAAAATAGAGAGTTGACTAGGCCTAATTTTTCTCTCTCATAACACGCAGAAATGTCACGGCATGCGTTTTATATATTCATTTTGGGAAATAAAAAAAAATAAAAGACGATGAGAAAGTAGTGCGAATGTATTATTTTATCAAAATAGAAGCTCCTCGATCCTTTAAGACACCAGATTCGAGCGTGGGTCCATTGATTACGAAAGCCAGCCGCCATAGAGATCATAGATTCCGGCACATCGACCTAACCTATGATAGTGATGCAAGGATTATTCAAAGGAAATCTGATTTTTTATTTAATTATCAAAAGCGGGTCCTTTTGTGCGAATTCTTTGATGAATTGGAAAATTTCGATCGAGTGACCTAATTCTTTGTGAATTGTCGATTAGGTCGAAAGGGAAACTTTTGGAGAAATTTCTTCCGAAGGTGCGGTCCATCTACCCTGTCCATTTTCCTTTATTGTATATTAAAAGTAGATTAGCAACAGTTTTCAATATAAGTATTTCTTTAGTAGTGAATGGAACTTTTCTTGCCACTTGAGCAAAAACATTGGTGGTACCATCTGGATTTCCTCTTGAATGTCATTTCATAAGAAACAATGCTTTCAACGTGCTTTCGAAAGTTTGAACATTAATATTATCGTAAGAGAAAAATATTGATGCTTTTATATGTAGTGTAAATCATGTGTTACTCTAAGTCAAATGATTTCACTCAATAACCTCTAAAGACAATTGTGAACCTTATTAGGTATTGTGAGGTATATACCTTATATGAATTCGATAGATGATAACACGTGTTCTCTTAAAAATTACATGAAATATCGAATAATTAGGAGAGACGACAACCCTAGTCGTTCCCTGCCATCCCTTCGTTAAAAGGTCTATTTCAAAAAGTAGTATTATAGTCTATTCGCGGGGATAGTAGACATAATTTGCATGGATATACTAAGCCCTAATCCGGATACTTAGGAGTCAAATCATGTCTAGTTTTTAGATCGTTTGCCAAAGTCTTTGGGCTTATAACATGTCCAAGCTAGAAAGATTGGACTCGGAACTGGCGGACTCAACAAATCCAAAAGTCCACTGGGCTCGAAAGTCGACATGGCCTCAGCGAATTACCATTTTTCATCTCAAATGTTCAAGCCAGGATCGATAACACGAACGTTTCATCTCCCTTGGGAAACAGAGACATGACGTGACCCAACCCAACGAGCTAGGCCTTTCGGTTCAAGTCCGGTTGGGCCGAATCTCGCGGATTGCGATGTTGCCATTTTTATTTTAAGGTAAACTTTACGAAGTAAACATGTTTAAGCTTTCTCCCTAACTATAATTATCTTTTTTTATCATCCATTTAATTATACTCTGCATCCCGAATCTCAAATTCTGCACTTTGCACCCTCTAGTGTTTAAATGAAGCGAGTCTATACATGTCTAACATAACAAATATATCATCCATCATGCCCGATTAGCAATTAGGGTAAGGCCACCGAGTTGCATCCATTTATATAAGCAGGTTAAGCTCGTATCAAGTTGAGTCACTGCCGCATGCGCGTGCGAACTTTACCCAGCGATTTGCTTTTTGATGATTTTCTGGATCTATATATACACATTCCAAGTTTCACCTAGCAATTTGCTTTTAATGGGCATTTTAGCAAATCTCTAAGTCTTGTGCATATATGCGTGTGTAGATCTTATTTTAATTATGTATTTGCAACAATGTAGATGAGAAAGTTATACCGCATGATAAAAGTTTTATTTTATGATTGCACATATTTTGACGATAAAAATTTTAAAATATTTATTTGGTGCGTGTATGTACATATGTAATTTCGAAATATGTATGTAAATCCAAGGCTTTCCAACATCTATGTTCTAAAAAATAAAAGGAAGAGAAATTATAGAGTCAAAATTAAGGGAGAAGAGCACTAAAAGTGCTATAAGTTGTGTATGGCGCTCTCTTTACTGCCAATTTTTTTTTTCGAATCACTTAAGTGCCACTTTTTTAAAAAAAATGATCGTTTAAGTACTAACTCCATTCTAAATTGCTGGAAATTCAATGTAGTGATATTTTATTAATTTTTTAATTTTACGTGACTCACGGCATACCTAATCGATATAACCTCCAAACAACGTCGTATAGTTGGTTAAAAAGTGATCATTTCAATGTTGATCGTTGTAAAAAAGATGATCACTTATCTGCTAATCGTTATTGAAAAGTGACTACTTCAGTGCTAATTTTAATAAATAAAAAAAGTGGTCACTTCAGTACAAAAAAAATGTCATCTCAAATAAATTTTTTAATTGTCTAATCGGAATTTCTCACTTGAGGCACTTAAGTAATCGTTTTTATGATTTCGGCATTTAAGTAAACCAGCGAAAACTTTTGATACTAAAGCAAGTGCCGCATACAACTTATAGTACCTTTAGTGTCCTTCTCCCTAAAATTAAGTGTTTACAATGTTATGTTGCTTGTATTTCAATGAAAATTTCACATGTAGATCATTGCATATGTTTTGCTGAATTTTTACTTATACATATACTTCGGCTTGCATTTGGGAACTGCTTTCCCAATGATCTTTGTGGGGCTAAAGGCCTTTGAGCCAAATATTTAGTGTTTGGCAAGTTTTTTTTCACTTCTCTTCGCCAAATGTAAGCCTTCCAAAAGTTGAAAGTCCAAGGCAGGTTGGGGGTTCCTTTAGGCTTTTTCAGCATGTTGCCTTGGGGGTTAATAAAAATTTTCTTTCGAAATTGTCCTCGTTAATTTTTTTGTTTTTCCGACTTTACCCCGACGACTGTTCATCATCTTCATCTTCTTCCCTTCTCTCTGCTAAACACGACCAGCATCTACACGCGGTTGTCAGAGAAGTGTAGGTGGTCCGACGAAGGGCAAGTGGTGTGGCGAATGATAGGTGGTCTGGCTAGGGTCCCATGACCATCCGACGAGGGTCGCTATGCAAAGGACGCCGGCAACCCAGATCATGCATAAATCTGGTTGCGTAAATTTGGGTTGCGGCAACCAGATCGCAGGCGTCGACGACCTTTGCGGCGCGATGGGTCTCGCAATGGCGCGGCGAGGGTCGCAGCAACCTAGATCGCGAGATCCAAGTCACTGTGACCCTCGCCGCACCGTGTCCTCCACACGGTGACCCTAGTTGGATTGCCCTTTGCCGCACCACCTCCCCCTTGTCAGACCGCCTACCCTTCACCGGCAACTATTAGTTCTTGGCCGGCAGTAATTGGCGAAGCCCTTGGCCAGCCAACTCTCCTTTTTTACTTTTTTTTTTTAATAACAAAAGTCTTTTGCAAATTTAATTTACCAAAATATTAATTTGTCCAAAAATACTTCACAATAAACTTTTACAAATATAATTTACCAAATACATTTTACATTTTGAAAAATTCTTTTACATTTTTTCAAAGATTTTTCACAAAAGTCTTCCCAAACGCAGGGTCAACTATGGAGGAGTGATGAGAGCTCTCGAATTACCATTGTCGAGTGATAGCTTGAATCTCTCACTCTTTTCTCTCTCCACGTGCGATTGTACCCCCAATTCACATGTTTCAATCTTTGGATTGCCAAGGCGGATACCACGCCTCGAGAAAGGTGACCACCAGTTGTAAAGACAGTCACAGTGGTTTATAGGACTCTAGATGTACGGCCTTTTCACTCTATTCAAGCAATTTAGTTGCACCTTCTGCATCTACTATCCACTTTTGACCTAGGGTCATCAATGACGTCAGTAATTTCTAACCTAACGAAGGACAGACTAGAAGTCATACTCCATCCTACTCAACACTTTTACCCAGGTGACCGAGGCAGTCCAAGAATTAAGACGGCACATCTTAATTTCGCACACTTCCACACCACGATTTGGATTGGAGTAACCATTTGACGCCGAATCCAAACAAACTGGAAAGCCCATTTGAGTTTTCTCCACAATTATGGTAACCATTCAATGTGGGCCGTTGGGGTAGTTGAGGTTCTCCTCGGTCCTGTCGATGGCCATTGAACTCCTTTCGATTTCGATTAGGAAAAAAAACTAGGGAAGAGAGGACGATTGGTTGGCCAAACCGAGCACGAGGAAGTGATGGCGAAGGGCGTGACCCGAGGCTGAGGATGTAATTATGTCAAATTTATGGTTGCACCGCCTAACCAATTCCCAACGCCACCGCACGCGTGTGCCTAACGACAGGAATCCTCGACGTCGACTTTAGACAGATTTCGTGCCAAGGAAAGAGGTTGTCCCACGCTTGTGATGAAGGCGATACGAAAGCTCATTAGGAAGAGCCCAAAAAAGCTGGTTTTCGAGTCATTGCGATGCGCGATGAAGTGAATAAGCGAATAGCTTTCCTGTAATCTGGAGAGTGGATCTATTGAGAATTCTTATGAAAGATACAACTTTCCAGGACAGGCATGACGCATCGACGTGAGACACAATGTCGATGTAGGTATCTTCGATAGTGGTTATCTTGCGTTGTCAGAAGAAACCAAAGAAAGAAAATGAAAAATTCATCTAAAAAATCATAAATCATTTTTGTCATTTTACTCCTAAATTTTTTAATTATACCAATTGAGTCTATATGATCAATTTTAGTCAAAAATCTCTAATATGAACACTATATATCTTACGTGGTCTTACGCTTAATCTTTGATGTGAATAATTTTTAATAATATACATTTTTATTTTTGATTCTTTATTTTATTTTTATTTATTTCCTTCCTTCTTCCTCT
Organism: Eucalyptus guilfoylei; assembly: GCA_016097605.1. Classification (NCBI taxonomy): domain Eukaryota; kingdom Viridiplantae; phylum Streptophyta; class Magnoliopsida; order Myrtales; family Myrtaceae; genus Eucalyptus; species Eucalyptus guilfoylei. The sequence goes on from CM027860.1 coordinate 30,192,252, forward strand.
GGCTAGTGACGACTAGCCAGAGGAAAAAGGGAAGAAAAAGCAAAAAAAAAAAAAAATTGGGAATTATTAGATAATTATTGAAAATTATCAACGTTAGTGTTGATCAGATCATGTAAAACGGTTAATATTATTAGTGATTTTCAATTAAAATGGATTAACTCAAATTTTTTTTTTGGTCGGTAGATTAACTCAATTGACAAAACGTAAAAAGATTTATGATTTAATTGACATGATTAAAAGATTTATCATTAAATTGATAAAAGCTCATGTTTATGACTTTTTACGCAATTTTTTAGATATAAATCATATTAATTATTAAATCAATCCATGGTTTTTAAGACACGACACGTTAACAGAAAAGTGAACTCTACTTTAATATTGATGTAACTTGTATTTCTTTCGTGTGAAACGAAAACCAACCACATCATCTCGCGTCGGATGACATCTAATCTCAGAATATTCAACGCATCCATGATGTGGATCGGATGATTATGTCAAAAGTCGTGTTTCGATAAATAAAAAAAAATGTAGCGGCGAAGATGTCTAATGTCTCTTCGGCGGTATACTCGCGAGCGACGGAGCATCAATGGCCATTGCCTTCGGCGAAATCTTTGACTATATAAGGACCTCTTTCGAATCAGCACGCCACGAACGCCGGCTATGGTGCGAATCATACAATTTGAGGTCGGTACGAGACCACTTACGGTAGCGAGTGCGCAGAACCCATACCATTCTCGCACCCAATTAAGTTTGCCCTCCCTTGATCCGATCAAAATCAAATCATTTATGCCGAGTTAGAAAGCTTGCGTGGAGCTATTTGTTCTTGATTGGAAAAATTATCCAAAAAATTTTAAATTTACTGTATTTTTGTTAATTCAGTAATAAATTTTTCAAAATTTTCAATTAAATTATAAATTTTTTTTTTCATATTTTACTAATTGAATCAATCCGGCTAATTTTGGCTGCAATTTGCTTATGTGAATATCAATCATTCTACATGGTGCTAACATGGTAATTTTCAATAATGTATTAATATTTTTAATTTTTTCTTCTTTTTCCTTTTCCCATTCTCTCTTTTTTTTTAGCTGTGGCTGGCGAGGCCTTGCCCAGCCTCATATAGATTTGGGAGAGGCCATTGCAACCACGGCTGCAAGCAAGGTCGCCTTCTCCCTCGGTTGGCAAGTTTCAACAACCCTTGTCTAGTAGTGGCCCGCAAGAGCCTAATGACCCTAGCCGGCCTCGCTTGAAAAAAAGAAGAAAGAAATATAATTATGAATTGTTTATATTAATATCTATAGTCAATTGGATTGGATTGACTTAATTAGCAAAATGCAGAAATGTATCGAATTCAATTAATAGAATTAAAAAAAATTAGAATGTCATCGGCAAAAATGCAACACTTTTGGGGACAATTTTCCTGCCGCGATTTGACCTGGGCAGTTATGCGGTGCACGAAGCGAGCCCGAAGTCGTACGCTTGGCGATTAAATTCTCGAAACCGGCCATTAAATTTGGTGGAGCCGGCGGTATAAATTGGGCCGGTAAGACAAAAAGAAATGGTGGAATTTGCGAATTTCCATTTTTCTTTTAGGCACCGGGGCGAAGGAGTTGCATCGCAGAGGACCGCGAGCTTCAAATGCCAGCAGCGAGGCATTGAAGTGAATTTGCACTGGTGTCGCCCGCGACGGAGACACGCAGCCAGTGATTTGCGCACTTGCGGGTCCCCTGACCGGCCGGCATTTAATTAAAACAGCATCGCATGCGCGGTGGCCGACCTCCCCTCGAGCCCTAGAAGAGTCCCCTCCTCTGTTCCATCTAGCATGGTTTACCTAATCCCTTGGTGTGGTTCGCCAAATAGAAGAACAATGCAGATAAGAAATTGCGATCATCGAGCGTCACCGTCACGTTTTTTTTCGAGTTAGTTCATGGTCTAAGATGTCTATTGGTCGGTCTAGATTATCTGTTTATAAGGTTATTACTTAATCACGCTCAGCACTCTCATGTCAACTTTTCAATAATCATATATTTACGTATATTGACAGACCTGTCTTGTTTATTATTTGTGTGATGTATGTGTTAGTATTGTATCTGTCTGATTTGTGTGAGCTCAATATTACGTAAACATTTAAATCTTTGTACGAGAGGGCTCGTTATTTTTAACAAATGGGATAGCCACATTGATGGCGATAAGAGAGAATAGGACATTCAATCACGAGTTCTTCGATAGTCTCGAGATTAAAAAATAAAAAAAGAAAACTTTTACACAAGTCATAGTTGGGTCTAGTTAACATACTATCTTGATTGTAATGCTATAGATATTAAATAATTAAAGCTAAAGATGGCGAAAAAAGGTAACCAAGAGACGATTTTTGCGGAAAGTATAGCTTTGGGATAGATTTGATATATTTTGAGAGGTGAGGATTTATTTCGATAAATAACAATGATGGGGATGGAATCGAGAAGAGAAGAAAATGTGAGGACTTTTGCTGCTAATTCGGCGGACACATGAACTTGTCCCCACAAGAGAGTTGGGCTAAAGCCACCAAGGAATGGCGTTCCTCACATTTAACTAGGGCAGCCGACTAGTGCTCAAAAAAGGATCTCGCTTCAATCACGGCTCCAGAAGATTCATATTCAATTTTAGCAAGATAATTATATGGTTCGTTGGGTTTTTTCATTGGAAAAAAACGAGGCATTAACCCCCTCTGATGACAATACTTCCAACGATTAAATAAAAGTTCACGCAGGTCTGATTTTTTTTTTTTTTAGTTTCACTGCCATTCACGCGAATTTGATCCATCGTGTAGATGCCAACATGCTCTTTGTAAATTACTCTTTTACACCTCGACGTGGCGGTGGATTGAAAGAAATATAAAATAAAAGTTGTAACCCATTTCTGTGGGTCAGCAAAAAGGGAAAATGGATTTCACCTGGCTAATAGACAAAAAAGAATATAAAAAAAGAAAAAAAAAAAAGGGAAAGGAAAATTTACGATCATTTTACCACAAATGGCCCGGAATCGGATAGCTCGCCGCTGTCGTTACCACTGCGGCTTGGCAGCAGAACAGAACAGAAACGCCGTTGCGTTTAAAGAAGGGGGTCTGTGTAGCCTCTTCGCCCTCTTTCGATTCTATCGTCCGTCGCGCTGATCCGATGGATCGCACCTTCTTCCCCACTCCTCACTAAAATCGTATATCTCCTCCGTAGCAGATCGCTCCCCTCTCTCTCTCTCTCTCTCTCGAAATCCGCCGTCTCTTTTCTTATCCTCTCTCTCTCTCTCTCTCTCTCTATTTCTCTCTCGTTGAATCCGCCGTCTGCGGTGGTGCGGCGCGGGGAGGTGGTGGTGGTGGTGGTCGGTCGCGTGCCATGGCGGTCCCAGCGGCAGCCGTCGTCGTCCCCCTCGGCATCCTCTTCTTCATCTCCGGCCTCGTCGTCAATCTCGTCCAGGTATAGAGCCTCACTCCCCGCCTCGGCCGTCCTCTCGCGCGCCGGATTCGGAGCTTTGCTCGATTGCCTGCCTCGCCTCGCGCGGTGCCTCTCCGAGTTTCGCTGGAATCCGTCCGCGCTTTGTCCGAGGCCTCCTCTTTTCCGGTCGGACCGGAAAAGTCGCTCCTCCTAACGCGTCGAAGGAGATCGATTGGAAAGGAGCTACTTCTTTTGTGTCGTTTTTCAGTGTTGCCGCCTTCTTTATCTTGATCGCCGTTCGGTTTGATTGCCGTGAAATAGCTGGCCGAATGGCTGGCTGTCGTGCATTTGTCGTTCCGCTTGTTTTGGCCGGGAGAACATTCCCCTCTTTCCTTTCCTTTGAAGTTATTCGCAGTGTTTGTAACTGACCGTGTTGTTTTTTTTTTTTTTTTTTTTGGTTTCAGGCAGTGTGCTTTGTCCTTGTTAGGCCGCTGTCCAAGAGTACGTACAGAAGAATAAACAGAGTGGTGGCCGAGCTGTTGTGGCTCGAGCTCATATGGCTAGTCGACTGGTGGGCGGGAGTTAAGGTATTGGCACATTCATCAATATCGGTTAATTCGTTCGGTGAATCTTTACCTATTGATCAGTAAGGATGGCGTGGAAGATACATAAAAAATTGCCGAGACCGGTAATGCAAATCAGTAGAAAGCAGCCGCTAGAGTTTATTGTTCTACCCTCTTTGAGTTTAATTTGGGATATCATTGAATTACCTCATCAGTCAAGAGTGAAGATGCGCGAGGTCGCGGAAGAGTTCTTGCATTTCTCTTCGAAATTTTTCCATTTTATCCTACACTATGGCGTACGGTGTTGCTAGCTTTGGACCGTCTGTAATGACTGAGGAGGACTAGGGAACTCGACTTTCGGCCTGCTATGTGACTACAGAAGGCATATTTAGGAGAGATTATGCAATAAAATGGGCTTATTTTATGAACATGACCCTGAATACTCCAGATATACTTCTCCTTTTCCTCCTGGAATCATTTGTTCATTTCTACTGCTGGATCTGGTCATTCTCAAATGGTGTTTGTTTTAAGTAATGTTTGCTTCTTGGAGTTTGTGCCTTTATGCGGATTGGGCGGTCTTGGCTGGCAGTATATTGAGAAAAAGTTTCTAAACTTCTCTCACTCTTCACCTACTACGAAATTGTTCAAGAATTAGCTCTCCCCTGTCATATCCTCATCTGTAGGCACGGCCACAGTTTTCTGTGTGCTGCATTTATGAAAGTGAAATGCTCCAGCATATATTTTTTATGAGTACTTCTTTTAGCTTTGATGAGTAAAGGTTTCTTCAGGAGGTGCCAAGCATAGTAAAGATTGTGTGGCAATTCAATATCAGTCCTCCTTTTATGTCGTAATTCTTTTTTCATTTTTCTCTTTCTCCGAGATGCTTCTGCACGTTCGCTGCTGCCTATTTGAGGACTTTGACATAGATTGTCTGGTTAAAATGATTATACTATTTTGTGGGAGTATGCATTACTCTGTTTTGTTTCACATGTACCATAATGCTGATTACGTGAATCTTTTTTTTTTATGCAGATCCAGTTATTCACTGATCGGGAAACCTTTCACTTAATGGGTATGATCGAGATCAATAGATTGCAAATTCTACATTAATTTTTATCGGGAAGAAACTGTATAGTTTCATTGCTCCGAAAGCTATAAATAGCTAATTGTTTATCTTTGGATATTGCAGGCAAAGAACATGCGCTTGTCATATCAAATCACAGAAGTGATATTGATTGGCTGGTTGGATGGGTCTTGGCTCAGGTGAGTATCGGTCATGAAAATTATTGGACATATCTACTCTTTGTTTACATAGGAATTCATGCATCTGCACTGTGCGTACTTGTCAGATCATCATTGAAAGTGGGTACATATCATTGGCCCATAGTGAATTAGGTTCCTCACATACATATCTTCTTTTCATTATTTTCCCTTTTTCTGGTTTATTACTTCTGTGACTTTTTTATTTTTATGTTCCATTTAAAGTCAGCTGACATGATGATCTGCCTTTTTTCCATATTGATTTATAAAAACTTATCTGTATACAGCGATCAGGTTGCCTTGGCAGCACATTAGCTGTGATGAAGAAATCATCAAAGTTTCTTCCGGTATGTTTCCAGTATTACTTGCTCCAGAGCTAGCATATTTTGCTAACTGCCGTAGGTTAACAATTTAATCGTCACTTCTAGCAGCAGACCCGACATGTTCACAGCTGGAACTTGCTCGCATGCATATAATTAGTTAATGAAATCTGGTATTTTATTGGAGCAAAATGGTTTGTAATCTTAAGGAAAGAGATGAATTGGCTTTAGTTTTCTGAGAAATAGGATGTGTCTTGCAAACTGATTGTTTCTGTTGTTGTTACTCTTTTATGCATGCGATTTTTTCTTTTGACCTCTTTTATGCATGCAGTAATTTTCATCAGACCACACCTTCATCATTAATATTAGGTATTTGATCTATTGCAGTGAAAGATGGAAAGGACTGAATAAACATAAAATTTACCAGCTTGTCATTTATCTTTCTCAGAGATCCACATCACCTGACTGTAACATAAACATACATTTTATGTCAGTTGCTTGATTCCTCCTTATTGTCCGTCTTGCCCAAATGAGGACGAATCAAATCAAGTAGGGAAGGAAGTCTTCTTATTTCTCCTTTATAAGGAGTTAGTAAGCCCTTATGCAACTTGCTAACCACAGTCTATAGCTTTATAAAGTAAAGGCAGCCCAGTTGCATTAGCATAGCTAATTGAATAGGATGACTCTGCATCAGGAAAAGTATGCCCCCTTTGACTTGAATGAGTTTGGCTTCGCTGCATCATATGAGTAGGGGTGTGACTTTGACTTTCTTGTTGGAAAGACTTACTTCCTTTTGAAAGAGCGATGGGCTTATAAGCTTTCTCAAAAGCAGGATTTGGATTTTCCATGCTTGCAGGTACTAGGTTGGTCAATGTGGTTTTCCGAGTATCTTTTCCTGGAGAGGAGCTGGGCAAAGGATGAAAGCACCTTAAAGGTACTAAAGGGAACCTTATATTATTTGCACTCTGTTATTTGTTAACTGTCTGGTTAAATAAAAATGCTTTGCTGATGACCATATATGCATTTGTACTTGTGGAGTGCTTTAATTGATTGTTGGTTCTTGTGGTTTTTTGCTGCAGTCAGGTCTGCTAAGGCTAAAGGATTACCCTCTGCCCTTCTGGTTGGCTCTTTTTGTTGAAGGAACTCGCTTTACTCAGGCAAAGCTTTTGGCAGCTCAGGAGTATGCAAATTCAACAGGACTTCCTGTACCTCGAAACACATTGATTCCCCGTACCAAGGTTACTTTCAGCCCCTCCTATCTCTTTTGGGGAGAGAAAATTGAAGAAATTTTTTTGTTTTCTCGTATCCTTCTATCTTTTTCTGCTTTTGGATGGGCTTGGCTGGGGTGGCTTTTATTTTTATTTAATACTTAGTTAACATCTTCCATGGCCTAAAAGCAGAAGTCTCTTCAATAGGCAGTGGCAGGAAGGTTTCGGCCTAGAGTGACCTGTGATGCAACAATTATCACTTGAAGCATAGAAATGTAAATAAAAGTTGATCAACTTTTATACTGTTTCATTCTGTATGTTGAAAACTAGTTACAGTCAGTGATCGCCAGTACACCAAACATTGGTTTTGCGAACCAGAAAGCTGATGACAGGGGGAACCATCACAATAAGACAATGACCTTTAAGAAGCTTTAGATTTCATATCCAACGTTCCGTTACTATTTATGCATTAGCCTGAAAGATCCATCTAGCAAGCCCTTTTTCTTAGATCTCTTAGATCTATATTGTGTAGTACATGGCCAAGGAAATTTTTTTTTTGTGGAAATGCCCCATTTCATAGTTTCAGTAGCCTATGTTGTACACTTTTTGGGGTATTGATGGGATTTGTGATGGCAAGATTGTCTTCATGTATATTTAAGGTCGGTAGATAGTGTTTCCTTTGGCTGAAAAAGTTTTGTTCTTTAGTATTTGTATTTTTGGACAGCTGAAGAAAGCCAATTGGGTGTCTTGCTTATTTCACCTATTTAAACTATGCTAGGTTTAGAGTGGAAATACCTCCAAAGACTCTGTTCGTACTTTCTAAACTGCTGTCGATCTTCCCCACAATATGGCCCATTGTTTTTAAAAGATGTTCAGTATGTGCTAGTGTCTTCTTAGCATTCTCATTTGCAAATCTGGTCTGCTAAAGGTTGTTGATTACTGTTTCATGCACTTTTAGTGTGTTTGCAAGAAATCTTATTGCTGAATTTGTGTATGCAGGGTAGTAGATCTGTAGCATTTGATATAACTACCACGACCAAAATTATATGATTGGTGTAGATATATCCAAAACAGGAGGAGAGAAAAAAGGAGAGAGGATTTTGTGGAGGCTTTATTTGAGATCTCTACTTGAGTTAGATTGTAATCTCAATGCTAACTACTTGATGATAAGTAGGTTTGATTTACCAAGTTCTCGTATATCCGTTGAATCATCGAGTTACATTGTAATCATAAAATACGTTCAACAAGCAAATGTGCCTCATTGAAGTTTGTCAATTTGTGGTTGGTAAACTCTTCTGGTCTTTCTGTCTGAGTTTCATTGGGATCACTGCTATATTACAGTGCTAGGATCTTTTGATCACTGATATTATCAATTATACTCGAATAGAATATCTTCTTAACTATTTCTTTCTTTCAGGGTTTTGTTTCAGCAGTCAGTCACATGCGTTCATTTGTTCCAGCCATTTATGATGTCACAGTGTCCATTCCTAAATCTTCCTCTGCACCTACAATACTAAGACTTTTCAGGGGGCAGCCGTCGGTGGTAAGTTATTTATTTCATTTGAAGTTGGAGTTTCGGCACTCACTGCTTAAATGAAGGATGCTGAATTGGCATTCCTTCAAAAGCTCTAAAAGTTGTTACAGTAATTTTTTTGTGGTGTTCATTTGCCAATGGTGCATTTGATAGTTCTGACAATCATGCACTGCATGTTTGCTTGGTCTGTCGATGTCATCTTGTCTAAAGACCAATCAATAGATTTCATCATTATGTGTTGTATATAGTACCATCTTAATACTTGGATCAGTTTGGACTTGGAGTCAGAAGTGATGGATGTTGTTAAAAAGTATCTAGTTGTGACGCTAATGGCTTTTTGGAAGTGGCTGTAATCACTTATTTCTATTTTGGTTTCACATGTATCAGCCTGGTACAGGTAACTCTTTCTTGCTGCGTCAGCTTATGGTAGTCCAGCTGTAGAGTCGGTAATTAATGAATGTTAGTTGTAATTTGCACATGGTACATCTACATCTATTAATGAACACGATATTGCTGAAGGTACCTGAACGCAAGTAGCCTAACTTTTTGTGAAATTTCCTGATTATTCTCTGGCTGTGAAAACTTCCTTTACAGTGAAACAACTGCAGTTAGTTGGATATTTGTCTATGGGATATGATGACTTTCAGTGATGAATACATATTTCTTAATGAAAACGACCACTACCTTCCTGCAGGTCCATGTGCATCTCGAGAGGCATTTGATGAAGGAATTGCCTGAAACAGACGATGCAGTTGCACAGTGGTGCAGAGATAGATTTGTGGCTAAGGTGACAGTAACTTTGTATATCAGTCAAATAGTGTTCGCCTGATGTGTAATCCGACTTTGTAGACTTGGACTAAGGATGCAACTGTGCTTTATCAGTTTGCTTGTCTTAATTAACTTTTGCCTTTTTGAGTGTAGGACGCATTATTGGACAAACATATAGCTGAGGACACATTTAGTGACCGTGAGTTTCAGGATACAGGCCGGCCAATAAAGTCACTTCTGGTCAGTTTTTTGTTAAACAGCGTACAACATTCTTTTTGATGACCAAAGTACGAACTGGATGTTCTGTTCTTTTTGGGTTAAACCCTCAGTTTCCGTTTTTGGCATAGGTGGTCATCTCTTGGACATGTTTGGTTGGTTTTGGGGCTTGGCAGTTCCTTCGCCGGACCTCATTCTTGTCAACATGGAAGGGAATAGCATTTTCCTCGATCAGTCTGGCAATTATTACTTTTCTCATGCACATACTAGTCAAATTCTCACAGTCGGAGCGGTCCACACCTGCAAAGGTTGCACCATCGAAGCCAAAGATCGATGGAGAGTCCTCCAACAGAGTAGGAAAGAAAGAGAAATGATGGACAGATTCTCCTCTACTTTCATTAGGTCGGGGGTTCTGTCAATAGCCTTTGTTTATTTATTGCCGATACGTGTAATTTTGTTTCTTTGGGGTGTGTTATTCAACCTTTTACCCCATCTCTATAGTCCTTCCATTTTGTAAAATGCTTGCTTGTATGGATTTGCCGATTTATTGTTTACTCTGCTGAGTCTGGCCAAAAGTGGAAACCTGCATACTGTCGTTTAGTTTAGTCTATTGTTTCTGCAAATTATGTAGACATTATCGACGAACAACTACATTGATTATTGAGTATATTTACAAGCAATTCAGTGAACCCACCACTGGCTGCAATCAAGTAGAAAGACCGGAAAACTTGGGACATCTGAGATCCACGAGTCATGAGCTGGCCGTGCTAAAAAGCTTCAAGCTTTCATCTCTCGCCCTGTTCCCTCGGAAATTCATCATTTTGATATTCAAAAGACGACAACTTGGATAGTCCAACGCTAGCAACTTATGTGCACTTTAATCTGCGAAGAATGTGATTGTTCGGACAACAACGAACTTTTTTACTCAAAAGGAAAACAGTCGGCCTCCGTTAGGGGATTTGCAAACTGATGCGGTTTAAGCCCTAGGGATTTTCCAATATCAGCCTGGAGACCCTTCCGCACCATCGTGGAGGGCACAGCAAGTAGTTGCTTTATGATGTCCTTGATACACCCTGATATCTTGACCAGTCGTCATGGACCAGAGTCTTGCTGTTGTGTCCGAGGAAGCTACACGCAGAAAAGGAGGAGTTCAGATAAACTCAGGAAGGAAAAGAGAGAACAAATTACGGGAACACCTTTCCATGGTGTGATACTGCATTATCCTTTATGTTCAGAGACCGGTCACTGGGCCCTTGATATTGAGTAGGATGAGATGAAGATAGTATTCTTAGCAAAGGGATTTAAAGATGTTTGAGATATGATTCAAGTATGTCACTTGCCAGAATGAGTCTCTTTAATGACCTAGATGCGCATCCTGATCTAGCATTCACGAATCAATGATAATGCAATATGGTAAGCACCTCAAGATACTCATGAGAAGATGATATTTTTTGTGATTGTCTATTTTACATATGCCCTGTTCACGATTTCCATTTTCTAGATAGAGTTTTAGTTCTTTGCACAATTTGGCTCCCTCCCCTTCACCTCTCCTGATGTACATCCCAGGCTGTGAATAGAAACATAGAGGACTGAAAAGGTGGCAACATCTCAGCTCAAATAACTAATGAAATTGGATAACCCGCCATCCCATTATCACTTGAAGCCCTTCTTCTGACACATGAACCCAGAATTTGGAGAAAAATCGATACAGTAATGCAAGAAGACTAGTCCCATGCCACTAGTCAAATTCTAATGCTTAAGCACAGCACTAGCCAACCAACTGGACAGTGATCAACTATTAACCTCTTCCTAGGCATTCAGGACTCAGGAGCAAGATTTACTTGCGCTCCAGAAATATCCATCAGGACAGCTCGAGACAGGAGCCACATACCTGTTATAAGATAAGCACCATCTACCGAGAAAACGCAGTCCCACACCCAGCGTTGATGTCCTGAAAAACAAGTGAAACAAGGAATCAGTTAGGCAATTGGTGGATGGCATTAATTTTGTTTGACTGTGATTTCAAAAGCAAATGGAACACAACGGAGGCAGAGTGAGTTCCAAACGTACCTATCAAAGTCTTTTCTAGAGTGAAACCTTCAACATTCCAAATCTTGACGGTATGGTCAGAAGAAGCAGTAGCCAAATATCTGAAACATAATTCAGATCCCATCATGCTACTAATATTGATATACAGGTCAGAATTGGAAAAAGGGCTCCCAGAAAGGATGAGAAACTAGCCTGTGGGGATCACAAAACTCAGGTGAAAGAAGACATTTAAGAATATATCCATTATGTGCTTGTAGTTTATGAAGTGGCTCAAAGTTGGTCATTGTCTGCGAAGGTAAACAACACGCCACGTGAGGAATGAGTAAAAGAGGAAAAGCCAGAAACCATGGTGTTTCATGGCATAGATTAATCACCTGACTCCCACGCAACAAGCGCCAAACATAACATGTTCCATTATTATTTGCAGCAACCACCAGACTCCCATCCCACATAACTGTTAAGGATCTGACTGCTGTATCCACCTCTGGTACCTAATTCACTCTGGAGCAGTTAGTAAGTACTCCGCAGCTACTCGAAAAGTATCTCAATCTTAGCAGTGTATCAATGGAGAGTATTTCTCTTGATAAACATCACATTGATACATTATACATACCAACTCACAGCTGCATGAATTCGCTGTCAAATCCCATACACGGATATTTCCATTTTGGTCTCCTGATATTAGTTCAGTCTGGATAATCAAACCATGATCCCTAGTCAGTTCACAATATATGACCAAAGCTAGACTTTGCAGACATGAAAATTTAAATCCATCCAACAAGTCTCCTATGTACTCAAAAAGACTGATAATCACCTAGTTCAATTACTCGTAGAAAAAACCAAGTATATAACTAGAAGGTAATAATGAATATTGGTAGGATAAGAGCACTAGAAGTCCTAAAACTTGTGGGGAAAGTACAAGTGAGTTCTAATATTTTCAAAAAATGCAATCAAGTCTTAAATTTATCAAATTGGTGCAATCAAGTCTCTCCTTTACATCTATACAATTTAATTAATAGAAAATGTTAATTAGGCCTTTTCTATCATTTTCTTTCCTATGCGGCTGTTAATGTTAACTAACATGTGCAACAATCAAACTGATGATGTTTTCCGCGAACCTTAATTTTTATTATTTTATTTTTTTGGCCAATTCTTAACAAATTAGATTAAGAAGTAAAAGAGCAAGCTAAAAAGGTAAAAAGAAAAAAGAAGACTCAATAGAGACTGGTGTGTGTGCATTTTTTTTTTTTTTTTTTTGAGTGGTGGGGAGGAAGAGCGGCGGGTTGGCCACTGCCCACTACTACACCTGTGATGGCCAGGGTAGTCGCCCCTAGACCAACCCAAGACTGCTTTCTTTTTCTTTTTCTTTCCCTTTAAGACATTTTCCTTTTATTTTGTTATCCTTTTCTTTTTTTATTATTTTTAAGCTTTTTGCCAATGCACGTCTCTTTTGGAAACATTTAAAAATGCCGCATTAGCATTTTCCATTAGTCAAATTGGACAGAATTGACGGAGAGACTTGATTGCATCGATTTGACAAGATTTAGGATTGGATTGCACTTTTGAAAGTTTTAGGATCCGATTATACTTTCACATTTAATTTTAGTAATTCAGGTGTGCTTATCTTAAATCTGGAAAGATTCAGTTACGCATCACATCATACAGGATTCCCTTTAAGCCAAATGAGAAACCATTTATTAATTACACTTTCGCTAGTTTTGCACAAGATATTTTCCTGCCTTACGATGAAAGAAAGACAAAGTTGGTGATTTTAATCCAATTGTTTACCTTTGTTAGAATTACCAACCAAAGGGCTTAAGCTATAAGTGAAGGAAGATTGCTATTAGAAACCATTTATATGAGGGATGTAGGAAACTGGACTTTAGCAAACTTCACCAAAAAGTAAGGAAGAACTGCAGGAGAGTTCAACCATTCTTAAAATACAAGATACAGTATACTAAGGATTAGTAGCATGAAAAGAATTTTGGAAAAAGTAACTTTGACATTAATCCAACTCAAACATTGATCAATATATGCCTTTTCTTTTTTATCTTGATGAAAGAAAAGGGTCTGATAGTCCCACTAAGGGAAGGAAACTATACGGCATTTTTCTCGTAGATGTCCAGAAACCCAGGGCAATAAACATCTGACCTGATTTGGGTGCAGAACAACCGTATTTACAGCTCCACGGCTTTCATATTCTCTTTGGCAACCACGAGCTCTGCATTTGCATCAAGAAAGGACAAGAAACAAGGTTCTCACTGTAATGTATATCATATGCCACCAAATAAACTTGAGTATCATCGACAATTTTAGTGCATTTTTTCTACCTCAGGTCCCATATTCTAACAGTTCCATCTTCAGAGCCTGAGTACATCCAATTTCCATCATACTGAAACCCCACAGCCATGACATTACTGGTATGGGAGTCGAAACTCATCACCTGAGATGGATTTCATGAAGTTCTTGTCAATTGAACAGAACATCGTAAATCAGTATGAGTTGAAATCACATAACATGTATCAAGAAGTGTTAAGAGACATACCGGTTGAGGGGTGTTTGAGTTGACATCAAACAATCTTATGCTGGGATTTCCCGCCACAGCCAGGTACCGCTTATGTGGAGTTATCTCCAACCGGTTGACTTGCTGCACGCAGTGCACGAGATGAATTCACTCACAGTTTCATTTTTCCATGTCAAGGATTTATACACGCAGCAAGTAAAAGAATTCATCTTCGTATCGACAAACCGCTTTCACTTGCTTTGCGGAACAAATTCAGCATTAAGAAGCAACAAACCCCATGAATTTAGCAGGGAAAGAAAACGCATTCCGCACCCACGAATCGGAAACATAAAGTCGACATTGCGGACACATACACTGACTCATAAAATTACACCCAGCTAAAACTTCTATCCATCAAACAGGTTAGCTGCATAAAAAATCCCCAACCATGTCTCGCACTCATACAAAGATATCTTCTTACCTCACAAACTTACAATTACACAACTTCCCGAACTCAAACGAAGAACTTGGCAAAAACCCAGCTAAATACTACGTTCAAAGATCGCCGAAATAGACAAATCAATGCTAAATATCAAGAATTAGCAGACGGACCGAATCCGGGTACTGAATCGTTCTGTAGCATCGCCCGCTTTTGGCCTCCCAGAATCGGATGGTGTGATCGTAGCTGGCGGTCGCGAGGATCACCGACGGCTGCTGACTCATTTTCAAACCCCTTTTTTTTCCGACCAAATCAGACGAAATCGAACATGGCTAATCAGCAGCTGAAGTCGCCGTCTCGATCGCCGGAACGGCCGATCGTGATCGGACAAATTACCATGATGAACGACAGCTTGACTTTCCTGCGATCCCGTCGAAGAGAGATTTCCGATTTAGGGGTTTTGAGTGGTTTTAAGGCTATAATATTGATTTTGCAAAGTCGGTATTTTTTATTTAATGTGAAAGTTTTCTTCGGGCTCTTTAATTTTAGTTTATAAGCAAAGAGCACTGTCTCCTATTCTCTTTTGCTTTCCATTCCCAAAATTTAAAGAACGAATAGAAACTATTTTATATTTAACAAAATAGGTGATCCTATATGATTATACATATCAAATAAGAGTTTCACGTAAAATAAGAGTTAGATTATGAGAATCGTAATATTCTATAAAAATTGAAAATCACTCCAAATAGTACCGATTCATTCCAAAAATCTAATTATGGAGAGTAATGTTTTGAAATCGTCAAGTACAAGATATCTTTTACCTTACAGAAAGCTAAGAGGATTTTATACTTTTAAGGAAAAAAGTCACCAAAAATCCAAAACTTTGTCTAAAGTGATAAATTTACCCCAATTTTTTTTTTGTAACATAAAAAACCCCCAAACTTTGCTAACAGTAACATATTTACCCTATCAAGGGCATTTTCGTCTTATTATTTTATTTTATTTTTCCTTTTTTCTTCTTCTCTCTTCTCTCCGTTGGCCATGGCGGAGGGAAGCCGGTGCCGAGTGAGGGCGGCCTTTGCCTAGGCTAGATCTAGTGAGGATAGCCCTCGCCCCCGACACTGGCAAGGGCCGTCCTTGCCCAACGCTAATGAGGGCCGCCCTTGCCTGCGTTGAGCGAGGGTTGCCCTTGCTAGATCTGGCACCCCTCGCCCGACGCCGGCAAGGGCAGCCCTCACCTGAGTTCGGCTTCCCTCCACCATGGCCGACGGAAAGAAGAGAGAAAAAGAAGAAAAAAAGAAAAAGAAAAAAATTAAAAAAAGTAAAAGACGAATATGCCCTATAGTTTAGGGTAAATGTGTCATGCGGATATAAGTTTAGGATTTTTTGTGTCACGAAAAAAAGTTGGGGTAAATATATCACAATTAGTAAAGTTTGGAGTTTTCATGTCACAAAAAAAAGTTTAGGATAAATTTGTTACTTTAGGCAAAATTTGAGGTTTTTGGTGGCTTTTTTCCTATTTTTAAAAGATCTTGATCTTCTTCTTTTTTTTTTTTCTTTTTTTCCCCAAAATATCCCAATTTCCTCACTTCACGAATATTGGGTCAAGTGAGGGTGATTGATTCTAAAGTGAGTTAGTTCCCACCATAGAATAGAGAAGTGGATCATATTGGATTGATTCTCAGTATGTGGAATTAAAAGCGCATGTCAATTCAATCGGTATGATTCCTCCTCAAGAATTAGGCATTAGACCAATAATTTCCAATTCCAAATTTTTTTAATTGGGAATTTAACGGATTCTCAAGATAAACACCTTGAATCACCTGATTTGGTCCAGTTCACAAGTTTGAATTGGCGAATAGCTATGAGGCTTGATAGCTCAAGAAGATCTCTAGTTTGCCAATAAAGAGTTTGTGGATAACTCAACGACAAATGTAGCTGTTCTCTATCAAGGCCAAGATTGTCCAACGGGTATGTTCATAATCCTTCTCCATTTATTGATGCTAATAATATGGGTCAGAGTAGTCAACCCCTTATAAGAATTATGCAAAGCAAATCTTCTAATTAAGGTTAGAATAATGGGGAATAATCAGGCCTGATGTAACTTGAATTGTTTGCTAGAGCTTGATTTTGATGCCAAGGAATGATGATTTCAGAAAGTGTTAAGACATTTTGTAACATAATTTAGTCTGATTGAATTGGAGATTGCATTTAACTTTTCCAATTGTCTTCTTTTGTTGACATCATGAAGTCGCCCTCGAACTTACTGAGCTTGAGATCGGCCATGGCCATGCTCGAGAGCTCGGAGACATGATGGCCATTAATGCAAGTGAGAAGAGAGAGAACAGCCATAGCTTCGATCCAATGATGGATAGAGGAGCAGTTGTCAGATTATGTTGGTATAAAAGCTTAGCGGTGATTTCGTGATACCAAGTGGGATCAATTGTCGAAAGTATGTTCATGTGCAATGATGAAGACGAAAGGGAAAAAAAATGAATAAAAGAAGAAAAGAAGAAAAACTCTCAAATGTCCCATCATGTCATTAGAAAGTGGCGTAAGAATGCGAGAGGCACATGTATGCTCCATCTTTCATTTGAGATTAAATGATGATTTCAGATCTTTGAAACAAAATTCACCTAAAATAATTTTTAGAAAAAGATTCAACTCCACGCCCAAAGGCAAAACGCATGCCTCTGCACTCAGCATTTTCGCTTCAGTCACGTTATACCCACCGCCCGTCACCCACCGCCGTCCGGACGCACCGGTCATCACCTTCGTCGGATCATTCTCGCCTCAAGAGGCTGCGCCGACGAGCCGGGTCGGGAGGAATCGTGGAAATCCGCTTCACGATTCAGGAAGCCGCGGTTCCCATTGTTCGAGTCTCCTTCTTTCCCTCGTTCTCCCTTACTTTGCTTCTGTAGTGCGGGGTCTCATTGATTGGCTTTTCCGGCGAGACGTTTCGCTCGCCGTTTCTCTGCTTGCTCGGTGTGCGTCGCCGGATTGTTGGGTGATGCCGCGTTTTGCTCTAGCCACCTCGGGAATGTGATTTAGGGGAGTGGGCTTTCTGGGTCGAGCTCAAAGAAGTTTCTTTTTGTTGCTCTGTGGAGTTTGGATTGTGCGAAAATTAGTTGTAGAAGTCGAGGGGCTTGACCAGCGAAGGTTGCAGGAACTTGACATTAGGGGGTGCGAGGCTAAACGAATTTCGCAGGCTCGGAGGAGGGGGGGGGGGGGGATATCAGGATTATGGTTGAACTTGGCAGGTTCTTAATATGTTTGACCGTGATAGATTATTTAAATGTCAAAGCCAGGCCTTCCTGAAACAGTTTAAATTTTTAGAACAGCTAGTACCGATCCTACAAAATCTAATGTGATATCAGAGCAGGATCTCCTGAGTTCAGATCCTTCTAGATCCCATTTGCAACCCCAATTATATATATCCACGCTCAGTACTAGGCAAAAGACCAGATTAAGTCCATGCCCTTAATCTAAATATGCGGCAAGCACCAACCGTCTAGTGGTGAGTGAGGGGCCCGCTGGCCCTCCTTTAGTGTGTGCTTATGTTGGTGTAGATCTACAGAAAATATTATCCACGTGTAGATATCATGTGACTCTTCTTTCACTTGATCTTTGAATTTTGCTTCCGTTTTATATGGTGGGGAAGATGAGACATTCTTTACGCTTATTGGAACTGGAGACTTCGTTGGCTGAAATGTAATAGTTTTGGTGACACGGGCAATAGTCCAGTCATTCATTGTATTGCCATGGAATGGTTCATATCTGAGAGTTGAATGGCATTGGGAATAAATAGTCATTTTGGTAGAGGGGCAATTCCAGGGGGTAGAGGTAGTCATCTCAAAACTGCCAATTCCTTAGGTGGCATAAACCCCTTAGGCATTATCAGTTGAGTCATCAGTTATGACTTTCCGAGGATCATTGATCTTGGTGTAAAACTAAAGGAGGTTCAGCCTGAGAATTCTTACTCATGCATTAGATAAGAAGCCTCAAGTATGACCAAGGAGTCACCTATTAACTATATAGGAAGCACGAATTTTATCAAATTAATTTACAAAACGAACATTCTTGTTCTTTGTTATTTCTGGTTAAGACGGCCATGCGTAAGGATTTGTCCTTTTGAATCTGTCGGAAATGTGGATGCTCATCTATTTTTGAGGTTTTTTTCTTGTAGCATTTTGCTTACTGGTTGCACTTTTGACTGGTGATGTTGCTTCTGGGTTGCCATTTTGAAGGAGGATTTTTTCTGAATTATACTTCAAATTGTTTCAGTCTTTTCCTTTGTTCTTTGATCCTTTTGTGGCTATATTCTACGCTATCTTAAACCTTTGGTCAGGAAACTAGAATTGGCTGTGTTCGAATTGTTCATGGATCATGTGATATGACTTTCTGTTTCACAACTTGCGTTGAGCTGAAGGTTGATCAATGTGAGGTTAGAGAGGGTAGTTAGAAAATCTTGGCCTGTCTCAAGCATCTTGGATTAGATAAGTAGAACATGGCATGGAAGTAAGCGCAAGAAAGAGAATCCAAGCAGAAAATCACACTTCAAGAAACATAGAGCAATAGGTCAATCAGTTCTTGAACCAGGGATGGAATTCATTTGTGAAACTGGTTTATATTGGTCAGTTATTTGACATGTATGTTCTTCGAGCAGTGTGACTAATTTCCACAGAGAGGAAGTGTGCAGCACAAGGTATAACGATTTGTCCATCATATAATGCTTATTTGTTCTATGAGCTCTAAGAAATTGTTGCCACCCAACATTATTTACCTTCCACCGTGATGACGTTGAGAGCATTACTGATGGTGACGTCTGTGGCTTCGAATGCAGGCTCACGGGCGATGCATTTTTAATACATCTGACAAGGACGTTGATGTATCGTGAGGGATGTCGGCAGAGGTTGTCACATTTCCATCTTACATTACATAGTTGAAAATTTGTTCATAATGTGGTAACCACCACTACGTAAATTGGCTCTTAGTTGGATTGGGGACTGTTGAAAGTTTTTCATGGCTACTATGTTGTGAGGCCAGAATTTGTTTCTTCAACATGGTGGTTTCCACCAATGGAGCATCGCTTGTCAGATTGGCAATGCCTTTCTGGATGGTAGAGCTGCTTCAAGCTGGACAAGATGCTTTTCTGGAGATATTATTGCCTCAGGGAATAGGACTGGGAATTGTTTTAAAAAGGGTACCTCGGAGATTATTGGATTGTCTTAGGGGCGCTTATGACTTAGTGTGCGTAACATTGGATTCTCCGTAGCTACATTTGTTCTCACATTTCTTGCTCTTACTGTGTCAACTGTCATAGTTCGGAACAGGTTCCAAATAGCTGTCTAGTTCATGATCTATGCTTGTTCACTATCATGTGCCAGCATACCTGTATCTTTATCATGAGAGTGATAGGTGCCTTTCACATGGCTTGGCTCAGTGACTGGAAAACCTGTAGGTGGTCATTCTTTTGAGGTTTAGCACCTCCACCCTGACGGCTTAGATCTCTCAAGGCCTCTGGTCAAATGATTAGCCCAATCTTAAAGGCTATGTATGAGTTTAACGAGAGAAAGAGCACTGAAATGGTGCAAATACTCTGATAACTGTATGAATGTAGGACTTCATTGTTGAATGAAGGAAGAAATTCCAATTCCCCATATCTTCTCCCCCTTCCTGATTGCTATATATTCGTGGGTGAAAACAGTGGTCCAACGCGACTCTGCACTAAAACTATGCTAGTTGTGCAACCTTCATGTACCTAAATTGCAGATCTTTTTGTTGAAGTTGATGTGAGACAAATGCTGGACCCTTCTCACAGAATTCGCGAAAGCTGCCAAGGCGGTGGCCCCGGCACTAACATGTGGTTGATCCGCCAATGGGGGAATATGTAGCCTAGATTTTGAGTATGATATCAGCAGTCACCTTCTTGCCTCACAGCTCTCTTGGGATGTGGATTATTCATCCAGGTCACTACCACGCTTTAAATGCAGAGGTAATTTTGAGTCCATGATGTGATATGGGTAGCTTGTGCTTCCGGCATCCGTGATACAAGAGCTTTCATACTCTTTATTGTGCTTTAAGCCTTTGTCTACAGTCGTAGGATTTTGTCCCATCTCATCTGCTTCCGTCGGTGATTCAATATGGATAATTTGAAGGGATTTAATAATGAACTAGCGTGTTTTAAGCCACAAATTTTGTTTTGAAGCTCCCATCTTGTATGCATCATATTGAAGGAATCCTTGTCTCTGATGAATGGAACAGTTCATATCAGAAGCAGACGGTCTTTTATGGCAGGTTGCAGCGTGTAGGCCCGAATTATATAGCTCATGCGATGGTTATACGGGGCCAAAAGGGAAGGCCCTCATCTCTAATCAATTTGGGAACAGAAGAGAGAAAGGGACTTGAAGAAGGTATTGACTACCTGGTGATGTCATCCATTTCCACGAACAGTGTCACTCAATCATTGTATTCATGGTCTCTTCCTTCAATGTCTGTCCTTGTCCCTCTCTGTGTAAGCTGTGGCTACATCCAGATTGTGCACGAGAGGCTCGTTGTCTCCATACTGTACTTGGTGCCTGGAATCCTCTATTTCATTAATTGGCTTTAGGACTTGGCTTCTTTTGCTTGGGAAATATCTACAAATTGAGGGCCGCGTTGCTCCTTTTCTTCTTTTTTCCACACCTTCCCCTTGATTAAGCATTTTTCTTAAGTATAGCATGCTGACATACGGGAGAGGCGAGGCCAAACAGGCTACATCCTCTTAACCTCTCTGCATAAAACTTCGTTGAGTATGTTGCTAGCTTCAAATGCAGGGTGGACAAATGTACCGGGCCTTGATTATTTTCCCCGTGCATTTGGTGTTAGGTGGATTAGGAGGGGTTCTTCCGTCACTAAACATGTCTTAATGCGTTTCATCTCGACACCTCGTTATTTATGATTTGAAGTATTAGAAAATTGACGACATGAGTGATCATGTAATATCGAACGAGACAGAGGATCTTGATTAGCTTGGAGTTATGATCTGCTCATCGGCAAACCACATTAATTGCTCCCTTCTCTCTCTTGCCTCCTCTTGGCCTCGTGCTTTGTACAGGCTTCCTTCTTTCCCTTCTTTCATTTCGTTTTGAGGGGCAGGCAACATGCTTCGGACACTCGGAAAAAAGAACACTTTTTCTGAATCTAGAGCCTAGATTCATGACCGTTTGACAGTTTTGGCTTAGGGTTCATGGGGATTTGCAATGCGAGGGAATAGATGTTTTGGGTATGCCGGCACGAGACACCGGACAGGGAGACACAAAAGCGGGGTTTTATCTTTGCAAAACGTCCAGCACACTCGTGCCGTCTTGGAAACTCGACATGTTTCATCGAATAAACAAGGTCAGCAAAATGCTCCTTGTGCTAAATGCTCGATTTTGTCCGTATCGACCCCTTAGCTTATGTTATTGATTCTTGGAAAAGATAATTCACGTTGTCCGAGTCTCCTAGACCTTATTATAATATCTCATGTGCCATTTTTACACGAATCACGTACCCAAATGCATCCTCATAGTGCTTCCCCCTTCATGTTACCGATGAACCCAAAAAAATAATATTTCATGTTGGACTTCCTAAGAAGTTGCTGCTACATTTGCAAATCCCAAAGACATTCTTTTATTAATTTGAAAAATATCGTGTGCAACCCGAGATAGAGAGACAGAGGGAGAGAGATTGCGCAAATGTGGTCCTGGATTTTACATGTTTATGGACAAATCATTCTATTGTCAAGCGATGAAAAGATGAGTCTTCCATCATACGACATTTTCATTTTGAAAAGTGACCTTCAAAATGACATGTGCCACAAGCGTACCTTTTTTTTTTTTTTTTAATAGATTTGGTTGGTGTACATAAAAAATTCTCTGCATATGAAACTTCCATGTTCTGCATCAGGCTATGGGACATCTAACCGAAGAAGGGGGGGTGGAAGGATCAGAAGGGGCACTGTCCATAGTTGGCTTTTTCTATTTGGCTTTAAGCAAAAGGTAAAGGTTTGTAATTGATTTGCTTTTGATCTTTTTAACTTAGACCAATCAATTTCCCAACAATATGCGGACTCTGTAAGTCCTAGAGACAAGGGAAAAACCCATTAGATCCCATTGCCTTTAGTTCTGGAGATATTGAATCTTGACATGTGATGGAGGAAAAAAGAAAGAAAGAAAAGAACAAAAAAAAAAGAGAACATAGTCCACACATAATCATAACAATCTCCATCAATTTACCATTGAAAACTACGTGAGATTTAACACTTGCGACTTTAGAAAAAAAGAGATGGACGTGTACTACGTGTTCCCTAGGCCTCGATGGATTGAGTTCACAAATGGATAACTTTTTGCCTGTTGAATCTGCAAAGAGTTGGAGTTGATGCATGCCCCGAGATGTTCTCTTCTCCCGATGGAACTGCACCTTTGCTTTTTTTTTTAAAAAAAAAATAATAATAATAATTTGATATACAAACTCTTTGAATATCTGACCAGTCCTTATTGACAATTGAGTTTTGTGGTTTTATCATTTTACGCGTCGAGCAATAACGAAAGTTTCTACATGATTTTAAGAGATAAAAACAAATAAGACAATTAGTGGAAATTAGCTTTTAACAAGAGAGGCAATCACTATCGTCACTTAAGCAATTGCCTTTTGGAGCCGTACTTTTTTTTCCGCTTACCTTATCGCCAATTTTGTTCACGCTCTCATTTCACGCAACGTTGAGAACCAGTTAATCTCATGCTCGGGTTATGTCTAGTAGATTTCAATTTTGAATCGCATCTCCAAAGTAAAGAATCCTACAGCATCATTCTCTCCCGATAGATGATCAAGAGAATCTACCTTCTTCGTATTCATGGTTGTCATGGCACCACAAAAAATCTTCAGTACTTCACCTTTATCGGTATGCTTATGCCGAATATCATTGAGTATACCTAGAGTAATAAGACTCTTATTGAGTTCTAGAACATATGTCTCACGTCTGTCAATGTGTGCTCTGCCTAATTGTACATTCGAATCCTTGGTGTCTTTATCTTTGCAGTCTTGTAGGCCGCGTCTAACCACCATTTTTGTAAACTAGTAAATAGTAAATTAGTTCTTGTGAAACGTTCAATACTCTATTTCATCTCCTAATGATCTAGTAGTCACCTGCAAGGTGATCTCCACATAATTGGTGCCCTCCTGGGCAACGTTCGGCATGGCATCCTGCCTACTAACTTTGTATTTCGATTTAGGAAATGTTCTTTTGCATACGCTCTTCCTTGCATCACTTAAAGCTTTACATGACCCTCAAACTTGCTACTTTGTAATGCTTCTACCTCTCCTGCCGAACCCTTGATGTTTATCTCCACACTGAATCAGTGCCTGCACCCCATCTTTCAGTAGACTGTCATCACGCGGCTCTCTCTCACGCATTGGACAGCTAGACGGACTTTAACTCTTTAAATTTCAGGGCAATTGGCGGTTCAGTTTGCTTTGGAGGGGGAAAAAAAGACTGAACTCAACCACGCTTACTTGGTTCTATTTCACTGAAAATGTCAAGAATCCTTTCAACAGTGTGATTAGGCGAGTATGCTCCCCTTGAGAATGACATGAACTTGTTGCAGCAATTCCTTGATCAATACAATCCCTCATGGAAATTCATTTGCATCTTTTGATACTCTGCGATGAGAAACAGAAAATTTAGCGAGAGAACCTCTACTTCGGTTTTCGTTTCCAATTTTGGTAGGAGGAGACTCTCACTAACATCATCGGAACAGTAATCATACATAGTACAACAAGCCTCTATTCAAAGCAGTAAAATCTCCCGTTTCAGTCCTTTGTTCATTTTCATGCGATTATCAAGAACCCTCTGAAGATAGAGCTGCTTACTAACCACAAGCATTTGGAAAATCCTGAGGACCTCCGACAGCATTATTTGATATCTGAGAAAATTTTGGAAGTTGTTTCATGTTCTTGTCCAAATTAGCGGCCGACCTGTTATGTCTACTTGCATAAGTTCGATGTGCACTATTTCTTATCCTCTTCTTCAGTGCCCTAAGCTTTTTATCAGTTACAAGCATGCGGTTTTCAGTTCATGTGAGGGCATCTTAGTCAGTATTATGAGCGATTTTCAACATAAATCAAGCATTATTAGCTGGGGTTAGGACTTATAATTCTTATTGGATATATAAAAACAGAAATTAATTCCACAATCGGTATCATTAGACCTGTTATTTATGTATAGCCAAGTGTGCTAGATTAAGTTCAATTCTTCATATGAATACCTCCACGATCCACACTCCCATTTGTTTTGCGGAAAAATAGATTATTCTAAAAATATTTTTCTAAAAATAATCACATGTATCGCTTACAAAATTAATGAATGAAAAACATTTTCATCATCCACAAATATATTTCGATATAGAATTGTTGTCAATAAAAAAATATTTTTTTATTTATTAGTTATTTCAAGGGATACAGGCAATTATTTTTGGGAAAATATTTTTCAATTCATTTATTTTTGCGAAACAAACGCATCCTAAAGGAATCGTAAGGATTCGCTTCCATTGTGACCATATTCCTGAAATGTTACATGGAGCTTAGAATAAAATTAAATCACATCGCTCGAATACATCATTAAGTCATTGATTAGCTTGGGCAATTTGTCTTACTAATGCCTCAAAATAATAACAAAAACTTCTTTCTTCTTTTGGTACAATAACTAGAATTTATGTATGTGTGCAAATTGCACATAGTTTAAAGGTGACACTTTTGTTAGGCCAGCATTGAAGTGATTAGAAGGGTAGAATTAAAGCATTGATTCGATACGATGAGCTAGTTCAGTAAGAATGATCTTCACTTGCTGTCCTGTGCAAACTCCGTGAATCAAAAAGTTTCCGAGGCCCGATGGGAATCAATGGTGTTTGAATGAAAAAGAGAAGGGTCTTAATGTTGGGATGGATAACCTGTGCAAGATCTATATCAATTTCCATCTTAACCCTCGATAGACTCATTCTATGAAGAACAGCACGAATCAAAATGCAGAAATATGAAAATGTATTCCCTTTTTTGGGTAAAAGTCGATCTTTTGGTTTCCTAACTTGTACTTTTTTCCAGTCAAATTCTTTTAACTTTAGTATGTCTAATTAAATATCCGAACTTGCGTTAATTTTCAAATCAAATCCTTCAAGGAGCCACCGATTATGAGTGATGTGGAAAACCTTTTGTAACCATGGACTACATTAATGCATGGTACTAAAAACACATTTTCAAAGATAAATACAACATGAACATCGATAATGAGAATTCTCAACATGAATATTGCATTTCAATTTTTTATTTTAAACTCTTGCTAACTTTAATAGATGAGCTAGTTATAATTATTAGGATTTGGCATTGGAGGTATTTGATTAGAAAAAATATGCAAGTCGAAAGGTCATATTAGACGAACTAATAATCAAGAACTTGAGGGCCAAAAAATGCTAAAATTCGGAGGCCAAAAATATGCTTTTATATTTCTTTATTTTCGAGACCCGGAATGGGCTCTATTATTTTTTTTTTCGCTCCATCCAATAGAAAGTTCTTCTCGTCTTATTTCATTATCATCATATAACGGGTTATCCTATGCCTAGGCCCCTATTTTTTGACCTTCTTTTGCCTAGGTCCCCATTAAAGTGAATATTTTCAACAACAATAATTCAAACATTAACTTTCCTGAGGTATGCGCCCAAAAAAGAAGAGGAAGAAGAAAGAAAAATAAAGAGCCAAAAAAAAAGAAAAAGAAAAAAGTAGGAGGGTCTTCTGCGCTGGGTGGTTTTATCTTCCTCGCCCTTTTACTCCTGTCAACAACATGCTCTAGCTCTCTCCACTCTCTCTCTCTCTCTCTCTCTCTCTCTCTATAAAAGCTAATACCACCAAGCCATACTATTCCTCTCTCCCTCTCTCTCTCTCTCTCTCTCTCATCAAGATTGATCAGAGACTTCACCATGACCGACCCTTTCTTCAATTTCAACCCTCTCCACCACCACCACCACCACCATTACTTCTCTCCACCTTCAAATCCACAGCCGCCTTATTACTACTCTTCCTCAGCTTATCACAACTTCACCTTCGTCGACCATCACCATGAAGAGACCCCACCTCCTCATCCTCCTATCAGAGAAGCTCTTCCTCTCCTCAGCCTGTTGAGCCCCACAAGACAGCAAGAACAAGATCAAGAACAAGAAGAAGAACATGAGCAAGGGCAAGGGCAAGGGCAAGGGCAAAATCAAGAAGAGAACTTTCTCATGGAAGTGGACAAGCCCAAACAGTCGGCTGGAGCTCAAGATGAGGATGATGATGGTGACCAAGATGACGATGATGATGATGAGACTGGAGTGACTGTGGCACTCCACATAGGGTTACCAAGCCCGACAGCTGCTGAGCTGGCGTCGGTGATGATGCTCGCTTCCTCTTCCTCTTCATGTTCTTCGTCAGAGATCATCACAGCTCATGATCATCACAACAAGCCAGATCAAGAACATGGTGTTGGGGAGGATTGTGGGTACTTGATGAGCCGGATAAACAAGGGGCAGTACTGGATCCCAACCCCTTCCCAGATCCTCATTGGCCCGACCCAGTTCTCTTGCCCTGTTTGCTTCAAGACCTTCAACCGTTACAACAACATGCAGGTAAACTTAAACTACGCCACTAGCTTAGGTTTTTATTTCACAATTTGATCTAACTGATCCATGGTTTGTGCTTCTCTCTCTCTCTCTCTCTCACACACACACACACACACACACACACACACACACACAGTTTCCCTTTTTAGTAAGTGAGAATATGAAATGGAAAAGAAAGAACAAAGAAAGAAAGAAGAAAGACAAACGGGCTTAATTTGGGTTTTATTCGCGACGATCTTGGATGTCGCCTTGATTCAGATATGTGTACTGATAGCTCCCTTTCTCTCTCTCTCTCTCTCTCTCTCTCTCTCTCTAAAAAGCATGGAGTTTCGAGTTTTTCTAACATGGGTAAGATGAGGTAGTATTTTAATTTTGTGGTCATGAACTCATAGATATGGTCAGTGTCTGATTTGCATGCTTTTTTGTGGGGGTTTTTGAGTTTAAATATCTTTTTTCTGAGACCCAAACCGAGAGACACAAAGAGAGAGAGGTCAGTATTAGCTAGAGCTTTGCCTTTATGTGATTGAACAGCACAGACCAATGTTCCTTATGCACCCTTCCCTTCTTGATTAGTTTCTTGAAGTCTGTGCTTCTTCGAGCTCTATTATGGCAAGTGCTTGTACAACTGAAAACTTTGCAGATTTTTAACCAGAAGACACTGATTGGCTTCGGTTTGATCAGGAACTTGCGTTTTCTATGTATGAACAGTCGGCAGTCTGCGTATAACTGAACCGTGATTTAAGAGTGAAAAGATATTAGCTTCTTTCATTAAATCCCTCCCTCCCTCCCTCCCTCCCTCTCTCTCTCTCTCTCTCTCTCTCTCTCTCTCTCTCTCGTTTTCTTTCTTTCATTAGATTCTGTGCTGAAGAACCTCGGTAAGAAAATGCAAAACTTGGGGCAGAACAAGAACCACCACCCTTAGTTCCTTCGTTTCAATTTGTACCATTAACATAAAGGATAATATATCGTACCTTGATCTTCTATCATATAGCAAATGAATAGGTTAGAACCAGAAGCCATCTGATGAGAGCTTCTTCTTCTTGAATCAGGTTCACCAAAAAGAACATTAGAGATTCCATTGACAAATATATGCTTTCTGCGTATGACTAAAAGTCATTAATTGTCAATGTTCATTCTTAGGTCAAGTGGATAGAAACTTTAGTAAAAGCACGTTCTTGCGTCGCATTGTCTGAGGAAAAGTGTCATATATATACACTATGCAACTATCTCTTGATGCTGCCGAGAGAGAGAGAGAGAGAGAGAGAGAGAGAGAGGCCGTCCTTTTCAGCTTAGTAATTCAATTAACATGAGACACATATAGAAGTAGACAGAACCCTCAACGCCAGTCAAAAACTGTAATCACCTTTTTCCGAGCAATAATTTGTCCTTCGACATAAGCATGGCAATTGAGAGATTGATTCTACTTCCAAATGATCTATCTTGTCTAATTTTGCCGATGTATATGAGCATATATAACTCTAGGAATTTTATTTTATTTATATATTTTTTGCTTGCAGATGCATATGTGGGGGCATGGATCTCAGTACCGGAAAGGCCCCGAGTCTCTGAGAGGCACACAACCAACAGGCATGCTCCGGCTTCCCTGCTACTGCTGCGCGCCTGGTTGCCGGAACAACATTGACCACCCAAGGGCAAAGCCTCTCAAGGACTTCCGGACACTGCAGACGCACTACAAGCGCAAGCATGGCATCAAGCCCTTCATGTGCCGCAAGTGCGGCAAGGCGTTCGCGGTCCGGGGCGACTGGAGGACCCACGAGAAGAACTGTGGGAAGCTCTGGTACTGCATTTGCGGGTCCGACTTCAAGCACAAGAGGTCGCTCAAGGACCACATCAAGGCCTTTGGAAGCGGCCACGCCGCATATGGCATTGACAGGTTCGAAGAAGATGATGAGCCAGCGTCTGAGGTAGAGCAAGACAACGAGTCCACGCAGTGAGAAATAGGGAAAAAAAAAAAGAGTAGGCGAATTAGGGTATGGCAAGTAACTAAAATAGGATGATCAAGTTTGATAAGTGTAGTGGCCTTTTGAGAATTTCTTTTAGAGAGTTTGTGAGCTTGTTCTCCAATTGTATAGCCAAGGCCAATGATTAAGAAGAAATTCATGAAATGTATTAGTGTGTGACCCTTCTTAAACATTATATATATATATCATGGAGTACTTTACCTTGAAATGTAGATTCTGAAACATCTGATGGTTGCGGCGATCTTAATTTATATGAGAGGTATATATCTAGTTTCTTTACTTGATGCTTATTAGAGCTTTCAGTATGTGGCTCAAAAAACTTAAATAAGCCACAAGCTGACTAATGAGAAGTATTCTCTAGGAAAAGGTAGGAAATGTTAAGCTTATTCCCCTATATGCGAGGAAGTAATTTGTGACATGTTATTCATACCGTGTTATCTTGGTATTTACTGGAATGGAATGTCGCACCACGTGGTGGTGCCATGATTTAGTTGAAGTTTTTGAGTCGTATCTTGCGGGTAGGTATTATATGGCGAGAACGAACATTGCATAACACGTATGCATGCTTAACTAGCTTATGCATTCATGGAATAAGTAGGTATTCGTCTCTCTGGCAGCTAGGAGAAACTTCTTCGTTTTGACCAGCTCTCCTATTTCAAGCTAGCCGACCACCTCGATGCCTTATCCTATGTTTTAAAGGAAAGTATTCGAGATTTCTTACATTGAAATAATATATGGTATCTTCCCGGGGTGTGAATTATACCTTTTCGAGTGACCTACACATTGGCAACAATCATCCGTTCCGAACGAATAAAGGCATACCAGCGGATGCCAGTCAAACGACAAAGAAGCTCCTTTAGGAGGCGATCATGACGAGAGGGCACTAATTAATCAAAGACATGTTATGAAGTGTCGAGGATGTTAATAAATATTCCGCATATTTGGGGGGCTGCTCTTGGCTATAATAACCAACTGCCCTTTTGAAGATCCTCTCTTCTGCGATTCTTCACCAAATCATGGTGGCTCTCTGAGTAGCGAAAGAGGAGATGAATATGAAAATTATGGATAGAGGCTTTTCATGTCCTGCAAAAATGCACCAGCTTTTTGGGGGTGCATATGATGCTCCTGCGCTTTGGTTAGTGGAGAGATGGATGGGTTAGTAGATCGATGGAACATATACCCTTTTGAGATTCACCGTTGCTTGGGGAAATTCAAAGCAAAATTATTAGCTTTTTGGCTTGAAGGAGGGGGAAAATATTTAGGGAAGCGTAGAAGTGACAACGACACAATCAATTGCTTTGTCATTTTGGATACATGATTGTTGTGGAATGAAACTTTGATAGGGTGATATTATATATGAAATTAGATATGTTTGGAGCTTTTAGTATAACGTGCGAAAATCTATCGAGTTACCACAATTTTTTATGCCACGGTTTGAGAAAATCTTATCGGAAATATTATCAAACTCAACATCTCAAGTTTACTCATAAAATAGACATCCATTGAACTAATCAGCCATGGACTTTCGTGGGTGCAATTCTTTTGCGCTTTTAACCTATATATAGCTCAATGTAAGGAAAGAAGAGATTGCTCCTTTTATACGAACTTCATAAAGGCGCGTCGCCCTTGAAAAAGTTTCTTTTCACGAGCGATCTCCAGACCCCGACATATGTGCATTGAGTTAATGCCATGATCTTGAGACCACTTGTGAAGATGAAACTTTTCACCAGCAAACCGTACACTGCACAAAAAATATTATCTTGTATGTCGAGGAAGCTCATCTAGACATCGGTGGATGAATCGGCAGGAAAGAAAAAGGAAGAAGATACTGTTAAGTACAGGCTCCACTGCTCTCTCTCTCTCTCTCTCTCTCTCTCTCTCTCTCTCTCTCTCTCTCTATATATATATATATATATATATATATATTTTTTTTTTTTTTTTTCTGTGGAAGATTATTTAAATATTTCATTTCCTAAATGCTGATTGGTTCAACTATTGAGAAATAGACACAGGTAACTCGTTTTTGCGAAAGATGAGGGTGATGTACTTCCATTGAGAGAGAGAGAGAGAGAGAGTGAGAGAGGGGAAAAGCAAAAGAGGGAGAAGGGTGAAAATGCAATCAATTATTAAGGGCGTAGACTGGGACAAAAAAATGCGGGTCATCAGTTGAGCCACACGAATATGGACACCCTTCAAGATGGCATGAATGAATCTTCGTTCGCAGCTTTATTTTTTGTGCTTTTGCGTGTGCCCGAGAGAGAGAGAGAGAGAGAGAGAGAGAGAGAGTTTTGGTGGGAGGCAAAACAAAGTTCTGGTTTGTAGGGCTAGTTTCTTGCTTCACGACAGTGCTGCACACAAAACCCTCTCTCTAGCCTCGCTCTGACGGGTGAACTGTAGATTGAAGAGACGTTTCAATAAATCTTTGACCGTCTGAGAGTCTCTGTTCCTCTCTGAAACCGCTGCTGTTTCTGCATGTTTGTAACATGTTGTAGTGCAGAAAAGCGTTTCCGGTATGGTATTGAATGATATCAGGACGCTGCGGAACCACTGTGCAAGAAAAGAGAAAAACCTAGCAAAGCTGTTTTTTTTTCCTCGAAATTCTTCAAAGTCACGTCCGTTTTGTTCTTCAAATGTATCGCCACCGTCTTCATCGTCATCTTCAAGATGTTTAACTGACAAAAGTGTCAGTGGGATTGGGATGATGGCCCATTGGCAGAGTTTTTCTACTGATTTCTGTGTCTACTGTTGGGCAAAAAAGTACCCAGTGAATCAAGAGGGTGCCAGCTAAATATTATTTTACTGAAACCGTATATTAAAAGACACGCTTTAAATCGCGGATAGACGTCTAAATATATAAATTATACTTACTAGAATTATATCCGATGCATGTTTAATTTTTTTTCTCTATACTGAATGTACGTAGGGTTGCAAAGTGAAAGTAAGAGCAAATTTATGTTTAACCCTAACAAACTCAAAGTTCAGCTAGGGCAGCTTCCCAGAGAGCTTAAAATCCCCATAAGCTTTTTCCTCCTCGATTTTTCTCAATAAAATAGTGGAATTGCATGCAATTGTGTGAGTTTGAGAAATAATCTCTTAGTTTAATTTATTCAACACACAAAATATATTATTTGGTATTGTAATTTACCGAGAAGACCGATCAGGCATTCAGGGATAAATGTGTGTGTTCTTCATCCTTTAATCCTCGCTCTGACACACGTGGGGACAACTCTGTCTCCTCTGGCTTGAATCACACCACTTAGCTTTCAAGTTCTTTCAGACATCATTTTGAATTTAGGGCCACTCACTTTGTAATTACGCGGCATTTCCATCTGAAAATAGAAAAATTTGGCACTAGGGTTTTGATATAGAAGCCCTGCTATGTCAATTCCCTTTCAGCTTTTGATTAGCAAGTGATGGAGGTCAATCTCGACTAGAGGTTTCATGTAGAAACCCCAATATGTCAATTATTACCTGTGCCGGTCTCATTACTCTTTCCATTAGAGACTATTAACCCCAAGCTCAAAACATATACATATGCTGGAAAAAATGTTAAATTTTTTTTAAAGATCAATATATATCGTATGTATCTCATCTTTTAAACCTTTTTATATCACCGATTATGCATAATTCAGATCGTTTTGCAAGGGTCTTCACAAAAAAGATACGAGGACAGAGAAAGTTGAGCATATGGACATTTATATATACACATAAAGCTCTGATCCTCAAGGGAAAAATTGTAGTAATAATTAATATCGACTTTAAATTCTCGATCCCTCGATTCTCTTTAGGCACTAACAAGACAAGGTAGGGGACCAACCACACATATATTCAGGTAGCTAGTGAAATTATTCTTGAAGGTTATCGAGTGATGGAGAAGAGTGTAGGAGAATTTGAAGTATGGTGGTGATCCTCCGATGGGTAAATGAGACAACTTTTTGTTTTTGGGAGGTCCCATTTGAGCAAAAAGAAAAAGGGGAAAGGCAAAGAAAACCAAATAATCTCTTGACCCATAATTATCACCTTTGAAAAGGAAAAAAAATTGCAACGGGTAGCCCAAAAAAAATCTCCAGTCTCTCTCTCTCTCTCTCTCCTCTCATTTTTCTTCACCTAAAGTTAACTACTAATTTGCTTTGATGCTTGGAGATTCTCCAAATTGTGGGTGTGTTGGGGTATCTTTCTATGGGGAATATCAAGAAAAGCTTCATAGAGAAGAAAAGGGCCTCCTTTAATCACAACCCAGGGCGAGGGCCAGGGAGAGAGAGAGAGAGAGAGAGAGAGAGAGAGAGAGAGAGAGAGAGATGATATAGATCCAGGCTTTTCTCTCTGCTAAAGGTTGGACAAAAGCTCTGGTTTGACGTTCATGCCTATCAATCAAACATAGGTATATCTAGTTAATTTCTCAGAAGATCCAATTTGGGCACATAATCAAGTCTACTTGCAGAAGATCCTATTAGATAACGATGTATCTACATAAAGGGGGAAAAATGCGAGTATCCAAGGACACGGATTAGGAAGAATATATCAAAACCCAACAGGAACAATACCCTACATTATAAGTACCTCAAATCGAACACAAGATATTCCATTCAAAGTTTTGAAAACAAACATATCATGAACTCTAACTCTCCAGTGATGATCGTTCAAATGCCTTATTCCGGTGACACCATTATTCTATTATTCTCATCAATTAAACTCAGCTCGCCGCCTGTTAAGTATGCTGCGAAAACACTTACACGCATCGTCCATAAGCATTTCGCACGTAGACTAAACACAGTAGCTTTTAGAACATAATATAAGATAGCGACGATGCTATTGGTCATGCATTCTTTCATGGTTAGCATCAACATAGCAATAATTTGGTGTGCGGCGAATTGTTACAACTTTGTAAAAATTTATCGACTCTTTTGGATGAGTATGCTCGCGAAATTGATAATCATTCGCAGATTAGTTATGTCAATTAGGGTTTCGGTTGCACACAGCATCACTAAAATCGAGTGCTGAACAGCCAGTTGGATGGCTTAAGTTGAATTTTCGTGGAACATATATTAGTACATGAATCACAGATGACGCTCAAAAAATGATAATTATAGGCCAGGATCACTATACCTTTCGCAAAAAGAAATGGTAAAACAAGCGACAAACACAATGGACTTTTACTTTCACAAAAGAGTGCTTTCACCAATTTCCCATAGATGTCTAGCCCAAGTATTATTAGTCCCTTTCATGCATAAATATTGTACAGGGTAGCTTGAAAGATTTAGAACAAAACATAGTATATGATTATACGTTCAAATTGACTCTTTACTTTTTGTTAACTGAAAAGTTTCTAGGCTCATCATATTTGACTTCTTTTTTTATCCAACGTTTTTAAAACTTTCACAAAATCGAAGTGTTGACACAGAAGTATGCATACAAATAGGTCCTTCGGTTGAAAAATGAAAACATTTGGTAAAGAAGATTAGACTTTCGCTTTCGAACATAAAAGAAACATCATATAGATAAAGACGATTTAATGAGTCTCAAACTTGTTTCCTCCTTATCAATTTTCTTCAATAAAGTTACATGACTCTGTAAAGTGAGAGCCCGGATTATTCAACACTCTCCTTAGATTTTTCGATTTGTAAGTTCTGTTAATAGATTATGTGGTAAAGAAATATAGTCTATAACATGAAAATTTGCAGACACACATAGTAGCCGCACCAATTAATTTTCAATGGTCAACAACCACGATGGTCTCGATAAATCTAATATAATGACTAAATATTTAGAGAAAAATTCTTCGAAATCCTAACAAAAATCATCTGCACCTCTCTAGTAATTTTTAAGAACACCCGATCTTGATACTTCAAAGTCATTGGTCTTCAACAAATCTGTTATGCAATATTCTTCTTATCTCCTTGTGCATTTTGTACATCATGCGGATCGAAAAGGAAAGAAGCATACATAGTGTAGTCATCATCTTTACAGCTCGATTAGATCTATGAGCGAATTATTACTGCACTGTACAGGTGGTAATTATTGGTCCTTGTCGAACTAATTATAGGAGTCCTGTTATCTTGCAACCGACAATAGTCAAGTCTTGTAAATCACTGTACTTATTTACATACTTACAGTAATATTTTCTCAAGGCCTACTCAAAAACCCAAAATCATCTCCAAATCTAAACTCTACAACAAATTCCCTGCAAATTTTTTTTGGGGCACTGAAAATTAAAAAAATTAGCACACTCACTAATACTTTTCGAGGAAGAGAATCATCTGCTGGTTTCAAGAGTGTTGATTTTGCTCATGCACTGATTGTACATTACTATATCTGTTTATACTGATAAAAACAAATCAATTATTGAATTTCTCCTTTTAGATGCTTCAAAGTGCTTTATCCATCCCTTGAAACGAGGGGATGAGAGCACTTTACTTTGGAGCCATCTCCACACAAAAGGAATAAACACGCCAGAGGCCCAAACTGTCGCAAGAGAAAAGGTGAGTGACCCGTGTTACAAAATTGCAGAAAAATTCTAGACAGGACCCTAAGATTCATAGGACCTTTGACAATCAATACGAGTCATGATGTGCAGGTAGGTTGAGGCGAACCAAGAGACGAGGGAAGATTAACTGGGTTCACTCGTTTTCTACATCGTTGATTTGTCAGTTTTTTCCATCGAGAGAGAGAGAGAGAGGGAGAGAGAGTACATTTGCAAGTCCCCGGCAACTCTCGTGTGGACCCTGGGGAAATAATTTCCTCACCTTCCTATTTCGCGCTCCTCACAGAGATTGTCGTTTTTCTCTCTTATAGAAAACTCAGTGCTCATGCACTGCTTGGCTTTCTTCGATTTGAATGGGAGATGGAGTCCATCTCTCTCTCTCTCTCTCAATTATTTACTCGGACCTCTTGCCCGCTCTTGACAAAAATGTGAAGGGTTTGCTCTAGGGTTTGGTAGTATGTATCGAAACCTAGATTTCTTGTGGTAGATAATTTCGTTATGGGAAGGAATCGATCACTACGAAAAATGGAAATTGGATGAGGTTTATGATAATTCAATGTAATCAAAATAGCATCTCTTCATGAACGTGGACTGAAACTGATTTAGGCTCCATTTATTTTGTGACATATGAGTGATTTGAAATATATATTTTAAAAAATGATCGCATATATCATTTGTGAAAATGAATTAACAAAACATATTTTCATCATCTATCTAAATATTTAAACACAAATTATTGTCAGTAATTCAAATATTTTTCAATAATTAATTATTTCAAGTGACACACATTATCATTATTAGGAAAATATTTTTCAAATTACTAATTTTTCGCGAAATAAACGGAGCGCCAAAATAGATAGACACACCAAACATGAAACTTATTGGTGCATCAGTCCAAGATATATGGTACATTAATGATAGAATTGAAAGAGGCGTGGATGATATCAT
This sequence comes from Eucalyptus guilfoylei, assembly GCA_016097605.1. NCBI lineage: Eukaryota > Viridiplantae > Streptophyta > Magnoliopsida > Myrtales > Myrtaceae > Eucalyptus > Eucalyptus guilfoylei. Next base: position 30,228,592 of record CM027860.1, read on the forward strand.
CATAAAGAGTAGTGATAGCTGTCGTTTTACCATAAAAGTCTGTGGAGGTAAAACATTGTCCGACTTCTTTCACATGTATGATATGTGTTAGACTCTTCCCAAATAATTTAAAGCATTTCACCTAATTTTCTCAATATATTTCTTGAAAGGACCCATAAAAATGCCCCCCTTTGATCCCATTAGATCAGGTCCTCAAAGTGAATACAAGCTTTCTTAATATCCTGAGGCTCCTGAATCAGCCACTCACTTTTTAACTTTTCAACCTTCACCTTTTACTCCTAATAAGTCTCTTTTACAATGGCTTAGTAATTAATCTTCCCTTTGACTGGTCATCAATCCTAATTTCCCCCTTTTCTTTAGGGTTTTTGAATTTTCTTTTTCCAATTTCACAGTGCACAAGACCCATTTAAGTTTCTTTCTAATTTTGGCCCTTATGGTTGGAATTCCGCTTCGAATTGTCCTGGAGTGAGCATGAGAAGTGGACCCTTCACATGAACATCATGGAGAGGTGAATTAATTGGGGGAGAGAGAGAAAGAGATCATGGGCAAAGTCTGATACATGAACCCCATAAATCTGCCTATGAATATGTCACTTTCGTCCTTCCATCGGTGTTTTTTGCCGACTCCCTCAAACCCTATTATTGATCTCCACTTGCTTCATTTGGAGGTCCAAGATGGACGGTGTGTTCAATTTGTTAGCTAACAAATCCAGGATGGATGTAATGATTTGTAATGCTAAGCCCTGCCTGATTTTAGCTCATGATTGAGGAAGTCTTAAAGATCTGAGTTGAGCTCTAGGTTCCAACCACGTGGATATCAGAGATGCATGATTGATTAGAAACTTGGTTGCTTGATAATTGAATTGTAATGTTATAGACATTGGTTGATGACCAGCTAATTCATCTCTCACCCCTTCAACATCAAACTATGTCTAATGTTGCTAGAATTTTATGAGGAAAAATAAGGATACATTGCATGTGGCAGATCATTGTCATTGCTCCTAACATTTTTTTTTCCCAAATAATCAGATCTCATACATATTTGAGTTCTAAGATCAAGTTTCCAGTCAAAATGACCACAGGAGAACCTTGCTCCTGATACTAGTCATAGGGACAAATTAGCATAGAACCGGAAGGTGTTATGACGCTCATGAAGTAGGAAAATGCATAATATTACTACGTTCGACACAAATCAAGACATAAAATTTTAAGTAATTTGTGGGAGTTGTAGGCTTATGATGGTAGCTGGATGGTAAAGAATGAGCCTATGGTCTCAGCATGGTGATTCCTACATTTCTCCACCAAACTGTTTGGCTAACATAGAAATCATCCTTTGATTGATTAGGTCAAGAACACATATCTAGCCCCTCACTCCCTCAATTTCACCCATGAAAACCTATCCATATATGGATGCAAATGGGCTATTTTGAATGATTTGAAAGGGTAGAAATGACTTCCTCATAAATTTAAAGTACGCCTAGTACATAATACCTAATTTGCTATTTTTAATTTTCTATGCTTTTTCCCAATCCCGGCAAATATTAAATACCCTTCTTTTCTTTTTTTCCCGCCTTTCTGCTTTAAGGGTAGGCCTCTTCACTCCCCTCTTTCCAATGCCTTTTTCCCCTCAAATTTTTAACTTTGGGGAGCCCAATCAAAGCCTCCCCTTTTCTTTGTGCAATATGAAGGGGAAAAGATGATCTAGCAGACAGCTTTGGTCCCAATAAAAAACCACTTTTCACGAATTTGTGTCTCACATTGGACCTGACAAGTTCGGTTGGGTTCATGTTTTCTTTAGCAGATGCAACTTACATTCTTTCCTCCCAAAATAAATAAATAAATAAAACCCATCTAACATAATCTGATCTTAATCTAACATAACTGGAATTCCGATTGTTGTCTTGGGGGAAAAACTTTAATTTCGATGGGGGCGACACTCTCTCCATAAATGCTGGGTTCGGAAAATGATAGATGTTTTGCCTTTTAAGGGCAGTCAGTGGGGTATTGAGCAATTTTCTTAATGGTGCAATAATTTCTTCTTCTTCTTTTTCCATTATTGTGACCTATTGAATCGAATTCTCCTTGTTTTTTGTATCATCGTTAGCTTCGAACAGATTTGGCACATGGAATGTGGGAGAACATGTACAATGGGGGATAATATGACCTTTCATTTTGATCGTGTGAACAATGTCGTGTGCATGATTGTAGGGTTAAAAAAGATAGGTATCGATACCATTTAGGCGTTCGAAAAAGTGTTTAGAAACTACTTGAATGTGCATGTTAGGCAAACTGGTAGAGGAGTTGCCTCTAGGTACTAACTCTCACCTGAGATCATTTCAATTTTTTTTTTAAATGTCTTGAGTCTTGACTAGTCACTAGACTCATCAAAGTGGGTTTTAAACCTAGTTTTAACCCACATAACTGTCAAGTGGGTTATAGATTGGTTAGTTATATCGAGTAAATGGGTTTAAACACAATATAAATGTTAAATGGATTATAGATGAATTATAAATGGGTTTACAACTTATTTAAATTAACTAATTTCTACGACTCTATCTTTAGTTTTGCTCGCCTTTACTCAATCTCATGATCACTAACTCCATACTCTCACCTTAGTTCGACCATCGTAAATTGTGTAAAAATGGAAGTGTTTTAGCTATAGGAACTAGATTTGCAATGTGTGAAAAGAAGTCAAAACGGGTTTAGAAGGTTTATTTGGGTTGGACTATTTGTGACTGACCCAAACCCACCCATCTGTTTGATGGGTCTACTAATCGATTAGCTTGCGATGAGATCATGGAATCCTGAACCACCAACGTCAGACTAGTTTAGTGTTTCAAGAGCTCTAATAAAGGCTACCTCGTGATAATGATAAAATAGATGTTTATGCATATCGCATTTTTTGGAATCAAAACGAACTGCTTCATTGATACATTCAATCCTTCCAAGTGTGTGTGCGTGTTTGTGTGTGTGTGTGTGTGTGTGTATATATATGTATGTATGTACAGTCACAGATCCATAGAACCCATGTTTCGCCGTCCTGCTAGCAAGTCGCAACAGACGCTGATTTAACTTCTTTGGTGGCCTTTCATGTGGCCCAATTTATGAGCCCAGTTCAGAAATGGAGCTCCATACAATATCAAAGTGGGCCAAATCTTCTGGGGTATAGTAAACCTAACCCATTGGGCCAATTCATAATGGAGACTTTCAATTTACAGATTCATGTGCTAAGGGAGTATGGGGTGGGTATTCTTACAAGTCGCAACTGAGTTTTTGTACGAGCATTATTCTTTCTTTAATCTTCATATAGATAGAAGAAATTAAACCTAACTTTCTTTATATGACATAGGCGAGATGCGCCGGAGTCCCATATTTCGTCGTGGGTAAGCAAAAGATATGGACTTGATCAATGGAAAGAGAGTATGGTGTGATCAAAATATAAACTTCTAACACCCATGTTGCCAAAATGTCAATATCCTCATGCTCATGTGAATTCGAATTACCTATGGAAAACCTGGTTAGCTCCAGAACGCAGCGCAAGGCCCGTATAGAGCATCGCTGGCCTGAGCTTATCTAAATGATTCGCGGCCCCAACGACGTACCTCGTGGGCATTTTGATCATTCCAAATCCTCCTAATTTGGATTGCGAGTGTCTCAGGAATTTCTTTTGCGTTTTCATATCACTTCATAAACATGTTCCTCTTAAGAAACTGAGTTACAATTTGAAATGGGAATCTTGAACTCTTGACTAGTATATAACGAAGCTCTATGTTAGTAGGTAGCTTAGAAATTCGCAAGCTGGAAGATGCAATTGGTGAAAGTTCATTGCGAAAGACAATGTTACCTTTCAATTTTGGAATCGTGAGTTGACGTGGTGTATTAATCAATTGCTTATCTAACTAATCAAGCTAATAATAAACAACTTCAAATGGCTCTAACTTCTAATTAAAAACCCGCTGTTGTCTTATATTCAACTTTTGTAGCAATCTTGGCTTTTAATTACTTCTGGAGTTTCATAGCTGGAAGATGCAACTGTTGAAAGTTCATTGCGAAAGAATATATTACCTTTCAATGTTGGAACTGTGAGTTGATGTGGTGTATTAACCAATTGCTTATCCAACTAATCAAGCTAATAATAAACAACTTTTTTTTGGTCAAAAATAATAAACAACTTCAAATGGCTCTAATTTCTAATTAAAAACCCGCTGTTGTCTTATCTTCAATTTCGGTAGGAATTTTGACTTTTAATTGCTTCTAGAATTTCATATTTCTAATTAAGTTAAAGCCATTAAAAAATTACTTGAGCTTAACCGGTAGATTATTAGAACTCGATTTGATTGTCTCGAGTTTAGGGGCGATGCTCATTTCGTCTGATAGTTTGAGTTGAGCTCGAAATGCTAACTCAAAAAAATCCCAAACGCAAACATTATTAAGTGATCGCGGGCTTGTGTGTTTAAAACATCCGAGAACTTTGAATTTGAAAAAGGAAAAAAAGAAGTCAAAATGCCTCAGTCATGAGATTTAAATTAAGTTAAAAAGAAAATAAATAAATTCAATTCAGATAAATCTTAAAAAATTTTATCCAATTGAATCACATGTTGATATCGATGAATGAGGCATACAATTAAGTTATAAATCGAGAAAAATGATGTATTTTAATTTAGGAGCTTGAGGTTGAGGTCGAGATTGAATCTAACACTTTGAGTCTCCATCAAAGGTTGCGTCCTAATTTCTATTCAGTCCTCCAGTCCTCCAATTTTTCGAAGATTAGAGCCACACAGAATCGAGCAAGAGTCGTGTCCGGGCTCGATTCGGTTCTTTGGTCGTTTCCCTCCAAAAGTCCGTTGAAGAAACGTGCGACGCCAGCCAGCTGAGGTGAAGACACTTGACACGTGCACTCCACGCAAGATCCCTCACCACCACAACTCCCACAGTTCTCCAGACAAGATTCATGTGGGACCCCCCTCTCTCTCTCTCTTCCAGATTCCCTCTCTAGCTGCAACCATAACTCTTCGGAGTCGCCAAACGCCAGCGCTTCTCTCCATTAACAATGGAGCGGCTCTGCTACAAGTTCGACCTCGCGTCGCAGCATCACCTCTCGCCGTCTCACGCCATCCTCACCCGATTCTCTTCTTCCCCGTCGCCATTGCCATTGCCGTCCTCTTCTTGTTCTTCTCTTCCGCTTCGCTCGGGTTGCTCGAACCGCCGCGCGACGCGGCGGCAATGGAGGGCCTGCTCCGCTTCTCGTGCGCCCGCGGAGCCCGAGCCCCACGATCGTCCTTCGCTCGGGTCGATCGGGAAGGGCCTCTTCGGTTTCGCCGCCGCCGCGGCCGCCTTCGCTTCCGTGTGCGGCGGCTCCCCGGCTGTCGCGGAGTCCCTGACCGTCGCGTTTCCGGCCTCTCACGTTCGAGAGGTGAGGAGTTCGGCTCGCGTGGCTACTCGTTAGATCGGTTGTTCTTACCGTTTGTTCCGTGTTAAAAACAGTGGTCCAATTAAAAACGAGAAATCATATCGCCTATGTACGCTTTGATAAGAATTGCGCTTCGCATGTACAGTTTGCTTCTTTTCTTGTTAAGTACTGTAAAATCTCTTGCTGTTTAGCGACCGCGGTTGTCCGAGTTACCACTGTCGCTTCATGTTGCTTACTCTGGACTAGACTGCAATAATGTCTTGGCAGTATGAGTGAGATGGAAGAGTGTTTCCATGCTAGGTAAATACAGTTCAGAGAACGCTGGTCGAGGCTTGGGGCTTGATCAGGGAGACATTCGTTGATCCGACATTCAACCATCAAGGTACTCGGATGATGTTTCTTCATAAAAAAGGCACTTGCTTAGCGGCATCGTGCTTCTTACTCTGATTATGGATTAAAGTTCAAAGTCGAGTCTGGTAGAAAATTGGTTTAATTAATGGGAAACTTCCTTTGGCAGATTGGGATTCGAAACTGCAGCAAACAATGGTGGAAATGTTCCCTTTGAGGTCGGCTGATGCAGCATATAATAAGATCGGCGCCATGCTTTCTACTCTAGGAGATCCCTTCACACGGATTATTAGCCCAAAGGTCTTTGCAAGTTATCTATGCTCTTCAAATATGCTGAAACAGCTAACTTTTTCTTTAACATGGGTTGTAGGTTAGCTCTGATGGATAAATCAGATACCCGGCTCCAATTGCCCCTTTTTTTTATTTCACAAAAGGATAGTCTCTTTCATTGGTTGTCCTGCTAACAAATGCATACTTACAGGAATATCAGAGTTTCAGGATTGGAAGTGATGGAAATTTGCAAGGAGTTGGCCTCTTCATAAATGCTGAACCAAAAACAGGGCATTTGGTTAGTAGCATTGCAGGACTCCCGCACTTTCCTTGTTTTCATACTTCAAATATTAAGTTCTATTGGCAATTTATATTTCAGCGGACTCTACCATTTCAGAGTGCAACAGAACTTTGCAAAGCTATCATCCCTTGTTTTTTATGTTTCTTTGATGGGCTAAGGTCTACACATCGATTGTATATTGGGTTTATAGTGACCTTGTAATTTCCCTCCACCCAGTAACTGCAAAACTTGATGGTCGGATTTACCAACATGATCTATAGAATCTTAAGATAATGTGACCTCACACTTGTGCAGGATCTTACCTTCCTAATTTGATATCGTTTTGTATGTTCACAAAACTGTGTCCAACATTGCCTTCTTTCTTTTTTGGTCAAAATCCCCTATTGCCTCTTCAAGTATGTCTCCAGACCACCTTAGAAGTTCCATATGTATGAATATATTTATTAGGAGTAGCATCAGTTCCACTTGCATCTAGTGAACCAAAATTTTGCCACCTGAATTTGCTGGCTGGGGGCATACAAAACTTACTGATGGGCTTTGCAGAAGCAGATGTATAAATCAAATTGCAATTTTTTCCTTTTCATTAATGGATCTTGCTGAAATTTTGTCATTAAAAGATGAAAGGGTTCTGGAAGTATAACAGAGTGTGAAGTTTCTCTCCTAACCTATATGCGTTTTTGATAATTTTTTATTCAATGTGGATCACGTACATCTTGATATCTATCAACTCTTTACATGTATTTAAATAACCTATCAGGAAAGTGAGAATGAAAAGATAACTGAGATGTGAAATCTCCCAGATCTTGACCACAAGTACTCATCCCGTTGCTGTTACAAAAATACGTTTTGCCACTACAGGTGGTGTTATATTGTGTGGACGATAGCCCTGCTGCTCGTGCTGGTATACATGAAGGGGATGAGTTGATTGAGATTGACGGTATGTAAATGAATCTAGAATCCAAACTTTATATGTTAAATTTCTACTCAAACTCAACTATGATTTTTGCATATCTTAAGGTGCAGTTGCATATGCTTCCAAACTTGGACATAATTTATATAATGGCATAGACTTTAGTTTTTTTTCTTTTGGTCGTGAGGCATAGACTTTAGTTTAAGTGATCCTTTCTGGGTAAAAATGTTGAGACTAAGCCAGCTTACTCAAGCTCAGTATAGTATCAAATTTGGCATTTTTTATTGACTTGGAATAAAGGTTTCTAACAATTCCACCCTTGGAGAACACTCAATATCAAAAACCAGTCCAGTAAGGGCCCCAGCATATTATACTGCACTAGGCGGGTTAGATTGTGATATTTCTTGCTGAGGACACAAATTGTATACTCTGTGCTCTCTGTCTGACAAGGATCTAATATTCTGCCATAAGCTCCTTCAGAGATGAAAGAACTGAACGGAGTTGTTTCATTATGATTGATGACCAAGGCTGACGACAACATGATTGTGCTCCCATGCGTCTCCTTTAAGACTTGTATCCTCTATTTTAACTTAGTGGGCACCTACATTTTGGACCATCTGCTCCTTGTTCTAGTAATATATGAGCTCTTAATTCAACTTAGTTCCTTGAAAAATCAGTTGGGCCATCATGATTTCCTTATGTTGTTTCTTTGTTTATTTTTTCCAGACAGTCTGCTAATGGCTGTCATTGCACACCGCGCTTCCTAGTTGGTATCCGTTTGCTATGTGCAGATACTCTTCATTCTAAACTTTTTACCAATTCTTGTATTGTGTGATAATAATTGGTTTCTGCTCATAAGAGAATATTCTAGATGTTTATTATCCCTTTAAAGATTCTTTTTGCAAATGTCCAGCTCCATGACGTCAAAAAGTATATTTCTAGTTTTCTGAGATCTCTCTCATTTGTATTCAGGGGAGATACTCGAAGGTGTTGGCAGTGAAGTTGCAGCACAGAAACTCAGAGGTCGTGCTGGCACCACTGTTACAGTAAAAGTGCACAGTGTAATTGCATTCCTTTTGCTTCTTTCAATATAAATTTTCAAAATATTTAGGTTTTATTCTGGCAAATAAACATTCACTTTGGTAGTTGATGACATACATGCATGAATGTCAGCAAAACAAGAGACGCCTGTGCTAACTGATTATTGCAGGATACTCTGTGATTATTTTCACTTGGGTGCTACTAAACCATACATGCCCGACTCCTTAAGCTTATAATGAGAGTAGGCATCATAGATTTGAATCAGGGCTTTAACTATTCATAGGCATACAGAGTTTGTTCATCATTTGAACAACTTATAAGTGAACCTGAAGTCCATGTGGCCATGTTTAGCAAAGTTGAAATGAAAGTAGACTGCACAGACTTGAGCTAACTTTTCCAAGTTTATAAGATATGAATATTTCACTATCAATTATCTGGTCATCAATGACCCATGCATCTAAGATAACCTGAATTTTTGTGTATCGAGAAGAAAGTTCTTCTGTGTATCTTGAGATTTTTAATGGCCGTCTCTATCTAATGTCAAAAAATGCTGAATATGTTCATTTTTTCCAGGATACTGATGGGGGAAGTGCTTCTACTGTTAGAGAGGTACTTTTTGTTCTTACGTTGCATGGTGCTAATTGACTGCTGGAATTGCTTTGTTTAAAGAATTTTAAACTCCCCCATACATATGATACCATGCATATGGAGATTGAAATGCCATTATCTATGTTTTCCGTGAAAATGCATGCCTCATTAGAAGCTTCTAGTCTTTTAGCTAATCGCTGATGATGTGACCTGGGAACCTCAACTGCTTGAAGGTCAAACTACCCCGCGAGTACATCAAACTTTCTCCTGTATCCAGTGCCATTATTCCTCATAGAATGCCTGATGGTAGTATCACAAAGACCGGTTATGTTAAATTGTCAGCCTTCTCTCAGGTAAAGATGCTTGTTTTTTTCCTCTTAGGTGGGGTTTGGTGGAAATTTGTCAACTCCTTAAGTCATGAGTTATGTGCTTCCATTTTTACCATATGTACTAACGGCTCTTTGGCCAAATCCCCAGAATGCTGCCGCTGATGTGGAAAATGCTATTCAGGAAATGGAACGCCAGGATGTTCGCTCATACATATTGGATCTACGGAACAATCCGGTAGTAGCTGGGTTAATATTAGAGTGATGTAGGGGGAAATTTGCTAGTCACTATTTTCTTTTAGTTTCCGATCTATATAAGTGACACGATGTCCTTGCACTATCCTTTCAGGGAGGCCTGGTAAAGGCTGGGCTTGATGTCGCACAGATGTGGCTTGATGGGGATGAGACCCTTGTGAACACTATTGATCGTGATGGGAATTTGCAACCTATCAACATGATCGATGGGCATGCAATAACACATGATCCGCTTGTTGTGCTTGTAAGAATCTGATCCTTCATGAATCATTTTAGAGCAGCCAATCAGGAAGTTCTTTAAACACCTTCCATCTTGCTGATGTGCAAGAAATTTCTTAGTTGAATTACTGCAAATAGAAAGATCAATATGGACTAGAAATGTAGACCAAGAGCAGTTGTTCTTGCTTTATCTCCTTGCTGATAGAAGTGGTAGAATATCCCTGTAGGTGCAAGACAAGTCCATGAATTAAAAAATGAGTGGAACTAGATGCGTGAGCAGTTTACCATGCCTTAAGCAATGTGGTCTCGATCAACTTGTTTTGTGCTCTGGATTAAATCTTTTCTCACATTAAATTCAATTTGTCTACCGTTTGAGTAGCTGCAGCGTTACTACATCAACGCTGTATTCTCTCTAGATGGAGCTTGTTTAGGCAATTTGTCAAATCAAGTTTTCTTCACAAATATGGATTCTGGGAAATTTGTCTTCATTCCTTGGGCCTGATAATGAAATATTTAGTCAATAGAGTTGTTAACTCATTTAAAATGCATTCATTCGGTGATGCTTGTCCGATTTTCTGACAAGCTTCTATTGAATTGTGTTCTCTGGATTTGAAGAAGTAGTCTACCACTCTTCTTTGAGTTCTTCAAAATCTCAGAACCTTTAAACTTTGACTCAGATCATGTTCACCTACTCTTACTTTACCTGAAATAGGTCAATGAGGGAAGTGCCAGCGCAAGTGAGATATTGGCAGGAGCTTTACATGATAATGGCCGTGCTATTCTCGTGGGGAACAAAACTTTTGGCAAGGGCAAAATTCAGGTGCTTGGAATATCCATTTGCTCGTAGTCTAAGACACATTGAACCATGTCATTTTGTTTATTTCAGTTAATGCTGTTACATTCTTCCTTCCTATCCTTTAGAATGCTTGGGTGGCTAATCACTGATGCCTTTGTTTGTCATTGCCATTTGCTTAATCTAAACAGAGTGTAATGGAACTCCATGATGGATCGGCTCTATTCGTCACAGTAGCAAAGTATCTATCTCCTTCTCTCCACGACATAGACCAAGTTGGTATAACTCCTGATGTCCAGTGCACGGCTGACATGATTAATGTGCCCAAGGAGTCATTGTTTAAAGAAAAAAGCTCCGTCTCAACCTTGGAAGCCGATTCCTGCATCATGGTCGCCGAACATGAGTTGGACATTCAGGAGTCGGAAGGTACAGCTTCCTGAAGGATGGAAATGTCGGACCCATTTGATCTCATAGTGTAGACCGTCTGTACAGATCGCTCATGATGAACAAGTGTCTATATAGATCTTGAAGGGCCGGACTGAATGTAGCCGCCCCAGCATATACAAAATTAAATTGCTCAAGAATAGCAAATGAATTCATCCTCAAGTTTTGATTCTAGAGAAATGAAACGATAGTATAAACGGGTTTGCTGAGGACATCGCACAGAAGAAATATATATATATATATATATATATATATATATATATATATATATATATATATATATGCTGCATTCAGTAAGTTAAGGAAACGTTAAGAGAAGAACGTAAAAATTACACAATCATGAGAGCCTGAGTTCTGCAGTTACTTGGATTTTGCAGTTCAAAATCGATATGCGGCACCATTTTCAACAGAACATTCATCTTGGATTAGACTGTTCGGCACAGACAGGGCAGTAAATGTGCACTTCCGTGGGGGTACTAGACCAACTACGGGTAATCAGATCAGTGATTGCTGACCACGTCTCAGTTTTGTGACAATTAGGACCACATAAAGGCGCATTAATAAAATTCAAAATTTCATTCCAAGCCAAGCGAAGACAACACGGATCAGAAATGTAAAAAGTTGGATTCTTCACAAGCCACTTTTGGGTCTGAGATAGATGCATCTGTGTTTAAAGACTTCCGCACCTTACAAAATACTGAATTTTCAACGGTATAGCATACACATTTACCCTTCTAAATTCATGCGAGTCCATTGTTCGGAAAACGTAAATTCATATCGAACTTTTAGTCCTGTAGGGGACGTACTTGTTATACATGTTCTTTGAATGCCTTCTCTAATGGGAACAGCTCACGTCGAATCTGGAGGGACGCGGTGTAGATGCACGAAGGTAGATGGCGGCGCCGCGTGGGTGACCGACTTAGAACGTGGGCGGGATGCTGGATTGAAGATTTTGGTTGACCCATCTTTTTGACAGGCTCGTCTTGCCAACCACGATTGTTTTCTTTGTATTTGTCCGCTCCGCGTGGATCGCCTCATTCTCTGCTGCTTTCTAAAAAAGCAACTCCGCACATGGACGCAACATGACGACGCGCCGCCGACACCGAAAATGTACGGCGGAGGCAGAATTATAGCTGTCTTCTCATTTTCGAGGGGACCTCTGCAACCCTGGCCCCGAGAGGCAGGAAACCTCACATCAAAGATTTGAATTTTGAATCCTGAAATATACGGCTAAAAACATGTCGAAATTTCACCGTTGGGAGCTCGGTAAAAACACACAGATTTGATCAAATGGGAGTTTCTCAAGAAAAAATTTGACTTCTGTTAGTACACATGTAGGTCTGGCGGATGATTTCATCTTTAATTTTTGTCTGCAAATGCAATCTATAGTACTTGCGACTTCATGCAAAACGTTTCAATGATAAATTTAAATGCATTCCTCCCAAGTCGATTGAAACAAGATTGAAGGGTGTGGGGCGGGTTGATATTCGTTGTCCATTTCAAAAATTGACCCCAGCAAATCAGTAACACGTGGAGTTTGCAAAATTTGCTTCTTCGATCGACTTATTTTGTTAAGGGAAAATGTTATAAATGGTTCATATACTATTACTTAATGTGCAATTTAGTCCCTGAACTATTGATAAATGTTCGATTTGGTCCATGAACTTTCGATCGACTCAATTTGGTCCTTGAACTATTGATAAATATCCGATTTGGTCCATGAACTTTCAATCGACTCAATTTGGTCCCTGAACTATTGATAAATGTCCAATTTAATCTTTCGTTATTATTTTTATTTTTATTTTTGCTTCTTCTCTCTTCCCTCCGCTCATTGGCTCAGCCTTTTTGGGACGCTCAGCTTGCCGGACGGCTTCCCTCCCGCCGACTCGTGAAGGGAAGAGAGAAGAAGAAAAAAAAAAACGAAACGAAAGACTAAATCGACATTTATTAATAGTTCGAAACTAAATCGAAACGATCGAAAGTTGATGACCAAATGAAGCCTTTATCAATAATTCAATGACCAAATCGAAATCGATCGAAAATTCATGGACCAAATCGGATATTTATCAATAATTTAGGGACCAAATTGAGCCAATCGAAATTTCAGAAACTAAATTGCACATTAAGTAATAGTATAGGAACCACATTTTCCCTTTTGTTAAACAATCCAAGGAAAGAATGGAAACTGGGTATGATTGTAGCATGTGGTTTCATTTTTCGTAGAAGAATTGCAGATGGGACGTACGAAACATATGAATGAATATATCTATATATATATCAAATAACATATAGAATCACCGATGGTCACAAAGAATCAATCCAATCTAAACAAAACCCCCGCCGAAACAAATCGCTCCTCAATCGCTCCCCCCTGTATTACATATATCCACACACCGGCATAGCGCACACACTCCAAAAAATCGCTAAAACGAGCCCTCAGTACTTGAGCAGAGCGAGAAGAGACAGCGCGACCGAAGATCCGATGACCGCGAGCGAGGCCGGCGCGAACGCAGCTCCGGACTCCATCGGCGCCGGTGCCGGCGCCGGCTCGGACGCCTGAGCAGAGGCCGCCGCGGCCATGAGGAGGACCGCCGCCACGAAGGCGACCGCGAAGGACCCGAAGCTCCTCAATCCTGCTGCCGCCATTGCCGAAACGAGTAGGAACAGACGAGCGGATCGCGAGCGAGCGAGCGAGCGAGAGCTTTCGAACCGCCGGGAGATGGGAGTTGCAGAGAAGTAGAAGAGTCGCGAGAGTGATGGAGGCTTTGGGATGCGATGAAGAAGGAGAGGAAGGGAGATCGCTATTTATAGGCGGGAGAAGGGGCGCGTGGTCCTCACCGGAGCAGACGAGGGTGGGGACAAACAGCTCGCCAACGTTCACTTAACAGCTATTTTTTTTTTTTTTCGACAGAGAGACTTAACAGCTAGATTAACTGACTGATGGGCTTTGCAGAAGCAGCTGTATAAAATCAAATTGCATTTTTTCCTTTTCATTAATGGATCTTGCTGAAATTGTCAATTAAAGATGAAAGGGTTCTGGAAGTATAACAGAGTGTGAAGTTTCTCTCTTAATCTATGTGCGTCTTTAATAATTTTTTATTCAATGTGGATCACTTACATCTTGATATCTATCAACTCTTTACATGTATTTAAATAACCTATCAGGAAATAGTGAGAATGAAAAGATAACTGAGATGTGAAATCTCCCGGATCTTGACCACAAGTACTCGTCTCGTTGCTGTCACCAAAATACGTTTTGCCACTACAGGTAGTGTTGGACGGTAGCCCTGCTGCTCGTGCCGGTATACATGAAGGGGATGAGTTGATTGAGGTTGACGGTATGTAAATAAATCTAGAATCCAAACTTTATATGTTAAATTTCTACTCAAACTCAACTGTGACTTTTGCATATCTTAAAGTGCAGTTGCATACACTTCCAAACTTGGACATAATTTATATAATGGCATAGACTTTAGTTAAGTGATCCTTTCTGGGTAAAAATGGTGAGACTAAGCCAGCTTACTCAAGTTCAGTATAATATCAAATTTGGCATTTTTTATTGACTTGGCATAAAAGTTGCAAATAATTCCACCCTTGGAGGACACTCAATATCAAAAACCAGTCCAATAAGAGCCCCAGCATATTATACTGCACTAGGCGGGTTAGACTGGGATATTTCTTGCTGAGGACATAAATTGTATACTCTCTGCTCTCTGTCTGACAAGGATCTAATGTTCTGCTGTATGCTCCTTCAGAGATGAAAGAACTGAACGGAGCTGTTTCATTATGATTGATGACAAAGGCTGACGACAGCATGATTGTATTCCCATGTGTCTCCCTTAAGACTTGGATCCTCTATTTCAGCTTAGTGGGCACCTGCATTTTGGACCATCCACTCCTTGTTCTAGTAATTTATGAGCTCTCAATTCAACTTAGTTCCTTGAAAAATTAGTTGGGCCATCATGATTTCCTCATGTTGTTTCTTTGTTTATTTTTTCCAGACAGTCTGCTAATGGTTGTCATTGCACACCGCGCTTCCTAGTTGGTATCCGTTTGCTATGTGCAGATACTCTTCATTCTAAACTTTTTACCAGTGCTTGTATTGTGTGATAATAATTGGTTTCTGCTCATAAGTGAATATTCTAGATGTTTATTATCCCTTTAAAGATTCTTTTTGCAAATGTCCAGCTCCATGACGTCAAAAAGTATATTTCTAGTTTTCTGAGATCTCTCTCATTTGTATTCAGGGGAGATACTTGAAGGTGTTGGCAGTGAAGTTGCAGCACAGAAACTCAGAGGTCGTGCCGGCACCACTGTTACAGTAAAAGTGCACAGTGTATTACTTTCCTTTTGCTTCTTTCAATATAAATTTTCACATATTTAGGTTTTGTTCTGGCAAATGGACATTCACTTTGGTAGTTGATGACACACATGCATGAATGTCAGCAAAACAAGAGATGCCTGCGCTAACTGATTATTGCAGGATACTCTGTGATTATTTTCACTTGGGTGCTACTAAACCATAAATGCCCGACTCCTTAAGCTTATAATGAGAGTAGGCATCATAGATTTGAACCAGGGCTTTAACTATTCATAGGTATACAGAGTTTGTTCATCATTTGAACAACTTATAAGTGAACCTGAAGTCCATGTGGCCATGTTTAGCAAAGTTGAAATGAAAGTAGACTGCACAGACTTGAGCTAACTTTTCCAAGTTTATAAGATATGAATATTTCTACTATCAATTATCTGGTCATCAATGACCCATGCATCTAAGATAACCTGAATTTTTGTGCATCGAGAAGAAAGTTCTTCTGTGTATCTTGAGATTTTTAATGGCCGTCTCTATCTAATGTCAAAAAATGCTGAATATGTTCATTTTTCCAGGGTACTGATGGGGGAAGTGCTTCTACTGTTAGAGAGGTACTTTTTGTTCTTACGTTGCATGGTGCTAATTGATTGCTGGAATTGCTTTGTTTAAAGAATTTTAAATTCCCCCATACATATGATACCGTGCATAGGGAGTTTGAAACGCCATTATCTATGTTTTCCGTGAAAATGCATGCCTCATTAGAAGCTTCTAGTCTTTTAGCTAATCGCTGATGATGTGACCTGGGAACCTCAACTGCTTGAAGGTCAAACTACCCCGCGAGTACATCAAACTTTCTCCTGTATCCACTGCCATTATTCCTTATAGAATGCCTGACGGTAGTATCACAAAGACTGGTTATGTTAAATTGTCAGCCTTCTTCCAGGTAAAGATGCTTGTCTTTTTCCTCTTAGGTGGGGTTTGGTGGAAATTTGTCAACTCCTTAATTCATGAATTATGTGCTTCCATTTTTGGCATATATACTAACGGCTCTTTGGCCAAATCCCCAGAATGCTGCCGCTGATGTGGAAAATGCTATTCAGGAAATGGAACGCCAGGATGTTCGCTCATACATATTGGATCTACGGAACAATCCGGTAGTAGCTGGGTTAATATTAGAGTGATGTAGGGGGAAATTTGCTAGTCACTATTTTCTTTTAGTTTCCGATCTATATAAGTGACACGATGTCCTTGCACTATCCTTTCAGGGAGGCCTGGTAAAGGCTGGGCTTGATGTCGCACAGATGTGGCTTGATGGGGATGAGACCCTTGTGAACACTATTGATCGTGATGGGAATTTGCAACCTATCAACATGATCGATGGGCATGCAATAACACATGATCCGCTTGTTGTGCTTGTAAGAATCTGATCCTTCATGAATCATTTTAGAGTAGCCAATCAGGAAGTTCTTCAAACACCTTCCATCTTGCTGATGCGCAAGAAATTTCTTAGTTGCATTACTGCAAATAGAAAGATCAATACAGACTAAAAATGTAGACCAAGAGCAGTTGTTCCTGCTTTATCTCATTGCTGATAGAAGTGGCAGAATTGCCCTGTAGGTGCAACATAAGTCCATGAAATAAAAAATGATTGGAGATAGATGCCTGAGCAGTTTATCATGCCTTAAGCAATGTGGTCTCAATCAACTTGTTTTGTGCTCTGGATTAAATCTTTTCTCACATTAAATTCAATTTGTCTACCGTTTGAGTAGCTGCAGCGTTATTACATCAAAGCTGTATTCTCTCTAGATGGAGCTTGTTTAGACAGTTTGTCAAATCAAGTTTACTTCACAATTATGGATTCTGGGAAATTTGTCTTCATTCCTTGGGCCTGATAATGAAATATTTAGTCAATAGAGTTGTTAACTCATTTAAAATGCATTCATTCGGTGATGCTTGTCCGATTTCTGACAAGCTTCTATGCCACGTGTTTGTCTGGATTTGAAGAAGTAGTCTACCACTCTTCTGTGAGTTCTTCAAAATCTTAGAACCTTTAAACTTTGACTGAGATCATGTTCACCTACTCTTACTTTATCTGAAATAGGTCAATGAGGGAAGTGCAAGCGCAAGTGAGATATTGGCAGGAGCTTTACATGATAATGGCCGTGCTATTCTCGTGGGGAACAAAACTTTTGGCAAGGGCAAAATTCAGGTGCTTGGAATATCCATTTGCTTGTAGGAGCTTTACACATTGAACCATGTCATTTTGTTTATTTCAGTTAATGCTGTTACATGCTTCCTTCCTATCCTTTAGAATGCTCAGGTGGCTAATCACTGATGCCTTTGTTTGTCATTGCCATTTGCTTAATCTAAACAGAGTGTAATGGAACTCCATGATGGATCGGCTCTATTCGTCACAGTAGCAAAGTATCTATCTCCTTCTCTCCACGACATAGACCAAGTTGGTATAACTCCCGATGTCCAGTGCACGGCTGACATAATTAATGTGCCCAAGGAGTCATTGTTTAAAGACGAGCTCCGTCTCGACCTTGGAAGCCGATTCCTGCATCATGGTCGCCGAACATGAGTTGGACATTCAGGAGTCGAAAGGTACAGCTTCCTGAAGGATGGAAATGTCGGATCCATTTGATCTCATAGTGTAGACCGTCTGTACAGATCGCTCATGATGAACGAGTGTCTATAGATCTTGAAGGGTTGGACTGAGTGTAGCCGCCCCAGCATATACGAAATTAAATTGCTCCAGAAAAGCAAATGAATTCATCCTCAAGTTTCGATTCTAGAGAAATGAAACGATAGTATAAACGGGTTTGCTGAGGACTTTGCACAGCCGAATTTATATATGCTGCATCCAGTAAGTTAAGGAAACGTTAAGAGAAGAACGTAAAAATTATACAATCATGAGAGCCTGAGTTCTGCAATTACTTGGCTTTTGCAGTTCAAAATTGATACGGGCCACCATTTTCAACAGAACATTCATCTTGGATTAGGCTGTTCGGCATGGAGAGGGCAGTCAATGTGTACTTTCATGGGGGTACTAGACCAGCTACGGGTGATCAGATCAGTGATTACTGACCACGTCTCGGTTTTGCGACATTTAGGACCAAATAAAGGGGCATTAAGATTCAAAAATTCATTCCGAGCCAAGCAAAGACAATACGGATCACAATTGTTAAAAAAAAAAAAAAAAAGGATTCTTCACAAGTAAAGATGGCAAAGTGGGTTTTAGACCCATATATGACCTATTTAAATCAGAAATGGGTCATATATGGGCCAATTATTTTTTGAAGAAATTAGTTAAATGGGTTTAATAATTAAAGACTTAAGATAGGTGGGTCTTAAATGGGCTGAATTTAAAACTCATTTTCAACAAAAACCTCACAATCTCTCTCTTCCCTCTTTAACTTTTTTTTTTTTTTGGTCAAATCCCTCTTAACTTTACAAAAATATTTTTTTTATAAAAATCGAAATTATTATTATTTTTTATTTTTATTTTCTTTCCTTTTTTTTCTTTCTTCTTCCTCCTTCCGGTGGCCGACACGGCGATAGCCAACGACCGGCCAAGCGAGCTCGGATTTGGCGAGGCGAAGGCCTCACCAACATCCGACGAGGCTCGAGCCTCATCAAGCCTTGCCAACGTCCGGCGAGGCTCGAGCCTCGCTGATCTAGCGAGCCTTGAGTTCACCAACTGTCGTTGTGGCTGGCAACCGACCAAAGAAGAAGAAGAACAAAAAAGAAAAAGAAAATTAAAAATTATATTCTTAAAAAATAAAAATAAAAATAATTAAAATTTTGGATTAATACCATGAAAAACCCCAAATTAGTACACATGTGACAAGTTTACCCCAACTAGCCATAAAAAAAAAACCCTAAACTTGTACATTTATGACAAATTTATCACAAATTAATTTATTCGACTGCAAAAAATCCCAAACTGGTAAATTTGTGACAAATATACCATTCGCTAAATTGAATTAATATTACAAAAAAATCACAAAAAGTGTAAACTGTGACAAACGGAGCGTAAAATTCCAAATTGGTATATCGGTCAACCGTCACGTGTCATTTAACTTAATAATTTGACAATAAAATTCAACGAAAATTAACAAATGGTAAATTTATCACAAGTGTACTAGTTTGGAGCAAATTTATCAAAGATTTATCAATTTGGGAGGTTTTTTTTTTTTGGTGACCGAGGATCCACAGGGCAAGCTTCGGCGGATCCTCGGTCACCAAAAATAAATAAATAGTTTGGGGTAAATTTGTCACGTGTGTATTAATTTGGAGTTTTTCAGGGTATTAAGCCTAAAATTTTAATTTTTCAAAAATAAAAAGTAATTCAAATCCGATTTTTTTAAAATTATTTTAAAAATAATAAAAATTGTCCATTAAATTTGTGTTGTATAAAACTATTTTAACAATACCATTATATATATATATATATATATATATATATATATATATATATAAGAAATAAGATTTTTTAGGTTTAGTCAAATGGGTCGGGTATGAGTCAAGTATAGGTCGGGTTGGGTATGGATAAAAAATTTTGCACTGCAATCAAGAAATCATAAACGGGTTAAATATATCGATTTGGGTCGAACCATTTATGACCCGACCCAAACCCGACCCGACCCAACCCACCCGTTTAACGGGTCTATTCACAAGCCACTATTGGGATTGAGTTGGATGCATGTGTATAAAGACTTCCGCACTCTACAAAATACTATATTTTCAACGGTATAGCGCACAACGTTTACTCATCTAAATTAATGCGAGTCCATTGTTCGGAAAACGTAAATTCATATTGAATTTTTAGTCCTACAGGGGATATACATGTTATACGCGTCCTTTGAATGCCTTCTCTAGAGGAAACAGCTCATGTAGAGTTAGGAGAGACGCGGTGTAGATGCACGAAGGTAGAGCACGGCGCCGATTAGGTGACCAACTTAGAACGTGGGCGGGATGCTGGATTGAAGATTTTGGTTGACGCATCTTTTTGACAGGCTCGTCTTGCCAACCATGATTGTGCTCTTTGTATTTGTCCGCTCCGCGTGCATCAACTCATTCTCAGCTGCTTTCTAAAGAAGCAACTCCGCACATGGACGCAACATGACGACCCGCCGCCGACACCGAAAATGTATGGCGGACGCATAATTTTATCTGTATTCTCATTATGGAGGGGACCCCGGCAACCTTAGCTCCGAGAGGCAGGAAACCTCACATCATGTGTATGAAAATAAGAAACCGACTTGATGAAAATTGTACTTGACGCCCTTACTTCAAAGATTTGAATTTTGAATTTTGAATATATGGCTAAAAAAAATGTCGAAATTTCACCTTTGGGAGCTCAGTGAAAACATGCAGATTTGATGAAATGGGTCTTTCTCATAAAAAAAATTTGACTTCTGTTGATACACATTATGTATGCTTGCTTGACAGATGATTTCATCTTAAATTTTTCTCACGACTTGCAACTTTATGCAAAAGGTTTCGATGATAAATTTAAACGCATTCTTCTTAGGCTGATGAAACAAGATTGAAGAAACGGGCAGGTTGAGATCAGACGTCCATTTTAAGAATTGACACGGCAAATCAGTAATATGTCGAGTTTGCAAAATTTGCTTCTTCAATCTGACTTATTTTATTAAAAGATCCTAGGAATGAATGAAAACTGGGTACGATTGCAGTATAAGTTTCGCGTTGGGTTGAATCTTGATTTCGCTTTTCGTAAAAGAATTGCAGATGGGACATATATATGAAATATATGAATGAATATTTATATATATCAAATACATATAAAATCACCGATGATCACAAAGAATCAATCCAATCAAAACCCCCGCAAAACAAAATCACTCCTCAAATCACTCCCCCCTGTATTACATATATCCCACACACCGGCAGAGCGCGCACACTCCAAAAAATCGCCAAAACGAGCCCCTCAGTACTTGAGCAGAGCGAGAAGAGACAGCGCGAGCGAAGATCCGATGACCGCGAGCGAGGCCGGGGCGAACGCAGCTCCGGACTCCATCGACGCCGGCGCCGGGGCCGGCGCCGGCTCGGACGCCTGAGCAGAGGCCGCCGCGGCCATGAGGAGGACCGCCGCCACGAAGGCGATCGCGAAGGACCCGAAGCTCCTCAATCCTGCTGCCGCCATTGCCGAAACGAGTAGGAACAGACGAGCGGATCGCGAGCGAGCGAGCGAGCGAGAGAGGGCTTTCGAACTGCCGGGAGATGGGAGTTGCAGAGGAGTAGAAGAGTTGCGAGAGTGATGGAGGCTTTGGGATTGCGATGAAGAAGGAGAGGAAGGGAGATCGCTATTTATAGGCGGGAGAGGGGGCGCGTGGTCCTCACCGGAGCAGACGAGGGTGGGAACAAACAACTCGCCAACGTTCACATAACAGCTAGATTCACGCGAAAAAGCCATTCTACATGGCCGTTGGGCTGGCAGTCGGGGGCGATGATTGCGTGCGGGCTCTCGATTTCTTTCGGCACGCGGCGGCTGCTGCGATCGCGACACGTGTGCGGAGGGATTTCGTCTGTTCGGGGAACTGTCGGTAGGCCCATTGGGCCTCCGTGGATGGCCCATTCCGAAGTTGAGCCCAGTGGGCTCGAGACGGCCCCTGCTTCGCTCTTACTTTTTTTTTTTTTTTTTTAACCAATTGATCGGCCGCTTTCCAGTTTTCATGCTAGCACTAGCAGTAGCTGTAATGGAGAATAAATTCTAAAGCTGCCAAAAATAGCATGTGCGAGTTCAGAAGCTCTAGTTTAAGCGGAAATCTAATGAATTGGAATAATATCGAAGTAAGACACTAGAAGGGCGATGTATAAAAGAAATTTATATATATCAGGACGATACTACTCGACCTGATTTCTTTTCTATTACAATATCGAATCCTCACCGGAACTATAGATCACAACCATATAACAAAAATATCATATCACATCACGTGTATCATGAAAACAGAGAGTGTAGGATGTAGCTCAGAACAGCAAAACTATGAGAGGAGCAGCGGAGAGCAAGAGGCAGGCAAAAGCATCCTGAAGCGGCGAATGAGGCAGCCCGGCCGCCCCCGTATCCAGCTGAGGCAATGGAGCCGCCGCCAGCTCCTGCGCCTGAGCCGCTCCGCACAACCACACTGCCATCATCACCACCACGAGCATCACAATTTCACTTCCCATGCGGCGGTTCCCGGAGCCTGCCATCGATCTTATCGGTATGCTGCAACTGCAAGTTGGGTTTCTCTGGGAACAGATGTAAGAAGTGCACTTATATAGGCTCTGAAGCGGTATGATCAGTTCCGGAAGACATCGGAACTGCATGCGTTCGAGCGGTTAGCGTATCGGAATCGAATGCGACCCTTTTGCTTTATTGCTCATGCCTTTTGAGCCAAGAATGAGAACTGCAGGGACCACGGGCCCCGCTCCAACCAAGGTGGCTTCAGGACAATTGAAACTTTTGATGGTTTGCCACTTCGCCAAGCGACCTAAAAGATCGAGAGATGGAGAAAAGCGAAGGCCCAACTGTCCGACAGGGGAAGAGGGTACACAGTCATGTCTCGTCCTCTGAAGCTGCGGATGGACGCTCGCTTTTGGCTCGGCTGGTGATTTTTGCTTGATGGCGAGGGAAAAATCATGCTTCGTGGGCACACTCTTTTGCTCGACAGCCGATATGGATCTGTCACGATTTTGTTTCGGCTTTTCTTCAATTAGCACCTTAGGGACTACTGTTGCGCCGACCACGAGATGTTAAAATGAAATTGAGTATTGACAGTTCCCAATAGGACGATTAGACTGTGCGGATATCAACACGTTAAAATAAAGAACGCAGTTGTATATGTCGCTCTGGTTGTAGGGCTGGTGGCCGAGGCCTCCAATGGCGATCAACTTCCACCCAATCTCCAACCTAATCTAGAAGGGAGCTTCCCCCGGTTGGACAAGCGAAGTGAACGAGCCTGTTAGTTTAGAGGAGCGGCAACTCTTCCAAATTCTAATGCACAATGTTGTATCATCCCAACGATTCACGATTAGAACCTCTTCGTCATACCATGCCTTTTTACGATGAAGTTGTTCGAAAAATTGCACCTTTTGGAACAAAATTTATGCCCGTATGCTTTTTGCCCCCTCTGATACAAGATAAATGCCATTTCATTTTAATGGTTGACTAGATCTAATTTAACGAACCCATCATTGTTTCAAGATTTATACTTTATGATTTGTGGTATACAAAAATCGATCATAGTAAATATTGTTAAATATATTATCTATATTTATGTACGCATAACAGTTCACCTGCTGTTTCTCCACAAGAAAGAGCCACTCTAACGTTGGAGAGACATTTGTGCATGGCCGGCTCCTTCACCACCATCGACAATTACCAAATTCCGCCAACTTTCCGCTCATGCCATGCAAAACCGACCACGTACCACGATTTTCATTACAAATTCTCAACTGCTTTTAGCCTAAAAATGGCCCCAACACTCCCCTATAAATTCATCTTAACCTCTGCACGCCATCCTCAGGACAGCCAAAAAAGACAAAAAGACCAAGGAGAGGAAGACAAGACCTTTCTGTTCTTCGTCTCCCGGAAAAGGCAAAAAAAAGGGACTTGCATTCTCAAGAAAATGGACATGAAGAAGATCTCCTGTGCCGTCCTCGTTGCTGCCGCCTCAATGAGCGCCGTCCTGGCCTTTGATGACTCCACGGCTCCAGCCCCAGGCCCATCGAGCGGAGCCTCCGCAGCCTTGCCCGTCTTCGGCTCTCTTGTCGGCGCCTCTGTCGTGTCTTTCTTTGCCTATCATTTGCAGTGAGAACTTTAGAGCGCCAAAATGGCAAGATACGAGAGAAAGAACGAGAGGAAAGTAGGGAAGGGATTGTCCTGGAAGAGAGAAAGTCTTACGGCCAGACCAACGGCTGTTTGAGCATTCCTATTCAAGTCCTTGAATGCAGAGACTTTTCAGAATATCTCCCTTCTTTGATCCATGTCCTCTTGTCTTTATTTGTTAATTTCATACATAGGTGTTGCGCATCAATAAAGGACTTTATCAAGCCTTCTCAAGTGGAGTGGCTGGTCGTTGCATGATACCAATTCTGGTGTTGACCTTTCTACGTCGAATGTCACCGGTTACTGCGCACGGATTTAGTGCGATCTAACATAATCACATGTATATCCAAGCATTTATGCACGTCACTTGTATCACGAACGAATGAGAGAGGAACTTATCTTTGAGGATAGGGTCTTAAAAAAAATGAGAGTAAAGGTCAAATGATGCACAGGCAACGTATTACTCAGCAGAAAAGAGGGAATTAGGACGCATTGGCCAGGACACTCCGAAATACTGTGCATAGAGACATTATAATACAGAGATTCGCCAGGAAGAGGCATGGGAATATAAGATATCACCTGGCCATTGTCGACCTAGAGAGGGATTTAATCCTGATAATCCATACAACAACATCAAGAAGAAGATAGTACAATCAGTTGATAGCGGCATAGAAGACTCCCTGCGAAAAAATGCAGTACATGAAGAAATTGTACTGAACTCTTGAAAGGGCTCATCAGTCAGAAAATCATAATTCTTGCACATAACTTATGACTTCGACTATCATTTAAAAGACAACTTCCTCTTGCAAACAGAGGGCAACTGAATCCGTAAAATCAACAAAGAATGCATCTTCTTCAGCTCCACCGTTATTCAGAAGAACACTACTTCAAGAAAGACGCTTCTCATACTTACACTCAAATGAATGTACACATGATGGATAAATTAATGCTAAAAGTCCTCATGGATTTTAGCGAAAGAGCACCCTCGAAAAGTACATGCATGTACAAGAAAGTTCGGCAGAGAGATTATTGACAATCATCTTGCTGAGGTAAGTTCCCTCCAGTAAATTTATGTGTAGACATGAGGCTCTTCGTCAACCAAATAGCCGTCTCTTTTGATGACACAGCTTCTCCTCCGAAGGGTCTCAGAACACCGGCGAGCTCATCAATCTTATCCTGTTTAAGTAGCTGTGCACATAGCTCAAGCAGAGATTCCAGAGCATCAGCTCTATGTTGAGTTGGAATTTCCCAGTTGATCTTGGTTTCTTCCCCACCATTAGCAGGAGGCGTGCTCAAGGAAGAGGTATCAAGTGGTGTGTTGTTCACAACCAAGGCATCATTAGCCTCACTATGCATGGAACAGGTGACATCATCTTGTTTTGCCTCTACTCCATTACACAGGGTCATCTTATTACCAGTTAGTAAATAGTCCACATTAGCAACTCCCACGGCAGTGGAGTTTTCTAATTTGTCAGAGCTGCATGCAGGATCTCTATCATTTCCGTCACTAGTATTGTGGATCCTTGATGACAGAATACCATTCTCATTAACTGCATCATTTTTATCGTGGACTTCATTTGGTATTTGCACCTCGCTGCTCTTTTCTGCCTTACCATTTGATTCACAGTCTTCCTCATCTTTCTGATTGCAAACCATCTCTTGAGCCTGTGCTATTTCCTGAGCCTGCATGACACCATCATTGACATCGACTTTCTTGTATTCTTGAACATACTTCATAGCTTCTTCTCCTCCTCCATCCAGAGAAGGCGATGTGCCCTCAGAGGTGATCTCAGAGGTGACTTCAGTTGAAGCGTGTTCCTTTACAAGCTTAGAATCAGTTCCTCCATCTCCATTCGAAAGAGTCATTTCAGAATCAGCAGAACTATCTTTTGAACCATCCAAAGAGGTCGATACTTCAACCATATAGCTGGTCGGATCAACCATCTTGGTTTCAAGATAATCTTCTGTGCTAGCAGTGGATGTCGCTTTGCCAGGAGTTACCGCAGCAATTTGTCCCATGTTTCCATTAGCTTCCATATGCTCAGAGTGGCTTAAGGCTTCTACTCCTATCTCCTTCTCTGTGTGGTCTTTCCCTGCCTTTGGCTTCCCAGAAGATAATCTTCTCCCACTTTTATCCTTTGAGCTGTTTATGGGCTTTATGGGAAGAAAGACAGGGGCAGCATTATTGCACCGAAGAAGGTATGTCTGCAAATGTGGATGCCTTAGCAGCTCTGCAGCCTGAAAATTCAAGGTCAGGGGCATTAGAGTAGGTTAAGAGAATTCCATTAATTCTACAAAAGCATAGATAAGTTGGATTACCGTTGGTCTATGCTCTGGATTCTTTCTCAGCATGCTCTTGATTATTTGCTTCCTGCAAAAGGTACCGTAAGCGCTACTCATAAAAAAAACGAAAAACTGTCAGATAATTGCTTGAAATGTGGTGGTCTTGGAGAAGCTACTTACAGTGAGGATGAATACACAATAGGAAGGGGTGAAATGGAAGATCTGTTTATTTTGTTGATAAGTCCAGCCATATCCTATTAAGAAAAGTTCACATACTAAGGGGCAGTGCCACGGAGATACTAGTCCAGATATAATGATAGCAACAGGGCATGCATGAAATGTATTTGAAGTTGAGTTGAACTCACAGAGGCTCTAAATGCAGGATGGTGAGCAGCTATTTCGAACATACAGCAACCTGGAAAAGCACCAAATTTCTCTCCCTTGTCAAATTATGAATATCTATAATAATAGACGTTCAAAAAATCCTTCTTATGAGCAATGCTGTATTTAAGTTACTGGCTTACCGAGAGACCATATGTCAGACTTGTAACCGTAAGGAATATCTGCCAGGAGCTCAGGACACATGTAGTTGGGAGTGCCGACAACCTGTATATTGCCAAGATGAAGATAAGTTGACATTAACTCAAATAACAAAGTACTTTGAAGCAATGATAACTTTAACCAGACATATACAGACACATAATCTGTAGAAGCACTGCCCACGGGACTAATCATTGAGATTAAAGATCTAGTAGATATAAACAGTTTCATACCGATGAAGCGAGGTCTTCTGTGCCAAGTAGCTTTGCAAGTCCGAAATCACCTGCACATTGACTTACACTGCTTTAAGTAAAAATGATATTTGAAACAGGGATGATCAATCAATCATAAGATGGAGTTCAGGTCTTCATACCTAGCCGGACGTCATTGTCCTTCGTGAGGAATATGTTGGAACACTGAAATCAGAGGGCTTAGGTCAAGTTCACACAAAAAACAGCTGTTTCTACTTTTAAGGTATCAGAAATACGTAACCTTACTTTAAGATCTCTGTGTAGTACACGGTTTGAGTGCAGGTAGTCCACAGCTAGCAACAACTGGGTTAACCATTTGCAGAGTTTCTGCACATAAAAAGATCAAATGCAAGGAGTGAGTACAGACTATGGGTTATCACGAGAAGAAACCACTTAAGATCCAACTAATTACCTCCTCGGAAAAAAATATCCCCCTCGCCTTCTTTATAATCCCAGCCCTGAATTGCAAGGAAAAAAGGGATCTCCCCTAGATCAGTTACTTGTGGCGAGCATTTAGAAGAAAATATTGAAAAATTTAATGCTTACCCATTGAAAAATGAATATTAGCTATAGCAGGACATATCAATGTTATTTGATACGTTCAATAAATTGAGAAGAAGCTTTTAGATCATCTCCTACTCAATAATGTCTGCATCACATTTTATAGGTATATTTTGCAGCGACATGCATCACTACAATTGCTTAAGTATGTTCCACTCCATCTATAACGTGATAATGTCACACTAAGAGGACTCTATTCATCCAGCATTCTAACTTGTCATCGATGTGAGTTTGACATGTACTTACATGTCCCCTCCTTCACAGTAACCAGTGATGATGCATATACAGTTTCCCTGGTTACAAACAAAACATAGTGAGATTCAACATGTCATGATTTGATTCTAAAAAAAAAAATGTGACATGTATAAATGTGATGTTCACCTTATCCACCCATGCATCTTTGTACTCCACAATATATGGATTGTGTAGTTTCGCAATCAACTCCATCTGCATGTTGACATAGAATCAAAATTCTCACAAATTAGCATTGGAAACATAAACAGTAAGAAATTTCATCGGTTGAGGAGATCAGAAAGCCAATTCGCTTGAATGTGCATGAAGACTTCAATACCAAAAAAACAATGCGGACAGAGAGCTTTGGGTACTTAAAACATCTTGTAAAACGAAAATTGTGATAAAGAAGCTCCGTCCCATGTCATGTTCAGTTTAAGCCTTTAGAAGTCTTTTGAACCGAGACGTAGGGTCTATATAAGGAAATGAGTTCCAGGCATGTACGGATTTTAGACAGTACAGCATCGAACAGAACAGAGGACAAGGAATGAATTTCATATCAGAACACTCTACACTA
Source organism: Eucalyptus guilfoylei (assembly GCA_016097605.1). NCBI lineage: Eukaryota > Viridiplantae > Streptophyta > Magnoliopsida > Myrtales > Myrtaceae > Eucalyptus > Eucalyptus guilfoylei. The sequence continues at coordinate 30,257,093 of CM027860.1, forward strand.
ATTAATTAGTAAACAGTCCGAGACAATGTGATGCAGAAACAAGTGCGGCTGACTCCACTCCTACACTGAAAAACCCATAAATATGTATCGGAAAAGAAAGCAACCTCCTGGTGCGCCGTGCGTTTGAACTTCTCCGTCTGCTTTGCCAAGCGAATTTTCTTCAGCACGTACCTGCAGAGAGACAAAAAGCGAAAAATCGACGGGCCGAAACTCAAAGTTAGAGCCTTTTGCTCGGGTTTGAAGCCAAGATCCCACCACACACACTAAACAGGGGACTGAGGATTTCTTCCAATTGTCAATACCATCGCCACAGACACTAACTGAAAATCGCACACACAATCAGCAAACCCGACCTCTTCAAATCACCTCGCTCTTTCCCGATAAAATTTTCCCTACACACTCTCGAACGGTGAACCGAACAAAAGAGGAGGGCAGGGGACGACTTACTTCTTCTTCTCCAATTTATGGAGCACGAGGAAGGCCGATCCGAACGCTCCCCGCCCAATCTGCTCGATCACCTCGTACGCCTCCATCCTGGCGCCGGCGTCGCCGTTCTCCGCCTCCATGGGGGAACGATTTCCAGCCCCCCGACGAGGGTTTCCCCGGAGCTCCGGCCGCAGATCTGCTACTTCCGGCGAAGGAATCGGAGCTCCGGTCGAGCCGAGCTACCGAAAGCAATCGGGAGCGCCGGGAGGCGAGAGCTCTCTTATAGCGAACAGAGAGAGAGAGAGAAAGCTCAAGAAGGAGAGAGGTTTGCTTGCATTTGCAGGTTCACGGACATGGACGGACTCTCTGTCAGTCTTTCTCTCTCTACCCTCTTCTCTCTCTTCAAGCAGAGCACGCGGAAGGAAGGAATGTCTCGGGAGCACGAAGGTGCGAGGTCGCCATCATGGTGAGCGCCTTACCTGTATTCACACTTCGTCAGAATTTTGCGGTTGAAAGATCTTTCCAGAACGTTTCTCAGCTCCTCGTTTTTGGGCCTCTAAGAAAGATCAGAGCGGATGATGATGGGATTTTAACTTAATAATTAGTAAGGTCATTTCATAGATAAACTTTTATCTTTATTTTCTCGAAAAAGTTCTGGCACAAATTGTTAATGTGATTAATTTTTTAGAAATATTAGTTAAATGGTTCACCAACTTTGAGTGAATTTTCTTTTTTCTCCTGTGGATAATTTGGAAATATAAGCATGCACCCCCGATTGAAGTTTAGATTTTTCAATGTGGGTAGACCCGACCCAGAATGTCTTGCACATGCATTTTTCAGTATTTAAGTGGGCGATATCTAATCTTTAATTGAGGGATTTGTTTGCACATTTATAAACAATTATTTGTACGAGTGATTTATAGTCAACCCCACCATTATTATTAAAGTTAAAATTAAGTGATGTTCTTGTGGTCACTCGATCACTGACCCACCTAAAGGGGAAGAAGAAAAACTATTGCGTTCAAACGGCATCTTCGGGTGCGATGATGATTAGATAGTTTTTTCGGGGATCGCAAACTTGGTGAAGAAGAATCATTATCTTCTTTTTTTATTTTTTCTTCTTGTCGTTGGTTGATGGCTGCTACCTGCCATATCGAGTTTTTTTGGTTGGTAGGCTTGATAATTTAGCAGGTGAGTGTCCGAAAATTAATCCTTTTTGTTGTCTTTTTTTCAGTGACAATTTGGCTCAACCAATTAGGTAGGGGTTGCGAAAAGAATCTTGACACGACTTGTGCTGGAGAAGACCTTGTTAGGACAGCCCCAAAGTGACTTATTGCTAAACAATCAAAAATGATTTTTTTATTTTCGGGACGGGTAGCTTGAGCAAGCAACTTGCTCACCTAATGAAAGGGCTTCTGCGTACCGACGAGGTGGAATCAAGAATGAATTGAAAATTTTATGTTTCGAGAGATATGAAGTCGCAACCGCTTTATCAACTCAATTGATTTCTCATAATGAATCAATAAAGTCACAAATTTTATTTTGAAAATGAAATATTCTTGCCGGGAGTTGTTTTAAAAGCCGTGCGTAGCATCATTGCCTTTCAATTTGGCTTTGGCCCATTCTTTACAAATCATTGCTCATCATGGCCGCATCGCACCCTATTTTCTCTCGATTGTCGAAAACATTCGAGGCGACATTCCCATCGCATCTCTCTATTGTTGCAATGATTCAAACCATAAGTCTTTTCGTATCCAATTAAAAAAAAAAATCAAATTAGGAGACAGACATGCCAATTTCCTTCACATCCATTCACGAAATTCAATCTAGAGCAAAGATTTCGACAATCATGTTACCAAATGAGAAAGGGGAGGAGGAGAGGATTTATAAATTCAAGAAAGTAGGGGGGAAGGTGCTGTAGAAATGATGGGCCAGTGATGCTTGATTAGCACATAAAGCAAAAGCAAATGAGATGACCACTCTTTTATCTTCTCTTCTTTAATTGGCAAAAGAATACGAGATGTCGGCAGCATGATGAGCACACTAGTGTCGGCGTACGTGCAAGGAATATGTTATTGTCCTGTAGTATGAAGTAGTTTAATCGGATTTGCAGCAGCGGCGAGCTACCGGACCGGTTTAACCCCAAATACCTTAACTGGTTCAATTCCCGGTTCTCTATCGGGCCAATTTTATCCAAGAACTTGGAATCTATGAGGCCAGTTGGTCGCTCAGTGATTACAAGTATAAAAATGAGTTGGAATAAAAGTGTGTAAGATGCCATTGGCGAGTTGAATCAGTGGATGGACCAAGCCTTTCGATTCTTATTGGCTTTGCACGTCCTCTTACTTGAGTCCATCAAGAAGAACCATTCGTAAAGATGGTCAAATGTGACAATTCACTGTCAACTTTTATACGCGTTATCGCGGTTTATGAAGATCTTTCATGATAATCATTATGTTTATCTATTTTTATAATATTCTATTTTCGGGAACAAATTTAGAATAGAAATCTATTTAGTAATGTAATTTGATTTTTATTTTTGAGATAAATTTTTAACCCAGAAATAGATTTAAAATAAAGATGAGAAGTAGAAATTCTCTATTTTTCCGTTAAATACTCTTTTTATCGCTTGACCCCACCAGCCACTGGCCCCAACAATCAATGTATGATTTCTGCATATGTCCACACTCCATTCAATCGATTAAGGGTAATTTATCTCACAAAAGAGTGACCCAGTGAAAGGAAAAGAACATGGGATGGAGACATATAAGAAGTTTATGAAAACGAACTTTTGTTCCGTGAAAATTTTGTGTTCTGCTCAAAAACTCATTCAGAGACAGAACAATGGTCAGAAATTTTTTCTAAAATGCTTATCATTCGCGCGCTAATCATGCGAGGAAGTCGTGGCGTGACATTCTCGACGTAAAGACTAAACGCAGTGGATGCTTGGCAGAAGATTGGATCACACGTCTCCACCGTCAGCAAACGGTGGCATCTAGCACCTATAGACTCTGCACATGGTCAAATCCCAACATTAACCCATGAACTGCCAATCCAGTAGCTTGGAATTGCCCACCATATAAGCGGACAAAACAAGAGTGCGTTGAGGAAATGCCATCGGAACAAAGGTGGGAAAATCAACCGCGCACCAACTTGGGCTTCATTGGTTAGGAGGCGCAACAGGGTGCTCGAAGCGAACATGATTGCGTCGCTACCGAGTCTTCGTCCCTTAGCGCGAAGATGATTTCGTGGGCCATGCCTCACATCAGGAGGCTCTCTTCCGCGACCTCGAGTCGCAAGACTATGATCCAATACAACACCCGGTTGAGGGAGGTGGTCAAAACGGGTTCTTTGGGTGATGCCCGCTCGCTGTTCGACAGTATGCCTTATAGAGACGAGATTTCGTGGACCACCCTGATATCTGGGTATGTGGGTGCCGCGGATATAACGGAAGCTTTTGCTTTGTTCTCCGATATGCGGGTCCAGCCAGCACTCCACGTGGACCATTTCGTGCTCAGTCTTTTGCTCAAGGCTTGCACGCTTGATATGAACCCGAATCTTGGCGAGTCGGTGCACGGATATGCCGTCAAGACGGGAGATGCAAACTCGCTGTATGTGGGAAGTGCCCTTCTTGACATGTACACGAAAGCTGACAGAATCGAGCTGGGTTATAGAATATTTGATGAGATGCCACTGAAGAATGTAATTTCTTGGACTGCCCTGATAAATGGGCTTGTTAGCTGTGGCCACTATAGGGAGGCGGTGTCCTGCTTCGCGGAAATGTGCAAGTCAGAAGTGCAATGTAATGGGCACACATTTGCTATTATTTTGAAGGCATGTGCTGATCTTGGTGCTTTGAGCTGTGGGAGGGAGATACATACGCACATAATTAAGAAAGGCTTTGATGTGAGCTCATTTGTGGCTAATTCACTTGCCACAATGTACAATAAGTGTTGGAAGTTTGACACAGCCGTGCGGTTACTTGAAAGGATGCCCACACAGGATGTAGTGTCGTGGACGACTATAATCACAACATACATTCAGATGGGTCTGGAAGAATCTGCATTTGTAACATTTTTAAGGATGAAAATATCTGATGCCAGTCCTGATGAATACACATATGGAGCAGTTATCTCTGCATGTGCTAGTCTTGCAAGAACTAGATGTGGCGAACAATTACATGCTCAAGTTCTGTGCAAAGGTCTTTTAAATTCCTTGCCAGTGGCAAACTCCATAATCAGCATGTATTCACAACTCGGCCAATTATCTTCAGCACTAGCTATTTTTCACGAAATCACCAAGAGAGACATTGTTTCATGGAATACTATAATGACCGGGTATTCTCAAGAAGGTTACAGCGAGGAAGCTTTTGAGCTTCTGTCATGCATGAGGATGGAAGGACTCAGGCCCACTGAGTCAACTCTTGCGGTTGTTCTTACTGTGTGTGGTAATATGGCTATTCTCAAGCAAGGGATGCAACTTCATGCTCTTGTCCTGTCTTTGGGTTTAGAACAGGCACCTACAATACAAAGTGCTTTAATTAATATGTATGCCAAGTGTGGGAGTATAAAAGAAGCATCTAAAATCTTTGATGCGGCAACAAATTATGATATTGTGGTGTGGACAACAATGATCAATGGATATGCAGAACATGGTTATAGCCATGAAGCAATTGATTTGTTTGGGAAGCTGGCTAGTGTTGGGTTGAGACCAGATCCTGTGACATATATCGGCGTTCTTACTGCATGCAGTCACGCTGGACTAATCGATCTCGGTTTTAACTATTTTGATTCAATCAGCAAGGAACAACAAATTAGTCCCTCAAGAGAACACTATGGCTGCATGATTGATCTTCTCTGCCGAGCTGGAAGGTTAGATGAGGCAGAGCACATGATCAAAAGCATGCCACACGAATGCAATGATGTTATCTGGTCAACTTTGTTGAGAGCATGTAAAATCAATGGTGATGTGGACTGTGGAAGGCGAATTGCCAAGCATATTCTCGAGTTAGACCCAAATTGTGCAGGGACTCACATTGCCCTGGCTAATGTCTATTCTGCCAATGAGCAATGGACCGACGCAGCGGAAATAAGGAAAATGATGAAGTCAAAAGGAGTGACTAAAGAGCCTGGATGGTCTTGGATTATGGTTAAGGACTGCGTGTCCACATTTGTGGCAGGTGACCAGTCTCATTTACATAGTGAAGAACTATCCGATGTTCTGAATTTTCTTTGCTCAGGAGAAACTTGTGTTCAGGATGCAGTTTCCCTCATGTATGATGTTGAGGACTGAAAAGGAGTATTGTCTTCATTATTCTCGTTAATTAGCAGAGGTGGTGGCAGAAAAGGATTAAGGGAAAAAGTTGAGGTTGCCCAACAACACTCCCAAGCAACAGGTATGAGAAGGGTGCATTCTTCATGATTGCCTTGTTCCTAGAGCTTGATTTGCAATGACTGATGTTGGTTAAGTCATACGTATGTATTAGTAACAGAACCTTCTTCAAAAAGGTCTATAGGGTAAGCTACATAATAAATATATTGATACTCTTCTGCAACAACAGGCTCGAAGTGGTAGCATCTTCCTTCATAACAATCAAGGCCATCAGTCCACATCCATATTCCAGTAGAAGAGTTCCAATCAAATCAGATATAAGAAGGTGCATTATGTATGTCTATGGTGGTCATGGAAAATGCGTGATATGCAATAAATGACATTTCTTGGACCACACAGTTCCAATCATAGCTCGACTAATCCCTTTACTCGAGCTAGCCACTTCACATGTGTCTCCATATTGGCTCAATGAACATGATCTCAAATTTGGCATACATTTTCTTTCTGCTTGTGGCAGTAGACATAAAAAGACAGATCTCATCTTCATCCCATAAATTAAAGATAGTTCCATTAAAATCTTCAATTATTATGAAGCTCTAGTCTATTTGCTCCTTTTAAACTTCCACTTTCTCTGCTTTAAAATTTGACAGGATTTAGCATCTGCAGGTCTTCAAGAGGAGTTTTGAAAATGCAGCATTTTGGATTGCCTTTTCTCTTAGCCATTTTCATACACTAAGCTTGTTTACATATCCAGGTAGAAGCAGGTGATGGTTTCGTAAGAACTAGAGGAATATATATGATGCTAAAAAGGAAGCCTCGATTATGCCTATGGCTTCAACACTTTTTGTTTGATGACACGGCTTTTGTTGATGCATACTAAAATACAGCTGCATTCCGAGAGCTTCAAGCCATGGCCTTACCATTGCAAGAACCTGCAGTTTCACCAATGATGGTTACAGACCTCTACTGTACTCTTTTGGTTCCTAAAATGGAGGTGATTCACTGTCATAATAATTCATGTGGGAATTTTGGGTCTTCAAATCTCTTAGAATATGTTTCTAAACACAAGATCCCAGTTGTCCCTCTCTAATTTTTAATATGTTCCCTAAATACTGACTAGACTGACCTATTTTGTCGAAGATGTCATGTGCACGACTTGTTTGATGATGAGTAGCATGATTTATTGCTTTTTGGGGTGTTGGCAATAGAACGTCTGCTTTCAAGTGGGAGGAAAGGTGACACCACGCAAACGGGTTGCAATTGCCATCCCAAGATGTAGGGCATTGGACTCTTTGGAATAAATTGTGTGATGTTGTGTCAAGGAGGCTTGTAGGGAGGAAGAGACCGGAGTGGCTCTTGCTACATAAAGTTAGGGGAAATATGAATTGAAGTTGCTTACCTCATGTTTTTGACAATAGATGTGCTCTTTTGTTCATCATCTAGAGTTTAGGGCCATTTATGGGCAGGCCATGCTGATATTGTACAGTGAGTTGTTGCCATAGCTTTTATTCCTTTTCTGGTGGAGTTAAAATTTGGGACTCAAAAAAGTGACAGTTTCAATCACGAAATCTGAAAAGGAAAAAAAAAAGTCTGCTTCTGGTTAAACAAACTGTTAGGAAAAATATTCTCAAGACTGTCTGAAGTTGCACCCACAAAAAAAAGATATTCCTAAGAATCATATTGATGTTTTTGGAATGAAAGAAAGTCTACAAAATGACAATAAATGAGGACTTATTTTTTTCTTAGCTCATAAAATTCAAACTGAGAAGATAACTGTCTTATATAAGTGTTGGGAGAGTATTGTCTGTGCTGTTGCAAATCATATTTGCAAGAATGATTGAGTAAGAAGTAAGGCATTGCGAAATATTTGTTTGCTTTTGCTATCAACTTACTATGTTGGATCCACAATCTCTCTGTTTATCAGCTCGCACGCTCTAGGTATATTCTGTTAGGGACTAGCGATACCTGTGTTGATGCTTTCTTTGTAACTTTTAGTTGTCATCTCAAAGCTGTTGTTCTCTCGTGCGTGGGAGCAGTTAAAAACTCATTTTACTTCTTGTCTACTTCCAATTAATGATCTGTGCAAAAGGGCGTGGCCTTTAGTAATGATTAGACCAATGAAAGAATTCACTGTATTTTGAGATGGAGCACTCGAAATCATACATATAAAAGTAACTGTCATATAATCGAGTCAAGGGGAATTAAGTGATCAATGATTTTTTTGTGTTCAGAGTGAATTATCCAGGTTTAAGAATGCAGAAGCCCCTGTTTACTATCTCTCTCTCTCTCTATAGGAATCTTTATAGCGAGTGAGGATGCCAGACTCCAAAAGGTCCCATCCTTTCCATCAATAACTGTGGCTTTTTTGGAAGTGCCACCACAGCCAATATATTTCCCAACTTCCAAGTGCCACATGGACATGCTGCTGAGGCAAGAACGAGCTAAGCTTGCAGCTTGTCCTGGTAGCAGCATTGTCACGGGAAGCTCCAGCAAGAGTGGGAAGGACACAGTTGCCGGTACAAGGCTTGTGCAAGTGTTGCGCTGGATATCAAGGTCTCCTCTGTCGGAGTTCACCGAAATCCAATGCAACTGGTAATTTCGCTATATTGTTATTCAAAAGTTTTGGACCTACTGGGTGCACCACATGATGAAAATGGGTGGATTTGATCGGGTTCAACTGCAGGTGCAGCAACTTCCTATAATTCAGCACGGGTGAGAAGACCCAGCTAACAAGAGACCATGCAATAAAGACAAATCTCATTAACCGATTAAATCTAGACCTTTGGCCTATGCAAGTGGCCCTAATCCAGAGCAGTTTGTACTAAATAGATGAGATTAAACAGATGACCTCCGGTTGCTCGTCAAGATGGTGCATCAGCATCACTATTCTGATATGCTTGACTGCCCCTCTGATCAGTGGACTGCTGCCAGCATGCTATTGCTAAAGGAAACCCCATCCGTCATCAAGGCAATAAGAATTTGATAATATCTTAGAATGCGGGAGCTGTGTTGAAGGGTCTCAGACTCTAGTCTGATGCTAGTTTGACTTCCCGTGAGCGTGGCATGCCAGTTAGCTCATGTCTTGAAGCTTTGGTATTGAGGACATTTTATCATATAAACAGCATCTTGCAACACAGCTCATGATAGCGCAATTTATGTGTTGCTGGGTACGGAATTTGTGTCTCTAATGACGTGCCACTCGGAATCTCAGATGGATGGTGTCATTGTAGTTGTAAAAACTTGTGATTTGAAGTATTACTAGTTAAGATTTGGCAAATCATAAGCATGCAGAACGTCTCTCGTGCATTTTAGCATGTGAACTAGCCTAGGCTTTGCAAACAAAATCTGCACAAAATGGAGATCCAATTCCCAACTTGCTGATCGTCCTTGCACTGGACATGCAGTTAAATTCTATTTCTCGTTTCAACTGTTTCCAGCTAAGTCAAGTAGGACACATCGCTCCGAACCCCGAGATGCGACCATGGCATTATACTAAAATCTTGATCGGGTCTAGTCTGATTAGACAAAGACATTGCTCCGAAGTTGCAATAGAGAATTTCCACTGAATTGCATAAGCTTTGCCCTTATTCGTCTCAGAATTGAGAGTTTAGTGCAACCTACAATTGTTTGATGCCTACTTGTTTTGCGGGAAGCATTAACAAGTTTTGTTTTGCCGAGCTAACAAAGAGATTCGAGCCTTGGCTCGATTAATAAAACAAGTCAGTCTTATATTTCTCTAGGCCCAATATGAAAATGTATATTGAGCAAGTCTTGTGCTCAAAAGATCATATGTATTATGTACAGCCCCCATCTATTCAAGGACAGCATAAATATGGAATGGGAAGCGAAGTGCCATATGAAAGCCCTCAATCGCCTCATCAACTCAAACTAATCTCTCAAGGATAATCAACGATGTCTTGAGTTCATGTTCAAATAATATTTACTACAATTCATGCATGCCATCACCTTATGCGATTGACCGAAATTAAACAGGTGGCATTGATGAAATCAAGAAAGCAGAATGAGCAAAACCATATTCATAATCCAAAACTTGAGCTTCTCTAGTTTTTCTTCATCTAGAAGTTGCTGACCATTCATTAGCAGTCTTTTTAATGTTCAAATGAACCCCTGGAGAATGATCAGCCATTCGGTAGAAAAGTAGTCTAATCCCATTTGGGAAAGTAAAGTTCCTGTAACTTAAGCATGCACAAAACTATAGGCAGCAATTTCCAGTATTACAACAAATGTAGTTCTTGCGCTGCCAGAAGATAAGGAAACAAACCAAGAGTGCATTGAGCATCTGTCATCCCAAAATATCATCCAAACAAAGGGGAAATCAAACACACCAATTTTGGCTACAGAAATTAGGAGCATAAGAGAATGCTCAAAGCAACCAAAGCTATACACAGTTAATCCAATCAAAAGCTACATCACATGTTCCTGTTATTTCTGCCTGGACTTTTTGGCAGACTTTCGGCTCTCAAGTTTCTTTCTCGCAGCCTCAAACTCTTCTTCACTGGGTTCCGAACTCTGCATTCCACCACCATATTTATTCACCAGAGATGAAAACATGGAATCAAAATGCTCCTTTCGCTCGCTACGGCGCTGAGATATAGTTGCAAGAAGATCGTCTGACTTCTTCTTCGCTCTATCAAGAAATGGGGGAAACAAAGGTTAGCATTCCAATTCAAAAGAAGAACATACTACTAACAGTACAGTCAAGAAATAGAAACAAAAATTATGTAGAATAGAAAGCCCAGTGCAGCTGTGTCACTCACTTCCCCCTCTTTCTAAGAGGATCTGTAGGTGGTTCAGTTTTGGAAATTTGCTTTGCCCACTTCTCATATGCCTTGGTTGTCTTCAACGTTCCTGTAGGACACAGAGAAACAGAGCATGCATTAAGCACTATGACAGGATAGTGTACGCTACATTATCAAGCACGCATAAGATCTAGGCTACTAAACACCAGTATCCTCAGACCAGCATTATTTAGAAACATAAAAAGACAGAAAAAAGGATGCTCTCCATAAAAGTAAATGAGCAACCTGCGCTAAATTTTATCATTGTGAAAGAAAAAAAAAAATTTACATGTTGACCTCACTGTTATTAAAAACTCTATAAAACACGATGAAGCCCAGCCCTGCTTGAAGTCTCAAATTCTGACTGAGGTTTAAGAGTAAATCTAACGGTCAAGAAGAGATCTAATTGTCAAAAAACCAACCTGCTGCTATTGCATCATCAATGATATCCTTAAAGCGGTGGGAATCAAGCTTGGGATCTGAGCAGAGCATCGAACAGAAAAGCCTGTGAAGGAAAAGGTGCAAAAGATTTCAAATACTTTTATGTTAGATAGGCATCTATAAGAAAGGAAAAAAAAGAGGAAAAAGGACATATCAACCCCACCTGTTCATGTTACCCTTGAATTTCTCGTATAGATCAATAAGATCATTCTTTTCAGAATCAGAACCTCTATAGTTTGCCTCAAACTCTTCGATGTCTGCTTCAGTAACCACCTGGATGAAGCCATGTCAGATAACTTCAAACCTAGAGATATTCATGCAAGAGAATGTCATTCACATCAGAAAGATGTCATTCCAGGTAGAATATGATCAACCTTGTATACAGCTCTAAAATACTCGTGCAGATTCTGAGCGACTTCCCCTGCAAGGTCCTAAGTACCAGGAAGATAGATGTGAGAAAAAGCACTCGCAATAATGAAAGAAAACTCTAATTGCCCAATAATATAAACTATTATACTTGGGCTTAAAGTATATCACAATTTGATCATCTTTCGTCACATTTTAGCTAGGCCATTTCAAAGCACAGAGTCTATGGACCATGCTATCTTAAATATATTCAACTAAGTAACATAATTTCTCTCTTTGCTTGCAGCAGCTATTTATCTATCGGATAGAGATCAAGACTTAATTCTCTCCTGTTTTTTGTGATTATGCTTCTGCAGAGATTCAGGTGGAACTCACAGCATCATCGACACAGCCAGTCTGATCATATAATGCCCGTTTCTCTTCATCGCCTAGAATCGAGATCACCTTTTGTAATTGCTGAAATTTTTCTTTGGCTTCCTGATGAAACAAGAACAAGACAAAGTACGACAAAGTGGAGTTAGAGATTGCATAAGCTAGCCTGTCAGAAACTATTTCAATTCTCTAAGACATAGGAGCATTGGAATTAACTTGACCTCATCACCAGGATTCTTATCAGGATGGAGTCGCAGGGCCAACTTATAGTATGCCTTCTTAATTTCCTGCTGAGTTGCTGTCCTTTCAACACCAAGAATCTGCAATGCATAAAATCTTCATTGAATAACCTCCCATTCACCCTTAAACAAATGCAGCTACAAAACATGGCAAATGCATTACACTCTTATTCCCGATACATGAGCATAACCTTTTTTCTGATTGTTATTCAGCCAACATGATCATAGAAAGAGGAAGCTTACTTGCCCAGAAGTACCAGACTAAGGCTAAAGAGTGCTTACAGATCATAAACTTCCTAAGGAAAACTGAAGATAAGGAACTGATCCTGACGGTTGCCTTGTGGACAGAGTAATCAGCTTCCGTGGAAACGAAGCATCAGAAATGACAGCATGCCAATCAAGAGAAGTTCCAGAAGCTCAAAAGTTACTTCTACTAACCATCTAAGAACATGAAAAAAGAAAACTAGGAAAATGAACCGGCAAAGCAGCTCTCAGTTTCGGGATCAGTTCCTTTTCTAAGCGGCTCTTCAACATTGAAATTCTCGAATGAAGCTTACAGCATCCTCTCAGCAACTGAAATGAAAAAACAAATACTGCATCTTCTCTTGAACTGCACAGTTGAGTCATTCAGCTTAAAGCAATTACTCATCGTGCACGTCTCCACTCCCAGCTAAAGAGAACCTCCGCTTTCACCGTGTGAGCAGCGATTAGCGCTGAAACCTAAACCTAATTAGCAAAAATCCTAGGTCAAAATCCCTACTAGAGATTGCACCAGCCCCTTAATTATCCATCCCCGCCAAGCAAGAGTAATGAACTCGAGAACAGGAGAAATCCGAGCACCGAAATTGGACTCGACCATGGAAAACGCCAATCCAATCCAATCCAATCGAGCATCACGAGTACCGGACATCATATCTCCATCACTCCATCCCAAAACCACGACCTAGGTAAAAGACAAGGGGGACGCAAGAGTTTTCGAAAGCTCACCTCGTACAAGCTCGTCTCGGCAGCGGAAGACTCCGCGCGATCCCCGCCGCGCGCCTCCTCGCCGTCGTCGTGGGGAACCCTAGGCTCCTTCTTCTTCCGCCCCATGCCTGCGTGGCCTGGGAAGCCGAACCGGAGGTCGAGATGGGAGGGACGATCGCTCGCTCGCTCAGTTGCTTGGCGTGAAAGAAAGAAAGGGAACTCGGAAGAGGGGTTTGAAAGGGAGAGGACGAGACCGGAGGGCTCCGGTTTCGTAGGATTTTAATATTTCGGCGCCGGAATTGTTCCCGCCATTTCGCGGGTTTTCCTTCGCCCGCCCTAGCTTCTTTCCCGCCGGAATGGCGTGAATGGGATTTAGGAATTGATAATGGCTTTCGAGTGCATTTAGTTTATCTTTTCAAATAAGCCTGGGATGTAATACAAATGTTGAAGATCGTAATCCTTTGAGGGAATGCAAAAATAAACTTTGGATTTAAGGAAAGTTTGGCAAAAAAAAACTTTTATGATGGGCTTTTGACTATAATTTTTATATCTTTTTTATTAAAAAATATTGAATCATTTACTGTTTACCGTCGCCAACACTTGGTCGGTTGAGGTCACCCAACCTCTAGCTACCTTCGACGAGGGTCGTGCGACCTAGGCGACACGTGACATAAGAAATCATCGACCACTAGTTTGTCCTCTGTCAATCGCTATTGCACAAAGAAGATGAACAATTACATGCAAAGGCAAAACTAAAAAACTAACAAATTAGTGAGGATGGTCAGTATTTGGTGAAATGCTGAAAACCTCTTTACTAGTTTTAGACTTTTAACTTTTCCAATACCAGTAATTGGCCAAAGGCTCGTTGAGTTGTCAAATGCCCTAACATTTTCCAAAGGGATTTTCAAGACCAAAAGTTTTTTGGAAAAGCTAAACCAAATGCACTTATCTTATGTCCTAAATATTCTAGTATTTTGCGTTTATAGGTAATTATCTCTAAGCATAATCATAAGAGACTAATCATTAATAAAAAAATTATGTGCCCAAGAAGTTCCATCATAATTGAAAAATAAGTGCTCAAATTTTACTAAGTTTTGTGTAGATGTCCACTTATTTCACACTATATATGTGATTTTTTTTTTTGGTGATCGAGAAACCACCAAAGACACCTTATGGGGTCACCTGTATACATGTGATTTATGCATTGCTTCATTCAAAAAATAAGTTCACACAAGAAAAATTATACATTAGGTTTTTTTTTATTTATTATTGATTCTGAAAACATATTAATATTGCTGCATATTTTCCCAATTCGGGCAAGAATTATTCGAGAAAGGAAAGAGGCCATACTATGACGAGCTTAAAGATGATAATCAACTTACGTTTTGATTTTCACATAACATGTTGATGAAAATGAAATCATATCATATGATCAAGATTTGGACAGAAAATATATTTACGGGGTTGAGAGATGCCATTTAATCTTAAAATCAGGTTTTTTCTTAGGAAAAAGAAAACAACGAAAGCTAAAATGTACAGTCGGCTGAAAGGATTTAACTTGTCTCTGCGATTCTGAAAAATTGAAGAATTTAAGGTGGGGAAAATAAGATAAAAGGCTATTAAAAAAAAAAGAGAGAGAGAAATAACTAACGATTTGCTTAGGTCGTTCAGTTTTCACAAAACCCGCCAAGTGTGTTTGAAAGAGAGAGAGAAAGGGAGAGAGAGAGAGAGAGAGAGAGAGAGAGCCATCGCTCGATAGTTCGATCGTCGCTTGATCATCTTCTTTGCTTCGCCTGCGAATTCTTCTCGCTCGCTGTAAAATTCTAGTGTCTTTTCGCGCTCTGGCTTGTACTGGGATTGCCTTTTCTTTAAATCCCGAATTCGACATCGAATGTAGTTTTCATTTTGGTTGCAGGTGATCTGGTTGGATTTGTCGCTCAAGATTGGCCGAAACGAAGACGACGAAATTGGTCTCTCCCTCTCTCTCTCTTTCTGGGTATTTATATTTTTTCCCCTGCAGACTGGACTTGCCTACGTCGTTAAAAATCTTGTGTGCGCGACTTGGTTTTATGGCGATTAGCGTGATTTCTTGGTTCTCGGGATGTCACTATACGGTGCGAAAGGCAGTACCATGTGAAGAGGCTGCAGTTGCAATCCCAAAATGTCAATGGGTTCGGATTCTTTGGCATGAATTATGTTTATATCGTGTTCTGCCGGGTTGTAGGGATAGAAAAGACTGCGTCTTGGTACATGTATTGAAGAGTAGGGGTGTCGTGTTTTTGATCCTGGGCGTGTGTTCTTTGCCTTCATCTTGAGTTAAGGGCCATTTGTGCAACAGTACATATCAATTGTGATGATTGACATAGAGTTCTTGTTGTTTTCGTTGTTATATCTGTTTCTCCCCTAAACCAAGGACTCAAAAAGATGAAAGTTTTGATCATGTAATTTGCCTAAGATACGTCTGCTTGGGACAATTAGGATGAAATAATATGCTCGGAGTCAAGACCGATGCTGTTCCCGCAAGGGAAAGATATTTCTAGAGATGGCATTGGTGTTTCTTAAGAACGAAAGAGCGTCTTGGGGAATGATGCTAATCGAGGACTTAATCTTTCTCGGCTTGGAAGATGCAAACTGAAAAGGCGAAATTGCCTTATGAAACCATCAGGAGAGTTTGCCCATGCTGTAGCAAAGCATGTTAAAAAAGAAATGGGGCTTTAATGAAATATTTGTTTGCTTTTGTGTCAATTTACTTCTTGGGATCCATGGTTTTCTGTTCATTGGCTTGCATGCTCTACACTGTATATACTACATCTAGGGGATAGTAATGCATGGAGTGATGCTTGCTTGTAAACAATGCAGTTATCATCTCAAAGCTGTTGTGCTCTCAGCAGCTCCTTGTGGGCTTCTATTCGTCTCTCTCCCTGGTCTATGTGAAAGGGAGGGGGGCTTTGTTGATGATTAATAAACAGAATTTACCGTCTCTATGGAGCCCTTGGCATGATAGTATAAAGGAAACTGTCATATGATCTAGTCAAGGCAATCGATGATTTAATTAATATCCAGAGTATATTGTGCTGGTTCCGGAAAGCTGAAGCACATGTTCATTCTGTCCCTTCTTGTATTTGTTTTTGGGTCTGAGAGAGAGATGAAGGATCTGGTCTGTCCCTAAAACTTATTTGGGTTCTTTCTGATGACTCCTGCCAATTCACATTAAAGCTAACCTGAAAATGCCCGGGAGCTTTCCCTCGTTTTACGTTCCCTATCAGAATTCATTTTGGAACGTTCTGTTTAATGTCAATAAAAGAAGTGGGAATTCATGTTTCATCAACAAATGATTTACCCCCGTTTGCAGGAGTTGGAAGCTATGGAGTTTCACAACGGGATGGGATGGCAGAGTACAAAAGGCTGTATCCTTTGCATCAATAACTGCGGCTTCTTCGGAAGTGCGTCCATGGGAAACATGTGTTCCAAGTGCCACAAGGACATGCTGCAGAAGCAAGAACAAGCTGAGCTTGCAGCTTCTTCCTCCATCAGCAGCATTGGTGCAGCAAGCTCCAGTGAGAGCGGGAAGGAGCATGCGGTTGCTGGTGCAAGGGACGTGCACAGTGGTGCAGTGGATGTTGAAGCCTCATCAATCACAAGTTTACCAGAATCGACTTCAACTGGGAATTCAGCTGCATTGTTATTCAGAAATCTCAGAATGAATGTGAAGGAAGGGCCTAATAGGTGCACTGAATGCAGCAAACGCGTGGGTCTAACTGGGTTCAACTGCAGGTGCGGCAACCTTTTCTGCGCGGCGCATCGCCACGCTGATGAGCATGACTGTCCCACTGATTATTGGACTGCTAACCGGGCTGCTCTTGCTAAAAGAAACCCTATTGTCAAGGCAGAAAAACTCGGTAAGATATAGAATTAAGGAGTCGGATTGAAAGGTCAGGCTCTAGTCTGATGCTGGTATTACTTTTCTGTGAATATCGTCACGCTAGCTGCTAGCTCATGTTTTGAAGCATGATTTTGAGGACATTTTCTCATGTAAAAAGCATATCACAACATCACTTTTGGACGGTCCGACTTGTTTGTCTTTGGGTATAGTAGCTGTTGCAAAAACAACTGATCGAATATAAATAAATATAATAAGTAAATAAAATGCTCAATAAGTTTACATAGTTCGGACGACATAATCTATTTTACGAATGGTGCAGTATAAAATTTTACTACAAATCAAGTGATGCAATTAAGATTACAGCAAACTCAAGTCACTCTCGGTGTTTCCTTGCATCCAAATCCCACCCAACGCTCTACTGGCTCTTCAACTATCCACGAAAGCTTCACCCAATTGTGCAGGCATTTATAACTTATTATTTCCTGTACATGATTCAGCCTACTTCCGTACATAAAATCAAACGTTAACAACTATTTCCTCCCATTTTCATGCTCACAACCAAACACGGAAAAATCGATCGATTTCCTTGAAAGTGGATCGGACAAGATCATTTCCTTCAACGCAAAGTTGTCCACGAAACAAATGCACTTTTCCTAATTCGAACTGTTTCCAATTAAGTCATACTCTTGGATTGGGTTTTTACCTAATTAGACATAGACATAGCTCAGCCCGCGTAAATGGAGAAGTCAGTTTATGATCGCAGCGGAGTTTTGAGCTTTTTTGGTGCCATAACGATGCCCCTTGATTAGCAAAAAGCATTAAAAGGATGTTAAGTTTCATTTATTTTGCGAAAAATTAATAATATGAAAACTATTTTTTTATTGTATTGCTTATAAAAATGCACGAATAAAAAATATTTAGATATATGATAACATTTTATATATTGATAAGTTATTTCGAGTAATATAATGATTGTTTTTATAAATGTGTTTTTCGAATGGTTCGTTTTTTTTTAGCAAAACAAACAAAATCTTGAAGACTGCCTTTTAAAGGGCAAGTTGGCATCTACTGAGAACAAAGTCGCCGAGTAGACATATCGATGTAAGACAAAGGGAGAAAAGGAGGATACCCATGGTTTGACTATTTTTTTTGTTTTTGTTTTTTTTGGTGGAAATGGTTTGGCCATATACTATTCCTCTTGTGGTTGAATGAAAAGCTGCAACCTTGCTGACCCGATGCGATTCTTGTATAATATAGCAATGGAATACTGTTGTTCTTTGGACCGTATTAATGGATGACGGGCCATGACAAAAGCCATCCTTTTGGCTCTTAGTAGCTGCGAATTTCATATATTTAGAGGCGCGCCAAAGCATGTCGCCCTTTTCAAGATATCAGAGAGAGAAAGAGAGAGATCTCTGGGCTTATTATTAAATGGGTGACAGGCTTAGGAGGCTTAATATATAAATATGTTTATTTACTCGGTAATGTGTGGGTAAAGTTAGCAAGTTATCTATTAAACTAAGAACCTCTCTATTCGCTCAAAGATTCCGTTCTTGGCATCGGTGTTCAAGCATTGCCTAATTCAATCTTTGCTTCCCCTTTAGTGATGCAATTTATTTGACGAGAACCCCCTCTCGAGTATGCCTTACGTACTATAGTCAAAAGAGCCAGTACGGTCATTTGAAAATATAACACGAACCTCTTGACTCTGATATTCCATTGCGGATCCTTAATTTCTTTCTCTTTTTATTTTTTTGAATTTTTTAGTTCAGTAGCTTGATGAATATCGATGATTTTTACCTGCCCAGATGATGAAAAAGGAGGTATAACAATCTGGGCCATTGCAATGGGTCAAGCTCCCAAGAGGAATACTCCCAATAATCGCACAAGATGGCAATCATTTGAGGGCGGGTGTCCATTTGTAAAGCATTCAATAGAGTCTCTTTCAAACGGTATAAGACTTAAAAAAATGTCAGAGACTACGCCAAATAAAGAAGTTGTTCTTTTGAGTGTCGAACCATATCACCCAATAATACCCCTACTTGATGTGTACTCCGATCCATTTTTTACACCCTATCACGATCCTAAATACATGGCATTGGTCGAAACTTATCTAATTCCTCTTGTCTCAATGTTTACTACCTACCTTCACAAAATCGAGAATGGACCTACGCCCGTGAGCCACGAATTTATTAGAGAATGTCTTGCTCCAATCATCTGTAACGATTCAATCCGTTTCACGTGAGTCAAGATAATTAAAAAAAAAAATTATAGTTAAAAGCATGGGAGGCAAAAGCTTTGGACGAGTAGTAGTAGCGTGCGTCCCCACACTCCACCGTAAAAAGCAAAAATAGGTAGGGGGCAATCGATGAGAGTGTGTGCAAGCAATAATGAAATTCTCTCATGGCTTTCTTCAATGCAATAAGTGCTGCAAATGTATAATTTTCGATGGTGGTAAAACTCTCCTTATTCTCCATGCCCCACCACTCGGCACCAGCCCATGTCCGGTTCGTTCCAGCACAGACAAAAAGGGGGCACTGTAATCACGATGGTGATTACCTTTCGGGACTTGGGGAATTCCCCCCAAACAAACTTGCACAAATACCCATGACTTGTTCCCAGTGTCACATGAATGCCTTTTTTGATAGATCGCCAGCTACAAAAACCCATTATAGATAAAAAAAAAAAAAAAATCGAATTTGTGTAAATGTTCCAAGAGAGACAGTGTGTTGAAAATAAAGAATTTCCGTCGTATTTCATAAAATCCTTGTTATTATTATATAATGGGCAAATAGTATTAAAAACTCTAAATTTTACTCACTGTAATACTTTTTTTTATTTTTGTCATAAAAAATTCTAAACTTCCCTACTGTATTAACCTTTTTTATGCAGTGAAAAAACTCAAATTTGTGCATGGGTGATATATATGATCCATCTCAATTCTATCTAAAGTCACATTAATATGAATTTAGGATTTTTCACGATAAAAAAATTTTGTATTTGTTTCATAATGAGTAAGTTTAGAGAGTGTTAGTGAGAGTAAGTATAGTTTGGATTTTTTTTTATGATGTTAATATTGATAATGAGATGTCTTAGGGTTCCATTCCGTTCCTCCTTTTGTCCCCCCTCGGATTCTCTCTGTTGCCGCTGCTATCCTAAAAGAAGTTGACTCACGAGCGAGGGGATTCGCATTCCGCAAGATACAAAAACCAAAGTGGAATGACTTTACGGAAGAGATGGTCAGTATAGGGCGCAGGGCTTTTGGGAGCCTACCTATACATTGTCAATGCGTTGACCACAAATGTTTTCGACGTACCTCGAGTCGCACGAGTCACGGACCCAGAGACGCAAAATGTCGTTTCTTTCGTCCAACGTGCGACCGAGAGAGAGAAATGGCAAGAGAACTCGCTTTGACTCCACTTATCAAGAATGGCAATCGTATGTTTTAGGATGCCCATGAAAATCTATAAGCGTTCACTAATTAATTCGTGAAATTTCTTAAATGGGTTAGGAAGTTTTGATATAGCATCGTTATTGAGTGGCATTGCAAAGTTTTTGTGTTCACTTTTGCCATCGGGGATAGAGAGAGAGAGAGTGCAATTTGATAGGTCTTTTTCACCGGAAGGTTGCGCTTTTTTCTTTTCACGACGAGCAAGTTGACTACTCTTTACAAAGAAAAGTCAACTTTGAAAAAGATAAACACATTAATTGCCTTTCAGGACTTTAGAATTTAACGCACCACCTACCTAATTTTTGAAATACATGCGAGACTCACGTAATCGACGATTGTAGTTTACCGAATTCGCAAAATCAACGGGCGCAATTCGCCTGATCCACTCGACCCAAGTCCGAACAAAAAAATTTCCGTATCTCTGTAGGTCCGGCCGAGTCAATTATTGCATTCCCTGTTTACCCATCCTTCACGCCAATTTCCCTACACGATTTCAGCACGAGATTGCCCCCTCATGATAAATGCCCATGTCCTTTTCCAACGGTGCTTTTGAACACTAATAAATGGAAATCAATTCCTCCAGAGGAAAAAGAAAAAGGCAAGACCAATTTTTCATAAAATCGGTTCCCAACGTGTCCATTCGGAGAAAATAAACGCGCGCCACGAGAGATATGAAAATCAAATCATAAAGAGGTGATTTTTCAGGGGCATTTATTTCATATAAAATTTTAGATTTAAAAAATATTTTTCAAAAAATAATCGTTTATAATGCTTGTGGGAATAAAGAGTTAACACCATGAAAAATCACTCTATCTTAAACCAATTTTTGGATCACAAAAAAATCTCAAATTGGCGTACTCACGACATATTTACCTTCCATTAACTTCTATCAATTTCTTTTTTAAAATTGTCAAGTTTGATGATATATGACAATAACTTAATTGAATGACAAATTAACGTGAAAATCTATATTAATTTTGGGTAAATTTATCTTAAGTGTATTGATTTAAGGATTTTTTGATAAATGAATGAAAAATATATTCATCATTTACGAGAACACTTAAGCATAAATTATTGTGGATAATGAAATTATTTTTCATTGACTAATTTTTCTAACTAATATAATTAATTATTTTTCGAAATTTTTTCTAAATTTATATTTTCTATGAAACAAAGGTACCATTGATTTGTATGTTTATTTGCGGGTTTACCTCCTAAATAATATATACTTGTGTACTTTAGTCGCACTATATCGTATTTTATATAGAAAGTCCTAGCTCAGCGAATGCTTTGGAAAGGGGCTGACTTTGGCACGTGCGACGTGTCCACAGTTCAACTCAGCAGTAGTTCCCCCTCCCTCTTTCCCTTTTTGTCCTCTCTGCGCTCACGGGACGTCTTTAGATTCCTCTTCCCATATCTAATCTCAATCCTATTTCTTTATACTTTTTACATATTTATTTATGCCCTTATCATCGGGTTTTGATAAAGAATTTATTCCCTTTCTGAAACGCCTGCTTTCTCTTGCCTCCTGCTAATCTCTGCAATTTTCCCTTCGGCTCGGGCTTGTCGCTTTCCCGGCACATGTAGCTCAGCTAACTTTTATGGCCGCAGCCTGCACCCTCCTAAGTCATGGATGGAATCGACAGCTTTGTATAATCTTTAGGCTGAGAAATCCAAGAACACAGGGTTTAATATTACCTAAAATTTTAAATTAACATTTATTTGATAAATTTATCCTGCAATAATTTCTTCACAACAAAAAATCCTAAACCAATATATCCATGATAAATTTATCTCAAATTAATTTTTTGATCATAAAAAATCTAAAATAAATACATTTATGATAAATTTACCCTCCATAAGTTTCTGTGGATTAAAAAGTACATTGAGGGTTAAAATCGTAAATTAGTATACCCATTAGTTGCCATGTGTTATCAAATTCAACAATTTGATCGTAAAACTTATTATGAACAAATGGAGGACAAATTTATCATGAATATATACTGGTTGGGGGGGTTTTTTCATAATATTAACCCAAAAAAAGGAACAAAATGTAGCAATTTTCAAAAAAATTTTAGTATAAGATTGATTGTCATCTCACCAGTAGCTCATGTCAGACACGATTCCAAATCAAGGGGCAAATGATATTTTCCATGCTATCCCCACGGGTCATTGTTTCCGGGGGCTTCGACCACATAGCCGATGCGAGCTTGAATCTCCTACACGGCCATGGCCCAACCTCACCGGAGCATGGCGGACGGCAGCTAATCTCCCGCTCCTACTACAAAAGAGGGGTTTCCAAAACCTATAAGGTGGCATTGACTATCTGGGCTTTGGATTCGTTTCTTGTCTAGAGCGGAATTGACCTCATAAAAGCGGCCATGCATGGAGGAACAATGCATGATTTGGGAATGCTGTTGCCAGTGCTAAGAAAAAACCAAAAGGGGGACTGTCCCGATGCATGATGAGTGGGGGAGGACAATGATTTGAATGCGAGAAAAAAAATCAAAGGGAGGAGGAAATACGACCGCATTTCATCCTTTTTCTAACAACCACACTATCGGAGACGGCTGGCACAATCAATAAAAGTGTCGATCAAAAGTTCGTCGTAGGCTACAGTACAAAAACTAATTACATTGGATGGGGATCGATTCTCTCTTTCTAGGCGAGGGCGGCACATGTTCGAATGAAAGCCTGGGGAGATGTACCGAGGTGGTTTGTGATTTGATGTCGAGTTCATTAGTCCAATCCCTAATTGCTGAAACAAAAGAATAATTAACAAAGAAGAATTTGAATTTAGAAAATTCAAAAGCGGTGAAGATAGTACTATCTTGTGCCATATCCATACAAAAAGACACGAATTCTGCTCTCTTTTTTTCTCTAATCATAGCTTACTCTCTGTCAAAGCGATTCTCCCTACTTTTCATAGAAATTTGAAAATGCCTATCTTCTTTGATACGTGATCACGTGAATAGGAGAAGAATAGAGATGCAAGTAAATTTAACTATGAATGCTCATACAACAAATAAAAATGGCTAACAATAAGCACTTGGCCTTCTTCTTCCTGAAATAGTAATCCCAAATTTTTTTTCCAATTATTGTAATATATATTTGTTAAATTGAATCCGAACTAATCATTGATATTGATGATGGTAATCTCATGTCAATCCCGTCATAGTTGAAATTAAACTTAGTTTATAAATATGGCTATTAAGTCCACGGAATACTACTTATATGTCAAAAGGCTGTATGACTTTATGCACAACTTTCTCTTTCGTAAATTTTTCTCTTTCTTGCTTTTCTTTTTGCGTTTCTTCGAGAGAAGGTACTTGATTGCAACTTTTGACATGCAGACGTTCTTGAAAAAGATCGCAACTTGCGACACAAGCTGCGATCTTTCTGCATCATTTCGTCCTCCTCCGAGTCACACTCTCTCCCACTCACCTCCCCACACATCCCTTCTCTCCTCCTCTTCTTGCCTCTTCTTCTTCTTCTTCTTCATCTTCTTCTTCATCGGACACGACAAAGATCGTCACTTTGGAAGCGAAATTAAGAAGGGTCAGTTCAGCTGATTATATATTTCTAAGTAAGAGAATCAAGCACCAAACTTTTGACTCTCTCAGGGCTGCCTCCGATGGCCGCAGCCTGCACACTCCCGCTCTTCCTCTCCGTGGCTCTGCACGTCTTCATGCTCTGCTCGGCCTCCTCGGAAGCCGACACTCTGCTCTCCTTCAAGTCCTCCATTGAAGACCCGAACCACTCTCTGTCCACCTGGTCTTCCAAGTCCTCTTCCTCTTCCTCGCCCGCTCACTACTGTAACTGGACCGGCGTTTCTTGCTCCGCTAACCCGCCATTCCACGTCACCGCGCTCAACCTTCAAGCCATGAACCTGTCCGGTGAATTCTCGGCTTCGGTATGCGAGCTTCGCTATCTGTCCTACCTCAACCTTGCTGACAACGTCTTCAACCAGCCCATTCCTCTGGAGCTCTCTCAGTGCACTTCCCTGGAGACTCTGAACCTCAGCAACAATCTCATCTGGGGCCCCATCCCTGACCAGATTGCTGGGTCCAGTAACTTGAAGGTTCTTGATTTGAGCAGGAACCACATCGAGGGAAAAATCCCAGAAAGCATTGGTGCTCTCAAGGACCTTCAGGTTCTCAACTTGGGGAACAACTTGCTCTCAGGTAACGTGCCTCCTGTTCTTGGGAACTTCACGAAGCTTGTTGATCTTGATTTGTCTGAGAATGCGTATTTGGTGAGTGAGATTCATGACGATTTCGGGAAGCTCGTGAGGCTGGAGCAACTTTTGCTTCAAAGGTCTGGCTTTTATGGTGGGATACCAGATTCCTTTGCGGGGTTACAGAGTTTGTCTGTTTTGGACCTTTCTCAGAATAATCTCACTGGTGGGATTTCTCAGACAGTTGTGGCTTCACTCAAGAGCTTGGTTTCTTTTGATGTCTCACAGAATAGGCTTACGGGGCCATTTCCTGATGGTATCTGCGGCGCGAAAGGTCTTACAGAACTCAGTCTCCATACAAATTTGCTTAATGGGTCGGTGCCTGAGTCTATCCACGAGTGCTTCAATCTAGAGAAGTTCCAAATTCAGAACAATGATTTTTCTGGTGATTTTCCTAGTGGGTTATGGTCACTGCCTAAGATTAAAGTGGTAAGGGCTGAAAACAATAGGTTTTCTGGAGATATACCAGATTCGGTGTCAAAGGCTACCCAGTTGGAACAAGTTCAGATTGATAACAACAGCTTCACTGGTAAAATTCCTCAGGGTCTTGGTCTGGTCAAGAGCTTATACAGATTCTCCGGGTCTTTAAATAAATTCCATGGCGAAATCCCCCCAAATTTTTGCGATTCGCCTGTTATGAGCATATTAAATCTTTCGCACAACGCTCTTTCAGGTAAAATCCCAGAGCTGACGAAATGCAGGAGGCTCGTTTCATTGGCATTGGCAGACAACAGTCTGACCGGGGAAATCCCCACATCGCTCGCAGATCTATCGGTATTAACTTACCTCGACCTTTCGGCTAACAATCTCACTGGACCAATTCCACAACAGTTTCAAAACTTGAAGCTTGCTCTCCTGAATGTGTCCTTCAACCAGCTCTCTGGGAGGGTTCCATATGCTCTAATTTCAGGTCTTCCTGCTTCGTTTCTCCAAGGAAATCCTGGGCTTTGTGGGCCCGGATTATCGGCACCATGTTTGGATGACCAACCGAGCCGCCGCAAGACGAGGATTACGACATTGACATATGCCCTGATTTCTGTGGCTTTGGGTGTTGGGGTGTTAATTGTAGCTGCTGGTTTCTTCGTGTATCACAAGTCATCAAAGCAAAAACAGCAAACGGGCGTTTGGCGTTCGGTTTTCTTTTATCCTCTGAGAGTCACCGAGCAGGATTTGATCATGGGAATGGATGAGAAAACTGCTGCCGGAGCTGGTGGAGCTTTCGGAAGAGTGTATGTACTAAGTCTACCTAGTGGCGAACTAATTGCAGTGAAAAGGTTGGTTAATTTTGGAATCCACTCTTCTAAAGCGCTGAAGTCTGAGATCAAGATATTAGCTAAAACTAGGCACAAAAGCATTGCGAAAATTCTGGGTTTCTTCCACTCTGATGAGTCAATATTTGTAATCTATGAATTTGTGCCTGGTGGTAGCTTGGGGGACTTACTTTTCAGGTCAGACTTTCAGCTTCAGTGGAGCTTTAGATTCCGGATTGCCATTGGAGTTGCGCAAGGACTGGCATACCTGCACAAGGATTACGTTCCTCATTTACTTCACAGGAATGTCAAGTCGAGTAATATTCTTCTGGACGCTGAATTTAACCCCAAGCTCACTGATTTCGCTCTTGACCGAGTTGTTGGCGAAGCAGCATTTCAGACAACACTCGTTTCAGAATTAGCTTCCTCTTGTTATAATGCACCAGGTAACAAGACTTCCATTTATATGTCAACCTTATTCTTTTAAACAATTGTATGCTTCATTAGCTCAAGCCAAACAAGTAGCAGTCCTGAGTTAGGCATGCCTTTTTTGGATTCCAGAACTGATTGATATCTCCGTGGTCTTCATGATTAAAATCTCATCGCGGTTGTTGTTGCATCCTTATATCTCATTTCGTTCTTGGAATGCAGAATGCGGATACAGCAAGAAAGCTACTGAGCAAATGGACGTTTACAGCTTTGGTGTTGTGTTGTTGGAGCTAGTGACTGGCCGGCAAGCAGAGCAAAAGGAGCTGGCCGAGTCTGTTGATATCGTGAAGTGGGTTCGACGGAAAATCAACCTCTCAAACGGAGCACTCCAAGTTCTTGACCCCAAGATATCAAGCTCCTCCCAAAAGGAAATGCTGGGAGCACTGGAGATCGCTCTGCGCTGCACATCTGTGGCACCGGAGAAGCGACCATCAATGACTGAAGTCATTAGAAATCTTCAGTTACGCGGTTCTAAGGGTAGCTCTCCGAGTCTGGAGTTCTCTGCCTCAGAGAACCCAATGTCAGTGTGAACATTAAAGCCAAAGTCACTGCATGTAAATTCGACTTTTTTCTGCATGTCTCTCTTTTTGATTTTTGATGGTCTGGAAAAGAACGCCTGAGAACTTTCTCTCAGATGAAGAATGGCATCTTCATTTTCGTGAATGCAAACACGTGGATACTTGACATGATTAACAAGTGTAGAGCGAACAAACGTCTTCCATCTCATGAGGATGCGGAGGAAACTGAAATTCGCTGTGGAGCAAATGTTGACGTCGCGATTGTGGTAACATGAAGCGTTTGCAATATGGAGGGATAGTTCTACAAGGCTTGAACTAATTATCTGATTAATGATCAGTATCTATCACACTTGATCTAATTGTTGTAAAGGCGGCAGTTACTTCTTTAGTAGTTCATCCTTGGAATCAATCTATTTTTGCAGACATAAAAGTTCTCGACTGCAGCAAGTCCGACTCTTGCGAAGCAGCCTTCTCAATTTTCACAGCTGTGTTTTTTTCAACGGAGATTATAGGGCTTGTCATCCATATGCATCGAACATTATTACAAGTCACGATAGATACAAATAAGCAGAATTAGATGTCTCATATCATGTTTCACTCAAAATATAACCATTCAGGAAGAGATTTCTTCACAAGAATAACCTGTAGAATAGTGAATAGCAATCTGAACCCCTCATGCAATTTATGCCGGTTAACTTTATTTCAACTGTACAACTTTTTGAAGCAAGGATACCTTGGATAGCAAATGGAAACAGACAAACAAAATGAAAGAAATCTTGAACTGTGTAAAACTCACAAGTTGCGGCAAATATACAAGAAATCTGTTGTATCAGATAGCTCATGAAAAGCTTTCACTTTTCATCTCCTCCACTCTCTACGTTTTCATGGATATAAAACCTTTATCTTATGCACCTTTACATTTGACAGGGAATCGGAATATACATGAACCATAGGTCACTCGGACCAGACCTCTCGAAGGAGTTCATATCTTGCATTCATCAAAGAGTAACCAGGACGCTCCACTAGTTTCCCATTTCCATTTCCATTACTAATGGTAGTCGGAGATGAATACATATTATCCATTATAGACATGAGAGGAGATTCCAGGTCTTCAAGTTCTTCATCGCTCGTGTACCCTTTTCTCTGCACTGCAGACACGTTCCTTGACAACTGAAAACGGACTCCTGCCTCTGCAACTTTCTCTGCCACATCAAGAGAGGAAGGCGGGCAGTACGTAACAGGAGCAGCTGTATAAGGAAAGTTTCTCACAGTTTCTCCAGAAATTCGCCGCTCCACAATACTCTGTACAAGTATTGACCCATAAAGAACAATGTCAGCAGCAGGAATCTTGCCATTGTTAAAAAAAAACTCAACTGTTTGGCAAAAATGTCAAAATAAAGGTAACTAATTAAAGAATTGTCAGTAACTTGGACCAAAGCTTCTTATGCAGGAATTTTATAAATAAATCAGACTTGCACTGCAGAATATATAAATCAGCATATACGTGGTGATAATTTATGAGCAATGCTAATTGCTAGGTACAGAGAAGTTTACCAGTACTGGTTTACTAAGTAATATGGAAAGTTAGTATTGGGTTCTCATACAAACCAACGTCTTAATAGTTTGGTCTCACCTGTTTCAAAATTCAATTAAAACTTGCCACGTCACCGAGTAATTTTTTTACTACCTTTAGCATTTTTCATAAATAATACAGCAATCGGTCCCATGTGCCTGGCATCCTTTTACATTTCATAGGGACAATGAGGAAAGGGAAAAGCATGCGATTGGTCATTGGAAACCTACCATAACAAATGGACAGTTCTCCTCTCATAGAATACTTTTACGCGAAGAGATCTTACAGGTAGCAATTAAGTGCAGCTTATGCTAGAGACGTAACTAGAGCAGTTCAAAATGAAAGTAAAACATACTTCAGCATTCAGTGCCTCCAATACAGCTCCTGGAACAGAATCTGGACAAAACTCATCTGGAGTAAAGTTGCAAAGCACCCGTTTGACCAGAGCCAGACTAATGGTCGGACACACCTGGCAAAATTAGGAAGTTACGATATGCACAGACAGCATTCATCAAATCTGAAAGTGCCATATCAAAAGTTCTTACCTCCTTTCTGATTGATCGATCTAAAATCAAGTCTTTTGGGAGCATTAGAAGTTCACTCAGCTCATTAAGAAGAAGGAAGGACTTAAGTTCACTATCACCACCCTGCTGAAATTCCTCCTTGTTATTGTGCTGATCCTCTTCAGCAGGGTTGTCATTATCCATGCCAAACATGTCACTTAGCCATCTAGACCAATTGCCAACCTGCAGGACCTTGTGTTCAGAATTGGCATCTAAAGCCTTTGATTCCATGCAATGGCATTTTAGAAGACACGAACTATACGGTGTCACCATGACAAAGAACAAAGCCAAAAGATTGTACCAAAAAGACATCCATCACAATTTGATGATGTTCCTCAAATCTCATTGGGAAAAAAATCATCAGATTGTTTAAGCATAAACAATTTCAAAAGCTGTAATCATATTCAGCTGTCTGAAATTGAGTAATTGTGATATTACAGAAAAGGGAAGATCATGCTTGGACATAAGTATAAGCATGCTCTTTACATTGGCGTTGATGATGATGCAATCTGGAATCATTTCATGCATGGGTGAGAAGTCCTTGCTCAAATAAAGTGGCTAAAATACTTACTGAATTTTTAAGCTGAGCTCCAGATCCAAAACTCAAGTGTCCTGCTGGTATAGGCAGTACCCTGGAGTCGACAATCGGATCAGAGACTGGATCTGTTGGTATCTCAAAAGCTGATTCACGAAGAATGGCATTGAACATTGCCACATCTAATCTGGCAACACATTGTTCCATTACCTGACAAAAGAACAACAGTTAAATTGGCTCAGAAGCAAAGGGAAGAAACTTTAACAGCCTTCAGTTAATACCCATATAAAAGTGAATTTATAGGTCAATATCAAACAGCTTAGAAATTTGTCAACTAAAACCTACCATCCTTGCCAATACAGGCAAGCAACCACACTCATGTCTTGCCGCTCTAACAGGACACATCTGTCGAAAAGCGTCTTGAAAAGCATTTGTCCACAAGTTAATAGAGAAATTCCCCTGCTGCTGATCACCCAATGCTGGTCCCAGCAACTTCCCCGTGCTTTTGTTGGAAAATGAATCCTGAATGGGTGTTTGCATGTGTGGAGTGAAAGCCTGCATGGAAGACAATGGCCAAAATAGAATTTAACATATCAGAAACTCTGCCACTTATGCAAATATCATGAGCAGACTGGATAACAGACAACGATTGGATATGGATAAATAGATGGTTTGACCTATATGACTTGCAATTTTTATCCAATATAGTAATGACACACTAGCTGAAAATCAGTCTATCAACTCCCTAGCTGAAAATGGAAGTTTATTGGCAATCTTACTACACCATTATTTCAATTTTAAAAAAGGACAGTCTATCCAGGTCATACATACCTGCCACCAAATGGACTCAACTATCCGGGAGAAAATCCACATCTCAACTTTCTCTAAAGCACCTGTGAAGGTTCCTGTTTCCTGCCAGTCCTCTAGAAACTGTATAGAGCCAGTTGTTTGCTTGAAGTTAGAATTGCCCTTCCATTTCAATGTCATAGACTTGGCTTCACTTTTCTTGTCGCTCCCATTTGACTCAGCAAACCTTGTAAAAGGGCTTGAGTTACGTGAACTGCCAAATGCTTGAGAAATGATTTCCCTCAGCACAACAGTGTTGGACAACCAGAAGGTTAACCTTAAGATACACAAAGAAGGAGGAAGATTAATAAGCTACTTATAGCAAGAGAAGCTTTTGATTTCCTTCAGTCTAAACCATAAAAATAATTTTTGTACCTTGGGACATCATTACTGCAGGACTTTGCAATCAAGACAAGCCCTGAGACGATGTTTTTAGCTATAGTGGCCCGCTTGTCTTGAGTCCAATGCTTACAAGCATGAATGTAGAGTCTAGAAAGACGTCGAGCAGGTGTGTGAACTTTATGTGCAGAACTCCCATGCTCGGGTGCCACAGAATAGAGTGAGATTTCGAGGGCAGCAGCTTCTCTCAATTCCTCTTCAAGTTTCTCAATTCTCATCTCCATTTCTTCGATCTTTTGTTCCAAAGCAGCCTGATCCTTCTGCTCATTTTCTCCAGCATCAGAAGCATCACCATCACTTCCAACACTTTGAGTGACATTTGAGGCTTCATCTAATATATCAACTTCCTTCATCTCTTCAGTACTTTTGTCATCTGCTCCTTCAGAAGATTCTGATGAAGGTTTAGTAGGAAAATCTCTATGCCCAGGGTCACCATTACTTAAACTTTTTGTAAAAACTCCAGAAGTCTCCTTCCTGGACGTTGTAGATTTCCCATTGGTACTCTGCAATGCTTTGGACTGTGATTTATTGTTTTCATGGTCAATTTTCCTTCTTGATCCATGAGGTGAGCTCTCTGTGGTGCTTGTCTTGTTTTTTGTTTTTTCGACTTTCCATGAAGATCTTTCCTCCTCAGTGGTCACAGAATCTCCTTGAGATGATACAGAATCTTTAACAGTATCAGCATCTGATCCTTCTTCCTTTCCCTGGCAAGATTCCTTCTCCAGATCACTAGAATGGTCATCCGAGGTTTCATCCTTGTTTTGTTCATCAGGCAACACTGGAATTTGTGCATTACCATTTGCATCCTCAATCCTGCTGGCATCATCTACATAGTGTATAACCACGTTTTCATAAACTTCAGCAGGCTCAGGACCTGCCCTGGAATCACCTGGTCTACCAGTTGAAGCTTTAGAGTCTGTTCGTCTGGCATTCGAACCCTTCACACCATTCTCCTGATGTGGCTTTTGGTTTTTCTTATCATTTCTTTCGGAGCGCTTTTTTTGACCGCTATTTGGAGTTCGTTTCTTATTGCTTTCCATTTCTAGCTTTATCCTCCCAACTGCAACACAAATATAACCAACAGAAAATGCAATGTGAAGCTTACAAAAGACTTACAGGCATGCCAAGGACTGGACTTGTGAAGAATTGTAAATCACTTACCCCACCCTAATCAATCATCAGAGACTTCTCCAAGCCAAACAAGCCAGGAGCACCTCCTCGGGCTCTTGCTTTGGCTATCTGAATTCAGCAATAAAAAGGTAATCAACAAGCAGATGAAAAGAATAGGGAACCGTTTATGAGTCCCATCATACAAGATGCCGCAACGATGTCCAAATAACATAATACAAAAACATGTCTAAGAGATAAATTGTCAACGCTATCTTCTGCTAAAACCTTCTCGCAAACGGCACAAGCAAGACTTTTTGGAATCAGGACAAAAATTTTGCCCATAAGCAGGTAAAAAGTGTAACCCGGAAAGGAATATGAGATCTTCTCTTCGAATAAAGTCGCAAAATCATAAAATTTCACATAGCTCCCCAGATTAAGTAAGTGCATAAAGAGATGGAGCTCACTAGACTAAGGGGGAAACAGGGAACCGGCTAACACCACTTGGTACTTCCCCAGCTTTCAGCAAAACCACTAAAACCAATACAAAATCCCTCCATCAACGAAGCGATATGCGTTTGCCACATCAAAATGAGATTTGGATCTTGGATAGCAGTCTAAGCACAATCGGGATCTTGTAATTACACTCGGATGTCTTGTGTATGTTAAACGAATTCTCATACACAATAAAAGGCAGCGACGACTGTTTAGTGCCAGTTCAGCAAACAACCCCAACGGGGCAGGACCACAAGAATTGCACTTGCAGTAATTGCGTCCCTCCGACAAATAAATAATTCAGGGAACCATCTGTGACGATGGACCCACCGACCAATCAAGCCCGAGGCGAGGTTCCCCTATTCAATGCCCCATTAATCGGCAGTGAAAAGCATCAAATTAGTCGTACGTCAACATCAAAGACTGCACAAGTGGTCCAATCGTTTGATGAAGCAATCTCTGATCTTAACCAGCGGAAAAACACACGGTTCTGCTTTTACTTCGTGCGACGCAATGCAACTCTGAATCAGTCATTTCGCAAAAATAAAAAACTCAAAAAAGAAGAAAAGAAGAAGAAGTTGAAGGATCCGATGATGGCAAACAGAGAACTCTAATCCAAACCGGAAAGCTCGGTGCGATTTCGGAATGAACCGCTCCTCGCATCCGCAGAATCACGGAGACCCATAATTCCGGCGATCGTAAGTACTCAGAAGCAAAGCGGACATGCTCGTACATGAGACGACACGATCGCCACAAGCGTTTCGCACTCAACGGTCGAGTAACAGTCCAGCCGAAGTCCGATCCGCTAAAACTCCACCGACAACCGAGCAGTGTGACAGTCCAAATGTCTATACAGACCGTTAAAGATAAAAATTAAAAACACCGCGAGAGAACGAAAAAATTAACGCAAACACCGAACTTCAACGCAGCAAATCACGAGGAGAACAGAGCGGAACCGCGAAACGGACCTCCAAATCCACCAGAAACAGAGCACGGCAAAAACCAAAACGGGAGAGCCAGAATGCGGGAGCGAAAACGGTAAATCCAGTACGCGAACGACCGAAAATAAAAAGAAAAACAAAAAAGGCCGCACACGAACCGTCGAAGACGGCGTAAAGAACGGAAGAAGAAGAAGAAGATGCACTGAACTGACCAGGTCCAAAAGGGCGCTTCCTCCCTCCGAGATCTCTCGAACCAGGAGAGAAAAAAAAGGCTCCGAGGAGACAATGGCTGGCCGCCTCGGGATCGCCAGGGGGAGTAAGAAGAAGAAGGAGACGACGATGGTGGTGCTGCCTATGTCCCTCGTGCTCCGAGAGCGACGGCTTCAATGGGGACGCCGCTTCTCTTTCCCGACAGTTACTTTCACGGAGAAAGAAAAGACAGCGTGACGTGAGAGAGGAAAATGATGGGGGGCCGTACCGTAGCGGTGGAGTCAGTGCGGGAAGATTTCGCGTTTTTAAACAAAGCAAAGGAAGGGAGTATTTTTTCTTTTTCTTTTTTTCTTGTATTATTTATTACTCGGAGGTTTGATTTAATTAGTGATATATTTAGGAGAAAAGATGGGGTTGCCTTTTTTGGCCTTTTTTTTTTTCAAATATTTCTCTTTTGTCTGGGAACGGTGACCGGGAGGAGGGGTGTCGGTGAGGGGGAGGTGACCGGGTATCGCCGGTCGCGGGGACGCGTCGTGGTCAAGCTTTTCCGGTCCACCTAAACCGGCGTCGCTGTCTAGGCTTCTCCGGTCGCCGGAGGGGGTCGTTGTCCGTAACCGTCGCAATTGAGGGAGACCGTTCCCGATGGAAACGGGACGGCTTTCCTCGCATTCTTTTCTACCCCCTTATTATACTCAAAAACAAAGTCAATTTTCAACTGCCTTCTTACCCCAAGAGCAGGTTCTCTGTTTGTGACAATGACATGCGGCGTATTTTGTTGGGAAAAAAAAGATTAAATTCACCCCCAGTTGTCAAATGAGATGACACACCACGTTTGGAACAGCATTTGATCGGTTACATCACATCGTCGCGGCAAATTATTTCTCCTTATTTAAGGCACATCAAAGGCCTCTTTTCTACTAGATAATCCGATCTCAATCACATGTATTTCGTCGTAAATTTCCATATGACGTGCCTAAACATATAGAAATAAAATATTTTCTTTTAATTGATGATTGAGATATTATTATTCTGCGATCCAATGCTATCGACACCAAGGCAGGCATTGGTCACTTGAGATGTTGTTATTTTTAAACATTTACTTAGCAATTTGCGTATCAAGACAAAAATTATTGGTTATCAAGAATTCAATGCTATTGATTTCCCGAACGCCGAATCACATGCAGCCGCAATCGAGGTTGAGGTAGGACGGCATGGGCTAGGGATTTGAGACTCGAATTGGTAGAAGAGCAAAAAGATTTAAAAGCAAAATTAAATAAACGAACAGATTAAGAAAAGGAGGAGGAGAAAATGGCGTGAAATTTGGCATGAGAATTTCGCGATGGGGACGCAAGGGGGGAGATGTGACGTGCCATCTTGCTGTGCTGTGTTTTTTCAACTCCGGATGAGGAATCCTATTGTCATTGGCAACAATAATTCAGCACCAAGCCAAAATGCCCCCCTACTGATAAACCGGTCGGTGCTCGAACCGGCCGGTCCGTTCTCTAATTTGCAGGCCGTACACAGAATTAATGGCCCCTGCATCTCGGCAACCACCGCATTGTACCTCGTGGAATTATGTTAGGTCGGGCCTTGTCGTTCGCCCTCCACTCGCCATAATATGCATCCACGTCAAAAAATAACGACGGACTGACCAGGGATGTCGCTCCTCTATAGCCTCTCAGTACCTAGTGCAATGTTCATGAAACACTTACTATAATTGATGAAATTGCATGTTCATGTGTATTGCCCATTTTGAAACTAGGTTAGCATCGCAATCACTTTGTATCTATGTGCATTCGCCAAATATAAATCACTTGATACTTGTTGGAAATGAATAACGTTTACATGGATAGTTATTATCAAGTCCACTGTCGATAGTGATTCCTTTTATACAATCATTAATAGTCACACGTGCATCGAGTGACTACACTCATGTAGATGGGATTTTTCGGTGTGTCGATAAATTCATCTGCACGGTCAAACACCATTGGCTGGTTAGCAATCAAAGGTTGCCGAGGACAAATGACTCTTGAGCTAGTTGCTGTCCCTTCTGTATCACATGAAACCCTCGCCCATTAGGCTAGTCACCGGCTTACAGCTAATATGGTATAATGGCAAAATCAATGGATTTGGTACAATCGGATTGCTCAGAAGTTTCCCCAAGCATTCACCCCATTTGACTACTTCTCACGTACAAACCGTTGACCATTAAATTTCGATGGACAGTGGAGGACAGCTCACGATAGGGAGCATATCTCCACTCGAAAACAAATCGCAAGATACCTTTCAAATTATTAATTAATAGCGTCATCCATCAGTTTAGTAAGTGTACTAGATCCGCGCCACTGAGGGCTGGTCTCGGAGCGGTGACTCTCGGTTCGATTAGTTTATGTTTTTTCGACCGTGGCGTGATGTAGGAGTTGGTCCGATTATACGAGGGAGACACCGTGGTGATGAATCGATCATGAATAACTTTCGATCATTCGATCGCGCTGTTGGAGTCTCGGCGTACATCTGAATCCATCTTCCTCGAATCATGACGACATGTGAAGTGAAATCGCAACGTGAAACTTTAAAACTAAGGAACGTGGAGACAGGTTCTTCCTCCGGGCTATCTCCATCACGTGCGTGAGCTGGAAATGGCGTGATCGGGACTCGTCCAGAAAAGCCCAGATAAAGAAATGGGCAGGATGGAGGTGGAAAGAGCGTCAGCATTTCCTTTTGCGTCCGCAGACCGTCCACACGCGCGCGCGAATCGGACGATCGATCTTGCCGACTTCTCTAAGAATCTAAGGGATTAGAAAATAAGGAGAAACCCACGAAATGGAAAGTGCACCGTCCAAAGCCGGACGGACTCGCTGCACCGACAGCGACGACCGCCGTTCAGCTGCGCCCCTCGTGTTACTGTCATTCATGGAGACGCTGACTGACGATGATGATGATGATGACCTTTGGGCATCTTGATTCGTCGCTGTTCCTCGTTTAAGATGAATGGTATGCCCCTTTCGGTCAGCTTTCGCAAACCCTAGAGAGATGGAGATGTCGCACCGCTCGCTCCATTATTGTGGACCTCTCTTTCCTCGGCATATTTTGCTTTTTAGCTTCCGTTCTAATTACTAGCAGTGAAAACATACGATCTCGGCATGAATAGAAACCATTTTCCTTATTTTCTCGCGTTTAATTTGTTTAGGAAAATGAGTTGATAGAAAATATTTTTCTTATTAATAGAATATCTGTTCCTAAATTCATCATGAAAAGAATTTCGTCTTTAAAAAATTGAAAATCAAATTTCAAAACATGTTTAAATAGTAGCATCCCACCCGAAACCCTATATTTAAGCACGAAAACCCCAATGCTGAATCAAGAGTCCTTGGCGTCTAGGATTAGATCTCCGATGCCTCGGCTAGTGGATTCATCGAGGAATGGCACCTGATGTCAGTGCTTGAATTCCCAGCCGCACTTTTGTCCATCAAGAACAAGCCCGAAGCCTCGGCACCCCGACCCCGGACCACAAAGGCCGAGTGTGAAATCTCGGTACCCGAGCTCGAATACTCAACAACTTGGCTCGGGTCCAAAATCATGTTTTTTAACATCGAACAATGAAAAAACATCTTCTAATTCATTTTCAAGTTTCAATCAAATATTAGAAAATATTGTCATTTCCTAAAAAATGACTTCCTGAATTTTATTTTTTTTAAAATGTCACATTTTTCACACAAGAACAACAAAGCCTAGATGTCTTTTCGTTTCTCACATGTTAAGTATTTCTTAAGCAAAATTAACATCAATAAATTAAGTCTTTCTTCGTGTGAGAAAAAATATACAATTCCATTTTTCTCTCCTTTTGTTTTTGTTTTGTCTTTTGCTTTTAAGGAAAGTAGGATATACTCACCGTCGAAGAAGGATTCGAATCATCTGGCGGTGAGGGAGGGCCGTAGCGAAACAGGACAGTGTGCGGTAGGCGGGATGACAATCTTTAATTCGTGATTGGGTTTTGTCATTCTCGTGCCCACAATTAGACATGACCATCGAAATAATATTTTCTATCAAAGTTTTGTTCATTGTATTCTTGGCTGGGTGATTGCTAGCTGTTGATTTTTTGTCACCAAATGAAACACGTATGTAGATCTAGATTGGTAGGGCAATTTCCACGTCGGCGTCACCACCAACTCCAACTTCCAATATTTTTATACGGCCGGTATAGTGGTAACATCGCATGACGTTATTTTTCTTCCTATGGTCAAAACTTTACAAAGTTTTCAGCGAAGAGTAGAAAGGGGAATTGAGCTCTTTAGGTGGAGATTGCGACAAGTGAAGTTCTTTAACCTAATCGCGTATTCAAATATAAATCTAGTACTCGATCTACTAGAGAGAATGTTACAGTCTCAATTTTGGTGGGTGATGATGTTGTTGTTTTATATAAGTCTTAAATAGAGAGTAAATTGCATGACTTGATTAATCTAAAGATGCTTATCTACCCCTGACTATTATGAAAGGATTAATCACACAAGAATAGCTATCATGGCTCGTGTCGAAGCCCTTGAGAATCGGAGACCTTGTGAGCCGTGGCTCCAGGACACCTCTCTAGTATTGTGAGAATGAGGGTGAGAAATTTGAACCTTCCTCCCCTTATGAGATAAATAGGATATCTTTGTGACTCGTGAATTATGGATATACATTGGAGTTTGATAATGATAAACAACTTGATTTTGTAGCAACTTGATTGGTGCGAAAATTTAGGATATTAACATGTTACTGTTAGTCATGAACTTTCATCCAATATTTAATGTCATCACTTTCGATTAATTCCATTAGATTGGTAAACTAATGTATATTGTCATTACTGAACTCTCAATTAGTTCAATAAAATCTTAAGTTATTTATAATTGTTCAATGTCATCCTACTATTCTATATGGTCAATAAAATACGATGACGCCAATGATGGTCCGATAAGACTAACACTAAATGAAGAAATTATACAGACTCATTATGTATGTGCATATAATATACTCATGGAAACTGCAAGAAATAACATATGTTCATCTTTTGTGTGTGATTTTAAATTTACGAGCTAACTTTTTCATCGATCAATCGCCATAAACAGACTTTCTCTTCTACTTAATTATTTTCAATGATTATTCAAGCGGGATCAATTGAGAGACACAATCGAATTAATTGAAAGTTCGGGGTCACCGTTACACAATAAATTGATTTGATGAATAAAAATTTAGAGATGATATAGTACATTACGTAAAAAGTGCAGGAAATAGTGATAACATTATCTTGACCGGATGAAAAGGCCTACTTAAAAACTGTTGGGATAACCGACACTTTTATTGAGGAATAAAATAAAAAAGGAATATCGCAATTCGCAATTGGAGTGGACCCGAAGAACCAATACGAGGGACAGCTCACGGATCATGTTCATAGGTCCTCGCTTTTGAGCACACTTGAGTGCGAAGACTGTCCTTCCCGTGACCACAATCGAGCCACTGGCCCCTGAAAAGCTGAAGATACTTTATGGCAAAAAAGGCTGAAGCAAAACTCGAATCCTTTTGCACTTTATGGCAAAGTGGCAGGATAAAACCATGGAAAAGCGTGGTTGTAGACACATCCCGTGCAACCGTTTCTTTTTGAATAGGAATATAATGGGGCTGATCATTACCCCATCAAAGGTTCGTCCAAAATAGAATCTGGTGAGCTGCGCACGTCTGTTTGGGTTCTTCCTTCTCCTGTCTTAGGTAACTTAAGCTCCATCGCTGTGCTTTATGACTAATTTCCGAACGGAATGAACATTAAGTTAGAACAAGATGGTCCAGAAAGGCTCTAAACTTCAATTACAACTAAATAAGACGATGATACTCGTGCTGGGGCGTCATCTGCCGACCACCTAGAGTTAACAACTTAACACTAGCACTCCGGTTACTGAACAAAGTTCCGTTTGTGAGAGTTTTCATCCGTCAATCCGCAGGTCATCTAATCTAGTAAGGTTCAGAAAAGGAAAGGAGGTTTCAGTTTATGTTATGGGCAGAGACGATACTGGGCCTAAATGCAACCCAACCATTTCAGGTTACAGGCTGTGGTATAAATCGTATCCCATTTCCTTCGCGGTCCGCCGCTTCTATCAGGCAATCATCAATCACCAGTTAAAAGTGAATCGTCTCTTTCTTTCTGCTGGCGTCAGAATTGCAGCTATGACAACGAAGAAGAAAATGGATAGAAAAGAAGACAAAGAAATGGAGTCAGGAGAAGACAGAGGAAATTAAAGTTACTTTCGCGTGCTTTGGATGCCTTTTGAATGGAACCGATGAAAGGGTAATTAAGGTACCATCTCCATCAACTTACCTCAATCCAAACACAAGAAATGACCGAGATTTGACTGACCAAATCGATTTTAGTATACCGATTTTCTATTTCCCTTTTGCGTTCGGTTCTGTTCTTTTTTTCGGTCACGCGCTGGCTTGGCTTGAGACCCCATTAAACTGAAAGAGAAACAGTTCACAAAAGTCTTGGGGAGGATTTCAGGGCACTACAGTGCAGAATCATCTGAAGCAGGCTAGCCTTGCATTGGGTTCTTCCATCCTCATCAACCGACAAGATAAGGAAGCAACCAGAATCGGGGTAAAAGAAACAATTCAAGGAGCACTCCTCTCATGCGCACCAAGGAAAATTCAAGAAGTCCAAGGGCTGATCAATCCGCATACCTACTACACGCCCGGAAAGGGAAAGGTTCCTACTTCGAGTATCGGCATGGATCAACAAAGAATCATAAGAATCTTCCAAACAGTTAATGAAGCTACAACAATTAGGCAGAACAAGAGTCTTTCAGATAGTGAAGTGACAAAGACTAGGCAGGAATATGAACCGAGCTGAAGAAATTATCCACGAAACTCAACGTACAGTTATTCATCAACAATATAATCCTTCAGAGTACCTGCAGTGTTGCATAGCAGAGGATTCTCGACTTCGTATTCCTAAGCTCTTGGATCACTTGATGATAAAGAAGGGCCATATTATGAAAAAGCTCATTAAATCTCATGAAATGGGACATCTTCATGCCTATTTTTTATACCTACTTGCCAACTTTTTAACTGGGAGCGATTGTTTTGTGCAGGGGGTGAGTGAGGAGGTGCAGTTGCAGGCTTAATTGCTGATCTAGGCAATCTTTCCAAGCATCAATTCTTCTAGAGACATGCCAAATGATAAATGCTAGAAAGCACAAGAACAAGGCGACACATGACCAGACATGTACACCCAAGACTAGAGATCCAACAGGTTTTACAACGACAATTGAACAAAGGTGCCTAGAAGGATCATATTATTTCACCTACACCGCAAAAAGTGCACATGGACAAAAGTTGCTCAGCCTGCTAATAAAGAAATAATAACTATAAATCCAACGATTTAGGCATGGTGATTACCTACTCGAGACCACGTGTAGATGAACCAAATCCAAAAAGAAATAAGTTACCAAGTATCTGTAGATACTCTGTTATGACATATGAAGCAAATTTGAAAGGCTATTTCACACACCCTTCCCTTTTGGCATAGCAGGAAGTCCAATTTCATACTTCTAGTTTGTTGGAATATTAAAGGCAATCTTTCTTGTGTATATGTTTTGCAAATTTCACACAAGGTTGGTTTCCCTAGGTTTTATCATTCAAAAGATGAAAAAAAATAAGAACCACTTCGAATTCATAAAACTGACATTGCAGGTTTTGCAAGTAAAAGAGCAACTCAATACATGAAGTTTGCACATTAAAGGGTCTAAGCAGGGTCAAACATTCCAGCTATCCTATTTGTAAAGGTGCTATTATCTTGACTTAAACCCTGGACCTCCAAGTCATCATAAAGCAACCATTCTTTTATTATAGCAAAACTCACACTCCTACAATTCCTTACTTTTCTAGTGGCAGTAGATCATCCAGAACTTAAAGTGGATGACCTGCAACGCACCACAGAATGAGTCCACACATCATGAGTGCATGAAACATCAACTCTCACCAATAAAAAGGCGACATCAGGAACTATCACTAGATTATTAATTAAATGCATTTCTTCAAAAGAATTAAACTAACTCTACCCGTCTATCTTTAAGACTATCCTAGAACCCAAAATTCAAGATCTGAACAAAATAGAGGAAAATCCTCAAGCCAAGTGGATTGTTTACTCTATGGTCCAAAAGAAGTAGATTGTTTAGTCAGACTAATTCTTTCTAATTAGCATTGATCTTGTAAGAAGTGATCTCAATCATTGTAGAAATTTTCTGGTATAAAAATAGCCAGATATATGAAGCTTAACAACAGCATGTTATTGTAAAATGCGTTTGTGTGCAAAGTAATAAGGAGAAAAATGAACCTAACAATGGAGTTTCGTGAAAAGCATATTCCTAGAGTTGCTACATTCCAGCAGGCAGCAAATATGTAAATAACCATTGGAATATGGATCAGAACACTTACATCGTAGTGGAAGTACTTCGAAAAAAAATCAATATCATCATTCAACTACAAACATGCTCAAAACTTGCATAAAAAATTAGTTACCTACCAAAACAAAACCCTAAACTTGAACATAGTCCTAAAGCAATCCAGCAGAAGTAGGTATTCTTTCAATTTCA
This sequence comes from Eucalyptus guilfoylei, assembly GCA_016097605.1. NCBI lineage: Eukaryota > Viridiplantae > Streptophyta > Magnoliopsida > Myrtales > Myrtaceae > Eucalyptus > Eucalyptus guilfoylei. The sequence continues at coordinate 30,299,148 of CM027860.1, forward strand.
ATTTAGACTTTTCGAATGTAGAAGCTTCACAGAGAAGTCAATCACATGATTTTACAATCTAGCCTGAGATGGTATTGAGGCAGGAAGGATGCACTAACAGAAGAGAGCACATTACAATGGTGCAACAGGAATTATCAGAGTAATTTTGTGTTTGTGACTGGCCAACTCAAGTATTTGAGCTCCCCATATTTGTGTTGCTTCAGTAGCTATTCCTGTGTCAGTCTTTCTAGCCATTTATTCATGCCCAATCACATACACACTGATATAGTGGCGAAAGTTACATTGAGAGTTCCTAACCACAGGGTACATTCTTCTTTCTCGATGTCGAGCTATTATCATGATCTTGCCAACAACAAAACATGAGCATCCGCAATTTGCTAGAAACTTTTGCTGACAATGCTAGTCACAAGAACATCCCCGAAACTCCAACTCAAAGCTGCTAGATCTTTAACAGCTACGTGGCACATGAGAACACCAAAAATGTTCATCTCCCAGCCCTCTTCCAGATTGAAACAAAGCCACATTGCGATCCCTAGAATTTCGACGAACTGCAACGGACGGAATCGTTTTCTAACACCTAATTGTAGCATTTAACGTGCGAAAACAGAAATAGGCAAAAATCAATGTCAATTAAAAGCATTATAGATTCCAGCTCAATTCGCAGCACCGATCACTGCAGAAGTCAGATTTTTCGAACATCAAATAGATGATTATTGAGCTAACACCATATCAACATTCGACGCGGAGGCCAAGTCAATCACCGTCGAACCTCAGTTCCCCCCAGCAAGGAAAAACAAAAAAGAAAGAAAGGAAGGAAGGAGAGCTCAAAACTCAACTCGACCTTACTCCAAATTTCACCCCCCACAAACCCTAATCAGTCAGATTCGCTCATCTGTTGCTGCTCCATCTGCAGCCGCTCGAGGGCCTTCTGGTGGGCCCAGGTCTCGATGGTGAGATCGGGCTTCGCGTTGAGCCCCACGCCGAGGATCACGATCGTCAGGAAGCTGGTGACGTAGCAGGGGAGCTCCCAGTCCTCCCACTTGCGGGCTTGGCCGGGCGGCGGCGGGGGCCGGTTGAAGAGGTATCCCTTGGGGCGCTCCTCGTGGCCCGGCGTCACCCACCGGCTGGGCCCGGACGAGGACGAGAAGAGCCGGCGGCGGAGGGCGGCGGCCGCCGTCGTCAAGGGTTTCGCTGCCCTCGGCATGATTTCGCGAGTGGAGAGAGAGGAAGAGAGAGTGGAGCGATTGGGGAGACTCCTGAAGTAGGCTTGTCTTTGGCGGATCTGGCGATCGGCCTCCGTGCTTGAAACGCTGTCGTTTTGCCAGATGAGGAAGCGACGTCGTTTAAGGCTTATGGGTTTTTTTTTTTTAATAACTTTTCTCGACTAATTCTTTGTTTTGTTTTCTTGCCAAGTTAATTGGAGTTATTTAGCATGATGAATTTTGGATCAAGACAACATTAGTTGCTTCAAATAATAATGAAAGACGAACGTTGTAGTTTATACTTGTTTTGGACTAGGACGACGATAGATTAAAGCTCTCACCCCATTTGTTCACATTTAAAAGAAAAAAGTATTGAAAACATTATAACTATTCCACCAGATTTAATATATTTATGAACAAATAATATGTGTACTTAGTGTAAAAGTGAAATGTATGAGCTGCAAGATTTAGATTAGGTGAAAAATTTAAAATGCGTCCAGTCCATGACAATCATATCAAACCACTATTTTACGAGCCTAAAGCTAGTTTGATGCTTACAAAACATTTTTTTATTCTTTTGATGAGTAATACAATACAGGCACTTATCATTCACAGATAGAGAGCATTAGAGAAGAGATGGAGGTACATTATCCATACCATTGACCAAGAAACGACACTACTTAAATTAACAAAAGGCTTGTGAGCTATACTCTAAGAGGAGAAAATATGTCCGCTTTGCAGGATCGTGCTTTTCCGGCGCACTTCAACCAAAGATGTCCGAGCTTCCTCATTATCGAGATTTTGAAACATCGACAGTCAGTACAGCTTGGTCATCTCTGCTCCATTCACGCAGCCACATGCTTGACACAAACAATGGATCAAACCATGTCAAGAATGGTAAAGCCGAATGTGGCCGGTGTAGACAAGTTCATTTATTACTTTCCTGGGACGAATCTGCAGCTACAATTGGATCAACTGACCAGGAGTTTTTCAGTTTCGTCAAAACTCTAAAGCTCTAGTGCCTGAAATAAGACCTATACAGCATCATATCCTAGTCATTCTCTATATCCTATCTTAGTCGTATACTCAGTCTCACTAATCAATTACCATTTTACTCTACTCGGGTCAGAATCTTTCGAGTTAACCAAAGTCAAATGAATCCTAATTTAAGTTCTCGTTTCAAAAGAGGATCGAGTCAATGATCCGACTATCTTTAGGTTACTCTGCGCCTCGGAGTGAGGCAACTGAAGTGCTGTCGTTGATACAGACAAGCAAACCCCATCTCTGAACTCACAACACCCGATCTTTTCTCATACCAACACCTTGAGATAGGTTTTCCAGAACTCGCTCGCTGCACGTAAAAAAGGGGGGCGTGAATCACACTCCATCCCACTAACTGAGGTTAACATATGTCATCTCAGAGAGCAGCAAAACCTGCATGATATTGGATTTTCTTTAGTCTGAGCAACAGCGCCTCAGTATTTTCCTGATCTGTCATGGATTTTACAACTTGCTCCCCCTGGACAACCTGACATCTACAATAATTCCATTATCTCTTCTCACCCAAAATTGTCATACAACCTCATCGGGTTGTATCTTCAAAGCATCAAATAAGGCCTTACTCGTGAACCATAATAAAAATCACCAGTAGTCTCCACAAGTACAGATGCCATTGACAATATGGTGGAAGCGATTTTTGTCCCTCAAAGAAATTTCCCTTGCATAGAGTTTGGAGACAAATTTGGCAAAGTTATGGCAGTCAACACAAATCCGCAGGTTCTTTATCACCCGGACTGGAACTCCTTCTGCACTACCCATCAATCCAAAGGCCAAGGCCAGCTTTTCACTGTGACCGAGAAGTATCTTCTCCTTCTGTTCATCGTCCACATCATGAAAAGCACAACTCAAGTCAGGAACATAACCTAATGCTTTTATCTTGAGCGCCAAATCCTTCACCTTCTCAAAAACCTCCCCCCTTCTTGGGTGAAGACGATCACTGGCATGAAAAGTGTGAAGCACCTGGTCAAGCTCCACCCAGCTCCTTCCCGGCTCCTTTATCACTGCCTTCTCCTTCATCAAATGCCTCACGTTTCTTACATCTTCCCACCTCCCAGCTGTAGCATATAAATTAGAAAGAATCACATAATTCCCAGCATTTTCAGGCTCAAGTTCAAGAAGCTTACGGCTGACAAGTTCACCAATGTCAACATTAGAGTGAACCCTACAAGCACCTAAAAGTGAACCCCAAATACCAGGAGTCGGCTCAAAAGGCATCCGTTGTATATGTTCAAAAGCCTCTTGCAGCTGACCAGCACGCCCAAGCATGTCAATTACACACCCGTAATGCTCCATCTGTGGTTGAACTCCATGTTCCCCATTTATAATCTCATGGAAAAGCTGTAGCCCTCTTTCTTCCAATCCCCCATGGCTGCAGCCAGATAAAACAGCCAAGAGTGTAACGCCATCAGGTGCAACTTTTTTTTCTTTTCTCATGAGTTCGAAAAGCTCAACGACCTGTCTCCCGATTCCGTGTTTGCTGTAACCCACAAGCATAGCATTCCACGAGATAACAGTTCTCTCGGACATGCTATCGAAAACTCGTCTTGCGTAGGTAACACTTCCACATTTTGAGTACATGTCTATGAGAGAATTCTGCAGAACAACATAAAAGGGGACTTCACGCCTAAGGACATGACCATGGACCTGCCTGCCATGATTCAATGCAGCAAGCCCAGACAAAGCAGTCAAGACACTTGCATAAGTAACATAATTCGAATCCATCCCCTCTCTCTGCAACCTACTAAATAATTCTATGGCCTCTTCATCAATACCTAACTGAGCATAACCTGAGATTATAGCAGTACAGGAAACAACATCCCTTTCGGGCAAGCACTCAAACACTTCTCGTGCTTCATGGATTTTGCCAGCCTTGGCGTACATGTCAAGGAGTGAGCTCCCGACAAATATTTGGGATTCATAATTATTCTTAATGACTAAAGAGTGGACTTGCCTTCCCAACTGAAAACCCGACGCCCCCGTGCATGTAGCAAGAATCGTGGCGAACGTAAACTCATTTGGCTCTGTCTCTGCAAAATGTTAGTTAGCATCACCAAGAAGTAAACAAGAACCCACGGAAAACAAGCACTGCTCACTCTCATGCAGAATACCTGATCTCAACATCTGCTGGAAAAGATCCAGAGCTTCAGAGGCATACCCTTTCTGGGAATAAGCCGAAATCATGGCCGTCCAAGAGACCACATTTCGGAGCGGCATTTCGTCGAGCACCCGGCGCGCGTCACCCAAAAGCCCAATCTTGGTGTAGAAAACCATAAGCCGAGTCCAGAGATAAACTGGCGGGAGATAGCACGTCTTGATCATGTGGGCATGGACTCTTTGACCTTCTCTCAACGCCCTCTTCTCCACGCACTCGTCCAAGAGCGCGACGTATCCTGCAAACACCATTTCAGGGCCTCGAATGGCCATCTCCAGCAACGCCTCCCTCAAACAACCGTCGGAACGTAAAGCATTCGACTTTGAGGGGTTTTGAAGGACGGAGGAGCGCGCCGTTTGGCGGGCAAGTGCATTGGACAAGAAGCGAGAGAGCTGCATGGGTTGATGGGTACGAAGCGTCGCCTTTGTCAGCGTCTCTTTAGGTTGATTCCGAATTCTCAGCGACCCTTAAGTCCTTGGAGCCAAAGACTACTGCTGAAGCATCCATAACCTCGGACATCGAGGAAAGCTTCATTCTAGTTGGAAGATGTTACCTCGGACGTTGTAGGGGCTAGAAGTTTAACTTACTCTTGATATCGTCTTTGGGGTCCAAGAAATAGAAAAGTATTTCGAGATGGCGCTGTTTAGGAGGAGCATTAAAGTGGGTTTATTAGAGAATTGCCTAATCATAATAGGCAAAGGTAGTCGAATCATATGAACTGGCAATAATATACCGACCCATGCATGGGATGGGATTTGTAGGTGCCGTCGATCTGATCTTTCCAAAGAAGAGGCCGCGACTCGTGAATTCTCGAACACCTTTTGCTAGGGAGAAAAACTCCATCCTCTATGAAACTCAAGGCATTAGATTAGAGAATAGATGAAACGCTCTAAAAGAGGTCAAAGAGCATGCATAGTGGTAATTTTGACCGGCACCCTACCCAGCAAGAACAGTTTACCACTCTCTAGATCCATTATCGTTTGCACCATCAAAGCAAGAAAGCAAAACTCTAGGCACTCATTCCTCCAGTGAAGTGTACTATCCAGCCACTGGCTTTTTGGGTCTGCTCGAGAGATTACTGACTGATTATCTCTTTCAAGATTCAATTAGAGGCACAGGCATCGACCAAGAAGACGACAAATAAGCCGTGCAATTATCTAGCACTAGCAGAATTTCTCTCCTCTCCTCTTTTCTTCTGTACTATTTAGTGAAAAGGGATGCTAAGAGCTTCCATTCCCTCCACTCTGATGCCATGAAGGAATGTCTCGGAGCAAAGTCACGGAAAGCCACCATACATCTTCGACAGCCACAAACGGCTTTCAAACTTGGAAGAAATTGCTCACACTCACAACAAATTGGTGGGACTCAACAAAGCCTCCACACCACGAAATGATATCCGCAAGCACAACAGAAACACATAGGCAAATATGCATCACGGCGCGGAGTTTTACTTCCATAGTAGTTTGGAGTTTTGTCATTGTACAATGTGGATCAATCTTACCTTCTCATGAAGAGCTGACTTACTCATCCTCAGAGTTAGTGAATGATATAAGTACAGATATGTGGATTACAAATGGAAATTTCTACTCCAATTTGGGAGAAATATGGGTTTCCTTCCGCTGCTAATTATAAGAATTCATAGGACCAAAATTAGAAGAAGACTTGAGGTAGAAGCATGGAAACCCAGGTTAAATGGAATCTGACGCCTCCTAGTTCCTGCTAGAGTGGTAATCTTATATCTTGCTAATATATACACTAATTACTAAGACTAGACTACGAGTAGACCTTCAATCCACCTTCATAGCTCCATTTTCGGTTGCTCTAGAGTGCAAGGACACTGCAAAGGAGAGATAAAAAGGGACTTAGTCAGACAATTTGGGTTTCTTGCAGGCATAGAAGAGATAAATATGATTCATTCGGTAATAACATGTATAGGACCAAATTTGAAAGGCACTTGGTTAAAGTTTCTCACAAACTACAACAAGAACTTCCAGCTTTCTGTTAATTTGCTCATAGCTGAAGTGTATGACTCCCCAGCTATCTAAGCAATATTCAAAATCTGGGAAAAAGAAATGCACACCCCCATGTTTATTTTCCATATTTATGAATTTTAGATGGCAAAATTTTAAGGTGGGAAACATGTCGCTTGGATCAAAGAAAGGGGCAACAGACACTACCTGAATTTGCCGGAGAATCGTAACTCAATAGAGAATTCTCTGGGGTGATAAAGTTATGATTGTCTTGTTCCCTTCCCCAAACTGGCTGTGGAAGTGAATTAAACTGCCATTGCTGATGGTACTGCTGTCTGCTTCCATTAACCTGAACTTCAGGCCACATGAACGGCATAACCATGCTGGGGAAATTACTGTCTACCAGAGACATGTTCTGCAAGTGCAAATAAGCAAAAACACATCAAATTTATAAAGAAGTGAGCAATAAATGGCATAAAATGATGAGATTGATTGAAAAAAGGACTAATTGTTGTATGTATCAGATCAAAAAAGGAATTCCTTCTCAATGAAACTCGTACAAGATTCAAATTGTACCACAACCTTATCAAAGAGGGCAATTCAAACTCTTTGCGGTACGTTTTTGTGTTCTAGAGCTCTAGAAATGTCAGTGGGAATGAGTACTCTTCTGACGGTGCAAGAGTCTGGGTAATAACTGGTTTATACATGTTGAATGTCAAGGCTCAAACAAAAAAGAATATTGCTGAAGTGAAAAGGCAACCGAGAGAGGCGTGCACATTGATGGTTTTTATTTTTTGGGTACCAGCTGCAACCATGTGCAGATGAAGTACGTGACCCAGATTTACTCTACCTTTTATTTGATATTTCAAGAGAACTTCAGATGTAACAATGAACGTTGTACTATTACAAGATTCAGGATGTTTCTACCAAAGCCCCGGCATCATCTAACACGGAACATTCTGCTACAGCTGATATAAAAGATTCGAGGATAACCCCCCAGGAGGAAACACCTTGACATCTCTCTCTCTCTTTCAAGAGAGTGCGGAATAAAATATAAGAAAATTATACGTACTTCTGCTGCAAGAAAGCTATCCATGTTGAAATCGACCATTGGGTTAACTGCCGCAAGTCTCATTGACAGAAGCTGAAATACCAAAACACGCCATTATAAAGTACACTGCTAATCACGATCTTTAAAATTTTGGAAAGTACAATCAACAATGCACACACTTTGTCGGAGGCTTATGAAGCTCCATATGCCACAGCACCTTATTGCTTTCTCAATTTACGTGGACAAGAATGGAGGAAAAACATCATTCAACTGGTGATCTTACAAGTGGAAGAAGAAAATATTACTCAGGCATGCCTTCCGATATCTTTACAGAACAGAAATGGAAAACCCCATACACCCTTAATTTGAAATTGAAAGCAATTGGCAAACCAACATGATCAATATACACCATCAACTATGACTAAAGGGACTCAATGTAGGCACAAGCATCAAGATCTTAAACCTCAAAATGTTAGGTGAACACTGTACCCAAATGTGAAGAAGAAACAGATAAAAGGTGTAGAGCCCATTAATTTGACAGCTTGTTCGAAGAATTGTCCCCAGAGCTCAAGAGTGAGAACTCCATTATTTTCTGGCGATTTATAAGAGCTAGACTTCAACAAGCCTAAGCTTTTCATATAGCACTATTAACAAACAAACCAATCAGAAGGAACTTTGCTATTTCAAGGGTGAGTATCAATTACCTCAACTTGGTGTTGTAAAGATTGCACATGATTAATGATTTCATCCAACACCGAAGCTGTACCAGATATCTGCATAAACAAATTATCTTTGCATCACTTTCGCTACCCTAAAATTAAAACTTTCATCTGCATTCGAATCTATAAGAATAGAATAACAGTATTCACTGCTTCCAGCACAATTTACACGAGTAGCCAGAAACTTTCCAGAAACTCTCACTGTACAGTTTCAAGGTACTTTGGCGTAAAGCTAATCGCAAGGCCTAAGACAACCCAGAAAGGCATCTGAGTGAAAGAAATCTTCCAAACTCACCACAATATGTTGTACTTACCTAAAGAAGGTTGGAATGAATATAATCCTTATATCTCATCCACAAGACCAAAAATAACTAAGATGAAACAAAAGGCGGAATTTACTGGACATTTGTCAGGCCATCATAACAGAAGGTTCAGCCCCTAGAATTGGAAATCCACTATCTACTCGAGAAGAGTCACCCAGGTATCCCAAAATCTTAGGCAGTACACTTGATAAGGATATCAAAGGAATATGGAAAAGAGGCATGATGACTGCAGTAGTACCTGCAGGCTCCAACTTTCATTGGATCATGAATTTGCCAGACAGTCAGTGAGGTGTATCCATTACCAGATATTTTCAATACAATATAACTCCTTCGCAGGATATAAAGTGCAAAGAAATTGTTGATGGATCATCCATGACTGAGAAAAATAAAGACACTGCAAGCATATTTATTCCTGAAAGGTTGTACCAATTAAAGGCACCTTGCTTCCTTCAGAATGTTGTTAAGCTTCATCTATACACCGAGTACCAAGTAAAGCTACCTAAGAAAGATGCCCTCCTTATTAAATAAACACATTTTACAAAGACATAACCAGAACATCCAACCGTCCTAAACAAATAGCAATAGCCATCTTCTTCAAATACGTAGCTCAGCTAAAATCTAGCTTCAGTTTTGTTAAACTGATATCAACTCGCATTGCATCCCGCGAAAATATCTCATGGAAGCACTCTTCAGAAAGAGGAACGAGGAGGTGGGGGTGGCAAATGAATCTTTACGTGATATCACATCGTCTCTCGTAGCTGTTGGTTGGCAAGTTTTGTTTGGGCATTCGGAAAAGGAAATATTCCTTGTCCCTTAAAAAAGAAAAATTTGTTATTCTTGTCTTAAGGGGGGCCTCTCACAGACATCTACCTAGTCCTCCACTCCCAACAAAGACAAGTGTCAAAGACCCACCAATCCATCCCCGTCCCCACTCCCAAGGTAAATATCGCCATCCCCCGACACGAAGATAATGCGATGCGGTTGTATTGCATCACGAACATGAAATTTCCCCAGCAAATGCCCAAAAGGCTCAACGCCAGCCAAGACCCAAAATTCCTTTCGGGGGTTTTTGACATAATTGCCCTGAAAAGGGACTCCTGACCTACCCAACGAAAGGGCAACGGAACAACCCCCGCGGCGGGGCGAAATTACGGAACTGCCAACGGGGACTTTGACACTTCGAAATGCCCTTCCCCCCCCCCCCCCCCCAGTACAAAAGCCACATCCCCCCACACATCGTGGTTAAAAAGGTGAAAATGACACCCGGGCAATTATTAAAACCCGCATAATTACCAAAAGAACGCATAATTGCACTTTTCAGAGACAATTAAGACTGACATATATCAGCCATCCCCACTAATCACGACCACTAAATCTAAAATCACATCACGGTGAAGGAAGGAAACGCTGACCTTGCTGCAGCCCGGGACGAGCTCCTGCAGCAGCTTCATCCGAGCATTTATTTTCTCTCTTCTCGCCTGCAACGTCCCGAGCGGAAAAACTTCAGACAAGATCGCTGCGGTCTTGTCGGTAAAAGGGACGATCGAAACGTACGGATAAAACGCACGAATTAAGTTAAGGAAAGAGACGATACCCTCTCTGCTAAGCTATGGCTATCGGTGGCTTGACCGCGACGAGCTCGGACGTGGACGTAAGGAAGCTCCTCCGCATCTTCCGAGCTCTCGTTCTTGCTCTTTTTAGCCGACACTTTCGCCTGAAACTCGAAATTCGTCCACGTGAATTGGAATTAAAAAGAAGAGAAAATACCCAGAAATCGCCGGAGGCGTAACGAGGAATCGTGCCGGAAAGTGTTGATTTTGCTGGGGAATTTTTATTTTTTTTTCTCTTCTTCTTCTTACCTTCCTCTCCCGGTCTTTCCTCTTCGTCGGCCTCTGCCCCTTGTTCTCCACCGTCGGATCGGACACCAGCGGCTGCGGCGACGAGTTGGGGTTCGAGTCGGACTCCGTCAACGGCTCGCTCTTCACCTTCTGCGAGCTCGTCTCCAGGGAGTCGTTCTTCTCTCCGAATAAGGCGGGGTACCTCGCCGCGAGGTCGGAACCCGCGGCCAAAGCGAAGCCGCCCCCGCCGAGGCGGTGCAAGGGCGACCCCGCGGGGCCGCCGGGGACGGCGACGCCCGGGGAATTGGGCGCCTCCGGCGAGTGGAGGAGCTCGATGGCTCGGGACGAGGGGAGCTCGAGGAGGGCCGTGAAGGAACTGGCGGTCTCCGGGGGCGGGGCCATCAGGCTCCGGAGATCCTCGGGGAGCACCGACTCCAGCGCGGCGTCGGTGGATCCGGCTAGGGTTAGAGCTGTCGGCTCCATCGGGAATCGGCTTCGGGAGCTGATCGAATCGAGCTGGACCCAAGTGAGCTTCCAGGCGGAAATGCGGGCCTGGACCCACGCCGAATCGATCGAAAATAAGGGAAGGGAAGGCTCCGCGCGAGCGAATTCGCGGAGGCCGACGCGAGACGGAGGGCCCGGAGAAGTCGTCGGAAAGTGGAGAGCGGCTGAAGCAGGAGGCGGAACCGGAGGGGGGGGAATGCCGGCGGCCGGCGGCGGCGGCGGTGCTGCAATGGCGGTCAATGGGGGTGTGGTTCTCTCGTTGGTCGCTGTGTATTCTCAGTTTGGGAGCAAGAGAGTAACGTTGCCGCTTCGGTCTTTTGTAGGAGAAGCGGGCTAGTGATAGAGAGAGAAAAAGTGGGAGGGGACGAGGGGCAGCGCCGGTTCAGTTGAGATTGGATGGTCGCCTTTTGCTTTTCTTTTCTTTTTTAATTCACGGTAAAGCAGTCGAAAGTCAATTCTTGTTCTTCTTTTTTTTTTTTACCGTCAAATATGCGTCGAATTTGTGGGCCGTGTGAATTTGACTTTTTTAACTGCCGATCCAAATTGTGAATTATAACAGAACAATCGAGCCACGTGCAGGTGATTGGAAAGGTGACAACAGTGCAACGATAAGATTGTTAACGCAAAATGCAAAGGGGAAATCATACAGATATCGCAAATCCACGAAACTCACGGAATATTGTGTAAAACGAAGTAATTAATATGTCTTTATTGGCTTGTAACCTTTTAGATTTAATTTTTTTTAGTGAATGTACCTCCATGTGATGATGCCTCGAACATGGTGCCGGATTTTTTATGCTTTCTCCAATAATTATGACATATCACCTATCTATGTATCATCATCATTATCAATACCATAAAAAAAAAAGCCTTTGGAGTTCACTACTTAGATTCACAGAGGGCCCATCACAATAATCCACGATTCTCATGAGATTGCGTCGTCAAAACATCCATGTCTCGCATTTTATTAATTATTTGTATGTCCATATGATAGTTTTAATGGGATGAAAAGTAACAAAATATAAAGAAAGCAAAGTGGGAAATCTACATCATAAACATCAAGAAGATACATAATCTCTTTGTTATCACAATACACATAAACATATACATTCAGTACTTTTTTTCTAAACTGCAATGGTATTTGGTTAAGTAAATCAACACTAGTCACTTGATTAAGGACCTTTCATGCTTGCGTGAGATCTACACTAGTGATTGTCCGTTGATTTTATTGATGTCTTATGTTCATGGGTCTTCTCATAAATAATGCTGAACTCGTTATTCTTATATGGATGTGACTTAAAGTTCAAAGGCATGCAATTATTTTGCGTGATGGAAATGCATACAACGTCGATCAGTTACGATAGAAAGACAAAGGTGATCAAATCAACTAGGGCACTTGAGGGGTCTAGGTCTTAATAATGGCATACCATTAGAGTTTTAAAAAGACAAAATTGGAGGTTATATCAAATGAAATAGTTCCATGTTACTAATTGCAATTATGTTTTTTCGAGATTTTTTTTGTGACAAAAGCCATGCACCATGCAAAACCTTTGCATGCGACATTTTTCATGACTAGAAGTCATGTCAAATTAATAATATTGGCCAAATGCTATTATATTGACAATGACATGTGATGAACATTTAACTTGCAAATCCTATTAATTAAATGACACCTTTTTGCCACCCATGATAATGGGAAGTTATAATTCATGTGACTTACGTGGCAACTGAATGAGAAGCACGAGGTCTTAACGGGCTTACATGCCAGGTGGGGTGTAGAGTGTCGAATGGACAAAACTCATTGAAAAAATGGAGCTTGTCTAGAGAAATTAAGAAAGGCCGTGGTTGGAAAAATCACCTAGAAAATCCAATGCTACATAGTGGTGCCCTCTGGATTGAATATATAATTTTCATGTTCCTTCTATATGACTTTTAGTGATTATAATTCCAGCTTTCTTTTGTATATGAATGTCTAAAACTATTTAAATATAGCCGAACATAAAATACTTCCCCCATGTTCGATATGGATGCTATCTTGTAATTATTAACGAGAGTCATCAAACCTCATAATTTAATGATTTCAGTTTTTTAATGAACCAAGCTTCCTTCTTAAGAAGAAATATAGTATATTTGTCATGTCTTTTAGTAAAAAAAAACTTATTACAACTGGCTTGAAAGTAAAGAGTGTTCACTTCAATTCAAATACTTTTACATATTAAAAAAAAAGGGTCCTAGTTATCTTTATGAAATGAAGGGAAGGGATTGAATTATAACTTTGCGCAGACCGGAAAAATTATCGAATTATTTGGAATGCTTTGGTTTCTAATTGTGGTTATATTATGGAGATTCACCGATAACACCAGTCCTAGTCAAAAGGTATTATAGTGTCAATCATTACCTTCATCGACCGTCTAAGTTGCGAACCTGATTAATTTCGCTCACTTTACCTGTGCATCCTACGGAAAAATGTGGGGAGGTCGTAGTCTGTGTGATTCCGTCGGTTCAGTGCGACCGTGCACGGTGCAAGTCGAGTGTCTAAATTTCATTGGTTACGTGAGAGCCAATTGAAACTCGGATAGACAGGTACCAGATCTTTTGTACCCGTGGCATGAAAAATCGAAATCGTACCGGGTGCTTTAGTCACGCGCACGTTCATCCAAAAAAATATCCAAAAAATCATAAATCTACTACATAAATATTAATTCAATTCATTTTTTTTTTAATTTAACAAATTTATTCATAAACCTTTTACATTCATGGCCACTAAGCGTTAATATAGATATAAGTGTCATACATCGGTACCAACATTAATATTTTAAAAATTTTCTTGAGCTTTTCATTACTTCTTTTTTCACATTTTCTTTCCTTTTTTTTTTATTCTCTCGAAACTGTGGATTGGCCAACCATTGTCTATCACAGGCGAGAGCCTTTGTGCCCTCACCACCCACGAGCAAGGGTGTCATGCTTCACCCAAATCTAGGCGAGGGCTACAACGCCCTCACTAGCCACAAGCGAGGGCCTAGTTTGGGCGAGGGTTATGATGCCCTTGTCGGTAGCTAGTGAGGGCACCACAGCCCTCAATTGGATTTGGTTGAGAGCTCGCCATCCTCGTTAGGCCTACAATTGGGAAAAAAAAGAGAAGAAAAGAAGAAAAAGAAAAGGGAAAACAAAAAACAAAAAAAAAGGTATTAAAAAACTTAGAAAATTTAAAACTTATCTATATCAGCATCAGTCACATTACGTAGGATGCCTAGCGTCTATGTTAATAATCTCCAATCAAAATTGATAGAATGAATTCAATTGGTAGAAATGAAAAAAATTCATTATCGAATTAGCATTAACGTAATATGTTTGAAACTTTTTTAATATTTTTCCCGACATTCAGTCCTCAACCTCTAATACAATTCTATAGGGAAAATTACCACATTAGTAATAAATTTATTATACACATGTCAATTTCATCTTAAAATTTTCGATTTAGTTAAAAAAATTTGTGCGAAATTTCAATACAATTCCTTTTGGCTAATTTACGCAGCATACCGTCACGTTTATAATTTTTGACGAAAACTAGTTAGAAAGACTATATTGAAATTTCACGCAAAGGTTTAGAATTAAATTGACAAAATTAAAAAATTTAGAACTTAATTGATATATAAACGATAAATTTATGATTAATCGGACGGTTTCCTAGGTTCCATAAGCCCATGTTAATTATAGTTACATCAAGACTTGTTTTATAACGGTCATTCTAATGAACCGGAGGAAACAATGTTGTTGACCTATAGGTCGAGTGATTCGTCCATTCTACAGGCGTCGTTCATTTGTGCCATGTACCTGGAAATTTACAAATAGGGGATTATTATAGCCTCTTTATTGACCTTTGCCGACGGCATGAGTTATACCCCAACATGCTCATCCGACCTCCTTCTTCAAGAAATCAACAGTTCCTCAAGTTTGGTCATTTCAATAGTTTTGGTTCTTTATTGTGTCAGAAATAATTGTACAGTCCTTACAAATGATTGAACTAGATTAAGAGAGTTACATAACCGATATGGACAATGCAACAATCATGAGCAAGACATTATTGGTCAAAAAGTGAAAATAAAAGGAGTAATGCCAGGTCTCTTATATAATTTTTTTTAAATGATAATTCATATTAATTGAAATAATTACTCAATTGAAATTCTTTTCATTATTGATAATAATTTATACCTAAACATTTTCGTGGATTATGAAAATAAGTTTTGCTCATTTATTTTTTTAAGTGATACAAATGATCATCTTTTTTTTCACGAAAAAGATGGAGCCTTTTAATTATAAATAGTAGGGACCAAACTATGAAAGCAAAGTGGGGAGTCATTAACTTGCTTTCACCCATAAGAGTCGGCCCACATGTACGTTTTGGCGGGGGAAAATGGAAAATTAAAACCCTTGGTTAGGACAAGTCAATAGAAAGAATAAATAGTCAAGGGAAAATATTTTTGGACCAAAATAAAGAAACATGCTTAAAGATTCAGTTTAATTGTACGAAATAAGAAAGATTTCCTTATGCATTAAAAATAAGAAGGATATTAAATTATGAAATATATAAAACGTAGATCTACAATTCAAATTTATTAGAAATTATAAGGAATCATTCATCGAATTGGCTAGAAATTTAGCTTAGTTTTGAATAATATTTTTACCCCATGTTTAATATTACAAGATGATAATTCACTTAGGGTATACTATGGAATATGATGAAAAAACATTGAGATCCAATCCTCCTTTGGGTTCTCCTTATTGCTGTCGAATAAAATTGATATACAAGGGCGTGCTAAAGAGATATCCATGAAAATCGAAGCAGACAAAGACGAATAGAACTTCAAATGGTTGGAGAGCAATCAAGATCACTTCGCTGGACATAAAATCGAATATAAAGTGCACGAATAGAGCTTTAGATAGAGTGATGATATTATACGAATCTAGATGCGAGAAAATGTCAATCGCAAGGAATCAAGACGACACCGAAAGGAAATAGATGGAAAATAACATGGAAGGGAAACTTCCACATTGAAATTGCTCCATCTCTCTCATCCACTTCAATCTCCGTAGCTTCAAACTATAACCAAAGTCTAATGAGTCAAACTTGCTAGAAATTCAACTCATTCTCTTTTGATCCGACCTACCTTTTTTCTGACCACCGCGGCACAATTTTGCTTACCTTGATCTTTGGTTTGTTTCTCTTTAAAGTAAGATCATAAGTTTATATGACAAATCTATTAAACGTTACGTATAGATGCGCACTAGCACTTTCTAATAGAGGGGCGCCAACGTCTGTACTGGACACCCCCTTTAAATGAGATATTGAAACATGCACTAAAATGGGTAGTGCCAAAATTTGTCTCCCTCTTAGGTCAGACTCCCACTCTCGTAGGTGAATTTCCTCGCAAAAGCGACCTATCGTAAAAATGGGTTTTGCGCGATCATAGAGAGAGAGAGAGAGAGAGAGAGAGAGAGAGAGAGAGAGAGAGAGAAGCAAATTAAAAGGAGTGATTTCCTACGGGTCTGCTTAAAAATTACTCTGAAAACGAAATTGTGAGTCCTATGCTTCACGCGACCTGTTTAGGTACGATGGGTGGATCGCTTATTGACTCGGCATTCCAATTTCATCACATTAGATAGAGAAGAAAAAAATCAAATGAGATTGAACATTCATCGTTGTGGGGATAACTAGTCAAAAGATCATAAACCTATTATATGTGGACAACTCCAGTCCTAAATCATATGATTATGCTAATTAAGTCATAAATCTCTTGACGGTTTGTCAAGTTAATCCCAAATCTTTTAATTATGCCAATTTAGTGCTAAATCTTTTGAAAATTTATCAATTTAGTCATAAACTTGTTATTTAAATATTTGGTTGGAAGGACGATATTGATATATCGTCATAAAGTTTACGACCAAATCGTCAAATCACCCAAGGAGGTTGAACCGACAAAACAAAGGAAGAGAGAGAGATAGGTCGGCCGCAAATCACCGTTTCGGTCCCGAGTGGCGGGGACCGGGCACAAGCGGAGGCCCGACACAGTTTTTAATCGCAGAGGATGACCCGTCTTTTTCTGGCATTTATATGATGCCCAGTTTGATCCCCATTTTCTTTCTCTCTCTCTCTCTCTCTCTCTCTCTCTCTCTCTCTCTCTCTCTCTTTTTATTTAAATTTCTGTTATTATTTTTGGCACAGCCATTTCACCACACTGCACACCAAGATCCCCATTGAAATTCCATGGTCACTGAATTTGGCAAGTAAATGAATTTATGGCCCAGTTAATTATACATCGTGATGGGTCTTAAATTTCTTTTCCAGATTTTCAACTTACGCAAGGACTCGATAGTCCTCGGAAAGTTTAATATATTCATTCTGTCGACACGTGTTCTCTAATAAACCACATTTATTTATGGGTTTATCTAACTTCCATGATGAATGTAGCTCCAAAAATGAATTTTTTTTGGTCGCTAGTTCTAATATATCAAAAGTTTTCGATAAATATCACGGATCATATGGATAAGCTAGCGAATCATGATAAGCGCCGTGAATTATATGTTAATTGTGTGACGGGTGTCATTTGTATTTTGTGGGAGACATGTGCTGCGTATCGTTGCGAGGCAATGATGTTGGTCTCGCTAGTTGTCATGCCGCTATTAACATGAGTTCGACGCTCTAACTTTGTAGTTGTATACATATAGAAATAGATTTATGCAGATAAAAGTATTATAACTATAAATACGCGTAAAATCTACGTAGCGATATCCGTCACTTGGGACGACCTAACCTTGCATTGGTCCCTAAAAATCCTTATTCGAATATGTAATTAATTAATAGAGATAACAACACAAACTTTAACTAAATGTGTAATATGATCTTTAAATTTTGAATCAATTCAATGTGATTTATAAACATTAAACTTAATATCGCGTGATCTTTGAACTTTTAATTCATTCGAAGTGGTCTCATGATTTTTTTTACATATTTAATTTAGTTCTCGAACTATATGAAAATATTCAATGTCATCATTTTATTAATTCGAGTTGAAGGATAATCTGGTTACAAGGTAAAAAGTCGGAATTGCGATTTTAGCATCTTTTGGAGCGTGTCCTCCCCATTTTCTTTTGAGCCCGATCGCAGCGGAGGTGGGGGGACAAGAGCAGAGCACCAGCGGGCGACATCGGACAAAGGGTCTCGGGCCCCGGTTACAACTGGCGAAGCAATCGACAAAACATGGGGGAGGAGCCTTTGATTAAGCAAAACGGAATGATGCAGAAGAAACGCGCAGACGTAGAAAGCGGTGGATCCATCAATCGATCGATCGATCTAATCACAGAAGAAGCGAAGCTCCCCCCCCCGTGATCGATTCGGACCGGAGGATGGACGGTCGTCGATGATGAGTTGTCGAGTTCTCTCATTCGACGTACGTTTGACTGGGACCTGCACGCGTGATCGTGCAAACTGGGGGTCGGGTCCGTTGGATTGGATTGGGTGGGCCCTCTGCTGACGTCACCCCGTGCGTCGGATTCTTGATAATGGACCCGGGGCCGAGATCGAGTTACGCGGAAAGCCCCTGACGGATCTTTTTGCGATTTTTAGGCCTTGATTGGGCTATTAAATTCAGGGCATTTGGCTCGCGGTCATTTATGAATGACCGAATTATTTACCCCCGCCTCTCTGTTTGAGCGGAAAATTGAAAAATTCACAGTTTGCCCGACCTGAAATCCACATGATCTAACGGGCTCACATCCGTCGGAGTCGTGTGAGCCCGTGCCATGTAAGAACATCTTGTTTCTTAGCATGCTGGTTACAATTCTAAGGCAAGGATTTACTAAAGTAGACATCGGCACCACTTTTCGACATGTATATGTTTATAGTGTTCACGTAAACGCATAATCAACTTAATCTCATAGCTAATGATTTTTTTTGTGGTCCGTTAGTTTTGCAGAAAAAAAAAGTTGTAGGAAACCATTTTCTTTATTTTTCCAGTGTTTGGATTGCTTGGAAAAACAAGCCAGCAAAAAAATTTATGTTTAAATTTAGGAA
Source organism: Eucalyptus guilfoylei (assembly GCA_016097605.1). Lineage (NCBI taxonomy): Eukaryota > Viridiplantae > Streptophyta > Magnoliopsida > Myrtales > Myrtaceae > Eucalyptus > Eucalyptus guilfoylei. The sequence goes on from CM027860.1 coordinate 30,318,037, forward strand.
AATGAATTTCCCCTTCAAGAATAAGAAATGAAACCATTTTCCAAAATATGATTAAATATCGACACTTAGGGTCCCGTTCGTTTCGCGGAAAATTGATATTTTCGGAAAATATTTTTTCCGTAAGTCATTTTCCAAGAAAATGACAATATTTTCTCGGTGTTCGATAAGGAAAATATTTTTCAAGACTTCACCACTTAGGCGTATGCATCACTTACCGACCTATAAATCCATCAAATATGAACTTGCCTTTAAATCTAAGCAAACCTACTTCATATCTTTGTTCTCTTATTATTGCCAAACGCTTATCTACTCTAAAAAAATGTTTGTATGAATTTTAAAAAGAAGCAAAAAAGAAAGAAGCAAAGCATGTATAGCTCTCATAAGAATCTTCCAGTTTAGTGATCTGTTCTTCCCCTGCGTTTTTTGTGTTCTAATAAACAAAAGAAAAAAGAAGCAAAGCATGTAGAGCCTTTTACTTGAGCAATGTACAACTGCAGGGTAGAACAAATAAAGAAAATGATAAGCAAGAATGTAGAGCACGAACTTGAGACCGACAAGCTCGAGGTTCGCCTGACAATGGTCAACGACTAGCCAAGAAAGAAGAAGATGGGAAACAAAGAAAAGAAAAAGAAAAAGAAAAAGAATAAGAAAAAAATAAAAGAAAAAGGAAATTAAAAATAATTCGAATTAAAAAAAAAATAATTCGAACAAAAAAAGAAAAGAATAAAAAGAAAGGGGAGGAGGAAGTGGGGATTTAAAGGTGTGAGATAAGAGAGATCAAGTGAGGAAAATGTTTTCTACTTTTCAAAAGTGGAAAACATTTTCCCTTAATTTAGAAGACTTTTTTCCTTTCATGGAAAATATTTTTTCCAAGGAATTCATTTTCCGTGAAATGAACGCCAGAAAATCCGGAAAACATTTTCTCAGAAATTATTTTCCGCGAAACGAACAAAACCTAATCGAAGATTCTATGCTTAGACATAGGAATCCCAACGCCTATTCTTGAGTCTTTGGTTGTGGGCCCAAGTCCGTTAAGTCGAGCTCGAGTCTAAAAAGGGCAGGCACGAGCGCCATGGAGCGGGGCACATGCGTTGGGGTTTGGGGTTCAAATCCATGGACCCAATATCGGTGCTTGTGCCCTTGCTTGGCTCCTTTATACTCATGCCTAGGTCTTTGACGTATGAGCTTGAGACCTCGGCACAAGTGCTCGTTTCCGCAATTATCATGCCAAAGTTACCACCTCTCATATAGTGCATGGCTATTTAAAAAATAATAGCAGCTTTTCATTTCCAAATAACGGAAAATAATTTTCATATTTTAACAGAATATTAAAAAGTACTATTATTTTTCTTTAAAATATATATTTTTTAAAATATCAATATTTTCACGAAATAAATAGAATCTTAATGAACTTTCCGGTTCTTCGGTGAGCTCCACCAGATTGGCGGGGTCTAGTTTTTTAATTTACTTTCACCTTAGCTTTATTGCTGGCATTTTTACCTTCTTTTTTTTTTTTTTTTTTAGAAAGCATTGCCTGGAAGTAGCCGTACTGAGAGGCAATTGCCAGGCAATTGCAATGGATCGTGTTCATATAGACCGGAGGAAATTTAATTCCAGCTTTCACTTTTAGGGACAGTCCTTTCTAAGGGTACTTCCCATGGTTTCCTATGACCTTTCCTTTGGTCCAAGGGCACAGATGCAAATGTACCACCACCCCAACATTTTTCATTATTACTACCAACCGCATTGATCGCTCGAGTCGCTTACAAGACAGAGCAACAGCAATCTTCAGATCGGGACCGCTCATTTCTATTTATTGCTCTCGCCATGATCAACAGGGCAAAACTCAGTTCTTTGTTATTGTTACGGCGAATCGAATTTCACGGTTCGTCGAATTTGGCTTTTCTCGCGCATGTATCGTGGTGGACGAGACGTGTGTCTGTGGGCATATTGAGAATTGCGGACCTCGAGTCTTCCGTAATCTTAAGGTGGTGATCGAGCCGGAATCACGATATTCGACGGGGACAAATTCAATTCGTGCTCATTGAATTGTAGTGAATTTGGAGATTGGGTGGACTTTGTCTTCTCGTATTATTGACAGATATTCTCGACATATGGAAAAAAATAGGCCACATCTCAGTTAATTATGCTGTCGATTTCTTGAAAAATCGATAATAGCCCGCATGTCAATTAATTATGCTGGCAAAGCAGAATTTTTCTGTCTTTTTCTGTCACGAGAAGAAACTGTTCATATATCATAATAATATTAAGACCTAGATTGCTAGATAAATAAAATTTTAGTGACAACTTTTTGACGCGATTGATGTGATGTGCGAATAACTCGTACATACTCTTTACAACTTTTTCGATCGATTAATATTCATGGCAAGATGCGATTGTGCTTGCTCCCCCTCACTCTTATCCTTATCTTCTTATGAATTCTTTTTGTGTTTGTATCTATATTTATATTTGGATTTTTGTCCATTTTAAAAGTTGTGTACTAAAATGTTGCTAAAAGTTGGATATGTGCCTAATTGTTCCCCTAATTGGCGTTTCTTATCACAAGCCTTTTCCCTCTGATGTACCAAAAATTGTCTCATTCACAATTTTCGTGTTAATAGAAAGATAACCTTTCACGACGACTCCAAAGTTTTAGCAATAACATGACGTACTAAACATGTTTAGTCGTCATCGTTGATTGCGATCGATCATTTCGTTGATTAATTCTTTCGAGACCTTCGAATGGTTGTCAGCTATGTAGAACGGGCACAGACACGCGACAGGACACGACACACCGACACGTCATTTCTTAAAAATAGAGAATTTCGACACATTCCGACACGTTATATATTAAATATATTTGTATATATAATAATAAAAATAGTCTAGAATTAATTTACACAAAAAAATATTAAATAATATCATTCATTATTTTAATTTGTTACAATAATACATGAAACTTGGAGAAAAGAAACATTGTTTAAAGAAAAATGCTGAAATGATATTTTTAAATTTATTTATTTATCATATATAGTATTTTTTATTACTTCTTTCATAGTAAAAGACTTTTTAAAAAACTAAAACAATTCTAAAAAAAATAAAACTGAAAAAAAAATTGACCCCATGCATGTATATTTATAGCATTTTTATTACTTCTTTTATTACTTTTTTGTGTATATTTATATTTTGACCCCACAAGTATTAGAAATTTTTAAAATTGACCCCGTACGTATTAGAATCGCGTGTCGGAATTCTGGACTCGCGTGTCGAAATGTGTCGGAGAGAGTTGACCACGTGTCGGATTTTTCGACACTTGTTGACCGCGTGTCAGAGCGTGTCGGGACGTGTCGGAGCGTGTCGGACACGTGTTAGAGTGTCGAATACGACACGAAGGCTTTCGGAGAGTGTCCGTGCTACATACGTTGTCAGCACAATTATTAGGAAAGTAGCCGAATTGGAGCTTAACTTACCATACACGAAAGGCGATAGGCTTGTACGTTCGCCCCACCCGTTAAGAATACCTTCCAAAGTTCGCGCAGAAAAGCGAATTTCTTTTATAGTCCTTATTTAAGCGATAAACCTTGGCTTTTGGAGACCGAATGGCAGCTCTAGTCCGCTGCGCATGTTATGCAAATTGTCCGATTAATAAAGATGCACGAGTGGTTGCTATCATGTGCGATTTTAGTCAATCGCGTAATATTAGCCAGACCACAAGTGAAAGAAAAAAAAAGTGAAATAAATAAAATTATGTGATACGTGACGGTGACACCATTTCCTCCATTTAGAGACAAACGTACCACGAATTAAATGATTAGAGTTTCATGTCATTGTCTATGTATTTTCTTAGAATGGCATTTTCATCTTGTCGATTCGGATGTCTTGAAATATCCATCGGAATGTATACATACAATGAAATACTTCTTATTTCTCAGGGTGCTTCACTTCACCCTAGTTACAACTTGCGAAAATTTGCTTTTAACTAATAGACCAGAGACTCTCTTTATGAAGCAAGAAATAGGTAAAAATAAAGAGCCGAAAATCGTGAGCATTGACACGCCATTAAAGGGTAAAAAGATCCATTTTGTTCAATGTTCCCTAGTAGGAAAAAAAAAATGAGACGTTTCAATTCAGCATTTGGCCAAATGCTGAGCTTGGCAATGCCGAAACATCAAGGTAGGTCTTTGCTTGTCTTTGCTTTTTGTCTTTGTGGAAGACCATTTCTAAGGTTAAATGTTTTTTTTTTCTCAAACTACACATTAATTTTTTTTCATTTTTTTTGTTTTGCCCTTCTCGTGACTATTTGTCTCTGTGGGAGGGATGCCAACGAGACCTGATTTGGCCAGCATGGGGCCAACAACGTTGCGCAACCTAGGTAACAATTGCTTGGGTTCTCAATACCCAAGCGGGGATTGTTGGGTTCCTACGAACCCAGAGGAGGGCCGCCTAAGATTGCGTCCCAAGCTACCCTCGTTAGGGTCGCGTGACTCTTGTTGATGTTTGTCTGACCTCAGGCAGCTTCATGGTAACGGTCGCTTGGGTCACACAATTCCCATTGACGACCGCCGGAGGTCGAGTAGCCTTAGACGACGGCCACCAACACCAAATCTTGTTCGTCAATGGCCTAAGCCATTCGCCAAATCCAACGAAAAGCCTGACTCAAAACCCTTTGTGAGAAGAAGTTGGTTAAATACTATTTAACTTGAAGTCGCTTTACAAATGAGTTTTTACTAAAAGCAATTTGCATTTCTCCTAAGAGTATCGGATCTAAAAGATCTTAGCATTTTCTCAAAATCCGTCTCCAGAGCCGAACTAAATGTAGCTTTAATCGAAATGGAAGCATTTAAAATCATCCCTGCATAGATTTAGATGGATTTTGCAATCATATTAGTTCGATTTCAATTGGCTAGAACGGTGAAATGCTAACTTTACGACACGTGATAGAGATCTTACTATCAGGATAATCAGTTGCCAACCCTAGAGCTAAGATCGACAGGGATGGATTGATGGGGATGGACACGACGACATTGGTTTTTTAAGGGAAGGGGGAAAGAATTTCATTAGAGAAGGACTATGGATCGAATTCGGCATTTTACTAGATGCGGTAGCACAAGTGCGTTTCCTTTCGCATGCATTAGATGGTGGTCGATTTGTCTGTCTAGAAAACAGCTTTTGAGAGTTTCATAAATATGCTAATGATGGCGACCAATGATGCTATAATCACCCCCATTTTTACTGCCCTCTCCCACCATTTACGGATTCCCCACGTGAAGTATCGCCCTGAATTAACATGTTATCTTTACGGATGTTATATGCGCATTTCATGAGGTACGGTTATTTGGTAGAAAACTTTATAATAAGAGAATAATATTTTTTCTCTTCTCGAATTAAGATTTTTTTTTCATAATAAATGACTTTCTGTAGATTAACTATTTTTTTGTGAACCAAAAAAAAAACTAATTTGGAAAAAATTGTTTCATTCTAATAAACACATCCTAATTTGATGGCCAAGGACAATTACGAGAGAAAAAAAAATTAGAAGAAAATAAGGGGAAGTCAACTCCAACATCCCTTAGTATAGATAAGCCAACCACGTGCGAGCCATTAGATTTGGTAGATTGTACGTTAACATTGCATTCCGTGATCGATGTGCATCAAGGTTTGTACGTATTGAATACCCGTATGAACAGTTCAAAAGAGCAATGCCGAACTTATTAAAGACGGTATGCAAAATCCACGTATCAGGCGATGTGTCAAATCATGAGTAGTGAGTTGGAATGTCAATTTTTGTTTGGTCGATGAATTTATCAATTTAGATGGGCTTTTTCGTCATAGAAAAGAGAGAGAGAGAGAGAGAAAGATAATGGTCTAGAGTGCAAATTAAAAGAACATAGAAAATGAGTGGTCCGTACAAGAGGGGGTCATCATCTCGCTGGATTTCCTTAGATATGGTATGAAGTTGACCTCCAAATAAATATGATATATAATAATTGAAAATCAATAAATAAATAAATAAATAATACCGAGCCCGGACCACACAAGGATTTTTCGTAAAATTCAGAGGGCAGACGGGGGACGTCCACGTCAGCCGACCTTTACCCCCGTGCTTCCCACGTGATAGTGGGCCAATGGCCCATCCGTAATTCCCCCCTTTTCCTAATTTAATTTCATCTATTCTTCGAATTTTTGTTTTATTACAAACTTCCCCTCTACTTTTATCTTAATTCACGGCCAATACGTAATAATTTGCGCTTTTTGCGATTTACCGTTGTTGTTGCTATTTTTTTCTTTTGAGGTTAATATGCTATAGTGGACGGGCCTATGATGCTCGAGGGGCACCACGCCCACATTTCGTTTTTCGTTGGATCGTCGTAGATGAATTTATTGCAATCATGGTTAAAATATCACGAGAAAATTCTCAAAATGCACCATGCCCATATTTCGTTAGACCGTTGCAAGGGGGACTGTTGCTCGTTTATTTGCCATGAAATTTTGTGGCGTTTACGATAACATCGGCCTTAACCCATGTGATATCCAAATGTAGATTCGATTTACGATGACATTCGACCCGGAATGCCCCGTGATAGATCGACCGGTGCAACGATCGAAGTTCAGAGTGCAGACAATAATTTCCCAGAGCTTCGACAGAGACGGAGCGCGAAGGCGGGTCCGGCAACCCCTCCGGCCCAGTTGCTCCATGGCCCGCTTGAGGCCCAAGAGGAGGCGGGGGCTTGCACAGCCCCTGCAAAGTCAAAATTCGCATGGAAATAAAGACAACAAGATTGGCAATTTCGAGGGGAACTCCTGCACCGGTCC